>JAWHQI010000007.1:4800000-6101666 GCA_033032865.1 Dactylorhiza incarnata | reverse complement strand
GCCGATTTCTGCATTCAGATTCTGTGTAGGAATGATGAATAATACAAACTTGACACAAGATTAGCCGATGGAAATTCACTTTCTATGGCCACTGTACGCTACTGATCAGCCTCGAATTTCTCATAAAAGAGTATACTTGCCTCCGCAGAAAGAACATCCTCTTCACTGACACATCTAACTTTACTATCCGAAATATAAACCCAAGATCCGTCCTCAAAATCTCGTACTTCCCCAGCAGCGCCAGAAGATAATTGAGAAGCGATTTTTCTGTATACTGCATAATGCCCGCTCCCAGGTCTTCCATAATGCTCAACAACTGAACAGAGATAGTACATGCAACTCTTTGATGATCTCAAACTACTGATTTTGACCTGGCAAGAAAGTGCATACGTTACAATGGAGCAAAGATATCGATGATTTGTGAGAAAATGGCGAATCAAAACCTTCTCACTGCTGTATCCAGCAGTAGCCTCCATGAGTTTACTTCCCAAAAGTCCACCGGATGGCACTTTAAACTTATTTTCCAACACAGATGTTGCCAAAGGCTTGTCGGCTGCAATTCTGCATACCTGTGGTGAAATCTGCACGTTCTGTTGTTCGAGCAAGTGGCCAATACGAGGAACAAAACTATGCATAAAGTTTACAGAGTTCAGTTGTCCAAAATTTGCTGCATCTTCAGTGTATGGAGAGAGGTCAAGAGACAAAGGGAAAGATATATGCCCCTGTAATCAGAAGCTGTAAGCCTTACAAGGGACCAACTTTCAATATGTGTTCTTTAAACAACAAACTTATCATACTTCAAGCTTGATAAATTCACCATGCCAGTTCATTGAAGCTCGTTGCAAATGGAAGGAAACTACCTTCAATAAGAATTTTATGTTTGTCTCAAAACTAAAAATACGCTACAATTGAAGAAACAAATATAAAATTTTGCTGGTTTCTGCATACCTTTGGAAATCTAATGATACTTAGTTTCTTTAAAGCATGGGAAGAACCGGTCCAAGGAATTCCTTCATTGGATAGCAGGTTTTTGCATTCACAAGAATCAAGTTTGACACAGTGACTGAGTTTTTTCATTTTCACCTAAAAAGAGACTTAATTACTGCAGCCATGGAATTCCTGATCTCCAAAACAATTTCAGTTAAATGACGGTGAAAGAGGCCATGTGATTACAACAGCATTACCTCATCTTTCTGAGTCCCACAAGAGAGATGCTTCAAGGCGGATCTGTGCCAACATCGACTGCAGCGATAACTATCAACATGCTCGACTTCAGTGAAATGCTTAAGGCAATCCAACACGCTGCAGCCTACCATCTAAGACTCGGTAAAAACAAAGCACGGATTGACCATTAGAAAAATCTCGTATGCCAAAAACTGTGAAGAGGAGAAGATGGGATTAAAAATATCCAAAAAACAGGTCATCGATGGCATACAATATGGGCATGTTCGTCCAGCACGGGCGAAAGAGGCAAGGAACGGAAGAACTCCATATCCGCTGAAAGCTGCAATAGCATCATAAAATAACCGTAATGAATAGATAATCATAGTTTTAGAACACGAGAGTTGAAGAGATAATGATGTAACACTTGGGATATCGTTAGGCAATCTAGGAGAATGGAGAACAATGAACGAGAGATTGTGACAAATACAATTAACACTCAAGAGACATGCTCTTGCTGAATAGAAATCCGATGATTAGTTCCTCTCCAGCACAAACTCATGCAAAGATACATGATGCCTAAGCCAATACATAAGACACTCTATACCGTAACACAATAACGCATAATAAGATGAACTAATTATCTAATACATTAAAGAAACTCATTAATATTGCAATGGTCCCCACTGTGCAAAGGTGATGACTTCAGGTTCTCTTGTTGGGGAGAGAATCCGTCCGGAGCGGATACATAACAGATACGACCATGTATTGTTGAGAAGGACGTCTATATTGGGCATGACAGGAAGGAAAAGTTTGATAAAAATTAAGGATTCAGTAGAACTGTAAAAAGGAAATTACCATAGATGAACAAGTTTGGCAGGTTAAATAGCTCCCTATAATTCCATCAAATGGACCATGTAAAAGTTTCTTCCATTTCTCAAATTCATTAGGTGCTCCCTTCTTTTGACTGTAAACCCTGGAAGAGAAGGCAGTGATGTCTGCCAGAGATCCGCCATGTTGCAAATGAATATAATGCTGAGAAATTTCCTTCTCTAAGGAAGATAGAATATGAATAAATGCTTCTGCAGCATCCTGTAGGAGGAAAGGAGCACGTTAGCACAAAGCATGATATTATCCCTTCTAATTAATTAGGATTCAAAATGATGATGATTATATACCTGTTGTCTTGTTAAATTGAAGCCATGGATATATTCAGCCATAGCAAGCATCACTCTTCTAGGGTTTACTACAGCTTTCTCATCTCGAACAAGGCAGAGTTCTGAAAATTGGCAATTTTTTTGATGGAATAGGCAAGGAAGTTTGATATCAATGAAAAGAAACATATAACAAGTTTATTATATAAAGAATGCTGGGGTTAACTTTCCAAAAGAAATCGGGGACACATTGGCAACAGAGGATAAAGCATGGAAAACTTTAGCGGAAGGGCATGGATACTCTTGTGCACAATGTGCGACTGCGATAGTACTCGACCATCACTCGAACGATAGCCAAGTATTATTGTCAACAAGCTGCACATTGAAAGACCATGTGCATGGTCGCTAGTATCTACAAACATATTAAAATTTCGTGCTTTCCCAACATATTAAAAATTCCGTGGTCTGTTTGATAAGGAAGATTAAAATTGAATGGCTCAGATTAACATTTGGGTTTCCCAATTTAACCTTGTCTTTAATTGTAATTGGAATCAATTCATTATTGAGTTAACAAATTGACACAGGACGGTCCTATGAGGGAGAGTAATGAGTAACTTGCAATAATAATTTTAGAAAATTGATGCTAGATAAACCTCAATGATGAAGCTTTTACAAAGGAAAACAAGAAAAGTTGTATAGGTGCAAGAGGGCGCGTAATTAAATTGCGCAAGTAAATAAGAACATACAATGTTTCAAAAGCTTGCTAACAAAGGTTATAAACAGATATACCTCAAGTAGAGAGTTAACAAGATTCAACATGAAATAAAAGACACCTAACTTAGAAACTTACACAACTAAGTAATAGAGAATTTGGTAGATTTCCGGAAAACTTTGAGTGCTTGGATAGGTGGCAAAGGACTGAATGAGGGCACCGGGGGAAGCTCGGTTTGCTGGAGATGGACAGCTACAGGGCTGGATGACTGTGGTCAGCAACGGGTTGGGTTCAAGGGGCTGTTTCAATAGGCCAGATGGCTATAAAACAGCAAAATGGTTGCTGCATATACTTCCAGGTACCAATTTCCAGAGCTGAATGGGTTTTCAACAGCGGGGTTAGCGTTTGGGAGGGTCCTGTACAGCAAGGAACTGAGTAAATTAAGTCCTGGACAGCTGCAGTTACTTTCAGGTGCAGACAGAAGGATTCCCAAACGAATGGGAATTGAGAAGAGGAGTTGGGCAGCTGGAAGACTTTTCCAGATGTTTGCCAACATTTTGCCTCTCCTGGGTAAAGCTCTGGGTGGAGGGAGGGGGCTGGGGGGACTGCAAGGGGCGGCCTGCTGCTTGGAGAAAGAAAGGAAGGGCTCGGTTTAGGCAGTGGAGTGTGTCTGGATGTGGGGCAGTGGGGCAGGCCGTTGGAATTGAGTGAGGCTTCACTGGAATTGAGTGGGGCTTCACTGGAATTGAGTGGGGCTTCACTAGAGTGGTTCCCCGTGAGAATGTAGAGGGGTTAGTGGGGGAGGTGGGGGAATGGGAGATGAGAAGAAAATTTAGGGGTAGTGGGGTAGTGTAGGTAGAGGGGAGAATGGATGATTAGGAGTAATTTTAGGATAGTGGGGAGTTATAGAGTTAGTGGGGTAGTGGGGTAGTGGGGGAGGTAGTTAAGGTAGTTATGGGATAGTGGGGTGGTGGATGGCCAGAGGTGGTTACCGGAGAGGTTGCCGGTTGTGGTTGCCGGAGAGGTGGTCAGTGGTGGTGGTGACTAGAGGTGCTTTCCGGCCATCGCTAGAAAACTGAAAACGAAGGAAACTTGGAGGGTGATGGTGGGGGTTTCGCTGGAGGTGGTTGGGGAGTGTTTTCTGGTGATTACCGGAGACCAAAAATGGAGGGGATTTGGAGGGGGGAGGGGGCTTTTTTTGAGGTCTTTGGGGAGGGGAATGTTGGGTGGCCGGCCGGTGGTTGGAGGGTGATTTTGGGCTGCCGTAGGGTGGTGGTGGAGGGATAAAAAGGGGGGATGTCGGTTGTAGGAGGTATGGCTAGATTGGGGGGCAGTTGGAGGTGAAGGGGGGCACCTGGGGGTTACGGCTTCAACACTGATTGATCAAAAGCAAAGCTTCTTTGCTTCAACTTTGAAAACCCTCTATCCCTATTTATAGACTATGGGGCCATCATAGACAGTCATGATTCTCCGATCATGACAACCCTCAAAATACATGAAATAAACATTAAAAAAAACTCGGATCGTCGACTCGCATAAATGGACGGCTCTGATCGTCACGTAGGCTGATGTGTGTCGAGATCCCCATCACAAATAATGTGTGATTGATTTTGTTGTATTCTTCAGGTGTAACACCTGGCACCTGCGTGAACACCTGATAATGTGTGTGTGGGCGCACGCGGATGTGGTTCAAACGCAAAAGAAAAAACGATCATATCTTCATTACTCCATCCATGATTGACCTTAAATTTGGAGAGGAGAAAACTTGATCTTCTTGCATATCCACAAAATTCCTTTGCCACTATTCATTAGTCCTAAAATGGACATTTTTTGTTCTTAATATTCGCGTTCGACAAAGAACCAATATCTCCAAGAGATAACTACTTGATAACCACCACTCAATACAAATGGTGGTTATTTTCATAACTCCTTTAACTACCCGCTTAATCTAAACTATATATTAATTTAACTTTAATAGTTGCATTTGGACAACATTTTATTAATTAAATATTAACAACATTTATTACTTATTAACAAAGATCCTATAAAACAGAACATAAAAGAAAGAATGATGAAAATAAAGTACCTTCAAGAACTGAAGTCAAAGAAACCATCAGAGGCAATGTTTCAGACTTTTGCTGGTCCCCTACATCATCCATGGCCAGTAAGCTTTGAAGAAATGGAAGGAAACATCTAGAGCTTGCAAGTGACTGTTGAACATTCTTTTGAATGGTGAGAATTTTAGAAGAAGAAAAAATGGCATGAAAGCGCTTCAATAGATATATAAATGATCTTTTAAAACTACTATTTCAGTTTTTATTAGAATGCCGAGTCATTTTAGTCAATTGGATATTTAGCTGTTATAAAGTGTAAGTTTTTATTTTATCCAAGTAGCTATCAATGTTAATAGCTTCAATTGAGTTTATTACAGTACTTTTCGGATGTATTAAACTGAGAGCTTTGATTTTAAGTTGCTAATCATTCCATAAACGGTTGGAATTATGCTTTAATATATTATTTTGCCTTGTATCTCTCTACTATATATAGGAGAGAGCCTCTTTACTCTAATATTAATCTTTGCTTCTCTCCAACATGGTATCAGAGCCAGACGTGACCTAATCTCCCGAAACGTCTTCGTCTCCCGTCTGCGTTCTTCCGTCAGCGTCGGCGTGCGTCGGCGTTCTCCAGCGAGCTATCCGCTTCTCCCAACAGCGCGTCCAGCTTCTCCCGTCGGCGCTTCCCTTCCATATCCGCATTGGCTTCTTCCAGATCCGCGCCTCCCGCGTCGTCTTCCAGATCCGTGTCGTCTTCCAGATCCGCGCCTCCCGCGTTTCTCCCGTCGGCATCCAGCTTCTCCAGAGTTTTCCTCAAGTCGGTCAGAACTAGTCGGCCAGCTTCGGCTCCGGTCTCCAGCCCTGTCGCCTTCCTCCAGCGCCCGTCGGCATAGTCCTCTTTGCATGGCTGTTTGAGCCGCTCTGGGCGCCGGATCTATGCAGGCTTGAGTCCGTGATTGCTCTTCCGGGGCCTGTTCTCCCTTCTTGTGAGAATGTATCTTCCTCTTATTGCGTATTGTGTCCCCCGACGCATCTCCTCTTTCTATGAGTGAGATTTCTCGTCTCTAGGCCCCCGGATTTGTGTCTTTTTCCCTCGCTTGCTATGTCAGGAAGTGGTGAGACTCCGGATGTCTCCTCCGGTGGGAGTGCCCCTCATGATCCTTTGCCTTCTACTGGATCTCTTCGTGCCAACCACGATCACGGGACTCCTCAGATTACTACTATTAAGTTGGATGACACTAATTATCTCCCCTGGGCTCGTTCCGTTACTCTGGCCCTCAAGAGCCGCCATCTATTTGGCTACATCAACGACACTACTAGGGCTCCTACTACAACATCTCCGGATTGGCCCCAATGGGAATCCGAGAACTCCTTGGTGATGTCTTGGCTGACCAACTCTATGCATGAGTATATTGCCCGCAACTATCTATTTATGGATACTGCGGCCGACATTTGAAAATGAGCCGAGATTACCTACTCCTGCTGTGAGAATGCCGCTCAGATTTTCCAATTGCGGCGGCGGATCTTCGGGAGGAACGCAATCGGATCTTCGAGTTTCTTCATGGTCTCCACCATGACCTCGATCCCATCAGTGTTCAGATTCTTGATCGTTCTCCTCTGTCGTCCTTACCTAAGGTATATAGTTTGGTTCAACAAGAATATGATCGCCGACAGATTCGTCGACAAGACACTGTTGATGAGGGTTCTGCCCTTGCTGCCCGGTTCAATCCTGGTGGTCGCTCTATCTGGGACACTAGGTCTAAACCTATGGACAAGGACCATTTAACGTGCGATTATTGCGGGAAAGCACGTCATACTCGGGATACTTGCTTCAAGCTTCATGGCTTTCCTCCTCCTCATGGTGGCCCGGCTCCTCGTGGTGGTCGTGGCTTTGGTCGCACTCTGGGTCGGTCTACTCCGTCTCGCTCAGCTCATCTCTCTGATGTGGTTGATGATCCTGCTTCTTATGAAGGATCTGATGCCCCTGCGGTTCCTTCTGCCCTTTCTGCTGAGGAAATTCAAGCCTTCCGCCGCTTCATGCTTGGCCACTCATCTGAGTTTGCTAGCTCTTCATATGCCCACCAGGGGACTCCAGGTGCTCACTCTGCCTCGGGTTGCTCTCCCACCCAGTGGATCATTGATTCTGGAGCCACAGACCATATGACTGGCTCTGCTACAGGTTTTGTATCTTATATCCCTTTGTCGGGTAGGGACAAAGTGAGCATTGCTGATGGTTCCTTGTCTCCCATTGTCGGGAAAGGGTCCATTCCTTGCTCCTCCCTCACTCTCTTTGGTGCTTCATGTTCCTAAGTTTACCCGCAACTTGCTTTCTATTAGTCACTTTACTAATTCCATGAATTGCTCTGTAACTTTTTTCCCTCCTCTGTGTCTTTCAGGACCTGAAGACGGGGACGGTGATTGGCTCGGTAGACTGCGGGATGGTCTCTACCTGTTTGACCCCTCTAGCTCTGCCTCTCCTCTGAAGGCTCTTTCTGCTGCTCAGACCTCTGTGGACTCATGGCACTGCCGCCTGGGCCATCCTTCTCTATCTACTATGCATCTTTTACTTTTGACTATGTCAAATGTATCTTTGAATACTTTTAAATGTGATGTGTGTGATCTTGATAAACATCATCGTGCTTCTCTTAATCATGTGTCTACTCCTAGTTCTTCTCCTTTTGTTGTGGTTTATATTGATGTTTGGGGGTCTTGCCATGTTGCCTTTATTTCGGGTTTCCACTTGTTTGTTATGTTTATCGATTGTTTTTCTCGTTGTACGTGGGTCTACTTAATGAAAAACAAGAATGATGTCTTTCCCTTATTTCAACGTTTTCATAAGATGGCGGTCACTCAATTTAATGTTGTCATTAAAGTTTTGCGCAGTGATAATGGTCATGAGTACGTTGACTCTTCCTTTGAGCGTTATCTTAGTGATCAGGGCATTATTCATCAGGCATCTTGTGTCTACACCCCAGCTCAGAATGGGGTCACCGAGCGCAAGAATCGCCATCTTCTAGAGGTTGCTCGATGCCTACTCCTGAAGATGCACCTCCCGAAGCATTTTTGGGGGGATGTTGTTCTTACTGCGGCATATCTTATTAATCGCTTGCCGACTCGTGTCCTTGGTCACAAATCCCCTCTTGCGGCTCTTTCTGTCTCTCCCACACATCTCCTTCCTCGTATTTTTGGGTGTGTGTGTTTTGTCCATGTTCGCCCCACGTCCAAACTTGACCATCGTGCCCTCAAGTGTATCTTTATTGGGTATTCGCCTACCCAGAAAGGATATAAGAGCTTCCATCCAGCTTCCCGAAAGATATTCGTTACAATGGACGTCACGTTTCGGGAGTCTGAGTCCATATACGAGCCCTCACTTCAGGGGGAGTCTTCTTACCCAATGGAAGTGAGCTCTCTTCCCCTACTTATTCCTCCTTCATATCTTCCTCCTTTTGTGTCTATGTCTGTTATGTCTACATCCTGCTCCTACTCCTGTGACCGCTCCTCCTTTACAGGTGTATACTCGGCGGAAAATGGGTCAAGGTACATCGGCATCTCTCAGGCTCCCCGCTCCAACATCTGATCCTTCTTTGGGGACTCAAGGTAACTGTATCTCTACCCAACATCCGATTTCCCACTTTGTGTCCTACAACTCATTATCCCATTCACATAAACTCTTTATTGCCTCTCTCTCCTCCATTTCTATTCCCTCAACTTGGCAGGATGCTATCGCTCACCGAAAGTGGCAAGATGCTATGCTTGAGCAGATGTTGGCCCTGAAGAAGAATTGCACATGGGACTTGGTCTCGTTGCTAATTGGCAAGACTGTGGTAGGATGTAAGTGGGTGTTCTCCATCAAACAGAACTCTCAAGGTGTTGTTAAGCGATACAAGGCTCGCCTGGTGGCTAGGGGCTATACTCAGACCGTGGGGATTGACTATCAAGAAACCTTTGCCCCTGTAGCGAAGATGAATTCTATAAGAGTTTTGCTCTCGTGTGTTGCATGCAAATGGTGGACTTTGACCCAGTTAGATGTGAAAAATGTCTTTCTTCATGGGGACTTGGAAGAAGAGGTCTACATGTCGTTACCGCCTGGTCTTACCCTAGCCGGATCTGGGGGAAAGGTATGCAGGTTGAAGAAAGCCTTATATGGCTTAAAACAGTCTCCTCGGGCCTAGTTTGGGAGATTTCATAGAGCTATGGTCGCATTTGGATACTCCCGGAGCAATGTCGATCATACTTTATTTGTAAGGCACAAACATGGGAGACTCACTATACTTATTGTTTATGTGGATGATATCATTATCACAGGCGATGATACTGAAGAAATTCAAACTCTGAAACAAAGACTAACAAAGGAGGTTTAAGTAAAAGACCTGGGAAATCTCAGATACTTCCTGGGAATTGAGGTCGCTCGATCAAATCATGGCATATTCATATCTCAGAGAAAGTACAATCTTGACTTGCTCCAATCATGTGGGTTGAGTAGGTGTAGACCTGCTGACACCCGAATTGAAGTTAACCACAGATTGGGTAGAGATGATGGGGAGGTGGTAGATGATATCACTGGGTTTCAACGATTGGCAGGTCGTCTTATCTATCTATCTCATACTCGTCCGGATATTTCATATGTCATTGGTGTTATTAGTCAGTTCATGCACTCACCACGAACCCGTCACTTAGAAGCTGCTCATCGAATCCTTCGGTATCTCAAGTCCTCTCCTGGAAAGGGTATCCTGTTCTCCCCGGGCAAAGAGCTGACCGTTGAAGTCTATACTGATGTTGATTGGGTCGGTTCGGTTGACGACAGGAGGTCCACCTCTGGTTATTGTTCTTAAGTTGGTGGTAATTTGGTAACGTGGAGTAAAAAACAACATGTGGTTGTCAGGTCGAGTGCTGAGGCAGAATTCAGAACCATGGCTCATGGGATTTGCAAGGGATTGTGGATTAAATCTCTTCTGAAAAATCTTGGCATGGAAAACAAGGATCCTATGAGACTTTACTGGGATAGCAAAGCCGTCATTAGCATTGCTCACAATCCTGTCCAACATGACCGCACAAAGCATGTGGAGGTTGATCGCCACTTCATCAAAGAGAATATAGAAAGAGGAGTTATGAGCACACCTTTTGTCTCTTCAGACCAACAGTTAGCGGATGCTCTCACCAAGGGGTTGAGTCAGAACGTGTTTGGAAAAATTATGTGCAAGTTGGGCATGCAAGATATCACACGCCCAACTTGAGAAGGAGTGTTGGAATTATGCTTTATTATATTATTTTGCCTTGTATCTCTCTCCTATATATAGGAGAGAGCCTCTTTACTCTAATATTAATCTTTGCTTCTCTCCAACATAAACATCTGTCATTTCTCGTTTACTTTCCAACATAAAAGGCCCTCACCTTATCCCTCTCCTGTTAATAAACCCCACAAATGTTGTGGATCTTCTCAAAGAAAAATAAGGATCCTGTGAGACTTTACTGGGATAGCAAAGCCGTCATTAGCATTGCTCATAATCCTGTCCAACATGACCGCACAAAGCATGTGGAGGTTGATCGCCACTTCATCAAAGAGAATATAGAAAGAAGAGTTATGAGCACACCTTTTGTCTCTTCAGATCAACAGTTAGCGGATGCTCTCACCAAGGGGTTGAGTCAGAACGTGTTTGGAAAAATTATGTGCAAGTTGGGCATGCAAGATATCACACGCCCAACTTGAGGAGGAGTGTTGGAATTATGCTTTATTATATTATTTTGCCTTGTATCTCTCTCCTATATATAGGAGAGAGACTCTTTACTCTAATATTAATCTTTGCTTCTCTCCAACATAAACATCTGTCATTTCTCGTTTACTTTCCTTCTTCCAACATAAAAGGCCCTCACCTTATCCCTCTCCTGTTAATAAACCCCACAAATGTTGTGGATCTTCTCAAAGAAATGGAAAAGTTGGCATTTAGACCAGCAAGCACACTGATAGATCATAATCATAAAATTGAGGAGAAAAATAAGAATATTACTATAGATAGAGCGATTATCAGCGCCTCGTAGGAATACTAGTCTTTTGTCTCATAATAGACATGACATAGGCACATAGCTTCTTGTTAGAATGCCGAGTCATTTTTACAAGCAGGCAACTAGGATTGCAGTATGATAGAGGGACTTCAGAAAAAAGATATTTTGTTAAAAAGAAACATAATATTAGTACTTGAGGCATACAGAGATGGTGACTATGTTGGATCAGAACTGACAGAAGATGAACTCCGAGCTATATAATTTTTATGAAGAAGATTTTGTACCATAAGAGAGGAAAACAATAAAATATGGTGGCAAGGGGATATAAAGCATCTAAATTTGTTCACGTTCACATGCGACCAATCCAAGGTAGAACCTAAGAATGTCAAATCAAGATTTTTTTTTCAATCAATCATGATTTACTTGTACCCATATTTGGATAAATGAGCAGTTTTGCTGTTATTAGTATTTTGTTTTTGCACTTTCTCCAACTTGTTCCAGACTGGCCTTCAGCCACGCTAGCAGAAATGACAGCTTAGTGCCAAAAATGATTGAAATACACTTTAGGACCTATGTTTCTCCCTATCTTGTAATTCCTCCACTGCCTCCCCAGCTCTATGTCCCTCTCAGTTCATGCAAGACTTAGGGTCTGTTTGTGTGGGTGGTTGCGGTTGGGGATGGAGCGATTGAAGATGAAGCTAAGACAATGTTTTTGAATTGAGCTCACTCCCCAGTTGGAATCAAACATAAAATTGAATTTTGGGGGATCAGTGTTTCCAAATGGAAGCAACTTGCTGTTTATCGCGCCCTTGGGGCTCCAGCACGCAACAGACGGAGGCGGGACGGAGGCGACGCAAACACGAGCAGCGCGGCGGCGTTTGGCCCTGTCTCCCACCGCGGTTCTTCGCTTCGTTCGGAATGGAGTCGGCTCCAATCCGACGTTGTGGCCAGCCTCCGTCCCGCCTCCCGTGGGAGACGCCCTCCCAAACAAGAGAGATTTTTACGTACGGGTAGCGTACGGGAGAATCGTGCGGGGGAGATATTATCCGTCCGATCCGCTATCGGACCGCCAGCAAAAAATCCAGGAAAAAAAAACGCGACGACCGGCCGGATTTTAACAAAACGCGATGTCAGGGAGGAATATGTTTTTAAAATAATTATTTTATATATAAATAGGATCTTAAAATGTTTGTAACAAATCCCTAATTAATATTATGTAAAAATATTTATTAAAAACATTAATTTTTTAATAAAATTTATTTTTTAAGATGTCACCCGTACCTTCCTTTTCATATGCTACCCGTATGTAAATTCCCCCCCCCCCAAACAGGCCCTTAAACAGTCAAAAATAGCATTTGTGTTTTAAATAACGTCCAAACAAACAGAGCCTTATGTCACAGTGTTAAGGTTAACTCACTCGCCCTGTGACCATTAATCAAGATTATTCTACATATGTTGAGAATATTCTAGAATGCTGGAGAAAGATCATGCTTGGGAAATATGGAAGAGTACGGAAGAGTGTGGAATAATCTAGTCGCTTCCATGTGTGGAGAAATCTAGATTCTTCTTGGGTTTGGAGGGAAAAGAGGGAGGAGGCCTATATAAAGGGAAGACCTCTCCCCATTTCGATCATCCAAGGTTTTGGAGCTTATTGTGATAGTGAGACTCCTCTTGTGAGGGTTGAGTGCTTGTGAGCTTTGAGTGTTGAGTGTTGTTGTATGTCTTGATCCTTTTGTATGTCTTGTTCAACTGTCTTTCGAACTGTCTTGTAGTTTTATTAGACTCCTCTTGTGAGGGTTGAGTGCTTGTGAGCTTTGAGTGTTGAGTGTTGTTGTATGTCTTGATCCTTTTGTATGTCTTGTTCAACTGTCTTTCGAACTGTCTTGTAATTTTATTCAGAAGTATAATCGAAGGTTTTCTCTTTACTCTGTTGCATTATTGAATCTAGGCTTACTTGGTTAGCTTAAGTTGGTGGAAATACTAGCCAAGTGCCGCACGCACTTGGTGTTGAAATACTAAGTCCGTGATAGTTGGTATCAGAGTCAGGTTCTACATATCGTGTTGCTACAAAGACAAATTGGCAGGAGAAGAAGACTCTCATATTGAGGAGGAACGAGGTATGGATACTACCCAACAAACTAGCAAGAAGAAACGGGACGAAAGCCGGGTTCGAGAAGAGAGTCACTTGGTGCTAGCTATGGAGGACTGGGAGAAACGCATGGAGGTCATGGAAATCAATAACCGTACGATACGTAAATAGTGGGAAGCCATTCGTGTGGAGCTAGAGAAGAGACTCCAATATGCATTTGATGACAATGCCACATTACATGCACGTGTCGACAAGTTGAAGGAGGAACTAGCCATATGCAAGAAGGCTATCACTAATGGAAGTAACAACACCACCAATGACATTCCTGGAGTGGACATCCCAAGACCAGGTTCATTCTTGGTCAAGCGGGATGCCAAAGAAGTTGAGAACTTCTTATGGAAGATGGAGAACTATTTCAAGGGTTGTCATCTACGCGATGATGCAACCAAGGTACGTACTGCTTCACAATTTCTTGATGACAATGCCGCACTATGGTGGCGAAGGAGGCAGGCGGAAGTTGCGAAAGGATTGTGTCGATTGGACATGTGGGAGGAGTTCAAGAGAGAGCTTAAACGCCACTTCTACTAGGAAAATGTTGTATATCTTGCAGGAAAGAGGCAAGGGAGTTGAGACAAAAGCGAACAATAGCAAAATATGTGAGCAAGTTTACAACACTTATGTTGCAAATCCCTGACATGTCGGAGGATGATCGACAATTCTATTTCGTGGATGGGCTACAATTATGGGCAAAACAAGAGGCGCGGAGGCGTGGCCCTCATACTGTCGATGAAGCAATTGCGGCAGCCGAATCACTCAGCGAGTTCCACCAAGAGGAAGAGACGGGTCATCTTAAGAATGTTGAGGATGCTGAAGTTGAACCCAAGAACTATACGCCCCGCCAAAGAAGATTCGAGGAAAGAAGAAGGCCACCCACCTGCTTTGTATGCAAGGAACCCCATCATATGAAGGAATGCCCGAAGCTTGGCACCTTGACGGCAATGATGAAGAAAGAAGAGTCGACAAGTGGGGACGTGGAGGATCCAGAAGAAATGGCAAGGCTAAGTATCATGCAATGCCTTAATGCCATGTCTACCCGAGAATCCTATATAAGACGCTCACATTTGCAGTGTTTCTTCTGCAAAGGACAGCACAAAGTGAATGCTTGCCCGACTTTGGAGACTATACGAATCGTTGCTGATCAAGTGAGGACAAGGGACAACTACAAGTCAGGAAGTGCAAACCAAACCCATACTAGGAGAAGGATGATAAGTAAAGGACAAATGATGGTGGATGTGGAGATCGAGGGCACGAAGATGAGAGCCTTAGTGGACACAGGTGCAACTGACTTCTTTATGTCCAAGATTGTTGCAGATAGAATTGGACTACCAATCAAGTTTGGACCAACTCGGCTTAAATTTGCCAACTCTCAGGAAGTGTGAACTATTGATCTTGCTCCAAATATGAGTGTTCGTCTTGGAGGTTGGAAGGGTAAGGTGCCCATCGAAATTATTCCCTTTGACAATTATGGCATTGTTATTGGGATGAATTTTCTTGATCAGTTTGAAGGTCTTCTCATTTTCCCAACATCTGAGATACACCCCATTGATGGTCCGACTACCTACCCGGTGCCGATAAGGAGAGTACATGGACAAGAAGTGAAGACCCTCTCTGCGATAAGGTCTGCACAAAGATTGTGAAGGAAGGATGCGTCGGGGACGACGCATGGATTCGGTGGGGGAGAATGTCACGGTGTTAAGGTTAACTTACTCGCTCCGTGACCATTGTTCAAGATTACTCTACATATGTTGAGAATATTCTAGAATGCTGGAGAAAGATCATGCTTGGGAAATATGGAAGAGTACGGAAGAGTGTGGAATAATCTAGTTGCTTCCATGTGTGGAGAAATCTAGATTCTTCTTGGGTTTGGAGGGAAAAGGGGGAGGAGGCCTATATAAAGGGAAGACCTCTCCCCATTTCGATCATCCAAGGTTTTGGAGCTTGTTGTGATAGTGAGACTCCTCTTGTCAGGGTTGAGAGCTTGTGAGCTTTGAGTGTTGAGTGTTGTTGTATGTCTTGATCCTTTTGTATGTCTTGTTCAACAGTCTTTCGAACTGTCTTCTAATTTTATTCAGAAGTATAATCGAAGGTTTTCTCTTTACTCCGCTGCATTATTGAAGCTATGCTTACTTGCTTTGCTTAAGTTGGTGGAAATACTAGTCAAGTGCGGCACGCACTTAGTGTTGAAATACTAAGTCCGTGAAACTTAGCTCATGATCTAGATCATTGTTTCACATCCTCCTAGAGCTAATGGCAATTGCATAACTATAATATATACAGAGCATGATGATAAACATGTATGCAGTTTACATAAGCATCTAATGAAATAGACAATCCAGCAATAGTTATCGAGGATACTACTACATTTTGTTGTCCCATACATTTGTAACTAAGTAAGGATGTTCTCTCCAGTATACAGATGTTATTACCTGTAAAATGGAATTGAGAAAGCAATTGTTCCCCAGATTCTGCAATCCGGCAACAGTTATTAGAGACTCGATGGAAGATTCCTTTCGATCGGATGGCAATGGTACACAAAAATGCCCATCACGCAGTGACCAGCACAAGCCGGCCAGACCCACTCCGAACCCTAGGGCACCAACCAATAGATTTTGAAATGGAAAGGAAGGCGAAATCCCCTTGGATGCGAAGAGTACCTGATATCCATACTTAATCCTGTCGGTAAGTTGGTGGACGCTCACTTCCCTCCCGTGCTTCATTGGAAAGACGGCGAAGTTGTGATCTAAAAAGATTCCGAGAATTGAAATAGGGCAAGTGGCGTTAGGAAGACGAAGGGAATTAAGAGTAAAGTAGAGAGAGTATTTGGTTTCTTATTCACCTGGGAAGAGAGATTGAGGAGGCGGCGGCGGCGGCGGCTATTGGGGTTTAGGTTGAGGACGGACCGGCGAATGGGGATTCATTCCAATGAATTCGAAGAGGCTGGACTTGGGCTGGGCGTCAATGAATGTTTTAAGTAACACAACTGTTAGCTATTGTTGGCATGTTCATATGAATGTATGTTTTTTAAGAACACGTTTTTTGTACGTATACGTACCTAATTTGGGAGGTGCGTGAGCAAATTCAACCGTAGGATCTCGCGATCAACGGTCGAGATGAAATACATCTGAAATACTCCTCCAAAACATCTGAAATACTCCCGCAATACATTCTGAATATTAATCTGCACCGTTGGATCTCGTGATCCTACGGTTGGATCTGCTTGCGCACCTCCGGGAGGTGCGCCTACCTACCCAAAAAATTTCAGTTTTTTAAAGCCTATTGTGTTTGAATTAGGCAGGAGAAGTTAAACGAGTTAGAAGATAGGTGATATGGATCTTTAAATTTATAGTAAGAAATGTGGTACGAATATTGAAAAGGGGTGTCAATAGCTCCACCTGCCCACTAACTTAGGTGGCTCCGTTTTCGGTACGTATACGTACCTATTTCTATGTACGTATATATAAGTGGATTTTCGCAGTGGGCCCTTCACCCCTTCATTTCCTCGACCTTTTGAATTTCAGAACTGAAACCCCGGGCGGAAACCTAGCTCTCGTACTCAAATCAACGCAGCACCTCATTATCGTCGACTGTGGGCACACATTGGACATCGACTCGCCTCCTGTAGAATTGACGAACAGTTCGTCGTTGAAGTCAAGGATTAAAGCACGTTTTAAGGTTGAAAATACCTTCCCAAAACTGTAAAATATTTGCTTTTATTTGTACATGTTTATGAAGTTCATATGCGTTTTTGACCTATTCATATGATTTTGGTCCGTGTATTTCGAAATACATCGTCAATACGGAAGTATTACAAACGGTTTTCAAAAATTAAACACTGATTACTCTTGTATCTAAGCGTTAGAAACTGTTTCGAAGGGTTGTTTGATCTCTTGCAGAAATACCTCCGTATTATTGTACTGTTCTGAACTCTCCACTTCTATTTTCTCCGTTTCCTTATCTAGTATAGTTTGACTAACTAAATACGACCGTATTAAGTTGGTATTACGATAGTATAAAGTTTTTAATACGACAGTATTATAGTAATATTCTCATTGTGATACTATCTTATGTTTAGTAAGGTCGTATGTCCGTTTTAAGCTTCTATTCAATTTTTTTTATTGAAATACAAATTTTGAACATTATGTTTTGAATGATATGGCAGATGACTCCGTCTACAACTTTACATTGTCGATGTACTGTTAGCTCGTTCAAGGAAAAAGCCAGTCCACTTCTTAGGTTATTGAATGAGAAGACGCGGAAGGATTTAGAAGAAGCTGGAATTCTACAACTGTTCTCTATTCCAAATTTAAACTAGAATATTCCTCTAGTTCTAACTTTGATTCGAGCATACTCCAGGAAAAATAAGGCATTCCTTCTAGGCAAAGCTTATAAAAAAATGACAGTAAATGAGGTGGCCTTAATGCTCGGTCTACCAAACAAAGGGTTGAAATTCATATTTAACAGGACTCCTCTAGCTACCTACGAGCAAAAAGATTTGGTAGCAGAAATGTTGCGGCTTTCAGAGGGAGAGTATACTGAAGAGTTAGAGGGCCAGAGAGTTGTAGCCCTAGTGAAGTATGTTTTGTGTAAACTATTTTTTCCACTAAAGATTATGAAAATACCCAAGTGTTTGCATACGTTTGGAGGATTGGAGGAGTTTAAAAAATATAATTGGCCCGAAGCAATACACTCTTTTCTACAATCGCAAATCCGGGACTTAAGTATGGTCGACTCGAAGAGGAAATCAAAAGATAGTTTGGGCTACATAGAAGGATGCTCGATTTTATTAGTGGTGAGCACTTGATATGATTGCACTTATTTTATCAGGTAATTTGTTTATTTAATGTTAAGACTTGTACTTGCAGGTGTGGTTTATGAGTTCACCAACTTTCTAACAGTTGATGATGACCTTGCGAGGCCACGGCTATGTCGATGGTCTCCTAAGTTCAGCTTCTCTAATAAATTTTGTTCAGAGCTAAATTCAAAGTTAAGAGATCGGGAAAAGGTATGATTTAATTTCATGTAGTGTGTACGCACATTGTGAAAATTGCAACTTGAATAAATTTTTTTCAAAGCTATTTCGGATATTGTTAAAAACATTATACAGGTTAAAGAGTGTTTTGAGAATATATTACCATCCGGGATGCTTCTATTAGGATATGTACAAAATGAGGACAATGATTTTGAAGAGTCCGATAAGATTAGACAAGAATCGGAGAATGAATATTCAGTGAAAAAAGTGGAAGATGACTACACTCAAGAAGAAACAAAGAGGTATGTGAAGAGAAAAGTAGAGGAGTATATGTCTATACTAGACAAAACCCACCAAAAGATAAGAAAGAGTAGATAGTTAAAGGAGTCGAAGGTACTGAGGAGAAAAGAAAAAGTTAATCGAGAGATGAAAAGAGAGATAGATGTAAAGGAGGGAAACAAAATTGAAAATGAAAAAGTGGAGAAAAATGAGGTTGTTGGAGCAATTGAAAAATTACAAGAGATTGTGCTGAAAATGACATCGGAAATAGAGATAAAGTCGAAAATGCAACATGATATTGTCATGCAAGAACTCCATGAATTACGCGCCCACATCAACGCTAGGAATCATGATTTCACCACCAACATTCCAAAAGGTAACAACTACCCCCCTTCACCTGCATTTCAAGAACCCGAGGACAGCAAAAGTTGTAGCCAATCAGCCTCCCATCAATCTTCACCTCAATCACCAATAAAGGTTATTGATGGTGACAAGGTAAATGATGAGATGCAAATGTTTTCGTCGTTTGAGCGCTTCCTTCACTTAACCAGAAGGCCGATAAGAGTAGGAGCTTGATAAAAAATATTAAAGGGCGTCGAGACAGAAAAAAAAAAGGAGTAATATTTCATCATCCAACCTTGAGATTACATATCCTGGATTGAAGAAAATTTGTAAATCAAAGCTTGTAATAATCGATCATATTATGGAAGAGTTCCCCAACAGGTGCTATACTTTGAGATTTTACCTTCAAAATTGCATCTTATAAATATGTTATTGCTGATTATAGATCATTTTTCGTGCAGAAATAGTATAGTGATCGAAGCGGGAAATATTACTTTATATCGATCACACCTTAATGATCTATTAGGGAGTTGCTGGCTTAATGATAGCCACCTAGACGCATACAGCGTAGCTCTCACTGTCCAAAAATCTCTTCATCCGCGAAAATTTAAACAATTCTTATACGTCTCACCAAATCATGTTGTTAGTATATATTTTCTTATTGCAAATTAATATACTCAAAGTCAATATGTCAAAGCATTGTTATATATCACATGATTCTTTTATGCAGAATTTGAAAAGTAACAAAAGGAGTGCTCAAGCACTTATTAGCCACATCACGAATACATCAGTGGAGTACACCAATTTATTCCTAATTCCAGTCCACCTTACTAATCACTGGGTTTGCTAGTTGGAAACATTGTCGAAGGATGTTGGCAATTCTATGATTCATTGTACAAGGAAGCAAATTACAACAAGATTCATTTAGTGGTATGTTTTTTTTGATAGAAAGTATAATGTTTTGTTTGTATCTTCATATATTTTGGGCGTGCAGAGAAATTATTTTGAAGAAGATCTATGTGACGTCCTTCCAAAGAGCATCCATGAATGACCATTCTTCTATGTTGATGACATTCCGACACAAGATAGTTTCGACGATTGCGGTCTTTGTCCTGCTGTATATGAAGATTTTGATTGGGAAAAAACAAATTGATTGGGCAAAATATAAATGCTGGGCTAAACAAATTCCCAAATTAAGGGCCGAAATTGCTATTGAGCTCATAAACGCTTTTCCTGAGAAAGTTATGAGTAAGCGCATTGTAATTAACCTTTTGTCAAAGATATGCAGTTATCAATGTTGACATTCTAATAATTATTTTGCAGTTGCGTAGATGAGGATGCTATGTTTGTGGAGAGTTCTTCAAAGAGAAGAGATAATGATGGGGATGCTATGTTTGCAAGAATTTTTGAAGTAGAACATGAGGATAGATATGGACAATTAATTTAAAAGATAATATTACTTTATATCGTGTTTAATATTCAAATGATGAACTTGATAGTGATTTTCCAGTTTTTTGGATTTTTATGTTAGAAATAGTTATTCTGGTATGGTGATGTCAAATAGAATTTGATTTATGTATTGTTTTGATATATTATTGGAAGGTTATACTATTTATGCTAAAGTAAATTTTGAAAATAATGGACGGGTGATACCGCCGTAATACGATAGGATAATGAGCAGATACTATCATATTTTGAAGGAAATATGATGATTTTGCGGTTTAGTGGATTGTGAATTTATATGTTATAAACAGTTAATTTGGTATGATTTATTGTAAATACATTTTGAGTAATGTATGCTTTTGATATAAAATTGGGAGGTTATACTATTAAGTTTTGAAAATATTTGACGGACGATACCGCCGTAATACGAAAGGAGGAGCAGATATTATGGTGATTGAGAATTTATTTGGATTTATATGTTAGAAACAATAATTTTGGTATGGTTATTGTAAATACATTTTTATTTATGTATGCCTTTGATATAGTATTGAAAGGTTATACTATTGGTGTTATAGTTTGTTTTATAAATATTTGAGGGACAATACCATCGTAATACGATAGGAACATGAGCAGATACTAGTGTATTACAATTGGATGCAATGCAAATACATTTGTATTGAGCTTATAGTTAAACATTTTGGATACGAACGATGGATTTGAGGGGGGACGGTATGAAAAGCAGTTATGGTTACATTTTACTCCGAATACAAGCGTAATACGATTGAATGAAGTGCATAGACAATTGTATTGAGCTTATATTTAACCAAATCAAAGTTGAACGTGATTTCGAACATACAGAATATTCTTAATATACAGATATATGACTATTTGAATCAAAAAATATTTCAATCAGGGAGGACTGTGTTAAAACAAGTTATGGATACAATTCACTCCAAATACTTAGTACCGTAATACGATTAGATGCAGTGCAGATACAACTGAGTATATTTAACCTAGACTGAAAACAGAATAAATGTTATTAATACAGATAGTTCACCATTTGAATACATCTGGGATACATGGAAAATCTAACGACAGTTGAATTGAGAAGTCATCAGTCATTGAGAAATCATCGTTCTTGTCGCCATGTGTTAAAGTGGGGTTTGAAATAGAATTTGAATCAAACCCCGAATTATTATCCGTGAACTTTTGCTGAATTTGATGCTCATAAACATCATTTGCAGAACCACCCTTCACTTTTACTGGCCGCGGCTTCTCTGTTTACCAAAAAAAAATATTTAGGTGAAATACAAAGTATAATAGTGAAAATTAAAAACAAAGAACTCATACTTTGTTTTTTGAAGTTCTGTTCTCAATAGCTCTTCAAACGTGTCTTTAGTGCCCCCTTTGGATGCATGGATGGTGGATCTTTCAAGACATCTTTGTCCTTCCGTAAGGATGAAACAAATACTTTTTTCTTTTTCTCCTCATTGTCGATCATATCTTCTATAACTTGACCCACATCATTCGTTATACTAACCATGTATTCCTTTGCTATTTGACAATTTTCCATTCTTTGGCAAAGGTCATATGTCCACCGCATCATATGATTTCTGAAAATCAAGTTTGACTCGTTTTGGTTTACGGACGTAGGAATTGTAAAATTACATCTCTTCTTGGCTTGCATTGTAAATCTCCTTAATATGTAATTTGATTTAATTTTCTGTACATCACGAATATTATACACCTGGAGTACATGCTTGCACAATAAACCCTTCGTTTGAAAACCTCTACAAGAACACTCTATATCATTGTTCTTTGTGTCAAATCTCACAATCCATTCCTTCTGAAGAGCGGTAGTATCACAAAGGCATATGGTGTATACAATAGTATCTTGGTCATACATTGATTCCTCTAATACCCTCAAACCAAGAGCCCCCTCCATCAAAGCATGCTCAAATATTACATATATTTTTCTGGTGTATATCTTGGACATTTATTTTAGAATCATGGAGGACTTGATTTTGAGAGAGTGCGTCCCTTGTTTGCATTTGAAATCTTTCTCCTGTTCACTCCTTCGCCAACAAAAAATCAGTTTTTCCATACCAAGAAAGCATTCGGTAAGTGAACTTGTAGGCTTCGAGCAACCATGAAGACCGTGATTTGCCGATTCACTACGTTGTGTGGATAAAATGCCAAGATCAAATACCTCTTTATTAAAAGCAGTGGACCACTTATTTTTAATGTTATAGAGCTCATTTAACCAACGATTCTCTTACAAATTTCCTTTGTTGATCATCTCGCTCCAATACAGGTCAAACTCAAATTCACTATCACATTTACCCATGCAAGTATAAAATAAGGATCTAATGTGCTTGTCTTGGTTAAAAGTGGGTACCTTAGATGGTGCTTTCTTCGAAACGTGTCATTGGCATAAACGATGACGGGTAGTGGGTAAAACCCTCTCAATAGCAACAACCATCGCCTGATCTTGATCTGTGAAAATTGTGATCGGTCGCTTGCCACCAACAAACTTTAAGAAAACCTCAAAGACCCAACAGAAAGAATCTATTGTCTCATGTGCTACAAATGCACATCCAACAAAAACATTTTGCCAATGGTGATTTACTGCTATAAAATGAGCGCATGCTAAATTATATTTGTTTAGCCTGTAAGTGATGTCAAAAATGATCACATCACCAAAACATTCGTAATCCAATTTTGCAGGGCCATCAATCCAAAAAAAATTATGCAGATGATTCATTTCATCTGTTTGTATATCAAAGGAGAACATGTTATCTGACAATTGTCTATCCTTAAAAATTTCCAATAATCTAGTCGCATCTCCAATTTTGATGAGCACCCTTTTTTTCCCGATGTATGAAGTTATATGCATATGCTTTCGTGAACCCTACATTTTCAGCTCCGCCAGCTTCTTCCGCCATAAGGTTGAACGTGCCAATCGTTCGTATCCCCACTCCTGTCATATTCCTAATCAAGGTTGCTTGGCCATCAGCTACCTGGCGATGCGATCGCAACAAATGTACGTCTTCGGATGTAGCCAAAGGATGATTATGTTCTTCAATGAATTTTAATACCTTCCAATTTTTACCCTCTTGGTCAGCAGTAAAGTGCAAGCACGCCAAGCAGTCAGTCCTAAAATCTCGCCTATGAAATTTTCTCTTCGCATCAGCACACGGGTTATGAAGTTTAAAACCAGCTTTCGAACATGAATACTCTCGTCCCTTGATAATCCGTGTATGCGTCCATTAAAATATATGTTGTTTTCGCACACTAAAGCCGCACTGACGAGCGTATTCAGAGTACATTTTGAAAGCTTCATCATCAGAATGAACCGTGCGAAACACCACTTGTTCTTTCTGGACCTGCGAAAAAAAGGAATACACTTGATAATATGTAATACAACCGTATTACAGTGGTAATACACTCGCATTAAAGTTCATACAGCTGTAATAAAACATAATCTTACAGCGTCTATCGACTCATTAAATTGCCCAGCACTCTTGTCAACCTCCTGCGACTTCTCAGATGATTGATTGTAGTCTTCCATGAAGCTACAACAGTGTAAAATGCTGCGGGCGTGTAAAATGGTGGCTGTAAAATGCTGATATAATATACTCACGAATGGTCCTCGACGAAGAAACCCCGACCCGACAATTTCAATACGTTGTGGAGAAATGGAGGCTCCTCTTCTTCGAAGATGACACTGTAACCGCTGCTCCCGATGGATTTCCTTTCTTTGCAAAAATGCAAAATTTGAGCGAGAGATTTCTCGGAAGAAGATGACACTGTAAAAGATGATCCCGGTGTCGTAGTTGTCTTCGCCGCGCTAAACCCCTAGAACGACTTTCAAAAATTGAGAGGGAAATGTGAGTCCTCTACGAAATAAAGAGTATTTATACGCGCACCAAATAATACACGCGCACACGCACAGAAATTTTTTTGAACTTAGGTAGTGTCATTAGTGGGGAGAGAGAGGAGCTAGTATCCAAAACCGCCCACCACCACCGCAAACCGAAACCAACCCGGTCGGACAGCCGTCGCTGCGTCCCAGACGGGCGACCGTCTCTGCCTCCCGGTCAGTCGGGTCGGGCAGCCACACGACCATGCTGCACCGACGGCACGATTGCCCGACCGCGTGGCCGCACGAACGCGCGCCACTTGGCCGCGCGACTGCTCGACCATGAGGCCAGCAGGCTACTCGGCTGCGCCCGCAGTCCTAGAATATTGATTTTTGTTTTTTTATAAAATAAAAATCGAAATATTGAACTATATTTTTTTTATAAAATAAAAACTAAATATTCCTTTTTAATGGTCTATTTGTTTGATTTCCGCTAAATTTTTCATTTTTTTATAAAATAAAAATTTAAATATTGATTTATATTTTTTTACGATTATTTTAAGTACTCGTGTGCATATGTTTTGAATAAACATTGTAAAAATATATTTGCATTATAAAAATATATCCAAATTAATTTGAATTTAGAAAAGTTATATTTTCGGATATAATTGTATTCTTGCAAAAAAAATACAGTCTCGTACCTAAAGATGAAAACAACACGCATACAGAAAAAACTATCATTGCTAGTGGGCTTTTGCCTGCCCATTTTTGGATTGGCACCGCCTCTCAAAACCATTTTGAAAATATAAGAAGGGTGATGTTATAAGCAAACCCCTTTTGGTTGCTAGCAAACCAATTTCTATGAGTTATTACGCGTCTTTTGAAAATACACTTTGTACATGTATTTTTAGGAAAAGTGTTCAACACGAAAGTTGTAGATCTCGACAAGATCTACAATTTTCGTGTTGAACACTTTTCCTAAAAATGCACGCACAAGGCCCTAAAATCGCCCTGATCGTAACTATAGTGAATTTTTGAAAATAACAAGAAAATACGCCTTGTACATGCATTTTTAGGAAAAGTGTTCAACATGAAAGTTGTAGATCTCGACGAGATCTATAATTTTCGTGTTGAACACTTTTCCTAAAAAAGCATGTACAAGACGTATTTTCAAAAGGCGCGTAAGAACTCATAGAAATTGGTTTGCTAGCAATCAAAAAGGGTTTGCTTATAACAGCACCCTATAAGAATCACCCGCTATAGTTCCACGTGGCAGCGGCCATTTCAAACAAATAGGAAGCTTCTCCATCCATTATGATTATGACATGTATTAATAGGGCAATGTTATAAGCAGTCCTAGAATCGCTAAAATCAGTCCATTGATATTCACAGTCCAATGAATTGAAGTGTATTTAGGACTACGAATAGTCATTTTAAATATTTTTAGGACAAAGAATAGCCGTCTTAGGACTGCTAATAACATCGCCCTCTGCAAGAAGAAATTAGATGAGTTGTATGATTACAAATTTATCAAAAAAAATAAATATAAATCATAAAAATGATCCTAATTTTTTTAAAATGTTCATGAGCTCTATTTCAAATATGAAATATTATTATACCCAATAAAACTAGTGCAAAGCTAATAAATATAATATATTCCTTACTGTTTATTATTCTAGATTTGTGGTGATAAAGATGTAATTGCCCTATTAATTTGAGTCTTTGGTCAAAAGATTTAATTCCTTTTTCTTTTTTCCTTTTGACCTTAGAAATGCATAATCCTAATTCCAACTCTAGTGGGACCCAGGGCGACCCAAATTTAGACCTAGATTTCAATTCAAAGAGCAAATATTTAGACCCAATAATCTATTATTTCTAGGTACATAACATGCAACCAAAAGATCAGTAACATGTTATTTTGAACATAACATGCTAAGATGTTAGAATTATGCATCTGCCACTTTAAAATGTTATAATGAAATACTTTATATCTGCGACAATTGGAGCTAAGATGTTAGCTAACATTCCGAACATTTGGAGCTAGGTTTTTGAATGTACTTTGATATTAATGAAATTGTAGAGCTCTAATTTATAAAATTTTACCTGGGATTTTATTTTTCAAAAAAAAAATGTTTGCTGATTAAAAATTTTTTGAGGATATAATTTTTGAAAATCGTAGTTTGCGGTTTTCAAAAAGTTGCGGATAGCTAAAAGTGCGGTGCTAATAACAACGTTCTTTTATTTTCACTCGAAACGTAGGCTCGAGCTCGGGTGTCCAGCCCGTAACGATGCCCAGAAGACTCCTCCGCGCGGACGGTGATGCTGGAGCGGAGCTATTTGGGAGTGGTTTTAGTTCGGCGAAATTTTTGGAGCCGGGGTGGTGGGCCGTCCGGGGTGATCTCTATGGAGATCAAGCGTGACTTTCTTTGGTCCCCAGCGTTTCCTTTGATTGATCCCAACATTTTTTTTGTTTCTCGTGTCACTCGTCAACATAGTAGATTTCCTTGACTGCAATTTCGGAACCGGACCCGGTTCCAAAAATCTCACATTTGTTCGGGTATCGACGCGACACCTAAGCTTGGACGGAGGCCCAAACATCGCCCAATTAAGTATCAACCTTGAGATGATTAGAGGAGAGAAATTTGCACAGGCGAATCACGCATTTTGCCAAAAATAAATCTATCAATATGTTTAGGTAAATTTATTCAAAGCATATACATACGAGTACTTAAAATAACCGTAAAAAAATATGAATCAATATTCCTATTTTTATTTTGTAAAATATGTAAATTTCTACCTAAAAATCAATTTCTCTCTCCTTTTCTCTTCTCTCTCTCTCTCGCTCCTATCTCTAAATGTAGATATAAGAGGGCTATAAAGATTCTCTCTCCCTCTCTCCCCCCCCCCTCTCTTCTCTAGTTATTTCTGTTGGAATATTTTCTTCTATATTCCTATATTAATATACAAAGTGATATATTTTCGTTTTTTAAAAACTTTAACAGAAATAGCAGATCTATATATATATATATGAATAACAATATTAATAAAATTGCATGAAGAGAATGAGAAATAAAATAGAGTAATTTATAGTTCAGAATCGAGCATGGGTAAGGCGTGTGGTCACTGCCCTAAAGAAGTTGCACCACCCTCCGGCAGGGCTTTCAATCGATGCTCACTCCTCCAAGGTACAACACCCGGCTAGATCCCGAAACTCTGATGTGCGCGGACACCGAAGAAGCACAGAGCACCCGAACAACCGCTTGATGAAGCAAATGTAAAGAAGAGGAATCACGTAGAAGATCGTTAAAATAGAGAGAGCAGAAGAGCATGTGAGAGCGATCATTCTTTCTGAGAAGAACGACAATATATAAAGACGGAATGTACAACCCTCATATTTCCCGAGTCGGTGTGACCCGACCCGGATGAGACCAAAACAGTGAAAGTGGTCTAGACGAGCCAAACGACCACGCATAAGCGGTCAGGACCGATCAAGGCAAAGAGAGCCCGCGGGGGAAGCGGGGGGAGCACCCGCTCCCCCGACTCCCTTCGGGCGAGTGGGAGGAGCCTCCCACTCGCCAATCACCTTTGTACGAGTGGGAGGGACCCTCCCACTCACCGGCCCTTTGTGGTGAGAGTGGGAGGATCTCTCCCACTCAACCGGGCGAGTGGGAGGGGCCCTCCCACTCGCCCGGCGCATTGGGGGGAGGCAGGCAGAGCCTCCCGTGAGGGGTGAGTGGGCACCTCAAACCCCACTCGCCCTCTCTCCTGCATTGATCATTCAGGGTCATGATCGAGCTGCGGATAGAGAGATTTCGGCTATCCGCAGCCCGATTTTGAGAAGTCTATAAATAGACCCCCATGGGCACCTTGGGAAGGGTTGGTCTCTACCCCCCACCCCTCGCGTGTGTCTTGTGAGCAAGCACCCCCCCTCCCCTGTCATCCTTCAGTTGACGGTGAGGTGGTTCTTAGTGCCCTCCAAGGTGCCCAGGCTCAGCATTGACTTGGGAGGGGAAGTTTCGACTGGGCTTCCGGTTGTGCGGTGGGACCTCCACGCTGAAGCTTAAGGGGTCTGTTCCTAGACTCCAGTTGTTACCAAGTCCGAGTCTCTTAGTTCTTAGTGACCGGTCAAGAGTCAAGGCTTAGGTCAAGTAAGAGTTAGTCGCAACCCCCTTTCGAACTCTGAAACTGGGAAACTGATTTCAACATTCTGGTGCGGTGAGCGTGGAAGCGACTAGTTCAGAAAACTCTGAGCCAAGTCTCATGGCTGGAAGCGACGAGTTGGGAGACCCGCCTCCGCCTTGCGAGTATGTGAAGAAGAGCGACTTCGACGAATTCAGCAAGAGGATCCTGGAGTTCATGCAGGCCGCATCCTCCGCTCGCGGCGAGTGCTCAACACCACCTGCACCTAGGATCCCCTCACTCCCCCTAGTGGAAGTGAGAAGCAGTCAGCAAGAGAAGGGGCCAGCCTCGGAGGAGGGCTTGAGCCTCCAGGCGCGAGTGCTCTTCAACAGTTCGCCCCGGACCAGCTGCCCCGGCGGGGAAGTGATGGGAGCGCCTCCCCCCAACCAAGAAGAATGGAGAAGCCCTTTCTGCGAGCTGGTCATGTCAGCCCCCGTTCCGGATGGGTTTCGCGATCCTGCCATGTCCTACTACGAGGGGGATAGCGATCCTCTCCAGCATCTTCAGTGGTTCGAGGATATGACCATGATCAGGCAAATGTCGGACGCCTTCATGTGCAGGATTTTCGTCGTCACGTTCCAGGGAAATGCGAGGGATTGGTTCCACTCGCTTCCGGCGGGAACCATCTACCGCTTCGAGGATCTGCGTCGAAGTTTCTTGTTAAGGTTCTCTACCTCGAAGAAGAGGAGGAAGAGCATGGAGGCCTTGTTCGCAGTCAGGCAAAAGCCAGGGGAGACGCTGGCTAGCTACATGGATAGGTTCCAGGAGGAGGTCCTTCTTGTCATCGAAGTGCCCGGGCACACCCTGCAGCTAGCCTTCACCCTTGGGCTACAGCCTGGGCTGTTTCGGATGAGTCTGACTCGGGACCCTCCCCTGTCTTTCGAAGAGCTGATGAAGCGTGCTGATCGTGAGACCAAGTGTGAGGCTACCAATAAGGAGTTCGTGGCTAGGTTAGCCGAGGTAGCAGAGGAAGAAAGGAAAGAGCATGGAGGAAGAAGAAAGGAGGAGATGAGGAGTCAGGGACACCAAGGACCCCCCGTTGGGCAGGAGCAAGGCTGGGAGTTTCAACCACCAGTCGCTCTACCGACCTGGAGGCCGCCAGGAGGACCCCCTCAAGGCCAAGGAAGAGGCCATTTCCAAGGGAGAGAAAACTTTCAGGGGAAGGAGGGACGGTTTAACCCAGCAGGGAGGCAACCGAACACAAGGCCGTTGCAACCCCACCCCCTGCAAACCATGACGATTGGCCGAAAAAGAGGAAATAAGAAGAGGGGTCGCGCAGGGAAGGAAGCAAGGATGATGGCATTGTCGTACTGTGACTTCCATCAGCAGGAGGGTCATGCGACAGCCACATGCCCAGAGTTTCTGGAGGTAAGGAAAGGAAGAAGAACCTCGACAGAGAGGAGACAGCTATACCCGGAAGGACCAGGAGGAAGCTGAGGAGATGGAGGAAGTGATGAATGAGAAGGCCAAGGTGCATGTGGCCGAGTAAGCGCAAGGAAGCGCATTGTAATGGTATGTAATCTATTTCTAATATATCAAAAGTAGTTAAAGATAGCATCTAGGTCGAGTCCTCGACTGTAGACCACTCGCCCGGGCTTGTTGATGCCGGTCGCTGGGTGGCTCATCGGGTAGATTCGTTTTAAGTCGAGTCCTCGACTGGAGACCACTCGTCCGGGCTTGTTGATGTCGGTCGCTGGGTGGCTCGTCGGGTAGATTCGTTTTAAGTCAAGTCCTCGACTGGAGACCACTCGCCCGAGCTTGTTGATGTCGGTCGCTGGGTGGCTCGTCGGGTAGATTCATTTTAAGTCGAGTCCTCGACTGGAGACCACTCGCCCGGGCTTGTTGATGCCGGTCACTGGGTGGCTCATCGGGTAGATTCGTTTTAAGTCGAGTCCTCGACTGGAGACCACTCGCCCGGGCTTGTTGATGTCGGTCGTTGGGTGGCTCGTCGGGTAGATTCGTTTTAAGTCGAGTCCTCGACTGGAGACCACTCGCCCGAGCTTGTTGATGCCGGTCGCTGGGTGGCTCGTCGGGTAGATTCGTTTTAAGTCGAGTCCTCGACTGGAGACCACTCGCCCGAGCTTGTTGATGTCGGTCGCTGGGTGGCTCGTTGGGTAGATTCGTTTTAAGTCGGGTCCTCGACTGGAGACCACTCGCCCGGGCTTGTTGATGTCGGTCGCTGGGTGGCTCGTCGGGTAGATTCGTTTGGGTTGGTAAGGCTCCAAGAAGAGAAGCCGGTCTGAGGATGTGTCGAGTTCCTCCACCTCCAGGTGAGCTCGGCTCCCTGTTAGGTGTTGAGTTCCCCCACCTCCAGGTGAGCTCGACTCCCTGTTAGGTGTTGAGTTCCTCCACCTCCAGGTGAGCTCGGCTCCCTGTTAGGTGTTGAGTTCCTCCACATCCAGGTGAGCTCGGCTCCCTGTTAGGTGTTGAGTTCCTCCACCTCCAGGTGAGCTCGGCTCCCTGTTAGGTGTTGAGTCCCTCCACCTCCAGGTGAGCTCGGCTCCATGTTAGGTGTTGAGTTCCTCCACCTCCAGGTGAGCTCGGCTCCCTGTTAGGTGTTGAGTCCCTCCACCTCCAGGTGAGCTCGGCTCCCTGTTAGGTGTTGAGTTCCTCCACCTCCAGGGGAGCTAGGCTCCCTGTTAGGTGTTGAGTCCCTCCACCTCCAGGTGAGCTCGGCTCCCTGTTAGGTGTTGAGTTCCTCCACCTCCAGGTGAGCTCGGCTCCGTGTTAGGTGTTGAGTTCCTCCACCTCCAGGTGAGCTCGGCTCCCTGTTAGGTGTTGAGTTCCTCCACCTCCAGGTGAGCTCGGCTCCCTGTTAGGTGTTGAGTTCCTCCACCTCCAGGTGAGCTCCGCTCCCTGTTAGGTGTTGAGTTCCTCCACCTCCAGGTGAGCTCGGCTCCCTGTTAGGTGTTGAGTTCCTCCACCTCCAAGTGAGCTCCGCTCCCTGTTAGGTGTTGAGTTCCTCCACCTACAGGTGAGCTCGGCTCCCTGTTAGGTGTTGAGTTCCTCCACCTCCAGGGGAGCTCGGCTCCCTGTTAGGTGTTGAGTCCCTCCACCTCCAGGTGAGCTCAGCTCCCTGTTAGGTGTTGAGTTCCTCCACCTCCAGGTGAGCTCGGCTCCCTGTTAGGTGTTGAGTTCCTCCACCTCCAGGTGAGCTCGGCTCCCTGTTAGGTGTTGAGTTCCTCCACCTCCAGGTGAGCTCGGCTCCCTGTTAGGTGTTGAGTTCCTCCACCTCCAGGTGAGCTCCGCTCCCTGTTAGGTGTTGAGTTCCTCCACCTCCAGGTGAGCTCGGCTCCCTGTTAGGTGTTGAGTTCCTCCACCTCCAGGTGAGCTCGGCTCCCTGTTAGGTGTTGAGTTTCTCCACCTCCAGGTGAGCTCAACTCCCTGTTAGGTGTTGAGTTCCTCCACCTCCAGGTGAGCTCGGCTCTCTGTTACGTGTTAGAGTTCCTCCACCTCCAGGTGAGCTCGGCTCCCTGTTAGGTGTTGAGTTCCTCCACCTCCAGGTGAGCTCGGCTCCCAGTTAGGTGTTGAGTCCCTCCACCTCCAGGTGAGCTCGGCTCCCTGTTAGGTGTTGAGTTCCTCCACCTCCACGTGAGCTCGGCTCCCTGCTAGGTGTTGAGTTCCTCCACCTCAAGGTGAGCTCGGCTCCCTGTTAGGTGTTGAGTTCCTCCACCTCCGGGTGAGCTCAGCTCCCTGTTAGGTGTTGAGTTCTTCCACCTCCGGGTGAGCTCGGCTCCCTGTTAGGTCTTGAGTTCCTCCACCTCTGGGTGAGCTCAGCTCCCTGTTAGGTGTTGAGTTCCTCCACCTCCAGGTGAGCTCGGCTCCCTGTTAGGTGTTGAGTTCCTCCACCTCCAGGTGAGCTCGGCTCCCTGTTAGGTGTTGAGTTCCTCCACCTCCAGGTGAGCTCGGCTCCCTGTTAGGTGTTAAGTTCCTCCACCTCCAGGTGATCTCGGCTCCCTGTTAGGTGTTGAGTTCCTCCACCTCCAGGTGAGCTCAGCTCCCTGTTAGGTGTTGAGTTCCTCCACCTCCAGGTGAGCTCGGCTCCCTGTTAGGTGTTGAGTCCCTCCCCCACAAGGTGAGCTCGGCTCCCTGGTAGGCATGGAGTTCTCGCCTCCCACCTCAGGTCGAGTTCAGCTCGACTAAAGGTGTTGAGTTTTTCTCCACCCAAGGTTAAGATCAATTCGACTTAAAGGTGTTGACCTTTCTCCACCTCCTGTTGAGCTCGGCTCACAGGAGGGGTGTCTAGTGGAGAAAGGTCCGTTCCCACCTCAGGTCGAGTTCAGCTCGACTAGAGGTGTTGAATTTTTCTCCACCCAATGTTAAGATCAATTCGACCTAAAGGTGTTGAGCTTTCTCCACCTCCTGTTGAGCTCGGCTCACAGGAGGGGTGTCTAGTGGAGAAAGGTTCGCCTTCCGCCTTAAGTCAGGTTCAGCCGAAAGGCTTGGCAGAGGTTCCCGATGGCAGATTCCTTCGTGGATTCCCCTCAGGTCCCACCTACTCATCAAATAGGTGGGTTGGACTTTCTTTCCGAGCTTGGGACAAGCTCGCAAAGAGCGGGGATTGTGTACAACCCTCATATTTCCCGAGTCGGTGTGACCCGACCCGGATGAGACCAAAACAGTGAAAGTGGTCTAGACGAGCCAAACGACCACACATAAGCGGTCGGGACCGATCAAGGCAAAGAGAGGCCGCGGGGGAAGCGGGGGGGAGCACCCGCTCCCCCGACTCCCTTCGGGCGAGTGGGAGGAGCCTCTCACTCGCCAATCACCTTTGGGCGAGTGGGAGGGACCCTCCCACTCACCGGCCCTTTGTGGTGGGAGTGGGAGGATCTCTCCCACTCACCCGGGCGAGTGGGAGGGGCCCTCCCACTCGCCGGGCAAGTGGGAGAGGCACTCCCACTCGCCGGACACCTTGGGGGCGAGTGGTAGGGGCCCTCCCACTCGCCACCCCCTTTGGGCGAGTGGGAGGGATTCTCCCACTCGCCCGACGCATTGGGGGGAGGCAGGTAGAGCCTCCCGTGAGGGGGGAGTGGGCACCTCAAACCCCCACTCGCCCCCTCTCCTGCATTGATCATTCAGGGTCATGATCGAGCTGCGGATAGAGAGATTTCGGCTATCCGCAGCCCGATTTTGAGAAGTCTATAAATAGACCCCCCATGGGCACCTTGGGAAGGGTTGGTCTCTACCCCCCACCCCTCGCGTGTGTCTTGTGAGCAAGCACCCCCCCTCCCCTGTCATCCTTCAGTTGACGGTGAGGTGGTTCTTAGTGCCCTCCAAGGTGCCCAGGCTCAGCATTGGCTTGGGATGGGAAGTTCCGAGTGGGCTTCCGGGTGTGCGGTGGGACCTCCACGCTGAAGCTTAAGGGGTCTGTTCCTAGACTCCAGTTGTTACCAAGTCTGAGTCTCTTAGTTCTTAGTGACCGGTCAAGAGTCAAGGCTTAGGTCAAGTAAGAGTTAGTCGCAACCCCCTTTCGAACGCTGAAACTGGGAAACTGGTTTCAACACGGAAAATCTCCGGAAAAGGAGGATCTTGAAAACGACAATATTAAAACCATAATAAGTATTGATGGTTATAATTGGAAGGATCATAATCGGGAAGATAAATGTTGAATATTTCGAACGTAAATAATGGCGAGAAACACGCGTAAAAGAGCGGTTAAGAAAGCGCGTAAAACGGCAGAACGCGTGAAAGTAATTCGACGCAGCGTCGAATCCCAATCGACGCAGCTTTGAATTCCACTCAAAGCAACACGACGCAAAGCGGGTGCGTCGAAATCAATTCGACGCAGCTTCGACTGGAGACTACCCTATCGACGCAGCTTTGAATGCCAGTCGACGTAGGTTCGAGATCTGGTCGACGCAGCTCTGGCAGTCGACGCGACTTCGAGTTTCACTCGACGCAAGTCGACTTCTATTCGACGTTGCTCTGAATAAAACTCTAAAACTATTTTGTACAAAAAATACAATTCAATTCTTCCCCAAATCCGGATCCGGATCCGGTCCGGTCCGGTGCGCGCGCGCGCGCGCGCGTGTGGTTTATAGTTTCTCCTTATGTTCTTTTGAACAAATAAGAATGAGTGAAAACATATATATACCCTCTAGCTAGAAAATAAATGAGCATGGTGGGACTAATGGGTTCATCCTTTCATTTATGAAAGGTTTCCCTCCAAATTATTTGGGTTCCCTCCAATTTGGTTTTGGAGCTTTTCATCTATAATGAGGAGCCAAACACCAAACACCATACAAGGCTCCAATAAACATTTATGAAATGAATGTTTATAATTAAAATTTCTAACAATCCCCCACAAAAGCGAAAAACCAAAAGGCGAACTTCATAAATATGATATTACTAATAATAAATAAAATCAAATACAAATTTGCTTCATCAAGTTGTATCTATTGTAATGGGTATAGGTGGAATGGTTACCTTGAACCTATACTTAGTACTTATTTCCTCTACCGAAGAGTATAATATGTCAGAGGCTTTGAATTATAAACTTTGGACCGGTAAGTTCGATAAGCACACAAAAGATTGATTGTTCTTGGGTTTTGGCGGTGGGCGCGTTAATGGCCATGCGCATTCCTTGATTTGTCATGAGAGTTATTTTGGGTTCAACCCAGATCCCAAAGTTGTGGCCTCACAACAACCTCCACATAGGTGGTGCCTCAAGAGATATTCGTAACCATATCTCGCAAAGGTATATGTCTTTGGCAACCATTAAGAACTTTACGTTCATCCTATCTTGTTACGTAGAGCACAACATCATTGGAATGGGGAGAAGGTTTTCTCAACCTTAAAATTTGTGCTCCCAACTACGCTACATCAACGGTTTCGTTTCTACCGCATTGAACTCAATTCATGGGATCTCCAATCACATGGGTTGTGTCCACCGTTGGTAGCAAATCATGTGGGCTTAAGCCCCATTCCCCTCGATGACAATAAAATCTCCCTTCGGGACAAATGGTAAGATTATCAGGCAGATTCAATTCTGACTTTACATAATTGAGTGATATCACTTTTTTTCTTCTTTGTTTCACTGATTTGTACCTGATTCTCATAAACTTATTCATTTTGGAATTAGTACTATTAGAAGCAGTTAAATCAATAACTGATTTATTATCACAATGCAAAGAAATACCAGGTATAGGTTTTGCAAGTAAAGGAATTTCTGAAAGTAAATTTTTAATCCATTCTGCTTCGACACATGTTGTGTCTAAAGCTATAAGCTCTGATTCCATGGTGCTTCTAGAAATGACTGTTTGTTTTGTAGAAGCCCATGAAATGGCGGCTCCTCCAAGGAGGAATACATATCCAGTCGTTGACTTAACGTCTAACGAATCAGTTACCCAATTGGCATCTGAATATCCTTCTAGTACTTCGAGAAATCCCGTGTACACTAAGCTATAATCTATAGTTCCACGAAGGTATTTAAATATTCTATTTAATGCTATCCAATGATCATCACTAGGATTACTAGTATATCTACTAAGTCGGCCTACGACATAAGAGATATCGGGCCTAGTGCGGTTAGCTATGTATAGGAATGATCCTATCATTTGTGCATACCTATGTTGATCAACCGGTTCACCCATATTTTTACAAAGTTTTGAGCTGGCGTCAAAAGGGGTAGAAGCGGGAGCGGAGTTAAATAAATTAAATTTATTTAACATTTTCTCAATCGAATGGGAGAGGGATAATGAAACACTAGAATCAGTTTTAACTAGTTTCATTCCTAATATTATATTTGTCACTCCTAAATCTTTCATATCAAATTTAGAAGATAGATTATTTTTAGTTTCATTTATTAATTCAATTGTGTTTCCAAAAATTAATATATCATCTACATAAAGGCATAACAAGATAATTCCATTTCCGTCTTGTTTAGCATATATGCATTTGTCAAATTCATTTGATTTGAAACCAAGATGAGAGATTACAGAGTCGAATTTTTGATATCATTGCTTAGGAGCTTGCTTTAATCCATAAAGAGATTTAATTAATTTGCATACTTTAGATTCTTGACCTTTGACTACAAAACCTTCGGGTTGAGACATGTAAACTTCTTCTTCTAAGTCTCCATGTGGCGGTCTTGACGTCCATCTGATGGATAAGCAACTTAAAGATCGATGATAAGGCGACTAGAATACAAAGAGAGATTATTCTAGCTACTGGAGCGTATGTATATAAAAGTCTATTCCTTGTTTTTGAGCATAGCTTTTAGCTACAAGGCGGGCCTTATATTTATCTATAGAGCCATCTGGTTTTAATTTCTTCTTAAAAATCCATTTACAACCTATGGCTTTAGCACCAGGAGGTAAATCAGTTAAAATCCATGTTTTATTTTCCAGGATAGAATTAATTTCTATGTTTATGGCTTCTTTCCAAAAAGGATAATCAGATGAGGTCATAGCTTCCTCAAAACTATTAGGATCTCCTTCAACTAGATAGGTGAAGTAGTCCTCTCCAAAGGTTCTTTCGGCTCTAACTCTTTTGCTTCTTCTAGGTTCATCATTTTCTAATGGTTCTAAAGAAGAAGAGGAAGATTGATATGAGCTTGTTGAAGGTTGAGATGCGTTGTTAAATTTGAAAGGAAATTTATCCTCAAAATAGGATGCATCTCTAGCTTCTATAATAGAGTTATTAGAGTTTTCACTAATTTGAGAATTAGTAATTAGAAATCTATTAGCACTACTATCTGACGCATAACCTATAAAGATAAAGTCTAAAGTTTTAGGTCCTATTTTCTTTCTCTTTGGTTCAGGGATTGCTACCTTAGTTAAACACCCCCACACTCGAAGAATTTGGAGGTTAGGCTTCCTTAATTTAAATAGTTCGAATGGTGTTTTTTCATTGTGCTTTGAAGGAATCCTATTAAGGACAAAGGAGGATGTGAGCAACGCTTCTCCCCAAAGATTTTCTGGGGCACCGGACTCGGCTAACATGTCATTGACCATATTCATCAAAGTCCGATTTTTACGTTCAGCTACCCCATTAGATTGAGGTGAGTATGGAGCAGTCACTTGATGAATTATCCCATGTTCTTGGCAAAATTGGGTTAGTTCATTCGAAGTGTATTCTCCACCTCGGTCGGATCTAAGTATTTTGATAGAGGTTCCTAATTGATTTTCTATCTCAGCTTTAAAAATCTTAAAATACGAGAATACTTCATCTTTAGTTTTTAATAAATATACGTAACAAAATTTGGTGAAATCATCTATGAATGTTACAAAATATTTATTTCCACCTCTAGTAGGTTGGCGGTTTGAATCACATACATCTGAATGAATTAATTCTAGAGGTTTAGAAGTTCTATCGACTGATTTAAATGGCTTCCTAGAAAATTTGGCTTGCACGCAAATTTCACACTTGGCACTTGGTCCAATATTAATTTTAGGAATTAAATTCAAGGACATCATTCTTTTCATACAATCAGAATTCACATGTCCTAATCTAGCATGCCAAAAATCAGGAGAAGAACTTTGAACTAAAGAAGAGAAAATTTGATTAACTTCTAAATCAGCAATATTTAATTTAAATAACTCATCACAAACACAGCCTTTGCCAATAAATAAATCATTCATTGTTATTACAACTTTATTAGATTCTAAAATAATCTTGTAGCCTTTCTTCACTTACAGAGAGCCGCTAACAAGATTCTTCCTAACTCTCGGCCCATAGAGCACATCATGCAAGGCTAGTGTCTTCCCGGATGTCAACCTAAGATCAACTCGCCCACGTCCAAGAATTTGTGACGAAGCTAAGATCACGCTTCCTCCAATGATGTCCTGAAAGGTGGTAAAGCAAGAACGATCAAAACAAGTATGAACATTTGCTCCGGAATCAAGCCACCAATCTGATGAACAAATGAGATGAGGACTAGGAGAATAATCTAACCTGAAGATAGGTTGATTCGGTGCTTGAATCATATTTGACTGTGGCTTAGAGCCATGGGATTTGCCGACCACCGACTCAGTCTTCTTGTAGAAGCAGTTGGTTGACAAGTGGTTAGTGCGGCCGCAAATAAAGCATCATTTCCCTTTACCTAGATTTTGGTTTGAGGAACTAGGTTTGGATTGATTGGTTTTTTTATGATGGGAATTTTGACGGAAAGATTTCTTATGGTTCTTTCCTTTGGCTTTGAAGTGATGGTGGGAAGACTGTTTGCCTTGCGATTCAGTGAGATTTACTTTAGGAGCAAGGTCTTTGGAGGTTTTAGAATTTTTACTCTTATGTTCCTCCTCTATGCGGATTGCATTTTGGATTTGAACATAAGTAAGATTTGATTGGTCATGCCTTAGTCTAGTGCTAAAGCCGGACCAAGAATCAGGAAGGGAATCAATCAGACAAGCCACTAAATAATTTTCGGAAAGAATTGAGCCATCGGCTCGGATCTTGGACAACATCTCATCAAGTTGATGGAGTTGAGGATTGATGGGCTTGGAAGCATCAATCTTGAATTTGTGGAGGTTGGAAACATTGTAGCGTTCTATACCCGCATTGTCAAGGTTATAACGCGCTTCAAGTGCATACCACAATTCCTTAGCCGTACGATATTGAAGGAAGACATCGTAAAGGCTATCGGACAAAGCACTTAGGATTCGGTTACGACAATGATATTCAACATCTATCGGATCTCTATAAGGAAGACGTCTTACGTAGGTTCTAGTGGTGTTTGCAGTTGAAGATGAGGACGATGGTAGAGTCGAAGCAACTGCATTTGCAGTGCTAGGGATTTCAGTTTCCGTAGGAGGGGCATCGAAGATGGCAGACAAAAGACCTAGGGTATTTAACCAATATTCGACCTGTGCTTGCCAACGACAAAAACCGTTACCGTTAAATTTTTCGGGTTTGATCCCGGCAGAATCCTCAGATCTAGATGTCATTACAGATTTCTGGAGTTTATAAAACATATAGTAAATAACAGTGCATGTAAACAATAAAACAGAGATAATCATTTTGATTATTTGATTTTATTTATTCTGTTGATGTGGAACTACAACTTCTTTATACTGTTGGAATATTTTCTTCTATATTCCTATATTAATATACAAAGTGATATATTTTTGTTTTTTAAAAACTTTAACAGAAACAGCAGATATATATATATATAAATAGCAATATTAATAAAATTGCATGAAGAGGATGAGAAATAAAATAAAGTAATTTATAGTTCAGAATCGAGTCTGGGTAAGGCGTGTGGTCACTGCCCTAAAGAAGTTGCACCACCCTCCGGCAGGGCTTTCAACCGATGCTCACTCCTCCAACGTACAACACCCGGCTAGATCCCGAAACTCCGATGTGCGCGGACACCGAAGAAGCACAGAGCACCCGAACAACCACTTGATGAAGCAAATGTAAAGAAGAGGAATCACGTAGAAGATCGTTAAAATAGAGAGAGCAGAAGAGCATGTGAGAGCGATCGTTCTTTCTGAGAAGAACGACAATATATAAAGACAGAAAATCTCCGGAAAAGAAGGATCTTGAAAACGGCAATATTAAAACCATAATAAATATTGATGGTTATAATTGGAAGGATCATAATCGGGAAGATAAATGTTGAATATTTCCAATGTAAATAATGGCGAGAAACACGCGTAAAAGAGCGGTTAAGAAAGCGCGTAAAACGGCAGAACGCGTGAAAGTAATTCGACGCAGCGTCGAATCCCAATCGACGCAGCTTTGAATTCCAATCGACGCAGGTTCGAGATCTGGTCGACGCAGCTCTGGCAGTCGATGCGACTTCGAGTTTCACTCGACGCAAGTCGACTTCTATTCGACGTTGCTCTGAATAAAACTCTAAAACTATTTTGTACAAAAAATACAATTCAATTATTCCCCAAATCCAAATCCAAATCCAAATCCAAATCCGGTCCGGTTCATAGTTTCTCCTTATGTTCTTTTGAACAAATAAGAATGAGTGAAAACATATATATATCCTCTAGCTAGAAAGCAAATGAGCATGGTGGGACTAATGGGTTCATCCTTTCATTTATGAAAGGTTTCCCTCCAAATTATTTGGGTTCCCACCAATTTGGTTTTGGAGCTTTTCATCTATAATGAGGAGCCAAACACCAAACACCATACAAGGCTCCAATAAATATTTATGAAATGAATGTTTATAATTAAAATTTCTAACACTTTCTCTCCCTTCATTGGATGACTGAAAACAAAAACTTGTCACATATTGGATTGCAAAGATTAATTCTAAAACTCCAAACTATTTCTTTAATGTTGTTAAAGATATATACATATTGGATGGCTGAGATCAAAAGCTTGCCACATATATGAGCAGCTCCACACGGACTTCGCCCGTGCTCGCTAACTCTTAGCGGACTGCACCCACATTCGAACGGGATGCGCCTGCATTCGAGCTGATTGGGCCTACATAAGAGTGGGATGCGCCTGCCTATATAGCGGGTTGCACCCGCATATGAGCACTTACCTTTTATTCAAAACATATACTTATGAGAACTTAAAGTGATTGTAAAAAATATGAATCAATATTCCTAATTTTATTTTATACAAAAAAGTAAATTTTTACCTAAAAAATCAATTTCTCTCTCCCTTTCTATTCTCTCCCCCTCTCCCTTCTATTCCTAAATGTAGGTATGGGAGGGTTATAAAGATTCCCTCCCCCTCTCAGTTCTCTCTTTCTTTCTCTCTCTTCATTGGATGGCCGAGATCAAAATCTTGGCACACGTTGGATGGGTAAGATTAATTCTATAACTCCAAACTACTTCTTTAATGTAGTTAAAGATATATATATACACACGCACACACACGAATGACAGTGCACGGGGAGCCCTCCGTACCCCGCGCAACAGTACCTCGAACCCGACATTACCCTGACGCGACAACGCTCTCAGCTCACAAACCTCCGTGCGCACGTCAAATCAGGTGTCATGTGGAGCTCTATATTTTATTATACAAATAAAACAGAGCTTCATTAAGAGAAAAAGTAGTCTGCATTTGAAATTTATCAAATTCATCCAGATATTCCAACAAACAGTTGCAGGATCAGGATAATAAAAATGAGGAGAAAGCACAACTTGATAATCTTATCAAGTTCACTGGGGCAATCCAACAAATAATTGCATTGCATGAGGAATAAAGAAGAGAGAGAAAGAAATACCTTAAAGAAGTGATGCATTAGAGAAATAACTGAGAAATATTGTCGGCCAGCATTCTTAAATGGAAGCCCCCGTTGTTGAGAAAGCAGAGAAGGTCCTGCCCTGGCTCAGGGAGTTGTAGCCTTTGTGGTCGGTGAAAGTGTCATGTTGTCATCTTATTGCTTGAGGAGAAAGAAGTACCAGAACATGGAGCACTGCAAGGAGAAAGATAAGCTCAAGAGGATCAAGAGAGAGGCATAGCTAGCGACCAATTGGAGAAGTAGAAAGCGCGTAACGCAAATGGAGCCATGGGTAGGAAGAATAAGAAAGCGCACAGTGAAGATCGAGCCCCTAGCTTGAGTGTCGAAACCCTAACACATTCCAGTGGCCGGAGTAGACGGTAGAGGCCGGCGGAGCTACTGCTTAGCTCGAGTGATTTTGAAGTTTCCGAAGCAACATATCGACGGAGTTTGGGCGATGGGTGAGTTCGAGAGAGGGAAGAAGGTTCCGGCGATGGAGAGCGGCGTAGGGTTTGGGCGGAAGTTTGGGGGGGGGGGGGGGGGGGGGTATATATTTGCATTCATAACCGATCGGACGGGCCCATGATGTTTTTAACGATCGAACGGCTGAGATTCATTTGTCGACCATGTTACATCATAACTCAATATCTTTATATATTAGTATTGATACAGACCTGTGCACTTATAGAAGATCCGGGGTGCGGTTAGAGAGAAGCCCCACTAAGGAGGAGTGGAGTTAGTAGGATGAATGGTCAAACCCATGATCATAACTCCGCCGCGCGCGTATTTCACGCCTGGAGCAGCGCCGAGCAAGGCCAAATACCGCACCCCACTACTGGGGTGCGGTTAGTCTGCACCCCACTAAGTGGGGTGCGGATAGCCCCCTACCCCACTACGGTGGGGTACGACCAAGACGCATCCCACCATGGGGTGCGGCCAAGCCGCACCCTTCCATGGGGTGCGGCCAAGCCGCACCCTTACCCATGGGGGGGGGGGGGGGGGGGGGGGGGTGCGGCCAACCCCCCCCCCCCCCCCCCGGGGGTCGCGGGGGATGCAGTCGAAACCGCATCCCCCCTGTCTAGGGCAAGCGGAGCATGTTCTCCTCCCTGGAGGGCTTCGGTTCCCGCCTTCCAAATAGACGCGTTCGCTGGGAGCCACAACTCGACCGCATGACGACTGTGTTCCAGCACCGCTCACCTGTTCACTTAGAATGCCTACGTGCTCGTTGCGCGCTCAGAATGCCTCTAAGCGCGCTCAGAACACTCACGTTCGCTCAAAACGCCTCGCAGCACGACCAGGATGCTTCCATGATCGTTGCACGCTCAGAACACCTCCGCGCTCATGCGCGCTTGGAATGCTTCTGAGCATTCTCAGAACGCTTCCCCAGTCGCCTAGATTGCTTCTCCATTCGTTGTGCGCTCAGAACGCTTTTGAGCGCGCTCAGCTCACTTTTCGTCTTTCCGACGCGCTCACTTTTTGTCTTTCTAGCATGCTCACTTTTTGTCTTTCCAGTTTCTCAGATTTCAGGAACAACTTGTCGCCTTTTTCGCCTCCAACAAAACTGCCCAAACTGCCCGAACTGCCCGAGGGGCAAGATGGTCATTTGTGAAAAATGACGATCTGTGTGCTCTGAACCGGAAAATATGATTCGTCCGCCAGGTGGTTACGGTGGTTACAACGGCAAAATTACCGGGCTACCCCCGACCAAAGCTATAAAAGGAGCCTCAGGGCTTCATTTCAGGGGACCTTGCCTTCTGGACCCGGGAGAGCTTCTTGCAGACTTTCGCGGAATTCTCCTTCGGCGCTTGAAGATCTCCTTCGTGGACTTGAAGATTTCCTTCATCCCGAAAGGCGACTCAGCATTCTCACTTTTGTTCTCCGGAGCATTCTCACTTTTGTTCTCCGGAGCATTCTCACTTTCATTCCCAGCAGTTCTCGAAAGGAAAAAGACTTAGTTTTTCTGGAGGTGGCCTGTCACCTTCGGAACTCTCTCTCCCTCTCTCTCTCTCTATTATTGTAACGAGCAGCGGCCTGTCGCGCTCGAGTTCTATGTCTCTAATTGTAACCCCCCTGAAGATAGTGGAAGTTTGGTCGGCATAGCTCCGACCGCGTGGTTTTTTACCCTTTCCGGGTTTTCCACGTTAAAAAGTCTCAGTGTATTCAACGAATCTCTAATTGACTGTTTGCGTGCTCGGTTCGCTTCCGAGCTAAGGTGGTTCAATTCGACCGGTCTACCAAAGCACCCGAGCGACCCGCAACAAGTATATATATTATATATATAAGAGCATTTTTTGGTCGCATGTGATCATACTATGATCAAGTAAAATTCTATTTGATCACAAAAATGATCTCTTGCAACTATTTCGATTGCACTAGATCGTTTTTGATCGAGAAGGCCGTGCAGTATATTTTATATTCAATCACAATCATAAAAAGATGTACTATTGCTCGTACGTATTTGAGTCTGGGTTTCTAAAATCTGAGCATAAAATCTAAGATTTAGAAACAAGGTATTACATTGTAAAATCTAAGTATTACATTGTAAAATTTAAGATGTTACATTGTAAATTTTTATAATGTACTTTATCTGAAATTTTAAAAGCCAGATAAATTCTAGCTCCAAATGTTCGGGCATAAGTGTAATGTGAGGCTACTGGTTCCGCGATCCGACAATCGGGATTAGGAGGCTACAACTAAGGAGATGAAGGAAAAGCCACAAACAAACTCTAAGGCGCTTCAGCAGGGAGGTCCTGCCACGTACCCAGAAGCTTAAGAGAAACTTCCCCTCCGCAACCACAGATAGCCGAGCTTGGTACGAGGAAGGCCCTGGTTCGATAAGAATCTCGCCCGGGGGTGGGGGATAACAATATTTGTTTTTCCAGTGTCATTCCTGGTACCTCTGAGGGTCTATTTATAGACAAATCCTACGGGGGAAAGCATATAAGCGACTATACCCGGCCCCTGCGAGGTTGTCTTTCTGGAATGGTGATTGGGAGACTATGGAAGGATCCCGCCTACACCTGGCGAGTGTTGCTGACGGTCGCCACCTCAGCGAGGAACTTCAAGACATGTTGTTAGTCGCCTGTCTAGGGCGAGTAACCCTAGTACTCGCATCTGGCATTAAATGCTTCTATGGATTGCTTACTGACTTTGATTTGATCTTTGACTTTGATTTGTGCTCTTGTGACTTGAATCAGGTCCTGTCCTCGAAGAATATGGGTTGTACACATTGTAAATTGAAATAACACAATAATTAAAATTCAAAAAATTAACTTTTACATACATCTTCTCATTTTAAATCAAGCCTAACGAGAACTTGTGAAAATGAGAGACATACCTAGATCTGCAGTAGCCGTGAGAGGTTTGCTCGAAACATCCGGAGGAGGATCAAGGTGGAATCAACTCTCTGTTGCCCCTATCGGGTATATATATATAGGGAAAACCCTAGGAGTGTCTACGGGGATGGGTATCTGTGTACCCAACTGACCCGTTATACCTTCGAACCCGTTATTTGACCAAATATACATTAACAATCTCCTCCTATATTTGTGATAAATAACGTATACGTTTCGAAGTGCAGAAAGTAGTAAAAGCAAAAAAAGAGTTTTCGACTTAACATAAACAGAAGAGTTAGCACAATAAGTAACAGCAAGATTTTACACAAAATATCTAGAATAAAAAGTGCTACTCAGCAAATAGTCTGAAAACAAAAATATGACAAGGATAAAACATATGATAATTCTACTCGTCTAGTAGATCATCAGCATCCATGTCAAATACTACTTTCTCTCCTCCATCTCCACCATAGCCTGCAAGGAATTTCATGAGTTAGAAAACTCTATGAATTCATGAACATATGCAGTAACGTAAAAAGAGAACTAGCTCTTACATAAGTGAGCTCAGAACCTGTAGCATTGGTGAAGTAACATTGTCAGCATCTCTATCTGGTTTAGCAAGGACCAGTCTAGTGTTGATTTTGTAAATCAACCGTTATCATATCTATTAGTGATCATTATGTGCTTCATCAACAAAAGTTGAATGATATGACACAACAACGTTTGCAATATTATTAGGTGTGGAATAATGTGCTATGATCATCAATGTTAGATAACCGACTACAACGACTTTCTATTCCCAGTTGAATAATTTTCGAATCAACTTACAATGAGAAAGATGCTTAGTTATCAAATATGGAATAACATGCATCTAACCATCTTGGGTTTTCATCAAGAAATTATTTGGGGTTTTCAGTCTGTTATTTAGATGCTTGAATGTTGCGACTATAGGTTCTCACTGATAACTTCCCAAAAGGAAGTTATTTCACTACTTATTTTATTCTAATTTTCATTAAAAAGAGGAAAATAATCCCCAATTATAGAAAATATGTTCAAATATCTTATTAATCAATATTGGACTGATTTCGGTCATTTTCCATGGTTTTCTATCAAAGATTGGTCAAAGGATTCAAGTTGGGGAAGCAATGGATCATTTATTGCTGATGCAGAAATTAGGTTGCAACGCCAAAAATTAGCAGGTTGCAACGTGGCGGCAAAATTCAGATTTTGAATTTTAAAAAGAGGCGCCTACGTGTATTTCCAAAGGAGGCATCCCTTCAGATTTGGAATGGAAGTTAAGAGCACGAAATTACATCACTAAGGGGCGATTATTCTTGGGGAGAAAGGGAGGGAAAAGAAAAGGAGAGAACTAGGAGGTCTTCTTCCTCTTGGAAATTTCGGCTAGGGCTTGGAGAAGGGGACTCGAACCAACACTAAGGAGATAGATCTGAACCTAAAAACATTCCTACATCGTTTTGATTTCCGGAATCATGTCTAGTAAGATCTACTTTGATTTGTGGTTTCTCTCTTCCTTCATGAACTAAATTCCTAAGTCTTGCATGTGTGAAGTACCTTAGTTGTGATGATGACTTGATTTTCATTTATAATTTGTGAATGTGTTGATGTTGATCTTTATTAAATTTATGATCTATTCTTGGGATTTTGGTTTAAGTTTCATCTTTAAAGTGTTTGGCAAAAATTCGAGAGATGAGTCGGGCTAGATGAACGTTTGTTTTGCACGGCGATATTTGAGAGAGGAGTCGTGTAGTTTTAACCAAACTTCTATATTTATACTTCATCGCGAGATTCGAGAGAGGAGCATTGAAAGTGTATCATAAATCTTAATATAATTCCAAGAGAGAGAGAGAGATCTCCTCTTGAGTTAGCAACCGTGATTCTAGTACTTTATGTTATTCTAATGTCATCTAAGTTGGAGACGACTAGAGGATTTGGGATAAACGGATAGTGGAGATCGAGAGATAAAGTTATCCAATTTAGAATCGTTGCAAGAGAATCATTAATACTTCATGAATTATCACTTTTATGGGTTATCATCATAGCAAGGGAAAATCACATGTGAGACTATCTTTCCAAGCGAGTAAAAAAGTAATTTAAGTAACCGTAACTAGAATTGTAGTCGTTTTATTTTGCACTATTTAAGTTTCTCTACCAATCATTATTACTTGCTTGAATTTAGAGAAAAGGCAGAATTAATATTTGTGAGCGCTAAGTTAAGCACTTCCTCGTGGGAACGATCACTTTCTCATCATTTTATTACTTGTACGACACGTGCACTTGCGTATTTATATACACCTTTCACGGGCGTACCAAGTTTTTGGCGCGGTTGCCGGGGAGGCGCGCTAATTTAGTGTTTTATTTCTCACAATATTTGTGAAACCTTAGTACTTAGAGATCAAGCATTTGTTTGTTCGTGTTATTTGTTTTAATTTATTTGTCTATTTGAGTACTGTTCGGTGTATGTCCAGATATTGGCAAGTAGAATTATTGCCGCTGAATTCTGAAATTGAGCGTACCTGTAAACGAAACAGGAGAGACTTTAGGACCGTTAACATTATTCATCCTGCGATGAATGATCCTGAGCCAAATAATGCTAATAATAATGATGGTCAGGTTGATCAAAATGCCCAACTGCCAGCACCACCACGTATGACTTGTCACGAGTATAACAAACCTCTAAGGGGAGGTTTGCACTTCAGCATTGCTCGACCAGCAATTGTTGCTAACAATTTTAAAATGGACCCACTAATTATGCAACAAGTGCAAAACAATAAGTTTGGGGGTCTAAGTCATGAAGATGCAAATTCCCACTTACGAACCTTCTTAGCAATTTGCGATATGTTTAAGTTCAATGGAGCATCGGAAGATGCAATTCTGTTGAGAGCATTTCCGTTCTCCTTAAAGGGTAGAGCTAAGGATTGGTTAGACTCGTTACCACATGAGTGTATCACCACATGGGACGAACTAGTCGATAGGTTCCTGAACAAATATTTTCCACCCTCTAAGACTGCAAAACTAAAAAGGGATATTACAATATTTTTACAAGGTAGCGGGGAAACTCTTTACGACGCATGGGAGCGTTTTAAAGAGCTGTTGAGAAAATGTCCTCATCATGGGTTGCACCAACACCAGCAGGTGTCCACATTTTACAATGGGCTGCAAACTGCAACCATGATTTTAGTCGATGGAGCCGCTTGGGGCTCATTAATGAAGAAGTATCCTGAAGACGCATATGCTATTTCAGAAGACTTAACATCCAATAATTATCAAACATACGAGAGACAAACTAATAGTAATCCAGCGGGAGTCCATCAGGTGGACCAAATCACTTCTTTGGCCGCTCAGATGGCGTCGCAGTTCAATTTAATTAACAAAAGATTAGATTCACTCTCAACCCCTACAACTAGTGCCCCGCTCACAGTTGAACAACTAAATCAAATAACTGAAGAAGCAAATTATGTGGGAGGGCAACCAAGACAAATTCCGCCAGGATTTGCCAATCATTATCACCCCGAGTGGCAAAATCATCCAAATTTTTTCTGGAAGAATAATCAAGGGATGAGTCAACCACAAGGTTTTAATCAAAATATGAATCAACTACCTATCAATAACAACTCTCAACCCCATCAAGTAAACCAAAGGAAGATGACTGATGATTTTATCTTAGGCATGTTCCAAAAGTATGACTCAAAAATGGTAGGAATAGAATCATCGTTAAGATCACTAGAAACTACTATGGGTCAACTTGCAAATTCATTAAGTCAAAGGCCCATTGGAACTCTACCTTCTGATACCACACCCAATCCAACAAAAGATAATCATAATAATCATTGCAAAGCTATTGCACTAAGGAGTGGTGTAGAGATCCCAAGTGGGGAGGGGTTGCTTGAGAAAGTTAGGGAAGAAGAGACGAGTAAGAAGCCAAGTGAGTCGAGCATATTAGAGAAGGACGAGTTGGGTGAGAAAAATGAGGTGGGAGAGAAACAAAAAGAGAAACTAAATCAAAAGAAAGAAGTAGTCTATCCACCACCCCCATTTCCGGCTAGACTTGTTAAATCCAAACTTGACACACAATTCCAAAAGTTTATGGAGATTTTCAAAAAGTTAACTATAAATATCCCATTTGCTGAGGCTCTTGAGCAAATGCCAAGTTATGCCAAGTTTATGAAGGATATCTTGACAAAGAAAAGAAAGTTTGTTGATAAAGAGATAGTGACGTTGACTGAGGAGTGTAGTGCTATATTGCAGAAGAAGTTGCCACCCAAGCTTAAGGACCCCGGTAGCTTCACAATTCCTTGTTCTATCGGTTTAAACTTTGTTGGGAGAGCTCTATGTGACCTTGGGGCGAGCATCAACCTGATGTCATTATCTATCTATAAGAATTTTGGTTTAGGGGAGATCACACCTACATCTCTGACTCTACAGTTGGCCGATAGGTCTCTAGCATTTCCTAAGGGAATTGTAGAGGACGTGTTGGTTAAGGTGGATAAATTCATTTTCCCCGCCGATTTTGTGGTACTTGATATGGATGAGGACAAGGATGTCCCCATCATTCTTGGTAGATCATTCTTGGCCACCGGACGAACACTCATTAACGTCCAGAAGGGTGAGCTTACGATGAGAGTTAATGATGAGAATGTGACATTCAATATCCTCATGGCTATGAAATTTCTGGATGATAAGGAGGAGTGTTTCTCCATTGAGGAAGTGAATGCACCTACATGTATGATGTATGATGAGAATGATTGGGAGCATAAAATCCTGAGTGTGTTAACAAATGAAGAAATAGAAGAGGAACCAGACTTAACGGAAACTGTAGAAGCTTTAAGTATTTATGATCATATACCAAATGCTAATATGTTTGAGTTAATAAGTAGACCAAGTGAGTCTAAGGTCATGAAGCCTTCTATCTTAGAGCCACCTACACTTGAATTGAAACCGCTACTCGAAAACTTAGTATGTTTTTCTAGGTAAGGATAACACACTACCGGTTATTATAGATGCATCTTTAGTTAAGGAAAATGAAGAGAAATTGCTTGAGGTTCTCCATGAGTATAAAGGAGCAATGGGTTGGACCATTGCAGATATTAGAGGGATAAGTCCCTCAATTTGTATGCACAAAATTCTTTTGGAAGAAGAAGCAAAAGAGTCAGTTGAACACCAACGAAGACTCAGCCCACCAATGAAAGAAGTGGTCAAGAAGGAGATAATCAAATGGTTGGATGCGGGTATTATTTATCCAATCTCCGACAGTCGGTGGGTAAGTCCTGTTCAATGTGTGCCAAAGAAGGGGGGCATTACGGTAGTTAAGAATGAGAGCAACGAGTTGATCCCTACTAGAACGGTAACTGGATGGCGGATTTGTATGGATTATCGAAAGTTGAATAAAGAGACTAGGAAAGATCATTTCCCACTTCCATTCCTCGATCAGGTTCTTGATATGTTAGCAGGAAATGAGTATTTCTGTTTCTTAGATGGTTACTCGAGGTATAATCAAATCATGGTAGCTCCCGAGGATCAGGAGAAGACTACCTTCACCTATCCTTTTGGGTCATTTGCATTTAGGAAAATGCACTTTGGATTGTGTAACGCTCCTGGCACATTCCAATGCTGTATGATCGCTATTTTTACTGATCTGATTGATGAGGGGATCGAGATCTTTATGGATGATTTTTTAGTATTTGGGAGATCATTTGATGAATGTCTAAAAGTGTTGAAGAAAGCTTTGGATAAGTGCATTCAAACCAATTTGATCCTAAATTGGGAAAAATGCCACTTTATGGTCAAAGAAGGAATTGTTTTAGGACACAAGGTGTCAAAGAAGGGATTGGAAGTAGATCGGGCAAAGACAGAGGTTATAGAGAATTTGCCCCCACCAACTAATGTTAAGGGAGTGCGAAGTTTTTTAGGACACGCCGGCTTCTACCGTCGTTTCATTAAGGATTTTTCTAAAATCTCTAAGCCACTAAGTCATTTATTAGAAAAAGATTCACATTTTAACTTTGATGAGGAATGTCTAGCCGCCTTTCATTCTTTGAAGCAAAGTCTGATTTCTTCACCCATTATTATTTCACCCGATTGGTCTTTACCATTCACCATTATGTGCGATGCTAGCAACTTTGCTGTGGGCGCGGTTTTAGGACAAGTGCGTGACAAAGTCTTTCACACAATCTACTATGCTAGCAAGACGCTGATTGATGCACAGGTAAACTACACAACTACCGAGAAGGAGTTATTAGCAGTCGTTTTCGCTTTTGACAAATTTCGATCCTACTTGGTAGCTTCTAAGGTGATTGTTTATACGGACCATGCAGCGATTCGATTTTTAGTGGAGAAAAAGACGCTAAACCTAGACTGATTAGGTGGGTTCTCCTCTTATAAGAGTTCGACTTAGAGATTAAAGATCGTAAGGGAGTGGAGAATCCGGTAGCGGACCACCTATCATGTCTGGAGTATGAGTGTGAGAAAGACGTGGACATAGAGATTAGAGAGAATTTTCCTGATGAGATGTTGCTGGCAATATCTGAGGCGAGTATGCCATGGTATGCAGACATTGTAAACTACATAGTGAGCAATGTATTTCCCCCAGACATGGACTATCAACGAAGAAAAAGGTTTCTCCACCAGGTGAAATCTTACATATGGGATGATCCGTATCTATTTAAGATTTGTGCTGACCAAGTGATCCGCAGATGCATCCCGGAGGTAGAAGTACAAGGTATCCTAGCAAAATGTCACGCTTCCCCTTATTGTGGACATTTTATGGGAGAGAGATCGGCAATAAAAGTCCTAGAGGCTGGCTTCTATTGGCCAACACTATTTAAGGACGCTCATAGGTTCGCAAAATGTTGTGATAGATGTCAAAGAATGGGAAACATCAATCGAGGGGATAGCATGCCAATGACTAATATTCTAGAGGTGGAGGTCTTCGATGTGTGGGGAATAGATTTCATGGGCCCATTTGTAAACTCAAATGGAAATCTTTATATACTTTTAGCTGTGGATTACGTCTCGAAGTGGATAGAAGCTATAGCCACACCGAAGAATGATGCTAAGGTTGTACTAAAATTTCTTAAGGCTAATATTTTTTCTAGATTCGGTACACCCAGAGCCATAATAAGTGACGGTGGAGCACACTTTTGTAATACTCAATTTAAATCGCTCCTACGAAAATATGGAGTCACTCACAAAGTCGCCCTTGCGTACCATCCTCAAACAAATGGCTTGGCTGAAGTTTCTAATAGAGAGATAAAATCAATCCTAGAAAAAACGGTAAGCACAACTCGTAAGGATTGGTCACAAAAACTAAAAGAGACATTATGGGCATATAGGACGGCATTTAAAACCTCGATAGGCCTAACCCCATATAAAATGATCTATGGCAAATCATGCCGGCCATCTTCCCGTCGAATTGGAGCACAAGGCATATTGGGCAATAAAAAGGTTGAATTTCGATCTCCAAGAAGCGGGCAAGAACAGACTTTTTCATTTGAACAAATTGGAAGAAATCAGATCTAACGCGTATGAAAATGATAGGTTGTCCAAGGAAAGGACGAAGAAATGGCATGATTTGAGGTTGCGAGGAAAGGAGTTCAAAAAAGGGCAACTCGTCCACCTGTATAACTCACGACTGAAATTATTCCCGGGAAAATTAGAGTCACGATGGTCTGGACCTTTTCGGGTGGAGGAGGTACATCCGTTTGGATTAATCACGATTTGTAATGAGAAAGACGGATCCAAGTTTAAAGTAAATGGACAAAGGTTGAAAGAGTATTATGAAGGTAGTGACCAGCGCGAGGCGATGGTATTAACTTTCAGATGAAAATGCAATAGGGAAGGCGTCCGGCCGAGACGTTTTAAACGAGGCGCTAGGTGGAAGGCAATCCATCATCTCCGTTATTTTCTATCGTTTTTAGTTAAGATTGTTTGTTTTATGTTCTTCTTTTTCAATTTGAGAAAAATTGGTGATGGAAGAGAGAAAATCTGCACCGGAAATCAAAATAAAAAAATGGTATGAGAATTCAATGTGGATCGTGGTAGTAAATAATTTTAGAAAGAAATTTTCCAGAATTTAGGTTGCAACGCAAAAATTTCGCGCGTTACAACGTGCTAGCCTTGGTGGCAGCTTTAAATTCTGGCAGTTTGGATTCCGCGTTGCAACGCAATATTTTTACACGTTACAACATGCTGGGCTCGGTGGTAGCTTTAAATTCTGGCAGTTTGGATTCCGCGTTGCAACGCAAAATTTTTGCACGTTGCAACCGGCTAGCCTCGGTGGGAGTAATAGAACTGAAAAGGCGGACGGTTCAGTTGAACCGGTTGATTGTCTCATTTAAGCATAAACGACGGGCGCCGGTCCAGTTGAACCGGCCACCAAATGCTGCACTATAATAAAACCCCAGCCCCAATACTTCATTTAGGGCACGTGAACACTGCACAGCGGAGGGGTTTGGCGGAAGCGAGCACTGCACGCGGAGGGCGTCGTCGCGACATCCCGACGATCTACGATCGACGACGTATCGGCGTCGACTTTCTCCAGCGACCACAAGGGCTGCGCTTGTCCTCTCATTCCAGCGTCTCGACTACGAAACATTAGGTAACGCATGGTTCCCCTTCCGTTTCCTGTACCGAAACCATTTTGCTCTGTTTTTGCTATGGTGTTTGCGATTTGTTAGGGCTTGCATTTATTTTCGTTCTTCTCTTGTGGGTGAAGAAATGTCATCAAAAGGAAAAGGGAAACGAGGAAGGGGAAAAGAATGTGCTCACAAGGGTGATGTCCTTTTTGTAAACGATGAGGCACATAAGCTCTGTGATGCCCTACAATCAATACCGTTTATACATGAACATGATTTCAAAATGGAGTTCAGAGGTTGGAGAATAGCTTATGAGGACCTAATTCATCAGTTAGGTTGGGAAATGTTATGCCACCCGAGAGTAGAGGCAGTTTATCAGTGGGTTTATGAGTTCTATGCTAACGCTAGGTTCACTGAGGGGGGCAACGTTTTAGTTCGTGGCCGCATGATCAACTTTTCCCCAAGGCAATAAATGAAATGTTCGAGTTGGAAGACAATGAGATTACTCCTTATGAAGTATTACCGACCACAGTCCCATTGGAAGACATCGCTGCAATAGTTTGTGGTGGTACGAAGCCGGATTGGGTTTTAAAATCAAAAAAGGCATTGAGGTCCCAGTGTTTATCTCGAGAGGCAAAAGTGTGGCTACTATTTATTAATGCAGGTATCGTGCCAACAAGGCATGCAAACGTTGTATCTTTCGAGCGTATTGCCCTCATCTATGGTATCCTAAAGGGCATAAAGTGTAATGTTGGCCATTTAGTACATAGTAGCATCCGGAAGAAAGTAGGAGAAGAAAAAGCAAAACACCTTTGGTTCCCCACTTTGATTACAGAGCTCTGCAAGAATGTTGGTGTGGAGATAAGGAGAGGAGACACAGTTACACAGGTAGGTCATCATATCACGGTGACGGTGATAGAGAAGAATATCAAGGTTGCGGAGGAGTCCCCGAAGAAGACAAATGAAAGAATGAAATCAGTTCTCCGGGGGCAATACACAAGGCCACCTCCCGGATCACCGGAGTCAGTTACTCTAAATGAAGGAAACCCAGCTCAGGCTAGCATGCTATGTTTGCAGGATACGGAGTATATGAAGACGTACCAACGCCTTGAGCATTGCTATTTTGATGCCCGACAGGACTACGTGTGTAATGTGCTTGCTCAGCTCATGTACAAGGCGAAACTCCCGATGCCGATCCCAAGTTATCCTTACTCCAATAATTTTGACAAGAGAGGATATCTGATGACTAAAGGTCGGGAAAGGGTGGATACTGCCTATGATGAAGATGACAGTGATGTTGATGGTGATGAGGATGATGATGCTGATGACGAGGACGAGGACGACGAGCCCGATGAGGATGAGGAAGAGATGGACGAAGATGAAAGCGAGTAGGCGGGAGCTGTCCAGTTTTCATAGTTTTGGATCTTCTGCTTCGTTTTTGAATGTTGTATGGACAATATTATGCTTCCTTTTGTTTTCTTATTTTTGGACAATATTTCTGTGAAATTAGTGCTGTGATGTTTGCATGTTTTAATTTTATTGCCCATTACCTTGCATTCCCTTACTTTAGTTACTTGAAATATTTTGCTAAGATATGTCTCCATCCAATATCCATTGCTAACGTTAGAATCTTTAAATTAAAAGCTACTTTATTAGGGTTATGCTTGTGTTTGGTTTTGTGATGTTATTTGCAGATCCTCTGAACTACTGGGCTATGATTCGACCGAAGCACTCATGGACTATGAATTCTTTGGAAGGTGGCAATGCAACATGCAGAAAAATATGAGGGGAGTATTTGTTTTACATTATTCCTATTTCTTTCATCGTAAAATTGTCAATTATTTCCTCTTTTATATTTTCATTGAGTTCATTGCTAGGGACTAGCAATGTTTAAGTGTGGGGGTAGTTAGAGTGCAACCCCTACTGCTTGGATAAGGACTTATTTATTTATATATGTGAACTCAATAACTCCGTCTTTGTTTTTGCAATTTAACCTATAGGACATTCTTGTTATCCAATGATAATCGAGTGGTATGGCCGGTTAATCAAACGATTTCAGTCACATAATTTGAAATTAGTGAGAATTTTTTTGGTAAAGCGCTCATAAGTCTGATTTAAGCACAATTTTCCTTGAAAGATTTTACTTCAAAACCTAGCTTTTGATATGGCTTTCTAAAATATTATGGGAATGACTGAGTAAGACCTGAGTTAGCGATGTTAGCTGAAGCTTGGGTTTATGTAGTTAAACCATTTTGACCCTCCACTACAATCTTTGTACTTGAATTCTTTTCATGTTGATACGTATTATTCCACGCTTACCTTCCCAATATTCTTATTAGTTACGTCTTAGTATATTAGCCACTTTATGGGTGTTTAATTGCAAAAAAAAAATGGTTGAGATTCATAGTGATATGGGCCTAAGTATATGTATACATACCTGGAATGATCCCTACTATGCTAGTCAATTAAAAAGATATATATATAAAAAAATGCATCATAGTGATATGTGGCCTAGGTATGTACACTTATACTTGGAATGATCCCTACTATGAATATAAAAAAAGAGTGAAAATGTCAATAAACCCCATGATTTGGTGAATTATTAAGATTACGAACTAAGGGAATGTCTTTCTGCTATGAACATCATCCTTGAACGCTTATCCAAGTCAATTCTACTCTCATTTGAACTACTGATCTTTGTGTAGGCTCAATCAATAATTTAGCTATTCTTATCTTTCCCTATGTTGCGGAGATCCAATGTTAAAAGATGTTTAGGAGTAACTAATTTTAAGGAAAAGCACACACAACACTTATGTCTTTATTTGAGCTTTACCTTTCATTCGAGCTAATGGATTTGTGAATGATTGAATTCGTGTTGATTTATTGGCTTATCAGTTGAGTAAAGCGGATTTCATTAATATGCCTTAGTTAATTTGTTGTTAAGGATGTGTGATTATCTGAGTTTGCACAATTTCATCAGTTCTTTATTCAAGTTTTGAATTTATTATTTTGTTGCTAGGGACTAGCAACTGACTAAGTGTGGTGGGGTGATAACTTCCCAAAAGGAAGTTATTTCACTACTTATTTTATTCTAATTTTCATTAAAAAGAGGAAAATAATCCCCAATTATAGAAAATATGTTCAAATATCTTATTGATCAATATTGGACTGATTTCGGTCATTTTCCATGGTTTTCTATCAAAGATTGGTCAAAGGATTCAAGTTGAGGAAGCAATGGATCATTTATTGCTGATGCAGAAATTAGGTTGCAACGTGGCGGCGAAATTCAGATTTTGAATTTTAAAAAGAGGCGCCTACGTGTATTTCCAAAGGAGGCATCCCTTCAGATTTGGAATGGAAGTTAAGAGCACGAAATTACAGCACTAAGGGGCGATTATTCTTGGGGAGAAAGGGAGGGAAACGAAAAGGAGAGAACTTGGAGGTCTTCTTCCTCTTGGGAATTTCGGCTAGGGCTTGGAGAAGGGGACTCGAACCAGCACTAAGGAGATAGATCTGAACCTAAAAACGTTCCTACATCGTTTTGATTTCCGGAATCATGTCTAGTAAGATCTACTTTGATTTGTGGTTTCTCTCTTCCTTCATGAACTAAATTCCTAAGTCTTGCATGTGTGAAGTACCTTAGTTGTGATGATGACTTGATTTTCATTTATAATTTGTGAATGTGTTGATGTTGATCTTTATTAAATTTATGATCTATTCTTGGGATTTTGGTTTAAGTTTCATCTTTAAAGTGCTTGGCAAAAATTTGAGAGATGAGTCGAGCTAGATGAACGTTTGTTTTGCACGGCGATATTCGAGAGAGGATTCATGTAGTTTTTAACCAAACTTCCGTATTTATACTTCATCGCGGGATTCGAGAGAGGAGCGTTGAAAGTGTATCAGAAATCTTAATATAATTCCAAGAGAGAGAGAGAGATCTCCTCTTGAGTTAGCAACCGTGATTCTAGTACTTTATGTTATTCTAATGTCATCTAAGTTGGAGACGACTAGAGGATTTGGGATAAACGGATAGTGAAGATCGAGAGATAAAGTTATCCAATTTAGAATCGTTGCAAGAGAATCATTAATACTTCATGAATTATCACTTTTATGGGTTATCATCATAGCAAGGGAAAATCACATGTGAGACTATCTTTCCAAGCGAGTAAAAATGTAATTTAAGTAACCGTAACTAGAATTGTAGTTGTTTTATTTTGCACTATTTAAGTTTCTCTACCAATCATTATTACTTGCTTGAATTTAGAGAAAAGGCAAAATTAATATTTGTGAGCGCTAAGTTAAGCACTTCCTCGTGGGAACGATCACTTTCTCATCATTTTATTACTTGTACGACACGTGCACTTGCGTATTTATATACACCTTTCACGGGCGTACCACTCACTATCAAAACATAAACTGCGGAGGAAAGTTTCATATCTCTATGAACTTTAGTCTCATCTCCCCCGATGTTTTTATTGTGAGAGCTCTACTCAAGCTTTTGGTCAAGGCCTCTGCAACATTGTCTTTCGATCTCACATCAATCAGGGTCATAATCCCTTGACTTGTGAGTGAGGTCAACCAGGATTGTTTCAGCCTGAGATGCCTTCTTTTGCCATTGAACAAAGTGTTCGTAGCAATCATTTTCGTAGCCTGATTGTCACAGTAAACTGCAACAGAACTCATTTTCAGGCTCGACAAAGGAATGTCCATCACCAAATCTCTTAACCACTCTGCTTCTTCGCCTGCTGCAGCAAGAGCGTAGAGTTCGGATTCCATATAAGAGAGTGCAATACAAGATTGCCTCTTGAACTTCCAGGCTACATATGCTCCTCCTAGTGTGAATACAAACCCACTAGTGGACTTGCTGTCGTTAATTCCGAGCACCATGATGCATCAGAATAACCTTCAAGAACTGAAGGATGACCAGTGTAAACTAAAGCATACTGTTGGGTGTGCTTTAAGTATCTCATTAGCCTATCTAAGGCGTTCCAATGATCTTGGCCAGGATTACTAGTGAATCTGCATAACATGCCGACCGTAAAGGCTATGTCAGGTCTAGTGCAGACCATAGCATACATGAGGCTACCAAGCAGTTTAGAATAATCTAACTGTCTAACCATAGCTCCTTCATTGGGCTTTAGGCGGTTAGTGTAGTCGTATGGTGTCTCAGATGCTCTATTGTCACTGTATCCCCACGTGTCCAACATGGACTGTATATAATGGCTTTGACTTAGGGAGATGCCAGTCTGCCCAAAGCTCACTTGCATGCCTAGTATAGTGTTAGCTACACCTAGGTCTTTTATGCTAAATTCTTTTATTAGGTCTGACTTAACGTCATCCACTTCGGATTGATTAGACCCTAGAATGAGCATATCATCAACGTACAAGCATATTATGGTGACTTTATCTGATCTATTACGTATGTAAAGACATTTATCCGAGAGACTCGACATGAATCTCATGTTCTTTACACTATAGTCAAACTTCTCATACCATAATTTCGGTGCTTGCTTTAGTCGGTATAAAGACTTAAGTAATTTACATACTTTCGTTTCGTGACCGTCTACAATGAAACCTTCAGGTTGATTCATGTAGATCTCTTCGGTCAGATCTCCGTTCAAGAACGCAGTCTTAACATCCATTTGATGAACAATAAAGTTCTCAATAGACGCAATAGCAAGGAGGGCCCTAATGGTTGCTAAGTGACACACGGGTGAGTAGACATCAAAATAATCTACTCCGCTTACTTATGTGAAACCTTTAGCCACCAGGCGTGCTTTATACTTAGCTACGCTACCATCAAGATATAGTTTCTTTTTCAGAATCCACTTACACCCTACGGTTTTAGCCCCTTTTGGCTTATCAACCAACGTCCAGGTGTTATTCTGAAGTAGAGAATTCATCTCTTCATCAATAGCTTCTTTCCAGAGTAGGGAATCCCTGGATCTCATCGCGTCCTTATAGGTGGATGGATCAGCCTCAACGTGGCAAGTGACAAAGTCACTACCGAAGGTTCTGGGAATTCGCTCTCTTAGAGAAGTTCTCCTAGACTCTAGGCCTGAGTTATCTACCAGAACGGAATAGGAGGTGCTCGGTGTTGGACATGTGTGTCACATCCCTTTGTTTGAGAATAACAAATCACATATTGTATTTGATATTGCTTGTAGTGTGTTTATAGTGTACATGAACTATAGGTGCAATACTCCACAGGTAGAAAGCAACTTGGAACAAACTTTTGAAAGGAGCAGCGCTACCGCCGGCGCTATCGCTACCGCCAGCACTACCGCCAGCGCTATCGATACCGCCAGGCGCTATCTCGAGTTCGTGCACAGCGACGATTTCGCAACCGCTACCGCTACCGCCAGTGATATCTCCCGCTACCGCCAGCGCTATCGCTACCGCCAAGCGCTATCTCCAGTTCGTGCACAGCGCCACGCCGCCGACGGTTGCGCAACCGCTCCACATGAACGCTACCGCCGGCGCTAGCCATTACCGCAGGCGCTAGCTCCAAGTTCTATAAAATGGTGGGCTCTCTCTCGTTTTGGTTAGAGATTCCAGAGAGGTTGCTTGTGCCATAACTCCAGTGCTGTTATGCTGCCGAAGATGGATCTCCCACAGAAAGCTTAAGGAGAATTCTGGAGGAGGACTACGTCACGCTGCATCTGAAGGACGATCGCTTCTACCTCGCTTATACTACAGCGATCCTTCATCCTCAACTCCAGAGATCTCATATAGGGAGTTTTATTATTATTTTCATTATTTACATTCCACACTTTTGTAACCGTTTAGAGAATTCGCCTTGTGTTGGCGACTAGGTCTGGGTAGGACTTAGGGGGAAATTCGCCTTGTGTTGGCGACTAGTTCTAGGTGATTAGATCTAGGGGGGCTCGAGGCCATATCCAGGGAAGGATTGGCTAGAACAGCTTGAGGCCTTATCCGGGGAAGGATAGGTTAAAGCCAACCGGTTTGTGGGGATACAAGTCAGTATAGAAAAGGAAAAGAAATTTACTTTTGTACGCCTCCGATTTCTAGCGATATTGAAATCAATTTTTGTAAACACCTTTTTATATAAATACAATCATGTCTCTATTTGTGTTTACTTGATTTCTCTCCTTTGGCGTTATCTTGGTTACAAAGCTTTCAATTCAAATCACTTTGTCTAAATTGTTTATCTTAATCTATTTTATCATATAACAATTTAGTACTTGTTTCTAAATCCTAAACTTGCAAATTATGATATTTTCTTCCTTTAGCTAAATTGTTATTTTGTGTTCTAATATTACTTTAAACAATTTAGTAATTTCCATAAAATTATAAAAAGATTTTTATTCCCTTATTCACCCCCCTCTAAGGGCGTCGTAAGATCCAACAAGTGGTATCAGAGGGCAGGTTATTCCAAACGGTTTAAAAACCAGGAATAATTGCGTCTCATGATCTTGCTTCTACTAGTAGGGGAAATTTTCTTATAAATGAAAAATCTTTAGCACCACCTTTATTTGAAGGCAAAAATTATAATGGGTGGAAATTTCTTATGGAAAAATTTCTTAAGTCTTTGGATATGGAAGTATAGAATATTACTATTAAAATACCCCCAAGTATTTTAAATAAAAATGAAATGTTTTTAAATGTCAAATCAATGAATAGTCTATATTGTGCATTGCATCAAAATATTTTCAAACTAATTTATACACTTCCTACTGCTTATGAAGTTTGGAAATTTCTTGAGAATACTTATAGTCTTCCTTCTACAGATGATGAACAAGAGGAATTCCTTATGGATCCAAGAGAAGAAATCGACGAGGAATTCCTTATGGATCCAAGAGAAGAAATCGATAAGGATTCATGCTTGGAGGAAGAAAAATACAACGTCACAATGTTGGACTCATTTGTTGGCAACACATCAAGCAAAAGAGAAGACGGAAACTATAGCAAGGTAAGAAAATTTAAATCTTCTCTTTTTGTAACAAATTCTATTTCTACTTCTCGTATGCTTAAAATTGCTAAACGTAAAATTTTAAAGTTAAAAGTTGTTAATTCCAAATTACGTTTAGAAAATAAATCTTTAAAAGCAAACGATAAAGTAGAAACAAATATTGATGTGTTAAATTCTATTTCATGCTCTTTAATTACAATTCCTACTCCTTGTTTTGATTGCAATTTATTTAAAGAAAAATTCAAGGAAATTGAAAAAGGGCTCTTAATTTCTAAAAGGCATAATGAAAAATTGATAGTTGAAAATGATGCTTTAACTTATAAGTTAATACAATTAAAATCTTTTGTTGAAAATTTTCAAATGTCATGTAATGAATTTCATCATAAGATTTTGAATAACAAGGATAAATTAACTTACAAAATCATTTCTAAAAAGGATCATTTTCATACATCAACTCAAAATGAGTTTAGTTTCAAAAAGAATTATGACCCTCACAAAATTCTTAAGAGTCATTATTATAAATCTCAATATATTTTCAGTCATGACTCAAATTTAAAAACTCCTTTTCATGAAAATCAAAGTACAAAATATTATCCTTTATATTATAAGAGTATGTCTATAAGAAAGAGTGGAAATGAAAATTATCAAAATAAGAATAAATTATTTACAACATTTTGTAACCCACTCTTTCAACAATCATTTCTTAAGAAAGAAAATCACTCTTATAAACTTTCAAAGAATCCATATAATAAAATTCATTATGATTATCAACATCAATCTATTTTGAAAAATAATTTAAATAAACATAAACCTCCAATGAATTATTTTCAAACAATTCACATAATCATTATATGGATTTAAGTAATAAACAACCAATGTATGAATGGAGACCTATAAAGAAAAATGACATATCAACATTAATTAAAAAGGCTCATTCATCATTATCTTCTCAAAAGCCATCACGCCATATTTGGGTGCCCAAAGGAACCATTACACATGGTCAACTTTGGATACCTAAATCTCTTATCATTTAGTATATTTCATTTGCATGAAGTAGAAATAATTAAAAATGAAATATCAATACTCTACTTCATGATGTGCTTTATTTCTTTTTCTTTTGTTTGTTTTTGTATTTATTGATCCAAAATGCTTATGGTCCCTCTATATTTTATGAAATATGACTTTCACACAATAAGCCTAATGTTTATCAAATCAAATTGAATTAAAATTGAACATAAAGTCATATGATTTTAAAAGAGACCTACCTATCATTTTTTTAATTATTATATATATCCTTTTAAATCTTTTACCCTTAATTGTCTTGAATTATCATTAGAAACTGAATATTGAAATTATTATCAAGACTAGTGAAACTATTTTAAAGATTGGATTTAAATGGTTTATTAAAGGGCTTAAGCTAAAAATTAAAATGCGCAACAGTTTGATTATTTTCTATGTTATTTGCTGCATATGATAGCCCTTATAATGAAGAACATTATCTAGAAAAATTGAAAACAAAAATTCATCTAAACGCATGTTTAATCTTTCAAAAATGCGAGTTTACGATCAAAACTTCAAACATCCATATCTTTTGATCCGCTCGCCTGATTTTCGCGTTTAATATATTTTCGGAAAGAGCACAAAAATCTCCATCCAACGGCAAACTAGGCTTGCTCATTTGAGTTCTTTTGGTGCTGTCAACTTGCCCAATTTCAACTCCATTTTAAAAGCTATCTTAGTTTGCTTGATTTGGAAATTTCTGTGTTTATGGATTGTTTATCACATGATATCCTATGTATAATTGTTTCATATATTAATTTAGATATTATGTGTGATGTGTATCACCATTGTTTGCATGTAATTTAGACCTTAGAATCATCTTATTTCATTAAGATCAAATCAAAAGTTTAATCATTTCATTATAGGTTTAAAGAAAATTAATTAGTAAACTTCTCATATTACATGCAACATAATCTCCATTAATTCTATGTAATAACATTGCATTCAAACGTATCAATCTAGCATCACTTCTTAATTTGTGCTTAAATTTATATGCTAGGTATAACACTTACAATGTTATTTAAATTTGATGATAACTATGTGATTTGAAATTATATAGAATATTAAAATTCCAACAAACACATAGTTTATGGATTAATCATTAGAATACATATATGAATATTATATCATAAATCATATATTATCATGCAAAACCAAAGATCAATAGATTCAATTATTGAATGCAAATTTTATTATAAATTTCAAAATGTTATATATGTGATCTTTGTCTTTGATATGATTACATAATCATCAATTTCTAGACTTAAAAATCAAACATGCTTATTCAAAAGAAAATCACCAAATCATATTATCATAAGTCTAGAATGATTAGAATTCTCATACATCATGATGATAACATATATTCTATGCAAAAATTCTCTTTAATCATAAATCATAATTCATGTTCTATCAAGACTTGTCTCAAATCAATAATAGGAATTATGAATCTTATGATAAAAATTATGAATAATGTTTTTTTTCTTTACATTATTTGATGTATTTATTTGCTTTGTTAGTGATTGCATGTATCTCTCATATTTGTAGACTCTAGAATCAACTTTGTAATGAAAGTATAAATCAAACTAAATCATCACTCCATTCTAGATCTATAATTTGAAATTCTATTTTGGAATACATGCAATATTAATGTTAAACTTATGACATGACATTAAACCCAAAACTCATCATACTAGCATTACCATTTATCTCATATTAGTAATTGCGCTAGTTATCTCATATCGTCATCTCATAAGAATAGAAAAACTATGCGGCTTTATAACTCTTCACAAAAACCCATAGTTTATATATCAACCCATAGATTTAAAAAGCATAGGTTGTCCAAAAGATTATTCACCTATGACTTCATATCTCACAATAGCGAGGGCGTAGGGTTGTATGCATTAGAGACCTAACCTCTAAGTCATGTCTTGTCCTTAACCGGGGAGGGTTCCAGTGGGGCCTTGCGAGGCACTGGGGGGAAAGAGTGCTAGGTTGAGTGTTCTCTAGTGTGTGCATATGGGACTAACACCCCAACCTACGGCATGCGTGCAGCTCCTCATGCCCATCCGTCACTTAGTACGGGGCTAGGGTGTAGACATTAAGTCGGGGTAGTCTTTAATCTTAGGACATACTTATATTACTTTTTGCATGATCATTTTATTTACTTATCACTTTAATCATGCATATTCTGGGTTGTTTAATAAAAAATGTCCTCTTGTGTCTTCATAGTTTATATCTTCATGTTTAAATGGTTTTGTAAAACACAAGAATTTGAAAAGCCAAAGTTTCATGCAAATTTGATCCACCTAGAGATCTCCAAAAATTCTGAAATTTCAGCATGGAATTACTTTAAGGACACTTAATCAATATCAATAATCAAAATTTTAAAATTCCTAAAAAATCGTGTACTGTTTGCCGCGCTAGCGCTACCGCCGGCGCTAGCGTGAGTGTGTGATTTTTTTGAATTTTAAAATTTCTAAAAATCCATAAAAATATGTTGGTTCATATTTTCTACTTATTTGTTGTGTTTCTGACTTTTGTTATTTTTTTAATTTATATTATGAAAAATCAACTACAAAAGTTCAAAATTCAAAAATACAAAAATATATTTTTGTGATTTTCTGTTTTCTTTTTCTCATTAAAAATGATAAAACAACAAAAAAACTGTATGATCTTTATTGCCAATATCAAGCATGTATGAATTCTATTATTTAGAATTAATTACAATGTTAAAACATATTCTTTCAAGTTACTATGAACATTGTTTTGCTTATCATGCTCTGATATATCTATTTAAAGTGCATCAATTGTATTGCAAAATGTGTAGATCCAAACTTAGCATGCCTCTAAGTATGAGTAAATATTTTATGATTGATAATGATACATTTCACTCACTTATTTTGGTAATCAACATGTGTGTCTAAATCTAAAAATGATTGCTTGTGTATTGTATTTGTGCAATTAATTAAAACTTGCATAAGTTTATTGCCTACACTACATTTGAATTGCACTTATGAAATTTAGAAAAGTGGTTAAGTTTAAAATTTTTGGTTTGCAAAACAAGTGTATTCGGAGAATGTTGTCTCACAAATATGAACAAAAAATTATATATATGTAGACTAATATAACTCCACCAAGCACTACTTGAACCTCCTGATAAGTCTTCATAAGCATTGTGAGGTTGAGCACCTTGGAAAGAATAGTAAAGTTACTTGTGCAAACCTTGGTTATTACACCACTTTGTTAAAAACTATGTGCATTAAAAGTGTGTGAAAGTAATTTACTTGTGTTTTATTGTGCACTTTACTTTGCATATGTCTTATATTTTGTGATTTAAATCAATTGTTAACATTGCCCAAAATACACTTATGTGCACATCATTATCTTTCATAACACTTCTTCTCATGAGTATTGGATTCTAATGCTTTATCTATATACTCTTTATATAAAAATGCACTAGATAACCTAGCATGATCTCTACAATGTTTTGGTATTTCTTGAATTTACAAGTTAAGTAACATTGTAGTTTAATCTCTCTTTGATATGTTCATTTCCTGCTTGGTATTTTTATGAAAAACTTTGAGATTTCAAAAAGGTTAAAACATCTTTCAATTTTGAACCAGAACTCATATTTCTACTTATGCTTTTCATGCTTACAAAAAGATGTTTATTATAATCTTCCGCTTGCTTACAACTCTTATTCCTTTTATTTGAAATCTCTTATTTATACTATGCTTAAACTCCTTATCATTATTTATATTTCGAAAAGCTCGATCATGTTATATAAATGCCTCCTTACTACCATCACCCCACCTTCTTTTGATAATACCAAAAGGGGGAGATTAATTGAAGAAATCTATATATGAGAAATATAGATAAATAAGGGGAGACTATAATTCATGAAATCTATCATTTAGGGGGGGTAACACATAAATTGCATTTATGTAGGGGGAGCATTAAGATAGGGGGAGTATGCACAATTTCATCATGCTTACCATATACTATAGTTGCACTTTTATCTTGCTTACTTTATCTATAAACACTATTATTGATTTCTTGCTTAGAGGATTTGTTAGTATCAAAAGGGGGAGATTGTTGGACATGTGTGTCACATCCCTTTGTTTGAGAATAACAAATCACATATTGTATTTGATATTGCTTGTAGTGTGTTTATAGTGTGCAGGAACTATAGATGCAATACTCCACAGGTAGAAAGCAGCTTGAAATAAACGTTTGAAAGGAGCAGCGCTACCGCCGGCGCTATCGTTACCTCCAGCACTACCGTCAGCGCTATCGATACCGCCAGGCGCTATCTCGAGTTCGTGCACAGTGACGGTTTTGCAACCGCTACCGCTACCGCCAGCGCTATCTCCCGCTACCGCCAGTGCTATCACTACCGCCAGGCACTATCTCCAGTTCGTGCACAGCGCCACGCCACCGACGGTTGCGCAACCGCTCCACACGAACGCTACCGCCGGCGCTAGCCACTACCGCAGACGCTAGCTCCAAGTTCTATAAAATGGTGGGCTCTCTCTCGTTTTGGTTAGAGATTCCAGAGAGGTTGCTTGTGCCACAACTCCAGTGATGTTATGCTGCCGAAGATGGATCTCCCACAAAAAGCTTAAGGAGAATTCTGGAGGAGGACTACGTCACGCTGCATCCGAAGGACGATCTCTTCTACCTCGCTTATACTACAGCGATCCTTCATCCTCAACTCCAGAGATCTCATATAGGGAGTTTTATTATTATTATTTTCATTATTTCCATTCCATACTTTTGTAACCGTTTAGAGAATTCGCCTTGTGTTGGCGACTAGGTCTGGGTAGGACTTACGGGGAAATTTGCCTTGTGTTGGCGACTAGTTCTAGGTGATTAGATCTAGGGGGCTCGAGGCCATATCCGGGGAAGGATTGGCTAGAGTGGCTTGAGGCCTTATCCGGGGAAGGATAGGCTAAAGCCAACCGGTTTGTGGGGATACAAGTCGGTATAGAAAAGGAAAAGAAATTTACTTTTGTACGCCTCCAATTTCTAGCGATATTGAAATCAATTTTTGTAAACACCTTTTTATATAAATACAATCATGTCTCTATTTGTGTTTACTTGATTTCTCTCCTTTGGCGTTATCTTGGTTACAAAGCTTTCAATTCAAATCACTTTGTCTAAATTGTTTATCTTAATCTATTTTATCATATAACAATTTAGTACTTGTTTCTAAATCCTAAACTTGCAAATTATGATATTTTCTTCCTTTAGCTAAATTGTTATTTTGTGTTCTAATATTACTTTAAACAATTTAGTAATTTCCATAAAATTATAAAAAGATTTTTATTCCCTTATTCACCCCCCCCCCCTCTAAGGGCGCCGTAAGATCCAACACTCGGTACTGAAGTAGGATCATCTTCAGTAATAGTTACTTGCATACCTGGAAGAGACAGGTTCTTATCCTTGAGGAACTTATCTTCAAAGAACACTGCGTCCCTAGATTCTATAACAACGTTATTAGAAATATCTAAGAATCTATCTGCAGCACTATCCTCAGCACAACCTAGGTAGACACATGTATTAGCCCTAGGTCCAATCTTAGACCGTCTGGGGTCAGGGACCCTGACATAGGCTATGCAGCCCCAGGTCTTAAGTCTAGTAAGAGACGACGGTCTCTTAAACCAAAGCTCGTAGGGTGTAACCTCTAACTTGGCATGAGGAACTTTATTCAAAATTTGATTTGCAGCTAAGACTGCTTCTCCCCAATAGGCGGAAGGCATGCCTACAGTCAGGAGCATAGAGTTTAATATTTCTTTTAACGTGCGCTTTTTAGGCTCAGCTATGCTGTTAGACTGGGGCGAGTAAGGAGCAGTGGTTTCTGCAATGATTCCATGTTGGGCAAGGAAACATTTGAACTCACTAGACATATATTCTCCTCCTCTATCACTTCTAAATCTTTTGATTTTCATGCCTAATTGGTTTTCTACCCTGGTTTTGAAAATACAAAATTTTTCAAACGCTTCATCTTTAGTTTTAAGGAGATAAATGTGACAAAACCTAGAACAATCATCTATAAAGGTGATCAAATACTTCCTGCCTCCTCTAGTGACAAAACTTTTGAAGTCACATATATCAAAATGTATTAGTTCTAAGGGTGTTGTGCTCCTAGTAACCACACTAAAAGGTTTCCTAATGATCTTAGTCTGAGCACACACTTTGTACAACCCTCATATTTCTCGAATCGGTGTGACCCGACTCGGACGAAGCCTGGGTAGCGAGCGAGCAAAACCCTAAACCGCGAAAGAGGCCACGGAAGGAGTGGGAGAATTTCTCCCACTCATCCGGGCGAGTGGGAGGGGCCCTCCCACTTGCCGGGCGAGTGGGAGCAGCCCTCCCACTCGCCGAGCGAGTGGGAGGGGCCTCCCACTCGCCGCCCCCTTTGGGCGAGTGGGAGGGATCCTCCCACTCGCCCGGTGTAGGTAGGGAGGTCAGTATGACCTCCCGCGAGGGGGGATGGACACCTCGAGTCCCACTCGCCCCCCCCCCCCCCACGCGTGATCGATGGCGGTCGTGGTTGGACTGCGGATAGCAGGATTTTTGCTATTCGCAGTCCATTTTTGGGAAAGTCTATAAATAGACCCCCATGGGCACCTTGGGAAGGGTTGGTTACTACCCCCTCCCTCGCGTGGTCTTGTGAGCAAGCACCCCCCCCCCCCCTCCCTTGTCATCCTTCAGCTGACAGTGAGGTGGTTCTTAGTGCCCTCCAAGGTGCCCAGGCTCAGCATTGGCTTGGGAGGGGAAGCGCTCTAAGATCTTCCGGGTATGTGGTGGGACCTCCGCGCTGCAGCTTAAGGGGTCCATTTGGGGATTCAAGTGCTCAATAAGTCCAAGTCTTTCAGTTCTTAGTGACCGGTCAAGGGTCTAGGCTTAGAACAAGTAAGGGTTAGTCGCAACCCCCTTTCGAACGCTGAGACCGGGAAACTGGTTTCAACATTCTGGTGCGGTGAGCGTGGAAGCGACTAGTTCGGAAACCTCTGAGCCAAGTCCCATGGCTGGAAGCGACGAGTTGGGAGACCCGTCTCCGCCTTGCGAGTATGTGAAGAAGAGCGACTTCGACGAATTCAGCAAGAAGATCCTGGAGTTCATGCAGGCCATGTCCTCCGCTCACGGCGAATGCTCAACGCCGCCTGCACCTAGGATCCCCTCACTCCCCCTAGTAGAAGTAAGGAACAGCCAGCAAGGGAGGGAACCAGCCTCGGAGGAAGGCTTAAGTCTCCAAGCACGGGTGCTTTTCAATAGTTCACCCCGGACCAGCTGCCCAGGCGGGGAGGCGATGGGAACACCTCCCCTCAACCAAGAAGAATGGAGGAGCCCTTTCTGCGAGCTGGTCATGTCAGCTCCCGTTCCGGATGGGTTCCGCGATCCCGCCATGTCCTACTACGAGGGGGATAGCGATCCACTCCAACATCTCCAGTGGTTCGAGGACATGACCTCGATCAGGCAAATGTCGGACGCCTTCATGTGCAGGCTTTTCGCCGTCTCATTCCAAGGAAAGGCGAGGGATTGGTTCCACTCGCTCCCGGCGGGAACAATCTTCCGTTTCGAAGATCTGCGCCGAAGTTTCTTGTTGAGGTTCTCTACCTCGAAGAAGAGGAGAAAGAGTATGGAAGCCTTGTTCGCAGTCAGGCAGAAGCCAGGGGAGTCGCTGGCTGACTACATGGACAGGTTCCAAGCGGAGGTCCTCCTTGTCGTCGAAGTGCCCGGGCACACCCTGCAGCTGGCTTTCACCCTTGGGCTGCAGCCGGGGCTATTCCGGATGAGTCTAACTCGGGACCCTCCGTTGTCCTTCGAAGAGTTAATGACGCGTGCCGATCGCGAAACCGAGGTTGAAGCTACCAATCAGGAGTTCGTGGCTAGGTTAGCCGAGGTAGCGGGGGAGGAAAGGAAAGAGCATGGAGGAAGAAAGAAGGAGGAAGTGAAGAGTCAGGGACAACAGGGACCTCCCGTTGGGCAGGAGCAAGGCTAGAAGTCGCAACCGACAGCCGCCCGACCAGCTTGGAGGTCACAGGTTGGTCCCCCTCAAGGACAAGGAAGGGGCCACTTCCAGGGAGGAGGAGGCTATCAGGGGAGGCACGGGCGGTTCCACCCAGCAGGATGGCAACAGGGCCAGGGCCGTTGCAAGTCCAGCCCCTGCAAGCCATGGCCATCGGTCGGAAGAGAAGCGGAAGGAAGAGGGGACGTTGGGAGAAGCAGGGAGGCGAGCTCGCGCTGCTATATTGTGACTTCCACCAACAGGAAGGTCACGCGACCGCAGCTTGCCCCGAATTCCTCGAGATGAGGGAAGAAGGAAGAGCCCCAGCAGGGGGGAAGCAGCTGTGCCTGGAAGGACCTCGGACAGTGGAAAAGAGGAAGAGCAAGGAGGAGAATGATCCATGCGAAGAAAGGGTCGATATAGGGGCCCTAGGAGGGATCGGGGTCATCCACGGGGGAGCAGGCAAAGAGGCCACCCGGAAGGGGAGCCTCCATGCCATATACCGTCGGAGCATTGCCTCGACCTCCCGGTCCCCACCTCCGAGCGAGAAGATTACCTTCTCCATCCAAGACCTGTCGGCCAATGAGGATCCTTTCTGCGACGCGCTGGTCATCAAGGCGGCGATCGAGAACTTCACCGTCTCCCGTATCTTAGTCGACAACGGGAGCTCGGTGAACGTGGTATTCAAGAAGGCCTTTGAAGGAATGAAGGTTGACGCCAAGCGAGTGCTAGCATCGGATGGGCCACTTTTCGGATTCTCCGGGGAGAGGAAGGAGGTGGAAGGGGGAGTCGAACTCCTCGTCACCCTGGGGGGAACTTCAAAGAATTGCCGGTTCGTCATTGTGGACGCGCCGAGCAGTTACAACGCCATCTTTGGGCGTCCCCTCATCAGTGCGTACAAATGCGTGCCGTCCTCCTACCATCAGTGCTTGAAGTACAACTCCGGAAAGCTCCAGGTGAGAGTCAGGGGGGATCCCCGGGAGGCGCGCCAGTGCTACGTTACTGCGGTTAACACAATCGGATGGATGCAAGCAGCCGAAGAAGTGGAAGAAGCAATGGCAGGGATGGCTAAGGAGCAGGCAGCAGAATGAGCCCAGAACGGGCGAGGTGTAAGGAAGTGCCCAGGGAGGGGCGAGATGTAACGGCGTGCCCAGATAGGGGCGAAGTGTAGTGAAGTGCCCGGATAGGGGCGAGATGTAAGGAGGGGCCCAGAAAAGGGCGAGGTGTAACAGGATGCCCAAAGGGGCGTAGCGTAAGTAAGTTGTAATAGGTATGAACGATGAATGGGAAAGGGGTTCTGGAAGAATATCCAGTTTCAAAATCCCTGACTAGAGACCCTCCGCCGGGTTAAGTCATGCCGGTGGAGGGGGGACGTATCAGGTCAACTCGCGGCTTGGTGATTAGATTGGGAAGGCGTTGAGTTCCTCCACACCCGGTTGAGCTAAGACTCCCAGGACGTGGATGGGTACTTCCACCTCCAGTCAGATTGGGAAGGCGTTGAGTTCCTCCACACCCGGTTGAGCTAAGACTCCCAGGACGTGGATGGGTACTTCCACCTCCAGTCAGATTGGGAAGGCGTTGAGTTCCTCCACACCCGGTTGAGCTAAGACTCCCAGGACATGGATGGGAACTTCCACCTCCAGTTAGATTGGGAAGGCGTTGATTTCCTCCACACCCGGTTGAGCTAAGACTCCCAGGACGTGGATGGGTACTTCCACCTCCAGTCAGATTGGGAAGGAGTTGAGTTCCTCCACACCCGGTTGAGCTAAGACTCCCAGGACGTGGATGGGTACTTCCACCTCCAATCGGTAGGATCCCTGACTAAAAGAGACCACTCCACAGGCTCAGTCATAGTGACAAATGAGAGACTCATCGGGCCAGTCAACGACTCGGTGACCGATTCAAGCAAAGGTATCAATTCCTCAAGCAGTAAAGGAAAAAATAAGCTGGGACCATTTGTTTAGATAACTACTGATTCATTGATAACATGTACTACACGAATTGTTACTTCACTTTTCTAGTACATGCAGGCTTGAAAGAAAAAGGGCAAACACAAAAAATACATAGTTCCCAGGAGGAACGAGAGAAAAGAAGAAGTCACAGGCCGCCCTCACGACCATGGGGAGTAGCCGCCGCTGCTAGGGGGCGAGCCGGATCGCCCAGGTGAAGGAAAGAGCTCGGGAAGGATATCGCTGGCAGAGACCCCCCTCCAGCTGTCTCGAATAGCGTCCACGTCATGGAGGCGACTCACCAGGGCTCGGGCCGTTGACGCCATGATTTTCCCCCGAGCGCGCTCGACTTCAGCGGGTCGAGATGGGGCTGGCCTCGCCGCTCTCGAAGGTGCACCTCCTTCTCCTCCCCCTTCTCTTAACTGCCTATGGGCTTCGGCAAGCTGAGCCCTTAGGTCCTGCACTTCCTGGTCCGACTCCTCACACCGTCTCCTGAGCGAGTCGGCGGCACCAGGTCCCTGCAGACCGGCAAGGCAAATATGTTAGAACCTGCGAATAATAAGGAATTGAAAGGAGAAAAGGAAAGTTCATTGAGGAAGGCACGAACCAAGCCCCCGGATGACTCCTCCAGGAGTTTCTCAGCAGTGGCCAAGCGAGCCGCGAGGTCAGTGGATTTCTCTTCTGCATCCAGCTTCGACGCGTCTGCCCGCACCGACCGTTGCAAGAGACTAAGACCTCGGCGGACGGCCATATGGGAGAGTTCGGTCGCACGAAGCTGGGCCTGGGAGCTCGCATACGCAAGGTCACGCATCGACATCTCCCTGTAGGATGCAGCATCCTGCCGACCGTAGATGCCATAGGTAAAGCTATATGCCGCGCCATCCGTGATATCTCCCTCGACCCACGAAGGCCGCAGGGAGGTGAGGGAGACCCGGTTCATCGTCTCATCCCAATAGACGATAGGTTCGCCAAGAGGGTCCGTAGCCTTTCCCCCCATCTCGAAGTTGGGATGATTGGCCAATGCGGTGGGGTCACTCGGTTGCCCCCTCTCCCTAGGCAGTACCCTGGAATCCCTTCGGCAAACTGCTTTTCCCCGCCGCATCCTCGACTCCTTCGGTGGGGAGGAGGGCGCTCCCTCCTCCACCACCCGCTCCTTATCCCTCCTCTGACTCGACCCAGGTATCTTAGGAGCCGAAGCCGAATCAACCGCAATATCCTCGCGGAGCCCATGGGCAGAGGAGGAACTTCCCCCTGCAGAGGGAAGTCGTCGAGGAAGGGACCGAACACCTGCACAAGTTGGGACGAGTTGAGCAGCAATGGGAGGAAATGAGCCATAAGAAATACAAGTTGTCGAGGTCCAAGTACCTGCCCCCGGTTCCACGTAGGTGAGTTGATTGATGTTCTTTCGGAGGTGATCAACCTCAAAGCTCGCACCCTTAAGGAAGCATTGCAGCTCAGCAGCCTCCCCACGTAGTGAGGGGGGTTTACAAACCTTCTCGGGCCTCTGTATGGGGGAGAAGGGGATGCCGCCCAGGTCACCCCGAACGAACACAAATGACTCAATCTAGTGGTGGACCTTGTTGGAGGTCTCGTGCACCTCCATGTGTGTGCCGGTCAGAAAGCACACTGCGTCAGCGGTCGCTCGGAAGGTGAAGATCTTGCGGAACACGTTCAGGTCAAACATCACCTTCTCCTCCCTCAAATAGCATGCGTAAGCTGTTAACATCGAGATCGCATTTGTGTTAACCTGAGCCGGGACTACGCCAATATAGTCCAGGAACTCCTTCACCTCAGGCCACAAGGGCAGCCGTAGCCCAGCCTCGAAGTGAAGGAGAGGAAATGCAAGCCAGTTATCGTAAAAGGAGTTGACGGTCTCACCCCCTGATGGACATCTGCATTTCCACCCTTCGGGGAGGTAGGAAGTCCTAAAGGCGGAGAGCTCCTCCTTGGATACTTTCCCTACGGGGAAAGAACTCTCCGAGAAGTTGGCCGCGTTTTGTTCCCGACCATTCCTCTTGACAGTTGAACGGTTGGATGCCATCGTGTAGGAGTGGAAGGAAAGAGTAGAGCCGGATCTGGGAGAAAGGCAAGGCAAGGGAGGAAATGAAGGTGAAGGTCCAAAGGGGGAAGGAGGGCGTATTTATAAGGGAGGGGTAAAAGGGGAGGCGAGTGGATCATGGGATCCACTCGCCCAAGGGCATGAAGGGGGGTGGACCAGGTGGTCCACTCGCCCCGGGCGAGCGGACCGCAAGGCCCGCTCGCCCCGAGCATAGGCGAGTGGACCTTGAGGTCCACTCGCCCGGTGCACGGGAGCAGACCTCATGGTCCACTCGCCCGGCAGAGGAGGGAGGGCCTCGCAGCCCTCTCCCCTGAGGTAGCGATGCGGACCGAAGGGTCTCTTCGCCTGCGTCTCCCCCCTGACACACCACCCAACTGCTTCGCCCTCGGACCGTCCACCCGAGGTCCCTATCCCCCGCCTGTTACTCCACTGTCTCAGTGTTGCTGCGCTCACCCTGCATGAAAGTTAGCCAAATAATGACAGCTCAACTGAGATATAACTCGGCAGAGTTATTAAAACAAACATGACATAAACATGACAAAACAAATAGTCCGGCCGCGGAACAGACGAGCTGCTGCGACGTGTCGATCCTCATTATTACATAACAAATAGTACATCCCCAAAGGGGAGGGGTGGCTAACACGCCGTCCACTTCCAGAAGCCCTGGTCCAGGGTGAAGGGGACCCCCCCACGCGTGGATTCAAAGCATGCCTTGGCTGAGGAGAGCTCCTCGGTCACGGTACGCACGGAGGCCTCCACCCGGCGAAAATGATCCTCAAACGGTGTCGTCATGCCGCCAAATGCGAGCCGGACCTCCCCTCGTAGGAGATTGAGTTCAGCCTCCAGCCTCTCCACCCGACGCTCCAGCACGCCAACACGGGCGAGGGGGTCGGGTCCGGAAGATAGCCTCCCCTCCCGCAGCTCCTGGGTAAGAGTCTCCAAGCGGCTCAGACGGACGAAGACGTCGGGACGGTCCCCGACGGGCTCCGAGATTGCAGTAGGAGAGTGGGGTGGCGGCGAGACTTCCTTTCGGCTCGACTGACCCGTCGAAGTCTTGCCCCCTCCAGCAGATGAGTCATCGTGAGCAGTCGAGAGGGCGGCAGGTTCCCGGACGAGAGAGATAGGACTCACCCGAGCGTCTGCACCCGTTCCCTCTACCACTCTTCGGATCCCTTCGAGGTCATCCGCGAGAAGCTATGAACAATGAAAAAGCACGTTGTCATGGACAGATATAACCACAAGTGTGAAGCAGGAAGGAGGAGAGAACCGATACCATATCCATATCCAGTCCGCGGGCAAACTCGGTCACCCCATGAGAGGATGATGACGCAGCCTCCTTCACCAACTCCGGGCGGGGCTTCTTCCGAGGCGATCGCACCGCAGGGCGGGTAGGAGAAGGCGGAGGGCCATGGACCAGAGCTTTAAGCTCCGTCACGTCAGACGAACCCTTCCCAGCAAAGTCTTTGAAGCGAGCCCTGAAGTCTCGAGGTGGATCCATCTCGTTCGAAGAGGGAGGGGGGGAAGCACTCAGGAAGGGTGCTCTTCTCACCCTTCTCTTCGAGGGGTCTTATATAGCCATCAGGTGGAACCCTCCAAAGATTCCCTCCGGGTCCCACCAACTCGTTCAATAGGTGGGTTGGACTTTCTTTCCGAGCTTGAGTCAAGCTCGCAAAGAGCGGGGATTGTGTACAACCCTCATATTTCTCGAATCGGTGTGACCCGACTCGGACGAAGCCTGGGTAGCGAGCGAGCAAAACCCTAAACCGCGAAAGAGGCCACGGAAGGAGTGGGAGAATTTCTCCCAATCATCCGGGCGAGTGGGAGGGGCCCTCCCACTTGCCGGGCGAGTGGGAGCAGCCCTCCCACTCGCGGAGCGAGTGGGAGGGGCCTCCCACTCGCCGGGCGAGTGGGAGCAGCCCTCCCACTCGCCGAGCGAGTGGGAGGGGACTCCCACTCGCCGAGCGAGTGGGAGGGGACTCCCACTCGCCGAGCGAGTGGGAGAGGCCTCCCACTCGCCGCCCCCTTTGGGCGAGTGGGAGGGATCCTCCCACTCGCCCGGTGTAGGTAGGGAGGTCAGTATGACCTCCCGCGAGGGGGGGGATGGACACCTCGAGTCCCACTCGCCCCCCCTCACGCGTGATCGATGGCGGTCGTGGTTGGACTGCGGATAGCAGGATTTTTGTTATTCGCAGTCCATTTTTGGGAAAGTCTATAAATAGACCCCCATGGGCACCATGGGAAGGGTTGGTTACTACCCCCTCCCTCGCGTGGTCTTGTGAGCAAGCACCCCCCTCCCTTGTCATCCTTCAGCTGACAGTGAGGTGGTTCTTAGTGCCCTCCAAGGTGCCTAGGCTCAGCATTGGCTTGGGAGGGGAAGCGCTCTAAGATCTTTCGGGTATGTGGTGGGACCTCTGCGCTGCAGCTTAAGGGGTCCATTTGGGGATTCAAGTGTTCAATAAGTCCAAGTCTTTCAGTTCTTAGTGACCGGTCAAGGGTCTAGGCTTAGAACAAGTAAGGGTTAGTCGCAACCCCCTTTCGAACGCTGAGACCGGGAAACTGGTTTCAACACACTTCACATTTATCATTTTTGACTGTAGTGTCTAAAGCTATCTGGTGAGTTCTAGCAATTTGGAACATTTTCCTATAGTTTGTGTCCTAGTCTCTCATGTAGAGTCTTAGGGCTAACTAAGTTTGTTTGAACTTGTTGAACTATTTTGTCTGCTAGACTTAATCTGTACATCCTATTTTGGACGTATGCACATCCAAAATAGTGTGAGTTAACTGACAGTGTTACTCTACCGCTACATAAAGTAAAAGACATACCAGCATCACATAGTAAGCTAATAGACACTAAGTTAGCAGCTAATGAAGGAATAAACTTAACATTCTTTAAAGTTAAAAGTCTTACCTGAGGATAGCAGCAAAGTTGCGTTCCCCACCTTCAGAACGTCAGCTGTCTCACCATTGGCAACGGTCACAAATTCTCTTGTGTCAGTAAGACTTGTCATCGGAGTAGGGTTGTTGCAAACATGACACATTGCCCCTGAGTCAAGGAACCACTATGTACTGGCCTTTCCATTTCCGACCATGGCAACAAAGTCGGATGGCTCAGTGAGACTAACCATGTTAGCATGGTTGCCTTCCTGTGGTGTCTTGCCCTTCTCCTTACGAGGAAGCCTGCAATCAGATACATTGTGTCCTCACATATTGCAGTTAAAGCACTTGCCCTTAAACTTTTTGATTTGTTTACTTGTGCCTGCAACCTGGGAGCTACTCGGGTTGGGTTTTGACTTCCTAGGGTTTGGCACGCGCCGAGAGTTCGAAATCATGTTAGCAGCAGCCTTCTGCTTGCTAACGACTTCTAGAGCGTGTCGAGTCCTATTTTCTTCCTCAATGCGTATAAAACGTTTGAGTTCGTTCAAACCCACCTGCATCTTCTTGCGGTACATTTCAGTTTTGAAATTGTACCACGTAGAAGGCAACTTATACACAATTGTGTCAGCAACAAAACTATCTAGCAACGCAATATTCTCGCTATGCAAGGAATCTACTAAAACTTCAAAATTTGATACCTGAGGGAGAATGGTCTTCTCCTCATCGAAGGTGAACGAGTGGAACTTGTCCACTAAGTGCGCCTTGGACAGGTCCTCCTCCTGCCTGAAGTGCTCCTGCAAAGCATCCCAGATGGCCTTAGTTGTCTTCAGCTTCATGTAAGTCTTCGCCAGATTGGAAGACAGGCAGTTCATCTGAAACCCACTGTGCCTCTTCAGCAGTCCCTACGACCTCAGCACCATCAGACTGAACTGTGTAGAACACGTTCAGAAACTTCATCCCGAACTGAGTATTCAACTTCCAGTCGTTGAACTCAGTCGCCGTGAACTTCTCCAGCTTTATCATCAGAACGGGAGATGCCATGTTGTTCCCCTTCATCATTGTGCGCCCGACAGACGAGAACAAGTCACCAGACAGAGGTCTGTAGCTAGCGCCGGCGGTAGCCTGGGCGGTAGCCTGTTTGGCTGCTAGCGCCAGGCGCTAGTAGGTAGCGCTGGCGGTAGCGCTTAGGATTGCACTTCCTTGGGCTTGGAGACGGCGGCAACGGGATCAGGCGGATAGCGGCTGAGGGAGATCTGGAGGCGGAGGCGGCGACGCTGCGACAGATCTGGACGAAAGAGGCCGCGACGCGGCGGATCTGAGGCGGGAGGCTTTGGATCCGGCGAATCCGGCGACTGCACACGGCAGAGGGCTCACGACAGACCTCCTTGCGAGCGGCGGCTGGCGAAGAATAGCAGATACGCGAGACGGTCGCGATCTAGCGGCGAAGGGAGAGCTCCAGCGAATGGCAAACGGCTGGGTTTCGGGCGAACTCCTTTTTCGCGAACGGCGGCAGATCTCTTTCTTCACCTTCGCGCACGACGGCGGGAGGGCTCCAGCGAACGAGAGGCTGGGCGGATCGCGACGAACGGCGACGGGAGGGCACCAACGAACGACAGCAGCGAACGGGCTTCCTCCTTCGATCGCGAGCGGCAACGACGAGAAGGATCGGTGATCCTTCGCGTGAACAGGAACCTCGCGGACGGGAGCATGGGAGCAAACCCTAGAGGGCTACTTCGAGATTGTGAGAGGTTTGCTCGAAGCATCCGGAGGATGATCAAGGTGGAATCAACTCTTCATTGCCCCTAGTGGGTATATATATAGGGAAAATCCTAGGAGTGTCTACGGGGATGGGTATCTGTGTACCCAACTGACCCGTTATACCTTCGAACCCGTTATTTGACCAAATATACATTAACAGTAGCATCCCCGTCCAAAGCAGTAAACGGGAGAACGGGCAGGAAGAGGTGATTTTGCAGGCAGAAATTGGCCTCTATGCGAGCATGCGAGCATGAAACGGGAGAATGAGGCTTATGACGACCAAGATCCTGTGATTTCGTAGCCAGGAAACGCCCCCTTGTCGAGCACATGAGAGCGGGGTGCGAACACGCAAGTGAGAGTCAGTGGGAGTTGAGTGCGGATAGTTTTTAGGTTTTGCCCCCCAAAAAAGTAAATGTGAGTACTAATAGCCATTCTTGAGATGCTAATAATAATGACTAAGACTCCAATTTGGCACGCCGTTTTTTCTCCGTTGAGTTTACACAAAAACGTCATTGTCAAAGAATGTATGTTTGGCATGCCAACAATTATTACCGTCGCCAAAAAAAGAATATAGTTTTGAACATAAAAGTGAATTAAGTTATTTAGGTAGGAAAGAAATTTTATACGTGTAGCCTTCTACATGAAAATGTGAAATTGATTTTGTATACTAAAATGTATATTTTTTTACAAAATAAAATTCATAATATTGATTCATTTTTTTTACGATCATTTTTAAGATCTCATATGCATATATTTTGGATAAATATTGTAAAAATATTACTGCATAAAAGATATTTTTGTTAATTTTAGGTGATTGTTATCCGCACTACAGTTTTGGCTATCCGCACTTTTTTGTATGAGCTATTACACTTCTTTTAAAAATAAGTCTTGTACAAGCATTTTTAGGAAAAGTGATCAACACGAAAGTTGTAGATCTCGATCTACAACTTTTGTGTTGAACACTTTTTCAAAAAATGCACGCACAAGATGTATTGCAGCCCTGATTGAAATATGTGTGTAACTATAACGATTTTTTAGAAATACGCCTTCTACATGCATTTTTAGGAAAAGTGTTCAACACGATAGTTGTAAACCTCGACGAGATCTACAGACTAGAACTTTCGTGTTTAACATTTTTCCTAAAACTACATGTACAAGACGTATTTCCAAAATGCGCGTAATAACCCATTCAAAAAAAGTGCGGATAGCCAAAACTGTAGTGCGGATAACAATAACCTAATTTTAAATATTACTGTGAAAAATACAGTGCAAGGCAGTCGTTCATGAATGACGGTTCATAGTAAAGGTGTACAGAAAGACTGGGCCTGGAAAGCCTACCTGGGCCCGGCCTGGTAAAAGCCTGAGTAGCGGTTTAAATTTAGGAAATTCATATATTTGTATCACAAGTCACTGGATAGATCCTACATCATGGGAGCTATCCAAACATATTATTAGTTTTACTACTTTTGAGGTTCCGCATACCGGACAAGCTATTTATCAAGTAATTATGAATTGCATCCGTGAATTTAAACTTAAGGATAAAATTATTAGTATTTCTTTTGATAACGCAACAAATAACACCTTAGCAATCGAAAATTTGAAAAGAGATTTAAAACCAATGTTAAATGGAGTATTTTTTCATACTCGTTGCGTATGCCATGTTTTAAATTTAATCGTTCAAGATAGTTTCAAATTTATGGAATCTTATATTCATAAAATTCGAATTATGCTACAATATATATATAGTTCACAAAAAAGACAACAAGATTTTAAAAAATTTGTAATAAACCAAGGACAAAAATTTTTAAAACCAGAATACGATATGCCAATTAGATGGAATTCAACTTACAAAATGTTAAAAAAGAGCAGTGCGCCAAAAAACACTACTAATGGAATTTTATTCATCTATAACAAATCATAATTTAACCGATAATGATTGGAAAATTATAAAAGAGTATATGCTTTTATTAGAATGTTTTCACCGAACAACCGTATTTTTATCTGGAGTGTATTATCCTACTAGTCCTCTCGTTATCGAAAATTTTGTAATTATAACAAGAATATTTAATCATTTTAAACAAAATATATTGTGGCGCCCGGTAATTGAAATAATGGAAACTAAATTTTTAAAATATTATAGAGAAATGTCTCCTATGTTTTCATGTGCCGCAACTTTAAATCCTTTATTAGGTGTAGAAGGCGTCGAAAATCTTTTAGATGAAATAAATAATAATTTGCACTTAGATTTAAATTCGGCGGATTATGAAGATACTTACGTTTCAAATTTTAATATAAGTTTTACAAATTTTTATAATCATTATTATGAATTATTTGGCTCGCGACCGAGAGATGATATTACACACACTCAAACCACCGATAGTTTTAAAAATGTCATTTTTGAAATCGCGTCTAGAAAAAAATCGCGAACATCTAGTACGTTATATGAGTTAGGATTATATACTAAAATACATTTTAGAGATTTTATGAGTGATATTGAAGTTGAAAATTTTAATATATTAGAATGGTGGAAAAATAAAGCGAATTCGTATCCTATTTTGGCCTTAATGGCCCGAGATATTCTAACTATCTAAGCTAGTACAGTAGCTTTGGAATCTGCTTTTTCTTTAAGTGGCAGGATTTTGAACGAACGTCGGAGTCGACTTAACGAAGAGTCGCTAGAGATTTGTATTTGCTACAAAGACTACTTGGATGCGCAGAACCGAGAACAACACACTGCCTATATCGAAGATAGCTCATCGGAGGTTGAAGAAGACTTAAGTACATTGGATTTAAACGACGAAGTCTGATTATTGCTATTTTTCAATGTAATATTTGGACATTTAAGATTTTTGAAGTTGTAATATTTTAATTTAATGTTTAGTTTTGGACTTATTAATGCAAGTAAAAGTTTTATGTTTTTAAAATTTTGTACGTCCATCTTGATAATATTAATAAAAAAAATTCTTTTTCTTTATATTTGGTCAAATATATTGTGGATGTGCTTTGGTTAAATACATTTTTTCTTTAAAAATTTAATTTCTTTAAATTTAAAATTTAGTAAAACTTATTATTATAATAATAAAATATGTTATATTTTAAAAGAAAATATTAATTTTTAATAAAGAACTTAAAAGAAATGACTAACATTAATGTCAGCACATGATTTTAAGTTTTAACCAGACCCAAGCTTAGCCCGGGCCCGGCCTGGGCCTGGCCGATAGGCCCTTCTAGACCCTCATTTGCAAGGAGGGTCTGGAACCGGCCTGGGCCTGGCAAAAGTCAGGCCCAGACCTGGACTAGTAAAAGCCCGGGCCTTGCAGGCCTGGGCCTGCCAGGCCTTATGCGCACGAAAATAATTATTATTAGTCACCACATTCACGACAACTGCCAAGCCAAACGGATTGATTTCACCACGTGGGCAGCAAGTAGCTGTAATTAGGCTAACGCCCGGCAGACTTCTTCGGGGAAAAGTAAATCCACGTGGGCGGCGTTGACTCACAGCTGCCCGCGGACGAAAACGTGGCAGAAGTGTACGTGAAAAATAATATTATCATGTACGGGCAAATTAAATAGTTAATAAAGTATATGTATAAATATTATTAATATTATTAACAGCCTTTCCTTGAAATAAAAGAAAGTATATGAGTACGACTCTTGATTAAGACATCCCGGGTTTTCTTTTATTATTTAATAAATAAATATACTTTAACTTTGGTCTCGTCTTCTTTAATATTAATATATTTTAATTAAATAATATGCACGTAATATTTTATCCGCAACAACGCGTGTCAGACGCATTACTATGGCCGCGCGTCTTCCCGGTAAACAGCTGTCATGATATAGGCACGCGTAGTCGCGTGGTCTACTATTTAAAAAAATTTATAGGGAAAGCACAGATAAATGTGTATCTTCTTGCACGAATCTCGATGAAATTAATTTCAGGTTACGCTTACCCACGACGCCACGAAAGATTTTTTGGTGCACATGATGTATGGTTCTCCAGTGCCCAAATAAATAGGTTTCAATAGCTGGGCTCCACATCCAATTTCAACTTTTCCCTCTTCTCCTCCAAAAATTTTTCCGCAGCTTTCCTCTAGGGTTTCAGCACGACGCCGAGCGCCATTATTTCCTTCGCGCTTTCCTCTTCCGAACTCAACCCGCTCGCTGCTCTAGAGTTTCTGCACGCCGCCGGGAACTTTTCCGACCTCCTACCAGATCGCTTGGAGGTTGTCATACGCGAGCGCCATTATTAGGGTTCCTACTTGATTGGGAAACGAAGTGAAAACGAAGTGGCCCTTACATTTTTCTACATTTTCACCCTTAATAGGGTTTGCTTCTCCAACATTGTCTAAAGAAGCTCCAGTTTTTCCGGCACCATTGTGTAAAATGCTTCGGACACTCCTTAGCTCCAGTTTTTCCGGCAACACCTAATCTCTGAAGGTATAATCTGCTCCACCATTCCAGTTGTAAGATATAGTTTTCCAGTTTTAATTTCTCTAAATTCTAGTTAGAATGTTTGCATTCCAGTTGTAATTTATAGTGTTCCAGTTGTAATTTATGCTTAATCTAGTTAGCTGGTGAATCTTGGCTGTATAGTTGTTGTATGAATTTTTTTCTCTATAGTTTTTGTACGCATAGTTTATCTGGGCATATTTTAGCTGCTGAATTTCCATGACTTTCCATTCCTGATTGCAGATGTCTGGTTCTAGTTATTTATATAGCAGATGCACATTAAAATCTTTCAAAGAGAATGTTAAACCTCTACTTGATGTTCTCACCGACGACTCCAAAGAGACTCTTCGTGAGATTCAGATTCTAAATTTGTTCACCATGCCCACTATTCAACAAAATATTCCGCTTTTATATTATATCCTTAGGTCCTACTCTCCAAAGAGGAATGATTTCCTCTTGGGTAATTTCTATGTTAAATTAACCGTCAACCAAGTGGCTTGCATTTTGGGCCTTCCGAACCGGGGAAGAGAATTTCATTTTGAGAGGACTCCTCTATCTAACTTCAAGCATAAGGATTGGTGCAGGAGCTAGCTGACCTCACTGTTGAGGAGAGCTCACCAACCTTAGAACTAAGGAGAATAAATTCTCTAATTAAATACGTCCTAGCAGTTCTATTCTTCCCCCTCAAAGGACTGAAAGTGCCAACATGCCTTGTGGACTTCCAAGGGTTGGAGGAATTTGGAGATGTGAACTGGCCGAAGGCCATACATAATTTCTTGCACTCTCATTTTGCTCCTATGAGCCAGGCTGAGGAGGGGACAAATCTAGGCTACCTTGAGGGATGTTCCATCGTACTAGTGGTATGGTTTTTTGAACATACCTCTATTGCCATGGCAGCCGCCGAAATGGCCACTCCCCGATTGAACCGATGGTCCTCCAACCTCACCATTAGCGCAACTCAATGTTCAAAAATGAAAGTGAAGCTTTCAAAACCCAATGCTGTAAGTTTTACAACATTATTTGTTGAATTAATCAATCAATAAACCTATAACATGAGGTACTTGTTTGCAAGCAGGTTCGGAGAGCGTTTGTTTACATATCTGTTGAGGAGCAAGGCTTGTTCGACGCAGAAGAAGAGGATTCCTCAGACATTAAAGTATATGCAGGCCAAACAATTTGTGCGAGTATCCAATTTACGGTATTTTTTATGTTCGTCAAGCTCCGGTTTTGAACGCTTTACACCAGCTTTGGTGCAACAAAACCCTCGGCCCTTAATAATAGTCTTGTGTGTCCAATAAACAACATTTCGCTTCCGCACACTAAATCCAGTTTTATGAGCATAGTCGCAGTACATAGCATATGCTTCCTCCTCACTCTGAACAATCGGGAATGCCATTGTTCCTTTCTGTCATTAGAAAAAATTTCAGTTGTAAATTAACAATGTCAGTTGTAAAATAAACAATTCCAGTTGTTTAATTAAAAATTACAGTTATAAATTGAACAATTCCAGTTGTAAAATAAACAATTCCAGTTCTAAAATGACAGTAAAACTCAAAAGATGAGAAAGATTTAGGACTCACGTTGCCAAAATTATCTACAACTTGTTTCTCATATGCTTGCTGCATTATGTTCAGATCTTCTCACAACTGGGGCAAACACTTGCAGAGTATTTCGGTAGTTAAAGACAGGAGGACAATGGTGGAGCCAAAACCCTCGAAGTTTTATATTAGACAAGCCACAGTCGCTCGAACCAAGAAATGGCAACCTGGAGTAGTGGAGGGGGCTGAAGATCAGGGAATCTCCGAGAGGCTTGACGAGCAGTTAGGGCGTGGAGTCGGTGGCGTGCTGAAACGCGAGATGAGAAAAGCTCCAGTTGCCGGCGTCGTGCTGAAACCCTAGAGAAAAGCTCCAGTTGAGTTCGTTTTGAGCGACGGGGAGGAGAAGGAAGAGGGAAAAGTTGAATTTTGGGGGGAAATAGGATGTGGGGCCCAGTTGTTAAAACCTATTTATTTGGGCACGGGAGAACCATACACTGTGGCTACCAAAAAAATTTTGCGAGGCCACATACTCGGGGGTCAAATTATTCCTTTACTTTAAGCAAATCACTTTTATAGGTCTGCTTGTTTTGGCGGTGAGAATTAGAGCGGTGAAAATAAGAGTGTTGACAATGGAGTGGTACGAACTGAGAGGATAGTTGTGGTCTTAAAAAAAGTCAAAAATGATTTTTCATGCGGTGGAGGTGGGAATTGGAGGGTTGCAAAATAAATGTTAGTTAGCGTTGTTGTTTTCTCCCCGATGGAGATGGAGCGAAACGCCTAAACAAACAGAGTCTGGCTACTAGCAAACCATCATTTTTGCAAACGACTGTGAGTAAACTTGTTTTCTATTGACAAATCATGAAAAAGAATTAAGGGCTCATTCGGATCACAGGAATTGGAATTGCAGAATTGGAATTCAACCAATTCCAATTCCTGCAGGTATTGGAATTTGTCCGAATTCCAATGTCGTTGTTTGGCTGCAGGATGATTTTCTAGAATTGGAATTGGTTTGGAATTGCAATGTCACAATAATTAATTTTGAATTTTCTTTCTTTCTTTTGCAATATCCAACACTTTCTAAATCAATTATTTGGGAAAATGAAAATTTGTATTTATATCTAGTAATTTTTCGTTATCATGAAAATTATTTGGCTAGTGATTATATTGTTTGCTTAATTATGTGTTTCGGTTGAAAATAATTTATCTTCATCAAGGTAATTATATTATATTAATTACAAAAAAATGTTTGAACCTCATGTTCATCTCCTTTTTGGTAGCTGGAATGCCTTTAGAAATTGTTTAATGTCATTATTTTTATGGTAGAGCACTGATGAGGATTCATCACGGGCTCTCATTTATGAAGAACCGGATGGCGGTTACTCCCATAAACCACTCCCCCCACTACTCTAGTGGAAGAGAGTGGGAGATCAAAGCCGGAACCGTCATTCCCGCCACCAATCGCCCGTACAAGACCACGTGCGATCGACGCATCCAAACACTACACCACCGCACAAAGCAGGACCGCGCGCGGTAGCGCCCACGGCAAGCGCGACGGTACCGCTCGACGCTACCGCGCGGTAGCGCGCGCGGTAGCGCCGAGCCCCACTTGGGGTGCGGCCAAGCTGCACTGGGGTGTAAGACCTCTTTTTTTTTTTTGCAAAAACCACCGGGTCTTAGGCCCAGAACCGCCGTTCTGCGGTGACACCTTCGCTCGGGAAGGTCGCCACTACAAAACGCCGATCCTGCCGGCCAGTTCGATCACAAAGAAAAGTAAGCTTAAATGAATAAACAGACTAAGTCCACATCACATATAATTAAACTATTAAAAGATGTCCACATAATATAACTGAAAGGAAGAAAACAAGATAACTAGGGCTCCTGCCCAATACAAGATAGCATCACTACATAAGATCACTCGCGGAAGTAAATCAACTAAAATAATCACTCACGGATCCTGACTTCTGGACTCCTGAGCTAGACTGCCCCACCTCCATTTGCACCGGCCTCTGGTGCTGCCCCGTCGCCGCAGTCTCCTAAAATGATAAGGTCCACCGACCGTCAGTCAAAATGACTCAGCCAATTCCCCACCCCTTCCCCCAAGGCTCCTAGGCACCGTATGGGGAGGAGGAAATGGAGGACAAACAAGGGGTAATACAAAAGCAGATGATAAGGTGAATTCTACACTACACAGGTATATATAAATAAATGAAGGAGGAAGTAGAAAGCAGCATAGTAAAAGAATATAATGAACAGTAAGCAGTAAGTGTAGTGACAAGTAAATATCATAAAAATAACCTTTGATTTATAGGAATGCCCATACAAACCTATAGATCAAGGGGTCGTTTAGCAGGGCCTATCGTATAAAAAGTCTCATACCAATTTATACTATAGGTGGCAGGGGTTGAATGATATGTTTATGCCATGACATGCAGAGTATGTTATTATGCAATAGACATACAGGTGCAACTCACTCACTACGACTCTATGCGCATAGACCATTAGTTCCCCCTTTTTGGAGCTAGCAAGACTCCCAGGATACCCCCGTAGTGGCAAACGGAAGCGGTGGGTTGGGTCTCGCCCACCTCTAGGTTGGTATATGCACTACCTAACCTAGACCTATCGTACGCCTCCACAAAACCCGCGGAGCGCCTGCGTACTCTTACTGACTGGACCGCCAGATTTTTATGGCTAAGTGTAAATACCACACTTGCCGAGCCCAAGTATCAACGTCGGTGCAACGATCGCCAACACAAAGGACCCACCACCTTATGCACATGCAACTTAACTTCCAACAACTCCGAGCTACAAGCTCCCCGGGCTAACCCGCCCGTCACCAATAAACATTTCAGAATCACAAGCTCACCGGACTAAACCGGCTAGGATCCTATAAGTATACCTTCATAATACCTTACCCAAATTAAACCTAGGTGCTCTAGGACGCTAACGGGAAAAAACGATCTTTCGTCAATCCAGGACGACCTTCCGCAAGGGTGGCTCCCCACCATCCTATGACTCACCAAACCCTAATTACACCAGGGATCTTCACATAATTACATGACTACCAATTAACCCTCACATCTCCAATTCAGTGCCCACTAATTTGACTCTTAACCCCAAGGTTGCTAAACTACTAAACGCAGACCACCGTTAACGTTTCGGTGCTCATGAAGGGAAGTACACCAAATACACAATCCTATGACTCAACAATTTTATTGGAGGTCCATACTACATATTTCAGATCAAATCCAGGATTTCATAATTTTTCCAACAAAATTAATATTTAAATCATTTTTCCCAAAATACCACTTCTTAAGATTTGAACTACAAGTATGCTTTTCTGACTTTTAATGCCTACCACAATTTTTTCATAAATCAAGGGTACCTAATAATCAGTGGGTATGAATGTTTAGGAAAAGCCAGCAAGATTTACTATTTTTAAAAATTCCAAAACTTATTTACTACCAATAAATTTCAAAGGAGGTACCCTCATATGATCTCCAACCTTATGAAAATTAATACAGAGGTGATTCATACTAAAATATTCAGTCCTACAAAGTTTGACCATGTTCCACAGAGGGTACATTTGTAATTTCCACAGAGGGTATATTTGCAATTAATTCCAAATTGAACTAGAGGTACCAAAAATAGTAATCCATAAATTATGAGAAAAATACAGTGGGTACATATTGGTATGAAATGTCATCCAGCAAAGTTTCATGCAATTAAAAAAATCTAACACCCTACAATCAATCATCCCAAAAATTGCCAACAATACGAATAATTACAATTTGGACCTCCAAATGTTTTCTAATGGTCCTAACAGAATCTTCCAGGGTTTAATAACATTAAAACTAAGTTGGTGACAGAATATGGTTAATCATTAAGTATTATTTCTTCCTAAAACCCAAAACCCTAATTATTTACAAATCTACCCAAGGGTTTATTACCTAGGATTGGCAACTCCAAATCCCTCCAATTTCTCACAGTAGCATTCTATGGTCACCAAGACCATTTCCCCAAAATTTCAAGTCAAACCATTAAGGTTGGACCCCTCTTCCTTCATTAGCCTCTAATTGCACCCCATTAGGGTTTAACCTAGGGTTAGGGTCAAAACCTCTCCAAATCCACCCAAACTTCTTGTGAGGGTATTATAGGGCTCATAGAGACCAGAGGAGTCCATTACACATCTCTCCAAGGACAAACACTCCTATGTCCTTCACAATCCCTAAAGGGCCTCCTAAGGTTAACCACTAGGGTTTAAGGGCACACCAAGCCCTAACTCATCCAAAATTGCTTCTTGGGGTGTCCCATACATCCCAAATCAGTGACCAAGGTCACCCTTCTATCAGTGGGAGGAAGCCCCTCCACACTCCAAAATTAACTTAAGTTCACCTTTTGCCCTAATATAACCCTTAAGCAAACAAAAGTCCAAGGGAAACTCCTTACTTTTCCCAAGTCCATACTACTCACCATACTGGCCAGGGGTCAGTGAATGGCCACCCAAGATCCTACCAACATTTGGTGAGGAGTGGGGTTCTATTGGGTACCTGATTGGGGTGCAAATAGCATTTAGCCCCTTTTTAATTTACTGGGGCAAACCTCCTCCAATGGCCACCAAATTTGGATCAAAGGTTGGCATGGGGGAGGGTGATGTGCACCCCAAATATGAAGCCAATTGGCTTTGTGGAAGAGTGGGGGCACTCACCCAAATTTTTGCCTAAACCTAGGGAGCCTAAGGTTGTCTTGGTGAATTACCCCACCAAATCAACTCCAAAAATTATGATATTTTAACCAGTGACCCTACTTAATCTCTAGGACCACCCATCCAAATTTGGAGGGGTTTTGAGGTGTTTAAGGCACCTAATTAGGTCACACATGGATTATTGAATTTATCCAAAAACTATAGAAAAACATTCTCCAAAAATTCTGATTTTTGGACATGTGTTATATGTATAACAGAGTAGCCTACCCTCCAAATTTCAAGTCATTTGGAGTTCTAGATTGGTGTGGGAATAAAAAACAAGCTCTGATTAGCCTTAAGGACAGACCTCACCAAAATGAGTGATGTGCCCTAACCAGGGCTCCAAATCGAATGAACTTAATTTTGGCTTAAACTAGACCTCAAGGGCTCCAACTTTGATGTTGGACAATTTTTCCCTAGGAGCCTCTAAGTATTTTTAATATTTAAAACAAAATGCTGCCAGAAATGTGACAATATATACTAAATTAAATTTAATCATTTAAACGGGCTGCGAATAACGGATGGCGGCCGATCGGACGGCTCACAGTCATCATCCCCGATCAGCCAACGGCTAGGATCTGCCGCGCCTGGGCCGCTTTGATTGACGATTTCCCGGCCACCTGAGCACCGCCCCGGCCGACCAACGCCACCACCACCTCCGTTGAGGTGGTGGCCGGCGATGAGCGGTGTTTGCTCTGCCGGAGGTGGCCGGAATCACGATTTGGAAGAGGAAGCCCAACCCGATCGACGGGAGGCTTGGCTGGCTTGGTTCCCGGCCAATTGACCATGAAACGAGCTGCCGGCGATTGGGATCTAATCCTCAGGAGTCAGGGAAGGGAATCGGACCTGTTGATGGGCTTGCCGTCGTGTTGTCCTGGTGTACACCATGGGAGCTCGGGGTGGTTGTGGTGCCATGCCGATTCAAGCCTCCTGAACACGGTTCCTTCTGAAAACTTGGGGGTTTCTCTCCTCTCTGGCTTCTGAAGGTGATGGGGGGGTCGAATGAAGGTGATGGTGGCTTTAACCCTCATTGCCATTAATGGCCTCTTCGAATTCTTCCAAGGCCGGCCCCCATTCATTACCCCTGCCTTAATCCCCCTTGGAAACTGCTGGAAACTCCTTGTAATCGGCAGAGGAGATGAATGGAAGAGTCAATGGAGGAGGCCAAGGGATGAATCACCTTAATGGCCATGAATGGCCTCTTTCTCTCACCTCAAAAATGGGGAAACCTCCATTTTCTCTCTCCTAATCACCATGGCCGGTTTCTCTACTCTCTCCTGAGTTTAATGGTAGTCTACTTGGGCTGGTTGACCAACCAAATGAGTTAGCCCAATAGGATTGGGTTAGGTTTGAGGAATTTGACCTAAATTGGGCAATTTTGACTTTTGGTCAAATTGGCCAATTGGGGGACCCTAGGATGGGGCTTTTGGGTCCATTAGGTTCCAAAATAAGTTTAGAAACTATTGGTGGGGTCAATTTGGTCATATGAGTCTTAGTTGGCCCAATCCAAGTTGATTTGACCAAAACAGGCTAAATTGACTTTGGTCAAATTGAGCCCTAGGGTTGACCCAGTCATGGGGCTTTTTGGTCCACTGGGTCCCCTATGACATGATAACACTATGGGCAAGGTCAATTTAATATGGTGATGGTCAATTAGGGCACTTTGTGAAGAATTGCCATTTTGACCTAAAAAGGGGCATTTTGGTCAATTTGCACCCCTGGGGGTCCCATGATGGGGCTTTTAGGTCTACTAGGTCTCTTATGATAATCCAGACCTAGATGTGTGATAAATTTGACATGGTGAAGGTTGATTGGCTCTAAATAGGCTACTTTGACCAATTTGGGGGTTTAGGTTGACTTTGGTCAATTTGGCCTCTAAGATTGACCTCAATGGGCCCTTGGTGCCCTAAGGGGGGCCCTATAGGGTTAGGGATACTATGGTGGGGTCAAAAGGTCAAGTTGAGGCCCTAAAGTCAAACCCTAAGCTTGGTAGATGGAAAAATGCTATTTGCAGACCAAGGAGGTTTCCTCCTTCTTTCCTAAGCTTTCAAGGTCAAATGGCTCTTCCTATGGTTTTGTCATGACTTAGTCATGACAAAACCAACTTAGGGGTCTAGCAGTTTGGGGGATGTTACACTGGGGTGCGTCCAAGCCGCACCCCCTTGGGGTGCGGCCGAGCCGCAACCCCCCCCCCCCCCCCCCTTTGGGGTGCGGCCCAGCCGCACCCCCCTTTTGGGGTGCGGCCAAGAGGAGTCCCCCCTCCCTTGGGCGCGGCCGCGCCGCGCCCGCCTTTAGGGGCGGTCGAACCGCTCTCCTTCGTGGCTAGGTTGGGGTGAGTCCCCCCTCTTCCGGCTCGCCGCCCGCATTTCGGGCTCCGGGCTTCGCTCGGAGCACGCTCACTTTTTGTCTTTCTAGCACACTCACATTTCCGACTCGCTCACTTTTCTGACTCAGCTCGCTCACTTTTTATCTTTCTAGCACGCTCATATTTCCGACTCGCTCACATTTCCGACTAGCTCACTTTTCCGACTCGGCTCGCTCACTTTTTGTCTTTTCAGTTTCTCACTTTTCAGGAACAGTTTGTCACCTTTCCTCGAAGGGCGGCATGGTCATCTACAAAAAATGGTGATCCGTGGGCTCTGAACCGGGAAATATGATTCGTCCTCCCAGGTGGTTATGGTGGTTACAACGGTAAAATTACCGGGCTACCCCCGACCAAAGCTATAAAAGGACCCCCTAGGCTTCATTTGAGAGGATCCGGCCTGAATGCCCAGAGAGAGCTCCTGGAATATTTCCACGGATTTCTCCTTCGGCGCTTGAAGATCTCCTTCGCGGACTTGAAGTTTTCCGTCTTCACGAAAGCGGACAAGGCTTTCTCACTTTCGTCTCCACGAAAGCGGACAAGACTTTCTCACTTTCGTCTCCACGAAAGCGGACAAGGCTTTCTCACTTTCGTCTCCACGAAAGCGGACAAGGCTATCTCACTTTCGTCTCCAGGAAAGCGGACAAGGCTTTCTCACTTTCGTCTCCACGAAAGCGGACAAGGCATTCTAACTTCCGTTCTCTACCGTTCTCAGAAGGAAAAGACTTAGTTTTTTCCGAGAGGTGGCATGTCGCCCTCGGAACGTTCTCTCTCTCTCTCTCTCTGATATTGTAACGAGCAGCGGCCTGTCGCGCTCGACTTCTAAATCTCTAATTGTAACCCCCCAGAAGATAGTGGAAGTTTGGTCGGCACAACTCCGACCACGTGTTTTTTTACCCTTTTCGGGTTTTCCACGCTAAAAAGTCTCAGTGTAATCAACGAATCTCAAATTGACTGTTTGCGCGCTTGGTTCGCTCCCGAGCTAAGGTGGTTCAAGTAAACCGGTCTACCAAGAGCCCTAAGCGACCCGCAACAGTTTGGCGCCGTATGTGGGAATGGATTCCCAACTACCGAACAAAGGATTTTCGAACGCAGTGCCTGCCTCGCCTGAGTTCACGGAACCAGCAAGGGTGGACACCTCCCCCGAACTATCCGACGCATGCAGTTCCTCAATCCCTAAAGGCGCGACGAGAAGAGCGCCCATCGCTGCACCAATCCAGCCCCAGTGGGATGGACCGACTAGCAAGCCGGTCTCTCTCACAGCGGGGCAGGATCCGAACGATATCGCGCACCAGCAAAAGCGATCCCCCCTATCAGAATCAATTTTGGCATACCCAGTCCCATCATGGCTAAAGCTCCCGCGCATCAAGGATTTCCACGGAGCAGAAGACCCGTACATGCACGTTAATCATTTCTTGATGACGGTGCGGACATTCGGACTTCCCGACCAAATCAGCTGCAAAATCTTCACCAAGCTGCTGCGCGGGAACGCCCTCCGCTGGTATCAATCCCTGCCAAACGGAGCGATTCACAACTTCACCGAGTTGTCCCAGTTGTTCGTTGAATGGCACAAAACGCATTCGCCGAGGATCCAAGAAGAAGAGCAAGAAAAGCCCGGCACGGACGAATCGCCCCGCCTAAGGGAGGCGGAATGGAGCACGCAGCAGCAGAAGATCCGCACAAATTATCACCAGGAGCGTCCCTGCGCATGGATGGACTTCGCCTTAGACGCGAGCATAGGCAGTCCACCCTGTGAGCTAAGGAGAGCATTGATAACCCATCGCATCTCATTCAACATCCTGTTCGTGGCAGCCATGGTGCGACTCAAACTCCTAAGCAGGAACCTCAAGCTCAGGGCCAGCGACGCAGAGCTCCCAGACGGAACTATGGTACCCACCATAGGAGTCGTCACCCTCCCCGTCCAAGTAGGGACGCACTCGGAACCAATCCAGTACGATGTTCAGTTCGTCATCGCAGAGGCAGACTCCCCCTACGACGCAATATTCGGGAGCCTCTTACTGGACGCCCTGGACCACGACGTTTCCATGTCCGGATGCATGGCCAACAAAGGGAGTATCCTCAGGAACGCCATTCACGGGTTCAACACACCCGCCTCCAAGCTCCCTTGGATCAACAACGACCCAACGCCGAAACCAAAGTCTGAGAAGCAAGGCGCGCGGAAGGATCGCGCAACTCCCACATTGGCTGAAGAAGCCAAATTTCAGGCATCAGCAAATCCGCTGCAGTGTGATGCGTGTCGCAAGAGAAAGGGACAGCAACAGCAGTTCGAGAAAGCCGTATCGCCCATTCAGAACCAAGCGAACCGCTCCCGAGGGCTAGCAAATCAGAACCCCCAGACCTACACTCCGTTAAATGCCCCCCGCGAGCATATACTATCTGTCATCTACAACAGCAAAATCATCAACTGGCCCAGAGCGCTCTCCCAGCACAGGGGAGATCAATCCCAGTTTTGCAATTTCCACAAAGGCCGAGGACACCGTACGGAGCACTGTGCCAGGTTGAAAGAAGAAATTGAACGCCTTGTCCAGTTAAGTCACCTTGAGGCTTTCCGCAAAGAAGCACGGAAAGATGCCTCCGAGGATCGGTCGCCGGGTCATCGCCGTCCTCCATACTGAACAACCAAAGGAGCTCGAGTCGGCGCAGCACAAAAGAAGCGCAATGTTATCTTTTCTCTCTCGTCAAACTTGTATCAAGAAGCTTATTAGCACGAAAGCCGCAAGTTTACACTTGCGCATGTACCAGTGTTCATTTTCTAAAATTATGTTTTACCTATCCTAAACTGTTCTACTGCAGGAACCACTTCGGGGCCCGGCCCCAGGGACTTTGCACCGCCGTCGATTGAAGGTTCGCCCTTCTCCTCCGCCGTCGAGTTCCGGTGTCGTAGGGGCCTGCCCCCCTTACGTTCACCCCCGGTTTGAATACACCAGCTATTCACCGGCCACTTCGGGGCCCTGCCCCGGGGACTTTGCACCGCCGTTGATTGAAGGTTCGCCCTTCTCCTCCGCCGTCGAGTCCCGGTGTCGTAGGGGCCTGCCCCCCCCCCCCCCCTTACGTTCACCCCCGGTTTGAATACACCATCTATTCACCGGCCACTTCGGGGCCCTGCCTCGGGGACTTTGCACCGCCGTCGATTGAAGGTTCGCCCTTCTCCTCCGCCGTCGAGTCCCGGTGTCGTAGGGGCCTGCCCCCCTTACGTTCACCCTCGGTTTGAATACACCCGCTATTCACCGGCCAAGCCGCGAGCCAGACTCGTGCGAAAGCCGCAAGCACAGACTTGCACAAACTAATTTTATATGTAAAAGCCGCGAGCACAGACCCGTGCAAACTAATTTTATATGTAAACCGCGAGCGCAGACTCGTATAAAAGCCCCGGGCGCAGACCCGTGCAAACTCATCTGTAATTTTGAAAACAATCAAACTGTGCAGGTGCTAACAACCAGATTGACAAGATCATGCAGGAAAACAAGTACAACGCATGCAATAAAGGAAATACAATCACATCCGACAAACATACAAACAAACAACAAAGCTGAAAGCGAGAAAATAAAAGATAAACAACATCAGTCCTCGACCACGTCCGAGTAGTCATCCCCAGAAAGATCTCCGGCTCCGAGGCCAGCGGTGTCGCACCCGAACTTCCTCCCCATCATACGGAGAGTCTTCTGAATGCCCCTCTGAAAAGAGACTTCGCACTCGTCCGCTATCAGGGGCTCTACCTCCTTCGTCATCACCTCGACGCGAATCTCTTCCACCATCTGGAAATGCTCTTCCGCAAAAGTGAGAGAATCCTTGTACTCAGCTACTCCAGTCGCCTTGGCCTCCTCAAGACTCTGCTCGATCGACGACAGCCGGTCCACCTCGCTCCGTAGGAATCCCAACTCCCCCTCCAGGCGAAACATCTCCCCCTGCGCGTCCGATAGTTGACGAAGGTCATCCTTGTCGAGCGCTTTATCACCGCCGTACTCCGCTCGCAGCTTCTCGACTTCACCCTCCAACTGCTTGATATGAGCTGCGTCACGGTCCCTCTTCATGTGCAAAACGGACATGTCATACTGTTGAAACCAGTTTCCCGGTCTCAGCGTTCGAAAGGGGGTTGCGACTAACCCTTACTTGACCTAAGCCTAGACCCTTGACCGGTCACTAGGAACTGAAAGACTTGGACTTGATGAACACTTGAATCCACAAATGGACCCCTTAAGCTGCAGCGCGGAGGTCCCACCACATACCCGGAAGATCTTAGAGCGCTTCCCCTCCCAAGCCAATGCTGAGCCTGGGCACCTTGGAGGGCACTAAGAACCACCTCACTGTCAGCTGATGGATGACAAGGGAGGGGGTGCTTGCTCATAAGACACACGCAAGGGGGGGGGGGGTAGTAGTGACCAACCCTTCCCAAGGTGCCCATGGGGGTCTATTTATAGACTATCCCAAAAATGGACTGCGAATAGCCAAAATTGGACTGCGGATAGCCAAATGAACCGAGTCCACCATGCCTGGGCGAATGGACATCGTCCACTTGCTGACCTGATCGGTTGAGCAGATGCCCAAGAGGCGGGTGAGTGGGGGATCCCCACTCGCCCAGGAGGCGGGCGAGTGGGGGGAACCCCACTCGCCCAGAAGGCAGGCTAGTGGGGAGAACCCCACTCGCCCAGAAGGCGGGCGAGTGGGGAACCCCCCACTCGCCCAGGAGGCGGGCGAGTGGGGAGATCCCCACTCGCCCAGGAGGCGGGCGAGTGGGGAGATCCCCCACTCGCCCAGGAGGCGGGCGAGTGGGGAGATCCCCCACTCGCCCAGGAGGCGGGCGAGTGTCCCCCACTCGCCCAGGAGGCGGGCGAGTGGTGAACCCCCCACTCGCCCAGGAGGCGGGTCAGTGTCCCCCACTCGCCCAGGAGGCGGGCGAGTGGGGAACCCCACACTCGCCCAGGAGGCGGGTCAGTAGGGGGGACTCCGCCCTCCCTCTGACCCCGCTGATTCCTTATTCCGCTCTCCTGCCTCGACCGGCTCCGGTCACCTCTGAGCGGTTACTCTACTCGCCTCGGCTAATCTTGCTGTCTCGACCTCACCCGCGCCGGGTCGCACCGACTCGGGAAATATGGGGTTGTACATAATCCCCGCTCTTTGCGAGCTTGTCCCAAGCTCGGAAAGAAAGTCCAACCCACCTATTTGACAAGTAGGTGGGACCTTAGGGGAATCCGCGAAAAGATCTGCCAACGGGGCATCCCTGCCGAGCTTTTCGGTTGATCCTGACTTGAGACGGAAGGTGAACCTTTTTCCACTAAACACCCCTCCTATGAACCGAGCTCAACTGGAGATGGAAAAAGCTCAACACCTTAGGTTGAATTGACTTCGATCTGAGGTGGAGGAAAGACTCAGCACCTCTAGTCGAGCCGAGCTCGACCTGAGGTGGGAGGAAAACCTTTCTCCACTTGAGAACCCTCCTATGGGCCGAGCCCAACTGGAGGTGGAGAAAGCTCAACACCTTGGGTCGGATTAACCTCAACCTGAGGTGGAAGAGAAACTCAACACCTCTAGTCGAGCCGAGCTCGACCTGAGGTGGGAGGAAAAACCTTTCTCCACTTAAGAACCCTCCTATGGGCCGAGCCCAACTGGAGGTGGAGAAAGCTCAACACCTTCGGTCGGATTAACCTCGACCTGAGGTGGAAGAGAAACTCAGCACCTCTAGTCGAGCCGAGCTCGACCTGAGGTGGGAGGAAAAACCTTTCTCCACTTAAGAACCCTCCTATGGGCTGAGCCCAACTGGAGGTGGAGAAAGCTCAACACCTTGGGTCGGATTAACCTCGACCTGAGGTGGAAGAGAAACTCAACACCTCTAGTCGAGCCGAGCTCGACCTGAGGTGGGAGGAAAAACCTTTCTCCACTTAAGAACCCTCCTATGGGCCGAGCCCAACTGGAGGTGGAGAAAGCTCAACACCTTGGGTCGGATTAACCTCAACCTGAGGTGGAAGAGAAACTCAACACCTCTAGTCGAGCCGAGCTCGACCTGAGGTGGGAGGAAAAACATTTCTCCACTTAAGAACCCTCCATGGGCCGAGCCCAACTGGAGGTGGAGAAAGCTCAACACCTTGGGTCGGATTAACCTCGACCTGAGGTGGAAGAGAAACTCAACACCTCTAGTCGAGCCGAGCTCGACCTGAGGTGGGAGGAAAAACCTTTCTCCACTTAAGAACCCTCCTATGGGCCGAGCCCAACTGGAGGTGGAGAAAGCTCAACACCTTGGGTCGGATTAACCTCGACCTGAGGTGGAAGAGAAACTCAACACCTCTAGTCGAGCCGAGCTCGACCTGAGGTGGGAGGAAAAAACCTTTCTCCACTTAAGAACCCTCGTATGGGCCGAGCCCAACCGGAGGTGGAGAAAGCTCAACACCTAACAGGGAGCCGAGCTCACCTGGAGGTGGAGGAACTCAACACCTAATAGGGAGCCGAGCTCACCTGGAGGTGGAGGAAACTCCATACCTACTGGGGAGTCGAGCTCACCTGGAGGGAGGAACTCCACACCTAACAGGGAGCCGAGCTCACCTGGAGGTAGGGGAACTCAACACCTAACAGGGAGCCGAGCTCACCTGGAGGTGGAGGAACTCAACACCTAACAGGGAGCCGAGCTCACCTGGAGGTGGAGGAACTCAACACCTAACAGGGAGCCGAGCTCACCTGAAGGTGGAGGAACTCAACACCTAACAGGGAGCCGAGCTCACCTGAAGGTGGAGGAACTCAACACCTAACAGGGAGCCGAGCTCACCTGGAGGTGGAGGAACTCAATACATAATAGGGAGCCGAGCTCACCTGGAGGTGGAGGAACTCAACACCTAACAGGGAGCCGAGCTCACCTGGAGGTGGAGGAAACTCCACACCTACCGGGGAGTCGAGCTCACCTGGAGGGAGGAACTCCACACCTAACAGGGAGCCGAGCTCACCTAGAGGTAGGGGAACTCAACACCTAACAGGGAGCCGGGCTCACCTGGAGGTGGAGGAACTCAACACCTAACAGGGAGCCGAGCTCACCTGGAGGTGGAGGAACTCAACACCTAACAGGGAGCCGAGCTCACCTGGAGGTGGAGGAACTCAATACCTAACAGGGAGCCGAGCTCACCTGGAGGTGGAGGAACTCAACACCTAACAGGGAGCCGAGCTCACCTGGAGGTGGAGGAACTCAACACCTAACAGGGAGCCGAGCTCACCTAGAGGTGGAGGAAACTCCACACCTACCGGGGAGTCGAGCTCACCTGGAGGGAGGAACTCCACACCTAACAGGGAGCCGAGCTCACCTAGAGGTAGGGGAACTCAACACCTAACAGGGAGCCGGGCTCACCTGGAGGTGGAGGAACTCAACACCTAACAGGGAGCTGAGCTCACCTGGAGGTGGAGGAACTCAACACCTAACAGGGAGCCGAGCTCACCTGGAGGTGGAGGAACTCAACACCTAACAGGGAGCCGAGCTCACCTGGAGGTGGAGGAAACTCCACACCTAACAGGGAGCCGAGCTCACCTGGAGGTGGAGGAACTCAACACCTAACAGGGCGCCGAGCTCACCTGGAGGTGGAGGAAACTCCACACCTACCGGGGATCGAGCTCACCTGGAGGGAGGAACTCCACACCTAACAGGGAGCCGAGCTCACCTAGAGGTAGGGGAACTCAACACCTAACAGGGAGCCGAGCTCATCTGGAGGTGGAGGAACTCAACACCTAACAAGGAGCCGAGCTCACCTGGAGGTGGAGGAACTCAACACCTAACAGGGAGCCGAGCTCACCTGAACGTGGAGGAACTCAACACCTAACAGGGAGCCGAGCTCACCTGGAGGTGGAGGAACTCAACACCTAACAGGGAGCCGAGCTCACCTGGAGGTGGAGGAACTCAACACCTAACAGGGAGCCGAGCTCACCTGGAGGTGGAGGAAACTCCACACCTACCGGGGAGTCGAGCTCACCTGGAGGGAGGAACTCCACACCTAACAGGGAGCCGAGCTCACCTGGAGGTAGGGGAACTCAACACCTAACAGGGAGCCGAGCTCACCTGGAGGTGGAGGAACTCAACACCTAACAGGGAGCCGAGCTCACCTGAAGGTGGAGGAACTCAACACCTAACAGGGAGCCGAGCTCACCTGGAGGTGGAGGAACTCAATACATAATAGGGAGCCGAGCTCACCTGGAGGTGGAGGAACTCAACACCTAACAGGGAGCCGAGCTCACCTGGAGGTGGAGGAAACTCCACACCTACCGGGGAGTCGAGCTCACCTGGAGGGAGGAACTCCACACCTAACAGGGAGCCGAGCTCACCTAGAGGTAGGGGAACTCAACACCTAACAGGGAGCCGGGCTCACCTGGAGGTGGAGGAACTCAACACCTAACAGGGAGCCGAGCTCACCTGGAGGTGGAGGAACTCAACACCTAACAGGGAGCCGAGCTCACCTGGAGGTGGAGGAACTCAACACCTAACAGGGAGCCGAGCTCACCTGGAGGTGGAGGAACTCAACACCTAACAGGGAGCCGAGCTCACCTGGAGGTGGAGGAACTCAACACCTAACAGGGAGCCGAGCTCACCTAGAGGTGGAGGAAACTCCACACCTACCGGGGAGTCGAGCTCACCTGGAGGGAGGAACTCCACACCTAACAGGGAGCCGAGCTCACCTAGAGGTAGGGGAACTCAACACCTAACAGGGAGCCGGGCTCACCTGGAGGTGGAGGAACTCAACACCTAACAGGGAGCTGAGCTCACCTGGAGGTGGAGGAACTCAACACCTAACAGGGAGCCGAGCTCACCTGGAGGTGGAGGAACTCAACACCTAACAGGGAGCCGAGCTCACCTGGAGGTGGAGGAAACTCCACACCTAACAGGGAGCCGAGCTCACCTGGAGGTGGAGGAACTCAACACCTAACAGGGCGCCGAGCTCACCTGGAGGTGGAGGAAACTCCACACCTACCGGGGATCGAGCTCACCTGGAGGGAGGAACTCCACACCTAACAGGGAGCCGAGCTCACCTAGAGGTAGGGGAACTCAACACCTAACAGGGAGCCGAGCTCATCTGGAGGTGGAGGAACTCAACACCTAACAAGGAGCCGAGCTCACCTGGAGGTGGAGGAACTCAACACCTAACAGGGAGCCGAGCTCACCTGAACGTGGAGGAACTCAACACCTAACAGGGAGCCGAGCTCACCTGGAGGTGGAGGAACTCAACACCTAACAGGGAGCCGAGCTCACCTGGAGGTGGAGGAACTCAACACCTAACAGGGAGCCGAGCTCACCTGGAGGTGGAGGAAACTCCACACCTACCGGGGAGTCGAGCTCACCTGGAGGGAGGAACTCCACACCTAACAGGGAGCCGAGCTCACCTGGGAACTCAACACCTAACAGGGAGCCGAGCTCACCTGGAGGTGGAGGAACTCAACACCTAACAGGGAGCCGAGCTCACCTGGAGGTAGGGGAACTCAACACCTAACAGGGAGCCGAGCTCACCTGGAGGTGGAGGAACTCAACACCTAACAGGGAGCCGAGCTCACCTGGAGGTGGAGGAACTCAACACCTAACAGGGAGCCGAGCTCACCTGGAGGTGGAGGAAACTCCACACCTACTGGGGAGTCGAGCTCACCTGGAGGGAGGAACTCCACACCTAACAGGGAGCCGAGCTCACCTGGAGGTAGGGGAACTCAACACCTAACAGGGAGCCGAGCTCACCTGGAGGTGGCGGAACTCAACACCTAACAGGGAGCCGAGCTCACCTGGAGGTGGAGGAACTCAACACCTAACAGGGAGCCGAGCTCACCTGAAGGTGGAGGAACTCAACACCTAACAGGGAGCCGAGCTCACCTGAAGATGGAGGAACTCAACACCTAACAGGGAGCCGAGATCATCTGGAGGTGGAGGAACTCAACACCTAATAGGGAGCCGAGCTCACCTGGAGGTGGAGGAACTCAACACCTAACAAGGAGCCGAGCTCACCTGGAGGTGGAGGAAACTCCACACCTACCGGGGAGTCGAGCTCACCTGGAGGGAGGAACTCCACACCTAACAGGGAGCCGAGCTCACCTAGAGGTAGGGGAACTCAACACCTAACTGGGAGCCGAGCTCACCTGGAGGTGGAGGAACTCAACACCTAACAGGGAGCCGAGCTCACCTGGAGGTGGAGGAACTCAACACCTAACAGGGAGCCGAGCTCACCTGGAGGTGGAGGAAACTCCACACCTAACAGGGAGCCGATCTCACCTGGAGGTGGAGGAACTCAACACCTAACAGGGAGCCGAGCTCACCTGGAGGTGGAGGAAACTCCACACCTACCGGGGAGTCGAGCTCACCTGGAGGGAGGAACTCCACACCTAACAGGGAGCCGAGCTCACCTAGAGGTAGGGGAACTCAACCCCTAACAGGGAGCCGAGCTCACCTGGAGGTGGAGGAACTCAATACCTAACAGGGAGCCGAGCTCACCTGGAGGTGGAGGAACTCAACACCTAACAGGGAGCCGAGCTCACCTGGAGGTGGAGGAAACTCCACACCTACCGGGGAGTCGAGCTCACCTGGAGGGAGGAACTCCACACCTAACAGGGAGCCGAGCTCACCTGGAGGTAGGGGAACTCAACACCTAACAGGGAGCCGAGCTCACCTGGAGGTGGCGGAACTCAACACCTAACAGGGAGCCGAGCTCACCTGGAGGTGGAGGAAACTCCACACCTAACAGGGAGCCGAGCTCACCTGGAGGTGGAGGAAACTCCACACCTACCGGGGAGTCGAGCTCACCTGGAGGGAGGAACTCCACACCTAACAGGGAGCCGAGCTCACCTAGAGGTAGGGGAACTCAACCCCTAACAGGGAGCCGAGCTCACCTGGAGGTGGAGGAACTCAATACCTAACAGGGAGCCGAGCTCACCTGGAGGTGGAGGAACTCAACACCTAACAGGGAGCCGAGCTCACCTGGAGGTGGAGGAAACTCCACACCTACCGGGGAGTCGAGCTCACCTGGAGGGAGGAACTCCACACCTAACAGGGAGCCGAGCTCACCTGGAGGTAGGGGAACTCAACACCTAACAGGGAGCCGAGCTCACCTGGAGGTGGCGGAACTCAACACCTAACAGGGAGCCGAGCTCACCTGAAGGTGGAGGAACTCAACACCTAACAGGGAGCCGAGCTCACCTGAAGGTGGAGGAACTCAACACCTAACAGGGAGCCGAGCTCACCTGGAGGTGGAGGAACTCAACACCTAACAGGGAGCCGAGCTCACCTGGAGGTGGAGGAAACTCCACACCTACCGGGGAGTCGAGCTCACCTGGAGGGAGGAACTCCACACCTAACAGGGAGCCGAGCTCACCTGGAGGTAGGGGAACTCAACACCTAACAGGGAGCCGAGCTCACCTGGAGGTGGAGGAACTCAACACCTAACAGGGAGCCGAGCTCACCTGTAGGTGGAGGAACTCAACACCTAACAGGGAGCCGAGCTCACCTGCAGGTGGAGGAACTCAACACCTAACAGGGAGCCGAGCTCACCTGAAGGTGGAGGAACTCAACACCTAACAGGGAGCCGAGCTCACCTGGAGGTGGAGGAACTCAACACCTAACAGGGAGCCGAGCTCACCTGGAGGTGGAAGAACTCAACACCCAACAGGGAGCCGAGCTCACCTGGAGGTGGGAGGAAACTCTACACCTACCGCGGAGTCGAGCTCACCTGGAGGGAGGAACTCCACACCTAACAGGGAGCCGAGCTCACCTAGAGGTAGGGGAACTCAACACCTAACAGGGAGCCGAGCTCACCTGGAGGTGGAGGAACTCAACACCTAACAGGGAGCCGAGCTCACCTGGAGGTGGAGGAACTCAACACCTAACAGGGAGCCGAGCTCACCTGGAGGTGGAGGAAACTCCACACCTACCGGGGAGTCGAGCTCACCTGGAGGGAGGAACTCCACACCTAACAGGGGAGTCGAGATCACCTGGAGGAAGGAACTCCACACCTAACAGGGAGCCGAGCTCACCTGGAGGTAGGGGAACTCAACACCTAACAGGGAGCCGAGCTCACCTGGAGGTGGAGGAACTCAACACCTAACAGGGAGCCGAACTCACCTGGAGGTGGAGGAACTCAACACCTAACAGGGAGCCGAGCTCACCTGAAGGTGGAGGAGCTCAACACCTAACAGGGAGCCGAGCTCACCTGGAGGTGGAGGAACTCAACACGTCCTCAGACCGGCTTCTCTTCTTGGAGCCTTACCAACCCAAACGAATATATCCGACGAGCCACCCAGCGACCGACATCAACAAGCCCGGGCGAGTGGTCTCCAGTCGAGGACCCGACTTGAAACGAATCTACCCGATGAGCCACCCAGCGACCGGCATCAACAAGCCCGGGCGAGTGGTCTCCAGTCGAGGACTCGACTTGAAACGAATCTACCCGACGACCCACCCAGCGACCGGCATCGACAAGCCCGGGCGAGTGGTCTTCAGTCGAGGACTCGCACCCAGCGACCGGCATCAACAAGCCCGGGCGAGTGGTCTCCAGTCGAGGACTCGACTTAAAACGAATCTACCCGACGAGCCACCCAGCGACCGGCATCAACAAGCCCGGGCGAGTGGTTTCCAGTCGAGGACTCGACTTAAAACGAATCTAACCGACGAGCCACCCAGCGACCGACATCAACAAGCCCGGGCGAGTGGTCTCCAGTCGAGGACTCGACTTACAACGAATCTACCCGACGAGCCACCCAGCGACCGGCATCAACAAGCCCGGGCGAGTGGTCTCCAATCGAGGACTCGACTTAGATGCTATCTTTAACTACTTTTGATATATCATAAATAGATTACATATCATTACATTGCGCTTCCTTGAGCTTACTCGGCCACATGCACCTTGGCCATCTCATTCATCACTTCCTCCATCTCCTCAGCTTCCTCCTGGTCCTTTGGGGCATAGCTGTCTCCTCTCTGCCGAGGTTCTTCTTCCTTTCCTTAACCCCAGAAACTCTGGGCATGTGGCTGTCGCGTGGCCCTCCTGCTGATGGAAGTCACAGTATGGCAATGCCATCCTCCTTACTTCCTTCCCTGCGCGACCCCTCTTCTTATTTCCTCTTTTTCGGCCAATCGTCATGGTTTGCAGGTGGTAGGGTTGCAATGGCCTTGTGTCCGGCTGCCACCCTGCTGGGTTGAACCGTCCCTGCTCCCCCTGAGAGTTTCCTCTCCCTTGGAAATGGCCTCTTCCTTGGCCTTGAGGGGGTCCTCCTGGCGGCCTCCAGGTTGGTAGGGCGACTGGTGGTTGAAACCCCCAGCCTTGCTCCTGCCCAACGGGGGGTCCCTGGTCCCCCTGACTTCTCACTTCCTCCTTCTTCTTCCCTCCTTGCTGATGTGCTTGCTACGCCTCCATCGGAGATTGCGAGGTGAGCACGGGTGTGGGTGGTGTCGAGCACTCGCCGTGAGAGGGAGGTGCGATCCACAAGAGCTCCAGGATCGACTTCTTGAACTCGTCAAAATCACCCTTCTTCAGGTACTCGCTGATAGGGGGTGGGTCTCCCAACTCATCGCTTCTGGCCATGAGACTTGGCTCAGAGCTTTCCGAGCTAGTCGCTTCCACGCTCACCGCACCAGAATGTTGAAACCAGTTTCCCGGTCTCAGCGTTCGAAAGGGGGTTGCGACTAACCCTTACTTGACCTAAGCCTAGACCCTTGACCGGTCACTAGGAACTGAAAGACTTGGACTTGATGAACACTTGAATCCACAAATGTACCCCTTAAGCTGCAGCGCGGAGGTCCCACCACATACCCAGAAGATCTTAGAGCGCTTCCCCTCTCAAGCCAATGTTGAGCCTAGGCACCTTGGAGGGCACTAAGAACCACCTCACTGTCAGCTGATGGATGACAAGGGAGGGGGGTGCTTGCTCACAAGACAAGGGGGGGGGGGGGGGGGGGGGGGTAGTAGTGACCAACCCTTCCCAAGGTGCCCATGTGGGTCTATTTATAGACTTTCCCAAAAAATGGACTGCGAATAGCCAAAATTGGACTGCGGATAGCCAAATGAACCGAGTCCACCATGCCTGGGCGAATGAACATCGTCCACTTGCTGACCTGATCGGTTGAGCAGATGCCCAAGAGGCGGGTGAGTGGGGGATCCCCACTCGCCCAGGAGGCGGGCGAGTGGGGGGAACCCTACTCGCCCAGGAGGCGGGCGAGTGGGGAACCCCCCACTCGCCCAGGAGGCGGGCGAGTGGGGAGATCCCCCACTCGCCCAGGAGGCGGGCGAGTGGGGAGATCCCCCACTCGCCCAGGAGGCGGGCGAGTGGGGAACCCCCCACTCGCCCAGGAGGCGGGTCAGTGTCCCCTACTCGCCCAGGAGGCGGGCGAGTGGGGAACCCCCCACTCGCCCAGGAGGCGGGTCAGTAGGGGGGACTCCGCCCTCCCTCTGACCCCGCTGATTCCTTATTCCGCTCTCCTGCCTCGACCGGCTCCGGTCACCTCTGAGCGGTTACTCTACTCGCCTCGGCTAATCTTGATGTCTCGACCTCACCCGCGCCGGGTCGCACCGACTCGGGAAATATGAGGGTTGTACACATACCTCGCCACGCGTAACTCCTCCTGAAGAGCGAAGTAGTTGTCCTTGAGGCTCACATAATGATCGTTCCATGTGAGCGCAACGCTAGTCAAAGCCTCTGCCTGCGAACAAAAGTCGAACGGTTAGCCAGCATAAAAAAGAACGGAGAGTAAACGCTAAGATCAAGAAAGAAGAGCTTCACTTACCGCACAAGCCATCGCTTGAAGTGAGGAAGAAACTCGCTTCGCCGGCATGAGGGGAGGTGGTGGCGGCAAATCCTCCGGCGGGACCCGGTCGGCAATAGGAGACGCCAAAATCTCCACCTCCGGATCGGATGAAACCGGCTCACTCCTAGGACGGCTCGGGCTGGCCTCGCAATCTTGGCTCATAGGCGCCAGTGGAGCAGGGCGCGGACCGGAGGGGCCGCTCTTGATAACAATCTTCCTCTTTCTCCCACGATCTAAGGGAACAGCAACCTCCCGCTCGGGATCCCAGGAAAGCCCCACAGAGTGCAGTCGACGTTCATCCACGCAACTAGAAATGGAAAGCAAGGTCTTCGAGAGCCCCTCTCGGCCAGGAAAACCGGGGATAGGAAATAACACATCTTCCCGACCAGTCTGCCGGCGACAGCGTCCAGGAAGCGACCTTCTTAACTCCGGTAGCTCCCATCGATTCCGGACATACCCATAAAAAGTATTCCCATGGCGGTAATCAGCTTTCGCTCCAAAGTGAAACCAGCTTTTGTTGCTCCGAACTTCAATACAACCGCCTGGGTCAGTAGAAACCTCGCACCAATCTTTGAAAATTTCGAGCGAGAAGCGCGTGCTATGTTACCGAAAAAGTACCACCATCCCCATAATGTTTGTCATCCCAGCCGGTGTGAACTGGGTGATCGGGACACCGCAGAACCGAAATATCTCAACGACCTCCCCGGGCGGAGGAATGCGAAACCCAGACCTCAAACAGCTCTCCGAAAGGGCCATGAAACCGGTCGACGGATTTTGGGCGCGCTCTTCCGCCCTTGGGATCTTCACCTCAACATCAGGGGGCAACCCGAACCGCTTACGCCATGAGTCAACCCGCGCCCCATCAAGAGTGGAGCGCATGCGCATCGGCCTCGACTGGCTACTTCGTTTCGAAGCCTGCAAGGAAAAATTCGTGCACATAAGCACATGTATCCAACAAAATAAATGCATACGAATAAGAATCCCGAAAGACGCGCGTTAAGCGAATTCAACCCGCCAGCGCGCATTTATGCCAACAAACCGCACGAGCGGCAGGGCGCGCGCACCCGGCACCCCGCGTGTTCGGTTAACCACCGCACGCGGAGGACGCGCGCGACAAACAAGTCGCGCAGAAGCATGCGGAAAAGCGCCGCGCACGCACGCGCGCGGCCAACCGCCGCGCGCGCGCGCGCGGCCAACCGCCGCCTTGCGCGCGGCCAACCACCGCACGCGCGTGCGGGGGGCGCGCGCGTGGCCAACCGCCACGCGCACGGGGGCACGTGCGCGCCCACCGGCTGGCGGCGCGAACGGGCCGCGGAGGCCGCCGGCGCCCCAATCCCGCGACCGGCAGCGCCGCGCGTGCGCGCGGGCCGCGAAGGGCGCCGGTGAACCGCTCCCGCGCCGGCTGCACTCGCCCGCGGATTGCGCGCGCCCTCCGGACGCCGACGGCTCGATCCCGCGGCCGGCAACACCCACGCGCTGGCTCGCTCCCACGCTCGGCGCCGCCCACACGTGGGAGCACTCCCTCCCGACGCTTCGCCCCCTCGGTCGAAACCACCCTCGCGGACGCGCTCCGCCATCTCCTCATTTCTTTACAAACTAAACGAAAATAATGAGCTTACCTCCACCATGGTTCAATGCGCCGCACGCCAACAATGACGATGACCGGAGTCAATGCAGGAGATGAAGCCTTCGTACTCCTTCGCACGGTGGTCGGACTCCGAAGGTTTGGGGGGCTTATGATGAGGATTCATCACGGGCTCTCGTTTATGAAGAACCGGATGGCGGTTACTCCCATAAACCACTCCCCTCACTACTCTAGTGGAAGAGAGTGGGAGATCAAAGCCGGAACCGCCATTCCCGCCACCAATCGCCCGTACAAGACCACGTGCGATCGACGCATCCGAACACTACACCACCGCGCAAAGCAGGATCGCGCGCGGTAGCGCTCGCGGCAAGCGCGGCGCTACCGCCCGGCGCTACCGTGCGGTAGCGCCGAGCCCCACTTGGGGTGCGGCCAAGCCGCACCCCCTTTGGTTTTGTTGATTTCGCTCTAGAAATGTGTAACCATAAAAAGATCCTTACCTCACATTTACTGTTCCCGCCTCGTTAACTCGAGCTTACCGGGCCAGGGTGTGACAGCCCCCCTTTTGGGGTGCGGCCAAGCCGCACCCCATGTAGGGTGCGGCCGAGCCGCACCCCCCTTTTGGGGTGCGGCTAAGAGGAGTCGCCCCCATCCTTCGGGCGCGGCCGCGCCGCGCCAGCCTTTAGGGCGGTCGAACCGCTCTCCTCCGTGGCTAGGTTGGGGTGAGTCCCCCCTCTTCCGGCTCGCCGCCCGTATTTTGGGCTTCGGGCTTCGCTCGGAGCACGCTCACTTTTTGTCTTTCTAGCACGCTCACATTTCCGACTCGGCTCGCTCACTTTTTGTCTTTCTAGCACGCTCACATTTCTGACTCGCTCACTTTTCCGACTCGGCTCGCTCACTTTTTGTCTTTCTAGCACGCTCACATTTCCGACTCGCTCACTTTTCCGACTCGGCTTGCTCACTTTTTGTCTTTTCAGTTTCTCACTTTTCAGGAACAGCTTGTCTCCTTTCCTCGAAGGGCAGCATGGTCATTTACGAAAAATGGTGATCCGTGGGCTCTGAACCGGAAAATATGATTCGTCCTCCCAGGTGGTTATGGTGGTTACAACGGCAAAATTACCGGGCTACCCCCAGCCAAAGCTATAAAAGGAGCCCCTAGGCTTCATTTGAGAGGATCCGGCCTGAATGCCCAGAGAGAGCTCCTGGAAGATTTCCACGGATTTCTCCTTCGGCGCTTGAAGATCTCCTTCGCGGACTTGAAGTTTTCCGTCTTCACGAAAGCGGACAAGGCTTTCTCACTTTCGTCTCCACGAAAGCGGACAAGGCTTTCTCACTTTCGTCTCCACGAAAGCGGACAAGGCTTTCTCACTTTCGTCTCCACGAAAGCGGACAAGACATTCTCACTTTCGTTCTCTACCGTTCTCAGAAGGAAAAGACTTAGTTTTTTCCGAGAGGTGGCCTGTCGCCCTCGGAACGTTCTCTCTCTCTCTCTCTCTCTCTCTGATATTGTAACGAGCAGCGGCCTGTCGCGCTCGACTTCTAAATCTCTAATTGTAACCCCCAGAAGATAGTGAAAGTTTGGTCGGCACAGCTCCGACCACGTGGTTTTTTACCTTTTCCGGGTTTTCCACGCTAAAAAGTCTCAGTGTAATCAACGAATTTCAAATTGACTGTCTGCGCGCTTGGTTCGCTCCCGAGCTAAGGTGGTTCAAGTAAACCGGTCTACCAAGAGCCCTAAGCGACCCGCAACAAGCACTATGGAGTGTTGTGTTGGAGCATGCGTTTCGCACTCCTCCGGTTTGATAATAACAAAGTCTCGTTTGTATTTGATCCTATTTTTGTTAATGGTGTGCAGATAACAGGTATGCAATGTTCACAATTCTCTTGGAGCAAAAATTGATTGTGGGAAATTTTCACTGTCGGAAAATTCCGACACCCACTGTCGCCCAGGCGACAGCTCAGCGGTTAGAACAGCAATCGGCAGTATTGAGCTGTCGGAAATCCGACAGCGATGTCGCCCAGGCGACAGCTCAGCGGTTACATCAACTGCCCACGACTTCACCCACGACCGACGGTTTTGCGCTATCGGAATTCCGACATCGATGTCGCCCCAGCGACAGCTCCACGATTCCAGCAACTGCCCACACGACGGCTCGACGGCACGACCGAGGCAGTTTGGCGCTGTCGGAAATTTCCGACAGTGACTGTCGCCCAGGCGACAGTGAAAGTCTATAAAATGGTGCCTTTGGTTCGTGCATTCCAAGCTTTGGAGATTTCCAGTCCCTACCTGAGTGCATACAAACCAGAGAGCTCCAGAACCTCCTCAACTCCTAATTGTGCAAAGAAGGATTGAAGATTGAAGACGAGATCGGGCGCGCTACTCCATCAACGATCATCTCAAGGCTTCAACAATCCATTCAGAGATCTGAATTTCTAGGGAGTTGACTTTTTCATATTGTATTTCATTTACTCATATTTCATTTTGTATTGGGGAAGAAATCGTCGTCTTGCGTGCGGCGTCTAAGTCCTTGCGCGACTTAGGGGAAAAGCGCTTCCTTGTGCGGAGCGTCCAAGTCCTTGCGTGGCTTGGTGGTAAATCGTGGCCTTGTGTGCTACGTCTAGATCTTGGGAAGATCTAGAGGATAGGCTTGGGCTTTGTCTTGGGAAAGACAAGCGATAGCCTTCCGATCCTTGTGAGAAGGATTGGTAAATCAAAAATATTGTATTTACATATTATCATTGTGCCTTGATCTTAAGCATTGTTAAGATCATTTTTATTTGTATGCAAATTTCATGATAAATAAAATGATGATCTTCTCACTAATCGCAAATTGGTTTGCTTAAATTTTTATCTTAGAAATTTGTGCTTGGTGTTATACAAAAATTGCTTTGTTTTTAAAATTAATTTTTAAGAAACTTTTTATTAAAGTAAAATTGTCTTAAAATTATTAAGTAAAAATTACAAATTTAAACACACCCTTATTCACCCCCCCCCCCCCTCTAAGGGCGCCACAGGATCCAACAAGTGGTATCAGAGGCAGGTTACTCCAAAACGGTTTTACCACCGGGAGTAATGGCGCACAACGATCACGCGTTCGTTGAGGGACAAGGAATTAGTAGGCCACCACTTTTCACGGGCACGGACTATAATTATTGGAAAACACGTATGCGTTGTTTTCTAATTGCTTTAGATATAGAAGTCTGGAATATGGTAGAAACTAGTTACACTTCTCCAACATTTGTTGTAGGAGATGTAACTATGGAAAAACCCAAAGACAAGTGGGATGAAAATGATAAATTAAAATGCAAAAACAATGCAAAGGCCATGAATGCCTTATTTTGCGCACTAGATCGCACCGAGTTTAATAGAGTCTGTGCTTGCGATTGCGATACTGCTTTTGATATTTGGAATCTTTTGGAAATTACTCATGAAGGTACTTCGCAGGTAAAGGATTCAAAGCTATTTCAATTGGAGTCAGAGTTCGAAAGATTCAAAATGGAGGTGGATGAAGAAATTGACACAATGTACACACGATTCACTAAAATCGTGAACGATTCAAAGGTGTTGGGTAAGGTCTTTTCAAATGGAGATTTAGTTAGAAAAATCTTAAGATCACTTCCCCCGAAGTTCAATCCAAAAGTGACTGCAATTTCTGAGTCACATGATCTTAAGACATTAAAATTGGAGAGTCTCATTGGGAATCTAAAAACCCATGAAGTGGAGTTGAAGATTCAAAGCCAAGAATATAATTTGGAGCCCAAAAAGAAGAGCTTGGCGTTGAAATCTAAAAAGGAATTTGAGAGTGAGACTGAAGAAAGTGATGAAGATGAAGAAGGATTGTTTGTAAGAAATTTTAAGAAGTTTATGAGAAATCCAGAGAGGAGAAACTCATTTAAAAAGTTTTTCAAAAAGAAGGATTTTGCCTACCAAAAAGGCAAAGGAAAAATGGAGAATGAAGAGGAGCGTCCGCCACCGGAGTGTTACCATTGCAAGAAGATTGGTCATATCAGAAGCAAGTGCCCAAAGTATCTGAAAGAGCAAAAAGCAAAGAGGCACGATAAAAAGAAGAAAGTGTTAAAGGCAGAGACTTGGGATGATTCTTCGTCTGGTGAAGAAAGTGATCCCTCAACACAGGAAGAAGAGGAGGCTAATCTATGCTTGATGGCAAAAGACAGCATTACATCTGAAGACGACTGCAGTGTCCAAAGCGACACTGAGGTAACGCCTCCATCTTTTGATGAGTTATATTCTGAATTTATGAAAACATGCAAAGTTCTAGATAAAAGCTTAAAGGAAATTGATTTTCTAAAATCTGAAAATAAAGGTCTTTCAAAAGCAAATAAAAAACTATCAAAAGAGTTGGAATCTATTAGGAAAGAGAAGATATTTTGTCAAGAGTGTGATCATTCTTCGACAAGGATAAAAGAACTTGAAACTACTATTTCTAAGTCCGATCAAAAATTTGATCTACTTGTAAAAGAAAAAAGGGACTTAGAAAAAGTTGTTAAAACTTCTCATTCTCAATTAGATAATTATAAGAAAATTTTTGCAAATAGATGTGGCATGATAGTAAAAGAAAATTCAATTCTAAAATCCAAAGTAAATGAGTTGAACATGGCAATTGGAAAATTTGGTGTTGGAAAAAAATCACTGGATATGCTATTAGCCAACCAATGCCATGGTACAGCAAAATATGGACTAGGATACATTTCTGGAAGCTCTGGAGGCTGTCGGAAATTTCCGACAGCTACTGTCGGAACCGGCGACAGCTCCAGGTTCAGAAATCTTATTTCTAAAAATACAATCTTTTCTAAGTCCATACATAAAGATGCTTCCACCAGCAAGAGTCCAGAGAAACCATTGAAAAATGGTTCCTCACCATTCATTGTGTGTGCCAAATGTCATCGATTTGGTCACATCTCGAGCTCATGTTGGAAGAAGGGAAAAGCTATTGTTAAAAAAATCTGGGTACCTAAGGCGTCCACCTATACAATGGGATCGACCACTTGGGTAACCAGATCTTTACTCTCATCATCTTTTTAGGTATGCGTGCAGGCTAGGAACAAAGAAGACGTGTGGTATTTGGACTCTGGATGTTCAAAACACATGACGGGCGATAAATCAAAGTTCCTTAGCCTGGAGATGAAGAAAGGTGGAACAGTGACATTTGGAGATAATGGAAAGGGTAAAGTCAAAGGCATTGGAGTAGTAGGTAACGAAGAATTTAAAATTTCAAATGTTTTATATGTTAAAGGTTTGAAACATAATTTAATTTCTATTAGTCAACTATGTGATAAAAATCTAAATGTTTTATTTGACTCTAGCTCAAACCTTTGCAAAATTATTGATTCTAAAACAAACGAAATCGTACTTACTGCACCAAGAATAAACAATGTCTATACAATCACTTTTCATGATTTATCTCATTCTACACTTAAATGTTTCATTTCAAAGAATGATGAACTTGAATTATGGCATAGGAGACTAGGACATTCTAGTGCTAAACGCATAGTAAAGCTTTCTAAAAATAAAATAATAAAAGGATTACCAAATTTGAATGGAAAGCTATCCTCATTATGTTCACCATGCCAAAAGGGAAAATTTACAAAATCATCTTTTAAAAGCAAAAATGTCATATCTACCACTAGACCTTTGAATCTATTACATATGGACTTGTTTGGTCCAATTTCTACACAAAGTCTAGGAGGTAGAAAATATACGTTTGTTATTATTGATGATTATTCTAGATTTTGTTGGACTTTGTTTTTATATTCAAAATCTGATGCTTTTGATGAATTTGTAAAACTAATTTCACGTATTCAAAATGAAGTTGATCTAAAGGTAAAATGCATTAGATCAGATCATGGAGGAGAGTTCGATAATGAAAAATTTATTTCATATTGTAATGATTTTGGGATAAAACATGAATTTTCCGCTCCACGCACACCACAGCAAAATGGTGTAGTGGAGAGGAAAAATAGAACACTCCAAGAATTAGGACGTACTATGCTTTGTGAATTTAAATTGCCAAAATATTTTTGGGCCGAAGCAGTTAGTACGGCATGTTATATTATTAATCGTGTCATGATTCGTCCCACATTACAATTAACTCCTTATGAAATTTATTTTCAAAGAAAACCAAATGTATCTTACTTTAAAGTGTTTGGTTGTAAATGCTTTATTTTGAATACAAAAGATAACTTAGGCAAATTTGATGAAAAATGTGATGAAGGAATTTTCATTGGTTATTCTTCAACTAGCAAGGCCTATAGAGTTTATAATAAGAGAACAAAAATAGTTGAAGAATCTATTCATGTTAGGTTTGATGAGTTTGCTTCATGTGTAGAAAGGAAAATTACAGGAAAAGAAGATGAACTCCTTCCCACGGTGGAGAATGATGAAGAAGAACTTGGAGAAAATGAAGAAGAAAAAGGAGAAGAAAGAGAAGAAGAAAGAGGAGAAGAAGATAGAGAAGAAGAAGAAAGAGAAGGGTATGTACCTCCAACCGAACTACAATTCTCAAAAGATCATCCGCAAGAACTTGTTATTGGAGAACCATTATGTGGGGTACGTACGCGTTCTAGTTTACATGAAACCTTTTCAAATTTATGTTTTGTCTCAAATATCGAACCAAAAGATGTTGCCACCGCTTTAAATGATGAATCTTGGTTTCTAGCTATGAATGAAGAACTTAATCAATTTGAAAGAAATAAAGTTTGGATTCTTGTTGATAGACCTAGTGATCATCCAGTGGTAGGAGTCAAATGGATTTTCAAAAACAAATTAGATAGTGACTCTAGGGTCACTAGAAACAAAGCTAGGCTTGTAGCGAAAGGATATAATCAAATTGAAGGGGTAGATTTTGATGAAACTTTTGCACCCGTAGCACGATTGGAAGCAGTTAGAATTTTTGTTGCATTTGCTAGCCATAAAAGATTTAAATTATTGCAAATGGATATTAAAACTGCATTTTTAAACGGGTTGATTAAAGAAGAAGTTTATGTTGAACAACCCCCAGGATTTATAAATGAAAAATTTCCTAATCGCGTATATAGATTGCTAAAAGCTTTGTATGGTTTAAAACAAGCACCACGAGCATGGTATGATAGATTGACCATATATTTATTACAAAATGGTTTTAAAATGGGTGGTGTTGATTGTAAACTCTTCATTAAGCAAGTAAATGATGATTTAATTGTTTTACAAATTTATGTTGATGATATTATTTTTGGAGCCACTAATGAAGAGTTGTGTAACTATGTTGTAAAAATGATGGAAAGTGAATTTGAGATGAGTATGGTAGGGGAATTAAAATATTTCTTAGGATTTCAAATTGTTCAAAATCATGATGGAGTTTTTATTAACCAATTAAAATATATTCATGATGTCTTAAAACGATTTGGATTTGAAAATCTCAAACAAGCAAATACTCCTATGAGTGTATCTTTAAAATTAGGAAAAGATGAAACTGGAATATCAATAGATCAAACTTTATATAGAGGCATGATAGGTTCACTTTTATATTTGACTGCTTCTAGACCGGATATTATGTTTTCAGTTTGTTTATGTGCTAGATTTCAAGCCGATCCCAAAGAATCACATTTAAAAGCGGTAAAAAGAATTTTTAGATATTTAATTGGCACATCTAAACTTGGTTTGTGGTATCCTCATAGCGATGATTTTACACTTTTTGGTTATTCTGATTCTGATTACGCCGGTTGTTCACTAGATAGGAAAAGCACTAGTGGCACTTGTCACTTTTTAGGCCCTTCACTCATTTCATGGTCGAGTAGGAAACAGAATTCTGTTGCCCTTTCAACCACCGAAGCCGAATACATCGCACTAGGAAGTTGTTGTGCACAAGCCCTTTGGATGAAACAAACCTTAGAAGACTTTAATATTAAACAACAAACTATTGAATTATGGTGTGATAATAAAAGTGCAATTGATTTAACACACAACCCGGTCCATCATTCAAGGTCTAAGCATATTGATGTGAGACATCATTTTATTAGAGATCATATTAAAAATAACCACATAAAAATTTCATTTATAGGCACGGATAATCAACTAGCGGATATATTCACTAAACCTTTACCGGAATCCCGTTTTTCTATGCTTAGGCTAGAATTGGGAATTCTAGACATTTCACAATGAATATATCACTTTTTAAAGCCTATAACAAAAAATTTATTATCACAAAACATAAACAATGTAAATACAAAAATGCCAAAATTATAAAAAAAAAAAACCAAAACATCAAATTTCAAAAACCTTAACAAAATTCAACATCACTAACATTACATCAATAGTGTTCACATCAAAACAGTAGCACAAACTTAAGGATCAAGTTCTTTAAACAAAAAAAATTAAAAACCACAGAAATTTAAAGAAGTTCACTGTCGCCCAGGCGACAGTGGATGTCGGAATTTTCCGACATCTCCCAGCAGCAGCAGCAACACAAACCTACTCTGAGTCTTCATAACCAGCCCCGCTGCTCTCTGGACAATCTTCTGGAGGTCCTCGTCTCACGGCTTTGCCACGGCGAGTCTGCCTCACCGATTGGCGTGGCGGCTCCTCGTCCGGAACTTGCCATTCTGCCTCCTCCTCCGGCGTTGGCTTCAACTTCAGACCTTTGACAAGAAACTTCATAAATTTCTGCATTCGACTACGATCTTTTTTCACTTCCTTTTTGTGATCCTCTAACGAATCACGCAAATCATCAATGGATTCCCTTAGTGATCCTGCCCTAGAAATGCTCGGCTCTCTAATCTCGATTCCCGGTTGAGCTTTTCTAAGCGGCTTCTTCCCTTTCATTGAACCCGTGAAATAAATTTCCGGATAACAATCATCAAAATACGAGTCTTGCACAATCCATCCATACTTCTTATAAAGTACACGCTGAATTACCAACCCCATTGGCAGCGTATGCACCTTCACCCATCTTGGATGTTTCAATCTGTACGTATACCTAATCTGGGATAGTATGAAGTCTGCCATATCAAAAGGCTCATCCTCCATAATATAGTACGTAAAGAGGGTCAACTGCGCAGTAATGCTTCTTGTGTCTCCACTCTTCAACATCACCGAATTCCTTAATATATCTTGGACTAAGTAAGCATCCGGTGTAAGTGAGGTAACTTCAGTGGTAAGAGTTTTCTTCTGATTCCCATGTAAACTCATGTTTACTAGGGTCCAATCTCTATCCTTCCGATAATTCTCCACTATATCAGGCATATTCTCACTCATCACTAGTCCAAATTCCTCTCGTAGATCAACATGTGTTATTTCCACATGTTGACCTTGGATCCTTGATCTCACACCTCCATCCAATTCCGTAACATTTGGGTCTTCCAAATGGTTATAAAATTCACGAATTAAAAAGGATGAAAACCCCTCTGGTGAGATTATTGAGAGAATACCTGCCTTCGCAAGACGATCATAAATATGATCATGTTTTGGCAAATCAAATTCGATGTATTTGGCCACCCCAACAATAGCCTTCTCCACTCCAGAATAAACTTGATATGAAGTATGTGCGTCCTCCGACGTACTCTTTCGGGCTTTAGAGCTGGAAGCCATTCTGCAAATAAAATACAAAAATTTTTGATTAAAACAGATTCTCTCATTGTGCACTGGAACACTGTCGCCCAGGCGACAGTGGCTGTCGGAAATTTCCGACAGCCCTCCAAGTGAATTTTTCTCGAAAATTTTTACTTTCACTTCCAGATCTACTCAAAATAACTATTATTTCAACATCAAGTTTATACAAAAAAAATTTAACATATTTTTCAAATCACAATATTCTCAAAATCCTTTACTATTCATCATCTTCAACCCTCTTCCCTAACCTAAATCTACACAAATATTTAAGAAAATGAACAAATGAAACCTTCATCACCAAATCACAAAGAAATTTAACAAAAAAATTATTATATTTTTGGCAAAGATCCACCAAGATCATCTTGTTTTCAAACTAGATCTACATTTTTTCAAATCAAAACTTTCAAAACCTACACCATTCATCTACAATCAACATGAAAACTTCATTTTCCTTCTTCTCTACTATCAAAATAACAAAGCCCTAAAAAATTTGGAGTTAAAAACATCAAAATCAAAAACCCATACCTTGGATCTAGGGTTGTCGCCGACTTCCGACAGCCTTCCTCTTGTTTTTCACTCCAGGAAATGATGCACAATATGTTTTGACTCGGTCCTGAGCCCTATTTAAATTTTTCACTGTCGCCCAGGCGACAGTGGCTGTCGGAAATTTCCGACAGCTACAATTTTCACAAAACTCCAATTTTAGGCCTCTTTTATGATCTACAATAGTTATATGTCATTATTAATGCTTCATCTCATGACTTGATGACAAACCATGTGATATTTATTTTAAATAAAATGACTTACATGTTTATATGATTTCATTTTCAAGCTATCATCGTATTGACATTTCTACTAAGTTGTTTAGACCATTGGAAATTGTTTTCGCATGCCTCTAAGTATGAGAAATTGTTTATCTATCATAATGAGCCATCACGTTCACCTCTTTTGATCAATACACTGATTTTATTTAATATATGCATGGATCATATTTGCTTTAACATAATCAAATAGCACTTCTTAAAAACAACTTTCACCCTTGATTTGTTAGCACAACAAAATATACACCATCTTTTGCGATTCAAGTGAATTCGGAGATCCTCAAAAAAAAATATTATCAATATATCAAAATTACGATATCACATCTGTGATCTCAAAAAAAAAATTATAAAATAAAGACAAGGATACTCCACCAAGCACTACTTACCCTCCTGATAAGTCTTAATGAGCATTGTGAGGTTAAGCACCTTGGAAAGAATTGCAAAGTAACTTGAGCAAAAGAAAATGGTTTTTCTATTCAGCTTGTGCTATATCTTCAAAGTCGAAGTTGCCTTTATAAGCTTTTATTATGTTCAACATTTTAATGATCATGTAAATTAAATGACTTCATATGTTTGATCTAAGTATCACATGTACACATCATTATGTTATATAAACATTCCTCTCATGAGAATTGGACCGAAAATATTCCATATATCTATACACTATTGTGTCTTTCTATGATACTTTCTAATGATCTTACTCATGTTCAAGTTATTTTCTTTCATTACTTCATATGGCTATACCGTCCCTTCATGAGCTTGTTCATACGATGGCATATTCCTATTATTTAAAGGACTTCTATCCTTCCCAAAAATTGCTTCCGCTTACTCTATCTTTCTATAACCTATGTATCTTCCCTTTCGAACTATTATCTACTCTAATATTCACTTTTGCTAATACCAAAAGGGGGAGAATTCACAAGTATAAAAAGAAAAATCAACCATCTATTCCACCTACACAATACATCATATACTTAGGGGGAGCATATCTTTAGGGGGAGCATATATGTAGGGGGAGCATTCAATTAGAAGGAGCTTTCATCTCGAGATAGATTATTTATTTTTTTCAAGGAATATATATAATGTTAATTTTGTGTACACACCAAAGGTTAAAATCAACAATCTAAATAGACATGATTTACTTTTTATACGGATTTGTTATTATCAAAAGGGGGAGATTGTTGGAGCATGCGTTTCGCACTCCTCCGGTTTGATAATAACAAAGTCTCGTTTGTATTTGATCCTATTTTTGTTAATGGTGTGCAGATAACAGGTATGCAATGTTCACAATTCTCTTGGAGCAAAAATTGATTGTGGGAAATTTTCACTGTCGGAAAATTCCGACACCCACTGTCGCCCAGGCGACAGCTCAGCGGTTAGAACAGCAATCGGCAGTATTGAGCTGTCGGAAATCCGACAGCGATGTCGCCCAGGCGACAGCTCAGCGGTTACATCAACTGCCCACGACTTCACCCACGACCGACGGTTTTGCGCTATCGGAATTCCGACATCGATGTCGCCCCAGCGACAGCTCCACGATTCCAGCAACTGCCCACACGACGGCTCGACGGCACGACCGAGGCAGTTTGGCGCTGTCGGAAATTTCCGACAGTGACTGTCGCCCAGGCGACAGTGAAAGTCTATAAAATGGTGCCTTTGGTTCGTGCATTCTAAGCTTTGGAGATTTCCAGTCCCTACCTGAGTGCATACAAACCAGAGAGCTCCAGAACCTCCTCAACTCCTAATTGTGCAAAGAAGGATTGAAGATTGAAGACGAGATCGGGCGCGCTACTCCATCAACGATCATCTCAAGGCTTCAACAATCCATTCAGAGATCTGAATTTCTAGGGAGTTGACTTTTTCATATTGTATTTCATTTACTCATATTTCATTTTGTATTGGGGAAGAAATCGTCGTCTTGCGTGCGGCGTCTAAGTCCTTGCGCGACTTAGGGGAAAAGCGCTTCCTTGTGCGGAGCGTCCAAGTCCTTGCGTGGCTTGGTGGTAAATCGTGGCCTTGTGTGCTACGTCTAGATCTTGGGAAGATCTAGAGGATAGGCTTGGGCTTTGTCTTGGGAAAGACAAGCGATAGCCTTCCGATCCTTGTGAGAAGGATTGGTAAATCAAAAATATTGCATTTACATATTATCATTGTGCCTTGATCTTAAGCATTGTTAAGATCATTTTTATTTGTATGCAAATTTCATGATAAATAAAATGATGATCTTCTCACTAATCGCAAATTGGTTTGCTTAAATTTTATCTTAGAAATTTGTGCTTGGTGTTATACAAAAATTGCTTTGTTTTAAAATTAATTTTTAAGAAACTTTTTATTAAAGTAAAATTGTCTTAAAATTATTAAGTAAAAATTACAAATTTAAACACACCCTTATTCACCCCCCCCCCCCCCCTCTAAGGGCGCCACAGGATCCAACATGTTGTGTTATGGTCGAACCTGCTAAAATTGTTCCTAAGATGAAATCGGGCGACGACGACGTGATCGGGCAACGACGACACGATAGGGTGATGAGGGCGAGATCGGGCTACGACGGCGAGATCGGGCGACGACGCGAGATCGGGAGACCACGGCGAGAACGGGAGACCACGACGAGAACGGACTACGACGGCAAGATCACGCGACGAGGTCGAGATCAGGCGATGATGGCGCGCGAGCTCAGGCGACGACGACGAGATCGGGCTACGACGACGAGACCAAGCGACGACGACGAGATAAGGCCACACCGGCGAGATCGGGCAACAACGATGAGATCTCCAAATAATTGGTCATAGTACAAAACTGAATTCCATGGAATATCTGTATTTACCCCTAAGAATTGACCATAGTACAAAACTGAATTCCATGAAATTGGTCCAATTCCAATTCCGCGGGAATTCCTTACATCCGAACACTGGAATTGGAATTCCACTGCCCCAATTCCAATTCCCAATTCCCAATTCCAATTCCAGGGATCCGAACAGACCCTAAGAAATTTTTTTTTTAATCTAAGCTATGCAAATAATAGATAGGTCCCATAAAATTTGTTGTTTTAGACTTTTTTTTTATAAAGTAAAATACAACAAAATTCTCTCTAAAAAAACTTAAGGATATGAATGGTTTTCTCACCATGTTGATGTGAAACTTACACTTCTCCAAAAGAAAAGCAAACAACATTGTGCAAAAATCATAGATAAAAAGGGCACATTAGTGCCTGGTGCACAAAGCATTCCCGCTCAGCGAGAGTGCGGGGAAAAGTCCCACCACATAGGTGAAAATGTCGTTAATGAATTTAAAAAATTAAAATATGAGCAACTCCAATTGTTCTATTAACAATTCCTATTGTCTTAGGGTCTGTTTATCTCTTCGAGGGGCTCCGGTGCGGGAGCAAATGTCAGGGGCAGCCGCCCCGGGGAGTTTGTTTTACCGCCACGGAGAAATCTCTCTGTCTCTGAACCCAGCTTCCTTTGGCTGCCTCACCAGAATGTTGCCGCCCACCCAAGCGAACCATTAGTCTCCGTGATATTTTACAACTCCATTTGTTCTTCAGACAATTGTGTTGCAGTATTGAACCCTGGATTGCATCTATAGTTTCAAACTATTTGTTCTGGAACTGCGGGTAGAATTAAAAAACAAGTATAACAGGAATTGAGAGCAGTCAAATTACATGACTCGGGTGTACAACCCTTATTCGATAAGGGGCTCGGGTCTATTTATAGCCCCTAAGCTTCAGTAAGGTTGACCGTTGACTAAAAGGAAGGACGTCATCAAAGACACGTGGAGGTCATCCGAAGCTCGACATTTCGGCCCATCAGCTCGTCGGCGAGTTCCTCCCGTGCTCGCTAGTGAGCTCGCATGCAAGCTCTTCCTCCCATTAGCTCGTCAGCGACCTACGGTCCCGCGAGCTCGGCCCCGACGAGCCCGTCTCTGGATCTCGTTCAGTTCACCATCTACAGATGCTCTCAAGATTAAGATTGTCCGGGAAACAGGTACCTCGTACTCAGGACGGGTGGGGGTAGCTATTTGAAGACATCAGCCCCCCTAATTGTTTATAATTAAGTGTCATGATACAAGTAAAGGACACGTAGCCAAAATTGATTTGCACAAATAATTACTTCTTAAAAAATCAAGGGGCTCCCAAATTATAGCTCCAAATCATAAATTTTTTTCCTAAAAATATATTCTACCTTTTACTTGTGATTCAATAAAAAAAATACTAATTAGGATCAGCCGAATTACATCGATAATAAATACGAGCGATGTTAAATACAGGCGGATTTTGGCTATATGAAGGCTATTATTCATGCAGGCCAAATTTAATATTTACATATCATATTCAAAAATTAAATTAATATTTTTCTAAATAAATCACCAAGCAAAATAGCATTCATAAAATAAGTAAGTAAAATATCATGCATGCGAGCTTACGTTGAATGTCATTGTTTCGTCAGTAAATCTGGGAGAGGTATTGATGGAGTATCCCTAAAGGCGCTAACCGCACCCCATCCTTGGGGGTGCGGTTATCCAAAGAACCCTCACTAGCGACGTAACTACCCGAAGTATAACCATCGCCGCCATCGCCGTCATGGCCGCCATGGCCGCCATCGCTGTCATCGCCGCCATCGCCGCCATCGCCGCCATCGGGGCCATAGGGTCGCCTCAGGTCGCCTCGTCTATTTCTCTTGATCTTCTAACGGAGACTGACCGCCATCGCCGTCATGGCCTCCATCGCCGACGACGTCACGTCGTCGCCATCGTCGTCGTCGCCGCCGTCGCCGCCGTCGTAGCAAATACCCATAAATAATTTTAGGCCAGTTGAAATTTGAAAACACATCGGACTCGGACAAACGAGTAAACTCCTTGGGGACACGGTTGCAGGGAAGGAAAAAACACATAATACATGAAGTATTAAACTACTCGAATCATTTTACCCGAAGTTTTAAAAAGAAAAATGATATCTTTTTTTTAAACAGTGTCCTGCATATAGCTAAAATCAGTTTACGTTTAACATCATTTTTTTTTTAAATTATGGTCTGCATATAACCAAAACTAGCGTTCGTTTTAACTCCAAAATATTGAGAATACCCACACATTTGGTGGCAACTAATGTATAATATAAGTTAAAAATCTTAATGTATTATTATTTATATAGCTGTATTGTATTATTATATAGGGTTAATTTTGGCGACTGTTATCCGCATTACAGTTTTGACTATACGCACTTTTTGTATTAGTTATTACGCGTCTTTTGGATATACTTCTTGTACATGCATTTTTAGGAAAATTGTTCAACACGAAAGTTGTAGATCTCGTCGAGATCTACAACTTTAGTGTTGAATATTTTTCCTAAAAATGCATGTACAAGAAGTATTTCCAAAAAATCGCTATAGTTATGCACATGTTTCAATCAAGGCGGCAATACGTCTTGTGCATGCATTTTTAGGAAAAACATTCAACACAAAAATTATAGATCTCGATGAGATCTACAACTTTCGTGTTGAACACTTTTCCTAAAAATGCATGTACAAGACATATTTTTAAAAGACGCGTAATAACTCACATTAAAAGAGTGCGGATAGCCAAAACTGTAGTGCGGATAACAATCACCTTAATTTTTGGGAACTCCATTGGAGTTTGCATAATTATAGGTTGCACCCCTCTATTTTTCAAAATTATACTTGTCTCCTCTCTAAATTTTCTCAGCATGCAAAAAATGTCTCTTTCGTAGGGGTGTGCACAAAAAACTGAAACCGACCAAACCGAACCGACCCAAACCGAACCGAATTTGGATCGAACCGATCGATTCGGTTCGGTTTCGGTTTGGGGGGGGGCTGAAAACTGAGTCTATTCGGGTCGGTTTCGATTTATAGGGTCGGTAAACCGAGAGAACCGAACCGATAATAAGTTAGGACTTGGAGTTTGTCACATCTGATTAAAACATGAGGTTGTGAGCATTGAGTTTGAAGTTAAACCTGAAATAACGAGACCATGTAATATCACTTATCTTATTATAAGTTTGTGACAATTACCCGAGCGTGAACGAATAAATTATGTTAATGTATATTCAGACAATTATCGTGTTTGGGGGCTTAACGGGTCAGTTGGGTACTCAGATACCCTTCCCCGTAGACACTCCTAGGGTTCTCTTATAAATACCACATGGGGGCAACGGGGAGAGCGATTCCACTTTGATCCTCCTCCGGATGCTTCGAGGAAACCACTCACAATCTCGAATCACCCCCCTAGGGTTTGCCTCGTCCGCACGTCTCCGGGAGTGTGCATTTTTCGCGTAACTGCTCGCGAGTTCCAGCCGTCGTCGTTCGATCGCAAGGATCGGCCGCTCCTTCCTCGTCCCGAGCGCTGCTCGATCTCCCTGCTCCCGAGCGTTGTTCATCTTCTTCACGCATGTTCGTGGAAGAGAGGATTCGCGTAAATCGCTCGCTGTTTGTGCCGGTCTCCCCGTCGCCGCTCGATTCCCGCCTGGAATCCTCTCCCGTGCATTTTTGTTTGGGCTCGCCGTTCTGCGAAGCCCTAGCCGGTGTTGCAGAGGGAGGTTTAGCCCGTCTGGAGTTTTCTCGCTCGATTCTGCCGATTCTGCCGCTCATTCTGCTTGTTGTTTGCAATGTCGCCGTTCTTCGCAAGCCCGAAGATTTCGTTGCCGCTGCTGCTCGTGGTTGCCGACTGCCGGGAATCCTGAGCGTTAGTGCAAGGAAGCAGTTGTAAGGATCTTGTTCCTTTCCGGATCCGGAGCCGCAGCAAGTTTCCGTTCAGATCTAGAAGCCGCAACCACCGTCCAAGTAGATCCCTCCCAGTCCAGATCTCTCCCGCCGCCGCCGTCTCCGATCTAGGAAGTGCAGCCCTAATTTTCCGCTACCGCAAGAAGACAACGCTACCTCCTGCTACCGCCGGCGCTAGCGACAGAAGTCTCATTTTCTGTTTCGGAGTTGGAAATTTTTTGTTGGGCGCATAATGATGAAGGGGAACAACTTTTCGTCCCCCGTTCCGATGATCAAGCTGGAGAGGTTCACGACGACTGAGTTCAATGACTGGAAGTTGAATACTCAGTTCGGGATGAAGTTTCTGAACGTGTTTTACACAGTTCAGTCTGATGGTGCTGAGGTCGTAGGGATTGCTGATGGGGCTCAGTGGGTTTCTGATGAAGACTTCTGTCGTGACTACCTGCTGAACTGTCTGTCTACCAATCTGGCGAAGACGTACATGAAGATGAAGACATCTTAGGCGATCTGGGATGCATTGCAGGAACACTTCAGGCAGGAGGAGGACCTGTCCAAGGCGCACTTAGTGGACAAGTTACACTCGTTCACCTTCGACGAGGAGAAGGTCATTCTCCCTCAGGTATCAAATTTTGAAGGTTTAGTAGATTCTTTACATAGTGAGAATATTGTGCCGCCAGATTGCTTTATTGCTGACACAATTATGTATAAATTATCTTCAACGTGGTACAATTTCAAAACTGAAATGTACCGCAAGAAGATGCAGGTGGGTTTGAACGAACTCAAGCGTTTATACGCATTGAGGACGAAAATAGGATTCGACAGGCTCTAGAAGTCGTTAGAAAGCAGAAGGCTGCTGCTAACATGATTATGAACTCTAGACGCGCGCCGAACCCTAGGAAGCCAAAGCCCAATCCTAGTAGCTCCCAGGTTGCAGGCCCAAGTAAACAAATCAAAAAGTTTAAAGGCAAGTGCTTTAACTGCAACAAGTGGGGACACAGCGCATCTGATTGCAGGCTTCCTCGTAAGTAAAAGGGCAAGACACCACAGGAAGGCAACCATGCTAACATGGTTAGTCTCACTGAGCCGTCCGACTTTGTTTCCATGGTCGGAAACGGAAAGGTCAGTACATAGTGGTTCCTTGACTCGGGGGCAACGTGTCATGTGTGCAACAATTGTAATCTGATGACAGGTCTCTCTGAGGAGGCAGGAAGTACTTGATCACCTTCATAGATGATTGTTCTAGGTTTGTCACATTTATCTTCTTAAAACTAAAGACGAAGCGTTTGAAAAATTTTGTATTTTCAAAACCAGGGTAGAAAACCAATTAGGCATGAAAATCAAGAGGTTTAGAAGTGATAGAGGAGGAGAATATATGTCCAGTGAGTTCAAATGTTTCCTTGCCCAACATGGAATCATTGCAGAAACCACTGCTCCTTACTCGCCCCAGTCTAACGGCATAACTGAGCGTAAAAATCGTACGTTAACAAAAATGTTAAACTCTATGCTCTTGACTACAGGCATGCCTTCCATTTTTTGGAGAGAAGCAGTCATAACTGCAAATCACATTTTAAATAAAGTTTCTCATGCCAAGTTAGAGGTTACACCCTACGAGCTTTGGTTTAAGAGAACCCCATCTTTTACTAGACTTAAGACCTGGGGCTACATAGCCTATGTCAGGGTTCCTTACCCTAGACGGTCTAATATTGGACCTGGGACCAATACATGTGTCTACCTAGGTTGTGCAAGGATAGTGCTGCAGATAGATTCTTAGATATTTCTAATAATGTCATTATAGAATCTCGGGACGCAGTGTTCTTTGAAGATAAGTTCCTCAAGGATAAGAACTTGTCTCTCCCAAGTATGCAAGCAACTATTACTGAAGAAGATCCTACTTCAGTACCGAGCACTTCCTATTCCGTTCCTGTAGACAACTCTGGCCTAGAGTCTAGGAGAACTTCTGTAAGAGAGCGAATTCCCAGAACCTTCGGTAGTGACTCTGTCACTTGCCACGTTGAGGCTGATCCATCCACCTATAAGGAAGCGATGAGATCCAGGGACTCCCTACTTTGGAAAGAAGTTATTGATGAAGAAATGTATTCTCTACTTCAGAATAACACCTGGACGTTGGTTGATAAGTTAAAAGGGGCTAAAACTGTAGGGTGTGAGTGGATTCTGAAAAAGAAACTGAATCCTGATGGTAGCATAGCTAAGTATAAAGCACGCCTGGTGGCTAAAGGTTTCACACAAGTAAGCGGAGTAGATTACTTTGATGTCTACTCACTCGTGTGTCACTTAGCAACTATTAGGGTCCTCTTTGCTGTTGCGTTAATTGAGAACTTTATTGTTCATCAATTGGATGTTAAGACTGCGTTCTTGAACAGAGATCTGACCGAAGAAATCTACATGAGTCAACCTGAAGGTTTCATTGTAGACGGTCACGAAACAAAGGTCTGTAAATTACTTAAATCTTTATACGGACTAAAGCAATCACCGAAATTATGGCATGAGAAGTTCGACTATAGTGTAAAGAACATGAGATTCATGTCGAGTCTCTCAGATAAATGTCTTTACATACGTAATAGATAGGATAAAGTCGTCATAACATGCTTGTACGTAGATGATATGCTCATTCTAGGGTCTGATCAGTCCGAAGTGGATGACGTTAAGTCAGATCTAATTAAAAAATTTAGCATAAAAGACCTAGGTGTAGCTAACACTATACTAGGCATGCAAGTGAGTTTTGGGAAGAATGACATCTCTCTAAGTCAAAGCTACTACATAAAGTCCATATTGGACACGTGGGGATACAGTGACAGTAGATCATTTGAGATTCCATACGACTACACTAACCGCCTAAAGCCCAAAGAAGGAGCTATGGTTAGACAGTTAGATTACTCTAAACTGCTTGATAGTCTCATGTATGCTATGGTCTGCACTAGACCTGACATAACCTTTACGGTTGGCATGTTGTGCAGATTCACTAGTAATCCTGTCCAAGACCACTGGAACGCCTTAGATAGGCTCATGAGATACTTAAAGCACACCCACAAGTATGCTTTAGTATACTCTGGTCATCCTTCGGTGCTTGAAGGATATTCTGACGCATCATGGTGCTCGGAATTAAACGACAGCAAGTCCACTAATGGGTTTGTATTCACACTAGGAGGAGCAGTTGTAGCCTGGAAGTCCAAGATGCAATCTTGTATTGCACTCTCTTCTATAGAATCCGAACTCTACGCTCTAGCATCAGCAGGAGAAGAAGCATAATGGTTAAGAGATTTGGTGATGGACATTCCTCTGACGAGCCTGAAAATGAGTTCTGTTGCAGTTTACTGTGACAATCAGGCTACGAAAACGATTGCTACGAACACTTTGTTCAATGGCAAAAGAAGGCAACTAAGGCTGAAACAATCCTGGTTGACCTCACTCACAAGTCAAGGGATTATGACTCTGATTGATGTGAGATCGAAAGATAATGTTGCAGACGCCTTGACCAAAGGACTGAATAGAGCTCTCACAATAAAAACATCGGGGGAGATGGGACTAAAGTTCATAGATGTATGAAACTGTCCTCCGTTGTTTATGTTTTCATAGCGAGAACCTGTATAATCGCAACATTCAAGCATCTAATAACAGACTGAAAACCCCAAATAATTTCTTGATGAAAACCTAAGATGGCTAGATGATTGTTATTCAACATTTGATAACTAAGCATCTTTCTCATTGTAAGTTGATTCGAAAATTATTCAACTGGAAATAGAAAGTCATTGTAGTCGGTTATCTAACATTGATGATCATATCACATTATTCCACACCTGATAATGCTGCAAACGTTGTTGTGTCATATCATTCAACTTTTGTTGATGAGGCACATAATGATCACTAATGGATAAGATAACAATTGATTTACAAAATCGACACTAGACTGGTTCCTGCTAGACCAGATAGAGATGCTGACAGTGTTACTTCACCAATGCTACAGGTTCTAAACTCACTTTGGTAAGAGCTAGTTCTCTTTCTACGTTACTGCATATGTTCATGAATTCATAGAGTCTAACTCATGAAATTCCTTGCAGGCTTTGGTGGAGATGGAGGAGAGAAAGTGGTGTTTGACATGGATGCTGACGATCTACTAGATGAGTAGAATTATCATATGTTTTATCCTTGTCATTATTGTTTTCAGACTGTTTGTTGAGTAGCACCTTTTATTCTGGATGTTTATGTTAATCCTATTGTTATTAACTGTGCTAACTCTTATGATACTATGTTAAGTCGAAAACTTTCTTTATGCTATTACACTACTTTCTGCACTTCGAAACGTATACGATATTTATCACAAATATAGAGGAGATTGTTAATGTATATTCGGACAATTATCATGTTCGGGGGATTAACGGGTCAGTTGGGTACTCGGATACCCTTCCCCGTTGACACTCCTAGGATTTTCATATAAATACCACCTGGGGGCAACGGGGAGAGCGATTCCACTTTGACCCTCCTCCGGATGCTTCGAGCAAACCACTCACAAATTAAATATGTTGTACTTATTGATTTTTATTTTAAACTAATATTTCAACTTATTGTATTAATTGTACCAGTTAATATAAATGTTATTGTATTTTTTCAATTTCCCTTCAATGTTGATGAACGTGACTGCTTTCTAGATTTACTATTAGAAAAGCACTTGAACAAACATTAAAAATTATTTTGGGGGATAATATATTTTAGGTTTACCGAAAAACCGAACTGATCTTAAAAAACTAACCAAACCAAACAGATCCATTTCGGTTCGGTTTCAATTTTGGGTGTGTAAAAATCGAGCCTATTCGGTTCGGTTTCGATTTTACCTAAAATCGAACCGAACCGAACTGCTTGCAGGCCTACTCTTTCATCAAAAATATGAATAAAAATGATAAAATCAGCAAAATTATCTTTTGATATTTTAATTTTATTTTTTTATAACGATTTTAAATTCATTACAAAGCGGATAATGTAACGCACTCATTTCAATACAGAAGCAAAAGGTAAAGTTAAAATATCATAAAATAATTTGACATATTTTACAATAAAATTTGACAGATTTTACAACTTCTCATTCATATTTATAACGAAAAGGGCAAATAGTAATTTCGAAAGGTAGAGGGTGCAACCTGTAATTATGCAACCCCCCCCCCCCCCCCCCCCCCCCCCCCGGTAATTAACTCTTATTATATATTATTATTATTATTATAAACATATTATATTTCTATGATATATGACCGAAAAATAACTACATTATAGTTTAATTTATTTTAAAGAACTTAAATTTTATTTTATTTCTCTTTATTTTATGATTTAATCGTACAAGTAGTAAAAAAAATATCTTAATAACGCCATAGTCCAAGTCACAGATAAGGATGCATCCAAATCGACCTCGTGCTTGTTAAAAATTAAAAGCTTAAAATAGTAATTAAAAAGGAGAGTCTGACAATTGGAGCTGTTAGAAGAGATAATGGTTGCTGCCCAACATAATTATATATTTCCATCCAATTTATAATAAAAAAAACATATAAACCCTTGAAATATTAAATAATGTACAATTGAGTTGGTGCAACTAATGTGCAATTGAGTTGTTCGTGTTTTTTTTGCTCCGATGAATTTGGACAAAAACATAGCTGTCAATCTGTCATGAATATGTGTCTGACATAACAACGGTTATACTGCCACAAAGAAAGAAAAAAGGAAATATAAAACATAAAAATGGATGCAATTACTTAGGTGAGGGAGGGCGTTCACGGGCGACGATTTGTGCCAATAATTCGATCTAGAAAGATTTACTAGTCAAAAATTAAGATGAGACTAATAGCTAGAGGTCATTCAATCTACTTTGAGATTGGTTGTGTCAACAATCTCTTTAGTTGAGTGGCAATAATCTTTTTTTGTAGGCAAAGTTTTGAGTATAGGGAGGTATGTATTGAACGCGGCATCGTAGATGTGGTGGACAGCCTGGAAATTATGGGCAAAAATGCATTACATGTGCCCCCATCTGCACGGCCCCATTTCAAATTGGGCCCGTACTAAAAAATCCCCCTTTTGTAGGGAAATTTTTAGGTGAATTTCTCCCACCTATGATCACGGTGCTCGCGCGTATCAAACCGTTATTAGTTCTCCGTGATTGATCGAAATACTACCGTATTTGTCAATTATATATTTCTCCTTTTGTAGAGAGCATGAGCACCTCTAATGAGGGTTCAACTAAATATTTGATAAACTATTTCCTAGGGTATTATCAAGGTTTCCACAAAGAGCTTCCCTCAATAATTTAAATAGAATGAGCTAAAACATGTGGTTTGGAGGTTCCCTCTTGTTTCTAGAAGATTATTTATGCATTAGGATATTTTGGATTTAACATTTGATAAGGAAAAACATGGTTCATATGAGGGTAGATTAAAACTAACATGAAAAAAAAAATGCAATATTGGTCACTGGAAGACTCTTTAGCGAGTTTTTTATTAGTTCAAAATGTCTCTATTTCAAGACGGCTCAAAATGAAATCGACTCGACTCAAAATTGACAATTATGATTTAAAATATTTATATGCATCGAAGATTTACTATTTTGCATTAAGATTTTTCTACTTAGAAAAAGACTGCTATTAAGTGCGCACTTGCCACAACACGGTTGGGTATGAGGAGTGGTGGTAACACCCTCATAAAAGAAGTCAGGGGATCGAGGTCAGGCGTTGACCTTGCCGACCTCAACAACCCTCGGCTCGTTGTAGTGCACCCAGACGAACCCTGGTTTGGGTGGTGTTGTGGACCAGCACGCGAAGAGGTGTCTGGGCCGGCCCGGATACTCAGATGAGTTGTCCGGGATCACCTTAAATTCTAACAAACGCATGCAACAACCTTCTCGCCGGATTGGTGCGGGCGGGCTGTCTTGATATGGAAAAAATTATCTGTGCGTGTAATGCGTCAAAGATCATCATGCGTTATACGCTATCAAATCCTCATTTTCTGCGAGGGCGATTGATTGAAAAATACGCCGTATTACACTTTGTATTTTTCGCAAAAATTCTTCACACCTTGAAATGATTTGGGAATTACGCAGAGAAGTGATTGCGATCAACGCTCTGTGCAGAGACAGAAGCTTCGATAAGGTCGACGAATTCATGCATGGAGATGGAGGTCTCTCGCCGCCGGTGGTGAACCGTGTCCCAAACAGAGCCCGCGGAGCACTCCGTCGACGCTCCCGGCGTCTCCGCTTAAATCAGTTTCGAGATATTTTGAGATTATTATTTCAAATATATTATAGATTATTCTTAGGCTATTGTTATCCGCAATACAGTTTTGGTTATCTGTACTCTTTTTGTATTAGTTATTACTCGCCTTTTATAAATACGTTTTGTGCGTGTATTTTTAGGAAAAATGATCAACACGAAAGTTTTTGTGTTGAACACTTTTTCTAAAAATGCAGGCAAAAGACGTATTGCCGCCCTGATTGAAACATGCGCGTAACCATAGCAAATTTTTGGAAATACGTCTTGTGCATGCTTTTTTAGAAAAAGTGTTCAACACGAAAGTTGTAGATCTCGACGAGATCTACAATTTTTGTGTTGAACACTTTTCGTAAAAAAGTATGTACAAGACTTATTTTTACAAGACCCATAATAACTCATACAAAAAATACGAATAGCTAAAACTGTAGTGCGTATAACAATTGCCTATTATTATTTCTTCTGCTAAAATCAGTTTCTGGACTTTAGAAATCGGAGAATCAAGAAAGGCGGAAGGTGAGCCGGCCACGTGCGACTATTCGTTCATATAATAAATCCACTGAATAAAGTCCATGAAATAAAATACAAAAGCCACTCGGTGACTAAAGAAGTAGCGCGATTACCCAAGTTTTTTTTTTTACGAATATAAATATATAATTAATAAAGTAGATTGTTATTAGCAAATCGTGTTTGTCTTTTAAAAAAAAGCTTTAAAGAAAGTCAAATTTGTTATATAATTGTTATCCACAAATTAGAAGAAAGAAAAAAAAAGCAAATGTTACGTGCAAATCTATTATGGCTATGTGCAGCCCAAATTATTAAAAAAAATCATAAATCAAGATAGGTGCAAATCAAAAGAGAGAGTGTTGTTTCTTGTGAATTACGACCCTTTTCCTAGCGGCAAGCCCGGAGATCCAAGAACTGCGTTGCTACCATGGATATGGGTACTTCTGCCGATCCTTTGCAAAATGATGTCAATAATCCTGAAAACTGCCCGCCATCTGTTCGACGAAATGTCATGCAGAACTTAGCATGGAGAAATTCAAAACGTGCATCTTAGATTGTTATTGTAGATTTCTTTAATGAGTACGAGACATTGTGGCTGAGATTGTCTGGCACCATGGATTCATGATTCTGATTTATCTCATTGACGAGGAGACGTTTCTGATCCAGTATACTCTGCACCTGAACGAAACTTTTCTGAAAATTTTGCACAACCTTGTTCTCCAACTCTGGCGCGTTTCCTTCCACTGCCTTCTCTGTTTCTGTAATGGTCGAAACTTCTGATTTATGTCATCTTCATCCCATCGTAAAGCGAATTGAAAATTAAATTGCAAAGTAAAAAGAAGATGACTGATTTATAGATATATGGTTCAGATTGAGGGTGAAAATTTAACAAGAAGGGAACCTACGATACAGAACAGAAAGAGGGGGAAAGTTTCTAATAAAGAACACTTCGAGGAAGAAAAATAAACACAAACCAAAAATTGGTGAGAAATTCCTTACAATCATCAAAAACAAGTAGAAAGTACTGAAACAAGAATCCAAATCCTCGTGGTGCGAGCGGAAGGTTGGACAAGACTAGGGTTTTGAATGATTTTATTTTGGTTTGCACGAAACAATTTGGGTTGCACATATACTTTTTTCTCTCTGCACGTAAATTGATTTGCACGTATCTAAAACTGATTTGCACATAACATTCGACAAAAAATAACTTTGATTGTCCTCTTCGCCTTCCTCACCATAGGGAGAGAGTAACTATAGCTGTACAACCCTTATTCTTCGAGGGTGGGGCTCATTCAAAGCCACGTAGGCAGAAGTCAAAGTCAAAAAGTCAATATAGAAGCCAGAAGCTGAAGACTCAAGACAACTCAGCTAGCAGGAGCAACAGAAGGTCTGGGCGAGTATAAACGAGCATGTGCGAGCATCCCCTTATACTCGCCAAAAGGTGGGCGACCATAAGTGATACTCGTCTATTTCAAGCGAGATCGCCTCAATGTCGCATAGTCGCGCGGGCTGGGTTGGGTATAAATATGACCCCCTTTGATTTCCCTATAAATAGGATGCCAGAGGTACTTGGATTGACACCTGAACTTGAGCTTTCGGAACCCAACTTTCGAATTCTCGGACCCGTCATCCTTGGCCGTTACTCTTGATACTCGCCAAGTCGGTGCCTTCCTCGTACCCTGCTCCGCCATCTTTGGTTGTGGAGGGGAAGTCTCTTCTGAGCTTCCGGGTACGTGGTGGGACCTCCCTGACGCAGCCTCTGGGGTATTGTTGTTGCTCTTCTAGCCCTTTCATCGTTGTCAGTCAAGCCGTCTAGTCGGACCGTTGAGCGAGTAGCCTCCGGCTGCATTGATCCGAATTTTGGAGTTTATGATTTTCCTGGCTTCAACAATATAGCTATCTAAATCTCCCTAAAAAAATCGTTGCTATCTAAATCTTCTCAAACAAACCGAAATCGCATGAACATCGAAGAAACTGTCTTTCTTCCTCAACTCGGTCTTTATCTGTACGTGCATTCATTTTATGAATCACGAACCGTGCAAAGATTGAAGTGCTCAGAAGGTCGTTGGAGATGTTCCTTCGTTTTCAGGTCCTGCTCAAGAGAACGAAAACATCAATTGCTCAAGTTCAAAATTGGTCTGCAAACAAAAATTTATAAACTCAAATAAAATGAAAAAAATTGATCTGCAAATAGACATTTATGATCTATGAACTTTGTTAATGAGATCACATAAATGTCAAGGTCCACAGTCAGCTTCTTCGTCTCTGATTTGCTCGCAGTTGGCCGCCTCAACATTCTAACTTCAATTTCAGAGTTAATAAAGTAAAAAATAAATAAAAGCTAAAAAAGAGATAAAATTAACTTTTATATTTGAAGCGAAACATTGAAATAATGCAAAAGCTAAGCTATCACTCATAGATGAAATATTTGATTCAGAAAACATATTGAATACATCTACATCTATATTTTTATATTAAAAATATTCTTTGGTTAAACCTTTACTTTTCCATTTTATCCTCTTTATTTAAAAAAAAATTCTTTTTTTAATATGCTATCACAAAGATAGATAAAGTCTTTTACCACAATAAAAAATGTATTCTCTCCATCGTTCGCAAACTTCTGCGCACATCGCAAAATGAGCGATGAGCGGAATATAGCACTAAGGTGTTTGCGAGCGGTTGGGGCGCCGTCACGTTGGGATAATATCATGGCCATGATAGTGTCGTGCGGGGCATGAAAGCTCCCCGTTCACTACAACAATTGAGGTACTGTCGCGGTTGGCCGTAGGCGAGAAGCCTCGTGTCTCTCACTCGCATTTAAAAAAAGAGTAATTTTTAGATACTAATTTAAAAATCATGGAAGTTATCCACACTCCAAATTAATAAAATGTAAATAAAATACAAGCCAAAAATTGAACTTGCCCTCTCTTGATTTCACAGCTTTTGCAACCAAACCCAGAATACGCGTTTGAGAAAGCGGAAGCGCCACGAGAACAAAAGGAAACAGACAACGATCAAGATTAATGGCAAAAGTACATCGAATTCATGATCTCACCAAATATGTTGACCAAATATATTTGTCAATAATCTAATTACTAAAAAAAACTGAACGGACTTAATAAAATCCGAAAAATGATATTTCACATTTTGATTTTCATCGATTTTTTTCAAAATAATTAGATATAACTAAAAAATTAATTAGATTAATAAAATCTTAAAATATTATAAAAAATCCAATCATTAATATTCTAAAATTATTTTTATAATTTTTTTTTTGATAACATGCCGGCAATATTAATCTTAAAGTAAATTATTAAAAAAAAAATTGAAATGAAAATAATATTTATTCGAAAGAGTAGCTCAGAGCTCATTATTGTCGTTATAAATACTCACCGTCCTGCTTCCTATAGCCATAGAAGTTAGTGAGTGGTAATTAAACACTATAATATATATATGGCTTCTATTCTCGTCTTCTTCCTGGTCTCTGCTCTCGGTCTGCTCTCTTCTCCGGCGCCGGTGGTGGCGCAGAACCTCCCTCCCATTGTGAATGGCCTCTCCTTCACCTTCTACAAATCCAGCTGCCCGAAACTTGAGTCCATCATCAAAGACTCCCTCAAGAAGCAATTCGAGAAGGATATCGGGCTCGCCGCCGGCCTTCTTCGAATTCACTTCCATGACTGCTTCGTCCAGGTTTGTAAATTCTTCATGGAGTTTCTCTTCTTAATTCTCGGCTTGATGATGAGGTAGTAGTAGTACTGCAGGGGTGCGACGGGTCGGTGCTGCTCGACGGGTCGGCCAGCGGTCCGAGCGAGCAAGACGCTCCGCCGAACCTGACGCTCCGGCCGGCGGCGTTCAAGGCTATCAATGATCTCCGAGCTCTGATCGACGACAAATGCGGCCGCGTTGTCTCCTGCGCCGACGTGCTTGCCCTTGCTGCCCGTGACTCCGTTGTTTTGGTACTCTCTCTCTCACTCTCTCTCTCTCTCTCTCTCTCTCTCTCTCTCTCTCTCTCTCTCTCTCTCTAGTACACAAGTAATTTATTAGATATTAATTTGATAATTAATTAGGATTTCGTTCAAACTTTAATTAACAGATTAATCACGACTGTTAATTAAATTTGATCGACTAATAATAGTAATAACGAGTTGAATAAAAATGATTTTGAAGAGTCCTGTTTTTTACAATTTCGTAGGTTCTTAGAAAAAAGATGAAAAAAAATTTATATTTTAAAAGAATTATTCCTTGAGGGTGCCACGTGTTTTTCAAGGTTTGAAATTTTTGTTAGGTTATGGGCCAATATTAATTATATTCTGAATAATAATTATTATAAAAATACTATAAGTAATTACTTATGATGATTTATATGGGCAGATCATACTATAAAGAGAAAATTATAAGAACGGTTTGGTCTGCAGTTAGCGCTTTGATGTGCTAATATCTATTGTGTTAATTAACTTTTACCTATTTATTTGAAATTTTATAAATTATAACTATGCATGTGCAGCACACGCTTTAAATATAAAATATACGTAGGCTTAGAAAAAAAACAATATTGTCAAAATTGTCTGATTTACTGTTCACACCTCAACAATTTTTAAATTAAGATTACAGGTATATATTTTGGTTTTTTTTAATGTGCGATTTAGGGTTGAATAAAAAGTACCGGTCTAAATTGAAATACATTTGGTTGTCAGTCCGGCGGCCCGAGCTACAAAGTGCCTCTTGGCCGTCGCGACGGCGTCACCTTCGCCACCCGCAACGCCACCCTGGCCAGCCTCCCCGCCCCGACCTTCAACGTCACTGAAATGCTCCCCGTCCTCTCCCGCATCAACCTCGACGCCGACGACCTCGTCGCCCTTTCTGGCGGCCACACCATCGGCCGCGGCCACTGCTCCTCTTTCTCCAATCGACTCTTCCCGTCCCGCGACCCCACCATGGACCAGACCTACTTCAACAACCTCCGGAATACCTGCCCGGCGGCCGACACCAACGCCACGGCGGTGCTCGACATCCGCAGCCCCAACGTCTTCGACAACAAGTATTATGTGGATCTGATGAATCGCCAGGGTCTTTTCACATCCGACGAGAATTTGTACTTCGATTCGAGGACCAAATCCCTCGTTCTGGATTTTGCGCTCAATCAGTCGCTCTTTTTTGAGAAATTTGCGTTCTCGATGGTGAAGATGGGGCAGCTCGGCGTGCTGACCGGCGGGAACGGGGAGATCAGGGTGAATTGCTCGGCGAGGAATGGAGGGAAGATATCGATGTGGCCGGTGGTGGAAGACGGAGAAGAAACCGCTGCTTTTTAGGGATTTGGAGCTCTGGCGAATCCACTGGAATCATGCTTATGTTATCGAAGACTTCGTTGTCTTTTGTAAAGAACTTCATTACGTGTAATGGAGATGGAGATGGAGATGGGTTGAGTTGTTGTGGTTTTTGTCACCCATAAGCTTTTGTAATAAAGAAGATGGTTATCTGGCGAAGATGATGGTTATCCGGCGAAGAAGATGGTACTCTATAATAAATTGACTCTGTTTTTGATTTCTTGTCATGTAATTCTGAAATTAATTTGATGATGAGAATTTTAATTTGATTTATATGGGCACACCCATAATGACTATTGATAGATCCTGCTATAAAAAAACTGCATGAACAGTTACGTAAATCTTTATGCTTTCTATTTTTGTTGTTATTAGCTTTGATCTGTTCTTAGCTTTAATTGGTCTGCTCTTAGCTGGAATTGGTCTGCTCATAACAACGCCCAATTTTAATAGGTATAGAATAGGAAACTCTTTGCAAATTTACTAGTATTATTAAAGAATAAATAAATTTATACATGATGGGGTCACCCTCATTATATAGAAATTCTGGGCTGTGAATATCTGGAATTTCATAACCCCCACTATCTTAGTGGGGAGTCAGGAGAAAAACCACAACGCGCGCAATCAACGCACGCGATTACCGAGCGCGATCTGATCCTACCGCCGCTCTAACCACCCGAGGCCCGCAAATCGACTGCCACCACGCCGTCGGCGTGCAACCGCAAGCCCCGCGGCCGGCCACCCTTGCTCGCACGTCCACGGGGCGCGGCACCACGACCGGCCACCTGGCCGGCCTCGGTCACACGCGCACAGCGCGGGCGGCACGGCTGCACGGCCGGCAACCCGACCTTGGCTGCGCGCCCACGGGGCGCGGCCGGCCGGCCCCGCGGCCGGCCGGCCCCGCGGCCGGCCCCAGGTCGGACGCCCTCGGCCGCACGTCCATGGCGCGCGGTCGCCTAGCCATGCGACCGTCCAGCCTTGGTCGTAAGGCTCTCACGACCGACCCCCTCGGCAGGCCATCCTCCCGGCCCCCCTCGACGGCGGCTTCCGCTGCCGGTCGGCCTCCTCGCTACAGCTCAATTGATGATGAGAAGTGAAAGAACTATATAGTTAAGCGTGCTCGGATGAGAGCAATTCTGGGATGGGTGACCTCCTGGGAAGTCCCCGTGGATGCGCTTAACTGGATCATTTCTCATCAAAGGGAGGTTGTGGTCTCCAACAACCCACCGTGCCCGAATAGGCGCAGAGAGGGGTTGCGGCCCATGTGAGGGCCTGAGACGAAAGGCAGCGCTGGTGCGCCAGGCTGTGGTCAGGGTCCTCACACGATGAGCCAGGGAACTCGCCCCTACCAGCGAGTACATGAAGAAAGGTGACTTTGAGTTCAGGAAGTCGGTCCTGGACCTCTTACGGGTCACACTCCCCCCTCACGGTGAGTGCTCGACACCATCTACACCCGTGATCGCCTAGCCATCCCCGATGAAGACAGAGCAAGCACGTCGACAAGGGAAGGGGCTAGCCTCAGAGGAAAGCTTGAACCTCCAAGCGTGAGTGCTCTTCAACCGCTCTCCTGGGACCGGGTACCCCGGAGAGGAGGTAGGGAGAACGCCTTCGACTCGCCAGGGAGGAGGGGGTGAGTCCCTTCTGCGAGCGGATTACCTCAGTTCCAGTTCCAGACGGGTTCAGTGAACCTGACATGTCTTACTACACTGGCATGGATGACCCTCTCCAGCACCTCCGGTGATTTGAAGACATGGTCTCGATCAGGCAGATGACGGGCTCTTTCAGGTGTAAGCTCTTCGCCGTCACTTTCAAGGGAAAGGCGAGAGACTGGTTCCACCAGCTCCCACCATGTACTATCTACAGCTTTGAGGACCTCTGTCGAATCTTCTTACTGAGGTTCTCCACTTCGAAGAAGAGGAGGAAGGGGGCGGAGGCCCTGTTCCTAATTCGGCAAAGGCAGGGAGAGATGTTGGGAAGCTACGTGGATCGATTCCAGGAAGAAGTCCTCCTCGTCAACGAAGTGCCCAGGCACACCCTGCAGTTGGCCTTTACCCTCGGGCTACAACAGGGGATGTTCAGGATGAGCCTGACTTGAGACCCCCCCTCTGTCCTTCAAGGGGCTAATGGAGCGAGCTGCTCGAGAAATCGAGTGCGAGACCACCAACCAGGAGTTTGTGAGAAAGTTAGCCAAGTGGACGGAGGAGGAGAAGAAAGAAGAAAAGAAAGAGCAAGGAGGGAAGAGGAAGGAGGAAGCAAGAAATTAGGGGGACCAGGGACCCCCCCGTTGGGCAGGAGCAAGGCTGTGGGTTTCAACCACCAGTCGCCCGACCGACCTGGAGGCCGCCAGGAGGACCCCCTCAAGGCCAAGGAAGAGGCCATTTCCAAGGGAGAGGAAACTTTCAGGGGGGGCAGGGACGGTTCAACCCAGCAGGGTGGCAGCCAGACCCAAGGCCATTGCAACCCCACCCCTGCAGGCCATGACAATTGGCCGAAAAAGAGGAAATAAGAAGAGGGGTCGCGCAGAGAAGGAACCAAGGATGATGACATTGCCGTACTGTGACTTCCATCAGTAGGAGGGTCACGTGACAACCACATGCCCAGAGTTTCTGGAGGTAAGGGAAGGAAGAAGAACCCCGGTAGAGAGGAGATAACTTTACCTGGAAGGACCAGGAGGAAGCTGAGGAGATGGAGGAAGTGATGAAGGAGATGGTCAAGATGCATGTGGCCAAGTAAGCGCGAGGAAGCGCATTGTAATGGTATGTAATCTATTTATAATGTATCAAAAGTAGTTAAAGATAGCATATAGGTAAGACCTCGACTGGAGACCACTCACCCGGGCCTGTTGATGTCGGTCGCTGGGAGGATAGTCGGGTAGATTTATTTTAGGCCAAGTCCTCGACTGGAGACCACTCGCCTGGGCGTGTTGATGTCGGTCGCTGTGAGGCTCATCGGGTAGATTTGTTTTAGGCCAAGACCTCAACTAGAGACCACTCGCTCGGGCTTGTTGATGTCGGCCGCTGGGAGACTCGTCGGGTAGATTTGTTTGGGTTATTAAGGCTTCAGGAAGAGAAACCAATTTGGGAAGGTGTTGAGTTCCTCCGCCTCCAGGTGAGCTAAGCTCCTAGAACGTGTTGAAGTTCTCCAACCCCAGTTAGTTTGGGAAGGTGTTGAGTTCATCCGCCTCCGGGTGAGCTAAGCTCCTAGGACGTGTTGAAGTTCTCCACCCCCAGTTAGTTTGGGAAGGTGTTGAGTTCTTCCGCCTCCAGGTGAGCTAAGCTCCTATGACGTGTTGAAGTTCTCCACCCCCAGTTAGTTTGGGAAGATGTTGAGTTCCTCCGCCTCTAGGTGAGCTAAGCTCTTAGGATGTGTTGAAGTTCTCCACCCCACGTAGTTTGGGAAAGTGTTGAAGTTCTCCACCCTCAGTTATTCCAAGGCAGTGCTCAGTTCCCTCCATCTCAGGCTGAGTTCGACTCGCTGAGAGGTGTTGAGTCCCCTCCGTCTCAGGTTGAGTTCGGCTCGACTAGAGATGTTGAGTTCCCTCCATCTCAGGTTGAGTTCGGCTCCTCTAGAGATGTTGAGTTCCATCCATCTCAGGTTGAGTTAGGCTCGACCAGAGATGTTGAGTTCCCTCCATCTCAGGTTGAGTTCGGCTCGACCAGAGATGTTGAGTTCCCTCTATCTCCAGTCGAGTTTGGCTCGACCGGAGATGTTGAGTTCCCTCAGTCTCAGGTTGAGTTCGGCTCGACTAGAGACGTTGAGTTCCCTCCATCTCAGGTTGAGTTCGGCTCGTCGAGAGATGTTGAGTCCCCTCTGTCTCAGGTTGAGTTTGGCTCGACTAGATAAGTTGAGTTCCCTCCATCTTAGGTTGAGTTCGGCTCGCTGAGAGATGTTGAGTCCCCTCCGTCTCAGGTTGAGTTCGGCTCGACTAGAGACGTTGAGTTCCCTCCATCTCAGGTTGAGTTCAGCTCAACTATAGATGTTGAGTTCCCTTCATCTCAGGTGAGTTCGGCTCGACCAGAGATGTTTAGTTCCCTCCATCTCAGGTTGAGTTTGGCTCCACCGGGGATGTTGAGTTCCTTCCATCTCAGGTTGAGTTCGGCTCAACCAGAGATGTTGAGTTCTCTCCATCTCTGGTTGAGTTCGGCTCGACCAGAGATGTTGAGTTCGGCTCTATCTCTGGTCGAGTTCGGCTCGACCAGAGATGTTGAGTTCCCTCCATCTCAGGTCGAGTTTGACTCGCCGAGAGATGTTGAGTCCCCTCCGTCTTAGGTTGAGTTCGGCTCGACTAGAGACATTGAGTTCCCTCCATCTCAGGTTGAGTTCGGCTCGCCGAGAGATGTTGAGTCCCCTCCGTCTCAGGTTGAGTTCGGCTCGACTAGAGATATTGAGTTCCCTCCATCTCAGGTTGAGTTCGGCTCGCCGAGAGATGTTGAGTTCCCTCCGTCTCAGGTTGAGTTCGGCTCGACCAGAGATGTTGAGTTCCCTCCATCTCAGGTTGAGTTCGGCTCGACCAGAGATGTTGAGTTCCCTCCATCTCAGGTTGGGTTCGGCTCGACCAGAGATGTTGAGTTTCTTCCATCTCAGGTTGAGTTCGGCTCTATCAGAGATAATGAGTTCTCTCTATCTCAGGTTGAGTTCGGCTCGACTAGAGGTATTGAGTTTTTCTCCACCTCAAGTCGAGTTTAGCTCTACCAGAGGTGTTGAGTTTTTCTCCACCTCAGGTCGAGTTTACCTCGACCAGAGGTGTTGAGCTTTCTCCACCTCCAGTTGAGCTCGGCTCGCAGGAGGGTCGTTAAGTGGAGAAAAGTTCGCTTTCCACCTCAGTGTTGACGCCAGGAAAATCCTGACCTCAAGATTCGGACCGATGCAGCCGGAGGCTACTCGCCCAACAGTCCAACGAGACGACTAAGCTGGCGACTACTGAAGAGATAGAAGAGCGACACACAAGACCCCAGGTGCTGCGGCAGGGAGGTCCCACCACGTACCCAGAAGCTCCGAAGAGACTTCCCCTCCAAGACCAAAGAATGGTCGAGCAGGGTACGAAGAAGGCACCGACTTGGCTAGTACCGGGAGTAGCGACCAAGTGCGACAGATTCTAGAATGCAAGAGCAGGGTTTCGAAAGCTCAAGTCCAGGTGCCAATCCAAGTACCCTTGGGGTCCTATTTATAGGAAAACCAAGGGGTAGGGGGGTTTTATAGCCCAGCCCCCCAACCTGGCGACTATGGGTTACTCGGCGAGTATCCTGCCATAGTCGCCCACTGGCGAGTATTGGGTGTTGCTCGCACACGCCGGGCCAATAGTCGCCAGGTCTTCTGTTCCATACTCGCCAATCTGGCGAGTATTGCCTGCATACTCGCCGAGGTCTTCTCTTCTCTGCCTTGAACTGCCGGGCTCTGTGTTGACCTCTTTGACTTTGACTTCTGCCTACGTGGCCTTGGGGGGGGGGGGGGGGGGGGGGGGGGGTCCACCCTCGGAGAATGAGGGTTGTACACAATCCCCGCTCTTTGCGAGTAACGTAGTTGCTCGGAAAGAATCATCCAACCCTTCATTCGACGAGCTTCCCTGTTTGGCGAGTATTGACCTATACTCGCCATCTCACTGGCCGACGCTCGAGCTCTATAAATAGAGGGGCAGGGGTCTCTGATGGTACGTCTTTTCTGAACTCGCTCAAGATGGTGCGCGACTATGCTGCTGAGGCTAAGGCGGCCATGGCTGGTCTTGTCGGCCTTTTTGATGGTTCTTCGCTCCCTCCTCACCTGGATCCCGCATCTGGCGACCTTCCATCTTCCAGGAAGAGGAAGAGGCTCGCCCAGAAGAAGAAGAAGAAGGAGAAGAAGAAAGCCGCCGAGGAAGAGGTCGCTGCTCCTTTGGGCGACCAACACCAGCAGCTGCTGGACGACCTGGGGCTCTCCAATGAGGGCGACTCGCCGGCCGCTGATCTTCCTGCTCCTAATGTCGTCGAGGGGGCGAGTGCTCCTGAGAGCTTGACCCAGAATCCGTTGGAGAATCTCGCTTCCGTGCGAGGTGCGAGTAATCTACTCGCCACCTTTTTTAACTGACCTTGACTTGGTCCGGGTTTGCTGAATATTTCTTCTATGCTCGCAGATTCTTCCACCATTGGTGCGCAGGAGGAGCCTTTAGCCGCACCTCCTCTGAGATCGTCGCCCATGATCTCGCTTAGGGGTGGAGGTCGCTCAGGGCGAGTTCTTCATAGCTCCTCGCTGGAGAAGAGGCCGATGAGCGAGCGACGTGCTCCTTTGGCGGGCATCGTGCTTCCGCCTCCACCGCCACCGCCTCTTCAGTCTGTGGGGACAGCGAGTAGCTCGCAGCTGCCCGTAGGCGGGCTTCCGCCACCTCCTCCGTTCCTTCCTTCCGATATTCTTCAGGGCGATCAGCGCCCTTCGATTTCTACTGCGCCTTCTACTCATCAGGGTGAGTCCTCGCGCCGTGGCGGGACTGGGGGCTCCTCGGGCTTCTTTCCTCCAAGGGGAGGAGGACGACCAGGCGATGGTCGCGGTCGTGAGAACGCGCCTCCTAGCCGGGATCAGACGGCTGGATCCCATCCTGCTCGGCGAGGTGATCATCATCATAGCACGTCTCCCCAGCGAGGCAGGGGCTCTCCTCGCCATCGCTCTCGTAGTCCTCGGCCAGGTATTTGGTCGCCATTCATGATAGTCGCCACTATCTTCACTTGGTTCCTTCAGTCGTAAAAGCTCTGATATTTTTGCCCTCTTTGCAGCTCGCGCTCATACTCCCATAGGAGCCTTGATCGACGCGGTCGGGCTTCCTTCTCGCGAGTACCAGGAGAGGGCTACTCGCGCCATCCTAGAGCTGGAGTCCAAGCTGGAGCGCTTGGCGATCTGCGAGCCTCATCGCCGCCTGACTGATGTCGAATCGCGGGTTGAGCGCTTGGCGAGCATTGATGCTCACCGTCGTTTGACTGCCGTGGAGTCGCGCATAGAGCGTCTGGCGAGCAGCGATGCTCATCGTCGCCTGGCTGAGTTGGAGGCGCGGGTTTCTCGACTGGAAGAGTTCGATACTCGGCTGGTCGCTACGGAATCTCGCCTTCAGTCGGTCAACGAGCTTGAGCGCAGACTTGGGAGGCTCGAACATCGCCAACAACTGCACCACGACGAGCTGGTGGGGATGCGCGCGAGCATGGGCTCGGTTGGTCGGCTGGCGAGGATCGAAGACCAGCTACGTCAGGGCGAGGACGCGATGTCTGTGGCCTCCGAGCACTTCAGGCGAGCTCGCGGCTTGGGATGGGTCGGGCGACAACCTCAACAGCCAGACACTCAGGCGAACCTGCAAGCTCCTCCCTAGATGTTGCTTTTTCTTTATTTTTCTTCTTTCTAGGTCATGTCGCCTTTTGGCGAGTATCCCTGTACTGCTTGAACTATTGATTAATATTTATTCGGCGAGTATCAGAAACTCGCCTTTTATTACTTGCTTCTGCTTTCTTCTTCTGCGATGGTTTTCTTGATTTTTTCTCTTCTTTTACCTTAGCGAGTATTGCTTGCGCGTCGCCTTAGGCATGACGAGCTTGTTGCTATTGGCGATTATAAATTGATACTCGCCACCCCCTTATTCCGGATCGCGCCGTCGTGCTCGATACGCCAAGCTACCCGACCACTATAAATAGGGGGGGGGGGGTGGGTGAGTCTTAATTACGCTTTGGCGAGTTCCGAACTCTTGCGCGAGTATCCTCCGTCTCACTTTCCCCTTCTCTTCTTTGATACTCGCCTTTCTTTCCGTCCTTTCAAAAGATAACTGACGAGGCGACCATCCGGCGTGCCAATCACGCCAAGAATTTTGCGGCGACCATCTTCAAGAAGGCAGTCACGACTGAGAAAGAGTTGGAGGTCATCAGGGCGAAGTATCTCCCGCCAGGGTATGTCGCGATGCTTCCTCGCCAGAGCGAGCGACTAAACACCGTTTTGACTAATGAGCGGGTGATCCCTATTCGCCACTTCGAGGTGGGCTTGCGACTACCATTGTGGACGGAGTTCTCCCAGATACTCCGCTACTTTGGGATAGTCCCTGCCCAGATCAACCCCAATGGGGTGGCGATGATCGTGGGCTTCCTTTGCTACCTGCGCGACCAGGGAATAGCCTTCGACCTGTCGGTCTTTAGGCGAGTATTCCATTTCATGGCGACTGGCGAGGGCGTCGTCTTCCTCTGCAGCCACGTCTGTACGTTGGTCGGCACCGCCAACAAGAATCATCGCTGGGGAGAGCGAATAGTCGTCATCGCGGTCGACTTTCAAGCCGTCCCTGACAAGTCCTTCCAGCCACCGGAGAGCGTCTTCGGGGTTTCCTTCCTAAGCGCGGGTGGCGAGAAGCTTCTCGAGGCTTTCAAAGGTCGCCGCCTTGATGTGGTGCACTGGAGAAGGCGAGTAGATGAACTCGCTGAGGTTTTCGCAGGCGAAGGTAATCCGCCGCGCGAGTATTCGCAATACTCGCTCTTCGTCTTCCTCTTGGCGACTAACCGGACTTATTACTCTTCTTGCTGCAGCAGTCCATGTCCTGCCGCGCGAGTTTCTTCCTGCGGTGGTGAAGGCGACGGCTTCCACACCAGGAGGTGCGGGGACTTCTGTTCGTGGGGAAGGGGTCTACTCGCCCATAGACTTATGCGATGAGCCCTTGATCATCGGCGAAGGATCTGGGCCTTCGAAGAAGCGGAAGGAGAGGGGCGAGCCCTCCGAGCCCTCGAGGAAGAAGAAGGAGGTCGCTCATCGGGACCTTGGCAAGAAGGCGGACCCTTCTGAGGCCGGCGAGCCCTATACCCACCCTAACTTCAACCTGGGTGTTCGTGGTGAGGACGCCTATGGTCGCCGCCTAGTCGCCTGGTCGGAGGACGATCATGTGGTATCTCTGAGCTCCAACCTTCCGCCCTGGTCAGAGGACTGGGAGGATCAGGGCGAGGCCTTTGACGTGCTCCATGCCGTCTATGGTCGCGAGGACGCTGAGAGGCTGCGGGAGGAACCTGCCGAGTACTTGGCACACCAGACCTCGCGATCCCTGCTGCGCTCCGCCGAGCTGGCGCACATGACGGCGAGGAGGTTGCTGGAGTACGAGGAGGTGATCCGGATCAGTACTAAGAAAATGATCGCCATGGGGCTCAAGGCTAAGGATCATGAGGTACTCGCTTCTCTATGCTACTCGCCTTTGGGATAGTCGCCACTTTTGCCGAATAACTTGCTGACTTTGTGTCTTCTCTTGCTTTTGCAGGTCGCTGAGGTGGAGATGGCGACAAAGGTGTCCCAGCTGGAGAAGGAGCTGGATGACACTCGGCTGGCCTTGGAGGCCGCCCAAGTTCGCATCGCTGAGCTGGAAACTCGGCCCGCCGAGCAACAGCCAGCGGTGGCGGGCCCCTCTAGGGTCGGCAAGCAGATCCGGATGCATGGCGACAATATGCCACGCGTTCGTCGAGAGATCGCGCGAGCTACTGGGACCGTCATCCTGAGTCAGCTGAAGGCGGACGATCTCCTGAAGCCGGCGGCAATGGAGTTGACGGTGGAGGACATCATCCCGGCGCTGCTCGCCGAGGAGTCCACCTCCCCCTTACGAGCATCCTCGCCGCCGTCCAGTGGTGCTGAGGATGACAATTCCGAGGATGAGGATGACGACGATGACGATGATGTTGATGACGATGGCGGCGACGATGGTGGCGACGAGCCAGATGCAGACATTGATGGCGAGAATGTCGCTTAGTCGCCTGGGTGCCCTTTTTTGCTCGCCCGGCGACCTTTTGTAAACACCTTGCAGATTCTTTTGTTTATAGACATCAAATAATTACATATGGAAAAGTCAAAGCTTTTGCTCGCCTGTTTTCTTGGTGTTTGCTTTATTGTCTGAATGTCGCTTAAGCTCCTAGGCTCGAGGCGAGATTGTGTGCTCGCTAGGCTCTTAGGATTGTGGCGAGATTGCGTATTTCTTCATTTTCGCACCTATATACTCGCACGTCGTGCTCGTATCCGTATGCTCGCACATCATGCTCGCACCTGTATACTCGCACATCATGCTCGCACCTGTATACTCGCACATCATGCTCGCACCTCTATACTCGCACTCTTCAATATCTCCCTTGGTGGAGTCGAGCTGTAGAGGCGACTTGGAGGGTTCCGAAGGACACATGCTCTCAAGGCCTCGCTCTGTACCTGGTGAAGAGTTCATTAGACTCGTTCAATAAATTTTGAAGGGGAAAGAGATAGGGGACGGCAGTCGGGGAGGCCTGGAGGGACATATCTTCCCGAGGCCTCCATCCTACTTGGATGCCGGATGTAGGGAATGATGGTCGGGGAGATCCAAGGGGATACACCCTCCCGAGGTCTCCATCCTTTGGCCGGTCAAATCGATCGCTCCCCTTCTCAAGTTGGAGTATCGGCTTCCAGACTTTACCCTAGTAATCTCTACAACCGGACGAGAAATGCAGTCGGTGGGAACCGCGGCCAACATGCAAGGGGGGAGCTGATCTCGGCCGTCATTGCAGAGGCTTGGTCTTAAGGGAACGCACATCCGAGGCACTGTCCCATCATCCGTTCTGAGTTTTTACAAGGGTCAAGTCGGAGGCTCGTCTTCCAACCTGCGGCGGCGAATGTTGATGTAGGACGACGTCAAGCAGGGAGTGGCAGTCGGGGAGATCCAACGGGACACACCATCCCGAGGCCTCCATCCTACTTGGATGCTGGATGTGGATCGGACCTGCTTCCTGTTGCTCAATGAGTTTAGCAGGGAGTTAAGCACACTTTAGGCACAATAACTCATATGATCTAATACAATAATTTAGAAAATGAAATGCTTTGCTGTGAGATTTTTAGCTCTCGAGGGTATACGACGCCTTTTTCAAGGGTTCCCTGAGCTAGTGAAATCGATCATCCCTGCGCCGAATCGGAAGGTCGGCGTCCAGACTTCTTCCTGGTAATCTCTACAGTCGGACGAGAAATGCAGTCAGTGGGAACCGCGGCCAACATGCAAGGGGGGAGCTGATCTCGGTCGTCATTGCAGAGGCTTGGTCTTAAGGGAACGCACACCCGAGGCACTGTCCCATCATCCATTCTGAGTTTTTACGAGGGTTAAGTCGGAGGCTCATTTTCCAACCTAGCGTGGAGATTGACTTCACCTGACTTCTTTAGTATGAAAACGTTGTTGATGCGAAAGAAGCTGCCTCGTCCCATGTTTCAGGGAGATGCAGATTTTATTCAAAGAAATGAATTTACAAGGATGGGATATACACATTCCCCCTTAGGGATAAGACCTTTTCAGGTCATCACCGCTCCAGGTGCTCCCTAGCAGCTCGCCTTCTTGGTTCTGTAAGCGGTATCCTCCTGTCAGGAGTGCTTCCTGGATGATGAAAGGTCCTTCCTAGTTCGGGTTGAGCTTCCCGACGGCCGCAGACCTTCCTGCTGCTTCCACCTTTTTCAGGACCAGATCACCCGCTTGGAATTGTTTGAGGCGAACATTTTTGTCAAAATGTTTCGCCATCCGGCGCTTGATCTCCTCTTGCCTGGCTGAAGCTAAATCTCGGAGTTCCTCGATGTAGTCGAGAGATAGCTTTTGAACATCTTCATTCTCTAGTCGCCATTCTTCGCTTCCGTTCTCCGCAGCTACCACCCTTGGGCTTCTGACTTCGAACTCTACTGGAATGAGAGATTCCGACCCGTGAGAGAGTTTGAACGGTGTTTCCCCTGTGGCTGAGCTAGGAGTGGTCCTCAGAGCCCACAGGACCGAGGGGAGCTGGTCCGCCCAGTTACCTCTTAGATTCTCCACCTTCTTCTTCAGTAGGTTGATGATCAGTTTGTTGGCGGCCTCCACTTGGCCATTGCTCCTTGGGTGATGTACGGAGGCGAACCGAAGGTCGGTTCCTAGCTGCCTACAAAAGTCTTCCAGTTCTAAGCTGGCGAACTGGGGACCATTGTCGGTGATGATGGCGAGAGGGATCCCGAATCTGCAGACGATCTCTCCCCAGATAAAGTTCTTCACGACTTGAGAGGTAGTCTTGGCCAGGGCTTTGGCCTCGATCCACTTGGAGAAGTAGTCGATCATGACGAGAACGAACTTTCGTTGTCCACTGGCTTGAGGGAAAGGGCCGATCAAGTCCATCCCCCAGATGGCGAACGACCATGGGGAGATGATCGATCGGAGCTGCTGGGCCGGCTGCAACTGAAGGGGGGCGAAGAGCTGGCACTTCTGGCACTTCTTCGAGATCTCAGCATCCTTCCGGATAGTAGGCCAGAAGTAACCATGCCTCAATACCCTCTGCTCTAAAGTGCGAGTCCCAGAATGACTTCCACACTCTCCCGAGTGGATCTCCTCCAACACTCGGGGTACTTGGTCTTCGGAAACACATCTGGCCAGGGGGCCCGAGATGGTCTTGCGGTACAGCTCCCCATCTTGCAGGAGGTAGTATGCCGCCTTGTACCGAAATCTTCTTTTATCCCCTTCGTCTGCCGGGAGCTGGCCGCTGGCCAGGAATGCCACGAAGGGATCCATCCACGAGGGGCGTTGCTCGATCTCCATCATCTCTCCCTCTTCAATGGACGGGCGGAACAGCTCGGTGATAGTTCCTCCGGCCCTTGGCCCGTACTTGGGGAGGCGATCTGCTGCCGAGTTCTCTTCTCTTGGCACATGCTCGATGAAGAAGGACTGGAAGCCTCCAATCAGTCCTTTTACTTTTACCAGGTACTTCTGCAAGATGGTGTCGCGCACCTCGAACTCGCCTCGAATCTGCGACGCGACCACCATTGAGTCCGTGAAAGCCCGGACATCACGGATCCCCAGCTCCTTGGCAAGGCGCAAGCCTGCCACTATGGCCTCGTATTTTGCCTGGTTGTTTGTGACGGGGAAGAGGATCTCGACGGCTTGCTCGATTCTTGTTCCCTGCGGGCTGACGAGCACGATGCCCACCCCCACAGAGCTTTTGCCCGAAGCTCCATCAACAAACATCTGCCAAGGAATTGGATTGAGCACCTCTTCTCCTGGCTCCGCTTCCACCGAGAAGTCAGCCAAGAAGTCTGTTACTGCCTGGGCCTTGATCGCTACTCGGGGAGAGAAGGAAATGTCGAACTCGCTGAGTTCTACCGACCATTTCGCCAACCTCCCTGAATGCTCCACTCCCTCTAGGACATTGCGGAGAGGATGATCAGTCACCACTCGGATGGAGTGAGCCTGAAAATAAGGCCGGGGATTTCGTGCCGACACCACCAAGGCGAAGGCAAGCTTTTCCAGGATTGGATACTTCAGCTCCGCCTTCTTCAGCACCCGGCTGACATAGTAGATAGGTAGCTGCCTCTTCCCTTCTTCACGGACCAAGCTGGAGCTAACTGCCTCCGCTCCTACTCCTAGGTAGATGAGCAGGTCTTCGCCTTCCTTCGGGCTCTGAAGGAGGGGTGTCTGAGTCAACTGCTCCTTCAGCCTTCCGAATGCTATCTCACATTCTTCGGTCCACTCGAAGCTTTCTGTTTTGCGGAGCGTTTTGAAGAATGGAGAGCACTTCTCTCCGGCCTTCGAGAGGAAGCGGCTAAGACCCGCCAGCCTGCCTGTCAACCTTTGGACTTCCTTCATCGTTTTTGTGGATGGCATCTCCAGGATTGCCTTAACCTTGTCGGGGTTAGGCTCTACTCCCCTCGGAGTAAGGAGATGTCCCAGGAACTTTCCCCTGCCCGCTCCGAAGACGCACTTCGTCGGATTGAGCCTCATCTTGAATCTTCTTAGCGCCGCGAAGGTCTCTACCAGATCGGCTATGTGTTCTTGGACACTCTTGCTTTTGATCAAGAGGTCGTCCACATACACTTCCAGGTTCCTCCCCTTTTGCTCCTTGAAAATATGGTCCATCATCCGTTGATAGGTGGATCCCGCATTCTTCAAACCGAAGGGCATCATTTTGTAGCTGTAGCAGCCATCGTCGGTGATGAAGGAGACATCGCGGCAATCGGGGGGATGCATCCGGATCTGGTGATATCCTGAAAAACGCATCAAGGAAACTCATCACAGAAAAACCGACGGCCGAATCAACCAGCTCGTCGATTCGAGGTAAGGGATAACAATCCTTCGGGCAGCTTTTATTCATTAAGGAAAAATCCACACACATTCTCCAGCTTCCCCCCGCCTTTGTCACCATTACAACATTGGAGACCCAGCCTGGGTACTGGATCTCTGACACAAAACCTGCATCAAGCAGTTTTTTAACCTCCTCCCTAATTGGCTTGGCGAGGATGGTGGCAGTTCTCCTTTTCTTCTGGCGGACGGGCTGGACAGTGGGATCCAGGTTGAGGCGATGACACGCAACCTCAGGGTCGACTCCTGGCATCTCGGCTGCGCTCCAAGCAAAGATGTCGACGTTCTTCTGCAGACATGCCGCCATATCGATCTTCTCTTCAGTCTTCAGCGACCCGCCAATCTTCAGCAGCCCCGGCACTCTCGCTGCAGAGAGTACCTCGATCTCCTCGACCTCTTTAGCCACTTCCAGCCTGGCCGGGCTCTCCAGCACTCTTCCGAACTCTTCTGCGTCAGCCATCCAGCTGATGGTGCTGACGGCGCTAAGATAGCACTCCCTAGCGGCTCTTGGATCGCTCCTGATCCTCACCTGGACGTCTCCCTTACAGTACTTCAGGCACTGATGGTAGGAGGATGGGACGGCTTTGAAGGCGTTGAGAAGCGGCCTCCCAAAGATGGCCCTGTAACAGCTCGGGGCGTCGACGATGATGAATCGACAGCTGATGGAGGTGCCACCGAGCGTTACAAGGAGATCAGCTCCTCCTTCCACTTCCTTCTTCTCTCCGGAGAAGCCGAAGAGGGGACCATCAGGTGCCCGAACCCTGGCAGCTTCGACTCCCAGTCCGTCAAACGTCCCCTTGAAGATGACGTTTACAGAGCTACCGTTGTCGATCAGAATCCGATCAACGGTGAAGTCCTCCACCGCGGCTTGAATCACGAGGGCATCATGGAAGGGATTCGCGTTCCCTAGCATGTCCTCCTCGGAAAAGGTAATCTCCTCCATCGGGGGCGGTGCTTGTGAGGTCGAGGCGACACTCCTGTGGTAGATCTGATGGAGGCTTCCCTTGCGGGAAGCTTCCAGCCCTGCTCCCCCATGGATTACTCCAACTCGGCCTCCCTGGCCCAGGTCTCCCCGACCTCCCTGGTCGACCCGATCCTCATTCCTCCTGCGAACGACTGCAGCCTGTCCTGCCTGTGGCTCGGCAGGGGCCTCCATACTCCTCTGATCTCCTCCAACCTCTCCTGTTGCCAGCCTCCTCCGGGCTTCCCAAAAGTCTGGGCAGGCAGCCATGGCATGGCCCCCCACCTGGTGGAAGTCGCAGTAGAGAGGAACCTCTTCTGCTTGACGCCTCCTAGGCTTCGGCTTCTTCCTTCCTTGACGGCGGCCTCGCCCGGCTACCGCCATTGCTTCATCGCTCCTCCTCTCCTGACGCCTCTCTGGTTGGCGAAAGGGCCTTCTTTCTGGGGATCTCCCCCTTTGGTCCTGACGCTGGTGCCGTCCAGCCGGCCTCCAAGGTGGCTGGTTGACGGGGACCTGGTAGCGTCTTCCCTCCTCCTGACGCTCAGGGGACTCGACGGGCCTTCTCTCTACGATCCTCCCGGTTTCCTTCCTCCTGAGCTCCTCCTTCTTCTTCTCTTCTTGCCGCTCCGGCCTCTTCCTTTCCTCCCTTCGGGGCTCCTCCCTCTTCCTCTTCTCAGGGATTCCATCCCTCTCTCCACGGTCGCCTCTGGTCACCTGTGCCAGCCTTGCCAAGAAGTCGGGGTTGGAGGCCTCTCCCCGGACAAACTTATTGGCCCTCTGAATGAGGTTGTCGTAGGAGTAGGGAGGATTCTCACTGAGCTCCAACTTGAAGAGGCCTTGACTGATGCCGAATGTCAGGGCCAGCAACAGGATGTTGCTATCCACCTCCTGGATTTGCAGAACCTCCTCCTGGAAGCGCTCGATGTAAGGTCCCAGTGCCTCATCTGGCCCTTGCACGAGGTAGAACAGGGCCGTTGCCTCCTTCTTCAGCTTCCGGGCCGTGTCGAACCGGGTCGTCAGCCCATGACACAGGTCTTCGAAGCAGTAGATTGAGCCTGCGGGCAACTGGTGGAACCAGTCCCAGGCCTTTGCTCGGAAGGTAATGGAAAACAACCTGCACTTGAAGGCGTCCGACATGGTTCGGATAGAGACTATATCCTCAAACCATTGGATGTGCCTGACGGGGTCCTCCTTTCCCGAATAGTAATTCAAGGCTGGGTCCCTGAATCCTTCTGGCACGGGCGCGGCGAGAATCTCCTCGCAGAAGGGGCTCCTCCCTCCTGCCCGGCGACGATCCTCCACTTGGCGAGTATCACCACCATACTCGCCATATGGGCGAGTATCCGGGTATCTCCCCTGCTCGCACGGCTCGCGGAAGCGAATACCTTGCGAGGTTGGCTGGTAGAATTGCGACCTCCTTGGTCGCTAGGTTTCATCCTCCATGTGCTCCTTTCCTGCTCGCCGAGGGGGACTCCCTCCCTCGGACGGAACTGGGCGATGCGGCGAGGTCGCAGTGACCTCGGCGCGCGGCTGAAGCGCTGCTCGCATGGCTCCCTCCATGCGCTGCGCGAAGGCTTCGAAAACCTCCAGCGTCACGAACCTGCCAGTTCCCGTCGAGTTGCCGACCTCCTCCTCATGGTCGCCACCTACGACCATCTCGCCTTCTTGCCGAACTTTCCTTCTCTGACTGCGGTCCACGCTCACCGCACCAAAGTGTTGACGCCAGGAGAATCCTGACCTCAAGATTCGGACCGATGCAGCCGGAGGCTACTCGCCCAACAGTCCAACGAGACGACTAAGCTGGCGACTACTGAAGAGATAGAAGAGCGACACATAAGACCCCAGGTGCTGCGGCAGGGAGGTCCCACCACGTACCCAGAAGCTCCGAAGAGACTTCCCCTCCAAGACCAAAGAATGGCCGAGCAGGGTACGAAGAAGGCACCGACTTGGCTAGTACCGGGAGTAGCGACCAAGTGCGACAGATTCTAGAATGCAAGAGCAGGGTTTCGAAAGCTCAAGTCCAGGTGCCAATCCAAGTACCCCTGGGGTCCTATTTATAGGAAAACCAAGGGGTAGGGGGGTTTTATAGCCCAGCCCCCCAACCTGGCGACTATGGGTTACTCGGCGAGTATCCTGCCATAGTCGCCCACTGGCGAGTATTGGGTGCTGCTCGCACACGCCGGGCCAATAGTCGTCAGGTCTTCTGTTCCATACTCGCCAATCTGGCGAGTATTGCCTGCATACTCGCCGAGGTCTTCTCTTCTCTGCCTTGAACTGTCGGGCTCTGTGTTGACCTCTTTGACTTTGACTTCTGCCTACGTGGCCTGGGGGGGGGGGGGGGGGGTCCACCCTCGGAGAATGAGGGTTGTACACTCAGGTCGAGTTCAACTCGACTAGAGGTGTTGAGTTTTCCTCCACCTCAGGTCGAGTTTAGCTTGACCAGAGGTGTTGAGCTTTCTCCACCTCCAGTTGAGCTCGACTCACAGGAGGGTTGTTAAGTAGAGAAAGGTTCGTCTTCCGCCTCAGGCCGAGTCCAGCTGGAGAGTTCGACTAGAGTAACCGATTGAACTACCTTGGAAAGCGCAGTCGTGAACCAATGCCCAAAAGTGAAACTGCCAAAACCGAGAACTCAACCACGCGTCTGCAGGGCGGGGCCCTAGGGGGATTCCTCTAAAGCCCCACCTACTCGTCAAATAGGTGGGTTGGACTTTCTTTTTGAACTTGATACAAGCTCAAAAAGAGCGGGGATTGTGTACAACCCTCATATTTGCCGAGCTGGTGTGACCCGATGCAGTTGAGATCGCAATAGTGAAAGTAGCCGTGGCACAATGAATCAACCTGTTGAAGGAGTCTGAAGCCACCCAAGGCAAAAGGAGGGGGAGGTAGACGAATCGGTCACTCCCCCGCAATCCGAAGGTAAGGGTGGCGAGTGGACTGACTGGTCCACTCGCCCAAAACCCGCCCAGGCCTACTCGCCCAGGCCTACTCACCCAGGCCCAGGGGCGAGTGGACCATCGGTACACTCGCCCAGTGTAACACCCTCCCTGTTACATAACATATAACAGTAGGTCCGGCCGGGACCCCACGCCATATGAAATGAACAGAAGAGCGCGTTACTAAAATTAGTGTCTAAACAGTTACAAATATAACTATCTCAGCATCAGAGTCACAACGGAAGCATAATTAGAATTTCATTTTAAACCAGTTTATAACAAGTCCACAGTACTACTAGGAATGAAATACAACAAGAGTTATTTACATGAGTTTGTTTACATCATCTAAGTGGCTTCCAAACATCGGCACGCAGGCCGGCCACACATGAACAAAAGTAAACAAAAGCTTTGGCCTTCAAGGGCCAGCACAGCACAGCAGCAGGGGCTCAGCCCGCTATCTCCCGCTAGTCTCACCGGGACCTATAAAAGCAAATCCACCAATTGGTGGGAAAACAAGCAACCGGTCGGCTTTAGCTGACCAAGATTTATAACGACCCCGCCCCACACTCGGGACGGCGGTGCTCCTTCCCTGCAAGTAAGAGTCAGCAGCATATATATATATCCGCAAACAACACCAATGAAGGCAAACCAAGCCACCCGCTTCGTGCTCTCAAGGCACACTTTGGCATACTCCCTGAGTTACGCCCTTACGCTAAGTCTTATTTGAACTTAGACAAGCAAATTGAGCTAGCCCGTAACCGAAGTTATGACACTCTTCCATAGCCCGGTGCAACGAGGGGCGACCTCTACACCACCACTACAGGGGGTTTGGTTCAGCTAGGCCCGTGCTCAATCATCGCGATATATGCGATACGAGTAAGCTTCACCCTATACCCATCTCTTAAAGCTGGGTTTTGCAAGTTCCACAGCTTTTCCTGCTACGCATCCAGTCTCCAGGAATTTAGGTAGCACGGAAACACACAATCTGTGTGCTGGGCGCTACCGCCGGCGCTAACACTAGCGCCCGGCGCTAGCAACAGAACTTAGTTCTGCCCGGCACTGGTAACAGAAATCTGTACTGCCACCTCTGGGAAACCACCTCCAGACATCAACACTAGTAGCTCACCTGGAGCTACCGCCGGCGCTAACGCTAGCGCCCGGCGCTAGTGACAGAACTCAGTTCTGCCACCCAATCTCGAGTATAGCCTGGGAAACACCTCCAGGTCCTATTTTCTGTACAACAACAGTCACATGACCCGAATCACAGCACGTACACGGAATTGTTTCCGGCACTTTACACGCACTAATCATCACCAATCCGGCTCGACCTGTACGGATGAGCTTCACACAGCATGCCTATGTCTGTAATACCGTTTCGGACTCTATATGCAATTTGTGGGGGAAATCACTTCATCCCACCGGGAGATCCAATCTACTATTTCGTAGAAGTCTCCCTAAATAGATGCTAATTAAAGGACGTTCATGCCCAAGGCTGAGGGAGGAGAATCGTTACCCTTGTAGGCCGTTTCGGTGCCATAGGATTGAGAGGGAGGTGGCTGGAATCCGTGGTGGCACACGCACGAAGACGATGCTTCACAAATCCCTCCTGGCACGATGAACGCTCAACTCCAAAGGCTTCCCTTCCCTTCTCCCAGCTCTCAGCCCTCAGTACTCCACAGGAAATCAGAAGGAATGGGCTGAAGAGTCGGGATTTGGGGGTTTTATGTTTTATCGCTACCGCCGGCGCTAGTGGCTAGCGCCTGGCGCTAGCCTGAGTCGGTACCGCTAAGAGACGCTACCGCCGGCGCTAGCGCTAGCGCCTGGCGTTAGCTCATAGGTTTCAGCCTGATCCATTTCTCGGGAGTTCTCGGAACCATTTCTCGGGATTTCTCGGGAGTTCTCGGGACGCTACCGCCGGCGCTATCGCTAGCGCCAGGCGCTAGCTCCCTGATTTCAGCTCATGCTCATTTTTGGTATTTTGGATGCACATGCCATTTGGGGTCTTACAGGTCTTCCCCCCTTTAATGAATTTCGTCCCGAAATTCTAACAGTGCAAATAAACAAAACGATACAAAATACAATTTGTACCTTAAAGGAACAGCTCGGGGAACTCCTCACGCATAGTTTGCTCGCGCTCCCATGTAAGTTCCTCACGACCGCAGTTGTTCCAGCGGACTTTGACCATCTTGATCAATTTATTCCGTAGCTGTTTGACCTCAGTGTCTTCGATGCTAATAGGTATGACCTTTGTCTTCAACCCATCATCGACCGGCACCTGAGTAGCCACAAGCACTTGGCTAGGCTCTGGTACAGCTTTCCTCAATACTGATATGTGGAATACATCGTGTAGACCACTCAACTCTGTCGAAAGAGCGAGTCGATAGGCAGCTTCGCCAACACGTTCCAGTATCTCAAATGGTCCAAGGTATCTTGGACTCAGCTTTTTCAAGCGCCGAATCCTGCACACACCCTTGAAAGGTTTGATCTTGAGATAAACCCAGTCGCCCACGGCGAACTCGACGTTTCTGTGCTTGGAATTGTAGTATTTCGCCTGCCTATCTTGCGCAATTAACAATCTCTCCCGGATTGTTTGAATAGCCGAATTTGCCTCTTCGACTTCCTTTCGCTTAAACAGCTTCGTTTCACCTGTCTCCGCCCAAGATAAGGGAGTGCGACAAGCTCTACCATAGAGGGCCTCGAAGGGGGTCATCTTTATACTTGCCTGATAGCTGTTATTGTAAGCGAATTCGAACATGAAAAGATGATCTTCCCACTTTTTACCGAAGTCCAGGACGCACATTCGGAGCATATCCTCCATGGTTCTGTTCGTACGTTCAGTCTGTCCATCCGTCTGAGGGTGGAAGGCAGTACTAAACTTCAGTTTTGTACCTAACAGCTGGTGGATTAGCTTCCAATCTTTCGAAGTGAAGCGCCCATCTCGGTCACTGACGATGCTACGGGGCACACAGTGCAATCGTACAATGCTATCAACATAAAGTTTTGCTAACTTTTCAACTGAATCGTCCTTCCGGTTTGGAATAAAGTGGGCTACCTTTGTCAAGCGATCCACGATCACCCATACGGCATCATTCCCACTCTGTGATCTCGGCAAACCGTGCACGAAATCCATCGAAATGTCATCAAATTTCCATTCCGGTATAGGCAACGACTTCAGGAAACCTCCAGGTTTCTGACATTCCGCCTTCACCTGTGCGCAAGTTTTGTATTTTGCCACATACAAGGCGATGTCTTTCTTTAATCCTGGCCACCAAAACAGCTTTTTCATGTCCTGGTACATTTTTGTGCTCCCTGGGTGAATTGAGTATTTGGTAAAATGCGCTTCGTACATCAATTCCTCCCGCAACTTACCCACATTTGGGACGCACAACCGACCGTCTTTCCACATCAGACCGTCGTTCATCACAAACTCTGCAGCAGTCCTAACCCCAGACTCTGCCAAATAGCGTTGCATGCTCGAATCAAGCTCCAGGGCCTGTCGTATTCTGTTCGCGAGGTCATACTGCACCTCCGTCCAGTTTAAGCACGCATTCGCACTAGAACTCCTCTCTACACAGGAGATCTCCAAGGCTTCCAAGTCCCTGATCAGACATGGATCATACATCTGAATCCAGTTGGCCTGGGAAAAAGCCCTCCTGCTCAATGCATCTGCGACGACATTCCCCTTTCCGGGAGTATAATGTATATCAAACGTGTAGTCCCCCAGGAACTCCATCCACCTTCGTTGTCGCATATTGAGCTCTTTCTGCGTTAACAGATACTTAAGGCTCTTATGGTCTGTAAAGATGTCAACCTTCACACCATATAAGTAGTGCCGCCACAGCTTTAGAGCGAATATCACGGCCGCCAACTCCAAATCGTGGACCGGATAGTTCCGCTCATGCACTTTCAACTGTCGAGAGCCATAAGCTATCACCTGACCGTGCTGAAGAAGTACGCAGCCTAAGCCGCTCCCTGACGCATCACTATAAATTTCATAACCCTCTGCACCTGATGGCAAACACAAAATTGGTGATGTGGTCAGACGCCTCTTTAATTCCTCAAAAGCCCGTGCACACTCCGATGACCAAACGAACTTCTGATCCTTCCTCGTCAAGGTGGTGAGAGGTAGAGCGATCCGCGAAAAGTTTTCCACGAAGCGCCGATAGTAGCCGGCAAGTCCAAGAAAACTCCTGACTTCTGCTACTGTTGCCAAAACGGGCCACTTCTGGATTGCATCAATCTTTGCCGGATCCACTGCGATACCCTCGCCACTAACAACATGACCAAGGAACGCCACTGAGGCTAGCCAGAACTCGCACTTAGAGAACTTGGCATATAATTGACTACGTCGCAGGATTTCCAAAACTTCACGCAAATGAATCGCGTGTTCTTCTTCAGACTGAGAGTACACCAAGATATCGTCAATGAAGACAATAACAAACCGATCAAGGCACTCTCGAAAGGTCCTATTCATCAGATCCATAAATACTGACGGTGCATTCATCAATCCAAACGGCATCACTGTAAACTCGTAGTGTCCGTAGCGAGTACTGAATGCTGTCTTAGGAATATCACAATCCCGAATTCGTAACTGGTAATAGCCGGACTTGAGATCCAACTTTGAATATACCGTTGAACCAACTAGCTGATCGAATAAGTCATTGATTCGAGGAATCGGATACTTGTTCTTCTCGGTCAGCTTGTTCAATTCTCGGTAGTCAATGCATAGACGCAGGCTTCCGTCCTTCTTCTTCACAAAAAGGACCGGAGCACCCCAAGGGGAGGTACTTGGACGTATATAACCCTGCTCTAGCAACTCCTGTAATTGAACTTTCAATTCCGCCATCTCCTTTGGCGCAATTCGGTACGGAGAGCGTGAAACAGGTTTGGCACCTGGCACCAGTTCTATAGTGAAGTCAATCTCTCGCTGAGGTGGCGCCCCAGGGAGATCTTTCGGAAACACATCTGGATACTCTGAAATCACAGGAACATCACTCAAACTGGGTTGAGGCTTTGCAGCCCCCACTAGCACAACACATAGCTCTGCGCCCTGCCGAACCGCCTTGACCACTTGGACAGCAGACATCAGTCATCAGTGTCTTGCTCGATCCACGCAAACCAGAAAACATAGTCGCACATTCGGTATTTCTCCCCAGTGTGACCTCCTTAGAAGTGCAATCAATGTAGGCCTGCTGCGCTGACAGCCAGTCCATACCAAAGATTACATCGAATTCCGAAAGCGGGAGTATCAGTGCTTCCAAATCAAAGTCTTGACTCCCTATTCGTACCTTTACTACACAACCTCGATCCGCGCGCATCGAACACCCATTGGGTAGCATCACATCTAATCGTTCCTGTCTAAACAACGAAGGCACTCCAAGTTGCTGTATGAAGGCCTCCGATAGAAAGGAATGTGAAGCACCCGTATCAAATAGTGCTCTCGCCGGATAGTTAAAGATCATGACAAAGCCTAGGACGGTTAACAAGTAATGTATAAGGTATGACGTATAAAACAAACAACAAAAGCTATATACTATCACATACCTGTCACCACATCGTGCTGTTTGATGGCCTCCTGTTGGCCAAGGTTATAAACTCTAGGCTGGGCTGGAGCAGCGTGAGATGCGGTTGACTCTGCCGCCTTTCCTTTCTCTGCTGCATAGGCCGCAACTAGCCTCTTCCCACTACGACATTCACGAGCAAAGTGCCCCGGTCTGCCGCAGTTGTAACAGGTGAGTGGACCTCGCCCAGTCACTCCCGATGCTGAAGATTGAGCTGACCCAGACGGTCGCGCTCCTTTCTTCCACTTGCCTTGCCCCGACTTTGCCGAGCTCGATACTTTGAACTCTGGCTTGACTACTGCTAGCTCTTTCTTACTGCGGGACCGCTTCATGTCTTTTTCTAAAGAACGAGCTGAGTTGACCAGGGTCATAAACCCTTGCGTCATTGGCCCCGTCAGAAGGAACCGCAACTCTTCCCTCAGACCTTCATAGAACCGATTTGTCTTCCGTGCTTCATTGGCAAAGGTCGCTCCTGCATAGCGACCCAACCGTGTAAACTCATGCAGATAGTCGTCGATCGTACTATCACCCTGAGTCAGCCGGTTGAACTGATTTTCCATTTCTATTTGTTGGGCCCGTGGAAGATATCGCGCCAAGAACAGTCTAGAAAACTCATCAAAAGAGATATCAGTCAACTGCCTTCCCGCTAGCTGATGTATCTCCAACTCATCCCACCACAGCTGCGCCTCCCCATCTAGTAGAAAGGTTGCCAAAATCACTTTTTGTCCTTCCTCCGTGTCCGTGGCCTTCAAGGTTTTGCGCACCTTTGACAACCAATCCTCTGCTTGTGTCGGGGTTCCTGCCCCCGTGAACGTAGGAGGGTGGAAACTCAAAAAGTATTGCAACTGTTGATCGGGAGCTCTTCGTGCCCTCAACGACATTGGCCTTTCTACCGCAGGTTCAGCTGCTGGAGCCTGCACCGGAATCGCTCTCGGAGTAGGAGGCTGTCCAGGGACATGACCTCCTGGTTGCGCCGTGAACATCGCAAAGACTGCCTCAGCGATCATCCTTACGGTTTCAGCCGAAGGAGGAGTCGGCACCGGAGTTGGTGCACTGCTTGCAGTCGAACGAGGGGGTCGAGAAGGCCCCGCTCCACTCCCAGTCGCCTATATATGTACCCAAAACATAATTAGCGACTAAGAGATAACAGCAATCAAGAAAGGAACACAGAAGTTCCATCTGAATGCTACACAAATACATGTAAGTCATTCCGACAGTGGACAAAACTGGTTATTTATATGAGTTAAAGGCGACGCACACACGCGCTCACCACCCCTTAAAAGAATTCGACCACGAATTCAGAGGGAAAGAGATCGAGACCCGTAGCTGATACCAATTTGTAACACCCTCCCTGTTACATAGCATATAACAGTAGGTCCGGCCGGGACCCCACGCCATATGAAATGAACAGAAGAGCGTGTTACTAAAATTAGTGTCTAAACAGTTACAAATATAACTATCTCAGCATCAGAGTCACAACGGAAGCATAATTAGAATTTTATTTTAAACCAGTTTATAACAAGTCCACAGTACTACTAGGAATGAAATACAACAAGAGTTATTTACATGAGTTTGTTTACATCATCTAAGTGGCTTCCAAACATCGGCACGCAGGCCGGCCACACATGAACAAAAGTAAACAAAAGCTTTGGCCTTCAAGGGCCAGCACAGCACAGCAGCAGGGGCTTCAGCCCGCTATCTCCCGCTAGTCTCACCGGGACCTGTAAAAGCAAATCCACCAATTGGTGGGAAAACAAGCAACCGGTCAGCTTTAGCTGACCAAGATTTATAACGACCCCGCCCCACACTCGGGACGGCGGTGCTCCTTCCCTGCAAGTAAGAGTCAGCAGCATATATATATATATATATCCGCAAACAACACCAACGGAGGCAAACCAAGCCACCCGCTTCGTGCTCTCAAGGCACACTTTGGCATACTCCCTGAGTTACGTCCTTACGCTAAGTCTTATTTTAACTTAGACAAGCAAATTGAGCTAGCCCGTAACCGAAGTTACGGCACTCTTCCATAGCCCGGTGCAATGAGGGGCGACCTCTACACCACCACTACAGGGGGTTTGGTTCAGCTAGGCCCGTGCTCAATCATCGCGATATATGCGATACGAGTAAGCTTCACCCTATACCCATCTCTTAAAGCTGGGTTTTGCAAGTTCCACAGCTTTTCCTGCTACGCATCCAGTCTCCAGGAATTTAGGTAGCACGGAAACACACAATCTGTGTGTTGGGCGCTACCGCCGGCGCTAGCAACAGAACTTAGTTCTGCCCGGCACTGGTAACAGAAATCTGTACTGCCACCTCTGGGAAACCACCTCCAGACATCAACACTAGTAGCTCACCTGGAGCTACCGCCGGCGCTAACGCTAGCGCCCGGCGCTAGTGACAGAACTCAGTTCTGCCACCCAATCTCGAGTATAGCCTGGGAAACACCTCCAGGTCCTATTTTCTGTACAACAACAGTCACATGACCCGAATCACAGCACGTACACGGAATTGTTTCCGGCACTTTACACGCACTAATCATCACCAATCCGGCTCGACCTGTACGGATGGGCTTCACACAGCATGCCTATGTCCGTAATACCGTTTCGGACTCTATATGCAATTTGTGGGGGAAATCACTTCATCCCACCGGGAGATCCAATCTACTATTTCGTAGAAGTCTCCCTAAATAGATGCTAATTAAAGGACGTTCATGCCCAAGGCTGAGGGAGGAGAATCGTTACCCTTGTAGGCCGTTTCGGTGCCATATGATTGAGAGGGAGGTGGCTGGAATCCGTGGTGGCACACGCACGAAGACGATGCTTCACAAATCCCTTCTGGCACGATGAACGCTCAACTCCAAAGGCTTCCCTTCCCTTCTCCCAGCTCTCAGCCCTCAGTACTCCACAGGAAATCAGAAGGAATGGGCTGAAGAGTCGGGATTTGGGGGTTTTATGTTTTATCGCTAGCGCCGGCGCTAGTGGCTAGCGCCTGGCGCTAGCCTGAGTCGGTACCGCTAAGAGACGCTACCGCCGGCGCTAGCGCTAGCGCCTGGCGTTAGCTCATAGGTTTCAGCCTGATCCATTTCTCGGGAGTTCTCGGAACCATTTCTCGGGATTTCTCGGGAGTTCTCGGGATGCTACCGCCGGCGCTATCGCTAGCGCCAGGCGCTAGCTCCCTGATTTCAGCTCATGCTCATTTTTGGTATTTTGGGTGCACATGCCATTTGGGGTCTTACACCCAGTCCTGGGGGCGACTCGCCCAGGCCCAGGGGCGAGTGGACCCTTGGTCCACTCGCCCGCCCCCTAAGCTGGGTGGTGAGTGATCTGCATGGTCCACTCATCTGCCCCCTATGCTAAGGGTGGGGCGTACTGTTCGGCCAGGTAAGAATTGGGTCGCGGGTGGTATTTTCAGGCAGCGGAAGTCGGCTATTAGCAGACCGTTTTGGCTATCCGCAACCCATTTTCAAGAGGTCTATAAATGGACCCCAATGGGCACCTTGGGAGTGGTTGGTCTCCCCTCCCTCTTGTGTGTGTCTTGTGAGCAAGCACTCCACCCCCCTGTCAGTTAAGGTTGATGACGAGGTGACCCTTAGTGCCCTCCAAGGTGCCAGGGCCCCAGGCTCAGCATTGGTTTAGGAGAGAAAGCTCTCTTTGAACTTCCGGGTGTGTGGTGGGACCTCCTAGCTGCAACTTAAGGGGTTCGTTTTAAGTTCTAAGTATTCTTAGGTGCAAGGTCCTTCGGTTCTCAGCAACTAGTCAAGGTTTCAGCTGCATACTCATTGCGAATGTCGAGACCAGTTCTCTGGTTTCAACACGTGTGTTCTAAACGGAGCATTCCTATTAGTCCTCCCGGTAGTTACCGGGGTAAGTTACCGGGTCGCCCCTTTTGGAATCTATAAATAGGCCCTCATTCCTCTAATTTTGGACCCTCTCTCATTCTCCCTCTTTTCCTCCTAAGTGCAAAAGAGCTCTCACACTTCTTCAAGTTTTCCTCCGTGCAGGATCGCGCAGTGGTCATCGCCGCCAAGGAGTTGCTAGACTCCGGGTCCCGCCAAATGAATGGTGAAGGCGCTCAAGCGCTCAGAACATTAAGCTCCAGACTACCAGTGTGTATAGAAGACCGTCCGGACTCCAAAATGTAGTGCTCCCCACTGCGATCGAAAAAAGTACTTAGCTTCGTGAGTGGTGGTTTGTTACCCTCAGAGCATTTCTCGCTCTCCCCCGTTGTAACGAGTCGCGGCCTGTCGCCCACAATCCCTCAAGTGCATTTAGGTCGACTCCGAGCCGACCGCGTGATTTTTTACCTCTTTCCGGGGTTTTCCACAATAAAAAAGATTTCTTGTCAACCGTTTCTTTTCTATGACTGTTTGCGCGCTCGTCCGCTCCCGGGCTAAGAAGGTCGATTCTCAGACCGGTTCAAGGAGCCTCAAGTAGACCGCAACAAGTATGTCATTTTTTTTTTAATTTATATTTTGTTTATAAAAAATTTAAACAAATAAATATTTAAAAATAAATTACAAACAATAATTTAAAAATACCCGGGCCAGACCCTAAGCCTGGGGGCCTAGGTAGGCCCCTTTCAATGGCGAATGCCCGGCCCGGCCTGACTGCAACCAAGGGACCGGCCCGGGCCCGACTCCAAAAAGCCCGGGCCCGGTAAGCCCGATTCAAGCCCGGGCCCAAGGGCTTTTTGGACAGGGGTACCTGCGCTTAACACGTGCAATTAAAATATATTTTTTTAAAAATAATTTTAAAATATTAATAAATGAATTTTTAAAACCATTTTAAGATTTTATTTGTCTAGAATTTAATTATTAAAAAAAAATCTGATCGGACTTAATAAAATCCGAAAAAATGATATTACAAATATTTAGATTTTTCATCGATTTTTTTTTCAAACTAATTAGATATAATTAAAAAACAATTAGATTAATAGGATCTTAAAATGATTATGAAAATCTAGTCATTAATATTCCAAAGTTATTTTTATAAAAAAAAGTTAAAAAATGAAATATAATATTTATTCGAAAGAGTAGCTCAGAGCTCATTATTGTCGTTATAAATACTCACTGCCCCAGCTTCTCATAGCCCTAGAAGTTAGTGAGTGGTAATTAAACACTATTATATATGGCTTCTACTCTCGTCTTCCTCCTGGTCTCTGCTCTCGGCCTGCTCTCTTCTCCGGCGCCGGCGGTGGCGCAGAACCTCCCTCCCATTGTAAATGGCCTCTCCTTCACCTTCTACAAATCCAGCTGCCCGAAACTTGAGTCCATCATCAAAGACTCCCTCAAGAAGCAATTCAAGAAGGATATCGGGCTCGCCGCCGGCCTTCTTCGCATTCACTTCCATGACTGCTTCGTCCAGGTTTGTAAATTCTTCATGGAGTTTCTCTTCTTAATTCTCGGCTTGATTGATGATGAGCTAGTAGTAGTACTGCAGGGGTGCGACGGGTCGGTGCTGCTCGACGGGTCGGCCAGCGGTCCGAGCGAGCAAGACGCGCCGCCGAACCTGACGCTCCGGCCGGCGGCGTTCAAGGCTATCAATGATCTCCGAGCTCTGATCGACGACAAATGCGGCCGCGTTGTCTCCTGCGCCGACGTGCTTGCCCTTGCTGCCCGTGACTCCGTTGTTTTGGTTCTCTCTCTCTCTCTTTCTCTCTCTCTCTCTCGCGCGCGCGCGCGCGCACACAAGTAATTTAGATATTAATTTGATAATTAATTAGGATTTCGTTCAAAGTTTATGAACTTTAATTAACAGATTAATCACGACTGTTAATTAAATTTGATCAACTAATAATAGTAATAACGAGATGAATAAAAGTGATTTTGAAGTGGCGCTGCCATTAGCACCGCAGTTTTGGCTAGTTGCACCGTACTTTCTTCTTATTTTTCGCACCTTTTGGAAATACATCTTGTACATGCATTTTTAGGAATATTGTCCAACACGAAAATTATAGATTTCGACGAGATCTACAACTTTCGTGCTGAACACTTTTCCTAAAAATGCATGTATAAGACGTACTTTGGAAATACGTATAGGTTTCACGCATTTTGTAAATACGTCTTGTACATGCATTTTTAGGAAAAGTGTTCAACACAAAAGTTGTACATCTCGTCGAAATCTACAACTTTTGTGTTGGACAATTTTCCTAAAAATGCATGTACAAGACGTATTTCCAAAAGGCGCGAAAATTATGAGAAAGTACGGCAATACTACAGTTGTTGTTGTACGGCAATACTACAGTGCTAATAGCAGCGCCCTTTTTGAAAAGTCCTTTATTTTACAATTTCTTAGGTTCTTTGAAAAAAGAATAAAAAAATTATATTTTTGAAAAGAATTATTCCTTGAGGGTGCCTCGTGTTTTTCAAGGTTTGAAATATTTGTTAGGTTATGGAGCATTTACGCACCGGGCAATATTAATTTTAGCATATTTAACACGTTGCTTTATTTATGATGATTTATATGGACCAAGATTTTACGAATTCACAAATCTTGACTTTTTATTTTGACCTGCAGTTAGCGCTTTGATCTGCCCTTGGCATAATAACGGCCTTATTTATTGTGCGTTAACTTTTACCTATTTATTTGAAAATTTTATTAATTATAACTATGCATGTGTAGCACACGCTTTTAATATAAAATATATATAGGCTTAGATAATTTTTATTAGAGCGGCGGTCGATCTCTTGGAAAAAAAATAATATTGTCAAAATTGTCTGATTTACAGTTTACACCTCAACAATTTTTAAATTAAGATTACGGATATATATTTTGGTTTTTTTTAATGTGCGATTTAGGGTTGAATAAAAAGTACCGGTCTAAATTGAAATACATTTGGTTGTACTGATGGCAGTCCGGCGGCCCGAAGTACAAAGTGCCTCTCGGCCGTCGCGACGGCATCACCTTCGCCACCCGCAACGCCACCCTGGCCAGCCTCCCCGCCCCGACCTTCAACGTCACTGAAATGCTCCCCGTCCTCTCCCGCATCAACCTCGACGCCGACGACCTCGTCGCCCTTTCCGGCGGCCACACCATCGGCCGCGGCCACTGCTCCTCCTTCTCCAATCGCCTCTTCCCGTCCCGCGACCCCACCATGGACCAGACCTACTTTAAGAACCTCCGGAATACCTGCCCGGCGGCCGACACCAACGCCACGGCGGTGCTCGACATCCGCAGCCCCAACGTCTTCGACAACAAGTATTATGTGGATCTGATGAATCGCCAGGGGCTTTTCACATCCGACGAGAATCTGTACTTCGATTCGAGGACCAAATCACTAGTTCTGGATTTTGCGCTGAATCAGTCGCTCTTCTTTGAGAAATTTGCGTTCTCGATGGTGAAGATGGGGCAGCTCGGGGTGCTGACCGGCGGGAACGGGGAGATCAGGGCGAATTGCTCGGCGAGGAATGGAGGGAAGATATCGATGTGGCCGGTGGTGGAAGACGGCGAAGAAACCGCTGCTTTTTAGGGATTTGGAGCTCCGGCGAGTCCACTGGAATCAGGCTTATGTTATCGAAGACTTCGTTGTCTTCTCTAAAGAATTTCATTACGTTTAATGGTGATGTGGGTTGAGTTGTTGCGGTTTTTGTCACCCACAGGTTTTTGTAATAAAGAAGATGGTTATCTAGCGAAGAAGATAGTACTCTGTAATAAAGTTGACTCTGTTTTTTTATTTCTTGTCATATAAATTCGATTAATTTGATGATGAGAATTTTAATTTGATTTATATGCGCACAGTCTAGTCGTGTACAAAAAAACCGATCCTAACTGGTCCCAGAGGTCCCAAGCAGTCCTCATTTTTCCCTCAAAGACCGGTCCCGGACTGAGACCGGTAATAGACCGGTCCGGGACTGGGACCGGTAAAAGACCGGTCCCGGACTGGGACCGGTAAAAGACCGGTCCCGGACTGGGACCGGTAAAAGACCGGTCTTCCTGGGATAGGACCGGAACCGGGACTCCCGTGAAGAGCTGTTAAAACAGCTCTTAAAAGAGTTGTTAGCTGTTAACAGCTCTTTAAAGAACTGTTAAAACTTAAAACAAGTCTTTAAAAGAGCTGTTGGTAACAATTGTTACCTGACCGACAACAATTAATGCTGTCGGTCTGCTGCAGCAGCTGGGCTGGTGCAGCCTGCGTCAGCCTAGGGCCTAGGCTGCACAGCCTAGGCCCTAGGCTATTTAAAAATATATATATTTTTTTAAAATTAATAACCCCCCTCTCTCTCTCATTTAAAAAAAAAGTTTTTTTATAACCCCCCTCCTATCATCCGACCCCCTCCCTCTCTCTCTCTCTCTATCACTCTCTCTCACCTCACTCTCTTTTTATATTAAAAAAAAAATTAAATAAAAAAAGACCGGTCCGGGACCGGTTAGGACTGGTTAGGACCGGTCCCAGCCGGTCCTCCTCCGGAGGGGAAAAACCGGTCCCGGACCGAGACTGGTTTAGACGGGACCGGTCCGGGACCGGGCGGCCAAAAGACTGGTATTTTAAAAGACCGGTCCCGGACCGGACCGACAGTCTTTTTGTTCACGGCTAGCGCACACTCATAATAATTATGGGCAGACCGAGGTGTAAAAAAACTGCAAGAACGGTCACACAAATCTTTATGCATTTTATTTCGGTCTGTTATTAGTCTTGGGGTCTGTTTGGGAGAGCTGCTGCGGATTGAGAAGCTGCTGATTGAACAGAGCTCTTTGAGGAGCTGTTTTGAAAAGTTGCAGGCTGTTTGGATGGTCTGTGGATAAGCGTTGATTGAACAGAGCTCTTTCAAATAAAACTGTTTGGTAGAACAGCTTTTGAGAGCTGTTTTTTTAAACGAAAATATTAATATATATTGTTCTCAAACATTAAAACATATCAATAAAAATAAATATTATTCTCAAATATAACATGAAATGGTAGTATCTCTGGTGCGTTCGTTCCACTTTATTCAATCATTCCTCGTCACCTGCACAATAAAAAAATTTGTTATTTCTCATACTTTTGTTTAATATGATTTCAAGAGTTTATACATACACACAAACACATTTATACATACACACACATTTATACATACACACAAATACATTTATACATACACACACAAACACATTTATACATACACACATAAACATATACACAAACATACACAAACATATATATACATACACACAAACAAACATTCATCTAAAAAAGCACACACAGTTTCAACCACACACACATATACCTACACAAACACACGTTCACCAAAACACAAAAGAAATTAAACATTCACATATAGCTGTAATATACCACCCCTAAATTCAGAAAAAAAACCTAAGAAGAAGAAAGGAGGAGGAGAAGAGATGCTTACAGTGAAGAGGACAAGAGCAGCAGAGAGGGATTTGTAGGAGGAGGTCGAGGGAGGTCGAGAGCACAGAAATAGCGGCGATCCATTCACCTGCACATAATTGCAGCGGAATGGAGGTCGAGAGCGGCAATGGAGGTCGAGGGAGGCAAGAGTGGCGATGGAGGTCGAGAGCGGCGATGGAGGTCGAGAGCGGCGATGGAGGTCGAGAGCAGCGATGGAGGTGATGGATGAGGTCGAGAGCGGCGAGGGAGGTCGAGGGAGGAAGAGCTGCGATGGAGGTCGAGAGCGGCGTGATCGGGAAAGGCTCGCCCTGGATCGGGAATGAAACTAGCGGAAGGAAGCGCGATTATTAAGCGTTGTACGCGGGGTCTCAGCCGCTCCCTGTAAATAGCTAAAACCGCTGATTTGAGATACGCGCTTTTAGGAAATGGCTTGATCCAAACAGCTACATAACAGCTCCAGCGGATGGAAAATAGCTTTTCCATCCGTTGGAGCTGTCCCAAACAGACCCTTGGTCTACTCTTATCTGGAATACGTCTGCCCATAACAGAGGCCAATTTTAATTGGTCTTTGCAAATTTACACGTATTATTAAAAAATAAATAATATTTAATTATTTAAATATTAAACATTAGTTTAAATTTGTTGCGGAATGCTTAGGGCTCTTGGTAGACCGGTTCACTTGAACCGCCTCAGCTCGTGAGCGAGCTAAGCGCGCAAACAGTCAATTAGAGGTTCGTTGAGTACGCAGAGACTTTTTAACGTGGAAAACCCGGAAAGGGTAAAAAACCACGCGGCCGGAGCTGTGCCGACCAAACTTCACTATCTTCTGGAGGAGTTACAACTTGGTGGCTAGAACTCGAGCGCGACAGGCCGCTGCTCGTTACAATACTTGGAGAAAGAGAGCTTCGAGGGTGACAGGCCACCTCTCGAAAAAACTAAGTCCTTTTCCCTTCTGAGACTGCTAGTCGCCTTTCGGAAGCGGGAAAGCCAGTCGCCTTTCGGAAGCGGGAAGGCCAGTCGCCTTTTCCTTCTGAGAATGCTTGTCGCCTTTCTGGGATTGAGAAGGCTAGTCGCCTTTCGGAAGTGGGAAGGTCAGTCGCCTTTTCCTTCTGAGAATGCTTGTCGCCTTTCTGGAATTGAGAAGGCTAGTCGCCTTTTCCTTCTAAGAAATGTCGGTCGCCTTTCTGGAAGATGAAGATCTTCGAGTCCCGAAGGAGATCTTCAAGTCCCGAAGGAGATCTTCAAGTGCCGAAGGAGAATTCCGCAAAAGTCTGCAAGGAGCTCTCCCGAGTCCCGAAGTCAAGGTCCTCTCAAATGAAGCCATGGGGCTCCTTTTATAGTTTTTGCCGGGGGCGGCCCGGTAATTTTGCCGTTGGCAGTTTCCATAAATGCTCGGTGGACGAATCATATTCTCCGGTTCGGGGCCCTCGGATCACTATTTTTCGTAAATGACCACCTTGCCCCTCGGGCAGCTTGGGCAGTTTGGGCAGTTCGGGCAGTTCGGGCAGTTCCGTTGGAGGTGAAAAAGGCGACTAACTGTTCCTGAAAAGTGAGAAGCCTGAAACCCAAAATGTGAGAAGCCGGAAAGACAAAAAGTGAGAAGCCGGAAAGACAAAAAGTGAGACGCCTGAAAGACAAAAAGTGAGACGCCTGAAAGACAAAAAGTGAGACGCCTGAAAGACAAAAAGTGAGAATGCTTCCTGACTGTGCTCAGAAGCATTCTGAGCGCGCGCTAGCGCTAAAGTGGTCCGAGCGCGCAACGAACATGGAAGCGCCTTGAACGCGCTTGGAGGCGTTCTGAGCGCGCGTAAGCGCGGAGGCGTTCTGAATGCGCTTGGAGATGTTCGGAACACGCTTGGAGGCGTTCTGAGCGCGCGACGAACATGGAGGTGCTTTGAACGCGCTTGGAGGCGTTCTGAGCGCGCGTAAGCGCGGAGGCATTCTGGGCGCGCTCAGAAGCGTTCTGAGCGCGCAACGAACATGGAAGCGCTTTGAACGCGCTTGGAGGCGTTTTGAGCGCACGTAAGCGCGGAGGCGTTCTGAGCGATCGGTGGAGCGGGGAGTTGTCCCCCAAATAGAAATTGGGACCCGACGCACCTGACGGGGGCGCGACTGCAGCAGGGCCCCTTCCGAGCCCCCCTGCGGAAAAAGGCGAGGGGAGGGGGTCGGACCGTATCCTACGGGCGGTGCGGCTGAGTCGCACCCCGGGGGGGTGCGGCTTGGCCGCACCCCTAGAGGGGTGCGGCTGGGCCGCACCCCACAAGGGGTGCGGCTAGGCCGCACCCCCAAGGGGGGTGCGGCGTGGCCGCACCCCCTTGAGGGGTGTGGCTGGGCCGCACCCCACAAGGGTGCGGCTTGGCCGCACCCCTTGAGGGGTGCGGCTTGGCCGCACCCCTTGAGGGGTGCGGCTAGGCCGCACCCCCAAGGGGGGTGCGGCTTGGCCGCACCCCCTTGAGGGGTGCGGCTGGGCCGCACCCCCTTGAGGGGTGCGGCTGGACCGCACCCCCTTGAGGGGTGCGGCTGGGCCGCACCCCCTTGAGGGGTGCGGCTGGGCCGCACCCCCTTGATGGGTGCGGCTTGGCCGCACCCCCAAGGGGGGTGCGGCTTGGCCGCACCCCTTGAGGGGTGCGGCTGGGCCGTACCCCTTGAGGGGTACGACTCCGCGCGAGCCGCACCCCGAGGGGGGTGCGGCGGGGCCGCTCCCCCGCGACGGGGGTCGCTGCCCGCGCGCTACCGTGCGTGCGGTAGCGCACGTGCTTGCGGTTTGCTCTCCGCGCGCTCTGTTTCTGGCGGTTGGCGGCGGAGATGGCGGGCTCGGTTTCTTCGATTCGAGCGATCGCGTGTTGACCGCTGACCCCCACCTCTCTTTAGTGGAGCTTCCTTTAGACGCACCCCAGGGCCTTTACGGGTGGTATAACATAAGCCCCCCAAACCTTCGGAGTCCGAGTTTCGGTGCGAGGAGTTCGGAGGTTTTTAATTTTTCTGTGGCGGCTTTGATCGTTGCTCTCTTTGCGGTGCCTTGGGTAGGAGTTGCTGTCGGAGGATGAGTGTGTGGTTGCTTTTGGTTCCTTGTTCTGTTTAGGCATTTCTCGCTCTGCGTTGCGTTGTGATAGCGCTCTCGTGGGCCCGCTGCCCTGGTCATTGTCGAAGCGTCGGTTGAGGGAAGACGCTTCCAGATGGCCAGCGAAGAATGTTCGTTTTTTGAGTTTGTTGCTGGCTAGGTGAGGAGCGATATGTCCGTTTTGCCGAGGAAGAGGGATCACGACTTGTCTCGCATCAAGCAGTTGGATGTCGACATCTCTTCTTCCCGGTCTGAAGTCGAGAAGCTGCGGGTGGAGTATGGTGGTGACAAGGCGCTTGCTCAAGATGCGCTTCGTCAGCTGTCGGAAGCTCAGGGGAGATGTTCCGCCTGGAGGGGGAGCTGGGCTTTCTGAGGAGCGAGGTGGGCCGGATGGGTGCACGCGGGCTGACCTGCTGCTGCGCGCTCAAGCGAAGGTCGGGTGCAGCCTTGAGGAGGCCAAGGTGGCCGGAGTGGCCGAGTTCCGAGATTCTCTTGCTTTTGTCGAGGAGCGGTTCCAGATGGCGGAGGAGATTCGTGCTGAGGTCATGACGAAGGAGGTCGGGCCCCTGTTGGAGGACGAGCGCGAAGTCGCCGTCCAGCGCGGTATTCAGAAGACTCTTCGCCTGGTGGGGAGGAAGTTCGGGTGTGACACCGCCGGTCTTGGAGCGGGAGACCTTTCGGAGGATGAGTGCTCGGACGCAGCCGATGATTGATGTTGATTGTCTTCTGTTTTCTTGATTTCCATACTATTGTTTGCTTGTGTGTAGCGTTGAGCTGACGCGGGTGTACCCTCTTATTGTGTTCATCGTATTTACTTATTTGTGCGATCCTGTTAATCTGGTTGTTAGCACCTGCACAGTTACAGATGAGTTTGCGCGGACCTGAGCCCGCGGCTTTTATATTAGTCAAAAAATTAGTTTGCACGAGTCTGGCCCGCGGCTTTTACATAATAAAATAGGTGCACGAGTCTGGCCCGCGGCTTTTATATAATAAAAAATTAGTTTGCACAAGTCTGTGTTTGCGGCTTTTTTGCACGGTTCTGAGCCCGCGTCTTTTTGCATGAGTCTGTGCTCGCGGCTTTTTTGCACGAGCCTTTGCTCGCGACTTTTTTGCACGGTTCTGAGCCCGCGGCTTTTTGCACGAGTCTGTGCTCGCGGCTTTTTTGCACGAGCCTTTGCTCGCGACTTTTTTGCACGGTTCTGAGCCCGCGGCTTTTTGCACGAGTCTGTGCTCGCGGCTTTTTTGCACGAGCCTTTGCTCGCGACTTTTTTGCACGGTTCTGAGCCCGCGGCTTTTTGCACGAGTCTGTGCTCGCGGCTTTTTTGCACGAGCCTTTGCTCGCGACTTTTTTGCACGGTTCTGAGCCCGCGGCTTTGGTGCACGAGCCTTTGCTCGCGACTTTTTTGCACGGTTCTGTGCCCGCGACTTTTTGCACGAGTCTGTGCTCGCGGCTTCGGTGCACGAGTCTGCGCTCGCGGCTTTGGTGTACAAGTCTGTGCTCGCGGCTTTTCTCCCTCTTCTTGAATCCTTGGCGAGCGTGTCTCGTGCCATTCAACGAACAGTTGGGGCAACTCGGTGAAGTTGTGTATCGCTCCGTCTGGCAAGGCTTGATACCAGCGGAGGGCGTCTCCGCACAGTGTCTTGGCGAAGGTCTTGCAGCTGATCTGGTCGGGAAGTCCGAATGTCCGCATCGTTACCAAGAAGTGATTAACGTGCCCGTAGGGGTCTTCTACTCCGTGGAACTCCTTATAGTGCAGGAACTTTAGCCATGACGGAATTGGGTATGCCAAAATTGTCTTTGACAGGGGAGATCGCCTTTGTTGATATTTGTCATTGTCCGGATCCTGTCCTCCCGCGGGAGGGGTCGGTTTGCCAGTCGATTCAGGCCAAAGGGGCCGGATGGGTGCAGCGATGAGCGCTCCTTTTGCCGGGTTCTCTGGAATTGAAGAACTGCACGCGTCGGATAGTTCAGGGGAGGTGTCCATTCTTGCTGGCTCCATGAACTCCGGCGAAGCGGGTGCCGCGCTCGAAAATCCTTTGCTTGGAATTTGGGAATCCTTTCCCACAGACGGCGCCAAACTGTTGCGGAACGCTTAGGGCTCTTGGTAGACCGGTTCACTTGAACCGCCTCAGCTCGTGAGCGAGCTAAGCACGCAAACAGTCAATTAGAGGTTCGTTGAGTACGCAGAGACTTTTTAACGTGGAAAACCCGGAAAGGGTAAAAAACCACGCGGCCGGAGCTGTGCCGACCAAACTTCACTATCTTCTGGAGGAGTTACAACTTGGTGGCTAGAACTCGAGCGCGACAGGCCGCTGCTCGTTACAATACTTGGAGAAAGAGAGCTTCGAGGGTGACAGGCCACCTCTCGAAAAAACTAAGTCCTTTTCCCTTCTGAGACTGCTAGTCGCCTTTCGGAAGCGGGAAAGTCAGTCGCCTTTCGGAAGCGGGAAGGCCAGTCGCCTTTTCCTTCTGAGAATGCTTGTCGCCTTTCTGGGATTGAGAAGGCTAGTCGCCTTTCGGAAGTGGGAAGGCCAGTCGCCTTTTCCTTCTGAGAATGCTTGTCGCCTTTCTGGAATTGAGAAGGCTAGTCGCCTTTTCCTTCTGAGAAATGTCGGTCGCCTTTCTGGAAGATGAAGATCTTCGAGTCCCGAAGGAGATCTTCAAGTCCCGAAGGAGATCTTCAAGTGCCGAAGGAGAATTCCGCAAAAGTCTGCAAGGAGCTCTCCCGAGTCCCGAAGTCAAGGTCCTCTCAAATGAAGCCATGGGGCTCCTTTTATAGTTTTTGCCGGGGGCGGCCCGGTAATTTTGCCGTTGGCAGTTTCCATAAATGCTCGGTGGACGAATCATATTCTCCGGTTCGGGGCCCTCGGATCACTATTTTTCGTAAATGACCACCTTGCCCCTCGGGCAGCTTGGGCAGTTTGGGCAGTTCGGGCAGTTCGGGCAGTTCGGGCAGTTCCGTTGGAGGTGAAAAAGGCGACTAACTGTTCCTGAAAAGTGAGAAGCCTGAAACCCAAAATGTGAGAAGCCGGAAAGACAAAAAGTGAGAAGCCGGAAAGACAAAAAGTGAGACGCCTGAAAGACAAAAAGTGAGACGCCTGAAAGACAAAAAGTGAGACGCCTGAAAGACAAAAAGTGAGAATGCTTCCTGACTGTGCTCAGAAGCATTCTGAGCGCGCGCTAGCGCTAAAGTGGTCCGAGCGCGCAACGAACATGGAAGCGTCTTGAACGCGCTTGGAGGCGTTCTGAGCGCGCGTAAGCGCGGAGGCGTTCTGAATGCGCTTGGAGATGTTCGGAACACGCTTGGAGGCGTTCTGAGCGCGCGACGAACATGGAGGTGCTTTGAACGCGCTTGGAGGCGTTCTGAGCGCGCGTAAGCGCGAAGACATTCTGGGCGCGCTCAGAAGCGTTCTGAGCGCGCAACGAACATGGAAGCGCTTTGAACGCGCTTGGAGGCGTTTTGAGCGCACGTAAGCGCGGAGGCGTTCTGAGCGATCGGTGGAGCGGGGAGTTGTCCCCCAAATAGAAATTGGGACCCGACGCACCTGACGGGGGCGCGACTGCGGCAGGGCCCCTTCCGAGCCCCCCTGCGGAAAAAGGCGAGGGGAGGGGGTCGGACCGTATCCTACGGGCGGTGCGGCTTGGCCGCACCCCTAGAGGGGTGCGGCTGGGCCGCACCCCACAAGGGGTGCGGCTAGGCCGCACCCCCAAGGGGGGTGCGGCGTGGCCGCACCCCCTTGAGGGGTGCGGCTGGGCCGCACCCCACAAGGGTGCGGCTTGGCCGCACCCCTTGAGGGGTGCGGCTTGGCCGCACACCTTGAGGGGTGCGGCTAGGCCGCACCCCCAAGGGGGGTGCGGCTTGGCCGCACCCCCTTGAGGGGTGCGGCTGGGCCGCACCCCCTTGATGGGTGCGGCTTGGTCGCACCCCCAAGGGGGGTGCGGCTTGGCCGCACCCCTTGAGGGGTGCGGCTGGGCCGTACCCCTTGAGGGGTGCGGCTGGGCCGTACCCCTTGAGGGGTACGACTCCGCGCGAGCCGCACCCCGAGGGGGGTGCGGCGGGGCCGCTCCCCCGCGACGGGGGTCGCTGCCCGCGCGCTACCGTGCGTGCGGTAGCGCACGTGCTTGCGGTTTGCTCTCCGCGCGCTCTGTTTCTGGCGGTTGGCGGCGGAGATGGCGGGCTCGGTTTCTTCGATTCGAGCGATCGCGTGTTGACCGCTGACCCCCACCTCTCTTTAGTGGAGCTTCCTTTAGACGCACCCCAGGGCCTTTACGGGTGGTATAACAAAATTATACGAGTGTTAGTAATTAGTAAGAGTAAACCTTACATAAAAGAGGAGCACAAAATGGTGGTTTAGGTCTTCAATATGTTTCCTCGTATATAATTATATTTGTTTATTCTATTCTAAAAAGAAATATGGAGGACTTCAAAATTGATGGAATTAAGAGGTCATTGGGAAAATCATATCCGTTCGTGATGACATCAAAAAATACGAATGTACAACCCTCATATTTTTCGAGTCGATGCGACCTGACGCAGATGAGGTCGTGGTAGGGAGAGTGACCGCGACGCGCCAAACCAAACCGGAGGTTAAGGTGACCGAGATGAGCAGGTCGACCTCTCGGAAGCGACCAAGACCAAGTAAGGCTAGGGAATGACCCGAGGGAGGGAAAAAGGCTTGGCAAGGCAAGTGGGGGTAGCCCCCCACTCGGCCATTCCCCCTCTTTGGGGGGCGAGTGCGGGCAACCCCCCACTCGCCCATCCCCCCTCTTTGAGGGGCGAGTGGGGGCAGCCCCCCCACTCGCCCGATCCCTTGAGGGGGCGAGTGGGGGCAGCCCCCCCACTCGCCCGATCCCTTGAGGGGGCGAGTGGGGGCAGCCCCCCACTCGCCCAACCTCTCCTAAAGGAGGGCGAGTGGGGGCAGCACCCCACTCGCCCGACCTCCCTTGAGGGGGCGAGTGGGGGCAGCCCCCCCACTCGCCCGATCCCTTGAGGGGGCGAGTGGGGGCAGCCCCCCACTCGCCCAACCTCTCCTAAAGGAGGGCGAGTGGGGGCAGCACCCCACTCGCCCGACCTCTCTTGAGGGGGGGCGAGTGGGGGCAGCACCCCACTCGCCTGTTTCCTCCCTTTGGGGGGATTCTAGCTATTCGCAGTCCGATTTTGGCTATTCGCAGTCCATTTTTGGGAAATTCTATGAATAGACCCCCATGGGCACCTTGGGAAGGGTTGGTCTCTACCCCCTCCCTCACGCGTGAGCAAGCACTACCCCTCCCCCTCCCTTTGTCGTTGAAGGTGGTCGGTGAGGTGATCTTTAGTGCCCTCCAAGGTGCCCAGACTCAGCATTGGCTTGGGAGGGGAAGTTCTGAGTGGGCTTCCGGGTGTGCGGTGGGACCTCCACGCTGTAGCTTAAGGGGTCTGTATCTAGACTCCGGTGATCGTCAAGGGCAAGTCTCTCAGTTCTCCGTGACCGGTCAAGGGTCTTAGCTTGGGTCAAGTAAGGGTTAGCCGCATCCCCCTTTCGAACGCTGAAACCGGGTTACTGGTTTCAACATTCTGGTGCGGTGAGCGTGGAAGCGACTAGTTCGGAAAACTCCGAGCCAAGTCTCATGGCTGGAAGCGACGAATTGGGAGACCCGCCTCCACCTTGCGAGTATGTGAAGAAGAGCGACTTCGACGAATTCAACAAGAGGATCCTGGAGTTCATGCAGGCCGCATCCTCCGCTCGCGGCGAGTGCTCAACACCACCTGCACCTAGGATCCCCTCACTCCCCCTAGTGGAAGTGAGAAGCAGTCAGCAAGAGAAGGGGCCAGCCTCGGAGGAGGGCTTGAGCCTCTAGGCGCGAGTGCTCTTCAACAGTTCGCCTCGAACCAGCTGCCCCGACGGGGAAGTGATGGGAGCGCCTCCCCCCAACCAAGAAGAATGGAGAAGCCCTTTCTGCGAGCTGGTCATGTCAGCCCCCGTTCCGGATGGGTTTCGCGATCCTGCCATGTCCTACTACGAGGGGGATAGCGATCCTCTCCAGCATCTTCAGTGGTTCGAGGACATGACCACGATCAGGCAGATGTCGGACGCCTTCATGTGCAGGCTTTTCGTCCTCACGTTCTAGGGAAAGGCGAGGGATTGGTTCCACTCGCTTCCGGCGGGAACCATCTACCGCTTCGAGGATCTGCGTCGAAGTTTCTTGTTAAGGTTCTCTACCTCGAAGAAGAGGAGGAAGAGCATGGAGGCCTTGTTCGCAGTCAGGCAAAAGCCAGGGGAGACGCTGGCTAGCTACATGGATAAGTTCCAGGCGGAGGTCCTTCTTGTCGTCGAGGTGCCCGGGCACACCCTGCAGCTAGCCTTCACCCTTGGGCTGCAGCCTGGGCTGTTTCGGATGAGTCTGACCCGGGACCCTCCCCTGTCTTTCGAAGAGCTGATGAAGCGTGCTGATCGTGAGACTGAGTGTGAGGCTACCAATCAGGAGTTCGTGGCTAGGTTAGCCCAGGTAGCAGAGGAAGAAAGGAAAGAGCATGGAGGAAGAAGAAAGGAGGAGATGAGGAATCAGGGACACCAAGGACCCCCCGTTGGGCAGGAGCAAGCCTGGGAGTTTCAACCACCAGTCGCCCTACCGACCTGGAGGCCGCCAGGAGGACCCCCTCGAGGCCAAGGAAGAGGTCATTTCCAAGGGAGAGAAAACTTTCAGGGGGAGGAGGGACGGCTCAACCCAGCGGGGAGGCAGCCGGACTCAAGGCCATTGCAACCCCACCCCCACTACAACAAACTGCACTTATAGTAAGGACCTAAATCGTTACAATAAGTGCCAAAAATCGTTACAAAAAGTCTTTGGTAACGAAAAAAACTTTAAGTAACGGTCCTCCTCTAAAGCTCGACGCTAAAAGTTCTTGTAACGAATGTATGCATGTCGTTACAAATAAATTAATTGTAACAAACGATACTTTCTCACCAAAAAGAGATTCTTCCTCACAATAAATTGGTCACAATAAATATTATTTCGTTACGAATGTTTTTTTTCCTCACAAAAAAACAGTTACGATTAAAACTATTTCGTTACAAATGTTTTATTTTTTCCTCACTAAAAATAAACTAACTTCGTTACAATAAAGTATAATAAATATTATTTCGTTACAATAGATTAAACAATAGTAACGAAAAAATCGTTACATTTGTTTTCCATTCTTCTTACTACAGCCAATTCATTTATATATCAAAAATATTTCATTTCTATTTTTTGTGTACCCGAGATTTTATTACAAATAATAATCTTGAAAACACACATATATTTAATATTTTGTAACAAGATCAACATGTATTTATTCACACCAAAAAGTATTACATAGAGTACAAGTTATTATCATCTCTTCTAAAATAATACAATATTACATTACAAGATCAACATGTTTCTAATAAATCTTCCGTCATTTTTCGAAAAATGAATCGTCCATCACTTTCTGACTAATGAATCTTTCGTCACTTGCCGGTCAATGCTCGAGCACCCTACAAATAAAAGAGAGCAATTAAGATCACCCTACAAATAAATGAGAGCAGAAACCGCAAATGATTTTAAAGTATTAGATAAATGAGTAATGCTAGTCAAATTAAAGCAAAGAGAACATCAATTAAATGTTGATGGATAGATTAATACAAATGAGTATCCCAAATAATATATTTGTCCATCAATTATTCAACAATAAGTAATATCAACTTGAAACAATAATTTGCATAAGCAATAAGCAGACTGGGACTGATCGGTTGCTGAATTAAGTGGCTTCACAGTACTATGATTGTAATTTTGCACAAATTTTAGAATTCTTGGAAGGAGCCTACTGTAATGGAGGGTCTCCGGTGGACCTTGGGGCTGCTGTGGTAGGACTTTGGGCTGGTGGATAGGTTAAGGGGGGGAATTTCAGTGGCCTGGGGAGTAATCGCGTAGAGGGGTGGGCTGTAGTATGGAGGAGATTAGGTTAAGGAAGAGTTTCAAGTATTGGGAGATCCTTTGAAGGGTTCTGGATAGAATATGGGAGGCCATTCTGGGCTTGGGATGGTTGGTTGTGGGCAGGAAGGGGATAATTGGGTCTTGGAGATTGTCGGTTAGGAGTTTGGAGGGGAAAACAATTGGGTGAATTATACTGGCTACTGACATGTCACAGTTGCACACACAACACTCAGCAAAGATGCACACACAACACTCACACCAAAGAGTTTGTTGCAGCTGCAGCAAACTGGCTGTTGCAGTTTGCTGCAGCTGCAGCAAACTCGCTGTTGCAGTTTGCTGCAGCTGTAGCAAGCTCGCTGCTGCAACAAACTCGCTGCTGCAGATTGCTAAAGCCGGAGCCACATGGTGAACATGATACGACAAATATATCAAAGAACAGATAGAAGAGCCACATGGTGAACATGATAGGAAGCACTCATACAATAAGATGACTCCTACTTCTCAGCATTGAGTAAGCTGTGATAGAGGCTGGAAATCTTCTTAAGGACATCACATATTCATCTCCAAAGGACTGTAGAATATAGTGGAGTCATAAATAAAAGGAAACAATTCTTGATAGCAGCTCGATCAATAAGGTTTGCCAATACAGCAAACCCTCAAGGGTGACCTATAATCTACGAACCAGGTGACGACCACCTCTAGCTGCATACTGACTTCCCTCACAATTACGACTGACAAAGTGACAAGAGGTGGAGCTTTAAACATCACTTGTATATTTCGTATTCCTCATTAAATCTGATTACTGATCCTTACACTTCTTAAGATGAGAAAGGAAATAATTCACAGTTCACTCCGCAAATTCTGCTAGTTGCTGCCTTATGCTTGAAATGAGTTTTTAGCAAATTTGAAAAGGAAAGGTAGCAATTCAACATCAGTAAAAAGGAGAGTTTGCATGATGACTGATGATGCACTCATTTGAACAGTAAAACTGAACTCTTTTTGCCGGCTAGTCTCACTTATATAAATAGTTGATTAGTGACACAAGATTTGGAAGGAAGAACAGCTGAACATATAGCTAATAACTTATAAAAAAATAATAAGTCAGTTTGCATGGATTAGGTTCAAAGTCTCAGCTGCTGCTAACATGAATGGTTGTAAAACAAAGATTCATAATGCCAAACCGATATATTTGGGATAAAGCAATTGGTCATGCTGCTGCTGATGTTGATGATATATAGTAACCTTCTCATACATATTAATAGTTTGTGTCCTACCAGCTACGAAATGCAGGCTTGGAAAATAAATCTTTTTAGGGCAGTTGCAGGGATGTCAGTTTGTAATAATCGTTTTCATTTTTTGGTTATTTTTCTAACTTTGTAGAGTGCAATGGGGAAACGTTTTAGGGGACCTTTAATAGTTTACCTTCAAAAGAAATTAAAATGATGACAAACTAAAATCATTTTAAAATTTCAATAACTGTGAGAGAGAAGACCTTTAATAGAAGAATCAAGCAAATGCAAAATTTGAATATCTTAATATTTAGAGAGTTTAGACCATAAAAGATTGAAGAGAAAATGCGACATTCAAGAGAAAGTAATCCGGTGGAAGACTCAAAAAGAAGAAGTCATAGTTTACCTGTGATGAATGTTGAAGGCTTTGTGTGGAATGACGAGCTGTTGAAACTCTTTTTTGTTTTAAATCCTTTGCTTTTCTAGCGTTTGTAAAAAATATTATTATTCACTGCCTGCCCAAAGAAGTCGTTGGAACTGCAGAAAATACCAATGTAAATAATGATAGATAACATTCTCCACTTCTATTTTTTCAAGGCATGCATAAATGATATGTGAATATTAGTGTATTAAGCTTGCTGAATGCATAAAAAGAGATGGAATCGAATTTGTCTAGGAAGTAATGAGAAGCAACATATTTATGAATGCCAAAAGATGTAGTGTATGACCATAAAGAAATGATTGATCTACAACATCCTTTTGTTGATCATCAATTCCATAATTTTCGAGGATGGCATATTTACGAAAGCTAAGAAATGTAGTTGACGACCATAAAGGACTGGTTGATGTACAACGCAGCAAATAAGAGAACTTAATATTTTAAATCTAATGTACAGTCTTGGCTGTGATTTCATGCCATATGACAACATATTTTATAAGCAGCTATAAATAATTGTTCTGAAGATGTTAGAGAATGTACATATTTTGTAATCAAGATGATTTTTTTAGGAGAGAACATATTGCGAATAAAATAGCTTGGGTGCCGAAAGCGTCAATGTAAAGCAGCTCATAAGTAAACTAAAGATAATGTAAAACACATTCTACCGGTAAATAAGAATGCTTAAATTAAATTGAATTGTTGTGAAGAAATGCTAATTTACAATTTGAACAACTATGCCTATAAATTTTTTTAAAACTATTTGAGATAAGTAGTTCCAGGTTTTAGAATTCTAATTAGTAAGAGGAAGTTACTTGTTGAGGAGGAAGTTACTTGTTGAGGAGGAAGTTTCTTGCTGAGTGGGGAGCAGTATGCGGATGAGCGAAGGAGTTGATTCGGCGAGGTAAGCAAGAAGATCGGCATAAGTACAACTTGAAAATGCAGTGGGCTTGAAACAGAAGTTATTTCAGCAGTTTCCTGCATTAGAAAGCTTAGTCAAATTTATTTGTGGCAAATATTGACTGAGTATCCTTCCAATCTTTAGGTTGAAAATGCAAAAATAAGAATTGAACCAATTAATTTTCATGGAGAGAAAAGAACCGCTAGCTAGTGAATGCAGCTAAACACATTGCACACACCATTTGGAACCCGTGCTCTCCCAAACATGCCGCCAAACTCATAAGCCAGATAACTATGCTTTTCCAAGTATCAGCATAACATAACTCTAAAATAAGTCATAGTCGGAATCCTTATGAAGTTAATCTTAGAAGTGGGTTATTCTTCATACATGGAACTAAAAATCTATAGCAACACTGTCTCTAATTTACTTTATAGTTGTGTAAAATGATTTACTTTATAGTTGTGTAAAATGACATGTTTCGGATATTCAAAAGTGCTTTCTCTAATATATTGAGAAAGAATCATTGGAGCATTTAGACAAACAACTAGCGGGCAGTAGAAAGAAAAATTTGTTGCTACTCAGAACCAACCAAGGCGGCCCTAATCAAAAATAGCATTATGGGCCAGCTGCAAGGTTGTGTCGTGAAATATACAAAAACCTTAGTGTCGATGAGAGAAATGAGTATAGGAGTCGCACTCACCTGAATAGGGAGTGAGCTTGCATTGGAGCAGTCGGAGCAGTCGGAGTCGCACTTGCCTGGGGTTGCCGTGGAAGATGGAGTCTTGCACCGTGTATGGAGATTGGGAGATGGAGTTGCTGTATAGAGGAGCGCGAAATGCAGAGAAAAAGCAAAAACACAGAGAAATAAGGGAGCTTGAAATGGTCGGAAACCGAAGTGAGAGAGAGGAGTGGGAACAAAGGAGATTGCCTACCTCGTCGGCCGGCGGCGGCGTGTAGTTTGCGAGCCCAGACGGTGAGAGCAAAGGTTGACACGAAGTAGTCGAATGCGAAGGAGGGATGCCCTAGGAGAGGTGTCAAAATGGCGCAGCGGGATGGGGAGTCGAAGGCGTCGAGAAGGGGGCGATCGCGAATGGCGAGCGGGAGAGGAGTCGAAGTCCTAGGAGAGCCCGTCGAAATAAGCAGCACGTGAATTTGTGCGGGAGATCTGCCGCCAAATATATGAGCGGTGAGAAATAAGGGATTCAAATTAAAGTAGAATTAAGGGTTATGATTTAATGGCTAGGTGATATTAGATGGCTAGGATTAACTCTATAGACTTCAAAGAAGCCTTTAAAAGAACACTGTCTTTTTAGTGACGAAATATATTTCGTCATAAAATTTCTGTCACTACAGACCAATTTTCTTGTAGTGAGTGTTCAGCGGCAAAATTTTATTTTACCGCTCAAATTTTTTGGTTGGAGCCAAAAGTTTAATAAATTTATGTATTTTTAATTAGCAACAAAATTTGAAACAAATTAATCAAATTTTTTTCTTTCTATTTTTGAAAGGAATTTTTATCAACAAATATTTTTATTTCTAATTTTGTTGGAGAATTTGTTTTTAATATTTATCGCTATATTTATTTTACTTTCTAAATTTTCTTGATAATAGATGTTTTTTTGTAGTGCCCGCCAATTGATTGATGTCGTCTGCCGAATAATATTGTCTGCTGATTGATTGATGTCACCCGCCAAATGATGCTCCCCGCCAAATGTTTTCGCTCGCCGAATATTGTGTGTGTGTGTGTCTCTGTGTCTGTGTCGGTTTATGTCTGTGTCTGTGTCTGTGTTTGTGTATGTGTCTGTGTTTGTGTCTATCAATGTTTGTGTGTGTGTGTGTCAATGTTTGTGTGTCTATGTGTGTCTATGCCTATGTGTGTCTTTGTGTGTGTGTGTGTGTGTGATTGTTTCCCTCTCTCTATCTTTGTGTGTGTGTGTGTCTGTGTGTCTGTGTGTCTGTGTCTGTGTGTCTGTGTCTATGTCTGTGTGTCTGTGTGTGTGTGCGTGTGTGTCTGTGTATGTGTCTGTGTCGGTTTGTGTCTATGTCAGTTTGTGTCTATGTCGGCTTGTGTCTATGTCGGTTTGTGTGTGTGTCAGTGTATGTGTGTGTGTGTGTCAGTGTGTGTGTGTGTGTGTGTCGGTGTGTGTCTGTGTCGGTGTGTGTCTGTGTCCGTATGTGTCTGTGTTGCTGTGTGTCTGTGTCGGTGTGTGTCTATGTCGGTGTGTGTCTGTGTCGGTGTGTGTCTGTGTCGGTTTATGTCTGTGTCGGTTGGTGTCTGTGTCGGTTTGTGTCTGTGCCGGCTTGTGTCTGTGTCGTTTCGTGTCTGTCTCGGTTCGTGTCTGTCTCGGTTTGTGTCTGTGTCGGTTTGTGTCTGTGTCGGTTTGTGTGTGTGTGTGTGTGTGTGTGTGTGTGTGTGTCTATGTCGGTTTGTGTGTGTGTCTATGTCGGTTTGTGTGTGTGTCTATGTCGGTTTGTGTGTGTGTCTATGTCGGTTTGTGTTTGTGTCTGTGTGTGTGTCTATGTGTGTATGTGTCTGTGTGTGTGTCTGTGTGTCTATGTATGTCTGTGTTTGTGTGTTTGTGGCTATGTGTGTGTGTGTCTGTGTGTGTGTGTGTGTGTGTGTGTGTGTGTGTCTGTGTGTGTCTATGTGTGTCTATGTGTGTGTGTGTGTGTGTATGTGACTGTGTGTGTATGTGATTGTATGTGTCTGTGTCGATCTATGTATGTGTCTGTGTTTGTGTCTGTGTCGATCAATGTATGTGTTTGTGTTTGTGTCTGTGTTTGTGTGATCTCTAGCTATGTGTGTTTATGCATGTGTTGCCTGTGTCTGTGTGTCTATGTGAGTGTGTGCTTGTGTCTGTTTGTGTGTCTGTGTTATGCGTTTGTGTGTGCATGTGTGTGATTGTGTGTGTATATGTGCAACATTACCCCCGTCTCAATAGTGCCCTAGTGCGACGACGCCCATGCAGCTTGCAAACCTCAGTGCGCGAAAATACTCATGCCGCTGTAGTACCACAAGTCTTCGACAGTTGCACGCGGGGGTTTGCGAGTTGTAGGAGTGTCGTCGCGATGTGGCACTGTCGAGGCGAGGGTACTGTTGTGCGGGGAACATGAGCTTCTTGTGCACTGTCAGTTGATTGAGCGTTCCAGAGCGAGCGAAAATGGGCGGAGGTAATTCTTATTTAAAAAGTAAATAATCTTATTTAAAAAGTAATTCTTATTGAACAACATATTTTATTTATCAATCGATATGACATTTATTTATGGTTTTCATTACATCCATTTTCATTAAAATACGTATCTTCTAGCAATTGATATGACATGTGTTTATATACTTTAAATTTATATGTTTTTAAATTTGATTTTTTTGCGACAGTACACGGGGGTCATCTCTCGCGCGCCCGTAAAAAAAATGTGCATTTCTCCCAAAAAAGCTATAAAAGTTAATATCTTTAATCTTATTTTCTTAAACGACTCTACAAAAAAAAACGTCGCTGTAGACGCCTCTTTTGTAGTGATAATAATTAAATAAAATTATTTTTTATTGATATTTATACAAAAAATTAAAAGATATATTAGATATTTTCATTTTACGCGGGAGTGCCTTTGCGTGCGTGCGAGGCCCGTGCACGATCGTTATTTTTATTCTAAAATTATGTCAATAAATTAATGTCATATTTGCATTATATACTTTTTTTAAATTTAATATGTTTTTAATTTTTAGAATTGTTTTTGCAAAATTTTATGGATTTTAGGGTTGCGAGGCCCCTTCTGCCAAGCACGACAGTACCCGACCGGCAATGGCGGACTTCGCCAGTCCCCCAACGGGCTCGTCCGCCTGTGCGCGATAGTTATTTTTATTCTAAAATTATGTTAATAAATTAATATCAAATTGACATTCATTTTTAAATTTAATGTTTTTATTTTTGTATTTTTTTTCAAAAATTTTATGAAGGGAAATTTTCTTTTATAAAAATTTTATATAAAGAAACTTTATATATCTTTAATTATTATATATAAAGAAACTTTAAAAGAAATTTTTGTTAAAATATAAATGTTTTTGAAAAAAATAATTATAAAATATTGATGTATATTTTTTTACGGTCATTTTGAGTACTCATATGTATATGTTGCGAGCGAAGCCTGCCAGGGGGGGCGAAGCCCGTCGCCGGCCGGGTACTGTAGGATGTGGGCGCAGCCCGCTCGAATGCGAGCGCAGCCCGCTCGAATGCGGGCGCAGCCCGCTAAGAGCCAGCGAGCACGGGCGAAGCCCGTGTAGAGCTGCTCGTAAAGTTGTATATAAAAACTTTATATGAAATTTTTATAAACTTTATATAAAATTTTATACACGTTTATATATAATTAAATTTATAATTATAATTTATTATATATATAACCGGTTATATATATATATATATATAAAGGTACGCCCGTGCTCGATACTCTCCGTTGTGACAGTACCCCGGTAGCGATGGTACCTCCGCCAAAACTGTACTCTCCCGGCCCACTCTCAGACGCTCGATCGATCAACTAATTAATAGTGCATAGGAAAAGCGCACGTGCCCCACACGACATTAATTACCCCCGCCTCGATAGTGTCCCAGTGCGACGACGCTCATGCAACTCGCAAACCCCTGCGCGCGAAAATACCCAAAATTTAAAATCTTTAGTCTTGTTTTTTTAAACGCTACAAAAAAACGTCGTCGTAGACGTCTCCTTATAAGTGGTGATAATAAATAAATAAAATTATTTTTTAGTAATAATATATTTCTATTTATACAAAAATTTAAAAGATAAATTAGATATTTTTCATGTAACGATATTTAATTAATAGTAATCTCTTGCGCGCCCGTAAGAAAAATGTATGTTTGGGCTTACAGTACTTGCACCCAGTTGAAAAATGCGCGTCCGTGAGAAAATGCATAACTAGCTAGGCTAAAATGTGCCCGGGTGAGAAAAGCATCAGGACGAAAAAAGCGCGCCCGAAAAAATGTGTTTTTGAAGAAAACGCTCGTGAGCGAATAACTTGTGCGCAAACAAAATTGTGCTCCCGAGCCAAAAAAAAGTGTGCACAATCAAAAACACGCGCCTGGACAAAAATGAACTCGGGAGAGAATGAGTGATGATTCGAAAATGCGTTCTCGGGCGAAAACATGATCCCAGGCAAAAATGCGCGTCTGGGAGACAATGCGGCCGGGCAAAAATGCATGCTAGTGCAAAAATGCGCCACCGAACAAAAAACGAACTCACAAGTGAAAAACACTTGCTCGGACGAAAAAATACGCTCTAAGGCCTAAAATGCGCGCTCATGTTTTAAAATTTATTATATTTATTGTAATAAAACTTTGGTTACAAAATAATACTAATTGTAAGGATTTTTGGCACGTGCTCGAGCGAAAAATGGGCGCTCGAAGGGTACAATTATTTCACCCATGCGCACAATTAAAAAATATGCGTGCATGCGGGGTCAGTGCGCGATCGTTATTTTTATTCAAAAATTATATTAAAATGTGTTAAATTTTTTGATTTATTTTGTGCAAAATTTTATGGAGAGAAATTTCCCTCCATATATTTCATTAATGTGAGAGGAACGGAAATAGACAAAACTTAATAAACTAGAGTAAGAGAACGGCGTGCGGCGACGGCCGAGAAAGAGAACGACGATGGCGGCGGTCGTGGAAGAGAGAGGTGACGGCGGCGGCGACCGTCGAAGAGAGGGGAGACAACGGCGGCGGCCGTACGTGAAAGACATTGCTACAACTCGCAAATGGATGTTTGTGTGTTTGGTTGTCCGTGTTTGTGTGTGTGCATGTGTCTGTGTTTGAGCCCCGACACATGCAATACACACTAGCTCTCAAGCAAAAAAGGAAAACTACACGCACGAGAGTGCATTTGTGTGCGCGCGAGAGTGCATTTGCGTGCGCGCGAGAGTGCATTTGCGTGCGCGCGAGAGTGCATTTACGTGCACGCGGGTTCGCGCGTGATTTTATTTTAATTTCAAAATTATATTAAAAAATTAATATCATATTAATTTGCATTCATTTTTACATTTAATATATTTTTTAATTTTTAGTTTTGTTTTGTTCAAAATTTTATGGAGGGAAATTTTCATCCGTATATTTCATTCATTCATGTGTGAGAGAGATAGAGCTGCATAGAAGAGAGGCAGAAAAACTTTTATAAAAAGTTAAAGAATTATAAAAACTCCCGTACGCGAAAAAATACATGTCGCAATAGTACCACATATCTGCGACAGCCGCGCACGGATGTTTGCGAGCTGTAGGAGTACTGTCATCACGTTAGAGCACTATCGAGGCGGGGTACTGTCGCGCGCATACAAATTATTTTTTTATTTAAAAAAAAAATTAATTCAAAACTTTGATAATAAAATTGTACAAAAATAGAAAATAAAATATGATATATTTTTTGTAACAAAACTTTAATAATAAAATATTACTATTAGTAAGGACAATATCTTTGTCACAAAAAACTTTCATGATATGATTTATTGATACTTATTGTGAGAAAAGTTTTCTATTTGTAACGTAACATTAGTGTTGTTACAAATACTTACAGTTATAGTAACGAATTAATTATTATTGTAACAAAATTTAAAATATTCGTTACAAAAAAATACTTTTTTGTAACAACAAAAAAAATTTGTTACTAAATATAACTATTAGTAACAAACTGTGTTTCAGTTACATTCCAGTCCTTACAACAGGTGCAGTTTGTTGTAGTGCCCCTGCGAACCATGACGATTGGTCAAAAAAGAGGAAATAAGAAAAAGGGGTCGCGCGGGGAAGGAAGCAAGGATGATGGCATTACCGTACAGTGACTTCCATCAGCAGGAGGGTCACGCGACAGCCACATGCCCAGAGTTTCTGGAGGTAAGGAAATGAAGAAGAACCTCGACAGAGAGGAGACAGCTATACCCGGAAGGACCAGGAGGAAGCTGAGGAGATGGAGGAAGTGATGAATGAGAAGGCCAAGGTGCATGTGGCCGAGTAAGCGCAAGGAAGCGCATTGTAATGGTATGTAACCTATTTATAATATATCAAAAGTAGTTAAAGATAGCATCTAGGTCGAGTCCTCGACTGGAGACCACTCGCCCGGGATTGTTGATGTCGGTCGCTGGGTGGCTCATCGGGTAGATTCGTTTTAGGTCGAGTCCTCGACTGGAGACCACTCGCCCGGGCTTGTTGATGTCGGTCGCTGGGTGGCTCGTCGGGTAGATTCGTTTTAAGTCGAGTCCTCGACTGGAGACCACTCGCCCAGGCTTGTTGATGTCGGTCGCTGGGTGGCTCGTCGGGTGGATTCGTTTTAAGTCGAGTCCTCAACTGGAGGCCACTCGCCCGGGCTTGTTGATGCCGGTCGCTGGGTGGCTCGTCGGGTTGATTCGTTTTAAGTCGAGTCCTCGACTAGAGACCACTCGCCCGGGCTCGTTGATGCCGGTCGCTGGGTGGCTCGTCGGGTGGATTCGTTTTAAGTCGAGTCCTCGACTGGAGACCACTCGCCCGGGCTTGTTGATGCCGGTCGCTGGGTGGCTCGTCGGGTAGATTCGTTCGGGTTGGTAAGGCTCCAAGAAGAGAAGCCGGTCTGAGGATGTGTTGAGTTCCTCCACCTCCAGGTGAGCTCGGCTCCCTGTCAGGTGTTGAGTCCCTCCACCTCTAGGTGAGCTCGGCTCACTGTTAGGTGTTGAGTCCCTCCACCTCCAGGTGAGCTGGGCTCCCTATTAGGTGTTGAGTTCCTCCACCTCCAGGTGAGCTAGGCTCCCTGTTAGGTGTGGAGTTTCCTCCACCTCCAGGTGAGCTCGGCTCCCTGCTAGGTGTTGAGTTCCTCCACCTCCAGGTGAGCTCGGCTCCCTGTTAGGTGTTGAGTCCCTCCACCTCCAGGTGAGCTCGGCTCCCTGTTAGGTGTTGAGTTCCTCCACCTCCAGGTGAGCTCAGCTCCCTGTTAGGTTTGGAGTTTCCTCCACCTCCAGGTGAGCTCGGCTCCCTGTTAGGTGTTGAGTTCCTCCACCTCCAGGTGAGCCCGGCTCCCTGTTAGGTGTTGAGTTCCTCCACCTCCAGGTGAGCTCGGCTCCCTGCTAGGTGTTGAGTTCCTCCACCTCCAGGTGAGCTCGGCTCCCTGTTAGGTGTGGAGTTTCCTCCACCTCCAGGTCAGCTCGGCTCCCTGTTAGGTGTTGAGTTCCTCCACCTCCAGGTGAGCTCGGCTCCTTGTTAGGTGTGGAGTTTCCTCCACCTCCAGGTGAGCTCGGCTCCCTGTTAGGTGTTGAGTTCCTCCACCTCCAGGTGAGCTCGGCTCCCTGTTAGGTGTTGAGTTCCTCCACCTCCAGGTGAGCTCGGCTCCCTGTTAGGTATGGAGTTTCCTCCACCTCCAGGTGAGCTCGGCTCCCTGTTAGGTGTTGAGTTCCTCCACCTCCAGGTGAGCCTGGCTCCCTGTTAGGTGTTGAGTTCCTCCACCTCCAGGTGATCTCGGCTCCCTGCTAGGTGTTGAGTTCCTCCACCTCCAGGTGACCTCGGCTCCCTGTTAGGTGTGGAGTTTCCTCCACCTCCAGGTGAGCTTGGCTCCCTATTAGGTGTTGAGTTCCTCCACCTCCAGGTGCGCTCTGCTCCTTGTTAGGTGTGGAGTTTCCTCCACCTCCAGGTGAGCTCGAATCCCTGTTAGGTGTTGAGTTCCTCCACCTCCAGGTGAGCTCGGCTCCCTGTTAGGTGTTGAGTTCCTCCACCTCCAGGTGAGCTCGGCTCCCTGTTGGGTGTGGAGTTTCCTCCACCTCCAGGTGAGCTCGGCTCCCTGTTAGGTGTTGAGTTCCTCCACCTCCAGGTGAGCTCGGCTCCCTGTTAGGTGTTGAGTCCCTCCACCTCCAGGTGAGCTCGGCTCCCTGTTAGGTGTTGAGTCCCTCCACCTCCAGGTGAGCTGGGCTCCCTATTAGGTGTTGAGTCCCTCCACCTCCAGGTGAGCTCGGCTCCCTGTTAGGTGTTGAGTTCCTCCACCTCCAGGTGAGCTCGGCTCCCTGTTAGGTGTTAAGTTCCTCCACCTCCAGGTGAGCTTGGCTCCCTGTTAGGTGTTGAGTTCCTCCACCTCCAGGTGAGCTCGGCTCTCTGTTAGGTGTGGAGTTTCCTCCACCTCCAGGTGAGCTCGGCTCCCTGTTAGGTGTTGAGTTCCTCCACCTCCAAGTGAGCTCGGCTCCCTGTTAGGTGTTGAGTCCCTCCACCTCCAGGTGAGCTCGACTCCCTGTTAGGTGTTGAGTCCCTCCACCTCCAGGTGAGCTCGGCTCCCTGTTAGGTGTTGAGTTCCTCCACCTCCAGGTGAGCTCGGCTCCCTGTTAGGTGTTGAGTTCCTCCACCTCCAGGTGAGCTCGGCTCTCTGTTAGGTGTTGAGTCCCTCCACCTCCAGGTGAGCTCGGCTCTCTGTTAGGTGTTGAGTCCCTCCACCTCCAGGTGAGCTGGGCTCCCTATTAGGTGTTGAGTCCCTCCACCTTCAGGTGAGCTCGGCTCCCTGTTAGGTGTTGAGTTCCTCCACCTCCAGGTGAGCTCAGCTCCCTGTTAGGTCTTAAGTTCCTCCACCTCCAGTTGAGCTCGGCTCCCTGTTAGGTGTTGAGTTCCTCCACCTCCAGGTGAGCTCGGCTCCCTGTTAGGTGTTGAGTCCCTCCACCTCCAGGTGAGCTCGGCTCCCTGTTAGGTGTTGAGTTTCTCCACCTCGAGGTGAGCTCGGCTCTCTGTTAGGTGTTGAGTCCCTCCACCTCCAGGTGAGCTCGGCTCCCTGTTAGGTGTTGAGTCCCTCCACCTCCAGGTGAGCTCGGCTCCATGTTAGGTGTTGAGTCCCTCCCCCACCAGGTGAGCTCGGCTCCCTGGTAGGTATGGAGTTCCCGCCTCCCACCTCAGGTCGAGTTCAGCTCGACTAGAGGTGTTGAGTTTTTCTCTACCCAAGGTTAAGATCAATTCGACCTAAAGGTGTTGAGCTTTCTCCACCTCCTGTTGAGCTCGGCTCACAAGAGGGGTGTCTAGTGGAGAAAGGTCCGTTCCTCACCTCATGTCAAGTTCAGCTCGACTAGAGGTGTTGAGTCTCCCTCCACCTTCGGTCGAGTTCAATTCGACCTAAAGGTGTTGAGCTTTCTCCACCTCCTGTTGAGCTCGGCTCACTAGAGGGGTGTCTGTTGAAATTGTTGAAGTGGAAGTTTGGAGGGTTTGTGGACCTGGGCGGTCTGGGAGGAGGTCGGGCGGTCTGACGTGACCGCACGACCTAGCGGTCTGCATCTGCGGTCTGGCTGATCTAAGCCTAGCTGCGGTCTCCTGGCTTGATCGCTGGTATGGGTTCAAGGCGGCTGAAGATGGAGGTCGCGCGGCTTGTCTCTGACCGCGTGGCGGGCTGTTCGTCTTCAGGTATGCGCGGTCTGTGCGTGACCGCGTGGCGTGCTGTCCTCTTCAAGGCTGTGGCGGTCTAGTATGACCGCACAGTTTGATCCAGGTTCTCTCCTGAATGCGGTCTGGTAGCTGACTGGGCTTTCTGGGGGTATTCGCGGACTAAGGGTCTTAGTCGCGTGGTCTCAGTTCGCGGTCTCAGGAGGAGACTGGTATGCGAGCTGGTTGCTGTTCGCGGTCTCAGGAGGAGATCGGCATGCGGACAGGAGTTTGCGGTCTGATGGCGAACTGACTGTGTTCGCGGTCTCGTGCGAACACGGGTGGTGAATAGCTTCGGGCGGTCTGGCATGTTCCTTGTGGAGTCGCGGTCTGCTGTGAGAGTGGCGGTCTCTCATGACGACATTGAAGCTGGCGGGTTCACCAAAATGAAGCAGAAGTAATGTTGCTGATCGCGCAGTGTGACCGGTCAGGTCGCGCGGTCTGGGGGGTGGTGATCCTATCTCATAGGGTGGTGACTGGATCAGGTCCCGCGCCTATAAATAGGAGGCCACTGTTGCAGCAAACAGACACACCAAGCGTAAGCTAAACTTTCTTCTTTCCTGCGGTCTGAGTTTATGTGACCGGGCGGTCTCCTGATTGAACTTCTCTTGTGCAGCTTCTGCGGATAGTGCGGACAGCAGCGATCACCTCTTCCTCTGAAAGTGTTCGGGCGGTCTGCGGCTTGGAGTTGTGGTGCTGGAGTTCGGGAGGATCAGGAGGTCTGAAGAAGTGGGCGGTTTGATCAGCGAGCTGGTGGTGTTCTGTGATCGTCAAGTTGCTGCGGTCTGGCAGTCTTTTGAGATCGCAGGGAGGTCGCGCGGTCTGAGCGGTCTCAAGTTATCTTCAACTTTGTATCTTTCCTTTTGTGTTTGTGTTGGCAAAATCATGTCTCGCCAAACATGTCTTGCCTTGTAATTTTGAAGATTGTTATCAATAAAGATCAGTTGTTTGCCTCCACTTGCTTCTAGTTGTTTGGTTTTTAACTCTAAGTTGACTAGCTCCTGCTCGCTCCATAAAGATTCGAAAAATTTCACATGGTATCAGAGGAGGTTGGAGTGGTTGAGCAGTGAGTAATTTAGAGTTGCCATCGCCTTTGTGAAGAAGGAACCAGTGGAAGAACAATGGAAGGTGGATTTGCAAAGGGTCTTGGGATTGAGGTGCTTACATCGACTAACTTCAAGAAGTGGAAGTCATGTATGCAAAGCTATCTTGTAGGTGATGACCTCTGGGAAGTTGTTGGAGGAGATCAGACGCAGGAAGTTGTTCTGGAAGGGGATAATGGGGCTGAGGTGAGAACTTGGAGGAGGACGAATGCGAAGGCAGAGTTCACTCTGAAGAGGGCAATCTCACCTGACCTATTTGATCACATCTTGGGGTGTGGATCAGCTGCGGAGATCTGGAGAGCCCTGGATGGGCTGTTTAACAAGAAGAATGTAGCGAAGCTGCAGTTCTTGGAGAATGAGTTGGCAAGGTCGGCTCAGGGCGATCTTTCTATCTCTACTTTCTTTATGAAGCTGAAGAACTTGTGCGCTGAAATCTCAGCATTGGACCCTGATGAGCCTATCTCTGAGGCGAAGCTGAAGAGGCACATCATCCGCGGCCTGCGAAAGGAATATGTTGCCTTTGTGACGTCCGTGCAGGGATGGGCAAATCAGTCGTCTCTGTTGGAGCTGGAGAACTTGCTTGCATCGCAAGAAAGTTTGGCAAGGCAGATGGCGGGGGTGTCAGTGCCTGGGGGAGATGGCGAAGTGCTCTTCTCGGGAAAGAAGAAGAAGTGGGATAAGAAGAAGAAGACCGCTGGAGGAGGCCATGGGCCTTCAACTTCTGGGCAGCAGGAAAGGGGGTATGCTCCCAAGGCTGACGGGAAGAAGAAGGGTGAAGGTCTGAAGTGCTTCAAGTGTGGCAAGTATGGCCACATCAGGAAGGATTGCAAGGTGGTCACCCAAGCTGGGCATGCTGCGGAGAAGGAGGAAGCTGAGGCCAGGCACATTCAAGGAGGTTGGGGAGGAGCCTTCTCGGCTTCTGTTGGAGCTTCCGCTCCTATCAACTATCTGGAGGACTGTATCGTGGACTCGGGGTGTGGTCATCACCTCACCGGAGACGAAACCAAGCTTTCTTCTGCACAGCCCTGTACAGGTAACAATGCAATCATTACTGCTGATAATACTGTACATCCAGTGGAGAAGGTGGGGGTTGTTTCCTTGGGCAGTGATAGAGGGCCACTTACCTTGAAGAGTGTCTATCATGTGCCCGGTATGAGGAAAAATCTCTTCTCCGTGACCAACGCTGTAGACGCTGGGTATCACGTTCTGTTCGGCCCAACAGAAGTGAAGTTTCTACGCAACTTTGAGGCTGTAAAGGCCGAGGTTGTCCATGTCGGGAGACGGGCAAAGGACTTGTTCGTTTTATCGAAAAGTTCCTACATTGACAAGATGAAGACGAATGATGGTGTCGTTATATGGCATGAGAGGTTGGGGCACGTAGGGATGGACAAGCTGAAAGCAATGGCGGTGAGAGGTCTGTTCAAAGGCCTGCCAAGTCTATCCTCCTACGGAGAAGGTCATGTTTGCGAGGGATGTCAGTTCGGCAAGTCTCATCGGCTACCGTTTGACAAGTCGCAGACGAGGAGTAGTGTGCCGTTGGAGTGCATCCACGGTGACTTGATGGGACCTACTTCTACCCCAAGCCTCGAAGGGAGCAGATATATGCTAGTGTTGATCGATGATTACACCAGATATGTCTGGGTATATTTTCTGAAGGAGAAGGCGGAGGCGTTTGCCAAATTTGTGGAGTTCAAGGAGCTTGTGGAGGGCCGGCTTGGCCTGCGGGTGAAGAAGCTGAGAACTGACAATGGAGGGGAGTTCACCTCTGGTGAGTTCTCTAGTTTTTGCAAGAAGGCAGGTATCCGGAGGGAGCTCGCTTGTGCACATACTCCACAACAGAACGGAGTTGCAGAGCGGAAGATCCGTCATCTGACGGAGACCTGCAAGTGTTGGCTGCATGCCAAGAGTATCCCAAAGTCCTTCTGGGCGGAGGGAATGTCTTATGCTGCCTACGTCATCAACCAGATGCCTTTGAGTCCCATCAACATGTTGACTCCGCATGAGATGATGTTCAAAGGGCAACCGACCCAGCAGTGATCGATGACAGAATGGTACGAACAAATCCAAGTCTTGGTAGTTCTCCATTGACTTCTCTCTTAGCCAAGTGTGGCACACCTTAGGGTGTTTGGTTCCACCTGCTACGTGCATGTTCCAGATGCTCTTCGGACGAAGCTAGATGCAAAAGCAAGGAAGCTAGTCTTCATGGGATACGATGAGCGGAAGAAAGGATGGAAGTGCATGGACCCAGAGACGCGGAGATTTGTGGTATCTCGCGACGTCGTGTTCGATGAAGTGACAACTTACAAGGGGTCCTCTGATGTGGAGCTACCAGAGAGCAGGGTGGAGGTGACGGAAAAAGCTGTGGAGGATCTTCAGGTGGAGCTACCTGTGTCACCAGGTGGACCATCTCCTTCTAGTTCTGAGACGGAGGCTTCTGGTTCAGGGAGCAGGGGGAGCAATGCTCCTAGCACGTCTGGAAGAGGAGCTAGGTAAGAAGCAGCTGGAGATAATGCGGTTCAGGGGAAGGAGCTGAGGAGGTCGAAGCGAGCGATCGTTGCCCCTGATCGCTATACAGGAGGAAACGCAGTGAGCTTCATCTCATGTTTCTTCGCTGGTCCCTTGGATGAGAGGGAGTCGTCGAGCTTTGAAAAGGCCAGAGGAGTGAAGGAGTGGGACATTGCTATGCAAGAAGAGATGGCAGCTCTCGAGAAGAATGAGACCTGGTCTCTTGTGCCCAAGCCCGAGGGCATCACTCCTGTGACATGCAAGTGGGTCTACAAGCTCAAGAAGAAAGCTGACGGCAGTATCGAGCGATACAAGGTTCGCCTTGTGGCTCGGGGGTTCTCGCAGCAATACGGTGAAGACTACGAGGAGACTTTCAGTCCGGTGGCAAAAATGACTTCAGTTCGGTTCATCATTGCCTTGGCGGCGTTTAGTGGATGGGAGATCTGGCAGTTCGACGTCAAGAACGCCTTCTTGTACGGCGAGATTGACAAGGACATCTTCATGGTCCAGCCACCTGGCTTTGTGTCTGAAGTTTTTCCGGAGCATGTCTGCAAGCTGAAGAAGGCCCTGTATGGGTTGAAGCAAGCGCCGAGGGCGTGGTACGGAAAGATCGCAGAATATCTCCTATTCTGTGGGTTTTGTGCTTCAGACTCAGACTCAAGCTTGTTCGTCAAGAAGAGCGGGGAGCTTCGAGTCATCGTGCTGCTATACGTCGACGATATGATCGTGACGGGGAACTCGAAGGAGGAAGTAGCACAGCTACGAACCGAGCTGTCTGTCAGGTTTGAGATGAAGGACTTAGGTGAGCTTCACCATTTCCTTGGACTCGAGGTGCAGAGGAAGGAAGATGGAGTGCTGGTGACCCAAGCCGGATATGCGGAGCGGATCGTGGAGCGGTTTGGCATGAAGGAAGGGAAGTGCACTTCCACACCTCTGGAGAAGGCTGTGAAGCTTCGGAAAGATGAGGGGAGGATTATGCAAGATCCGTTGGTGTTCCGAGCTCTGGTTGGGAGCTTGATTTATCTGACGATCACGAGGCCGGATATTGCATATGCAGTTGGCAGAGTAAGTCGGTATATGGCGGAGCCACGGGTACCTCATCTAATAGCAGCCAAGAATATTCTGAAGTATGTCAAGGCGACCTCGGACATGGGTCTCCTATATAGGAGAGATGCGGGCTTCAAGGTGCACGGGTACATGGATGCTGACTACGGGGGAGATTCGGATGATCGGAAGTCGACGTCTGGATTCGTCTTCATGGCGGGCCCTACAGCTATATCATGGTGCAGCAAGAAGCAAGATTCCGTGTCGGTCTCCACCACGGAAGCGGAATACAAGGCTTCGACCTTGGCAGCTCAGGAAGCCATCTGGCTTAGGAGGTTGGTGGGAGACGTCCACAAGGAGGTTCGGGAGCCGACTCTGCTACGTGGTGACAATGAGAGTGCTTTCAAACTGGTAACCAATCCAGTTTGTCACGCGAGGACCAAGCATATCGAGATCGAGCATCACTTCATACGGGAGAAGGTGCTGGAGGGATCTCTTTCGGTCGGGCATGTGCGGAGTGCGGACAATGTCGCGGACATCTTCACAAAGGCGCTGGCAAAGGGGTCGTTCACACGGCTAAGGGGCCTACTGGGGCTAGTTTCAACTTCCCACTTCAAGGGGGAGTGTTGAAATTGTTGAAGTGAAAGTTTTGAGGGTTTGTGGACCTGGGCGGTCTGGGTGGAGGTCGGGCGGTCTGACGTGACCGCACGACCTAGCGGTCTGCATCTGCGGTCTGGCTGATCTAAGCCTAGCTGCGGTCTCCTGTCTTGATCGCTGGTATGGGTTCAAGGCGGCTGAAGATGGAGGTCGCGTGGCTTATCTCTGACCGCGTGGCGGGCTGTTCGTCTTCAGGTATGCGCGGTCTGTGCGTGACCGCGTGGCGTGCTGTCCTCTTCAAGGCTGTGGCGGTCTGGTGTGACCGCACAGTTTGATCCAGGTTCTCTCCTGAATGCAGTCTGGTAGCTGACTGGGCTTTCTGGGGGTATTCGCGGACTAAGGGTCTTAGTCGCGCGGTCTCAGTTCGCGGTCTCAGGAGGAGACTGGTATGCGAGCTGGTTGCTGTTCGCGGTCTCAGGAGGAGATCGGCATGCGGACAGGAGTTCGCGGTCTGATGGCGAACTGACTGTGTTCGCGGTCTCGTGCGAACACAGGTGGTGAATAGCTTCGGGCGGTCTGGCGTGTTCCTTGTGGAGTCGCGGTCTGCTGTGAGAGTGGCGGTCTCTCATGGCGACATTGAAGCTGGCGGGTTCACCAAAATGAAGCAGAAGTAATGTTGCTGATCGCGCAGTGTGACCGGTCAGGTCGCGCGGTCTGGGGGTGGTGATCCTATCTCATAGGGTGGTGACTGGATCAGGTCCCGCGCCTATAAATAGGAGGCCACTGTTGCAGCAAACAGACACACCAAGCGTAAGCTAAACTTTCTTCTTTCCTGCGGTCTGAGTTTATGTGACCGGGCGGTCTCCTGATTGAACTTCTCTTGTGCAGCTTCTGCGGATAGTGCGGACAGCAGCGATCACCTCTTCCTCTGAAAGTGTTCGGGCGGTCTGCGGCTTGGAGTTGTGGTGCTGGAGTTCGGGAGGATCAGGAGGTCTGAAGAAGTGGGCGGTTTGATCAGCGAGCTGGTGGTGTTCTGTGATCGTCAAGTTGCTGCGGTCTGGCAGTCTTTTGAGATCGCAGGGAGGTCGCGGGGTCTGAGCGGTCTCAAGTTATCTTCAACTTTGTATCTTTCCTTTTGTGTTTGTGTTGGCGAAATCATGTCTCGCCAAGCATGTCTTGCCTTGTAATTTTGAAGATTGTTATCAATAAAAATCAGTTGTTTGCCTCCACTTGCTTCTAGTTGTTTGGTTTTTAACTCTAAGTTGACTAGCTCCTGCTCGCTCCATAAAGATTCGAAAAATTTCACAGTGTCTAGTGGAGAAAGGTCTGTTCCTCACCTCATGTCAAGTTCAGCTCGACTAGAGGTGTTGAGTCTCCCTCCACCTTCGGTAGAGTTCAATTCGACCTAAAGGTGTTGAGCTTTATCCACCTCCTGTTGAGCTCGGCTCACAAGAGGGGTGTCTAGTGGAGAAAGGTCTGTTCCTCACCTCATGTCAAGTTCAGCTCGACTAGAGGTGTTGAGTCTCCCTCCACCTTCGGTCGAGTTCAATTCGACCTAAAGGTGTTGAGTTTTCTCCACCTCCTGTTGAGCTCGGCTCACAAGAGGGGTGTCTAGTGGAGAAAGGTCCGTTCCTCACCTCATGTCAAGTTCAGCTCGACTAGAGGTGTTGAGTCTCCCTCCACCTTCGGTCGAGTTTAGCTCGACCTAAAGGTGTTGAGCTTTCTCCACCTCCTGTTGAGCTCGGCTCACAGGAGGGGTGTCTAGTGGAGAAAGGTTCGCCTTCCGCCTCAAGTCAGGTTCAACCGAAGGACTCGACAGGGGTATCCCGTTGGCAGGTCCCTTCGCGGATCCCCCTCAGGTCCCACCTACTCGTTAAATAGGTGGGTTGGACTTTCTTTCCGAGCTTGAGACAAGCTCGAAAAAATCGGGGATTGTGTACAACCCTCATATTTTCCGAGTCGGTGCGACCCGACGCAGATGAGGTCGTGGTAGGGAGAGTGACCGCGATGCGCCAAACCAAACCGGAGGTTAAGGTGACCGAGATGAGCAGGTCGACCTCTCGGAAGCGACCAAGACCAAGTAAGGCTAGGGAATGACCCGAGGGAGGGAAAAAAGGCTTGGCAAGGCAAGTGGGGGTAGCCCCCCGCTCGGCCATTCCCCCTCTTTGGGGAGGGGGTGCGGGCAGCCCCCCACTCGCCCATCCCCCCTCTTTGAGGGGCGAATGGGGGCAGCCCCCCCACTCGCCCGATCCCTTGAGGGGGCGAGTGGGGGCATCCCCCCCCCCCCACTCGCCCGATCCCTTGAGGGGGCGAGTGGGGGCAGCCCCCCACTCGCCCAACCTCTCCTAAAGGAGGGCGAGTGGGGGCAGCACCCCACTCGCCCGACCTCCCTTGAGGGGGCGAGTGGGGGCAGCCCCCCCACTCGCCCGATCCCTTGAGGGGGCGAGTGGGGGCAGCCCCCCACTCGCCCAACCTCTCCTAAAGGAGGGCGAGTGGGGGCAGCACCCCACTCGCCCGACCTCTCTTGAGGGGGGCGAGTGGGGGCAGCACCCCACTCGCCCGTTTCCTCCCTTTGGGGGGATTCTAGCTATTCGCAGTCCGATTTTGGCTATTCGCAGTCCATTTTTGGGAAAGTCTATAAATAGACTCCCATGGGCACCTTGGGAAGGGTTGGTCTCTACCCCCTCCCTCACGCGTGAGCAAGCACTACCCCTCTCCCTCCCTTTGTCGTTGAAGGTGGTCGGTGAGGTGATCCTTAGTGCCCTCTGATAACTTCCCAAAAGGAAGTTATTTCACTACTTATTTTATTCTAACTTTCATTAGAAAGAGGAAAATAATCCTCAATTATAGAAAATATGTTTAAATATCTTATTAATCAATATTGGACTGATTTCGGTCATTTTCCATGGTTTTCTATCAAAGATTGGTCAAGGATTCAAGTTGGGGAAGCAATGGATCATTTATTGCTGATGCAGAAAATAGGTTGCAACGCCAAAAATTAGCAGGTTGCAACGTGGCGATGAAATTCAGATTTTGAATTTTAAAAAGAGGCGCCTACGTGTATTTCCAAAGGAGGCATCCCTTCAGATTTGGAATGGAAGTTAAGAGCACGAAATTACTGGAGAGTGGGGGAATTATTTCTTGGGGAGAAAGAGAGGGAAAAGAAAATGAGATAAGGGGAGGTCTTCTTCCTCTTGGAGAATTTCGGCTAGGGCTTGGAGAAGGGGACTCGAACCAGCACTAAGGAGATAGATCTGAACCTAAAAACGTTCCTACATCATTTTGATTTCCGAAATCATGTCTAGTAAGATCTACTTTGATTTGTGGTTTCTCTCTTCCTTCATGAACTAAATTCCTAAGTCTTGCATGTGTGAAGTACCTTAGTTGTGATGATGACTTGATTTTCATTTATACTTTGTGAATGTATTGATGTGATCTTTATTAAATTTATGATCTATTCTTGGGATTTTGGTTTAAGTTTCATCTTTAAAGTGCTTGGCAAAAATTTGAGAGATGAGTCGGGCTAGATGAACGTTTGTTTTGCACGGCGATATTCGAGAGAGGAGTCGTGTAGTTTTTAACCAAACTTCCGTATTTATACTTCATCGCGAGATTCGAGAGAGGAGCGTTGAAAGTGTATCATAAATCTTAATATAATTCCAAGAGAGAGAGAGAGATCTCCTCTTGAGTTAGCAACCGTGATTCTAGTACTTTATGTTATTCTAATTTCATCTAAGTTGGAGACGACTAGAGGATTTGGGATAAACGGATAGTGGAGATCGAGAGATAAAGTTATCCAATTTAGAATCGTTGCAAGATCATCATTAATGCTTCATGAATTATCACTTTTATTGTTTGTCATCATAGCAAGGGAAAATCACATGTGAGACTATCTTTCCAAGTGAAGTAAAAGTATTTTAAGTAACCGTAATTAGAGTTGTAATTGTTGCTTTTGAATTATTAAGTTTTCTCTACCAATCATTACTACTTGCTTGAATTTAGAAAAAAAGGCAGAATTAATATTTGTGAGCGCTAAGTTAAGCACTTCCTCGTGGGAACGATCACTTTCTCATCATTTTATTACTTGTACGGCACGTGCACTTGCGTATTTATATACACCTTTCACGGGCGTACCAAGTTTTTGGCGCCGTTGCCGGGGAGGCGCGCTAATTTAGTGTTTTATTTCTCACAATATTTGTGAAACCTTAGTACTTAGAGATCAAGCATTTGTTTGTTCGTGTTATTTGTTTTAATTTATTTGTCTATTTGAGTACTGGTCGGTGTATGTCCAGATATAGGCAAGTAGAACTATTGTCGTTGAATTCTGAAATTGAGCGTACCTGTAGACGAAACAGGAGAGACTTTAGGACCGTTAACATTATTCATCCTGCGATGAATGATCCTGAGCCAAATAATGCTAATAATAATGATGGTCAGGTGGATCAAAATGCCCAACCACCAGCACCACCACGTATGACTTGTCACGAGTATAACACACCTCTAAGGGGAGGTTTGCATTTCAGCATTGCTCGACCAGCAATTGCTGCTAACAATTTTAAAATGGACCCACTAATTATGCAACAAGTGCAAAACAATAAGTTTGGGGGTCTAGGTCATGAAGATGCAAATTCCCACTTACGAACCTTCTTAGCAATTTGCGATATGTTTAAGTTCAATGGAGCATCGGAAGATGCAATCCTGTTGAGAGCATTTCCGTTCTCCTTAGAGGGTAGAGCTAAGGATTGGTTAGACTCGTTACCACATGAGTGTATCACCACATGGGACGAACTAGTCGATAGGTTCCTGAACAAATATTTTCCACCCTCTAAGACTGCAAAACTAAAAAGGGATATTACAACATTTTACAAGGTAACGGGGAAACTCTTTACGACGCATGGGAGCGTTTTAAAGAGCTGTTGAGAAAATGTCCTCATCATGGGTTGCACCAACACCAGCAGGTGTCCACATTTTACAATGGGCTGCAAACTGCAACCATGATTTTAGTCGATGGAGCCGCTGGGGGCTCATTAATGAAGAAGTATCCTGAAGACGCATATGCTATTTTAGAAGACTTAACATCCAATAATTATCAAGCATACGAGAGACAAACTAATAGTAATCCAGCGGGAGTCCATCAGGTGGACCAAATCACTTCTTTGGCCGCTCAGATGGCGTCGCAGTTCAATTTAATTAACAAAAGATTAGATTCACTCTCAACCCCTACAACTAGTGCCCCGCTCACAGTTGAACAACTAAATCAAATAACTGAAGAAGCAAATTATGTGGGAGGGCAACCAAGACAAATTCCGCCAGGATTTGCCAATCATTATCACCCCGAGTGGCGAAATCATCCAAATTTTTCCTGGAAGAATAATCAAGGGATGAGTCAACCACAAGGTTTTAATCAAAATATGAATCAACTACATATCAATAACAACTCTCAACCCCAACAATTAAACCAAAGGAAGATGACTGATGAGTTTATCTTAGGCATGTTCCAAAAGTATGACTCAAAAATGGTAGGAATAGAATCATCGTTAAGATCACTAGAAACTACTATGGGTCAACTTGCAAATTCATTAAGTCAAAGGCTCATTGGAACTCTACCTTCTGATACCACACCCAATCCAACAAAAGATAATCATAATAATCATTGCAAAGCTATTGCACTAAGGAGTGGTGTAGAGATTCAAAGTGGGGAGGGGTTGCTTGAGAAAGTTAGGGAAGAAAAGACGAGTAAGAAGCCAAGTGAGTTGAGCATATTAGAGAAGGATGAGTTGGGTGAGAAAATGAGGTGGGAGAGAAATAAAAAGAGAAACTAAATCAAAAGAAAGAAGTAGTATATCCACCACCCCCATTTCCGGCTAGACTTGTTAAATCCAAACTTGACACACAATTCCAAAAGTTTATGGAGATTTTCAAAAAGTTAACTATAAATATCCCATTTGCTGAGGCTCTTGAGCAAATGCCAAGTTATGCCAAGTTTATGAAGGATATCTTGGCAAAGAAAAGAAAGTTTGTTGATAAAGAGATAGTGGCGTTGACTGAGGAGTGTAGTGCTATATTGCAGAAGAAGTTGCCACCCAAGCTTAAGGACCCCGGTAGCTTCACAATTCCTTGTTCTATCGGTTTAAACTTTGTTGGGAGAGCTCTATGTGACCTTGGGGCGAGCATCAACCTGATGTCATTATCTATCTATAAGAAGTTTGGTTTAGGGGAGATCACACCTACATCTCTGACTCTATAGTTGGCTGATAGGTCTCTAGCATTTCCCAAGGGAATTGTAGAGGACGTATTGGTTAAGGTGGATAAATTCATTTTCCCCGCCGATTTTGTGGTACTTGATATGGATGAGGACAAGGATATCCCCATCATTCTTGGTAGACCATTCTTGGCCACCGGACGAACACTCATTGACGTCCAGAAGGGTGAGCTTACGATGAGAGTTAATGATGAGAATGTGACATTCAACATCCTCAAGGCTATGAAATTTCCGGATGATAAGGAGGAGTGTTTCTCCATTGAGGAAGTGAATGCACCTACACGTATGATGTATGATAAGAATGATTGGGAGCGTAAAATCCTGAATGTGTTAACCAATGAAGAAATAGAAGAGGAACCAGACTTAACGGAAACTGTAGAAGCTTTAAGTATTTATGAGCATATACCAAATGCTAACATGTTTGAGTTAATAAGTAGACCAAGTGAGTCTAAGGTCATGAAGTCTTCTATCTTAGATCCACCTACACTTGAATTGAAACCGCTACCCGAAAACTTAAAGTATGTTTTTCTAGGTAAGGATAACACACTACCGGTTATTATTGATGCATCTTTAGTTAAGGAAAATGAAGAGAAATTGCTTGAGGTTCTTCGTGAGTATAAAGGAGCAATGGGTTGGACCATTGCAGATATTAGAGGGATAAGTCCCTCAATTTGTATGCACAAAATTCTTTTGGAAGAAGAAGCAAAAGAGTCAGTTGAACACCAACGAAGACTCAGCCCACCAATGAAAGAAGTGGTCAAGAAGGAGATAATCAAATGGTTGGATGCGGGTATTATTTATCCTATCTCCGACAGCCGGTGGGTAAGTCCTGTTCAATGTGTGCCAAAGAAGGGGGGCATAACGGTAGTTAAGAATGAGAGCAACGAGTTGATCCCCACTAGAACGGTAACTGGATGGCGGATTTGTATGGATTATCGAAAGTTGAATAAAGCGACTAGGAAAGATCATTTCCCACTTCCATTCCTCGATTAGGTTCTTGATAGGTTAGCAGGAAATGAGTATTTCTGTTTCTTAGATGGTTACTCGGGGTATAATCAAATCATGGTAGCTCCCGAGGATTAGGAGAAGACTACCTTCACCTGTCCTTTTGGGACATTTGCATTTAGGAAAATGCCCTTTGGATTGTGTAACGCTCCTGGCACATTCCAGCGCTGCATGATCGCTATTTTTACTGATCTGATTGATGAGGGGATCGAGGTCTTTATGGATGATTTTTCAGTATTTGGGAGATCATTTGATGAATGTCTAAAAGTGTTGAAGAAAACTTTGGATAAGTGCATTCAAACCAATTTGATCCTAAATTGGGAAAAATGTCACTTTATGGTCAAAGAAGGAATTGGTTTAGGACACAAGGTGTCAAAGAAGGGATTGGAAGTAGATCGCGCAAAGACAGAGGTTATAGAGAAATTGCCCCCACCAACTAATGTTAAGGGAGTGCGAAGTTTTTTAGGACACGCCGACTTCTACCGTCGTTTCATTAAGGATTTTTCTAAAATCTCCAAGCCACTAAGTCATTTATTAGAAAAAGATTCACATTTTAACTTTGATGAGGAATGTCTATCCGCCTTTCATTCTTTGAAGCAAAGTCTGATTTCTTCACCCATTATTATTTCACCCGAGTGGTCTTTACCATTCACCATTATGTGTGATGCTAGCAACTTTGTTGTGGGCGCGGTTTTAGGACAAGTGCGTGACAAAGTCTTTCACACAATCTATTATGCTAGCAAGACGCTGATTGATGCACAAGTCAATTACACAACTACCGAGAAGGAGTTATTAGCAGTCGTTTTTGCTTTGACAAATTTCGTTCCTACTTGGTAGCGTCTAAGGTAATTGTGTATACAGACTATGCAGCGATTCGATTCTTAGTAGAAAAAAAAGACGCTAAACCTAGACTGATTAGGTGGGTTCTTATCTTGCAAGAGTTTGACTTAGAGATTAAGGATCGTAAGGGAGCGGAGAATCCGGTAGCGGACCACCTATCACGTCTGGAGTATGAGTGTGAGAAAGACGTGGACATAGAGATTAAAGAGAATTTTCCTAATGAGAGGTTGCTGGCAATATCTGAGGCGAGTATGCCATGGTATGCAGACATTGTGAACTACATAGTGAGCAATGTATTTCCCCCAGACATGGACTATCAACGAAGAAAAAGGTTTCTCCACCAGGTGAAATCTTACATCTGGGATGATTCGTATCTGTTTAAGATTTGTGCTGACCAAGTGATCCGCAGATGCATCCCCGAGGTAGAAGTACAAGGTATCCTAGCGAAATGTCATGCTTCACCTTATGGTGGACACTTTATGGGAGAGAGATCAGCAATAAAAGTCTTAGAGGCTGGTTTCTATTGGCCAACACTATTTAAGGACGCTCATAAGTTCGCAAAATGTTGTGATAGATGTCAAAGAACGGGAAACATCAATCGAGGGGATAGCATGCCAATGACTAATATTCTAGAGGTGGAGGTCTTCGATGTGTGGGGAATAGATTTCATGGGCCCATTTGTAAACTCAAATGGAAATCTTTATATACTTTTAGCTGTGGATTACGTCTCGAAGTGGATAGAAGCTATAGCCACACCGAAGAATGATGCTAAGGTTGTACTAAAATTTCTTAAGGCTAATATTTTTTTCTAGATTCGGTACACCCAGAGCCATAATAAGTGACGGTGGAGCACACTTTTGTAATACTCAATTTAAATCGCTCCTACGAAAATATGGAGTCACTCACAAAGTCGCTCTTGCGTACCATCCTCAAACAAATGGCTTGGCTGAAGTTTCTAATAGAGAGATAAAATCAATCCTAGAAAAAACGGTAAACACAACTCGTAAGGATTGGTCACAAAAACTAAACGAGGCATTATGGGCATATAGGACGGCATTTAAAACCTCGATAGGCCTAACCCCATATAAAATGATCTATGGCAAATCATGCCATCTTCCCGTCGAATTGGAGCACAAAGCATGCATATTGGGCAATAAAAAGGTTGAATTTCGATCTCCAAGAAGCGGGCAAGAACAGACTTTTTCATTTGAACGAATTGGAAGAAATCAGATCTAACGCGTATGAAAATGCTAGGTTGTACAAGGAAAGGACGAAGAAATGACATGATTTGAGGTTGCGAGGAAAGGAGTTCAAAAAAGGGCAACTCGTCCTCCTGTATAACTCACGACTGAGATTATTCCCGGGAAAATTAAAGTCACGATGGTCTGGACCTTTTCGGGTGGAGGAGGTACATCCGTTTGGAGTAATCACGATTTGTAATGAGAAAGACGGATCCAAGTTTAAAGTAAATGGACAAAGGTTGAAAGAGTATTATGAAGATAGTGACCAGCGCGAGGCGATGGTATTAACTTTCAGATGAAAATGCAATAGGGAAGGCGTCCGGCCGAGACGTTTTAAACGAGGCGCTAGGTGGAAGGTAATTCATCCTCTCCGTTATTTTCTATCATTTTTAGTTAAGACTGTTTGTTTTATGTTTTTCTTTTTCAATTTGAGGAAAATTGGTGATGGAAGAGAGCACATCTGCACCGGAAATCAAAATAAAAAATGGTATGAGAATGCATTGTGGATCGTGGTAGTAAATAATTTTAGAAGAAATTTTCCAGAATTTAGGTTGCAACGCAAAAATTTCGCGCGTTACAACGTGCTAGGCTCGGTGGTAGCTTTAATTTCTGGCAGTTTGATTTTCGCGTTGCAACGCATAAATTTTGCGCGTTGCAACCGGCTAGCCTCGGTGGGAGCATAAGAAATGAAAAGGCGGCCGGTTCAGTTGAACCGGTTGATTGTCTCATTTAAACATAAACGACGGGCGCCGGTCCAGTTGAACCGGCCACCAAATGCTGCACTATAATAAAACCCCAGCCCCGATACTTCATTTAGGGCACGTGAACACTGCACAACGGAGGGGTTTGGCGGAAGCGAGCACTGCACGCGGAGGGCGTCGTCGCGAGCGGCCATCCCGACGATCGACGATCGACGATGTATCGACGTCGACTTTCTCCAGCGACCACAAGGGCTGCGCTTGTCCTCTCATTCCAACGTCTCGACTACGAAACATTAGGTAACGCATGGTGCCCCTTCCGTTTCCTGTACCGAAACCATTTTGCTCTGTTTTTGCTATGGTGTTTGCGATTTGTTAGGGCTTGTATTTATTTTCGTTCTTCTCTTGTGGGTGAAGAAATGTCATCAAAAGGAAAAGGGAAACGAGGAAGGGGGAAGAATGTGCTCACAAGGGTGATGTCCGGTTTGTAAACGATGGGGCACATAAGCTCTGTGATGCCCTACAATCAATACCGTTTATACATGAACCGGGTTTCAAAATGGAGTTCAGAGGTTGGAGAATAGCTTATGAGGACCTAATTCATCAGTTAGGTTGGGAAATGTTATGCCACCCGAGAGTAGAGGCAGTTTATCAGTGGGTTTATGAGTTCTATGCTAACGCTAGGTTCACTGAGGGGGACAACGTTTTAGTTCGTGGCCGCATGATCAACTTTTCCCCAAAGGCAATAAATGAAATGTTCGAGTTGGAAGACAATGAGATTACTCCTTATGAAGTATTACCGACCACAGCCCCATTGGAAGACATCGCTGCAGTAGTTTGTGGTGGTACGAAGCCGGATTGGGTTTTAAAATAAAAAAAGGCACTGAGGTCCCAGTGTTTATCTCGAGAGGTAAAAGTGTGGCTACTATTTATTAATGCAGGTATCGTGCCAACAAGGCACGCAAACGTTGTATCTTTCGAGCGTATTGCCCTCATCTATGGTATCCTAAAGGGCATAAAGTGTAATGTTGGCCATTTAGTACATTGTAGCATCCGGAAGAAAGTAGGAGAAGAAAAAGCAAAACACCTTTGGTTCCCCACTTTGATTACAGAGCTCTGCAAGAATGCTGGTGTGGAGATAAGGAGAGGAGACACAGTTACACAGGTAGGTCATCATATCACGGTGACGGTGATAGAGAAGAATATCAAGGTTGCGGAGGAGTCCCCGAAGAAGACAAATGAAAGAATGAAATCAGTTCTCCGGGGGCAATACACAAGGCCACCTCCCGGATCACCGGAGTCAGTTACTCTAAATGAAGGAAACCCAGCTCAGGCTAGCATGCTATGTTTGCAGGATACAGAGTATATGAAGACGTACCAACGCCTTGAGCATTGTTATTTTGATGTCCGACAGGACTACGTGTGTAATGTGCTTGCTCAGCTCATGTACAAGGTGAAACTCCCGATGCCGATCCCAAGTTATCCTTACTCCAATAATTTTGACAAGAGAGGATATCTGATGACTAAAGGTTGGGAAAGGTTGGATACTGCCTATGATGAAGATGACAGTGATGCTGATGGTGATGATGTTGATGATGCTGATGACGAGGACGAGGACGACGAGCCCGATGAGGATGAGGAAGAGATGGACGAAGATGAAAGCGAGTAGGCGGGAGCTGTCCAGTTTTCATAGTTTTGGATCTTCTGCTTCGTTTTTGAATGCTGTATGGACAATATTATGCTTCCTTTTGTTTTCTTATTTTTGGACAATATTTCTGTGAAATTAGTGCTGTGATGTTTGCATATTTTAATTTTATTGCCCATTACCTTGCATTCCCTTACTTTAGTTACTTGAAATGTTTTGCTAAGATATGTCTCCATCCAATATCCATTGCTAACGTTAGAATCTTTAAATTAAAAGCTACTTTATTAGGGTTATGCTTGTGTTTGGTTTTGTGATGTTATTTGCAGATCCTCTGAACTACTGGGCTATGATTCGACCGAAGCACTCATGGACTATGAATTCTTTGGAAGGTGGCAATGCAACATGCAGAAAAATATGAGGGGAGTATTTGTTTTACATTATTCCTATTTCTTTCATCGTAAAATTGTCAATTATTTCCTCTTTTATATTTTCATTGAGTTCATTGCTAGGGACTAGCAATGTTTAAGTGTGGGGGTGGTTAGAGTGCAACCCCTACTGCTTGGATAAGGACTTATTTATTTATATATGCGAACTCAATAACTCCGTCTTTGTTTTTGCAATTTAACCTATAGGACATTCTTGTTATCCAATGATAATCGAGTGGTATGGCCGGTTAATCAAACGATTTCAGTCACAGAATTTGAAATTAGTGAGATTTTTTTTTGGTAAAGCGCTCTTAAGCTGATTTAAGCACAATTTTCCTTGAAAAATTTTACTTCAAAACCTAGCTTTTGATATGGCTTTCTAAAATATTATGGGAATGGATGAGTAAGACCTGAGTTAGCGATGTTGGCTGAAGCTTGGGTTTATGTAGTTAAACCATTTTGACCCTCCACTACAATCTTTGTACTTGAACTCTTTTCATGTTGATGCGTATTATTCCACGCTTACCTTCCCAATATTCTTATTAGTTACGTCTTAGTATATTAGCCACTTTATGGGTGTTTAATTTACAAAAAAAATGGTTGAGTTTCATAGTGATATGGGCCTAAGTATATGTATACATACCTGGAATGATCCCTACTATGCTAGTCAATTAAAAATATATATATATAAAAAAAATGCATCATAGTAATATGTGGCCTAGGTATGTACACTTATACTTGGAATGATCCCTACTATGAATATAAAAAAAGAGTGAAAATGTCAATAAACCCCATGATTTGGTGAATTATTAAGATTACGAACTAAGGGAATGTCTTTATGCTATCAACATCATCCTTGAACGCTTATCCAAGTCAATTCTGCTCTCATTTGAACTACAGATCTTTGTGTAGGCTCAATCAATAATTTAGCTATTCTTATCCTTCCCTATGTTGCGGAGATCCAATGTTAAAAGATGTTTAGGAGTAACTAATTTTAAGGAAAAGCACACACAACACTTATGACTTTATTTAAGCTTTACCTTTCATTCGAGCTAATGGATTTGTGAATGATTGAATTCATATTGATTTATTGGCTTATCAGTTGAGTAAAGCGGATTTCATTAATATGCCTTAGTTAATTTGTTGTTAAGGATGTGTGATTATCTGAGTTTGCACAATTTCATCAGTTCTTTATTCAAGTTTTGAATTTATTATTTTGTTGCTAGGGACTAGCAACTGACTAAGTGTGGTGGGGTGATAACTTCCCAAAAGGAAGTTATTTCACTACTTATTTTATTCTAATTTTCATTAAAAAGAGGAAAATAATCCCCAATTATAGAAAATATGTTTAAATATCTTATTAATCAATATTGGACTGATTTCTGTCATTTTCCATGGTTTTCTATCAAAGATTGGTCAAGGATTCAAGTTGGGGAAGCAATGGATCATTTATTGCTAATGCAGAAAATATGTTGTAACGCCAAAAATTAGCAGGTTGCAACGTGGCGACGAAATTCAGATTTTGAATTTTAAAAAGAGGCGCCTACGTGTATTTCCAAAGGAGGCATCCCTTCAGATTTGGAATGGAAGTTAAGAGCACGAAATTACTGGAGAGAGGGGGAATTATTTCTTGGGGAGAAAGAGAGGGAAAAGAAAAGGAGATAAGGGGAGGTCTTCTTCCTCTTGGAGAATTTCGGCTAGGGCTTGGAGAAGGGGACTCGAACCAGCACTAAGGAGATAGATCTGAACCTAAAAACGTTCCTACATCGTTTTGATTTTCGAAATCATGTCTAGTAAGATCTACTTTGATTTGTGGTTTCTCTCTTCCTTCATGAACTAAATTCTTAAGTCTTGCATGTGTGAAGTACCTTAGTTGTGATGATGACTTGATTTTCATTTATACTTTGTGAATGTATTGATGTGATCTTTATTAAATTTATGATCTATTCTTGGGATTTTGGTTTAAGTTTCATCTTTAAAGTGCTTGGCAAAAATTCGAGAGATGAGTCGGGCTAGATGAACGTTTGTTTTGCACGGCGATATTCGAGAGAGGAGTCGTGTAGTTTTTAACCAAACTTCTGTATTTATACTTCATCGCGAGATTCGAGAGAGGAGCGTTGAAAGTGTATCATAAATTTTAATATAATTCCAAGAGAGAGAGAGAGAGATCTCCTCTTGAGTTAGCAACCGTGATTCTAGTATTTTATGTTGTTCTAATTTCATCTAAGTTGGAGACGACTAGAGGACTTGGGATAAACGGATAGTGGAGATCGAGAGATAAAGTTATCCAATTTAGAATCGTTTCAAGATCATCATTAATGCTTCATGAATTATCACTTTTATTGTTTGTCATCATAGCAAGGGAAAATCACATGTGAGACTATCTTTCCAAGTGAAGTAAAAGTATTTTAAGTAACCGTAATTAGAGTTGTAATTGTTGCTTTTGAATTATTAAGTTTTCTCTACCAATCATTACTACTTGCTTGAATTTAGAAAAAAGGCAGAATTAATATTTGTGAGCGCTAAGTTAAGCACTTCCTCGTGGGAACGATCACTTTCTCATCATTTTATTACTTGTACGGCACGTGCACTTGCGTATTTATATACACCTTTCACGGGCGTACCACCCTCCAAGGTGCCCAGGCTCAGCATTGGCTTGGGAGGGGAAGTTCCGAGTGGGCTTCCGGGTGTGCGGTGGGACCTCCACGCTGCAGCTTAAGGGGTCTGTCTCTAGACTCCGGTGATCGTCAAGGGCAAGTCTCTCAGTTCTCCGTGACCGGTCAAGGGTCTTAGCTTGGGTCAAGTAAGGGTTAGCCGCATCCCCCTTTCGAACGCTGAAATCGGGTTACTGGTTTCAACAATGAAGTTGATGCGATGGCCTGCGAATAGCCTAGTAGTTTTGCGCTAGCCGTTATTCCCATAGTCAATCAATTTTGTGTTGGTCGTTATTCGCAGATCAAGTTGGTCTGCGAATAGTTAATCAATTTTGCGCTAGCCACTATTCGCATACAACGTTGGTCTGCGAATATCGAACAGTTTTGTGTTGGCCACTATTCATAGACCAATCAGTTTTGCGCTGGCTGCTATTCGCAGATCACGTTCTAACCGCTATTTGCAAATCACCTAATTTTATAAGAATTTTTGAAAACCTGTGGTGAGCACACTCTGCAGAGGGCGGGCTCTCAGTTGAGAGCGGGTGTAGCCCTCTGCCAGTGCGAGCAAAGCCCACCATTACACTAATATAGGGCCGGAAGCAATATTCTACTTGTAAATTATGTCTAGTTACCGTAAAATTATTTTTATTGCACACGTTAAGGCGGATATGCCCACGGGAAGCTCTTGTATAATCACTATTTAATAATATAGTATATCAATTATATTACAAATATTATAAATTTAGTTAATACAATATATGTAAATTTAATAATTGTTTAATTTATTTTGTTAATATTTAAATTTAATAAAATTATTTCAGTTTTTTGCATTTGTTTTTTAATAATTGTTTTCATTTTTAAAATTATTTATATATAATTTTATTATAATTTTTTGAAGAAAAAAATTATTTTTTAAGCCTAATGATAATCTAACATAGTAGGTCTAGGTGGTCTACTAAAATTTTTTTGGATTTTATGAATTTTCATCGTTATTTTTATTATATGAATAATGAATATGATGTATATAATTACACAAATAGTCATTGTATTTTATGAAATATTAATTTTTTTATAATATATGTTTAAGTCATTGGAGAAAAAGAATGAGGGTATATTTGACAAATTTGAATATTACATCAAAGGCAAGTTCTTATATATATATATATATATATATATATCACCGCCGCCGGAGGCGGCATTGACACTGTCTCATGCCCAATGTAGTCAGGCATCCCACGACGATAGTCCTGCAGTTCGCAAACACCCGTGCACAATAGTACCCCAGACAGAAAAGTAGTTTGAGTGTGGCCGTCACTCAGCCTGCAATGACCTTCTCTCAGGCTCACAGAAATCGCACGACGGTTGACCCTCAGCATTGTAATTGCACTGTCGATTGACTGAGTGCCCGAAAAGGGGTGACTTTGGGCAGAGGTATCGTCGCTGCGAAGAGCATCGAGCACGGGCGTAGCCCGTGCGAAGATGCTCGTATATAAATTAAAGATCCATGAAGCACCCCGCGACCGACAGTATCAGACAATGATAATACCACGCCGCTGATAGTATCCCACCATGTAAAAATTTGAAAATGAGTGGATGAGTGGTTGCATGTGAATTTTGTAAGCATTACTCTAATAAATTATTCATTTGTGTGACCATACATTATATGATGGTGGAATTTTTGTCCAAACTTACGCGCAAAAACACCATGCAAAACTAAGAATTCAATAATGAAGTCGTCAATATGGAGATCGTTTCTCTTATCAATCATATGTGAAGCTTTCAGTCTGTAGAGAAAATATAGTAATTGTTTACCTAAAAATAGAGATAATGAATATTTCTATTACAATCTCCTCAAATATTTTAATCATATCTTAAAAAAATTGAACAGCATATGTTGAACACCAATATCTCAATCATACCTTAAATCATATCTTTAAAAAAATCGTACATATATATCTATTATTTTCAGAGTGATAGAAAAACAGCTCCAAACCCAAATGCTATCCCATGCAGAATCATTCAGACATTATTATTGATATATGTATAGTAACTGTCTTCATAAAGCCACATACATGATTCATAAATCAGAGGGAACATTTCATCATAAATACATCAGCATCAGAATACTTGTAACAGCTGTATCACAAATGGCAGTGCGAGGAAATTGAGTTAACGTGATGGCGCATGGATGTTTGCAAAATTTTCGGGGTTGTTTGCGAGAAACTGGAGGAAGTTGGCCATCAGAGGTTGTAGTTTGTGGATGTGTGTCAATTTCGGGGTGTGCTGTGTGAGTTGAGAAGATGTGACCTCTTCCTGTGGGTGGGGGTGTGTGTCTGCCCTACATATGTCGGAAGGTTGGTGCTTAGTTGATGCAAAGATAGAAAGAACCTTGCGAAATCAATCCTATTCCCACTTATCGTCTACCCAAGTAACATGAAAAAAAACTTGTTATTGAAGGCGATGTATATATCTCTAGAACTTCATGTGGATGAGCAATCTTCATAGAGAAGGCATTTAGTTCATAGAAAAGGCTTTTACATATATTTATATACAGTGTTAAGGCAGGAATCATTTGCAAAACACTCTTTCGTGGAAGCTGTTGAGTTGTTGTCGCATCAGCTTGCTAACTATAGTTAGCAGAACCTCCTGCATCTGTTCGGAAAAAAATTAAATCAGGTTAAAAAATAGAAATGAAGTTGTAGCAACTTACTCTGGCTTAGGAGAAATTGAATGGATAAACAACATCGATTTTTTTTTTGCTCCTTTCATTATGAGTCCTCTTGCGTAAAAGAAGTGAAAACATTGATTAAAAACTTCTGAAAATATGGATGAACATTGTTATTTTCCCTTTGTCTTTTTGTTATTTTAGGTCAATAATTATTTTCAGTCACTGGTAGGTGAAATATTGTAGCAATTTTTTTCTAGATATTTTGTGTAGAGAGGTTTTATTACTAACTATAGACGTTGAATAAATATAACAAAAGCAGCACAGGAGTATTCCAGAGTTTGAGCATATAGTATTAGCATTCAAAACTTCACAGACAGAACTTACACGACAAATATGGTGAACGGTCCGAGATGCAACAATGGAAGCAAAATTTACCCGGCATGAAAGATTCCTTCACAGTGCGCTTCACCTGGAACAGAGGACCAATATTAAGAGTTCAGTAATTTGATTCAAATAAATCATAAGAAATGGTAGCAAAATGGTACGGAAAATCTGAGAGCCAGCAACCTGCAAATAAAAGCAATGGTCGATCGTGAGGAGGGCTTGGATTAAGAGCAGGAGGAGGTCTTGGATTAAGAGCAGGAGGAGGGCTTTCACAATCGTTCTTTCTTCACCTGCCATTCAAAACTTCATAGAGAAAAACTCCATCCTGATTTCGTCACCTGCCATTCTTCATTGCAGACCAATATTTAGCATGAGCGAAAGACGGTATGAACACGGGTAAATATATTATATCAAGTTATTAACAACAATATTTTCATAGCATTAACCTTACAGAAGAAGGTAAAATTTTTTCAAGAGAACACACAAAATTAACTTTCACATTATTCCTCAAGCCATAATATAAGAAGATCACAAATAAGTAGACATGCACAAATCGAGAGGACGAAAAGTTTCAACAATGAAATTTCGTAAATATCAAGTTGACGTCATATTGAGAAAGTACGAAAACTGATCTTTTTTTCATTTCAAAGAAATATACTCATAACAATAATTCATAGAAATAATTATAACCAAAAAGGTAAGAACCTGGATCAATCATAACTCCTTCAAAGTGTGGCTGTGCTAATGATTTAGAACCTGGATCAATCAAGCCATCGTCTCCTTCTTTTGTTTGAGCATTTTACCTAGGTTTTATCTGAAGGCACATTACATCTGTCAAGGAACACAACTTTGATGAGGCACCCCGTGGTACCTTTTCACTAAAGATATAACAGCCTTATCAAAATTTTATTACTATTGGGAATAAATAGACCTCATATATCAGCTTGTGGATAATCCAAAAATACTGATTGATAGTAAGTTGGTTATAATTGATAAGGTGAAATCATCATTTCTAACCACGGTAATCTGAAAGCAAAGATAAAAGCATGGAATTGCAAGGTACCCCCTTCAGATCATTACAAACAATTCATGGTGCAGTAGGTTATTCATGGTTAGGACAATGAGCAGTGCCTTGCAATGTGATTAAAAAGAAATTGTTGGAGGGCTCTGATTGCTTTAGGAAATGGACAGGCCCGTACGCAACCGTCACAGTCAGGGTACTATTAGCTAGTTAGATTATGCGTAAGAGGAATACACCATATTTGAAATCATCGTGTGATTGCAAAAAAAATTATGAGAGGCTATAATTTAGTTAGTAACAACATTGCTCGCATGTGTAACAATGGTATAGTTTAGGTACGAAAATGTAGTTCTAAAATTTAATTCACAATAAAATTTAGTTAACATTCCTATAATTTAGTTGACAATAAAATTTAGTTAATAACAAAGAACGTGAGGATTAGAAAGAAATCCAGTAAATATGAGTTTTCATAGAAATGGAAGGACGTAAATGTAGTGAATCTTACCAGACCAATGTAGTGGAAGAAGATGCTGGACTACAATTCCAATTGATGTCCTGAAAGTGGGAATGAAAATATTTATTTTGTAACCTAATCCAGTCAGGTGAACTCAATAAATGATACCTCCTAGGTATCGGACGGTTCAGGCGATAGAGAGAGGGATAGAACGAGGATGAGGGAGGGAGAGAGAAGGAGAGAGGAGAAGAAGGGGAGCAGCCCCAATTAGCTTAATTGATCCAAAGATCGTTCATAGGGTTTAGAAAGTCCTCTTATATCATGAGACCCTTTCCCAATACATTACCAAAATACCCCTAGCCACAACTCAAAATTACTAAGCCTGTTAAACACCCCCGCCTAAGCCTTTCCCGCTGTCGCCGCTGCTACCGCCTGGCGGTACTCCCACGCTGTCGCCGCTGCTACCGCCTGGCGGTACTCTCCTGGTGTCACCCGCCTCGCTCACGCCTCCTCCGATAGCGCCGGTGGTGCCGCCCACTCCACGGCCTCGCCGCTCATACACCCGCCATGGTGGTTCGTCCTCGTGTAACTCGGTAACAATGCCGCCGTCTGGGAAATTGGCCTTGTCCTCAAGGCAATAGTCCGGAAATTGGCGGCGGAAGTCGTTGCGCAGTAGCCATGTGCTTTCGGTCTGGGGGCGGTGGCGCCATGCTACCCGGACTTCCTCAGGAAATTGCGTTCCAGAGTGAGAGGAGCGGTGGTCGATGATGGCGGCCGGATAGAGGGGTGCGGTGCTGGAGTAGTCCAAATCGGCAGGAATGTGATCTACGGCCGGGTGGTCGCCAATGACTCGCCGCAGTTGCGATACGTGGAAGACGGGATGTATCCGGCTGTTGTCCGGAAGGCGAAGGCGGTAGGCTACCGCCCCAATGCGGCCGACCACTTCAAAGGGGCCGAAAAAACGGGGGGCCAATTTTGGGCACGTCCGGCGAGCCACGGACAATTGCCGGTACGGTTGCAGCTTGATGAATACTTTCTCCCCGACTGCGAGTTGCAGGTCCCGGCGTTTGCGGTTCGCAAAGGATGTCATCTTGGCCTGCGCCCGCCGAAGATGATGCTTTAAGTTGTCCAAAATAGTGTCCCGATCTTGCAAGTGCCCCGCGAGGCCGTCCACATTGCACTCGCCGGGTAGATACCGGGTAATCGACGGGGGTGGGCGACCGTAAACCACGGCGAATGGAGATGTATTGGCGGCATCGTGATAAGCCGTGTTGTACGAATATTCCGCCCATGGAAGCCACTTGGCCCAAGTCCCCGGCCTTTCGCCAATGAAACAACGTAAGTAGGTCTCAAGGCACCGATTGAGAACTTCCGATTGCCCGTCTGACTGCGGGTGGTAGGCGGTACTCATTCGAAGCTGAATTCCTTGGAGGCGAAATAGAGATGTCCAGAAACTGCTCAAGAACAAGGGGTCCCGGTCGCTTACGATGGAGCGCGGAAATCCGTGAAGGCGCACAATGCCCGCAATGAAACTGTCTGCGACCGTCTTTGCGGTGTAAGGATGGCGCAGGGGAATGAAGTGACCATACTTTGAGAGGCGGTCGACCAATATATCATCAAAAAAAACGAGTACATGTTTGCGGAGTACCGGCCGAAAAATGTTGTTCATTGTAGCTTGGAATGTTGTCGGGGCGTTGGTCAAGCCGAATGGCATGACCAAGAACTCGAAATGGCCGTCGTGAGTTCGAAACGCCGTCTTTGGGATGTCCGCCGGCCGTACGCGGATCTGATGATAGCCGGAGCGGAGATCCAGCTTAGTGAAGAAGGTGGCGCCATGGAGCTCGTCCAAGAGCTCCTGGATGACCGGAATCGGATATTTGTCGGCGACGGTGGCCCGGTTGAGTTCCCGGTAGTCGACGCAGAAATGCCAGCTACCATCTTTCTTCCGCACGAGGAGAACCAGACTAGAGAATGGACTTGCGCTCGGCCGAATGATGCCTCCCAAAAGCATTTCCCGCACTAGGCGTTCAATTTCATCCTTCTGAATGTGGCCATAACGGTACGGCCGAACGGACACGGCCGACGTCCCCGGGTGGAGTACAATGGCATGATCTGTGGGGCGGACCGGGGGTAAGCCTGTCGGAGCCACGAAGAGTTCCGGAAACTCGTCCAATATCTCGCGGATGGAGTCCGGTAACGGTGTCGGGTCGTCCGGTTCACTCGCCAAGAGCCACAGGCAAGCCGAAAAATTGACCGCCGACGTGCGTTGAAGGGCCCGGAATGAAACTGGCGTGCGCAGGAGGGTGGAATCGCCCGTAAGACAGCACGACGTTGCTCCTTGTTGAAAATGCATCGTCATCTTGGCCCAGTTTACGTGAACGTCGCCCAGCATTTGCAATCAAGCAACCCCCAAGATGGCGTCAATGCCGCCTAACTCAAAAATGTAGAAGTCCGCCGTGACGGAACAAGATCCCGCGGTTAGCGATACCGCTTGGCACAGGCCCTGTGTGGGCCGACGGCGGCCGTCCCCTAGGCAGACCGTGAATTCCGCGGAAGGAAGGTGGGGAAGAGCGAGTTCGCGAGCCAGGGGCGCCGAGATAAAGTTGTGGCTCGCGCCACTGTCGATCATGAGAATAACATCACGGTCCCGTACGGCCTTGGAGTTTCATCGTGCGCGGACCCGTGATGCCGCCGACCGAGAAACACGGAAGCTCCAGGCAATGGAATGGCTCGGTCGGGTCGGTGAGGAGTTCGGCGTCCTCGGGCGAGGGAGGGGTAAGCTCCTCGGCCAGGGCCTCCGTAGCGGTGTCGTCGCCGAATAGGGCATGAAACTCTTTGACCGAGCATACATGGTTGGGTGAGTGCGGTTGACGGCACCGGAAACATAAACCTCTGCGGCGGAGGTCGTTGTACTCGCTATCCGAAAAGCGGTAATGAGTGGGGCGGCCGGGCCGCTGGCCGCCTTGTGGAACCGTCCGGGGCACCACGTCCCGCGGAGGAGCCGGCCTTGGTGGAGGTTGGAAAGCCGGGGCCGGAGGTCGAATACGCAAATCCGCCTCGACGGCGCGAGCCAGGTCAATTGCCGCCGAAACAGTGCGGGGATTGTGGGTACGGAGGCGAGAACGAATGGCGGGGCGCAATCCCTGCAGGAAAAAACCCAGATAGTGGTCGGGGGGCAGCCCCGGAACGTGGGAGACCAAGGCCACGAACTCATCAATGTATGTGTCGAGGTCGGAGGACTGGCGTATGCTGCAGAGGCGTTCGATGGCGGAGCCGGAGTAACGCGCATCGTAACGCTGAATCATTTCGTGCTTGAGTTCATCCCAGGAAATCAGGGGTTGCACCTGGCAAAGCCACCGTGCCCAGTGCAACGCGGAGCCGGAAAGGCCGACGACCGCCGTGCCCACCTTGTCGGCTTCCGAGGTCAAGTGGAGGTCGAAAAACTGCTCGGCGCGAGCTATCCAGCCCATGGGGTCGACCCCGGTGAAAGACGGCAACTCCAACGCCAGCGGGGGTCGGTTAGCTGTCGGAGCTGGAGTTGTCGGGCGCGGATCTGGCCCGGGGGGCGGTTGGGGAGCCAGGAGCGGTGGTTGCTCGAGAATGGAGGCGGAAGATGCGGCGATGGGCGAGGCGACCGGAGGCTGATCTAGGCGGGCGAGAATGGCGGCGGTGGTGGTTTGGTTGGTGAGGGCGATGGATTGGAGCGTGGCCAGGGCGGCCCGGAGGTCGGAGATGTCGGACTCGAAGGCGTCGGCGCGGGCGTGGAGGTCGGTCGGCTCGTCGGCGGAGCCGGAAGCTTGGCGGGTGGTGACCGGCATGGCGTAGGTACTCCGGCGGCTTGACGGCGGGCGGAGCGGCAGGTCGGACCAATGATACCTCCTAGGTATCGGACGGTTCAGGCGATAGAGAGAGGGATAGAACGAGGATGAGGGAGGGAGAGAGAAGGAGAGAGGAGAAGAAGGGGAGCAGCCACAATTAGCTTAATTGATCCAAAGATCGTTCATAGGGTTTAGAAAGTCCTCTTATATCATGAGACCCATTCCCAATACATTACCAAAATACCCCTAGCCACAACTCAAAATTACTAAGCCTGTTAAACACCCCCGCCTAAGCCTTTCCCGCTGTCGCCGCTGCTACCGCCTGGCGGTACTCCCACGCTGTCGCCGCTGCTACCGCCTGGCGGTACTCTCCTGGTGTCACCCGCCTCGCTCACGCCTCCTCCGATAACGCCGGTGGTGCCGCCCACTCCACGACCTCGCCGCTCATACACCCGCCATGGTGGTTCGTCCTCGTGTAACTCGGTAACAATAAACTTGTCAATTGCACCAGAAATTCGAAGAATACTTAACAGACTTATCAAAATTTTATTACTATTGGGAATAAGTAGACCTCATATATCAGCTTGTGGATAATCCAAAAATACTGATTGATAGCAAGTTGGTAATAGTTGATAAGGTGAAATCAGCATTTCTAACCACTGTAATCTGAAAGCAAAGATAAAAGCATGGAATTGCAAGGTACCCCCTTCAGATCACTACAAACAATTCACGGTGCAGTAGGTTATTCATGGTTAGGACAATGAGCAGTGCCTTGCAATGTGATTAAAAAGAAATTGTTGGAGGGCTCTGATTGCTTTAAGAAATGGACAGGCCCGTACGCGACCGTCACAGTCAGGGTACTATTAGCTAGTTAGATCGTGCGTAAGAGAAATACACCACCATATTTGAAATCATCGTTGATTGTAAAAACAATTATGAGAGGCTATAATTTAGTTAGTAACAACATTGCTCGCATGTGTAACAATGGTATAACTTAGGTACAATTTACCTCACAATAAAATTTAGTTAACATTGCTATAATTTAGTTGACAATAAAATTTAGTTACTAACAAAGAACGTGAGGATTAGAAAAAAGTCCAGTAAATATGAGTTTTCATAGAAATGGAAGGCCGTAAATGTAGTGAATCTTACCACAAAAATGTAGTGGAAGAAGATGCTGGACTACAATTCCACCTGATGTCCTGAAAGTGGGAAGGAAAATATTTATTTTGAAACCTAATCCAGTCATGTGAACTCAATAAACTTCTCAATTGCACCAGAAATTCGAAGAGTACTTTAATTTATGTCAAAGTGTGGAAGAATGCTATTAAAAAATGGAAGAATGCTTTACAAAAAGGTGGAAGAGACACGCAGCTCCCAGGTTCTCCTCCCTCAATCAGCACCGGATTCAAGATGCCCCTGTTTTGTTCAACTCTTTTCTTCAACCATAGGAGAAGGATCTCAGAGTTGGAAATGCAAAGAACAAAACCATGAGAAGAAGAGAAAAGTAGGTTGCAATAAAAAAATTAATTTGTTGCTAGGAAGTGGTAATTGCAAAAACTACAAATATACTGATATTGATAGTAAATACAAATATGATGATCATTGATGATGAGCAAAGTGAAGAATGTTGTGATGGGGCACGGTCGTACCTGAGAGCAGTATTTCATGCGGGCAGAGCCCGTGTGGATGCAGGCTAAGCTGTCCCGAGAGCTTCGAGCGCGGGCAAAGACCGGGCGGAGCCCGTCTGGATGCGGCGTAAGCTCGCCCAAGAGCATCGAGCACGGGCAAAGCCCGTGCGAAGATGATACTCGCCCAAGAGCATCGAGCACGGGCAAAGCCTGTGCGAAGATGATAGTATCCTATATAACTCAAAAAATTTATAAATCAAAAAATTTATAATAATTCAATAATTCACCCTAAATGGTAGTGAGGCAGTATATTTCCATGAATTTTTAACTAAGCAGAAATAATTAGCCTAAACATGGAGTAAAGATAACAGGAAAAACATATGTAATACTAAATAAGCACATTCATTATGTAGATTATTGTAAGCAATTGTGTCTTTGGGGCATATAATCGAGCACCTTATGAGCATCAACAACAATAAATTTTCCCAATGAAGTTGTAGCATATAGGAAGAGTATATTGATTTATAGCATATAAGAGTGGAATCCTTAAAATGTTAGAAAGCTGCATGTTATAATCTAATCTTTAAACCTGAAATGTGCAGATATTTCTGTGGGCATAGCTGAGCATAATTTAATGTCCTGGAGTGGTATTTTTTGAGGGAATTCAAATTAGAGCAGAAAATAATAAAGCAGGAGTAAACAACTCAAAGAAAAACAACATAGGGATTAAATAACAGTGAAGGAATACCAGCAAAAGTGCAATACCTGGAGGAAACGGGAACGTGAGCGTTGAAAATGCGAGGAGGAAACGGTAAAATCGAAAGCGGGAAATGTCGCGATGATGTTATTCCGCGAGCAGAAGAAGGAACCCCGGATCTCACATCACAGAAGTCTCCGGAGGCAAGAAGAAAGATGATTACCGATACAAAAAACGAATTGGAGAATAAAGCGAAATCAAAACGGGTAAGAAAACATTTATTAAGAGGAAATCCAGAGTGAAATGAAATTAAAAACGGGGGAAATTTACAGGATTACCGAAGTTGCACCTTATGGACGCTCCAAAGATCGGGGATGGATTTCGGTGGAGGCGATAGATATCCGGGCACGAAGAGGGGCGAGGCGGAGAAAAGAAAATCAGCGGCAACAAAGTGTCTCCAAGCTAACGGCGAGGATCCCGAATGATGATGAGATGAGGTAGGAATCGAGAGCACAGACGATGAGAATAGGCGACGAAGAAGCTACGACTTTCAAATGTCAGATGGAGTTAAGCGAGTGGAAGCGTCGTGAAGAAGAGCGGCATGAAAAAGAGCGGTGGAACCTGTGCGCACGCGGCGAGCGAGGAGCTGTGCGAGGCGGGCCACGCGGCGGCAGCAGCGGGAGGCGACGCAGAGGCTTGCCGAGTTGAGGAAGCGAAGGGAGGCTGCCACGCGATTTTAAGCTCTCCATGCCGAACTGCAGACGGAGACGGCGACACGAAGCCGGATAGCGGCGGAAGGGGGAATCGGGGAGAAGGGCGAAATCGTCAAACACCGTGACCGACGACCTGCGACTCAAGAACGCAGAACATCCTTATTAGTAATAGATATAGTAGTTAAAGATATATATAGTTTGAATTTATAAATTTTTATGCAATTAAAAAATATGTGAAATAAATATATTAGAACCTAAGCATTCAATGCACAATATTTAAAGAAAATTGATATTAGCAGTCCAATTCTCGCTATTTGCACCACAAAAATTGTAAAAAAATTTATTATATTCACAGTCCAATTTTTGTTAATCGCACCCATCGAGTAACCTCCTCATCTCCATCTCTCTCCTCTCGTTGCCTAAACCCTGACCGTAACTTGTTTTAGAGTTAATTCATCTATGCATGTCCTTTAACTTATTTTCCTACTATGTATTTAAATTATTTTAGAGTCTTTAAGATGTTTCTCTAGACTTCTAATGCTTAATAAATCAGCAAAATATTTAGTGGACTGCGAATAGCAGGACTGCTAATATCAACTCTCTATTTAAATTAAATACATAAGGTTTCGCGACTTCTTACAGGTAGGTCTTTGAGCTCTCATGCATAGACTTACTATTTGATTCGGGGGAATGACATTAGAGCGTGTCATCGTGCCTTACCTAATCAATTAATTATTCGTGAAATATCCATAATCTATATTTAAATATTAATTGCGACCAGTAAAATCTAATACACCAAAATGGGACCCACCGAGCCCTTGGATTTAGACGAATCTCGCGCACCGTCAGGCACCGATGTCTCCTCACATGGGTGGTAACGCTAACTCAATCCTGATAGTCCAATTACTAGATGACGTGGCACGACCACAGCTCTCCAACAAGAACAATATTGTATTCGGCAGGTGGCTCATAAATAATAATAATAATAATAATAATAATAGTTATCCGCGCTACAGTTTTGACTAAACGCACTATAGCGAATTTTTAGAATTATGTCTTGTACATGCATTTTAAGGAAAAATGTTCAACACGAAAGTTGTAGATCTCGACGAGATCTACAACTTTCGTGTTGAATATTTTTCCTAAAAATGCATGTGCAAGACGTATTTCCAAAAGACAAGTAATAACTCATACAAAAAGAGTGAGGATAGACAAAACTGTAGTGCGGATAACAATAGCAAATAATAATAATAATAATAAATGAGTTAATATTAGTCACCACCCCGTGACACGAGAGAAACTTAGGTGCGCAACTCTCACCTAGAACTAGGTGGGAGAGAAATACAACCGTATGATCTCAGATCGGACGGTATATAAATACTGACATTATTATTACTTATAAATACAAGAGTATTTAGGGAAAATACAACCGTATGATCTGTGATCAACGGCTTAGATGGGCTCCTCTCACCATGATCTTGGGTGAGAGTTTCTCACCTACAAATTTTTCATTCGCAAATGAACACCGGCTATTCATAGACAAAGTTTAACTATTATCAAATCAAATTTGATTATTCGCGGATCATTCTCAGCTATGTGCACCACCAAAATTAAATCTATGAATATTGTATTTTAAAAAAAAAATTATGCACGCTCATTTATAATTTTCTGATTCCACCGGTGCGCACTTGCATCACACGACATTGGTTCACATCTTGAATCTTGATGCGCGCACATGATGTTTATTTCTATTATCTAATAAACATTTTATTACCTTATACTTATGCCATCGACAGTAACTTAACCGTGCTTAGCTAGTGTTTATATCTGCATCAAAAAATAACTTGAAGGCTTCTTTTGGCGCGGCTTATTTGCTCCGGTGAGTTTGTTCAAAAACGTCATTATCATAGAATGTATGTTTGATAAGACAAAGGTTATAACCGCTATAAAGAAAATAAACTAGTTTTGAGCGTAAAATTCACGAATTTTTTTAGGTGGGTCGAGCGGATGGTTCATAACCACGGCGTTCACCATCGCCACCAGCGCGCCTAAACAAAGCCAAAATCTTTTCCATTTAATAAAATGCTAGAATTAGCATAAAATAAAAATATAGATTTAGTGTGTGTATAATATTAATTATCCAAATCTTTCATGAGAGTTAACATAATTACATTTGTCATCCCTCTTATCTTTTGAAATTACAAAAACACTTTGTGTAAGTTACATGTTAAGCTTAACATGCATGATCACCAATGGGTCGGACGACCACCAAGACCATCAAAACTACTACTTACAAGGAATAGAGCAAATTTTAGGTACGCTCAGCGCACAGAGAGGGTCGTAGGGGACCTTTTTTTTCTTGTCAAACTAGAGTTTATTTTCAGTTACAGTTGAAAATGATCTGTATTTTCAGTCTAAATTACAGTTGTAATTTAGTTCAAAATTTTCACTTTTTAAGTACTTATATATATAAGTACTTAAAATTACCGTAAAAATACATGGATCAATATTTCGTGATTTTTTTTAAAAAAAAAATTTAAAAAATATATCGTATAATTGAATTTCCCACATCATGCCTACGTACGCTGAGCGTAGCAAAAATAGAATATGTTACTTTGATTAGTGTCGTATGACTGCCCTCCGTGTTCGAAAAAGAGATGGATCACGGCGAAAATAAGCTCCTTTCTCATTAATAGTAGAGATAAAAGGCGCATCTCAGAGGAACCTCCAACAATAAACGCGATGTCCACCTCACCTATGTAACTCCATTGGGTTTATGTTCTAAATTAATTCTTTTTTTTTATGGCGGTCGCAGCCGCTGTCATGTCAAACAAATTTTGTGTGGTGTTTAGCACGAAAAAATTGAGAGTTACTACGGCTCCGACCTTCCACAATTTAGGCACGCCGGAACATAAGCCAAATCCAAGCCCTCATCAGCGATAAATTAACCATCATGTCACAATAACAATACAACTATAATCATGTTTAAAAATCACCTACATAAACATACAAATATACTATTAACTAACCCGGCACCAACCCGAGTTAGCGAAAATACAAGTTGCACCCCACTATATTTTGAATTTACAAAAACCTCCATGTAAATTTATATTTCATAACATCAAACACGAAATTCTCTTCAAGGGGTACTTATAGAGAGGGTTTTTGTAGCAGCCTGTAAATTTCAAACCACGGCCCTAAAATTGTACTAAAAAGCTCCATAAAAAATTTATGCTGGCTAAATATGTTTTAATTAAATGTCTCATTATCCCATTTTTAAAATCAAACGGCAAAAAATCCATAAAATAGAAGACTAGTCGGGCATTAAAATAACAATTCCAAACAATCCAGAAACAATCGCAACGGATGCCGGAACCCAAACTGATTCGCAAAGAAAAATCCTCAACCAGCAAATATTTAAGAGAGCTACTACAGGGAGAAAGAGCGGCGCCCCGCATCAACCTAAACTACACGCGCTAGATGCTCTGCAACTGGGAGAAGGAAATCCGGATGGTGTTGCCGTCGATGCTGCTGGCGTGCTTGCAGACGAGGGCTTCGGTCGCCTGCTCCTCGTCCTCGAACAGGATCAGCGCCTGCTTCTTCCCGCTCACTTCGAATATCTTCGTGCCGACGATGGCGCCGTGCTCCTCCAGGTGGGAGACGAGCTCGTCCTCGGCGATGTCCTGCGGCAGGGTCGATATGTGGATCATTTTAGTCGGGGAGCAGCAGTAGCGGTAGTTCTTTACGGCGTTGCGGTTGAAGCGGTTCAGGCTCGATCCGGCGTAGTCGTGAGTGTCGGGGGCGGGGGTGATGTTCGAGTACTTCGAGTAGTTAACCTCCAGCCGCTTGCCGAACAGCAATGCGCCCTGCCACCGGGAAAGGAAATGGAGAAAATACAAAAATCAGGATGCAGGAAAGATATTCATTCTCTTGACTTGGTGCTATTTTGCTTTTGTTAAGATTATAAATGGAATGATATTTCTTAAAAGATTATTAGTCATGAAAGAGTTAACAAAAAGAGGAGAATCAACTGCAAATGAATACTTTTAAGGAGTTGACTAAAAGCCCTGAAATGCCAAAAAGGTGAGATTAAAAAGGTAGCAATTTTTATAAGATTTTTGGGGCACCAGTGCTGCTCCATTCCAGCAGTGAAATGGAATCTGGTGGTGAATGATGATCCTTCTCTCCAGTGGGCAATGAAGCCCCACCAGAATTTCTCCTTTCCCACTGGAAGCGGAAAGCCGCCGGAGCATCACGCGTTGTTTGAGTTACCTCCATCTTCCAACACTCGAGTGTCAAATAGAGCCGCACGGGTGACAGCCTCCCCAAACACGCCCTAAAAAATGAATAAAGTTCTTTGTGCGAGATTACAATTTACATACAAAGAGTTAGAATCCATAGTTCAATTAAATTATAAGAAACTGAATTTTTTTTATGTTATGAAGGAACACCCTTAGATATACATTTTGATTGAAATGAGTCATCTATGTCTAGAACTCAAAATTCAAAAAAAAAAAAAAAGATCCTACTATTTTATGCACAAAGCTTGAACATGGAATAAAATCTTTCGAAAAGAGTTCTTTTATTTATGCATTATATACTAGAAAAGTGGTGGCTGTTTAAATGTTTTGTACAATTATTATATGGAAGGTGCAAAGAAATTGAAATAAAAATTATCTGGTTGTCTAATCTACAAGAGTCAGGCACTCTCGACCTAACTATGCTTGGGTACTTGGTACGTCGGTAGGTTTTAACGGAAGATCGGGGAAATAATATGAACTAGACACTAATCCAGCAATGATATTTGCAATAATTGAGATTTACAAATATTACGAAAATAGCCGCATTAAAGTAGAGAGTAAAGGAACAAGTTTAGGTGCACGCAAATAAGAGCGTGGGAAAACAATTCAAGAGCAAACAAAATCCGGCAAGTCGCGGGATAATATTGGTACAAGGATTACAAACAATATTCTTAAGAAAATAATGAACTAATCACATGATTCAACATTAAAATCCTAGACTGACGATCCGCTCGAAATGAACGATCTTTATCAGGGTCTCGACCATATATTTGTTGTTTCCATCTTCATATGTGAAGATTATATTTTGATGTTATCAGAAAATCATGCTTAAATGTTATATCATTATTGTACGTTTTGTGTATACATCGAAGAATTTGGAAATGCATTTGCATATCTTGTTTCTTTGGGGGAATAAATGTTTTTGAGCTCCGTTGGCTTTATTATATATCTAAACTTATCTTTCTACACTAACATTTGAAATATGTATTAATTCGGCTATCACTTGCTCCATCAATTCATATTCGAAGTTCAAATATGTATCAGATTAATGCCTAATGTTGATATCCTAAATTGGAATAAAAAGGGGAAGAAATTTGTGACTTAATAATTGTTCACATTGTTTAGTGTGTAGAGGGAGACATATAGAACGACAAGCTTATTGCTTGCTTCGACTTCTAAATATATTAATTTATAAGAAAATAGTCTACTTGCACGTGTAAGTCGTTGTATTGAATATTTAATAGAAATTACTATTTATTACTGCCTCAACCAGCCCCAACTCGCCTCTACTTGCACGTGTAAGTCGTTGTATTGGAGTTTTATTATCTATTGTTGTTTATTTGGCACCCTATCTGTGTGGTTGTTATTTTATATGCTTAATACTGGAAGTCATACGGCTTGCGGGGTTTATTCTGCTTGCGCTTAATTATTTGTGTCTCCGTTATTTGCGGAAAAATATCTGTTTTTCTTTAATCAAAATTTGTAAAAGTTTGTGTTGCTGCTCGTAATATAATAGTTAGTTGTTATTGCTAATTTTGCGCGGACCGCCTCTTGCATTTTCTATCATATAATCATCGCATTAGGATTGCATTTTGCGTGTCCATCTTCCGTGGCCTACCATTGCATCAGAAGGCCTGCTGGAAGGAGGTGATACGTCTTACTTCGTCGACATCCTGCACAAGCGACAATGAAATCTTGCACACTACGTTTGAGGCCGTGCCAAAAGAATTCCCCCTAAATGCGTTAAAGGGTCTCGTGGACCCCTTCATGAGTCGTGTCATGAGTACCAACAAGAATGGCGGGAATTAGGGCTGAAGTCACTGGTAGGTAGCTCATGGCGGTAGTGAGGTCGGTCGGATTTTGGAACTCCACATCCAGACGGAGCCGCTCATGGAGGCTCGCCGTGATGGGCACCTGATGTGCTGGTGGAATGGAAGGTGTCCGGGCAAACAACACCTGAAATTGCTCCAAGTAATCTTTAATGGAGCTTGTCTGACGGAGGGAGATGTGGTCACTAATGGGGTTGCTGCGAAGAGGCGGACCGAAGCGGAGGTTGAAATGGACTTTGAAATCCTCCCAGGAGAAGTGAGGTTTCTCCCGCTGCAGTTGGGAAAACCATAATTGGGCCGAGCCCATAAGGTGAAAGGTGACAACATTGATCCATTCCTCCCACAGGGTGCGCTGGTTGCAAAGTTGTAAATATCAGATGTCAGTGACGTGTTAGATTGGGTTTTTAAATGTCGGATATCGGAAGTCGGAAACATGTCGAGGATATTTTAAAATATCGGAGTTTCATCTCTTAAGTAGAAAAATATTTTTATGTATACTTATTATAATTATATGTTTTAAAAATAAAAACGAGTATAACAAATTTACAAACTCTGAGTCATGTATATCCCAAAATATTCAAAGAGTGCATCCACAATAAAATATTAGTAATACACTATGCCTCTTATTAACAAGTACAAATAGATACATTGTATAATATATTTTGTATTATACAATAATTTTATTTAAATAACACTAAAATTTATAGCAAATAAAAAAATTTAAAACCTACATATTTTTGATTTATTATAAGTATAACAATTTTATGTTTAAAATATAAAAAAATTCAACTAATAAATAAATGTGCTTTGTAATACGAAATAAGAAAGACAATTAAAATATTGATTATAAGAATAACGCATTAAAGAGAACAAAACAATAAGTCATATCGATTTAAGATATATAATATAATATATATAAATGAAACTTATGCTGCTCACATAATATAAATCTAAAAATCGGACGATATGTTCAAATCATGTCGGCCAATATATCGGAAAAAATTGGATATGTCGGTCTATACTTTACCAAAGAACGCAATCTATTTTTTAGAACATGTCGTTTTGTTTTCAAAAATGACATGTCGGCAAACATGTCAGGCATGTCTGTCGGACATTTAAAACAATGGTTGGTTGGCAAAAAATTGCTCGCAACTCGTAAGCCAAGTTAAGGGTCCTCACGGATGTCGAAGAGGGGAAAGTTCATCTTCACATAGTGGGGAACAAAACTGCCTTCGGAACGGGGCGACGTGTGTGTGGCCCTTCGTGAAAGAAGCTAGAAGCGGTCCGCGGCGGGGCGGCGTCAAAAACTCAAGATGGTTGTTGATTGCGCTTCAAGGATGACGGTGTTGTGAGACGCCATCATTTTCTGGAAGGACTCCAAGAACTGCGACAAGTTCGGGCCGCCCTCGTCCATGAGAGGCGTTGTTGGAAGGAGAGGGGGCTGGCGGAGAAGGTTGGGCGACGCGCGGTCGGCTGAGAAGGTTGAGTCGAGTGAGGTGCGGCCGATCGGGTCCTTGGAGCTGGGATCGACGACCACGGGATCGACCAGAGGTTTTGGTGTTGGTGCGCGAGAGCTTGGAAACGCATGAGGCGGCCGTGGAAACTACGAGTTGTTGACAACGGGTAGCTCTTATACCAAGTTGATAGGAATCCCCGTTTGAGATCTTGTGCGCGGTCGAGATATGTAGGAAGTCTTGGAGGAGGTTGGAGTTCCCCCTCTTAGACCCACGTGAACCTATCTCGGCGACGGAAGGAAGCCGGCGGAGAGGGAGGAGTCGACGGTGAGTAAGAGCGACGCTGGCGGAGACGCTCGTGGCGTGCCGCTTGATTTTTGGTTTTGGGTCCCAATAGAGGGAGAGGAAGAGAGAGAGAGAGAGAGAGAGAGAGAGAGAGAGAGAGAGAGAGAAGAGAGAGATAGGGAAATTAGAATAATCTTTTTATTTCAATACATCCCACATCCTCCACCATATACCCGGTGGATACAAAATAAAACCATATTTGTCCAAAAAGTCCCCTCACTAGGCTTTACATAAAAATGAGGTCCAAAATAAAACCCGCTCTGCAAATAAAATACGCAACATGAAGAGAAAATATAATTTTGCGGGATTCATTCTTTGCAGGGTCGTGCATGATTTTGGCACGTGACGCCCCAACGTGGATCCACAACACAATTATCGTAAGTAATGAAAATGTAAGTAGATAGAAGGATCGGGTCATTTACTAGGATCTCCCCTTTAACGTTACTTAATTATAGTGACCTCCCTTCCATCTTCTAAAATTACTAAAGCCTCTCCTCTGTTTGCCTGGGTCATGTGTAATTTTTTGTGAATGTACATTCGCAATGCATACTTAGAGGGGAAGTTTTTGAAAGATGGAGGGGAGGTCCCCGTAATTATACAAAGCTATAGGGGAGTTTTTCGTAATTATTCCAGAAAGATTGGCTTGATGTTAGAACTTGATTTTGATTGCATTAGTTTACTGGGGATTAGTGGTAGGTAATAGGAAGTAAAAGAACGCGACAATAGTGGCAAAATCAAAGATATTTTTCTTGCATTTTAAAATTTCAAAAACTGGTGGTTAAGTGATGGCATCGACTAGAGACTCGACTCAGATGGTAATGAGGCGGGGGAATATAATTTGCTATGTAATTACATGTTATAGTGAATGAGAAAATGAATAGTGCATACATATCTAATGGTTGTGATGATTTTGTGTTAGATCAAGGGCTTAGGCTGCTCTAATTTTAGATCAGGTAGTGAATTCCATTTACAAAGAAAACTTAGAATAAACTCACAGTAGGAATCAACAAGATAAAATGGTTGAATTCAAAGATATAGCAAAGAATCGGAATGGGAATTTGAGATTAAATTAGGTTTGATCAAATAACGTAATAAGATCAAAAGTAAGATCAAAAACCATAAATAGATGAATGATATAGAGATGTATGAACTGTAGAATTTTGAGATTGGATGTTTAAATATTAATCAAAGATTATATTTAATCCGAAGGCTAGGGCTCCGTTTGGCATGGCATTTTTGCTCTGGTGAGTTTGGACAAAAACGTCATCGTCATAGAATGTGTGTTTGGCATGACAGCGGTTATGACCGCCACAAAGAAAAGAAAGCTAGTTTTGAACATAAAAAGGAATGATGTTCCATAGGTGAGGTCGGGCGTTCACGAACAATGGTTCATAACCGCCGCGTTCACGACTGCTACCGCCGTGCCAAACGAAACCTAGATCTTTGTAAGGTCTAGATCTTTGTTAGGGATTACGTCAAATATAAAGACTAATTTGGTTTAATGAACTGTATACATGAAAATATTTTTTACCTAAAAACAAATTAGAGAAATTACAAATACTTTCCAATAATTTGATTTCAAGCAAAACTATTACATTTGAACTTGTAATTAATCTTCAATTTTAGTTGGACTTGGTGTACTCATCTAAGTTTTTCCAAGTACAATTTACTCAAATAAGAACAAATAATGATTTGTTATCATCAAAATTGAGCTAATGAGGCTCAAGAGTATAACAATATCTCCATTTTTTGTGATGACAGATAAATAGTAATAGAAATTACTATTTATTACTGGAGTTTCCGGTGAGGGAAAACAGTGGGCTGATGTTGTAGCTGGAATGGGGGAGGGGATACGGGGTGGTAGCGGGATGGAGAGGGTGGAGGAGGGGTTTCCGGTGAGGGAAAACAGTGGGCTGATGTTGTAGCTGGAAAGGGGGAGGGGATACGGGGTGGCAGCGGGCTGGAGAAAGTGGAGGGGAAGGGATTCCGGTGAGGGGAAGAGGGGATTAGGTCGGCGGCGGAGGGAGGTTCTGGCGGAGGGTGGGGGGGAAGGGGAAGTATGCGGGCGGGGAAAGGCTGAGACGGTTGCAGGAGGAGGCTCCGGCGGAAGGTGGTGGGGAAAGGGGAATCACCTTGAAGTCACGCCAAGGAGGAAGAAGACCGGCACTCCGATCGGGCTTCACGCCGCACGGAAGAAGAACGAATGTTTCGGTTCTTTACTCCAAAACCATCGATGCCTCCACTGAACCCAACGCCTGCTACTTATACTAAAACTGACCTAGGGCATCCCAAAACGGATGCCTCATAACGTCCGGTCCGATTGGGCGCCAAATAAAGTCAAAATACATAAATGAATATAGTAAATCGACTCGCAACGGCGATCCGGACGCAACTGTGGGCTCGGATCGACCGTCCGAGCGAAGGATCACCGCCTCCTGCGGGAATAGACGTGCGTGGGTCGTTGCGCGCTATCACCTTCTTCAGCCTCTTCTGGTGCCAACACAAATATGAGCGGATATTTCAATGGACTTCAAGGAGGGTTTACCCACCTCACGGGGACGATCTATCCTATTTGTGGTGGTAGATAGGTTCTCCAAAGGAGCCCACTTAATCGCAATGAGCCGCCCCCTTACCGCAGACGAGGTCGTCTGTATCTTCTTTGATCAAGTGTTCCATCTACATGGACTTCCCGAGAGTATTGTGTCCGACCGGGACAAGGTTTTCACCTCGCAGTTCTAGCAAGAGTTGTTCGCGTTGTGCGGAACCAAGCTCACCCTTTCCTCGGCCTATCACCCGCAGTCGGATGGACAAACCGAGGTGGTTAATCAGACAGTCGAGATGTACCTCGGTTGCATCATCGGAGATCGCCCTAAGGATTGGGCACGTTGGCCCCAAACTCGTTCAATGGCCCTCCACGCCGACGAGGATGCCTCTGCCACTGCCTCAACTGACACCCATCACTTGGATCAACTCGAAGCACGGCTTGAGGATTTCACTCTCCTCCATCAAGAGCCCGCGAACATGACGGTAAACCGGCCACCGGTCCCTCCACCACAACCACCGCAACCCCGTTGGCCCGTCCCGAACTACATGGGGTTTTTTAGCCCCGCTACGGACATCCACCCGGCTCATCTCCGTCAGATCGAGATCCATGTTCTCGATAGCACCGACCCACTTAGTTGGATCACCCGCGCCGAAAAGTTCTTTGACCTTCAGTCCACCTCCGCCAACCAGAAGGTTCCTCTTTCACTATCTATATGGAGGGTTCAGCGCTCCATTGGGTGTGTTGGATGCGCCAGCATGCTCCTGACCTCTCATGGTCCACACTGAAGGAGGAACTCCGCCACTATGACGACCGCAAGACGGGCAATGCCTACGAGCGCCTCGGCTCCGTGCGCCACTCTGACATCGTGTCCACCTACATTGACGAGTTCATCGAGGTCGCCACGCACGTACCCGACCTATCCCTCGGCCATTACCTGGGCCACTTCCTTGGGGCTCTATAACCCCACCTTCGACGCACATCAAGGTCCACAATCCGACTACTCTTTCCCACATCATGGAGCAAGCTCGTTGCCTCGACGAAAAACTCTACACAGCCCAGCTGACTTCCTCGTCCCACCCACCCCACCAGCTATCGTCACTGTCGTTGCCGCTGAAACTTCCGCCGCCTCTTCCCCGCTTGGATCGCCTGCCCCCACATGGGCTCTCGTTGTTAGGTCTGCCTCCGCTACCGCCAGTTCCGCCGACCCCTCCTCCATCGGCGCCCTGACAACCCCACCACTTATCTCACGAGCAACACTGCGAGCTTCGTCGCAGGGCCTTCGCTCTCGATGCCAACAACCATACTCGCCCGCCCACGTATGCGCTTTCAAAAACTTGTGCGAGCTAGTTGGATCTAAATACGACGGTCCGGACTTCGGAGACCTAGATCCTTTGCCGATCGTGGATGACCCCTACGAACCTCGACCTTGAGGACAAGGTCATTTTTCAGGAGGGGAGTGTTGATACAGATACGACTTCCTAGACATGTGTCTCCCTCTGCTTGTGTAACTCTATGGGGCATTATCGTAATTTGTATGTCTCACTTCCCTATATAAGGGAGTGGTAGTGTCTCTTATTATGGATCTTTTTGGAAAACATTGTGAGTGTAGGCTCTCCTAGGTGAGAGGGACTCTTAGGAGGAACCAACCCTCAAGAATTTGGGTCGAGCTTGTCTCGACAGTTGTATCTCTATTTTAGTGTTTAATCTTACAATTTTTCGTACTTGATAGTGGAAACTATCAAGAAATCTATTAACTTGATCAATAAAACAGTTAAAATTTCAATGAGTATCTCATATGGAGCAAAAGCTTTCTCATTATGCATCTTCTATTCTTTTAGAACAACTTTCACTTCATTTTATTGGATCATTTATAATATATATCATATCAATTTATTCAGTGTCCTTTTTTAAAATATGTTGTTTACTTCAAATTTTCATTTAATAATTTATAAATTATTAAGGTGATGAATATATGCAGGCCGACTTCAGCTATGTGCAGGCCGCGCAATTTCATAACGGTTATGTGCAGGCCAAGCCTTTACGGGTTCACAGCTTCCTATGATTTTTTAGTTTGGCCTACATTTATCCTTGGACTGCACATAGCTGGAAATGACCTGCATATAACAGCACCTTTTATTAAAGCAGCTTAAGAATATTTCAACTTCACTTATAGTGCACCTGATGTCATCAAGGTTCTAGACCATTATATCTAATCTTTTCTTGAGCTCTCTTTTCTTAATACAAATCTATTACATACATAAAAATTTTAGCTTTTCCTTTACTACTATTTTTTGAAAGCTTATAAGCTTTCTTATAATCATTATTTGTTTTACTTGCCATTTTTAAAATTACATTCTTTCCCTCAGTATGGTTTTATATCTTCTTACTTCCACCAAGGCTCCTTACTAATGTAAGAAATTTTACTAGTTTCTTCTAAGATTTCACCTACAATCTTCTTTATTTACTAGTTATCTCACATTATATCAAGCTCAATTAATGAATTCCAATTGCCTCACTAAGAAACTATCATTTAATATTATGTGCTCAATCTCTTTTGAAATAACCTTCAACTTTTTTCAAAGAAAAAAATTATTCCTTTTAAGCAAAATATATATATATATATATATTTATCTGTGATTTATTGGCCCTACTTTTGAAAAACAAAATGAAGGTTTTTTTTTTCATTTCTTGAAGTATATTCAACATGTAATGATGATAGGCTACCGCAAAAGTAAGTTTAGTGTACCTCATGGAATTTTCATCGCCTACCTCAAACCAAACATAAATCCCTTCCTAGGCATCATCGAATACACAAGAAATAAACTGCCAACATATGTTCATTATTTCAAGTATAAAAAAAACTATTCTGAACAAAAGGAAAAAAGGATAGTGGGACATCAAAATGGTTGCAAATAAATAGGGATGTAGGAAAAGGGAAAAGGTATCATATTGCTGTAAAAATGTATGTTCATTATTATATGATGCATGGGCAGTTCCTAAGACTACTATATGTGCTAGATACAATGATGGCGAACTAAGCTTGCAATAATAAAATGTTATAAATGATATTTAAAGACAAGACACAATCATGTCAACATCAAAACAAAAAACATGTGTTGTAGTATATATGCAAGAGTGCGGGAAAATAAATACACAAGCAAAGAAGTCCTAGCAAGTCCCAAGAGACTAGCGAGTAACGATTACTAATTAATAAACACATGATTCGACACTAAGATTCAATGCAACCGAACTATAAATCACAATACTTACCGGTAGAAGGCTCGGTGGGTGTCGTTGGTCTGAGGAAGGAGGGAGGACTGAATCTGGACTGTTTGAAGAAAATCGGGGTCTGACTGAGGCTGTTGGAGTGAAGGTTGCTGATTTCTGGAGGCTGAATGTGGGTTGGGAGCAATGGGGGAGGGGTTATGATGTATGTGAGGAGGATGGGGGCTGCTGAGGTGAATCCAAGAGGCGGAGGGGGCTGTGTGACTGCTGGGCCGTAAAAGGAGGCTGGAAGAAAACTGCAGGTTGCAGTGGGTGAGTTAGCAGGATTGAGGAGGCCTCTAAAAGGGTTCTGGCTGGTTCCTGTGTGCTGGGCAGAGGAGGGGGGGGGGGGGGGGGGGGGGGGGGGGGGGTGATGGGTGGATTAAGGATAATGGGAGGTGGGGAAGTTGTGAGACATTTTAAGAGGGGTGGGCCTATTTTTAGGAGGTGGTTATGAGTGGGGAGGTGGAGTAGCAGGGATGTGGCTTGAGAGTGATGGAACAATGGGGAGGAGGGGTGGCCAATGGTGGTCGCCGGAGGTGGTGGTGTTGTTCACCAGAGGCGGTGGCAGCGATCGACAAAAACTAAATTGAGGGGATTGAAGTGGTGGAGGTATTACAAGGAGGTGGGTGTGGGGGCGAGGGGTGACCAATTAATGGAGGTGGCGGGGGAGGGTGGACGGCTAGTGGGGGAGGGGCAAAGAAGGTAACTCCCAAGTTTCACACTTGGGTCCGGCTTCTGCACCGGGTGATCAAAAGGAAAACATTTCACTCAATTTTTCAATGTCTTCTAAATGAACCTTCTAACCCTGTTTATAGACTTAGTGGACATCATGGGCGGTCATAATTCTCCGATCATGACAGCCTTCAAAATACATTAAAATACAAATCAGAAGAATACAAAAAAAAAACATGGATCGTCGATCCGCACAAAATAGACGGCTCGATTGTAGTGTAGGCCCATGTGTGTAGTGATCCCTATCAATATATAGACATATATTACATATAATTCATATAATAAAATACCGAATATAACCAATATTAATCATATGCCAAGTTTTTTGTCATTCTAATCTACAAGAAAGGTTTTCAATAAGTAGACTAAATACCAAAAATAAAAATTACGAAAACAACTGATCAGTGCTCATCAAATGTATGATGTGTTAAGAAAAATATTACACTAACCTTCAGAAAGTGCACAGCTAATTCAGCTTGAAAACCATCCCCCATCTCAACGAGAGCATGATCTGGTTTGTTATGAAGCAATTTGATTCTTACAATGTTACCATACATAGAAAACAAGTTAAAAAGCTTATCCTCGTCAATTTTCTACAGGAGAAAACAACAAAATGATTAAATATTAGGATCATCAGAGACAATTCAAGGGAGTGGAAGTCCTAATAAAAAGCAAAAAACTTACATCAGTATTAAGGTTAGAGACAAGTATGGTGCACCTCTCATTACTACCACTGATACCAGGAGGCAATCCACTACCAAATGCAGCTGCAACGGCTGCAGCATTGTTCATCTAATAAAACATAAAAAATATGTTACAACTGAAGACAAATTCAGTATGAGGAAAACAATATCAAGTAACAGTAGATGAAGAAATGTTAACAATAAAGGCACACAAAGAAAACAAGAAAGGAAGGATGAAGATTAAATATAAATAACCAAATTTGTAATAAAAAGGGGAACTTAGTGTGTATAACCAACCTGAGCCATTGTGACTGGAAAAACAAAGGAGAAATAAATATAAATTAGAAGGCGAGAAAACATAATGGAAGGAACTATAAATATCAACTGGAATACACGATTACCGGCTCTTCCACCAGATGGATGAAGTGCATACAACCCTCCAGTATCACCATAACCAAGCTGCCATTAATGGTATAAACAAATAAGATCTCGAGCATCCCACTGTTATCCAGTAAGTAAATACAGAAAATATAAAATCAAAGCCATGATGATGCATCAGCAACCAACTTGAATGAATTGTAAAATTAAATCAATCTAAGAGAAATGAAAATGGAAACAACTTACTTGTGATGATCTACCTCGTTGTTCAGAAGGTAACGATGGATTTGTAAAATCTCTGAACAAAAAATATGAAAATTTAGCAAGCATTGTTGGAAAGGCAACCAGGAAAAAAATGCAATGGTGAGGGATGACAGAGAACAGAAGGACTGTGACCACTGAGGAAAATGACAAGTAGGATAGCAAATATCATAATCCACAAAAAACTTAATGTCCGCATGCAAGCTGAGCTCTCTCTCTCTCTCTCTCTCTCTCTCTCTCTCTCTCATAGTGTAACAAAGATCACTTTGATCTTATTAGTACAATCATGGATCATTGTTGAAAATGTTTTCGATACTTACACTGATTTTTTGAGTTCATAAGCTTTTGTTGTAATGAGCAATTAGGTATATCATATTTAGCCAAATGGGAGATTATTAGAAAAAAAAAATTCAATAGGCCTAATATGTCGATTATACATGTTAGGAGGGTATCATTTATATTGACTCAGTTTAAATGATTTGATTAATCCGGTAAAGAATGCTTCATATTGTATGAGAAGTTCATATTGTGTGGAAATCGGGAATATATTTTGTATTTATATGGACATAAATGTCAAAATACATATTAGGGGTTCTCTATAAATAGGTTATGGTCCCTAAGTAATGGGGGTTAACTTTTTATTCTCTTACAATCCTAACATCTCATCATTAGTGGGAGCAAGGAGTTGTTTTCTTCCTTAGAGACCTGTATGCTAGGAAGATACATAGCCGTCTTCGACCTCTTTCCATGGATTTAGGTATGTTTTTGTATCAATTCTCCATCTCGATGTTTTAATTAGACGATTTGTGTCTTTCTATAAGTCTCACGAAATCTCCAACATATAGAACATAATGAGGGAAGCTCTGACCTCTTTGAACTTCTCTCTTTCTCCTCTCTATCCTTGCTTTCAGTTGCGTGTCCACAATATGGATCACCGGCCTTGAGAGGTATGGATCGAAGTGAGGAGAAACAAACTTCTTTACACGGTTGCGTCTATGTCCCTCAAGGTTGCCTTCTAAGTGAAATGAGAAAAAGGGAGCTCTCCTCTTGGGGGGTCTCTACCCTAGACAGCAGTGAGGAGTGAGAGAGAGGAGGAGAAGAGGAGAGGGAGAGGAGTAGAATTTTAGGACATAACTTGCAATTCCTTCCATTCCATGTCTATTAATTATTATTTTCAACCAAAACAATAATAAGAAAATGCTGAGAATTTAAAATGCTAAATTGAAAAGTTTGCTAAAAGTAAAACAATAATAAAATTTGAAATAAAGATGTCGCTAATTTCAAATGTCAAAATATCCTCCTTCCCGTTCATAATGTGTAGTCGTCGGCACAACGATGGTTGTACGTGCGCCCCCAAAGTGTCTCTGCAACATCACCTCCTTCTTCGAAAGCAAGCTTGTCCACAAGTTTGGACCAATCATAATCTTGCTGAAAGGACTCTCATGTTTCCCACATTGCCTCTCCTGCGTTTTGATTCTCCTATTGAACTGGTAATTCTTTGCCCCCATGCGTCATCCCAGGGGCGGAACCAAACGGGGGTCAAAGGGGCATTGGCACCCCTTTTTTTTGGCGATTTGTTAAGCAGACCAAAATTTGGCTATTCGCAGACCATACCTGGCTATTCGCAATCCAAACTCAGTTATGTGCGCCCCAAAAATTAATTTCTAACTCGTGAATCACGGCCCGCCCACCACCCTCACTCAAGGTAACATTTTATGCACAACTGTGTTTAGAATTTTTGTTATGCACCCTCATTTATAATTTTCTGTATCTGCAACTGCGTCATCCGTGTGTGAATGCGACGAATAGGTTTAAATTGAACTTGCCTTCATTTGTAGGATGAAATGGAGCAAGGGTGGCAGGCGGTTCTCCTCTAAGTGGTTTAATGGTTGATACATGGAACATGTTGTGGATCTTTGCCCCCTCTAGAAGGTGAAGTTGATAAGCAACATTTCTAATGCATGTCATGACTTGATATGGGCATAAAAAATGTGGCGCAGTTTGTTGTTGGTTCGGTGATGAGGTTGCAATCGCAACCCCACCCTGACCAAGTCCCCTTCGCTATACAAAACCTCCTTGTGTAGACCATCATAGTATTGTTGCATGCGTTTCTGAGCCAGAACGGGTGTCAAGTCATATTAAGTGTTATGTCGCGATGTAGGATTCCTTGGTAAACCCCCTCTACCCAAGCTAATTGTATAAGTGTAAAGAAGTAGTCGAAGGAGATCTCGTCTGAATAAAAGTTTGAAATGAAATGTGATAGAAGGTATCGTAGCAGTATTTGGCCCATGGTAACCACGCTGCCCGCTCCTTATGATTTCTCTCCAAAGAAACACCAAGTACATCTCCAGAACACGGGTCACTACTTTCGTTACCGGTAGTGGATGGTAGGCAGAGGGCATTGCCAAGATGGTGCCACTCAGTCGAAACAGTTCCTGCCAGAAGAGGTTGGTAAACACCTTGTCTCTTTCAAAACAATTGATTATGGTAAACCATGAAGGTAGAAGATCTGTTCAAAGAAGACTTGAGCTAAACTCAACATTATGTGTGGAGAGACATGGAAATGAAGTGAGCGTACTTTGAGACATCCACGACCACTAGGATCGCAGACTTTCACGGAGTTTAGGAAATTCCTTGAGGATCATAGACTCTCACGTACATGGAAATCACCTAGTCTCTCTCAAAAAAAATTATTCTGGTAAACCATGAAGGTAAAATATCTAATCAAAGAAGACTTTGAGCTAAACTCATCATTGTGTATCGAGAGCCATGGAAATGAAGTGACCTACTTGGAGAGTCTATCCACCACCATTAGGATCGCAGACTATCGCAAAACTAAGGCAATTCCTTGAGGAAATCCATAAAGATGTTTGCACATATTTGGGTGGGCACCAGAAGATATTGCAGCATCTCGGCGGGATATAAAAGCTATATGTTCTTCTACTAATACATGAAACACTCTATGATGAAATCCTGCACTGATTTATGCATGTCCTTCCACATGAAACACTCTATGCTCGTAGTCGTTGAAGTGTCTTTAGTATCACTTCATAAGTGTGAGTGGCCCTTAGTACGACCTCCACCAATGGTGATTCTAATGTCAAATATGTTCGATTTTTATAAAGGATGAGATCATCCCAAACTACCCATGTGCTTGCAGTCTCTTTCTTTGGGATGCTATTGCAGAGATTAGTGAGGGTCTCTGCTTCTTCGATCTCTCCACATATTCGATCAAATGGATCGTTTATGGGGTTGGAGATAACACATACTTGGCCCACTTCTTCAGACTTCCAAAGAGCGTCAGTAGCTTTATTAAACGTGTCGGCTCGGAGCTCCACGTAGAGTCATAGCCAGCAGCGTACTCATCCAATGTTGTTGAGGTAGGGCGACTATTTTCAGTTCCAACAAGTACTTCAAATTGAAGTGATCAATGCGCATTTTAAAGCGTCGCCGGCAAACGAAGGGTTGTCAGTGTTGCGCTACTTTGGATAAGCTAACCAACACATGTTCATATGCAGGTAACTAGTGATGATGTTGGGCTAGCCGCCGACTAAAGTAGATGATATGATGACCTTCCTGATGTAGTACGTCACAAATGCGACCCAGAGGTATCACAATCAATTTAGAACTCCATTGTAAAATATGGTAATTGCATGACTAAAGTGGTCGATGATGGTGCTTGGAGAACATTGAATATTGCCTTCATACTCTCCGTCCAATAAAAGGGATGTCGCTTAGAGTAAGAAAATTAGTAGGGCCGCGAGTTCATCGTTGTTCCAAATGAACCAACAATATTACCAAATTAATCCCAAGAATCTTTGGAGTGCTCGTAGAATTTGCAATTCAGGCCACTTTGTGATTGAACTGGTTTTGTTGGGATCCACTAATACACCCTTCCCATACACAATGTGGCAAGGTAATGTACATAATCGGTGCCAAACACACATTTCTCGTGTTTCAAATTAAGTTGGTGTTTCTTGATATGATTTACGACAACACGTATATGGTGAAGATGCCCCACCCAAGTCTTGATGTATATTAAGATATCATCCAAGAAAACTAAAATATTTTGCGATGATAGGGATCAAATACCTCATTCATAACGGGCTGAAAGGTGGAAGGTGCGTTCATCAGATTGAAAGGCATGGCTAGGAATTTGAAGTGCATGTGGTGTCTTGAATGCGGTCATGGCCAAATCTTCTAATACCAAATGGACACATCCTTCACGAGTTTGTCGTTCAAGTGCATCATTTTTCTGCACAAGTAAAATATGTGATGAGACTGGTGACTGGAGGGGACGAATGATCCCTTGTTAAAGCATCAACTCACACTGTCACTTTATTTTATCCTTTTGCAAAAAAAAGGTAACGGTATGATCGTACCACTGGCGCGACACCAAGCATCAAGTAGATATGGTGGTCATGTGCTCGCACATGCAGCAATCCCTCAATCCCTTTGAATAGGAATCGTATTCCTACAAAATAATCTCCCACGGGTTCGGGGAGTGTGATCCCTTAATAAACAGTGCATGTGACCTATGTGTGCCTTTAAGGCCCACTGAATTACGGCCTTCTTCCCCAAATGGAAAGTCATCGGTAGCTCGGTGAATTCCACGCAATGTCTCCTAGTGGACTTAGCCATTTAACACATAATACCACATCAAGTGCACATAGAGCTCAACGGAGAAGAAATCTGTGTAAAATTGGAGTTGAATCCCCATATAAATCCATAGGCTATGTAATTTCTTCCCATTTGGTCATAGCCACTTCCATTCTTGTTCTCCCCCTGATGGGCAAATCCAAACGCCTTGTCGTATCTTTCTTGATAAAATTGTGGGTGATATCGGTATTGACGAATATCTTGACTGGTTGTCAATCAATCGATGAGCGAAGTGGGATGGTGGGTGGTTTGCACTCCGGTGATAGCATTTAAGGGTATTTTGGGATCCTCTCCTGCTAGTTCTTCTTGCTTTACACATTCCAACTCCAATCAAAAGAGCTTACTACATTTATGCCCTAATGTGCATGGTTCATCAAAGTTAAAATGCAGACCCTTGACACGATGATCTGTCACGGCTTCTATGGAAAGGAGTTTGATGAATGTTGGCTTAGCCACTTGACTTTCCTTGTTTCCTCCCCCCTCCCCTCCCGACCCCGATGGTATATGGATTTTCCACGCAATTGTTGTCATGTGCGACGACACTCCAAGACTCTTTCCATATGGAGTCTTCGATCAATATATGAGCTTAAATCAGTCATAATCAGATCAAGACGAATCTCAAACACAACGCCCCACCAGAGTCCCTTTTGAAGTCCTGTAGTAAATACCAAGGCCTGTTGCTCGAGGCTCCCTGTAGTTGCACATGGCAATAACCCCTGAAATTTCACCAAATAGTCTTTGATGGATCCTACCTTCCACAGAGAAATCAGTTCCTCCTATGGGTTGCTGCAAAGGGGTGGTTTGAACTTCTAATTACAAGACTGTATGAACACTTCCCACATAATGAGAATCACATAACCTAAATAGGAGCACGAGATTTTAAGATATGTAGATGACAACTTTATTATAACAAAAACATCGGTAGAAGATAGTTGTAAGTTTCACCAACATTTTTTTAGAAGTATCCTCAACCATTTTTTTGTGCTTCACCAATGCTCTGGATGCTGAATAAAGGAAGCATGGTTATGTGCACATAAATCAAAATGGATTCTTGGGTCTGCCCTCTCTGATGTCTTTGGCTTTGATTTGAGGGCATGATTCCGCAGCAAACGCGACGGTATAGGGGGCCACTATTTCAGTGGTACTCTGTGAGCAGCCACTTTGTGCATTTATTGTCAAAGGTTAGGTCTTTCTCCTCTGAGAGAAGCCACTTTGTGCATAGTGCCAAAGGTTAGGTCTGTTTCCAATCTTCCCCCGCCCATACCCCCAATGATTGGGGACTATATGGATTATGTTGTTGTTGTTGTTGTTGTATCCTCAACCATTTTAACTCATAAGCATTCAAAGACATACTTATGTATTCAACTTCTGCACTTGACCTGAACATCACTGCTTGCTTCCTGTTTCTTCAAGTGACAAGATTTTCTTTAACATGCGTACAATATCTGGAAGTGGATTTTCGATCTCTCTTGTCATCTGCATAACTTGCATATGAATATGCTTTAATACGTAAGTAATTGTTTCTTTTAAATAGCAGCACTTTGTCAGTATATCCTTTGATATACAACAACACTCAAGCCTTTATCCCACCATAGTGGGGTCGGCTATATGGATCCTTTGTCGCCATTGCGCCCTATCTTTAATCATAGCCTCACCATTCTTATCATGGCGTCGCCTAGGCGACGCCTAGGCGTCCAGTCGGCCGATTGAAAACAAGGCGAAGGCCGCCTTATTTTTTTAAAAAATTAGGGGTATAGACAGCGGTTTATATATAAACCGCTGTCTATACTCTCATAGACAGCGGTTTATATATAAACCGCTGTCTATTGTAACATTACGTGTACAATAGACAACGGTTTATATATAAACCGTTGTCTATTGTACACGTAATGTTACAATAGACAGTGGTTTATATATAAACGTCTGTCTATTGTAACATAACGGTATAATAGACTGCGGTTTATATATAAACCGTTGTCGAATGGGGATATAAACGAAAGAATTTACCCCGTTTTTTTACTTTTTACCGTCGTTGGATCGTTTGCTGCTCTGTGCGAAAACCCTAAAGGTGATTTCTCCTCGACAAGTCGACATCTTCCTTAGGTTCGTTTTTACGTTTTTTTTCTTGCTCTTCTAATTTCTAAGTTGAATGGTATAATTTCTAAGTTGAATGATCATTTCATAATTCATATTTTCCTACTTCCTAGTTTCTACTGCTTCTATAGTTTTGTATTTATATGTGTGATTGACTTAATGTGTGGTAGACTAGTATTACCTCAATATCATTGCGGTTTTGTATGAATTTTGTTTAGGTTTTTTTGGATGGTTTAGGTTTTTTTAGGGCTTTCTTATTACAGGAAAATGACTGATAAAGGATCTTCATCAAAGTCAACAAGAGGATTCACTAAATGATGGGATTGAATAAGCTAAGAGCAGAGGGGAAGAAGATTTTTATTTCTGTTAATGATGATGGCCACATTATTCCCGGGCCTTAGTGTAATAAATTGATGAGTCTAATTGGTTCTCTTGTGAGGATGTATGTTCCAATCACATGTGCTAGATGGAAGGAAGTTGATAAAGAAATTAAAGATCGAATATGGGAAGAAGTAAATGTACGTAATTTTGTTATTAGCGATTAGATATCAGTGTTTTTTTTAGTTATTTATTAATAATATTGTCTATTATTTTCAGAATTATTTTGATAATGTTGATGGTGTTCGTCATGAATTGATGAAAAGCATGGGTGAAAATTGGCAGTCGTGGAAATCTAAACTTTATGTCCATTACGTAAAGGATGTTGATTTGGAGCATCGTTACAATGTTCCAGTCAAGTATAATTGTATACCTCCTGAAGATTGGAAAAATTTTGTTGACAATCGCACCACTCCGGAATCTATGGTTATGTGTTCTTAAAAAACTCAATGTTTTATTGCATCTACTAACTTTGTAAGCATTATACTCGAAGTATTAACAAATATTTATTTGTGTAGGAGAAATGTAAACTTAACACGGAGAGAGCAAAAGCACAGAAGTATTGAGTGAAATGGTTGTGAATCTTGTGATTGTCAATTTGACATTATATATATTGATTCTGAAATCTGAATGTTATTTCTATTTGATTCTGAATGTGTGATTGACTGATTGTTCATGCCACTAGGCCCACTATTCCTCAATGTGTGGAATGATACTGTGTACCTGAATGCTGAATGAAAAAAAACTGTGTATCTGAATGCTGAATGACTTCTGGAGTTCTGGGAGTGTTGAAAATTCTCTTTCAGACTTAAAAAAAAACTGGGACTATAGACAGCGGTTAGTTCAATAACCGCTGTCTATAGTCCCCTGGCAGTGACTATAGACAGCGGTTATTAAAATAACCGTTGTCTATATTCACTGTCAAGTGACTATAGACAGCGGTTATTTTAATAACCGCTGTCTATAGTCACTGACAGGGGACTATAGACAGCGGTTATTGAAATAACCGCTGTCTATAGTACTATAGACAGCGGTTATTTCAATAACCGCTGTCTATAGTACTATAGACAGCGGTTATTTCAATAACCGCTGTCTATAGTCCCCTGCCAGTGACTATAGACAGCGGTTATTAAAATAACCGCTGTCTATATTCTTCATTTGTTTTAAAAAAATTAAATGTCGCCTAGCATTTGCTCGCCTTATTGTCGCCTAGGCGTTCGCCTTGTCGCCAAAGCGTCAAGGCGGTCGGGGCTCGCCTTGGTACGCCTTGACGCCATGAAAAGAATGAGCCTCACTAATGCCTAAGTACATCATATTTTCCTTATAGTTTCATTCCACCATAATGGGGTCGACTATATGGATCCTTTGTCAGTATATCCTTTAATATATTTAAATATTTTTAATGCAGCATCAAGATGTCACTCTCTGGGAGTCTACATAAACTGACTCAGGTTTGGTTACAGTGAGATAAATGAGTTTACCAACCAGACACAGGTAATGAATGATATCTTTTAGAGGAGGAGATGTCTCATCTCAAAGTCTGTTTGTGCTCATAAGCATTGGATTTCGAGCATACTTCGTACTAAGAAGACATGTTCCACATACTTCCGTTGGACAAGAACTACTTTGTTATTGTGTATCGCAATTTCGATTACCAAGAAGTATCTAAGAGTACTCATATCTTTTGTAGCAAAATGTGCCCAAAGATGTTTCTGTGTTACTCTTATGGTAGAGGAATTATCTCATGTGAGAAGAATATCATCCACATATACAGCAAGAATAACTAGCCCTCGATCAGTCTTTCGTATAAAGATAGAGTGATTTGCATTGCTTCTGGTAAACCAATGGTAGAAATGACTTGACTAAACATGTCAAACCATGCTCTAGGACTGTTTAACACCATAAATGGCCTTCTGAAGCTTACCCACTTGAGACTCCCCCTGAGTAATATAACTGAGAGGTTCCTCCATGTAGACTACTTTGTGCAGATCGACATATAATATGCATTTTTGACATCCAACTGGAACATTTGCCATTTCTAATTGACGACAATGGAGAAGAGTACCGAGTTAGTACTGATACGGCCAACCAGAGAGAATGTGTCAAAAAAACACCACCATATATATGTGTGAACCCCTGTCAACCATACGAGCTTTGTATCTATCCACAATGTCGTCGGGGAGAAATTTGATGACAAAGACCCGTCGAAAACCAACAATATAGCCTTCAAGTGGAGTAGGAACAAGAGTCTAAGTACCCCGAGATGCCAAGGAAGAGATCTCCTCATCCATAGTCACTTTCCAGCAAGGTATACAAATAGTTTCATGGTATGTAATAGGGGTGGTGGTGGTGGTAGATATTGCTAAGGCAAACTAGCTGCAAGAAGAACTGAGATTTGCATAAAACACAACATTAATAATAAGATGTTATGTACAATTTCACAGAGCAATGAGAACACCATGATCTGAGTCTGATGATGTGAAGGAACCGTCCGAGGAGGAGTGAGTTGGCCTGGGAGTTGAGGTCAGGGATTCTGGAGTGGAAGGAGTTATGGGAGTAGGAGCCGCAGGATGTCGATTATAATGATAAGGAATTTCGCAGAGCAATGAGAACACTATGGGAGCGGGGGCTAAGGGAGCGGGAACACCAAATATATTTTTTAGAATTTTATAATTCACATTGCTAAATTATTTCCTAATGTTTTCCCTTTTTGTTCCTTTTAAGGAAAAAAATTCCAAAGCTGCTCAAAATAATAATAAGACTCAAGAAATGAACTACTAGAAGAAAACCAGGTGCTACCCAACCAAACCAAATGATCATGCATCTGTTTAGCCTAGAATAAGAATACGCCCCAAAATTATCACAAAATACACTATTACTACTCCAAAAACAGCAAAATAGTAAAGCAGGTGCATAAAAAAGTGTCAGAAACTAAATACAATAAACGAATGCAAAAAAAACAAAGGTAGCCATCTGCAGTAGCCATCTACATCATTTATGAGAACTCAATTAGGTTCCATCTTGACCATCACCAGACATCAAAGTCAACTGCCTATTCATGGCCTTAATTAACTCATCTCTCTGATATATACTTTCAAAGATTCTTCAAAAAATCTTTGATGAATCTTATATGTTTCCTAAAGGAGAAGTATGGACGTAAACTACAATGGCATCTATCCTCCTAACATATCTTGGTACAACAGAAATTTCAACAAACAAATCAACCGTGGACGGCACTTAATTCTTCATCACCACTAATCAAGGGCTTGATCTTCTATTATACAAATCATACCACTACTCCCTGAGTTTTTTTTATCCACTCCCCAGACTTCCCCTCACAATACTCCCAATTCTCAATACTCCCAAATCCCAATACCAAATTTTGTAATTGACTGCAATCGCGTTCCTTGAGTATGGTTTCCACTACTTTGTACACTTCTTGGTGCCAATTAAAAGTACATGCAAATAAATAATTTCAAGTCGAATCACCAACCTAAAAATGTAAATAATTAAAGAACTTTCTTGCATTGAGTTCTTACCCCAGGATATAAGGATACTTGTGCAGGCTTGACAACCCAAGGGAATTTTCTCATTTCAAATCTAAGAAGTCTTAATCAGATTATTCAAATTTCTATGGATCATCCAACTTTATTTCAATGGCATCAGGCGAGACAGGTTAATTAATTATCCATCATTCATACTTTTGAACACTTATATTCTTTGTGACAATTGGAAGTACATGTATTCTCTATAATATTTGATGTTAAATCACAAATGTAAATTTTTTTTTTAATATTTTCTTACATTGGTTCCTCAACATATAAGTCTACTAACAAGCTTGATATACTCAAAGAACTTCTCTTTTCTATGGAACCATTTAACTTTCAATCTCATCAGGCAATACTATTTAATATTCACTCCATTTTTCTACTTCTCATAAACTATTTAATTTGTTCGCTTAAGGATAAGGTAAAGCAAGGACTTCCCAACAGTTAATAGTTCCTAAAAGTGCAACTCCGACAAATTAAATATCAAATTTTGGCAAGTTAACCTTTTTTAATGTTTTCAGATGCTTCCATATTTTTTACTAATTGTTTCGTAGATCCTATACAGGTAATCACACATAATTTTTCGTCTTCGTCGAAGTTTTAGATCTGTTTTTCCCCTTCAATCGCTATCTGCTCTATAACTGCCCTTTTCTTTCCTCAAGTACAACACCTAAGCAAAGCATTTGAGTCTGATTACCATTGGTTGAACATATGTTTTATCACTTTCTTTGAGAATTTTTCTTCTTTCTTTTCTTTTAAAGAATCCTTAGCATCAAATCACACAAATCACCTTTGGACAGCAAGATTAACCTTCACTTCTTCAATTGAGAGTTGAACGAAAAAAGTTCAATCTGTAGTTGGCCAAATTACTCTTCATAAGATCCATTAAGTTGGTCTTCCCTTTGGGCTTCCACTTCCTCTGTTACCAAAGAACCAACATTTCAACTTTTCTCGTTGGATCCTAAAAAAAGGTCTACACCGAGTCCTTATTAAAGCAAATTAAAATAGTGGTCAGACAGTACAAGTGTGATACCCTTTTGTCATCAACCTAGCCTTGAGACTTGGCCAAGCCAACGACACATTGAGAGTTGATATCCCTTGACCTCCTAGATCTATCAAAATTATAGACAGATGTGAACCGCGGTGCCATATGTGCAATCTCCTAATTTAAGTTCCATTAAGAATACTGTCGATTATTATAGATCACTTAAACAATATCATTTGGTATGTTGCTCTTTCTGCTAAAGCTTCAGCACATGATTTGAGAGAACAGTCTTTTAAACTCATGGTTTCTAATTCTCATAATAACATCTCCCTAAAATTTTAGCCGCATTTCTCTTACTAGGAGTGGATCCTGCCACCTAACTATCAACAAATAATCTTGACCAAACAACTACCTAATTTCATCATTACATATGATGAGAACTGAATCAATCTGTTTAACCCCCATTTTACTCCATTAAGATTGTTGTCCCCCCTTCTCCTCGCCTCCTAAAACTATCACGGAATAAATTCATGTGATTCAGCAGTACATTTCTCATTTTAGAAATCTATTTAAGAAAGCTCAAGAAAAGGGATTTCCATGATCAAGAGAACTCATTATAATGTGATTTCTCTCTTTATAATTTGAAATTATATTTGGTTGATCCCTTCTGTATATGTGCCTACAATAATTTTATATTCTCATCCATGCTAAGGTAGTGCAAAAGCATCCTCTCTATTCTAGATATTACATATTCCACTCAACACATCATTTAAAGATCCTTCTATCACCATCACTATAAAAATACAATTAGGTCTTGCTTCTAAAATCGTGTTGTCATCACGGGAGAGTATGTCAGTCATTGGAGAAACCCACTTTGAGGGCGTTGGCCAAGAAGACTTTATGGAAAGACCAGTTACAGCCTATAAATGGTATAAGAACATTTTAAAAAATTTGATTAAAAACTGCAATATTGTTCCTTTTGACACATGAGTTTCATGCGTGTAGAGATCCAGAGGTTATTACATATGGTGCGTCCCTCCAAGAATCTTCTTATATTGTGAGATGACACCCAACGTCTCATTTTACTCCACATTTGAGAGACTGCCTAGTTTCAGTAGTGTATTTTTTAACTGGAGTTCACTTAGCAGAACTGTATAATCAATGTCTTATTCATGTAGCATTTTACACTTACTATAGATCCCATGCCATCTACCTACACCCAATTGACTTTGGACTGGATCGCATTTTACACTTATAATATGATATCGGAGCAAGCAAGGCTCAACAGTCTACTGCAACATCACACAATTAAAATTGAAGATAATGAGTTAGAGAAATTTCTTATATGAGAAAGGGAGTGTTCAGAATATAGTGTTCAGGAATTTCTTATATGTAATCCTGTGCACTTGATACTGATCATGGGCCCTCTACCTACGACTAAATGATTTTGGGATGGATACATAGATTCTAATAAAAAATATTCAATTAAGACTAGTTCTCTCACCATGTAATCTCTCGAAGGTTTTCACGCAAAGTAAATTGTTATTTAAGAGCATAATATTTTTAATCGAATAAAACTGCAAGCATACCTAGATCTGTCATTATTATAATTAACCTGCAACTCATTGAGGCTGCAATACACAGAAAATATAAATATGTCAGATTAAACATAAAAAATAAGGGATATTAAAGAACTTCTAGCAGAATCGTACTTGGAATATTGTATATCTAACTGACAACACCCATCATAAATATTGCGTCCCTACAGAGCAAAAGTCGTAATAATAACATTAGCTTCGTCAATAGAAAAATTGGTAACACCGAGACATTTGGTAGTAAGTACATACTTGCAGAGTGTTTCTGGCCTGAACAGCAAATTGAAGAGATTGATACTGAATAAGAGCTTGAAATCCTACACAATTAAGAAATAAAAATAGTAAATATTTTTATATATGATCTTACACTGGGAATCATTGAAAGAAAATCTTTGTAAATTGAATATGAAAATGTATTATAATTTATAAGTTATCAATCCATACCTACACAATATATTCTTTATAAAAGGAAATAAAAAAAAATGCAAGTAAACAGAACTATCAAGTTTAATTTATAAAGTGCCTATTTAATTGAAGTCAATGGTTGTTATATATCAATTTAGATAAAAAATTAAAACTTGAAGAATCTGACCAGCTGACTTCTGAAATGTGACGATCTTCTCCACAAAACCGTGAGGAGTAAACACTTGATGCAGAACTTCAACAGTTATAGGGTAGAGCATGTGATGAATTGTAACTAACAGGATTCGATTGGGCTCCAAATCCTGATTGCCAGACATCATACCATCATAGAGACAGAAGAGGAAAAAAATAAATAGAAGAAAAAAGAGAAGACTAATAAGAAAGAGAATAGCTAGAGATGAGAAGTTAAAATCTTCAATTAGGCATTGAAGAATGACTAGAGAAGTAAAATCAAAGAGAAGACAAGGGGCATAATCTAAGATTTGATTATTTTTCATTTGTCGTGTCATATACTCATATATGATTCTGCATTACAATCGTCTTTATAGTAACAGCAACAGAGCTACCTTACTTTCTGCATTCCATTACAAAATATGTCAACCAAGTATAGAAAATCTGTTGGTCAGTATAGTGACCAACAATTTTTTGAATATGGATCACATGAAAATCATGCCATTATGGTAAACTTAAATAAAATTGTGAGCAAATCACAATTTAAATGAAGACTATCTTCACTTACAAGTAAGAGCACAATAACATTGATAAAAGTTTTATCAAAATGTCACTTCCTTTAAGGGAAATAAAAAAAAACAAGTTTGATACACATGGAAGCTAATGGAATATGAAAAGAAAGATCCAACATTATAATCTAAACTAAAAAAGGTGATTTCTCATGACCTTCTAGTACAAAACTAAGCAAATACTAAAAGCAAACCTGGTCTTTTCGTCCTTGTGGACCTTGATCAGCAGTAGTTAGTTCTTGATGAGAAGAAAATTGCATATAAACATTTCTGCCCCTGAAAAGATAAATTTAGATAGGTTAGCAACAATAAAATGTTATCATGAAACTATAGTAGCATTATGAACCACAGAATTAGCTTCACCAAAACTATGTTTACCAATCCACTCAGTGACATCACTGGCATGCACATTCCTTGAATTAAAAATAAATCATTATATGTACAACCCCGATATTCGCCAGGCGAGAAGACGCGGTTTAAGAAGGCAACAGGATGAAGTAATAATAAAGGAAGGCCATAGGGCCAAAGACCTCGCAAGAGGGGCCTTGGAGAAGTCTCTCCCGGAAGGCTCGCAGAGAGGCGAGCGAGAAGGGTCGGCGAGATGAACGCTCGCAGGCAGTTTGAGGAAGCTTTCTGAGCTCGACGAAAGGAGTCCCGCGTTCGACGAACTTTCCCGTGTTCGTCGAGCTCACCTGCGGTCGTCGAGCTCACACCTGTTCGGCGAAATCATCAGGGGTCGACGAAGGGTTCTAAGCCCATTAAAGCTAAAGGGATGGTCTCGCAAGAGGAATCGCGAGATCCACGCCAAGGCAGATATCTTCTGAACGGGAATGTGCTCAGTGCGCGACAAAGTCAAGAGGCGGTCTCGCAAGAGGGCTCGCGACAAACCGCCCGTCTCATCGGTCAGCGAGCAGTTTAACATTCGACATTCGCCGAGCTCGTCTGTGATCGACGAAACATCCTGCGTTCGACGAAACGCGTGCTGAGCTCGACGAAGTCAAGAGGTGGTCTCGCAGGAAGTGCCGCGAGACTGGACCTCGGAAGATGCCACCGGAATGGGCCAGCGAGATCCTCGCAGGGCGATCGCCTAGGAGAGGCATCGTGAACAGGACTCGCAAGAAGGCCCGCGAGAGCTTCGACAGTAATGTTCTCGCAGTTCTTTTGCTCATAGGTTGACAGGGCCAAATTACCCTTTTACCCTTGGTGGTCTGCCTTTAGCCTCTCCAAACAGCGGAGTTTGGCTTTTAGCAGACCCATTTGGGGCGCGGATAGTAAAATCAAAAGGCGGAATCCTGCTATTTGCAGGCCAGATCAGAAAACCTATAAATAAGACCTAAAGGGCACATTTGGAGAGGACTTCACTTCAGCTTCTCTCTCCTCAGGCTCTCCTTGACTAGCATTTCCAGAGCTCTCCAAGGTGCCCGAGTCTCAGCTTTGGCTTGGGAGGGGAAGCACTCAACGATCTTCCGGGTTAGTGGAGGGACCTCCTCGTTGTGACTAAGGTCTTAGTCATCTTCCCAGTCTACCGCCTACCTTCTCCGAGGGATCAGTAAGGGCTAGCTGCCCCTCATATCGGTGAGGGCCCCGAGCTCCACAAGAGGCCGAGAAATCGGTTTCAACATTTTGGTGCGGTGAGCGTGGAGTGCGGCTGGTCCAAGAAAGTTCCAACGAGCAGATATGGCAGGAGGCGAGGATCAAGGCGAGGAGATCAGCGAGTCACCGCAGGTGGTGACGTCGAGGATGTTCGCGGATTTCAGGAGGGAGGTGCTCGACACCTTCGGACTCACTGTCGCGGCGCTGCGAAGTGAGTTTGCGACCTCAGCGCCTCAGGCGACCCCTCCTCCAGCAGCGGTTGGCGAGAATGCCCCGGGGGGAAGGGCCGGAAAGGAAGTCGTCGGAGGGTCAGTGCAAGACCTAGAGGGGCGAGTGCTGTTCGCCAGCCCGGCGAGCTCTGTGTCGGCGAGCTCTGTGTTGGCGAGCTCTGTGCCGGCGAGCGCGGCGCAGGCAAGCGCGCGCCCGGAGGATGCAGCGACAGTAGGGGTGGTTCAGGCGAGCGTCGCTCTCGCGAGCGCAGTCCCCGCGAGCCCAGGTCAGGCGAGGGAGCTCGGGGGGCGTGTGGAGCGAGAAGGGATAGCGGGAGGGGGAAGTCCCTTTTGCGAGCTGGTGCTTTCCGCACCTGTCCCGGCAGGGTTCGGGGAGTGGGGCAGGGTGTACTACAACGGCAGGGATGACCCTGTCCAATACCTCCAGTCTTTTGAGGACTCGGTCTCTATCAGGCCGATGTCAGATGCCTTCAAGTGTCGGCTCTTCGCCGTCACCCTCAAAGAGAAGGCCAGGGATTGGTTCCACCAACTCTCTGTTGGGTCAATCTACGCCTTTGAAGACTTGCGCTGAAGCTTCCTTTTGCGATTCTCAACTTCAAAGAAAAGGAAGAAGGACGCCGAGTCTCTCTTCAAAGTGAAGCAGGAGCCCAAGGAGTCGTTGGCTCGCTACGCGGACCGGTTTCAGGAGGAGGTACGGATCACTCAGGAGATGCTTGGGTTTGCACTCCAACTCGCTTTCACCGTTGGGCTAAGGGAGAGTTTCTTCAAAATGGCTTTGAAGAGGAAAGCCCCCGTCTCCTACGAGGAGTTGATGGAGAGGGTGGCGGAAGAGATTGAGAGTGAGGAGGCCAACCCGGAGCTCACCAAGAGGCTAGCAAAGTTCAGTGAGCCAGAGGTCAGGCAGCAGGAAGTAAGGAGAAGGGAAGAGCCCAGGGCCCCGGAAGGGGAATGGAGGCAGCGTGCCGAAGGAATGCAAGGTCAGGGAAGGGGTTACGGCCCAGGAAGGGGTAACTTCTATGGAGGTCAAGGAAGACCCCACCAGTTGGGATGGAGGCAGGGTCCGAGGAAAATGCCTCCCCCACCTCAGCAAGCCATGGCGATCAGACGGGGAAGAGGAGGAAGAGGAAGAAGAGAAGAGGCTAGAGAAGAAGCAGGAGCAGGGAGAAGGAGGAGGAATAGGATGGCGGAGGGCGAAACAGGGGAGGTGACGTTGTCGTATTGTGACTTCCACGATGAGGAAGGTCACGCGACGGCCACCTGCCCAGAATTCCTGGAAGCAAAAAGGGGCCGAGTGCCCGCACCGAGGCAACAACAACCGGTGAGAATCGAGGAGGTCGAACCTCGAGAGGAGGAGGAGGAAAGGTGTAAAGACAGAGTTGATGTGGGGAGCAGAGGAGGGATCGGGGTGATCCATGGGGGGTAGGGGTGGAGGCCACCCGCAAGGCTAGCCTCCATACCATCTATCGGCGGAGCATGGCCTCAACATCCACTGCTCCACCCCCAGCGGAGAAAATTACTTTCTCTCGGAAGGACATGCCAGGTCATGAAGACCCGTTCTGCGAGGCGCTGGTCATCCAGGCCGCCATCGAGAACTTCACCGTCTCGCAGATTCTAGTCGATAATGGGAGTTCGGTCAACGTCGTCTTCAAGAAGGCGTTTGACGAGATGAAGGTGGAGGTCAGGAGGGTGTTGGCCTCGGATGGCCCCCTATTTGGCTTTTCGGGAGAAAGGGAGGAGGTAGAGGGTGGAGTGGGGCTCCATGTGACCCTCGGAGGGCAGTCCCGGAACTGCCGCTTCGTGATAGTAGATGCCCCGAGCAGCTACAGCGCCATCTTCGGACGGCCTCTCATCAGCGTGTTTCGATGCGTCCCTTCCACCTTCCACCAGTGTCTCAAGTTCAACGCGGGTGGAATCCAGGTCCGGGTCCGGGGAGACCCCAAGGTGGCGAGACAGTGCTATGTGACGGCTGTCAACATCATCACCTGGATGGGAGAAGCGGAGGAGTGCGATAAAGTGATGGAGGAGGCGGCGGAAGCCGGAGGTGAGGAGGGAGTAGAGGAGAGGATGGAGAAAGAGGAAGTTCATGCCCGGGAAGGGGTCGCCGAAGGGCCCAGGACGGAGAGAGGAGAAGAAGAGGGGAAAGAAGAGGGTGCCCGGGAAGGAGGGGCGGAGGAGTTGATGATGGCAGGGGAGGAAGAGACGGAGGAGGGAACCCAAGCGCTCGCTTGCGGCGGGGAGAAGGTAAGTACTTGGGGAGAGCAATCTAGGTTGGAGGCCGTGGAGGAGGTCGTGGAGCTTGAGGTCACCACCCGGCTTGGGGTGGTGGAGAAAGTCCGGATCAGTGGAGAGCTTAGTTCGGAGGAGCAAGCCGAGATCCTAGCCTGCGTGCAGAAGAATGTGGATGTCTTCGCTTGGAGCGTCGCGGAGATGCCTGGGATCGATGCGGATGTGGCTTGCCACCGCCTCAATCTCGACCTCGGCACCCGTCCCATCCGCCAAAAGAAGAGGGCCACAGCGGACAAGCTGGAGGGACCGATCCGCGAGGAGGTGGAAAAGCTCCTACAAGCAGGTTTTGTGTCGGAGATCCAGTACCCAGGCTGGGTCTCCAATATAGTCATGGTAAAGAAGGGAGGAGGTAAGTGGAGAATGTGTATCGACTTTTCACTACTTAATAAATCATGCCTGAAAGATTGTTACCCCCTGCCTAGAATCGACGCGCTGGTTGACTCAGCCGTTGGTTTCCCTGTAATGTCTTTCTTAGATGCTTTTTCAGGTTATCATCAAATTCGCATGCACCCTCCGGACATCAAAGATGTCTCCTTCATCACGGGGGACGGATGTTACTGTTATAAGATGATGCCCTTCGGGCTCAAGAATGCAGGTGCCACATACCAAAGGATGATGGATAGGGTCTTTCGCGAACAGAAGGGAAGAAACTTAGAGGTCTATGTTGATGATCTCATGGTGAAGAGTCGGGACCTTGGGTCTCACCTCTGAGACCTTGAGGAGACGTTTGGGACCCTGCGGAAGTATAAGATGAAACTCAACCCCTTGAAGTGTGTCTTCGGGGCTAGCCGAGGGAAATTCCTAGGTCACTTGCTCACCCCGGCGGGGGTGGAGCCTAACCCAGACAAGGTCAAGGCGATAATAGAGTTGGGGTCGCCAAGAAACCCGAAGGAGGTTCAGAGCCTCACGGGGAAGCTGGACGGACTTAGCAGATTCCTCTCCAAGGCGGGAGAGAAGTGTGCGCCCTTCTTCAAGGTGCTGGGGGGCAACAAAAAATTCGAATGGACCCCAGAGTGTGAGGAAGCTTTTCAGGCTTTGAAAGGGCAACTCACCCAAACCCCCCTACTTCAAGGGCCGAGACCGGGAGAAGACCTATCCCTATACCTGGGAGTAGGATCTGAGGCGGTAAGTTCAGTACTGATCCGGGAGGAAGGAAGAAAGCAATTCCCTATCTACTATGTCAGCCGAGTGCTGAAGAAGGCGGAGCTCCGGTACCCAATTTTGGAGAAGTTGGCTTTCGCATTGGTGGTGGCGGCTCGGAAGCTCCGGCACTACTTTCAGGCACATTCAATCAAAGTAGTGCCAGATCACCCGCTTCGCAAAGTCATGGAAGGGGTGGAACACTCGGGAAGATTGGCAAAGTGGTCCGTGGAGCTGAGTGAGTTCAATATTACGTTCGTACCTAGGGCGTCGATCAAGGCCCAAGCAGTGGCAGACTTCATGGCTGACTACACAACCGAAGTGGGGGAACATGAACCGCCTTCCCCAGTGGCGTGGAAGATGTTGGTGGATGATGCGTCAGGAAAGCACTCCTATGGAGGGGGAATCATCCTGGTAAGCCCTCAAGGGACAAAGATCGAACAAGCATTGAACATCCACTTCCCAATTACCAATAACCAAGCTGAGTACGAGGCGGTGATAGCGGGCCTTCGGCTAGCCCAGGAACTGGGAGTGCAAGATGTGGAGGTCTCGACGGACTCCATGGTGGTGGCATGCCAAGTCCGGGGAGAGTTCGAAGCGAAGGATCCGACTCTCCAGTGGTACCTGGAGAAGGTCAAGGGAGTCATCGGGCGATTCCGCACTTTCTCCGTCAAGCACGTGCCAAGAGAGGAGAGCACCCATGCAGACCTCTTAGCCAAGTTCGGTCCCCGAGCAGGGGGAACAATTTCGGAACTCTTCCGACCCACCATCGAGGAAGGAGAATTGATGGGGGTGGATCAGCGGATCTCGTGGATGGATCCTTTCGTCACCTTCCTGTCATCAGGGAAGTTCCCTGAAGGAGACATAGACAGACGACGTTTCAGGTATAAGTCAGCTTATTATTCCTTGCATGCAGGAGGGCTATATAGGAAGACTCTCTCAGGACTCCTGGCCCGTTGTGTTTCCGAGGAGGAGGTCCCGAAAGTCCTGGAAGAAATTCACTCCGAGGAGTGTGGCAGTCATTCCGGGAGCCGAATTCTGGAGGGAAGGGTGTTGAGACAAGGCTACTTCTGGCCCACCCTCAGCAAAGATGCGGCGGAGTTCGCAAGAAGATGTTCAAAGTGCCAGCTCTATGCTCCTACCAGCCCAGAGACTCCGGACCATCACGGCCCCCTGGCCTTTTGCCATATGGGGGTTGGACCTAGTTGGCTCTTTCCCTCAAGCTAGTGGCCAAAGAAGGTTCTTACTGGTCATGATCGATTACTTCTCCAAATGGGTAGAAGTGAAGGCGCTCGTTAAGGTAACATCTCAAGTTGTGAAGAATTTTGTGTGGAGAGAAATAATTTGCAGGCACGGCCTCCCCCTAGCTATAGTGACGGACAATGGGCCACAATTTGCTAGCGAAGAGTTCGTTAGCTTCTGCACCCAGCTGGGCATAGACCTCAGGTTCGCCTCGGTTCACCACCCGAGAAGCAACGGCCAGGTAGAGGCGGCAAACAAAGTAATCGTCAACCTACTAAAGAAGAAGGTGGAGAACCTCCGGGGGAATTGGGTAGAGCAGCTACCGTCCGTTCTCTGGGCCCTAAGGACTACTCCAAACACCGCCACCGGAGAGACCCCTTTCAAGCTTTCTCATGGGTCCGAGGTTGTCCTTCCCGTAGAGTTCGAGGTAAAGACCCCCAGGGTGATCGTTGCGGGCGAGGGAGATGAAGAGTGGCTAGTGGCTAATGATGAGGAACAAAGGCTATCCTTGAACCTGGTGGAGGAGCTCAGGGACCTGGCCACCGTCAGGCAGGAGGAAGTCAAGCGGCGAATGGCCCGATACTTTGACAAAAACATCCGAATAAAGCACTTCCAGAAGGGAGATCTGGTCCTGAAAAAGGACGACGCGGCCGGAAGAGGAGCCGCGGTGGGCAAGCTTAACCCCAACTGGGAGGGTCCGTATATTGTAAGTGAAGTGCTCAAGTCGGGGGGATATCACCTCTGAGATGTGGAAGGGGTGCCTCTCGGCCGAGCCAGAAGTGGAGATGATTTGAAGCGATTCTACCCTTGAATGTTTTATTATGATATTAGTTGAATATTTTACTCCTTCACTTGATAGTTATAACTGTTATGCGAGAGCAAGCAAGGTGACAAGTATTGATGCTGGACTGCCCCAGATCGACTCCGCTCCCGGGCTCTCACTAGACGGGGGGTTTCAGGTTGATCTCTGGAGAGGCTGGCAAGGTGACAAGTATTGGTGCTGGAATGCCCCAGATCGATTCCGCTCCCGGGCTCTCACTAGACGGGGGGTTTCAGGTTGATCTCTAGAGAGGCTGGCAAGGTGACAAGTATTGGTGCTGGAATGCCCCAGATCGATTCCGTTCCCTGGCTCTCACTAGACGGGGGGTTTCAGGTTGATCTCTGGAGAGGCTGGCAAGGTGACAAGTATTGGTGTTGGAATGCCCCAGATCGATTCCGCTCCCGGGCTCTCACTAAACGGGGGGTTTCAGGTTGATCTCTGGAGAGGCTGGCAAGGTGACAAGTATTGATGCTGGAATGCCCCAGATCGATTCCGCTCCCGGGCTCTCACAAGACGGGGGGTTTCAGGTTGATTTCTGGAGAGGCTGGCAAGGTGACAAGTATTGGTGCTGGAATACCCCAGATCGATTCCGCTTCCGGGCTCCCACTAGACGGGAGTTTCAGGTTGATCTCTGGAGAGGCTGGCACGGAGGTGGATTCCTCACGAAGGTAGGTCAGAAAGTAGCAAGTTGACAAGTCTTCAGTACTGTCCAGGGTCTTCTCGCTCGGCGAGAAGAATGGATCTCGCACAGCAATAAAGGGGCTGACGAAACCCTCGCAGGATGACCTCTTAGGAGAGGTATCGCGAGTTGTATCCGCGAGAAGGCCTACAAGAACTCCTATGGAGGGAGAGGGGTTCTCGTCGAGAGGGGGTATATCGTGCGAGACCTTAAAAGAAGGGGTAGTCCTAAACCCCAAACCCAAGGCACAGCAGAGAACCCACGCCAAGACGTAAAGAAAAGCGAGACTAAGCGAGAGCGGAGTCTACGCCACAACCGTCGAAGCACGCGAGAGTCGGCTTGGCGAGAACGACAAAAATATGCGACAACGCGATATAAACATGCAAATAATGAGGCAGAAGAGATGAATAGAATGAACGAAGCATAGGAGTTGTGTTTACACTTAAACAGTCCAATTACAATTCGCGGCGATCTCGCCAGCCAAAATGAAAACAAAAACAAAATGTCGACGATTCTCAAGAATCGCTCGCGGACTCCTCCTCGTCATCACTGCTCTTCACCGGCGCGAGAGGGATGAAGAGCCCCGGGGCGACGTTTTCCAGTGTGATGTCGGCCGCGTCGGCAGACATTAGGCCGGCCACCTTCATCGCGTCGAAGATGTAGCGTGTCGACTCGATTGACCCCAGGCGAACCTCCTCGTCCCGAGCTCGCCGCTCTTCCTTCAGGCGGCGGGGAGAAGGGGGACGACGGCACGGGCGAGCTCACAATTTAGTGCTTTTAGCCCGGCCACCTCGCCCTCCAGGTCCTGGATGCGAGCGTCGGCTCTTCCGGCGGCCTTGACGTCCTGTAAGTAAGATAAGTTAAGGGAGTGAAATTGCCGAAGGAGAGGAGGGTGACGAGGTCTAGGTAACTCACCACAACGCTCTCTACGGCGAGCAGCTTCTCCTTCAGCTGTGCGTTCTCGGCGAGAAGCCCCTGATAGGACCTCGCGAGCTCCACGTTCTGTTGCTCCAGTTGCAAACAGCGCCTCCCCGTCATGTGGGCGAGCTCGGCGGAACGCAACTGGGACCTCGCGCTCTCGAAAGCGAGGGTCCTCGCAGTCTCGTCTTTGTAAGCCCTGGCGTCCTCACGTCCATAGAGGACGAACGAGAAATCAAAGGCATGACCGCTGACGGTCGCCTTCTCCACCCAGGTAGGGAGGATGGTGAAGATGTCCGCCCGGTTCGTCTTCGGCTTCCAGTTCACCAAGAGCTCGTCGGTCTCATCCCGGCGCCTCTGGCCGAGACCGAAGTTGTAGTGGTTGACGGGGATGGGCAGAGTGGAGGTTCGGACAGCCTCCTGGCTGGGCTCGTCGCCCTCACCTCCCGCGGAGAGGCCGGTAAGGTAGAACTCATCAAATGCGGCCTCGCCAGGCTCCTTCCCCTTCGAGGAGGAGAGCAAGACCCGGCTCTTCTTATTCTTTTTCTTCGGCGGGGAGTTTGGGGGAAGGCCATGGCTGCTAGAAGCCCCCGATCTCTTGCGAGAGGAGGGCTCACCTAGAGGGATGGCGTCTCGGCAAGCCTCCGCCCCCATGGTCGCGAGAGCAAAGGTAGCGTCGGTCTTCCGATTGCTAGCGTAGGGGGGATCAAGGGGGAGATCTCGCTCGCCTGAAAAGTGTGTGAATTACAATAAATACAGAGTTACTTGGAATAGCAGGAGTTATTGAGCGAGATCTTTACCTTCCCCTGCGAGCACTGGAGGCAGCGAGTCGAGGTTGCGGCGGAGATATACAACCTCGAAGTTCTTCTTGCAGAAGAACTGATAAAGGACGGCGTCATGGCCGCCGAGGGCAGTGGGTCGATAGGTGGTCTCGCCGCGTTGGACGGGCGAGATCGGGATATTGTCGAAGTTCCCCTTGACGAGGAGGAACTTCTGGGCCCAGAAGTGGGCCTTGTTGACAGTCTCGACGACTTTAGGACCCGAGCCCACGAAGTAGGCGGTCCCGTCCTTGTATGCGCGGAACGAGAACAGCTTACGAAAAACCGGAAGGCTGAACTCGATGCGCTCCTCGCACAGGTAGCATGCGAAAGCTGTAATCACCGCCATGGCATTAGGGGTAAGCTGACCCGGAACAACGCCATAATGTTTGAGCACCTGGCCAGCAACAAGAAAACCAGGATTAATTTATATAATGAGCGAGACTTGACCTGCAGAGAATAAGAAATGAGCGAGAACGATTATTGCCTGGCGAACTTCCGGCCACAAGGGGAGACGCAAGCCGACCGCGAAATGAGCGGTGGGGATGGCCAGCTCGTCGACGAGTGGCGCGTTGATCACGTCGTCCTCGCTAGGGCGGCGCGCCGCGAATGGCGGGGTGACGTAGTCGGCGACCGCGGTGAAGTATTCCTCATCTGTCAGGTTGCAATGAAAGAAGTCATGCTCGGCGAAAGCCTTAGCAATCTTTCGCCGACCCTCCGACTCGTTAGCATCACCGCCCATTTCGAAAACCTGCGAGAAAAGAAATAGAACGAGGACGGGAAAGAGCGAGAGCTCTAAAGCAGAGGAGGAAGAAGGTTGACAGTAAATGCGGTGGTTGACTCAGCCATGACAACCTATTTATAGCAAGTAAAAGGGCGGGAAGAAGCCCAAGCGCCGGTGAGCGCGGTTAGCCAAAACATCACATCGCGACCGCGGGCGGGAAGGGCCTGCGAGGTTAGTACAAGCAACATCTTTGTGAGAACAACACAAGCAAACATAATGGCGTAAAGGAGGGCCGCCGCAAGATACATTTAGCGAGGACAGAGGCTCCTTGCGAGTACAACGTAACATGAAAAAAAAACGGATATGTGAGCAGCGAGAGAGAACTAATAAAAAGCTAGTAATAATTATTATCAAACGAGATAAAGCCAATATATGAGTTGCAAGCCATTGCGAGATTGTCCAGAATAGCGACACTCATCAACAGGTAATAAGAGTTCGCGACAACGTAGAAGTTAGCGAGAATCATGGGGCAACCACTTCCACCTACCCCCACCCCGCGGCCCGGACCGCGGCGGTACCCTAGAATTATAGTAATCCTCGGCCGCGCGGCCCTCCCGGTCCATGAGGAAGGCGTAATCCCTCATCCTCGCTATGTGCACCTCCGGCGTCGTGACGTTCTCATCGTGATCACGTTGTCTCGCAGCCCGGAGCCTCGCACACTCTTCCATCAAGACAGCATGCCTATTCTCGACGGCCTCTCTGTCCCGTCTCGCTTGCAGGTTGAGGTCCATCAGCATCCGACCATGTTTTCTAAGCAACTCTGCGGCTTGTTGTTTCATCGTCTCAGTATCTCGCGGATCCCCTAAGAAGTCTTCCACCCGGTCGGGGAGGGGGGACATCTCGTCGTCACCCAACTCGGAATCGGTGGGCGGATTTTCAGAATTCTCTGCGAAATATTACGAAAAGGTTAGACAGCGCGCTTGGGTTCGCGCATGGCAGGGGGTCGTCGGAATGCTTACCCAGACAGGGGCGAGAAGTCTCAGGGCGACCCTGGAAGACATTACCATAGTGGGGGTAGAGAGATTTACCCAGGCCAGGAGGGTAGGCTGCGTTGTTGGACGGAGGGATCTTTGGCGGTATAGAGCCGCCGGTCTCCTCGCTCGTCAGGAGGTTGAACCCTGGCGTATCTATAGTTTTGTCGAGAGGAGGCGGAGACGGAGGCTGCAATGCCTGACGAGTCGGGGACTTCCTGGGCGAGACTGTAAGGAGCAGGGAATAAAGGTCAGACAGTTGACAAAAGGAGGGCTGGCATGCGAGATTAAGGGCGTACCTGCAACATTTTTCCCAGCAAGGTTTGTATCCGTTGGCGGACTTTTGCGAGACCCACCAGCAGGTTCGCCAACGCCCTCGTTCGGCAAAGCATTCTGTGAGTAAGCAAGTCGTTAGAGCGAATCAATTGGTTTAACAAAAGGAATAATTCCTACCTCCGCGGGGGAGGGGTTATCGGAGGAAGAATCCACCACCACAGAGACGTCCCCGGTTTGGCGGACCGCTCTCGCCTTCTTGGTCTTTGGCGTCACTGCAGGGGGCGGGCGAGACATCCAGGCGGGAACTTTTACCGTGGAGGACAGCCCGCCAGCCATGGCAGCCCTTAAGCGAGCTTCAGCTTCTTCGGAAAGCGGCATCTCCTGGCAGTTACAGTACGGGACAAAGAGAGAAAAGAAAGTGACGGCGCACGTCACTGAGGACTCGGGACGATATTTATAGCCCTCATGGTGGGCCCTACCAAAGATTCTTGACAGATCATCAAGGGCCTGGCGAATACCAGGGGTTGGATGTTTCTTCGCGAGCCTAAATAGCCTCGCGAAGAGCGGGGATTGTGTACAACCCCGATATTCGCCAGGCGAGAAGACGCGGTTTAAGAAGGCAACAGGATGAAGTAATAATAAAGGAAGGCCATAGGGCCAAAGACCTCGCAAGAGGGGCCTTGGAGAAGTCTCTCCCGGAAGGCTCGCAGAGAGGCGAGCGAGAAGGGTCGGCGAGATGAACGCTCGCAGGCAGTTTGAGGAAGCTTTCTGAGCTCGACGAAAGGAGTCCCGCGTTCGACGAACTTTCCCGTGTTCGTCGAGCTCACCTGCGGTCGTCGAGCTCACACCTGTTCGGCGAAATCATCAGGGGTCGACGAAGGGTTCTAAGCCCATTAAGCTAAAGGGATGGTCTCGCAAGAGGAATCGCGAGATCCACGCCAAGGCAGATATCTTCTGAACGGGAATGTGCTCAGTGCGCGACAAAGTCAAGAGGCGGTCTCGCAAGAGGGCTCGCGACAAACCGCCCGTCTCATCGGTCAGCGAGCAGTTTAACATTCGACATTCGCCGAGCTCGTCAGTGATCGACGAAACGTCCTGCGTTCGACGAAACGCGTGCTGAGCTCGACGAAGTCAAGAGGTGGTCTCGCAGGAAGTGCCGCGGGACTGGACCTCGGAAGATGCCACCGGAATGGGCCAGCGAGATCCTCGCAGGGCGATCGCCTAGGAGAGGCATCGTGAACAGGACTCGCGAGAAGGCCCGCGAGAGCTTCGACAGTAATGTTCTCGCAGTTCTTTTGCCCATAGTTGACAGGGCCAAATTACCCTTTTACCCTTGGTGGTCTGCCTTTAGCCTCTCCAAACAGCGGAGTTTGGTTGTTAGCAGACCCATTTGGGGCGCGGATAGTAAAATCAAAAGGCGGAATCCTGCTATTTGCAGGCCAGATCAGAAAACCTATAAATAAGACCTAAAGGGCACCTTTGAAGAGGACTTCACTTCAGCTTCTCTCTCCTCATGCTCTCCTTGGCTAGCATTTGCAGAGCTCTCCAAGGTGCCCGAGTCTCAGCTTTGGCTTGAGAGGGGAAGCACTCAACGATCTTCCGGGTTAGTGGAGGGACCTCCTCGATGTGACTAAGGTCTTAGTCATCTTCCCAGTCTACCGCCTACCTTCTCCGAGGGATCAGTAAGGGCTAGCTGCCCCTCATTTCGATGAGGACCCCGAGCTCCACAAGAGGCCGAGAAATCGGTTTCAACATTATCCTTGATAGAAATTTTTGTGTGCATGTTAAAAAAATTGCTCGCTTCTGTTCATGCAATGTTAGATCAAGATTAAAAAAATTGTATGTCAGTTGGTCTACCCCATTTTAATTCGTGTTCCTTGCATTTTAATCTTAAATATTTTTTCTTATTGACAAGTCTACTTACTCTTCAATATTCATGTCCAAATCACCTAAGTTAAATTTTTATATCCTTATCTTACATAATTCATACTCAAATACTCTCTGTATGATTGGCAACTCGGTATGTATTATACCCTTCTTAGCTCATTGCACATTAATCTTGCATTCTCATCTTTCAACAATTAATTGGACCATCAAAGACTTGCTGCCCAATTCTATTTCATATGATATATTAATATTGATGTTCTTATGGGTGTTTAATATGTTTATTATTCTTAAGATCTAAGATAGTCCCTCACCATATGCAATCCAAATCATGTCTTTATATCAACCGTCCATACATAACTATACTAATCTAATCATAGTTTTGGCATAATAACCAGAAATATTGAAGTGTAACACACCTAGGCATCATAGCCAATAAAGTAATCAGTGTTTACATATCACATAAATTTGCGAATGAGGCATGTTTTCACAATTAATCGTAGGAACAATCTACTGAAATTTTCATTTCCATTGGGATGATAACTAAATTTGAAGCACATGGCAAGTTTTTATAAGGACAGAAATATAGTTATACAACTAAATGATTAAAAATAATTATTATAATGTTAATTAGAAACATAGATTTAGGAACAAAGGATAGAGTTTATTATCACCATATTGATGGCCCCACCAATCAAATAAACAAGTTAAAAACTTCACAACAAGTCAAAATGAATTCACATGTAATTCTGTCAGTACTTAATGCAAATCAGGGGAATAAAGAGATTTACTTTATGAAAGATTTAGGAAGAAAGGATAGAGTTTATTATCACCATATTGATGGCCCCACCAATCAAATAAACAAGTTAAAAACTTCACAACACATCAAAATGAATTCACATGTAATTCTGTCAGTACTTAACGCAAATCAGGGGAATAAAGAGATTTACTTTATGAAACAGATAATCTATGAGACATATAATCACCACATACTTCATTGAAACATTTGGATTGCTTGCTTGGTCTGTGCTTGGTACTTCAACATAAGTCAAATACTCAAATTGCATAGGAAGACATTGTATCAATATGATCAAATGCAAATTTTCACATACAATAAACTCTAGAAAAATAAGACATGTGAATTGGCAAAGGTAGGGTATGTTTTCGTATATTTTAAAACAACATCAATTTATAAACTTCTTCCACAATAGTAAAGGTAAAATAAGGGGGACGTCGAACTAAAGTTACTATTATAATTTCAACTTACATGTATTCAACATGTATTAACAAATCAAAAATGAGGGCATAAAATAAAGGATCACACCTAAAGGTTTCGTGCATCACAACTAGATGAAGATCTTGTAAATAAATCAAGAGATTACTGTTAAACTTCATGTAATTTTCTGACCAATCCAATAGGAATAGGTAGTAATGTGAAGTTTACTTCTGATATTTGAGCGTTGATGTTTCGTGTATATGTATGTTCACAATATGAGACACATATTGCAATCTAGCTCTTCCTATGTATAGGGAGAACTTTAATTAGGATTATTTTTCAATTGTTATGCAAAGCCACTTACCTGGACTACAAAAACAAGTAAAAACAATTCCATTCCTGCTGAAAACTGGAGAATCCATAGGTGTTCATTTCAGCAGTTGAAATTTCAAAGTCAAATAAAATTAAATGTTGGTTGTGGTAACTATCTTCAATGAGGTTACATTGGGAACATCAAATTTTAAATGAGTGGTTCCTTTAGAAGGAAAGTTATCATTTTTTTTCATTGCTAAAGAATCTTACATAACCACATATGTTTGATATGATTGCTCTAGACTGCTAAAAACGTATCACTTTGTAATACAGAATTTTACTCAAGGTTTTCTTGGCAAGGTACATCAGCCAACTTTAAAGCACAGGTACAGAAAGATTCAAAAGCACAAAGACAATAAAAGAGTTATCTTCATATATAGCATAACGGACAAATTAACAAGAATGGGATAAGAATGTGGATGGGAGGATCATGCCTAATCGATTTGGCAGATGCTAAGCAAACATTAGATACTTGAGCCATTGCTGCTCACTACCAAAAAATTCTACCACTGACAATATATTACCAAACTGATGGAGGGATTAATACAATCATTAGCGAGCAATCATTCATAGACAAATGAGTCACCGAATTCTCAGAAATTTCACCATAAAAAGAAAATTCAAAGGCATTGCAACCATACAAAGGAAGAGGGGATGTAATTATAGATAATAAAAATGACAACAAATAGATAAAATCTCAACTCACCTGACACTTGGTTGGACATTTGAGTAATACTGAAGTGCACTTACAGCCGAAGACATATCATACATTTGGAGAAGCGCCTGCCATAGAACCGTATCAAACAGCACATGAGATACTGAAAACACTAATACAGCTAACTTAGCAGAATTAACAGCCAAGATGTCCATACGAACACAATACATGTGAGAAAAAAAAAACCTGATTTTTTGCGCGTAACATCACAAGCTTACTGACCGCCCCAAATGGTTGCAACAATTGCAGCAGGTCGTTCTGGAAAGAGAAAATAATAAATATTACTCGAATATCAGTTTTTTTCTCGACTTGGAAGTGAAGGAATCGGAAATCATAAAGAAATCCACCTCGGCAATCTCTTGCCCGACATTGCGGACGTGAATGACTTTGGAGGGCTCCGTCATCTTCCTCTGCTGTTATAGACAAGCCTGATAGTATTATTCTCACGGATCCTGTTACCAAAAATGGTCATGGCTCAGAAAAAAGAATCATCTTCGACGAAAAAAGGGCATGGAGACGCCGAATCAGCTTGCTGATGATGAGACAAGAGGGGCTCACTTGATGAGAGGTTGAAGGAGGAGGGTGGAAGAGAGAGATAGAGAGAGAGGGAGGCGGAATCTGGTTTCGAGAGATTCCAGAGCGAGAGAAGAGGGTTTTGATATGCCGATGGAGCTCGACACCTCGCGTCAGAGCAAACGGCGTGCTGCCCTAATCGGCCCCGATCGGAGATAATCCCTAAATTTCAATAGTAATAAATGTTATGGCGTGCAGAACTTATCGAATTTTATAATTTTGTATATTTCATCGGGTTAATAACATTTAAATTTTAATTAATCGTGCCGGCAATAACATCTGAGTACAATTTTGGAAGCTTATTAATATTAGGTCAATCCACGCAAAATCAAGGTTTCAGTTAGGGCTCCAATTGAGTTTGAGAGATTTGCTCAAAATTGAAACTTTCGAATCAAATTCGATTCGAAATAGCTCAATTCTGAGTTGACTCGAAATCGAATCGAGTTAACTCAAAATTGAGCATTTTTTCTCTCTACTCTTAGTTGACTCAGAATTAAATTGGGCTAATTTTTTCTCTTTATTCTTAGTTGACTCGAGCTAAATTTAACAAATAAAACATTTAAAGACTTTTGTTGCGAGTTGTTCGACGTTCTTACAGACCGGTCGAATTGAACCGTCTAGCGCTTAACAGTCAAATTAGAGTCCAACAGCTAGCAGAAAAACTTGTAATGTGAAAAACCCGAAAATTGTGAAAAAACTGTTGGGGTTCAGCCCCTAAAGGTGGCGTTTTTGTGAATTTTGTGATTCAGCAAATTAGGTTGCAACATGTTAAAATAGCAGGTTGCAACTCTTTTGGCTCTGTCCTCCTATTTGGGCAAAAATCTGGGCGTTTTTCTTGGACCGGTTCAACTGAACCGGGCTGCTGTTTTGGCGTGAACAGTTAGGGCTTTTAATCTATCGATCTCCCTCTCCCCTCTCTCTCGATTCAGTTTTGCCGCTCCTCCCTTTCTCTTCTTCTCGGTTTTGGAGAGCCACCGCCGGTGGGTGTGTTTGAGAAGGAGGTTGCCGGCGCTGCAGTCGTAGGTTGGAGAGGTGTTGTCGCCGCCCCTTGTCGCTGGAGGTTAGGGTTGCCTTGTCGCTGCTATTGGAGAGGCGTCGCCGACCTGCTGTTGGAGAAGAAGGGGGTGCTGCCACCGCCTTAAAGAAGGCTGTCGCCGCCGCCGATTTGGAGAGTGTTGTCGCTGCCGTTGTCATTGACGGAAGGAGGAAGTATTTCCTCAGTTTCGCTTGGGGATTTCTCTACCGTTTCAAAGGGCTTTTCGTCTACGGTTTAAGGTGTTCTCTTTCTTGTCTTCGTTTGCTATTTTGCTTGAAGAGAGAGTAGAGTTTTATCCTATTGTAAAGAAGTTGTGTGTTCATCTTTGTGGTGGAGAGAGGAGTGGATTTGTTTGTCAAATCCGGTGGGCGTTCTAGGTTTGGGCAAACCTAGATAATTTCAGTAATCCTTATTTATTATAGTGGATTTTGTTGTACGGTGCCCTGTGGTTTTTGACCTTCAAGTGATGAAGGTTTTCCACGTAAATTCTCTTGTGTTGTTTTGTTTTGTTGGTTTGCTTTTCTCAGGTTTCCAGGCTCTATTGATCGGTGGGAGACGTCGTTATCTGCGACATTCATTCCCTACAAGTGGTATCAAAGCCAGGTTCTTTGGCTTGTCGTTTTTATTTCTCGGTTTCTAACTCGGTGCGGTAGGTGATGACCATTGGTCCGCTCCCTATCCTCTCTTGTTAATCCCTTGAAATAAATCGACTTGTGGATCGTGTTAGAGCTATTTTGTTTGAGATAGCAATGGAACATAATACAAGGATGGTCAGTATGAATGGCAAGAATTGGAGCATCTGGAAGCCTCGGATGGAGGATCTTTTATATTGTAAAGATCTCCATGCTCCGCTGACAGGGAGACCGGCTTCAGTTAAGGATGATGAAGAGTGGAAGAGGATGGATCGGAAGGCGGTAGGCTTCATTAGGCAGTGGCTTGATGACTCTGTTTTTCATCATGTTTCCACGGAGTCCTCGGCTCAAGCCTTGTGGAAAAAGCTGGAAGCTTTGTATGAGCGGAAGACTGCAGGTAACAAGGCATTTCTGATTAGGAAGCTTGTTAATTTGAAGTACCGAGAAGGTTCGCAGATGACTGAGCACCTGAACCTTGCCCAAAGTATTATCAATCAGTTGGAGTCCATGAAGATTATCTTGGGAGATGAACTCCAAGCTCTGATGGTCCTTAGTTCCTTACCAGAGAGTTGGGAGACTCTAGTAGTGTCGTTGAGCAACTCTGCACCTGATGGCGTGGTAACCATGGAGATGGTGTCTAGTTGTCTCCTGAACGAAGAGTTGAGAAGGAAGGATTCTGGAACTTCCAATTCGGGTGTTTTCCTCATGGAAGGAAGAGGCAGATCTGTGAAGAAGGATGTGGAGAACAGGGGCACTTCCAGGAGCAAGTCTAGGGGCAAGTCCAAGAAGGACATCGAGTGCTACTATTGTAAGAAGAAGGGTCATTTCAATAAGGATTGTTTCCAAATGAAAAGAGACCTGAAGGGAAAGACCAAGGAGGTAGGAGAATCCAGTGGTGATGCGACGACTTCGATTGTGGAGGCTGAGCCGTTATGCTTGCAGTGCAGTGAGTCGTCTTGTCAGGAATGCGTTGACACAGACTGGATCGTGGACGAAGGTGCATCTTATCATTGCACTCCTCACAGGGATTACTTCTACACCTATTCTGCGGGAGACCTTGGTGTGATCCGGATGGCAAATTTCGGTGAATCGTTGATTATTGGCAGTGGTGATGTCCACTTGGAGACTGAGTTTGGGGAGATTGTTCTCAAGGGCGTCAGGCACATTCCTGACTTGAGAATGAATCTGATTTCCGTTGGTAGACTTGATGACGGTGGTTTCACAAGCATTGAAGGTGGAGGTTGCTGAAGGACTCTTTGGTGGTAGCCAGAGGAATGAAGTAATGTGGCCTTTATCGCACTAATGCCAAGATCTGTGGCCCAATTGTGAATGCTGCCGAGGGCGACTCTATGGAGTTATGGCATTGCAGGCTTGGGCATATCAGTGAGAAGAGCTTGAAGATCTTGGTGAAGAACAAGGTACTTCCGGAGTTATCATGAGTGATTCCCAACACGTGTGTGCACTGCTTGGCCGGTAAGCAGAAACGTGTTTCCTTTGCTGATTCTAAACCAAAGAGGAAGGCGGAGTTACTATATTTGATACACACTGATGTGTGTGGTCCTATTGAGCCCAAGTCTGTGGGCGGAGCCGCTTACTTTGTCACGTTTATTGACGATCATTCCAGGAAAATCTGGGCATATTCTGTGAAGCAGAAGAGTGATGTCCTAGCAAAGTTTGAAGAGTTCAGAGCGAAGGTGGAGAAGATGACCGGTAAAGAAATAAAACGTGTTCGATCTGACAACGGGGGGAGAGTACATTGGTGCCTTCGATGCTTACGACAGAGAGCATGGTACATGAAAGGACAATCCCGAGGACGCCGCAACAGAATGGGTTGGCAGAGAGGATGAACAGGACGATTATTGAGAAGATCAAATGCATGATTTCTCAAGCTGGCATTGGTAAGCAGTTTTGGGCTGAGGCTGTGCAAACTGCTGTACATCTGATAAATCTGTCTCCGTCGGCACCTCTGAATGGTGATATTCCAGAGCGTGTTTGGTCCGGGAAGGAAGTGTCGTACGGACATGTGCGGGTGTTTGGGTGCAAAGTTCACGTTCATGTCCCCAAGGAAGAGAGATCGAAGCTTGATGAGAAGTCTCGGGAGTGCATCTTGTTGGGATTTCCCCATGAGGAGTTTGGATATAGACTCTGGGATCCCGTGAACAAGAAAATGATCAGAAGAAGAGATGTGATTTTTGTTGAAGATCGAGTGGTTGGTGAGCAGAATGCTGCAGAGTCACAGGTTCCATAGTTTCCACTTGCGGAGGAGAGACTCTATGTTGATGATGGGCCAGTAGAGACTGCTGCTGATGATGGGCATGCTGAGGAGGAAGTTGGTGAGCTTATTCCTGATTAGGAGATGATTCCGGATGTAGGGGAGCTTTGCCAGTTGATGTGCAACCTGTGGTGGAGGTTCCTCCTGTCAGATCTGAGAGAGTCAGAAGGCCCAATATCAGGTATTCTCCTCATGAGTATATTTTGCTTACAGATAGTGGAGAGCCTGAGTCCTATGAGGAGGCTCAGAGTTCTGAAGATCGTGAGGCTTGGACGGCTGCTATGGAAGAGGAGTTGTACTCCCTTCAGAAGAATGAGACGTATGGTTTAGTCCCATTGCCTAAAGGGAAGAGAGCTTTGAAGAACAAGTGGGTCTTCAAGCTGAATTTGGATGAAAGTCTCTCTCAGCCGAGGTACAAGGCGAGACTTGTTGTGAAAGGCTTCAGTCAGAAACAAGGTATCGATTTCGATGAGACATTTTCCCCAATGGTGAAAATGTCTTATATCAGACTGGTGTTGGGTATGGCTGCCTCCATGGATCTTGAAATCGAGCAGATGGACGTCAAGACGACATTTCTGCATGGTGATTTGGAGGAAGAGCTATATATGGAGCAGCCCGAAGGCTTTGTGGCTAAGGGGAAGCATCATCTGGTCTGCCGGCTCAAGAAGAGCCTTTATGGGTTGAAACAGACACCCAGGCAGTGGTACAGGAAATTTGACTCGTTCATGATGAAGAGCAAATTCCAACGGACCAGGGTTGATCATTGCGTATATGTGAAGAGGACTGAGAAGGCGTTTACTATTCTGCTGTTGTACGTAGATGATATGCTGATTGTTGGGGATGACAAGGCAAGCATAGCTGAGTTGAAGAAGGAGCTCGGTGAGTCCTTTGAAATGAAGGATTTGGGACTGGCAAGGAAGATTCTTGGAATGAAAATCACCAGGGACAGGAGTGCCGGTCAACTATGGCTATCTCAGTCTGAGTATGTGGAGAAAGTGATGAAGAGGTTCATGATGGACAAGGTAAAACCCGTTGCTACTCCCTTAGTCGGGCACTTCAGACTTTCTAGTTCTCAAAGTCCTTCATCTGAGAAGGAGGTGGAAGAGATGAGTCATATTCCTTATGCATCTGCAGTGGGGAGCCTGATGTATGTTATGGTCTGCACTAGGCCAGACATAGCTCATGCTGTGGGGTCTGTGAGCCGTTACTTGGCAAACCCAGGGAAAGATCACTAGAGTGTTGTGAAATGGATATTCCGCTATCTCCGAGGTACCTCAGACCTTTGCTTACAGTTTGGTGGAGGTCCACCAGAACTTATTGGGTACTCGGACTCGGACATGTCAGGAGATGTTGACACGAGGAGATCCACTTCTGGGTTCGTGGTCACTTTTGGAGGGGGAGCAGTGTCATGGCAGTCAAGGCTTCAGAAGTGCGTGGCCTTGTCGACAACGGAGGCTGAATACATTGTGTTGACTGAGGCGTCAGAGGAGCTTATTTGGATGAAGAAGTTCATGATTGAGCTTGGTCTTCGACAGGACGTGTACACAGTATTTTGTGACAGTCAGAGTGCTATATTCTTGGCCAAGAATCCCGCCTTTCACTCCAGGACGAAGCACATCGACGTGAAGTATCACTGAATTCAGGATGCAGTTGAGGAGAAGCTGTTGGTGGTGGAGAAGATCCACTAGGATGAGAATCCTTCGGATATGATGACGAAGGTCGTCCCAAGCGAAAAACATGATCTTTGCCGGTGGTTGATCGGCATGATGTCCACTTGAAGGTGTCAAGGTGGAGATCTCCCCTTTATGGTCTGAAGGGGGAGTTTGTTGGGGTTCAGCCCCTAAAGGTGGCATTTTTGTGAATTTTGTGATTCAGCAAATTAGGTTGTAACCTGTTAAAATAGCAGGTTGCAACTCTTTTGGCTCTGTCCTCCTATTTGGGCAAAAATCTGGGCGTTTTTCTTGGACCGGTTCAACTGAACCGGGCTGCTGTTTTGGCGTGAACAGTTAGGGCTTTTAATCTATCGATCTCCCTCTCCCCTCTCTCTCGATTCAGTTTTGTCGCTCCTCCCTTTCTCTTCTTCTCGGTTTTGGAGAGCCACCGTCGGTGGGTGTGTTTGAGAAGGGGGTTGCCGGCGCTGCAGTCGTAGGTTGGAGAGGTGCTGTCGCCGCCCCTTGTCGCTGGAGGTTAGGGCTGCCTTGCCGCTGCTATTGGAGAGGCGCCGCCGACCTGCTGTTGGAGAAGAAGGGGGTGCTGCCACCGCCTTGAAGAAGGTTGTCGCCGCCGCCGATTTGGAGAGTGATGTCGCTGCCGTTGCCATTGCCGGAAGGAGGAAGTATTTCCTCAGTTTCGCTTGGGGATTTCTCTACCGTTTTAAAGGGCTTTTCATCTACGGTTTAAGGTGTTCTCTTTCTTGTCTTCGTTTACTATTTTGCTTGAAGAGAGAGTGGAGTTTTACCCTATTGTAGAGAAGTTGTGTGTTCATCTTTGTGGTGGAGAGATGAGTGGATTTGTTTGTCAAATCCGGTGGGCGTTCTAGGTTTGGGCAAACCTAGATAATTTCTGTAATCCTTATTTATTATAGTGGATTTTGTTGTGCCGTGTCCCATGGTTTTTGACCTTCAAGTGGTGAAGATTTTCCACGTAAATTCTCTTGTGTTGTTTTGTTTTGTTGGTTTGCTTTTCTCAGGTTTCCAGGCTCTATTGATCGGTGGGAGACGTCGTTATCTGCGACTTTCATTCCCTACAAAAACCACATGGTCAAATCGGTGTCGATCAAACTGCACTATTTCACTAAGTGTTACAAATAGTAGAATGCACGAGGGTGACTGGCCACTGCTCGCTGTCTTGGGTGAAAAGAAGAACGTGAAAGAGAGAATTTCCAAATGGGAAAGAGATCTTCAAGGGTCAAAGAGAGATCTTTAAGCTGTCTTCGAAGCAGATCTTCGAAATATTCTTCGAACGTCGAAAGAGAACTTTGTGTTAGAGATTTTGCTTATACTTTCAAAATATATTTCTAATTATTTTTCCTTCAGAAAAATTAATAAAATAAAATATTTAAAAGAATTTTTCGCGATGAAAAATGACTATTTAGAAAACTATGAAATAAACAGCTATGAAAAGTAAAGTTAGAAATCGAGTCTGGGTAAGGCGTAAGATCACTGCTCTAAAGAAATTGCACCACCTTCTGATAGAGCTTTCAACTAATGCTCACTTCTCCAAGGTACAACATCCGGCTATATCTCAAAACTCCAATGTGCGTGGACACCGAAGAAGCACAGAACACCCAAACTTCCACTGGTTTAAGCAAACGTAGTATCACAAGATAATTGTATCGAAAATATAAAAGCTTAAGGAGAAAGAAGAGAGAAATATTGTACGTAATGCTATTATATTTTGGAGAGCTATTTATATACTAAAAATAAATCTTATAAATTATTATAGTATTTAAAATATTTAATTGTAATAATTATATAATATATTAATAATTATTATTATAAAATAATATTCACTATTTTCATTAATACTATACCGTTAACTTATTAATTTTATTATATGCTAATGTTATTATACATATCTCTTAACATTAAATATATAGATAGATACATACTCGTACATATTATATTTTAAAGTTAAAATATTGATAAATATATATATGTTTGGCAAAATATCTAAATTAGTCCCTCAATTTTGGGCCTAGTTTCAAATAGGTCCTTTAATTTTTATTTGATTCAAATAGGTCCTTTAACTTGTGGTTTGGTTTCAAATAGGTCCTTTAATTTTCATTTGCTTCAAATTAGTCACTGAATTTTGCACATAGTTTCAAATAAGTCCTTTAATTTTTTTTTCTTCAAATTAGTCTCTTAACTTTATATTTTATTTTAAATAAGTTCATAAACGACCGTTATTTGGATTACTAGGCACTGACGAGGCATTGATGAATCATTTATGTGCTAATAAAAATATTTTTTGTAATTATCTAATAAAAAAATTACTATTTTTTTCTAATTTATAAATTTTCTAATTAATAATAACAAGAAATTAGAGATTATAAAAGTCTGCAAGAATGCTACATTTTAACTTTCTTTTATTATTTTTGATATTTCAACGGTGTGATGTTTTTTATTATCCCTATTTTTTATATTTATTTTTAATAAATGTATAGAAATTTATAGTGTATTCAGAAAAATTATCAGAAAAATTATAAATTAGAAAAAATAATTATTATTTTTATTAGATAATTATAAAAAACTATTTTATTATCACATAAGAAATTCATTAACGCCGCCTAAATGCTTCGTCAGTGTCTAGTACTCTGAATTATGGTGGTTTAGAAACTTATTTAAAATAAAGTATAAAGTTAAGAGACTAATTTGAAACAATTGAAAAATTAAAGGACCTATTTGAAATTAGACTCAAAGTTAAGTGACTAATTCGAAGCAAATGGAAATTAAAGGACCTGTTTGAAACCACGTCAAAAGTAATGGGACCTATTTGAATCAAATGAAAATTAAAGGACCTATTTGAAATTAGGTTCAAAGTTAAGGGACCATTTTGAGTATTTTGCATATATGTTTTACAAGCGTGTATAAATATATAGAAAAATAAATGTTATAACTTTATCTTTAAAGTTAACATTTATATACTACATGAATTAATAATTATACATATATAATTTTATAACAACAAATATAAAGATATCAATTTTGTTACAATTGAGCTTTTTTCTTTTATAAGGAGATTCAGATATTAAGGATCTTCAAATGAGCTATCTCGGGTGCTGAAGGTCATGTTCCTTCAAATGAGGATTTTGAGCTTCTTTTATAGTTTTTGACATTATGTTTGGTAATTGCGTCGTTGTAATCACCATAAACACCGGACCGGGTGAATTAGGTTGCATGAACTAGAGCACATTGATCGTCATTTTGGCGATATGACGGTTTTGCGCATCGAGCTATTGCGGGACTGTTGGCGGCGATGGCGACAACGAAGGGGTCCTGCATTCCTTGGACACGAGAAGCAAAAAAGATTAATTGTCTTACGCGTCGCGAGCGCGGAGGCATTGCGAGCACTCCGCGAGCGCGGAGGCGTTGCGAATGCAAGAGTGTCAGACATGGTGACGAAGGCGCGGCGGTAAGCACCGCGGCGTGAGACGCAGAAAGCGGCCCATAAGGAAGGGGGAGGGACTCACTGTAATTAAAGGCTCCGCTGAGGCCGCTGCACGATTTTTTCCTTTATAAGGAGATTAAGGCTATGTTTGGGGGGACTTATTTTCACCGGTCAAGCGGTCACGACCGCATGAACCGGACCTTAATTAAGGTCCGGTTCATGCGGTCGTGACCGCTTGACCGGTGAAAATAAGTCCCCCAAACTGAGCCTAAGATATTAAGGATCTTCAATTGAGCTATCTCAGACGTTGAACGTTGGGTCCCTTCAAATGAGGGATTTGAGTTCCTTTTATATTTTTTGACATTCGGTTTGGTAATTGCGCCGTTGTAATTACCATAAACACCGGACGGGGCGAATCAGGTTGCACAACCTAGAGCACACTGACCTTCATTTTGCCGATATGACGGTTTTGCCCCTCGAGCTATTGTGGGACTGTTGACGACGATGGCGACAACGAAGGGGTCTTGCATTCTTTGTGGTCACGAGAAACAAAAAAGGTTAATTGTCTCATGCTAGGGGAGCGCGGAGGCGTTGCGAGCGCGGCGGCGTTGCGAGCGCGCCGCGAGCGCGGAGGCGTTGCGAGCGCGCCGTGAGTGCGGAGGCGTTGCAGACGCAAGAGTGCGTCAGACATGGTGACAAAGGCGTGACGGTAAGCTTCGCGGCATGAGGCGCGGAGAGCGGCGCCCGAGGAAGGGGGAGGGACTCACTGTAATTAAATGTTGCGCTGAGGCTGTTGCACGGCTTACGCGGCAGAGCACAACTGGCTCGACAATTGCCGCGCAGAAAATGTCGCGGGACACCTTTGTAACGCCCCTGAATTTTCAGGAATTACTTTATCCTTCTTTGACGTCATTTTTGATGTAAGAGCGTTACGTTAGTGCGGAGTTAGCGGTCCGCCGTCGTTTGCGCGTTCGTTCGGTCAAGTCGACCAAATTTTGGAGTGTGTCGGAGTTGGAAGATTTTGCGTTAGAAAATTAAATTTATTAATTTTAGAAAGACTCGTCGAAGTTTCGTTGCGATCCGAGCAATGTTGGAGCTCCAGTATTTTTCCAAATGTTTGTTTAATTATCGTCGTCGCAAACTTCAAAAATTTATATCGAGTTTGGATCGCTCGTCAGATTTTGTTTTTGACTTCTCCGTTGGATTCGTAGCGCCGACGTTTGTCTTCGGTGCGATTTTCGTTGGAATCGGCGACCATTGGTTCGGTCCATCTGTATATATATATATATATTATTATACTATTCTTCTTCTCTATTTCTTCTTCCTCCATGAAATGTCGAGCCATAAGTTTTGAGAGAGAGAGGGGGAGAGATCGTGGCTTCTCCGAGCTTTCAGATCGCCGCCGCCGGAGCTCCAGAGCTCGAAATCTTCGTCGGACCCCTTGGTCTTTAGCCCGTCCGATGGCTCACCCGCTTCTCTTACTTGGGGCAGTGCCTCTTAAAAGATATTGGGCCTAAATCTTATAAATTATTATAGTATTTAAAATATTTAATTGTAATAATTATATAATATATTAATAATTATTATTATAAAATAATATTCACTATTTTCATTAATACTATACCGTTAACTTATTAATTTTATTATATGCTAACGTTATTATACATATCTCTTAACATTAAATATATAGATAGATAGATACTCGTACATATTATATTTTAAAGTTAAAATATTGATAAATATATATGTTTTACAAGCGTGTATAAATATATAGAAAAATAAATGTTATAACTTTATCTTTAAAGTTACATTTATATACTACATTGTACAACCTGTATTCGTCGAGTGGGTCCCACAGGCCAACTGGCGAGACCTAGGCCAGTCAGATCATTCGCCCCGGCTCAGACAGGTGAAAATACCCCCGGGTTAGTGGGGGTAAGCTGCAGGAGAGAAGGAGCTGGGCGAGTGGTGCCCTCACGGACCACTCGCCCGGAAGCGTGGACATTCGCCTAGCTAAGCGGGTGCCCAGCGGGTGGTACCCTCACGGACCACTCGCCCAAAAGGCTTTGAGGGGGAAATGACCATAATACCCCTTGTGGGCTGCAAATAGCCCTTCGGAACAGCGGAGTTAGGCTATTAGCAGACCAATTTGGGGTGCGGTTAGTAAAACTAAAAGACGGATTCATGTTATTTGCAGACCAGCCTAGAAAAATCTATAAATAGACTCTTAAGGGCACCTTGGAGGAGATCCGATTCCTTGAGAGTCGTCTCCTCCAGGCTAGTTTTGGTTGGCAGTCCGTGTCCTCCAAGGTGCCCGGCTGAGCTTTGGTTTGGGAGGGAAAGCTCTCTAAGATCTTCCGGGTGTGTGGCGGGACCTCCTCGCTACAGCCTTGGGTCTATTCCAAGTTTCTCATCCACCGGTCGGAGGGTCTAGGGAGGGAGAAGTAAGCGTCGGCTACACCCCCCAGTGGGTCCGAACTCAGGAGACCAGTTGCTGGTTTCAACATTTTTGGTGCGGTGAGCGTGGACCGTAGCCGGTGAAGGAAAATCTCAAGCTAGGTTCGATGACAGGAGGTGGGGAAAATGGTTCAGACTCAGGCCACTTGCTTGAGAAGTTCAAGCGAGAAGTCCTGCGGACAGTTCTCGCTGGGCGGAGCGAGTGCGAGACCCCGACAGTCCCCGTGGTTCCGCCCCTGCAGATCGGCGAGAACGCACCGGGGCAGCGGTTGGGGAAGGAGGTGCCAGCAGAAGGCAGTGCGCGAGATCTCCCCGGGCGGCAGCTGTTCAGCTGCCCGGCGAGTGCTGAGGTGTGCGAGCTGGCTCCGCGCGAGAGGACCATTCGCCGAGCAGGGGAAGGGAGCCCCTTTTGCGAGATGATCCTCTCGGCCCCAGTGCCAGAGGGGTTTCGAGGGCCGGAGATGTCCTACTACACCGGCAAGGAGGACCCAATCGTGCACCTGCAGTGGTTTGAGGACATGACGTCAATCCTTCCCATGTCGGATGCTTTTCAATGCCGACTCTTCGCAACCACCCTGAAGGAGAAAGCAAGGGACTGGTTCCACCAGCTTCCCACAGGTTCCATCTACGCGTTCGATGATTTGCGTCGGGGCTTCCGGCTGCGCTTCTCGACGTCGAAAAAGAGGAAGAAGGATGCGGAGGCTCTCTTCAAGATCAGGCAAAGGGAGGGGGAATCCCTGGCACATTACGTGGATAGGTTCCAGGAGGAGATACACCTTGTGCAGGAGGTGCCAGGATTCGCCCTAAAGATGGCGTTCATCGTAGGGTTGCGAGATGGGTTCTTCAAGATGGACCTGAAGAGAAGACCTCATTTGTCCTTTGAGGAGTTGATGGAGCGAGCAGCAGAGGAGATTGAAGGGGATGCAGCCAACCCGAAGTTCTACAAGAGGTTGGCGAAGATGAGCGAGCCCGAGGTGAGGCAGCAAGAAGGAAGAAGGCGAGAAGAACCCAGGGGTCAGGGGTTCGAAAGACCGCCTCGGAATTGGAGGAATCAAGAGCCCAACAACAGGTTGGGCTGGAGGCACCAGGAAGGACCAGCGAGAGGTCAGGAAGGGGGGTATCAAGGAAGAGAGGCGGGAGGAATAAATCCGGGGTGGAGGCAAGGTCCCAGACCCCCTCACCCCCCAAGGGAGCAAGCTATGGCAGTAGGCCGAGGAAGAGGAGGTAGAGAAGCAAGAGGAGGGAGAGGAAGAGCAGGAAGAGGGGACAGGGTGGCGTTGCCCTATTGTGACTTTCACCCGGAAGAAGGTCACGCGACCGCCACCTGCCCAGAATTCTTGGAGATGAGAGGGAGAGGTCAACCACGGCGGCAGCAGGCCAGGATCGAGGAAGTGCTCCCAGAGGCGGAAGAGGACCGATGCGAGGACAAGGCGGATACAGGAGCCAGGGGGAATCGGGGTGATTCATGGTGGGGTTGGGATAGAAGCCTCTCGCAAAAGGAGCTTCCAAGCGATGTTCCGGAGAGACGTCGCATCAACTTCTCAGACCCCACCCCCCACAGAGAAGCTCACCTTCTCCTCGGAAGACATGCCCGATTATGAGGACCCGTTCTTCGACGCCCTGGTGATCCAGACGGCGATAGAAAACTTCACGGTCTTCCGGATCCTGGTGGACAATGGGAGCTCGGTGAATGTTATCTTCAAGAAGGCTTTCGATGCGACGGAGGTGGAGAAGAAGAGGGTGCAGGCCTCTGATGGGCCGCTGTTTGGTTTCTCAGGAGAAAGGAAGGAGGTTGAGGGAGGTGTCGGCCTCCAGGTGACATTAGGAGGGGTCCCGAGGAACTGCCGGTTCGTCATCGTTGACGCTCCGAGCAGCTACAATGCCATATTTGGGTGCCCTCTCATCAGTGCCTTCCGATGTGTGCCCTCATCATACCACCAGTGCTTGAAGTTCCATAGTGGAGGAGTCCAGATCCGAATCCGGGGAGATGCAAAGGTGGCCAGGCAGTGCTATGTGACTGCCGTCAATATCATCTCTTGGATGGCGGAGGCTGAGAAGATGGATAAAGAGATGAGGAGGCCAGAGGGGCCAGAAGAAGGAGTGGAGAAGAGGGGAGAAGAGGAAGAGGGTAGTGCTCGAAGAAAGGAGAGGGAGGTAGCTCAGGAGGAGCAGGTCGAATCGATGGAGGAGGAAGGTGCGACAGAGGAGGAGGCCAGGGTAGAGGGGCGAGAAGCGAGGGGAAGATGGGAAGAGCCGGCCCGGCTTGAAGCGGCAGAGGAAGTAGTGGAGATGGAGGTTATCACCCAGGGAGGTAGGGTGGAGAAGGTGCGTGTCAGCGGGGGCCTCAGCCCGGAAGACAGGGTGAGGATGCTGGAGTGCATTCAGAAGAACGTGGACATCTTCGCATGGAGCGCGGCAGACATGCCCGGCATCGAAGCGGACGTGGCTTGCCATCGTCTCAACCTTGAGCCAGGAGCCCGCCCCATCCGACAGAAAAGGAGGGCCTTCGCCGACAAACTCGAAGAACCAATCCGCGAGGAGGTGGCCAAGCTCCTTGAAGCAGGTTATCACCAGATCAGGATGCACCTCCCGGATATCAAAGATGTCTCTTTCATCACCCGGGAGGGGTGCTACTGCTATAAGATGATGCCCTTTGGGCTGAAAAATGCAGGAGCAACCTACCAGAAGATGATGGACCGGGTTTTTAAGGAGCAAAGAGGAAGAAACTTGGAGGTTTACGTAGATGACCTCATGGTTAAGAGCAAGAGCGTGGGCATTCATCTCCGAGACCTCAAGGAAACCTTCGCCACCCTACGCAAGTACAAGATGCGCATGAATCCCCTAAAGTGTGTGTTCGGGGCCAGCAAGGGGAAATTCCTGGGACACCTTCTCACCCCTTCGGGGGTAGAACCTAACCCGGACAAGGTCAAAGCCATCATGGAGTTGGGATCGCCTCGGAATGCCAAGGAGGTCCAGCGCTTGACGGGAAAACTCGGGGGGTTGAGCAGGTTTCTCTCCCGGGCTGGAGAGAAATGCTCCCCCTTCTTCAAAACGTTACGAGGCAACCAAAAATTTGAGTGGACAAAGGAATGCGAGGAGGCCTTCCAGGCCTTGAAGGGTCAGCTCACCAAAGCTCCGCTACTCCAAGGTCCCAAGGAGGGGGAAGATCTATCCCTATATCTCGGAGTCGGGACTGAGGCTGTAAGCTCCGTCCTGGTCCGGGAAGAAGGCAAGAAGCAGCTGCCTATCTATTACGTGAGTAGGGTCCTAAGGGAGACGGAGCTCAGATACCCGATCTTGGAGAAGTTGGCCTTTGCTCTGGTCGTCGCAGCAAGGAAACTCAGGCCATACTTCCAGGCCCATTCAATTCAAGTAGTGACGGACCACCCTCTTCGCCAGATCTTCGAAGGAGTAGAGCATTCGGGGAGGCTAGCGAAGTGGTCGATAGAACTCAGCGAGTTCAATATCACCTTCGTCCCTCGGCTATCCATGAAGGCACAGGTGGTGGCGGATTTTATGGCAGATTTTGTGGCCGAGATAGAGGAGGGTCAGGCCCCTCGTCGTGTTCCATGGAAGCTGCTGGTTGACGGGGCCTCGGGTAAGAATTCTCTCGAAGGAGGGGTAGTGCTGGAGAGCCCTCACGGGGTGAAGATCGAGCAGACACTCGTTATACATTTCCCAATCACCAACAACCAGGCGGAGTATGAGGCAGTGATCGCCGGTTTGCGTCTGGCTCGGGAACTGGGAGTCCATGATGTGGAGGTTCTCACCGACTCAATGATAATAGCCTCTCAGATCAAGGGGGAGTTCGAGACGAGGGAACCTACACTCATAAGATACTTAGCCAAAATGAGAAGCCTCATTGGAGCGTTCAAGACTTTCTCCATCAGGCACATCCCTCGGGAGGAGAGCGCCCAGGCGGATCGCTTGGCCAAGACCGGTCCCCGAACCGGAGGAACCCTAACAGATCTGTTCCGTCCTTCGATCGAGGAAGGGGAACTCATGGAAATAGAGCAGCGGCCCTCTTGGAAGGATCCCTTCGTTACCTTCCTTGCAACAGGGAAATTCCCGGAGGACGTTCCGGACCAAAGGCGCTTCCGGTACAAGTCCGCCTACTACGTGCTCCATGAGGGGGATCTGTATCGGAAGACCCTCTCGGGCCTCTTGGCCCAGTGCATCTCGGAAGATGAAGTCCCGAGGATCTTGGAAGAAGTTCACTCCGGCGAGTGCGGCAGCCACTCGGGGAGCAGAATGTTGGAGGCAAGAATAATGAGGCAGGGATACTTTTGGCCAACCCTAAGCAAAGACGCGGCCACCTTCGCCAAGAAATGCCATAAGTGCCAGATGTTCGCCCCGCTTCAGCTCGTGCCAGCTCAGAGGCTAAGGAGTATCACGGCACCCTGGCCATTTGCCATATGGCGGATGGATCTGGTAGGACCCTTCCCCCAGGCTAGTGGGCAGAGGAGGTTTCTCTTAGTCATGATCGACTACTTCTCAAAGTGGTTGGAGGTCAAGGCACTGGCTAAGGTCACCTCCCAGGTGGTCCGCAACTTCATATGGGGGGAGATCATCTGTCGGCATGGTCTTCCGCAGGCCATAGTCACGGACAACGGTTCGCAGTTCGCAAGCGAGGAGTTCATCAATTTCTGCGGCCAGTTGGGGATAGACCTCAGGTTTGCATCCGTCCACCATCCCAGGAGCAACGAGCAGGTGGAGGCGGCAAACAAGATTATCGTAAACTTGCTCAAGAAGAAGGTGGAAACTCTTAAGGGCAATTGGGTGGAGCAGCTCCCCTCGGTCCTGTGGGATTTAAGAACCACCTCCAACACCGCCACTGGAGAGACCCCTTTCAAGCTCTCTCACGGTTGCGAGGCTGTCATTCCCATAGAGTTCGAAGTCATGACGCCACGGGTAAAGGCCGCCACGAATGGAGAGGAAGATTGGAGAGCTGGGAACGAAGAGGAGTTGCGGCTCTCCCTCGACCTCATCGAAGAAGCCCGGGATCTAGCAGCCATTCGCCAAGAAGAGGTCAAGCGGTGGATGGCCAAGTACTTCGACAAGCACATCAGGATCAGGCAGTTCGAAAAATGGGACCTAGTACTCAAGAAGGTTGACGCGGCCGGGAGGTCTGCCGCAGTGGGAAAGCTTAATCCCAACTGGGAAGGCCCCTATGTCGTGGAGGAAGCGCTAATGTCCGGGGGGTATCGCCTTCTGAACGTGGAGGGCCAACCCCTCAGCCACACCTGGAGCGGTGACGATCTTAAACGTTTCTATCCCTGAAACTATGTAATAAAAATGTTTTGAAATAAGAATATTTTGTTTAACATGTGTTTGAGATCGATACTGCAGCTTGTGGGAAAAACTCCGAAAGCTCCAAAGATGGCCCCGAGCGGACCCGCTGTCCAGGCTCTCATCTAGTTGGCAGGTCTGAAGGCTCACTCGGTGGCAGGTTCTATATTGAAGGAAAAATGGCCCCGAGCAGACCCGCTGTCCGGGCTCTCATCTAGCTGGCAGGTCCGAAGGCTCACTCGGTGGCAGGTTCTATGTTGGAGGAAAAATGGCCCCGAGCAGACCCGCTGTCCAGGCTCTCATCTAGCTGGCAGGTCCGAAGGCTCACTCGGTGGCAGGTTCTATGTTGGAGGAAAAATGGCCCCGAGCAGACCCGCTGTCCAGGCTCTCATCTAGCTGGCAGGTCCGAAGGCTCACTCGGTGGCAGGTTCTATGTTGAAGGAAAAATGGCCCCGAGCAGACCCGCTGTCCAGGCTCTCATCTAGCTGGCAGGTCCGAAGGCTCACTCGGTGGCAGGTTCTATGTTGAAAGAAAAATGGCCCCGAGCAGACCCGCTGTCCAGGCTCTCATCTAGCTGGCAGGTCCGAAGGCTCACTCGGTGGCAGGTTCTATGTTGAAGGAAAAATGGCCCCGAGCAGACCCGCTGTCCAGGCTCTCATCTAGCTGGCAGGTCCGAAGGCTCACTCGGTGGCAGGTTCTATGTTGAAGGAAAAATGGCCCCGAGCAGACCCGCTGTCCAGGCTCTCATCTAGCTGGCAGGTCCGAAGGCTCACTCGGTGGCAGGTTCTATGTTGAAGGAAAAATGGCCCCGAGCAGACCCGCTGTCCAGACTCTCATCTAGCTGGCAGGTCCGAAGGCTCACTCGGTGGCAGGTTCTATGTTGAAGGAAAAATGGCCCCGAGCAGACCCGCTGTCTAGGCTCTCATCTAGCTGACAGGTCCGAAGGCTCACTCGGTGGCAGGTTCTAAATTCTCAAGGAGTGACCTCAAGAGCACTCACATAGACCACGCGCCGGAACGGTGATTTCACCTCGCTTTCATAACTACCTAAACGCAGCCCCGTGATGCGCGAATGGTCCAAAGGCTCACTCGGTAGCGGGAAGTCGAAAAGAGCGATGCATCCTAGGTCGTCAACGAGCAGCGGCGAATGGTCAAGACAGTTACACTACGGCCTAGCGTCCTAATGAGCCTAGCGAGATATAGCGGCGAATGAGAAAAAATTAAGATAGCACAAAAATTGTAATCAATATATATCTTTCAAGGGGACTCGCCCAGTTCATGATTACATCCAAAAATGAAGAAAAAAAAAACAAAAATTATATACAAAGGGCCCATCTCATGGATCGACAGGCTTCTCGCCAGAAGATCCATCGCTTTCGCTCGAATCCGGTAGGAGGGCATCTTCTCGCGGCTCTCCGTCCTCATCTTCCGGGAAGGGGATCGGAATGTAGAGCTCGGGGACGACCTGTCGGGCAGAGAGGCATTCGGCCTCCGCCTTCAGGTACCCAGCCTGCCGCAGCACCTGTAGCGCGTGCTTCACGACGCTTTGAGCATTCTCCTGCATCAGCTGCTCTAGCTCATGGTGGGGATAAAAGTGCCCCCTGCTTCCTGAGGCGAGTGCCAAGGCATCGGCTTCTCGCGCCTGCTGGACCTCGGCCTTAGCCAGCCGGACTTCCTCCTCAAGATTGCCCACTCGCGCGCGAAGCATCTCGGCGATCATAGCGTCCTGAGAAAACGAAGATGGTGAGAAGGAAGTGCGACAATCATCAACGGTCATTCGCGGGGAGGAGGGAGGAGGGAAATATACCTCTCTGACGGGACGGCTGGCGAGAAGGGCTTCCGCAGCTGCCAACTTCGTCTTGAGTTCCTGCGCCTCGGCCGAAACAAGGGCCCTGGTCTCCTCGACCTCGGCCAGACTCCGCGACAGACTGATGCTCCGACGCGAAGACATATGCGCAAGCTCAAGGGCCCGCAGCAGGGCTCGAGCGGTCTCGTGGGCGAGAACCTGAGTCTTCTCGGCATCGAAGACTTCGGCATTGTCACGGCCATAGAGGGCATACGCCATGGCGTAGGCCTCGCCGGTAGCGACATCGCTCTCTATCCAAGTCGAATGGAGGGTGGAGAGCGAGACCCGGTTATTGTTTCTGTCCCACTTCACTAGAGGAGCCCCCGAGGGATCCACGTACTTCTCGCCATTTGCGAAGTTCCGGTGGTCCCTGGGCAGCGGAGGCGGCGGCAGCGACGATCTCGCCTGGATCCCAGTCCCGTCTGGCACACCCGACCCCAAGGTTTGGGTCGGCGCATCTGTCCCCTGGGTTAGGGCCGGCGCGCCCGTCCCCAGGGTTTGGGTCAGAGCACTCGCCCCTCGGGTCTCGTCCAGGATCCCCTTCCCCTTGGCGGAAGGACTTTTTGGCTTCTTGGAAGAAGAGGAAGTGAGCGCCCGGGTTTTCGTTTCCGGCCGCTAGGTTTGGAGGAGGAAGGTTCCTCCCGGCAGGCATCCGCGGCCGCCTGTGCAAAGGATACAGAAACCCCAGGAGGTCGCGACGGGTGAAGGGGGAAATTACGCACACCTGCATAAGAACGCGAAAGATTTAGCGAATGATTTAGCGAATGACGTAAGAACCGCCAAGCCGAAACGAATGCAGAAGGTCTCGAAAACTTACCCTCACCCTGCGGAATGGGCGGGAACGAGTTGACATTTCGCCGGAGATGGACGAGGTTTATCCCGTGCTGAAGGATGTATTGATGCAGCTTGGCCTCGTGCCCCCCTAAGGTTGGGGGACGAAAGGTCGACTCCTCCTCCTGCACCGGGGCGAGAAGGGTATTCCCAAGGCTCCCGCCGACGAAGATGAAGCGGCGGACCCAGTCGTGGTTCTTGTTCGGGAGATCGTAGTGTCTGAGAGGGTTTTGACCCGAGAAGAAGGAGATGCCGTGTGAGCAGCGGAAGGTGTACAGTTTGCGGAAGGCGGATAGCGAGAACTCGATCCCCTCTTCTCGCAGGTAGCACGCGTACCCAACCAGCATGGCGATAGAGTTGGGATTGAGCTGGCCGGGCACGACCCCGTAGTACCGGAAAGTCTGGCGGAGTTCCGGCCAGATGGGAAGGCGAAACCCCACCTCGAAGTGCTCTAGCGGGATCGCGAGAGCACATGGCGAGATGGAGTTTAGACGCTCCTCCGGCTCGGGCTTTCGCGCCTCGAATGCCGGCGGAACGTAGTCAGCAACCGCGCTCAGGAAGGCCTCCTCGGAGAGGTCGCAGGAGTCGAAGACATGATTAACGAATGCGCTAGCACACCTGACCCTACCTTCAGCGTCACCACCCATTTCGCGAATGCTGGAGAAGACGGGAGCAGCAGAGAAGAGAGAAGCGCGAGTGCTAGCACGAGGAGAGAGAGGGAGCGGATGGCAAGGTAATTAATATGGTGGTTGGACGGCCTATTTATAGAAGAACTAAAAGACGCTTGAGCTTTCGAGGCAGCGGGTGTGCGGATAGCAATCGCGCCTTCCCGACGCCTCGAAACCCAGGCCGATCCCTCTCAACCATTAATGGCGAATGCCCAGTGGCTATCCGCTCGACGACCACGCGAAAGAGTTACGAAAGCACTCGGCAATATCATATCATTCGGCATGCTCAAGCAAGTTGCGAGAAATATAAACGAAAATAGAAATAAAGCACTCGCCAAGCACAAAATGTAAAATTATTACAGGCATAAATAGAGTCCAGTATCCTCAGCACCATAAATAGAATAAAGGGAAAAATACAAAGGAGGCGAATGAAGACCAGACTAGCGCTCCTCCCAGTACCACCGACCATGCCCTCGCGGTCCAGCCTCCGGAGGCATTCGCAGACGATAATACGCGAGCATGGAGGTGATCTCGTGAGACGCCAGCTGAAGCTGATCCCGGGCTCGCGCAGCGTGCCTCCCGGGAGAAAGCTCCCCCCCTTCACCTCCCAGACGCTCCACCGCCGCGAGAAGGCGCGAATAGTCCTTCCGAAGGTCCTTCAGCTCGCGCGTGACCTCCACCCGCACATCATGCACCTGGCCGGCGATGTTTCGTTGGATATGGATGAGCTTCCCCAAGACCTCCGTGACTCGCTCCTTTAGGGTCGCATGATCTGAGGAGTCGCCGAGGAAGTCAGAGAGATCCCCGGGAGAGGAAAGGGGCGAGAGCATTCCGTCTTCCCCCTCGTGGTAGGATCCAAAGGGAGAGGCTTCCCGATAGCCAGCGAAATCATAGACTGGTCAGTCACGTTAAACAAAGCGGATGCGCTAAATGCAGCAGAGGTCGCTAACCTAGTGAGGGGTCCCCATGACCGGAGGGACGAGACGAATGGGGGTGCGTTTTAAACGAACCGGCGGGAGGCAGGACCTTTCCCTTTCCAGGACGGTAGGGCTGTGAAGAAGGAGCTGGAGCATCCGCAGGATCATCCGCTCGGTCCTGTTGACCGGGTCCCTTCTCGGGAGACACCCTCGGCTCATCCGCAAGCACAGAAGGATTCAGTCGAGCAGGGGAGCTCGGAGGAATGAAGTCCCGCGGCGAAAGGACGGGGACGAGAGCTACGGAAAACCATGGTCAGTGACGAGCAGTATGAAGGACGAATCAAGAGGGTTCACAACTTACCGGACTGCAATGTGGTCTCGCCCGGAGGGGGGGGGGGGGGGAGGAGCAAGGTCCAGGTCTGGAGGAGGCCTCTCGTTCGCGAGAGGTGGCACCGCGGCACTGCTCGAGACTGCCCCGTGGCCGGCCTCAGGCACCGAAATCCCATGCGAACGGCCAGAGCGAACGCAGGATAAGGGACAGGAACCAAACAGAAAGACAGGAGGAATCCTCATACCTGCATCCCGGGGTCCGGAGGATTCCTTGCCGGAAGAGTTTTCGCCGGAGGGGTATTCGCCGGAGGAGTTTTCGTCGGAGGGGTATTCGCCGGGGGAGTATTCGCCGGAGACTCCGAAGTGGTCTCGCCTCTTTGACAATTCAGCCGAATCGCCTTGGCTCGACGCGAGACGTAGGGGGCACTCGGATCCCGTTTAGACATAAGCCAGGGAGCAAATTTGGCAGCCTTGTGGGCTGTTACACTTTGGGCCGCAGCCAGGCGCTCGATCATCTCCTGCGAGAGGGGTCTCGCGGAAGGTTTGTGGGAAGACATCGATATCGGCGAAAGGCCAAGGGAGAGAAGAAGCTCCGAATCGAGGAATGAAAGCGTTCCAGGAAAATCTGACATGAAGAGATATATATAGGGCAACGGTGGGACCCATAGAATCTTATGGGACCAGTCAGCCAGCACTCACCGAATATCGGGTTGGACTGTTCTTTCCGAGCGCAAGAACCGCTCGCAAAGAGCTGGGATTGTGTACAACCCGTATTCGTCGAGTGGGTCCCACATGCCAACTGGCGAGACCTAGGCCAGTCAGATCATTCGCCCCGGCTCAGACAGGTGAAAATACCCCCGGGTTAGTGGGGGTAAGCTGCAGGAGAGAAGGAGCTGGGCGAGTGGTGCCCTCACGGACCACTCGCCCGGAAGCGTGGACATTCGCCCAGCTAAGCGGGTGCCCAGCGGGTGGTACCCTCACGGACCACTCGCCCAAAAGGCTTTGAGGGGGAAATGACCATAATACCCCTTGTGGGCTGCAAATAGCCCTTCGGAACAGCGGAGTTAGGCTATTAGCAGACCAATTTGGGGTGCGGTTAGTAAAACTAAAAGACGGATTCATGTTATTTGCAGACCAGCCTAGAAAAATCTATAAATAGACCCTTAAGGGCACCTTGGAGGAGATCCGATTCCTTGAGAGTCCTCTCCTCCAGGCTAGTTTTGGTTGGCAGTCCGTGTCCTCCAAGGTGCCCGACTGAGCTTTGGTTTGGGAGGGGAAGCTCTCTAAGATCTTCCGGGTGTGTGGCGGGACCTCCTCGCTACAGCCTTGGGTCTATTCCAAGTTTCTCATCCACTGGTCGGAGGGTCTAGGGAGGGAGAAGTAAGCGTCGGCTACACCCCCCAGTGGGTCCGAACTCAGGAGACCAGTTGTTGGTTTCAACATACATGAATTAATAATTATACATATGTAATTTTATAACAACAAATATAAAGATATCAATTTTGTTACAATTGAGCTTTTTCCTTTATAAGGAGATTCAGATATTAAGGATCTTCAAATGAGCTATCTCGGGTGCTGAAGGTCAGGTCCCTTCAAATGAGGATTTTGAGCTTCTTTTATAGTTTTTGACATTACGTTTGGTAATTGCGTCGTTGTAATCACCATAAACACCGGACCGGGCGAATTAGGTTGCATGAACTAGAGCACATTGATCGTCATTTTGGCGATATGACGGTTTTGCGCATCGAGCTATTGCGGGACTGTTGGCGGCGATGGCGACAACGAAGGGGTCCTGCATTCCTTGGACACGAGAAGCAAAAAAGATTAACTGTCTTACGCGCCGCGAGCGCGGAGGCATTGCGAGCACTCCGCGAGCGCGGAGGCATTGCGAGCACTCCGCGAGCGCGGAGGCGTTGCGAATGCAAGAGTGTCAGACATGGTGACGAAGGCACGGCGGTAAGCACCGCGGCGTGAGACGCAGAAAGCGGCCCATAAAGAAGGGGGAGGGACTCACTGTAATTAAAGGCTCCGCTGAGGCCGCTGCACGATTTTTTCCTTTATAAGGAGATTAAGGCTATGTTTGGGGGGACTTATTTTCACCGGTCAAGCGGTCACGACCGCATGAACCGGACCTTAATTAAGGTCCGGTTCATGCGGTCGTGACCGCTTGACCGGTGAAAATAAGTCCCCCCAAACTGAGCCTAAGATATTAAGGATCTTCAATTGAGCTATCTCGGACGTTGAACGTTGGGTCCCTTCAAATGAGGGATTTGAGTTCCTTTTATAGTTTTTGACATTCGGTTTGGTAATTGCGCCGTTGTAATTACCATAAACACCGGACGGGACGAATCAGGTTGCACAACCTAGAGCACACTGACCTTCATTTTGCCGATATGACGGTTTTGCCCCTCGAGCTATTGTGGGACTGTTGACGGCGATGGCGACAACGAAGGGGTCTTGCATTCTTTGTGGTCACGAAAAACAAAAAAGGTTAATTGTCTCATGCTAGGGGAGCGCGGAGGCGTTGCGAGCGCGGAGGCGTTGCGTGCGCGCCGCGAGCGCGGAGGCGTTGCGAGCGCGGAGGCGTTGCGAGCGCGCCGTGAGTGCGGAGGCGTTGCAGACGCAAGAGTGCGTCAGACATGGTGACAAAGGCGCGACGGTAAGCTTCGCGGCATGAGGCGCGGAGAGCGGCGCCCGAGGAAGGGGGAGGGACTCACTGTAATTAAATGTTGCGCTGAGGCTGTTGCACGGCTTACGCGGCAGAGCACAACTGGCTCGACAATTGCCGCGCAGAAAATGTCGCGGGACACCTTTGTAACGCCCCTGAATTTTCAGGAATTACTTTATCCTTCTTTGACGTCATTTTTGATGTAAGAGCGTTACGTTAGTGCGGAGTTAGCGGTCCGCCGTCGTTTGCGCGTTCGTTCTGTCAAGTCGACCAAATTTTGGAGTGTGTCGGAGTTGGAAGATTTTGCGTTAGAAAATTAAATCTATTAATTTTAGAAAGACTCGTCGAAGTTTCGTTGCGATCCGAGCGATGTTGGAGCTCCAGTATTTTTCCAAATGTTTGTTTAATTATCGTCGTCGCAAACTTCAAAAATTTATATCGAGTTTGGATCGCTCGTCAGATTTTGTTTTTGACTTCTCCGTTGGATTCGTAGCGTCGACGTTTGTCTTCGGTGCGATTTTCATTTTGTTTTTGACTTCTCCGTTGGATTCGTAGCGTCGACGTTTGTCTTCGGTGCGATTTTCGTTGGAATCAGCGACCTTTGGTTCGGTCCTTCTTTTCTCCTTATTATTATTATTACACCATAATGGCTGACATCCATCCATCTGTATATATATAAATATTATTATTATACTATTCTTCTTCTTCATTTCTTCTTCCTCCATGAAATGTCGAGCCATAAGTTTTGAGAGAGAGAGGGGGAGAGATCGTGGCTTCCCCGAGCTTTCAGATCGCCGCCGCCGGAGATCCAGAGCTCGAAATCTTCGTCGGACGACGCCCCTTGGTTTTTAGCCTGTCCGACGGCTCACCCGCTCCTCTTACTTGGGGCAGTGCCTCTTAAAAGATATTGGGCCTAATGACCTCTCGGGCCCCGGGGATCCACTCGGCGAATACATGGTTGTACACATAGAAATAAAAAAAAATAAAAATCACTTCAACAAAAAAAAACATCTATAATTTCTGGAAGTAAAAGGGAAAATCAAATCTACAAAATGTGGGGAAAAAAGTGGAAAAAACAGGAGGAGGAAGGAGGATACCTCACAGATCTGATGAAATCACAAAAGCCACTGGATCAAGGAGCCTGACATCGGTGAGAGGCAAAACAAACCGCTAATGGAGGAATATCGCCGTCGTAGAATCACAAAAGCCACGGGATCTGAAGAAGAAATCACATAATCCACCAGATAAAGGTGCTGGATGTCGGTGAGAAGCAAAACAAACCGTTAATGGAGGAATATAGCCGTCGTCGCCGATGATGTGGCCGTCAGAATAGAGATAAACAGTCGCCGAGGGTTTCACACGGGAGGAATCTGGAGGGATGAGATGCGACAACTGCGGTTGAACCGGAGGGCAAGCCTGCGGTCGAACCGGAGGGCAAGCCTACGGTTGGAGCATAGGTATAACATGCGATTATTAATAAATGCTGTTTCAAGTTCAGCTATCAACCAATCCAAAGCCCATCAGCTGAACCAAACACTACCTTAGCCTTTAGGTATATCATGCTGATCTATATATACACCTTTGTATGACATAAATTTTCTTGTACTAATTCAAAATAGTTCATATATATATAGAAACAGAAGCAATAACTTAATTAATTAATCAACTAATCCAATAACATAATTAATTAATCCAATAACATAATTAATTAAAGGGTGCTGCTATAAGCACTGCAGTTTTGGCTATCCGCACTTAATTTGTACGAGTTATTACTCGCATTTTGAAAATACGTCTTGTATATTCATTTTTAGGAAAAGTGTTCAACATGAAAGTTGTAGATCTCGTCGAGATCTACAACTTTCGTGTTCAACACTTTTACTAAAAATACATGTACAAGTCGTATTTCCAAAAATTCGCTATAATTATGCCCATATTTCAACCAGAGCGGCAATACGTCTTGTGCGTGTATTTTTAGGAAAAGTGTTCAACACGGAAGTTGTAGATCTCGTCAAGATCTACAACTTTCGTGTTAAACATTTTTCCTAAAAATAAATGTACAAGTCGTATTTCCAAAAGACGCGTAATAAATCATACAAATTGAGTGCGGATAGCCAAAACTGCAGTGCTAATAGCAGCTTTCTCCCGGTTATAAACGGGCTCCGGACCCAAATATTTCTCCCGCGGAGAAGGTCGGTCACTTCTTACGCCGTCCTTATTCGCGCCGGCCGGAAGAGCGGGATGGAATCATGGAACCACCGGTTACATTGAACAAGCGAGAAAGCTAACTACAACGCCACCGCAGAGAGATCACGTTTTTTTGACGCTATTACTTGCCACATAATCACTTCTCTAACGCCGCCGGAAATGCGGGCTGTAGTGTAACGGCGCCGCCTCTACCGCACGCCCTTCTCTCCATGGGCCTAGGAGCGAAGGGGACGGCGATGGAGGTCGAAAGGACCGCGCTTGCTTCCCGCTCCTCTAGTTCCAAACTCTCCCGGTTCCATAGGATCGTCCTCGGCTGGGACTACCTCCGTCTTCTCAGAGAATCGGGGGTAATTTATCTCTCTTCTTTTTATTATTTCGGAGGTTCTGTTCCGTTCAACCTGTCTATTTCACTGCAGAAAAGGCACGGGGGAGAGGGGTTGAAGCGCGTGAAGAACACATTTGATAGTGTGGAGGATTACATTGGGATCTTCGAACCTCTCCTCCTGGAGGAGGTGAAGGCCCAAATCGTCCAAGGGAAAGGCGAGGAAGAAGGTGAGTTGTTGCTTTATTTCAGAGGTTTAGGGCTCTAGCATGAGAGATGTCACCTTTTGTTCTGTATCCATTCCTTTTTGGATGATTATATTTTGTTATTTTTTTGCAGCGAGGGATTGGCAGAGAGGTGCTGTTGCTTCCTGTGAGGAAGCTGATGCTCTTCACAAAGTATCACTGGCTGTTCTAGATGATTTCCAAGAGGGGGTGTATGAGAATGATCTTCTGCTCCTTTCAGTGGAAAAGGTCGATTTTCTGCATATTATTCAAATTGAAACACCCGTTGGTGAAACATTCAACTTTTCGATTTTATGACTCTTTATTACAAAATGTTCAATTTCCTTAATCTGTGTTTTTTTCTTAAATTTTTAAAAAAAGTGCGCTCATATATGCAAAGTCACTTACCTACGATAAAAAAATGTGTTTTCCCCGCCACTCTCAAACCCCTGCACACACGGAAATAATGCGACGAGCGGAGTATAACGCTTGGGTGTTTGCGAGCGGCGGGAGCGCTGTCTCACCGGGGCAATTTCGTGGCTGGTGTACTGTTGTGCGGGGTACTGGCCCCCCCACGTGCATTGTCGTTGTCTGGGTACTGTCGCGATTGGCCGTAGGAGCGGAGCCCAATGCCTCTAACTCGTATATATAAATATATATCATCTATTTAAAATGTATTACCCCAATTTAGGCATGACCGTTCTTTTTGGGAAAAGATTCATCTTCAAAATTTCTCATAATCCTCTCCCCATTTGTGTTTCAAAAATTAAACGTGTTGATCTTTCGAGGAAGAAGACTAAGAAGGTGAGTGCCAACACCTCAACCAAAGTCCTAGAGATCGCACACGATCGCACTCCAAAATTAGTTGCGCATGAGCAGAGCTCGCGCGCCGCCACTTTGGGGGGAGAGTAGAGCATATGTACTTTTATTGTTCCCCGACCACGGACAGGCAAAACCCGCTCACAACCAAGGGCAGTCGATCACGAGCGGAAATCGTGCAAAGACAGCTAGTATGCATTTGCATATATACAAAAACCTCCCCTGTAAGTTTACATTTTATAACATCTATGCACAAAAATACCCCCTTGGAGTAAAATTTTGGGGGGCTTGTTTGTGCATGGATGTTATGAAATGTAAACTTACAGGTGAGATTTTTGTAATTTCAAAAATAAGAGCGGCGCAACCTGTAATTTAGCAAACATAGAGGGGAGGTCTCGGTAAATGCCCATATAGATAGGGTTATTTACCATGAACTCCCCTCTAAGTTTGCGTAATTACAGCTTGCACCCCTCTCACTTTCCTAATTACAATTACTCCCCTCAATGTTGACATTTCATAACATCCATTGCACAAAATGAGCCCTTTAAGATTTACTCCCTCTCTCTCTCTCATATATATATATATAGACACACATATATATATATATATAGACACACATATATATATAGACACATATATATATGCCTATATATATGTGTCTCTCTCTCTATATGTATATATATATATGTGTCTATATATATATATGTGTCTATATATATATATGTGTCTATATATATATGTGTCTATATATATGTGTGTCTATATATATATATATACACACACGAGTGACAGGCACGGGCCTCCGGCCCGATCCAAGGCGGAATTTGTCGTAGGGGCGACATTTGTCATGGGGACGACATTTATCGTGGAGGGCGACATTTATCGTGGGGGCGACATTTGTCGTGGGGGCGACATTTGTCGTGGGCGACGACATTTATCGTGGGCGGCGACATTGTTCGTGGGCGGCGACATTGTTCTTGGGCGGGGACATTGGTCGTGGGGGGCGACATTGGTGCGAGGTGGCGACATTGGTGCGAGGAAGGCGACATTGGTTGGGGACATCGACGATTGTACCACCGTCCGTGACTACTCATTTGTTTTCATGATGTTCTTATAAGATTGAAGTCATCATTAATTAGGAGTTACCATACAACATTTCTCAATTTTAACAATGGACCAAAAGGGAAGCTATCAACAATATAAATTCAAGATACAAAAGGGCGGTGCAAATCATAAGAAAGAAACAACATTATGTACTGTAAAAATACCTGATTTAAGAAGCATGTACTCGCCTGATCATTCCCTGAGTCCACCGAATAGTGTCGTTTAACTGATCATCCTCGGAATTATAACTACCTATTATACATGAACTAAATTGGCAGTGGTAATATGACATCCCCTAGATTAGATTAAACCAAATTTTGTCCAATTTCCCCCTTGTCAAAATGATTTACATAATGAAATGTAAATAACATCAATAATAAAGAAACACACAGGGAAAGAGAAGGTCATATATAACCTACCTTCAGAAACCTTTTGCTGATATCCTGGAGTAGCGGATAGCTGAAAATATTTATTGTCTTATATCAAAAGTGAAGTTAGAATGCCATTTATCTTGTAGTTATTATAGAACCGCATTTCATTGCTTGAAATTTACTTGTTTGTTTTCGCTCCTGATTTGATAATGCACCCTATAATAAACTAATCTTCCGAATTTCTTGAATTGAATATCTGTTCACCGAAATCTCATGCTCTGCCCTTCTCTATGGCCATGACTCCAGGATGTCTGCTGCTGCTGTTTCAAGAAGTGAAGGAGGCTGTTGTGGACTGAAATACCACATTAGTTTATAAATATCCCTAAGAAACTCTAGGTAGCTGCTTATATAATATATATAATATAAAAAATTAAAACTACATTACACGGAGAGTCTAACCAAGTACACCATAAATCAACCTCAAAAGCCAAACATTAAAAAGACATACCAAAATGAAGTCATGCAAACACAGGTAGATACAGATGCTCCATGCAATAACTGTAGTCTGTCAAAACCCTTACCACAACGACAGCACATGAAACTCCAACAAAGGCCAAGTATAAGGATAAGATGCTTAAAAATCATCATAACCGCACCTTGAAGGACTTCAATGCTTTCTTCTTATAGTTTGATCATAGAAGCAAGCTCTTCATGGAGTCTAAATCTATTTTTGAATTTTTGATAGGTATCTAGGTTCAACTTAAAGTTCGATTGAATGTTAGTAAATGATGGAGAAATAACTGTTCACATAGAACTAAATTGTGTGATCCATATGGAATTGTTTGTTTGTGACAATACTGTGCGATAAAAATTGAGGAACCTGAACTCTAAATGGGAAAGTGGTAACTACTAAGCACAATTAAAATGAAAGAAATTGGGTGTAGGATATGCTGACATACACTCACCTCGTCGTTCAGTCGTGGTTGATGCATTTCATCGAACAGGTAGGAGGTATTAATTTCTCTCTCAGCAATCACTTTGATTTTATATGCCCATCAATCACCTTGAATTGAGAACATCGGTGGAATAATGAGAGGGGTTAAAGACTTTAAATACAGTGCATTAGTTGTTGACTGAAATAGGAGACGAAAGAACATAGCTGGAGCAGAGGTTGGGAGGAGATCTTGTGAGAAGACCATCCGATCTGCTTGCAGCCAGATATCTCTTAAGACCTCTTCTGCTTGCAGCCAGATATCTCTTAAGACCATCCGATCTTCTTGACCCTCCATGGCTACGGCTTGAAATGGTTATTCAATCCGGATTCAGAGGGGTTTGAAGGAAAACCCTATTTCGCCAGAGAATAGAAGATTGTTCAGAGGGAGGAGAAGAGAGAACATGAAAGATCGATGAAACCTAGCCTCATTTTGGTAGAGTTAAGGAAGAAACGGGTGGGGGATGAGGAAGAAAATACCTTAGCAGAGCGGCTCTTCTCCGGCGAAAGAGGGGTTTTGTTGAGAATAGAAAAATGTCTCTGTTGATCGACGAGTGCATCGTGGATGGGGACGCCAATGGAGAAGACGATCTCGTGCGGCACGATGGAGCGAAGGAGTGCGGGAGCCCTGATTTTGCGAAGAGCGAGCGAGAGCATGCGGGAGAGGAAGAGAGAGCGAGGTTACCAGAGAGAAAGAGCGAGCGATCCGCAGATCTAGGGTACGGGAAGGGGGAAGAAAGAGAGGGTGAGGCTTTTTCGGGAGGCAGTCGGGATTGCGAATCGGGGAGGCCGGGAGAATGAGCGCTTAGGAACGGGAATGATGAGCGAGACGGTTCTAATTTTTAACTCTAATGTTGGCTGATATTATGATTCAACGACCAAGATGACTCCAATGGAATTTAAATTCATGGCTTTTTAAAGCCATCCATACGTCTTTTTAGAATAGTATAGATATAGATATATATACTAGCAGCTCCGCACGGGCTTCGCCCGTGCTCGCTGCTCCACGACGGCCTTCGGCCGCCGCGACGGCGGCCTTCGGCCGCCTCCGCACAGGCTACGCCAAAGCGGCCCGCCAAGCCGGCCCGGAGCCCACCCCCCGCTGAGACTCTACTGCCAACCGCTGAGACGCCTGCTTTCGATGAACGCGTGCCGCCGTTCGTCGAACGACGGGACCCCTGCGTTCGACGAACGGCGACACTCCTGCGTTCGACGAACGCTGAGACCCAACCGTTCGTCGAACGCAGGAGTGCCTCCTGCGTTCGACGAACGCGTGCCGCCGTTCGACGAACGGCGGCACGCCTGCGTTCGACGAACGCGTCACGCCTGCGTTCGACGAACGCGTGCCGCCGCTCATCGAACGGCGGGACCCCTGCGTTTGATGAACGACGGCTGTCCTGCGTTCGACGAACGCTGAGACCCAACCGTTCGGCGAACGCAGGGGTGCCTCCTGCGTTCGACGAACGCGTGCCGCCGTTCGACGAACGACGGCATGCCTGCGTTCGACGAACGGCGGCCCACCTGCGTTCGACGAACGGTCAGGCTGGGTGCGGATAGGCTTCGTCGGTTGGACTAACAGGCTGGGATGCGGATAGGCTTTGTCTCAGCCGGCTGGGCCCAGAACATATACATATGAGTACTCAAAATGACCGCAAAAAAATTTTAATTACTATTTTATAAAAAAAAATTCAAAAAAATCTATATATTTTAATAAAAAATCATTTTAAAATAGATTTTAGTAGGTAATGATAAACTATCATAGTAGGTTTAGGAGGTCTAGTAAAAACATTTTGATTTTCTGAATTTGTATAATTTTTATTATTATTGGGATATAGTGTTATTACACAAATAGCCCTTATATTTTATAAATTTCCATTTTTTAATCATATACGTTAAGTCATTGGAGTAAAAGAGTGAGGTTATATTTGGGCAATTTTGAATGTTGCACCAAAGGCAACTTCTTGCATTTAGTAGTTAAAGATATATATACGAGTGACAGGCACGGGTCTCCGGCCCTACGTGAGTGCAACGACGTGTGGGTGACATTTGTCGTGACTCGTGAGGGGGGGGGAACATTTGTTGTGGGGGGCGATATTTGTCGTGGGCAAGGCGACATTCGGCTGGGGCGGCGATAATCGGCGGGGGCGGTGACATTCAGCGGGGGCGGCGAAATTCAGCGTTGGAGGCTACATTCAGCGGGGGTGGCGATATTTGGCGGGGGCGGCGACATTCGGCGGGATCCCATTTCTTCGTTCTAATGATTCATATGATATGCGTTACTGATTGCAGATTTATATATTCTTTGTTTAGACTTGTAATCTAACACATTGATTTATGTTTGCATTGACTGCATTCATTTATAGGTCTTTTAATTAAGATGTTTATTACAAACTTTAAATACATATCAATTTAAAAAAAATGACAAAATAGGGAAAAACTGAAATTAAGAACACTCACAATATTGACACATCTAAAGGTCGTGAAAAATGAGCATGAAACATTGATTTAATGACATACATAGACTCAAGATAAATGAAAGTTTTCGAAGTAAAGAGGGTCAGTTACTAAACTCATGATTCATGTCAAATAAAAAGTCCAGAATATAAGAGTTAGCTATTATATATTGAAACTCTTTGCAGAGACTGATCAGTTATGCCAGATGATTTGTAGTCATTTAAATGTATGAATAAAAAAATTTGCATTATAAACAACAATAAAAATGTGTTGTTTTCTTTGCACTTACCTCTTAATCTTGAAGAATTTGGCTTTGTTGTAGCTTTGAATATGAATATTAAAAAATATATTGCCCTCCACGTACATGCAATGTTGGAGCTATAAATGAAAAAAATATTTATTATCAATAATGGTGAGCCACTGTGAGTAACGATTTTATTGAAAAAAGTTTATTACTTAACCAAAAATGAGTGCTAAATCACACACTCCACTCGAGTAAATAAACTCATCAAATTATAGTGTGATTATTAGATGTAGGGATGATGCACTTCCGCACCTTCAAATTGATGTGTGCGCCTTCTTCAGATTTGTTTCCCTTGATAACACGGCTTGCGAAAGTAGGAATGTAGTGTCCAACATAAGATTTTATGGTGATAAAGAAACCATTATCCGCGTATTCTATGTGATGGGAGAAAAGCTCCTGTAGCGAAGTGAGTAGTTGACGACTTCAGGCAGATGCTAAAACCATAACAATGGCTAAGAATCTTAAGCCGGTAAGAATGACAATAAGCAACAAAAGCAGTGCCAACCAAAATATAACCGTTATGAAAAATACCAATGATACATAAAGAATAATGAACTGTAGAGACTATACCTGTAAGAAATCGTAGAGATCATTACTAACACCATTTTCATCATGTCAGAGGTCCCGAATGTCTGAACTGTAGCTAGAGAATGGTATCAAAATCTTATAAAATATGTATCATGCAACATAATTTAAAAGGTTTTCGAACACAACTTGCATGAGCACAGCTTGCATCGCTTCATGAACTACATTTTGCTGATTGCTAAAAACTTGATTTTTACAAAAAGGTTAATTTTGATAAAAAAATAGAAAAAAAAATTATTTCTGAAACCAAATTAATCTAACACTTAGAAGAGAAAAAACCAACTAACTCTATCAAATGTTTTGGACATGCAGATACGATGTTTTCATGTATGGACACCTTTGACATAAGTTCCTTCTTAGGGGAGATAGGAGGTGATACCTTAATAATATAAATCTCTATGAAGCATTTGATCAAACACCTTCCTTGCTTCTACCTTGTACATATGTTGGGATACAGGTATATAAATGCAGTAGAGAAATAAAAAAGAAAAAGAAAAATAGGGAGCAGAACAATTCTGTCTTACAGTGCTACTTATGAAGGACGCAAAAAATCAAGAGGAAATACTTGGAATATCATGCAATCGCAGGCATGACCTGAAGGATTGAAAGATGTGGTGGTATCTTGAGACAGACGGACCAAGAGATGTAGTGGTAGCTTGAAAAAGAGGAAGGATGGAATGTCGGGTGGTTGGGGAAGCCCTGTTTCAGTAGAGATGTGAATGAAGTAATGGTTCTTTCATGCGAAATCAGAACTTAATGTAAATGAGGAAGTATACCAAAATCAGGACATTTACTTACCTGCGACTGAATTGGAGCCTCGAAGGCGGAGGTATGCGCCGGTACAGGGGTTAGATGGGGAAGAAGCCGGCGAGAGTGAACGATGGAGGGAGTGGCTTGGGTAAGAAGTTGAAAAGATTGATTTTCTTTGGTGAAATCGCAAGCCGAAGATTGCGAATGAGGAGTGTTGTAGAGAGAAGCAGGAGAAGAGATCACAGAGCGGTTGGAGGTTTGGTGGCAGCGGGACGACAGCGGGACGACAGCGGGACGACAGCGGGACGACAACGGAAGGGGTATAGCAAAAGAGACCGAGCGTTGAGGGCTTTATTGCGTGCTCAGACCACAGCTCCGCCACTCCCATGATATCCTCTCCCTCGATCTCTCGATCTCCAGATTTCTCTTCTGCCTCTCCCTGACGAAGGCGTCGCGACCGGCAAGCGGGGCAAGCAAGAGAGCGAGGGTTTAGGATCGGGAATGAGGAGAGAGAACCATGGATATTTTAACAGGCTGCTTTTGGGATCGGACGGCAAGGAGTGTGAGTGAACGGCCAGGATCTTTTCAATGACTTTTAAATTCATGGCTTTTAAAAGCCATCGCATAAATCTTTTTAAGTAGTATAGATATACATATATAGACACACACACACACACATATATATATATATATAGATAGACACACACACACACATATATATATATATATATATATAGACATATATATATATATACACGAGTGACAGGCACGGGCCTCCGGCCCGATCCAAGGACATATATATATATATATATAGACATATATATATATACACGAGTGACAGGCACGGGCCTCCGGCCCGATCCAAGGCGGCATTTGTCATAGGGGCGACATTTGTCGTGGGGGGCGACATTTATCGTGGGGGGCGACATTTATCGTTGGGGCGACATTTGTCGCGATATTTGTCGTGGTGGGGCGACATTTGTCGTGGTGGGCGACATTTGTCGTGGGTGACGACATTTGTCGTGGGGTCGACATTTATCGTGGGGGAGACATTTGTCGAAGGTGTCGATATTTGTCGTGGGGAGCGACATTTTTCGTAGTGTCGACATTTGTCGTGTTGGGCTGCATTTATCGTGGGGGCGACAGAATTTTGATTATTTTATTTCAAAACTTTAACCCATGTCTAAACTTTAACCCGGGATTTAAAGAATTTTGATTATTCTATTTCATGTTCATCCTTCCGGTTTATCTCAATGTTGTCAGTAGAATTTAATTTATGAGGAAGCTCCCCTCTTCAAGGACTTGATCTTATAAATTCAAATTTTAGTTAATCCTATGATAGAACCAATGAAGCAGATAAAAAATAAATCATACATTAACTTCTAACACACACCAAACAGAAAAGTTTCTTCAGTTGAACCAATGAAGCAGAAAAAAAATAATTTATACATGAATGTATGAAGAATATATCACATGAATCTAGATAACAACCAAAATTATTAACTTCTAACACGCACCTGGCTGGGAGATCATAAGCATTAGTCATTTTTGCCATTCCAGTTTGACAGCCTCCCTGCAAAAACACAAAAATTGCCGGCTACTTCTTAGTATCCACAATCATTTATACCAAATGAAGTATAGTGCCAATTGTTAATCTTAAATTTCATTAGGTTGCTGATCACATGGAATGAATGGAATTCAATCAATTAAAGTAACCAAATGAAGTAAACAAACATTACTGATCAGATGGCATGAATGGAATTACATGTGCAGCCACATTACTGCTTTATGTTTATATATGGACAACTTTCAATGGAATTACTTGTGCAGGCAATTGTAGAATGAAAGAAGGGATAACTTTCAAAATTGAATCACATGTGCAGGCAATTGTGGAATGAAAGTAGATGACCATGTTACCTAGGCAATTGGGATTCCTACGTTAACAACCCATTCTCAATGCGGTGTGCGGGCATAATGCATTCAAAGGTTATCATAAATAAGCTTTTCTTACATAAAGCATTCAAAGGTTATCATAAATATCATATAATGAAACCAATAATATCATGTCAAAGAAACAAAAAAAAAATCTATCTGCCCTACAGCAAATGAGGATGACATCTAACCAAATTAATTAATCTAATCCATAGCATATATATACAGAATGCAAAATTAAACAAATTATTGTGGCTTATAACAAAATTTAATGAATTTCTAAACCTCTTTTATAGGTTTGATCCTTTCTAAAACACCTCCAGTTAATATCTTTGAAATCTATAGTGGCAATAACTAATTCAACAGGCCGGGTTTAGAAGATCCAAATCAATTAATGTATATATCTCCATCATCATGCTAATACATATCTCAAGAAGGTAGAAGATTTCAAATGGTGTCATAATTAAGAAGTAATTAATGTATATCAATGGACTAAATTTTCTCTTGAAAGGAAGAAATTAATTAAATAGAGTTCTAAGACATGCAGTAATACCGATTAGTAATATGAAGAGTTTGCTTGATGATCTGCAGTGGGTTTCCCGAGTTCTTGCTGGAGATGAATGAGATGAAGGCAAACAGTAGCTTTTTGATTGGGGATCAGCGCAGACCCGAGACAGTGGAGGGAGTCGAGTGCATACCGCCGCAGGGGCTTCGAGTGCAGATGGCAGTGGGAGTCCATTGTAGGCAACGGTGGGGTATTCAAGTGGAGGCGGCGACTGCGTCACCCATCGTATGTTGGCGAGGCGGAGGCGATGTCGATGGCTTCCGCGAGGCTGAGGCTTCGTTTTTATGGGGGTAGGTAGGGTTCCGGGAAGAGGAGCGGCAACGACGGGGGCTTCTAGTGGTGCCTAGAGCATGAAGGGTCGATGCCCTAGATATTTTAGAAAAAATTGCAGTTGTTTCATCAATAGAAGTTTGAGAGGAAGGAGACTGAACTTGAAGCGTAGATTACCTAAACGTGGAGTAGGTCTCGCATTCCCGCGTCCTTCATCGACGATGAAGATGAGGTCGGGGAAAGAAGCAGTGGGAGACTCCGGACTTTTGCAGAGGCGGTGACGACATTCGGCGGAGGTAACAAAGAAGAGGAGGCGGCCGTCGGGTATGAGTGCAAGGATTCGTCGAGATCTGTAGAAGAGCAAGGCAGCAGGAGTAGATCGATGAAGAAATCGTGAGAAAGAGGAGAGAAATCGTAAACGGGAGGAAGGGTTTTCTGGGGACTTACGGGCGATCCGTTGATGAGCGTGGAGTCCGATAGGCGCTGCTGTGGGACTGCAGAGGAGAAGACGCTCTTTGCGAGAGGTCGGGGAGGAGAAGGTTGCAGGGGAAGAGCGAGCGAGCGAGTGAGGAAGAGCGAGCGAGCGAGTGAGGAAGAGCGAGAGAGGAAGAGCGAGCGAGCGAGTGAGGAAGAGCGAGAGAGGAAGAGAAAGTGCGAGGAAGGGGAAGAGCATTTTTGGGAGGGAGTCGGGATTGGGAATCAGGGAGGCTGCTTAGGATCGAGAATAAGGAGAGAGAGGGCTGAGTTTTTTTAACCCTAATCTTGGGCTGATTTTATGATCCAACGGCCAAGATGATTCCAATGGATTTTAAATTCATGGCTTTAAAAAGCCATTCATATTCTTTTTAGAATAGTATAGATATAGACACATATATCTATGCTATATGATAAGAGAAAAATACTATTTGGTGAAATATTTATCTTTCTGATTTTACCTCTTCTTTATTATATCTCTTGCAACTTTTTAAAAAGATTTAATTTGTGTGCATTATTATTTTTTTAATGTGAGGCTCGCGCTTGCGTCCTCTGCTTTCTATTAAGTAATATATTAGCCAAAATATTTTTTTTCACAATGCCAATGGCCAATGGGCGACAGGTGTACTGTCGGTGCCGGGTCATGGGAGAACCACGTTTACGACTGCATGTATATATATGTATGTATATATATATTAATATGTTAATCTTTTCTAGTGAATTCACCAGTAAGGGATTGTTAACTGAATCTCTTGAAATGTATACTTATTGAATTTCATTCTTAAATTTGTTATGTTTCTCTTCTCCAGTTTCAAGAGGGAGTAGCGCCAAGTGCATATGCTTTTGCCTTAGCAGATCATCGAGGTGCTAAAGAAACTTTCACGGTTCTAACTTACCTCTCTGGGGAGGTTAAGAAATTGGATAATATGGAACCCGAATCCAGCCCAAGGCTTCTCAAGATGTTTCAAGTCTTGAAGACAAATGAAGCTTTTCTTTGGATTCTAAAGGTATCTGCAATAAGTACACATATTACACAATCCGAATTCGGCAGCTTGATTTTATATTCCTTCTGTTATCCATTATTTTACTTAGATGATGGAGATTCCTCTTACATTTCAGATTTGCAGTTTATCAACTATCATGCGAGAATATACAGCCATGCATTCTATAGCTCGTCTTCCATTTAAGGATTTGATTTTATCAGCTTCTGATAACTCATGCAGCAGTATTTCTGAAGGTCAGGTGTGGAATGTTCCTAAACCTCTCATGGATCATCTTCAAGATTGTCTTAACAGTTCACAATTAGACGCTATAAAGGTATGTCCTCTAAAATATCCTGGTTCAAAGAATTTCCATTGAAATGCATTTTACTATTACAATAACATATAACACTTAAAATTTCAAGCTTTCTTTCACAATCTTTCCATGCTGAAGTAATTTTTATCCATTTTGGCAGGCTGGTCTTTCTCGTAAACCATTCGTTCTGATTCAGGTTTGTACTCGGTTTGTACCGTTCTCCTGTAGGATAAGCTTAATTTTCATGTCTTTTTTGTCACGTGTCATCTGAGTAACTTTTGATGTTTGCATTAACATTAGTCATTAGGAATTCGTTATGTATGCATTTATGCAAATTCTGTATAATCATGGACGTGTTAATCTTTGCGCCAGCATATACTTACCATGCACTATGCAGTACTCTTCAAATGGGAGATAACAATGAATATCAAACTGTCGCTAATTTTGTAATTCTCCTATCATTTGACTTGGACACTACTTTGTAGCTGTTTACATCAAATGCTTTGGTGATGATTTTCTCTTAGAATATCTAAGCATGAGTTATAACTAATAACTGTAAATCTGTAATGTTTGAATGATTAAGTGATCTTTTTTATGGTTCTCCATTAAATTTTCCAGTTAGTGTAGATGTTCAGACATACCATACTACTATGTATAAGTTGCAGTGTTAGATTTTAAAAGTTTTTATGTTCCAGGGTCCTCCAGGTACAGGAAAAACACAAACAATAATTGGACTTCTAAGTGCCATTCTCCATTCATCTCCTACAACAGTGCATTCAAAGTAATTGCCTTTTTCAACTTCTAATAAATAATTTCCATGTTTTTTGAAACATCCACTAAATGTAAAATAAGAATAATAATATTGGATGATTTTATTCAAAATTCTCCTATTTTAATAATATAATTTGACATTTATTTGCTTCTTTGACTTATTTTCTTGTAACTGGATCCATTCTTCAATACAGTGGTGGACCTTGTGCTAATCAGAGGCTAGTTATGTCTATTGAAGAGAGGTATGGTAAACATGTGATATATTTTTCTTTTATGAGCAAAATATTTTTGGTAGGACTGCAAGTCTTGCAACTTCGAAATTTGGCTCCTGTTGGGAGTCAATTCTCATACAACATAATTCTACCTTTTGAGTTTAACCTTCATTTGAAATATTTGAATTTATGTTTGAACATTGCATATTATCAGGATGGTTTGAATAAGGTTGGATGTGACATTTCTGTTTCTATTTTAATTCTGATTATTAATAATAATAATAATTTTTGTGTCGAACATAGACATTCTTTCTCATAGTCTTTTTCTTCTTAGAAGGTTAAGTGCTTTTACAGAAATACCTAGTTGTAGTTTGGCTACACTAATTCTTATATTTAAAATTATAGCAACTCTCATTTACTGTTGACCTATTGCAAGGCTGAATTGGAAATTCAGTGCAATTCCAAATTCTTTATAAACATTATAAACCATTTTGCATGAGTAGTTTGGGTTGTTCATTTTCCTTTTGAACCCAATCACCTCTCTGATGTATAGGTGGATATATTTCATAAGCAGGCTATTTCATTTTTCGTTATATATTGGTTCAATTTTATGAATCTTGCTATTTTGTTAATATTTTTCATGAGTGCTTTTTGAGGTGTTTACTTTCTTTTGTCATAGTATTTTTGTATGATTTCTTGCCATATTACTCTTACCTACCCCTTTTCTCCTAATTTTCATGTTAATTCTATTAATTGCTTTGAGTGCCATTTACCTTTTTTACATGCATGATCTACTTAATTCTACTTCTGATTACTTGACCTTTTAATAGTGCTACTCCAACCATCTTTTCAATATAACAATTTTCACTTTTTTCTTACTAGTGTTAAACATACCTGACACAGCACAAATGTAGAGTGAAGTGTAATTGCGCCCTAATGGGAACTCTAATGAAGTGATGAGAGTGCAGTAACGTCGGGGAATCTAAAATAACGTGATGCACACGCAATAATCCAACAAATGATCACAGTAATTTTTGGAATTATTAATGGAGTCCACAAGTATTCACATTTGAGATTAGACGTTAGAAGCAAAAGCAAGATCCAATTAAATTAAAGAGAAAAAACTTCAATTACATGCTAAGTGAATATATTTTGCAGATAAGACAAGACTTGGGCAAACATATACGAAAAGACATCCAAAATAATATGATTTTTTTACCACATACAGAACAAGTTAAACTTCAAATAAGAAGTTACATAAGCTATATGAGTTCAGAAAAATGGAATGGGGCTGATTCGAGGGTTGGGCAGTGAATTTAATGCAGTTCTACTTTGTTTCCAGATTTCTGAAGTTCAATTCTCCTCAAGGAATGAGTCTCGGGTACCGGGAATGAGGCTGATGGAGTGTGGGAGGAGTGATGGGGTTGTGGGGAGATGAGAGTGGAGTCGGTGGAATTGCCCGGGTGCTGGAAGTGAAGTAGAAAGGTGGCAGAAATTGGTTATTGGCAGTTACATGAAGTTTGGGCTTGGGGCTGCAGGTTGACAGGGATGGGATTGGGTGAAGGGGTTGCTGGAATGAGTTTTCATGAATGATAATGTGGGAATTTGGGGCTGGGTGGAAAAATTTACTGGTCGGGAGCATTAAGAATAGTGGCTAGACGGGATTGGTTGCGGCAGTTATCATAAATGTCAGTGGAAGGGGGTTCGTTTGTTCAGAAATTGGGGAAAATGGTGTAATTCCTTGCTGGAAAGAGTAGTTAATCGTAGTTACGGATGGTTATGAGTGGGGAATGGATAGTTATTAGGTAGTTATGTGGAGTAAGTAGTTATGGATGTTAAGACGAAGAGGAGAAACGAACCTTAGGGTTCAACACGTCTTCATATGCGATACAACCTCATCAGCAATCCCACCGTGCTTTATATCTTCAAGGGAACCAGCCGGGCTTAGGTTTAGCCACTCTTATCCTCACCACCTGGTGAGGGGGTTACTTGACATTTAACACCCCCCCTCAAGCTAACCCCATAAGCATCCAACATTCCGAGCTTAAGAGAGTAAGAATGAAGGGATTTGCCAGAGACCGCTTTAGTGAGCATGTCAGCCAGTTGATCTTCAGAGGGCACAAACACCATAGTCACAGTTTGATCCTGAATTTTGTCCCGCACAAAATGGCAATCAATTTCAATATGCTTTGTTCTCTCGTGAAAGACAAGATTGTTAGATATATGAATTGCAGCTTGATTATCACAATGAAGTTGCATAGCCTCAATGACAGGAAATCCCATTTCCCCCAAGATAGATTTAACCCAAACCAGTTCACACGCAGTAACAACAATGGCACGGTACTCTGCTTCAGTGGAGGAACGAGCCACAACAATATGTTTCTTACTTCTCCAGGAAATAAGGTTGCCACCAACAAAGATGGTATATCCACTAGTAGATCTTCTGTCCACGGAAGAGCCTGCCCAATCAGCATCACAGTACCCGTGGACCTTAAGATGACCATGATTTTGATAGATAATGCCTTTTCCAGGGTCATTTTTTAAATACTTGAGAATCCGCAGAACAGCTTGATAGTGATGAACTTTAGGGTTGTGCATGAATTGACTAACCAATCCAACAACGAAGGAGATATCAGGTCTGGTGATTGTCAAATAAATCAATTTTCCCACAATTCGTTGAAAATCAGACTTCCTCTCAAGATCTGGAGAGGTCTACTTATGAATGTCATAACTAGGGTCCACAGGACTATCCACAGGTTTGACTCCCAAATATCCAACATCATTGAGAAGGTCCAAGACATATTTCCTCTGGGAGATCATAATCTTCCCGGCAGAACGCGCAATCTCAATTCCAAGAAAGTACCGAAGGAGACCCAAATCCTTTATTTCAAAAGCGGACGCTAATTCCTCCTTAACTCGAGTATTGTGGAGGTCATCCGTTTCTGTAATAATGATATCATCCACATAGACTACGAGAATAGTAGTGCATTCCTCCCCTTTGTAGACAAAGACAGAATGATTTGAAGTACATCGATTGAAATTCAGATGAACAAGTTTATCACTTAGCTTGGCAAACCAGGCACGTGGAGACTGTTTGAGGCCATATAGGGCTTTCTTGAGACGACACACATGTCCTTTAGTAACATACATACCAGGAGGTGGAGTCATATAGATTTCTTCCTCCAATTCACCATGTAGGAAAGCATTTTTAACATCGAGTTGATGTAGAGTCCAAGACTTATGAGCAGCAATAGATAGGAGTATTCTGACTGAGTTCAATTTAGCAACTGGAGCAAAGGTCTCTTGGAAGTCTACACCATCAACCTGAGTAAAACCTTTAGCTACCAATCTCCCTTTGTATCTATCAAGAGTTCCATCTTGAAGAAATTTAGTAGTATAAATCCATTTGCATCCGACTAGATGGCGCCCATGAGGAATAGGAACAATTTCTCAAGTCTTTTGACGTTGGAGAGCGTTCATCTCCTCCTCCATAGCCTTTACCCAGTGGAAATTTGAGCTAGCCTCTAAAAAACTGTTAGGAATAGGAATAGAGGAAACAGAAGCAAGATAAACTTGTAATGAGTGAGAGATAGAGTGATACCCAACATACTTATCCATAGGATATCTAGTACGACCACTCTGAATTTGAAGAGCAGAAGGGATCTCTGAAGTGGTGTTGTAGCTTGGATCTGGCGGAGTGGTGGTAGGTGGTGGAGCATGAGTGTGACAGTCTTGTCCAGTCTTGATGTTTTTCCTTCTTTGATATACTTGAAGATCCCCTTTTCTCCTGTAAACTCGAAGATCACTCGTTGGGGTTTCCTTTATAACAGGAATATCAACACTTTCTGGAGCAGTCACATCAACAAGAACAGGAAGAGGTGGCAACATGTCACTTTCTTCTTTATGTTCCTTTTGAAACGTGATGAGTTTGCCCTCATTGGAATAATAAGGAGTGTTTTCGAAAAAGGTAACATCTTTTGATATAAACCTTCTCCGGAGAGTAGGAGAATAACACTTATATCCCTTTTGGTTGACATCATATCCCACAAAGACACATTTTATTGATTGTGACCCTAATTTGTCCTTATGAGGCCCCACGATGTGAACAAAGGCGACGCACCCAAACACCTTAGGAGGAAGGTTGAATAGAGGCATATTTGGGCAGAGAATCTGTAGGGGGTACTTTCCTCCCAAAGTACCGGTAGCCATCCTATTAATAAGATAGACGGATGTGAGAACTCCTTCATCCCATAGTCCCTTAGGGACGAACATCTCTTGCAACAAGCATCGAGTGGTCTCCAAGATATGGCGATTCTTCCTTTCGGCAACCCCATTCTGTTGAGGAGTCCACGGACAGGAAGATTGGAAAATAATCCCATGATCTCTCAGAAATAGCTGAAGGTCACTGCACGTATATTCGCCTCCATTGTCACTCCTAAGAATTTTAATTCCAGTTCCAAATTGAGTCTGCACATAATGATAGAACAACTGAAATATTTTTGAGACTTCATCCTTCCTTTTCATGAGGTACACCCAGGTAAAGCGTGAGTGATCATCAATAAAAGAAACAAAATATTGAAAACCATTCAAAGAACAAATAGGAGATGTCCAGACATCGGAATGTATCAAATCAAAACATTTCAAACTTCGACTCAAACTAGGAGCATAGTTGGTCCTACAATGCTTTGAAAATTCACAAGACTGACAATCAAAAGTAACAGTTAACATTAAGCAAATGCAGAAAAATAGCTTTCAAGGTCTTCAAACTAGCATGCCCAAATCTCTTGTGCCACAGCCTCAACTGATCCTGGTCGGTAATTTTCTGAGAACTAAGAGCCTGACAGTTGTCCATGACATACACTCCACCTGACTCATGTCCACCACCAATCGTCTTCCCACTCGCCAGATCCTGAAACACACAATGAGAGGAGAAAAAGGTGATAGAGCAGTTAAGTTGTTTAGTTAAACTGCTAACAGACAAGAGATTCGTAGGAAATGAGGGAACAATAATCACAGACTTGAGAGAGACAGAGGGAGAAAGATGAATAACCCCTTTACCAGTCACAGACGCCGAGGATCCATCAACGAGTTTCACACTGCCAGAGGTAGGAAAAATAGAGGAGACTCCCATAGAAGATTCGGTCATGTGATCGGAAGCCCCCGAGTCAATAATCCAAGGGGTGGATAGTTCTTTAGAGGACACAGTAGTAGAGCGAACATGAGCGGCTGTACCTGCCAAATCACCAGCAGAGTTGGCTTTCAGAGCCTTGAGTTCTCTAATCAAACTCTCGTTTTCTGCCTGAAGATACCCAGAATTATCAAGGTGGCCATACATAGCAGTAGGAGGCCTCACATATTTCCCATCAGAACCCCGAATCCATCCTGGAGGGATTAAATGAGGGTGAAGATCCCAACATTTCTCTTTCCCATGGCCATTCTTCCCACAGTGAGGGCACTTCATTTTACTCTTGTCTTCTTGCCTCATATTTCTAGGATGCCATTTCTTCTGTTCAGCAGTAAGGGCAGACACCTCATGACCCACATGAGTACCTGAACGAAGGGAGTTTATACGACTAGCTTCTCCCCTAATATAGTGAGCCACAGTCTCTAGATCAGGCACAGAATCACGTCCCAACAGTGAGGGAGACCAGAGAACCCTCTGGAATTCAAGTTCAGGAGGGAGACCAGAGAGCATCTCAAATACCCTCCGTTGCATGAGTTCAGTCTTGTAGTCTTCAATAGTCTGAATAGCAGAATACTGATCAATTTCAGACACTTATGGGTCAACTTGCCATAATATTCTTCGAAGTCCCCCATTCCAACCATGTGGATCTGTTCAATTTGGAGTTGATATATTCTCGCTAAGTCCTTCTTTTTTGAGTAATTTCGTTCGATCTGTTCCCACATTTCTTTTGCAGTTTCACAGAATAGAAAGTGGCTTGCAATCTTGGGTTCCATAGAATTGACAAGCCAATTAATCACTGTGAGATTCTCACCTTCCCATTCCTTGTATTTGGGATCGGTCTTGTTGGGAGCCGGCTTGGATCCTGTGAGAAAACCCAGTCTTCGACGGCTCCCAATGAAAATCCTCATAGACTGAGCCCATCGAAGGTAATTCCTTCCATTGAGTTTAATGTGAGTAACACCTTGACTGAAGTCCATGTTAGAACTCCCTCCACTGTAGTGTCTGGGTTGGTTAACGACCCCTTCAGAGGCATTTGCACTTTTCAAGTTGTCATCCATACGGGCACACAAGCCGGAGGACCTTCAGGAAGCAGACGGAATACCAGCAGCAGAAGCAGGAGGACCTTCAGGTCAGAACCACGGAAGGAGCAGGACCTTCAGGTCACGACAGCGGCAGCAGCAGCAGAACAAAGGGAGATCAACGTCAGCAGGGCAGAACCACGGCAGCAGGGAGGTCGTCGTCAGCAGGACAGAACCACGGCAGCAGGGCGAGGCTCCAGAACGATCATCGTCGTCAAGGAAGATCGAGGAGATCGTCGTCGTCGAGGAAGATCAGCGTCGTCGAGGAAGATCGAAGAGATCGGCGTTGGCGAGATCGAGCAGATCGTCGATGGTCTCCCAGAACTTCAGAGCCCAGATCGACGGGATCGGCACGCCAAGGGATCGCGGCACGAGTCGACGACGGAAACGACAGCAGGAACGATCGACGGGATCGGCACGACGAGCCTTCAGGTCGACGGGAAGAATTGCTCTGATACCATGTTAAGACGAAGAGGAGAAACGAACCTTAGGGTTCAGCACGTCTTCATATGCGATACATCCTCATCAGCAATCCGACCATGCTTTATATCTTCAAGGGAACTAGCCGGGCTTAGGTTTAGCCACTCTTATCCTCACCACCTGGTGAGGGGGTTACTTGACATTTAACAATGGATGATTTTGAGGGAAGACGAGTAGTTATAAGGAGGGGGAGGGTAATTACTTTGGTTTCAACACCAAGGATCTACGGAATCGGCACTGTTGGATGACTGCAAGAGCCTAGAAATTCTCTCCAAAATCCGCGATCCCTAGAAATTAGACCATTAACCTCTATTTATAGATATAGAGGTTACTATGGACGGTCTAGGTTGTCTGGAACTTCAACACCTCGTATCACATAGAATTATCTCGTCGTCACTCTGAATGAGACCACAGGCTCGGATTGTCTATATGACGATCCTAACTTTACCTCCTGCGTATGTAGACTAGTGCGGGTTCTGATAAGGGTTGACCTGCTCGCAGTCCGTGATCCCCATCAATACCTATCTTAGCATTGTTTGCAACTAGTTTCTATTATACTCAATTTGACCCTTCTTAGTTGCGAAGTCATGGAATCAACAACTGAAATCATATACCATGCAATATAATATAATTTGCCTTTAAATTTTCATGATAGTTTTCTTGGAATCCTTATTTTCTTTCTCCTCCATATTGAGACCATATTTTTCAACCGCTAACGGGTTCCTAGAAAACACTCCATAACTTGTTACTTTTAATTTGAGGGCAATTATGAAAATAAGCCAGAGGTAATTTGGTTTATTGTTTTCCATGACCAATATGTTTTAGTATCACTTCCAGTGTCTGAAAAGAGATTATGATCCTATTTAGACCTTTTAAACATATTTTGCCATCTATAGGCATGTGACTTTTACTACTGTCTATAGTCAGATGATACTGTTTCCACTCTTCTATTTAATTTGTAAAATCTTACTCGAAATTGAAATTTGAGCTTTGGCAGACACAATCACTGGAGAAAAGCATCTCCTTGGTTAACTGGTTTGAGTCAAAGGGATCTGATTCAACCTATTGATGGTGATGATGGTCTTTTTCCTGCTGGCAATGATCTGGTAGCTTTCATCTCATCAATTTTGGTTGCTTTTGTCATTTTTACATCTCGATCTTACATTGATGTTTTTGCATCTCCATCTAACATTGATTTTTTTACATCTCGATCTTACATTGATGTTTTTGCATCCCCATCTAACATTGATTTTTTTACATCTCAATCTTACATTGATGTTTTTACACCTTGACCTTACACTGATGTTTTTTACATATAGAAACCTGAAATTGTCAAGTCTAACCGAAAGTATCGGATGCATGTTCTGGTTTGCGCTCCATCCAACTCTGCACTTGATGAGATAGTATTAAGAGTTTTGCACAGAGGTATGAATAGCACTTCTATCTAATCCACATGTTTTCCTTTACTCTCGGGTTATTATGTTTGATACTAGGTATTCTTGCATATATAATTTACAGTACATATTTCATCTTCAGTTAATTTGGAACTCCTTTTTTCTGCTCTTTGGGTAGTCTCATTACTGGATTTGCATATTAATAAGTTAAACTAGAGTTTTATTTATTCTACTGGACTAAGAAGGATTGCTATTTTTAATACTAAAATTGTTGAGAATAAGCCTACGTCCGGAAATTAATGTTGCTTTGTGCATTTTATACCTGATATAAAAGCAGGCTAGGCTAAATGGGCTACTTTCACATTACCCAATTTAAAAAACTAGTCCACGTGTTAGAGGTCAAGACCTTATACACGAGGGAACTGTTGACAATACTCCCACATCCGGAAACTAATGTAACCTCGTGCACTTAATAATAGATAACGACCCCTCCACCTATAACCAATTGATTTTAAGTTAGATACATGTATTCTAATAAAAACTTATCCCGACTTTTATGTGCAGGTATTCACGACGAAAATGACCATGTCTACAATCCCAAAATTGTGCGAATTGGGCTAAAGCCGCATCATTCAGTGCAAGCAGTGTCCATGGATTACCTTGTATGTGTTTTTTAAAGTTTGACTGCAAATTCATACTTTATGGGCATAATTTCATTTTTTAGGTCACAGGTAGAGCAAAAACTTGCTAGTATGGATCTTTCAGCATCTGCTGGCGGCAAATCCGGAGGATATGCTGACAGGGATAAGATACGTGCTTCAATTCTTGATGAATCAGCTATTGTAGGCTAACTTCTCTTTTTATATTTTACTTTTACAAACACTGTAGGTGGAGGGATTTGAACCCGCCACCTCTTGTAAGTTTGTTGATTGAACTTCTTCTGGTAGATGTTTCAATGTAGCTGTTTTATTTTCTGATCACAACTTCAAATTTGTAGGTGTTCTCCACTCTTAGTTTTAGCGGGTCAGCTCTTTTCAGCAGAATGAATCGCATATTTGATGTTGTTATAATCGATGAAGCTGCTCAGGCTGTAAGTGCTTTATTTTTACCTGCAAGCATGAAGTAAAGAAGGCCGTTTGGTTGCCTGTAGCATAAATTTGACGCATTTTTTAGGATGTTGATATTCGTAGGCCACGAATGGCTATTCGTACCCCACAAATAAATACCTTTTATTTAGGGCATTGATATTTGCATACCCATTTTGGCTATTTGTAGACCTCAATATATAAACAAATTTAAACAAGCATAGAATGAGCATCTCATTCTCCCGTCTTTGTATGAAACAACAAGATTGGTAGAGCTGAATAGTGGTAGAAATAAGTCCAACCGATTCATATAAATGGTGAAGACCCATTACAAAATAAAAGTACATGCATTTTTTGAGTAAAAAAGGGCAGCCCGGTCCACGAAGTATCCCCGCGCAGCGATGCATTTTTTGAGTGTCAGAGGAAAATTTAATTAGAGATGCTAAAAACTACGAAACTTTACTAGTCTATGGAAAGTTTACTGATCCACAACAAAGTGTTGAAACGGAGAAGATAGGTAAAAATAATTTAGTCTTCACAGTTGCTATAACAACCTCCTTGAATGTACTATGTGATGATCCTGCCCAAGAACCACAAAAGAGACAAACCGTTTTTATGATACAAAGGCCAATATGGCTATCCAAGGTCCATCAGAAGCAATCAGCAAGAATTAAAGATCAATAATGTCAACAAGAAATTCGTAAACGATGCGTATAGGAAACCAAATGGTGATTTCATTCACAGGTAAACAACAAAATTGATCAGATAAATGAGAAGGGAAGTTGTCTCGTTCAGATCAGGCGCAAAATGAAACAACTTGGCCTGTACCTGAGAGGAAGCACAATGTGAGGAGGAAAAACCCTAGAGGTGAACCCCCAAAAGAGAGGGAATGGATGAGAGAGACAAATCGGTTGGGAACTTTGAATAATCAGTTGGGAACTCTGAATATCTGACAATAGTGAAGTACCACCTCTGTCTCTTATTTAATCTCCGCTGCTTCACAATAACATCGCTTTCTGCCTATTCATTTCCGAGAAACTAGTTTAAGGAACGAAGATGGTCGGCTGTAAGCTAGCTTCCGTCATCTCGTTTAACCTTCGATCGGCGTTTGCAACGTTCCCGACGCAGGAATTTGCGGCCATGGGGACGTGGATGTTTGGTGAAATGGGCGGACGGAGCAATTCACTGGTCGGGCAAATTCTGGAGGCGTGTCGAAGTCGGCGAAAGGGGCGAAATCTAATGAAATATGCATAACATAATCGACGACGGATAGTGGGGACCCATAACATCTCACCCGTCCTTCAAATCCAGCTTGTCCTCAAGCTCAACGAGGCTCGAATGAGTGGATCATCGAGTTTCTTGATTTCTCTCCAGAACTGCTCCTTGTAACACGTCACTGTAACATAGGTTGCATAGAGAGGGAAGCCGCCATGATGTTCCCAAATGTCACGAAAGACTGTAAGGATTTGGCGGGGCAGTGGCGCTTGCGGAAGGGAGACTGTCGTGCATAATATTTGGAGTCGGGGCGAGTGTGACCGGTGGTTGATGATAATTGAGGACGATGAAGGGCCGTGCTGAATGTGAGCTACGACTATCAGAAACAGCGACACCGTCTTGGGGGCGGTTGTCGGAAATAATGTCTCCAGAGGGTCCAGCATAGCGGAGGCTACGAGGTAGAGACTGCGGGGACTAATGGCGGTGACACAAATTGTGGCAGCACGCACCACCGCTGGGTTTGGAGATGACGATACCGGCTGTGTGAACTACGAGGATGGAACAATTGGAAGCGATGTTGGGGCGACAATAACGACAAAGGGTGGCGGAGCTTCTTCGGGAGCCGGTGGGAACGACGATTACTCAAGTGGGATCATTGGTGACACTGGTGGAATCAGACCCTTGAAGTGTCAGTCAGTGCTAACGGTGAGTCACAAAAGTTCGGCGTCATATGACGCTGACTTCTCCTGTAACTTATGGAACATCGGACGAATGGCGGCTTGTTCGGTGGCACGGATTGTCATGCTGAAGAAGTAATTAACCAATTAATCCAAAAGAAGTAATTAACTTGTTAATTAAGCAGGAAAGGGCTCGGGTTCAACATCGGGGAGACTCGAGAGGTAAAGGTGTGCAACGCGAGGAGAAGAAAAAACATGCTTCTCTACTTGCGTCTAGCGGAAAAGAAGGCGTGCCACTGGATGAGACCGAAGGAAGAAGAGCTGGCAGGATGCGGGAGTGCAAAGGACATCGATGAGATGGCAATGACTGTGCATGTCGTCGTTCAGCCCTCGTCGACAGAAACTGAGCCCTGGAAGGTCGTTGATGCTGAGCTTGGCGCTGTAGAGGATCGTAGGGGCGAGGACAGACATTGAAGCTGATTTTTGGAGGGAGACGAAGCTTATGCGATGATTGATCCCGATTTCTGCAAGTAGACATAGGTTGGGAGAGTGTCGTTTCCTCTGATAAAGAAGATAACGACTTACGTAAGATGCACGATCGACAGATGCGCTGGAACCTGGAAGACGCCGATGGCACCGAAACCGTGTGAACTTGATTGGTATTGCTGACGGGAAAAAGTGTCACTGCAAGGCTTGCGATTGTTGATGAGGAAAGGGTATGTGGTTGTCGATGTTGGTTGCAGAAGAGAGTAGGAGCTAGGGCTTTGATAGTAAGATGTTATGAGCCTAGCTCGTAATGTCGTCGGAGGTGGCGGAGATACAAGGGGAGCCGAGCTCAACCGCAGAGGATACGAGGGGAGAGGAAGAAGGGGAGCTTTGCTCAACCCTAAACCTAGAAATGAGAAGAAGACGGGAGAACTAGAGAGAGAGGAACTTAGAGAGATAAAGAAACTTGAATAATTCATTTCATAAGCTCATACATGACCTATGAGGTCTATTTATAAAACTACAAATGACATGTGTGTAAATAATTTCAAAGTAAAATAGATGCGTGAAATATTAAAACATTATGACTCTAATTACTCATAACAAGGACTCAACTTTTTAAGACTCGACTCATACACTCGAAATGACATACATAAAAACTCATAATGAAATATGCACAACATAATCGGCGGCGGATTGAAGTCTCATAACATTGGTTCACAACTTCAACAACATATGTAATGTCAGGTCGGGTGTGTGACAAGTAGATTAAATGCCTCACCAATCTCTGATATCTTGAAATGTCTTCGGTGGTTTCCCCGTCATTCCTCCACAGTTTGTGGTTTGTTTCGATAAGTGTATCAACACGTCTACACCCACTCATTCCACTTTGTTCTAGGAGGTCAAACACATACTTCCTTTGTGAGATGAAAATCTTATGTTTGAATTTTGCTATTTCGATACCCAAAATATATCTAAGATTCCCATGGTCTTTAACCTCAAATTCAGCAGCAAGTTGTTTCAAGGTTTGTCGTTCTTCAACGTCATCAACCGTAATTACTATGTCATCAACATATGATATGAACATAGTAACTTTACCTTGTGTTTTACAATAGAATATGACCAACATGACTGTTTATAACCAAAAGAAACCATAAACCTATGAAACTGCCCAAACTAGGCCCGTAGAGATTGCTTTAGTCCGTAGAGGACTTTCTTTAACCTGTAGACTCTGCCTTTTGATCCTTTATGAGCGAAGCCTGGTGATAGGGACATTTATACTCTCTTTCAGATCACCATGAAGAAATCATTTTTTTTACATCTAATTGGTTGAGGTCTCACTCTTTGCAAACTGCATAGGATAGGACTTAATTGAGTTCATTTGGCAACTGACGCAAAGTTTTCTTAATTCATGGTAGTCAATTTCAGGGGTTTGGGTGCACCCACTGGCAACAAGTCTGGCTTTGTATATTTCCACAATACCCTGTTTGTTCTGCTTAACAGAATGCACCAATTTACACCCAGGGGTGGACCTATTATAGGTCGAGTGTGGGCAGCAACCCACATTGTTTTTTTTCGCAAATCTAGGGTTGGCATTCCCGCTTCGAAAACAAGGCGCGACTCCTCTGTGCTCGACGAATGCTGGAAACAAGTCCTCTGTTGGGTTTGACGAATGTCAGAAGCAAGTCCTCCGTTGGGCTCCACGAACGCCGGAAGCTCTGCGTCTCTGCCTCTGCGAACCTCCTTCGGCGACAGCGAATTGCTGAAGCATCCTAATTCCTCCGGTCTTCCCCTATTCCGTAATCGGCAGTGGCATCTGGCAGCGGACCTAGTGGTATGTATTATGCGAAATATGCAAAATTTCTTCCTGATTTTTGAGTTCTTCACCCTAATTTCTGATTTGGTGAAGAAATGCTTAAGAGTTTTCGAGTTCTTCACCCTAAATACTTCAGGATTTCTGCTTTTCTTCACGATTTTGAGTTACTAGGACGATTCAAGCTATTTAATTAATAGAGTTTAAGAGATTCATGAATATTGGAAGGTTCTTCAGCTTCAATTTGTATAAAAATGTGAGTTTAGATATAGTTTACATACCAATTTTTGTGATTTGTGAAATAACCTGGTTCATGATTGTGTAGTTGGTTCTTCAGATTCATGATTGTGTAGTTGGTTCTTCAGATTCAAGAAATAACTTGGTTGTTTAGAATGTGAGTTTAGAATGTATCCTAAAGTGAGTTTAGAATGCGAGTTCAGATTCAAGAAATAACTTGGTTGCCACGTCACTTGCCAAAATTTCCAAGTTACGATTACAAAAAATGCGGAACAATGGATTGAGATTCTCTATTTAATAAGGTAACTCTTTTTCGTAACAAACATGAAATTGTTGTTCCAAATATGGAAGACAATTTCGTAGCTCGAGGAGATCAAGACGTAAATATGAAGAAACGAACCTTCATCTTTATCGCGTTGAATTGTTTTATGCAGTGATAGCTCTACAACTTGTTGAGTTAAATAATCCATTTGATGAGGTGAACACTGAATTGCTTTTATGTATGACAAGTTTAGATCTAAGCAATGAATTTTTGGCATTTAATAAACATAAATTGATTCGATTTGCTGAACATTATCCCGCGGAATTTTCTCCAATTGAATTAATGGAGCTTGATAATCAACTTGAAAGTTATATTTTAGATGTTCGCTCAAATGATGACTTCTCAGAAGTGATTGAGTTTGGAGGATTAGCTAAAAATTAGTTGAATTGAAGAAGGATGTTCTTTATCCATTGGTATATTTGCTTGTGAAGCTACTGCAACTATTAGTTGTCGCAATTGCAACTGTAGAAAAAACTTTTTCTGCATTGAAGATTATCAAGCCATCATTACGTAATCAGATGTGGGATGAATGCTTGTTTAGTGACATATATTGAAAAGACATATTTTCTACCATCAACAATAAGGTCATCGTGAAGTGCTTTCAAAACATGAAAGCTCTAAGAGGAGTCTTGTAAGCAAGGTTATTTGCTTCTTTCTACCATTTTATGTGCAACGTTTGTTTAAATTTGGATATTAATGTACTTTTGTCATATTTCTCGATTAAATTTGTGTGAAGTTTTTAGTTTCGCCTACACAAGAAAAAATCCTACGTCCGCCACTGTTTACGCCCAACCGTCTTCTTCCCCGTAGGAAGAGGAACGAGATCCCCTGTAGAGTTCTTCTCCAGAGCTGAAATCTCCTCAATCATCGTATTTTTCCATTCAGAATGACCAAGTGCATCATGCGAAGATGAGGGAATAGAAAACAAATATAGGGATGACACAAACGCTTTATGTGAAGGGATGAAGGGGTCATATGAAGCATAACGAGAAATAAAGTGTTGAGCACAATATATAGTATCTTTTCTGAGAGCAATAGGATGGTCAACGAAATTTGAAGGCAGTTTCAGTGATGGCGCAATAGTTGTGGGCTGTGCTTGTATGTTTGTCCTCATAGTGTAAACTTGCAATTGTTTCAGTAGCGAATAACTTGTAAACTTGCATTACACAATGTGGTAATGCCCGCTCCGGGCCTAACCCGCACGGTTTTTGTCCTCAAAAGGCACCTTGCTATGTGAGAGTGGAGTCCCACTCTTAACTACTAGGATCACATTCTCCTCGAGCGATATGGGACTAAACCGAGGCGCACCCTCAAGTCACTGTGTGGTCTCTCACCACCTGCTGGCATTAGGTTCGCCCTTGAACCTAGCCACACCGACCCCGAAGGCCCGCTCTAATACCAATTGTAACGACGCGCCTCACACAGTGAGGTATTGTTCACTCTAGGTTCGGCCCACACGGTTTTGTCCTCAAAAGACGCCTCACTATGTGAGAGTGAAACCCTACTCTTAACTACCAGGATCACATTCCATTCGGGCGATGTGGGACTAAACCGAAGTGTACCCTCAAGTCATTGTGTGGTCTCTCATCGCCTGCTGACATTAGGTACCTAGCCACATCATCTCCGAAGGCCTGCTCATTATCCAGTAGAGACTACTCCTGAAGAGAGGTCCCATAGAAAGGAGGAGATTCATTGAAGGTGACATCCATAATAATAAAGGTCCTTTGTGTAGGAGGATGGAACCACTTTTATTCTTGTTTTGGTAGGAGAATACCCGATAAAGACACATTTGAGGGCACAAAGATCAAGTTTGGAGCGATGTATGGAATGGATTTGGACAAAGCAAAGAAACCCAAAGATCCGCTGTGGAAGGAAGGTGATAGAGATGTTAAGAGTAGCTAGAGGAGATTTATTTCCCAAAACAGAAGCATACATATTGTTAATTAGATGAGCGGCAGTGAGAACGGTATTGCCCCAATACTGCTTGGGCATATGCCATATGAGTAATGAGGAGCAGACACCAAGCAACTTTTAATAGTTGACAGTTCTTCCGCTCATCAACACCTTTTTAGCTGGAGAGTACACACATGACGTTTGGTGGATGATGCTCTGATTCCCAAGATAGTTTTCGAAGGAATTAAATGTTTTAAGCAACAAAGACGGAATAAAAGAAATTAAATGTTTCAAAACAGAAAGCGAAGGATGTTTTAGGCGACAATGCCAAGAATAAGCGGTAAATGTCTATGACGAGTGTAAGGCCTACGACGGTGGAACGGTGCTTGAGGAGTCTAATACATAGTGACCATTGCACATGATACCAGAGCCAATCATCATTCTCCGTCTTCAGGTCCTACAAAATACAATAAGATGGAAAGAAAGTCACCAAACAATTCATGGAGTTTGTTATGTGGCTAATGGACAATAGATTGTGAGTAAAGCTGAGTACTAGATTGCAAGTAAAGTTATGTACATGAAGAACAAAAGAAAGTAATTGCAGAGCAAGGGATGGATCTCTTTCCGACAATTGAGGAGAGGGAGCCATCAAGAATGCTTACTTTGTCTCTTCCTGAAAGAGGGGAGTAAGATACAAAATCAGATCAGGAGCCAGTCATGTGATAAGTGATTCTAGAGTCAATGATCCATTGGGTTGAAGGACAAGTTGTGGCAGAGTGAGCACCTGGTATATCTGAATGAGCATATGATGAGGTGGGCACATACCTAGTGGAAGACCCTGCATCAAACGACATAGTTTGTATCTCTTCCGCAAAGGAGCCAGAGACATCATAAATTTCAAAAACTCCTCCTGTAAAGGAGCTCTCCTTAGTAGTGTTAGAGAAATGTTCAGATCGAGGAGTAGTCCTTCCTTTTGATCTGCCACGACCACTGCCACGACCACCCCATGAAGTTGGACCGCCCCTCTACTGTAGGAATCCATGAAGTTTAAAACAAGTATCACGAGTGTGTTAGAGCTTTCTACAGTAATCACATACTAGGTGATCTTTGTCGGGTGACTTGGGTTGAACGTTCCCTAGAATATGAGGATCAGATTCATGGTGAATTGCAGCAAGAGCAGATCCAACAAAAGCGGTGTCAGAGTGCCATGCTTGTCGTCGGTCAAACTTTTGTTGGGCGAAGCTAAATGCTAATGATAGGGTAGGCAATTGCGGACTACCAAGGATGTGAATAACAGTCTGCTCAAAGTCTCTGTGAAGACCATGTAAAAACTCAAACACCCTATTGCGCTCCTCCTGAGTCCGATCAAGAAGTGCATCTGAGTTCCATACCATGATCAGATGATCAAAATGATCATATTACTGGTATAACTATGTAAACTCCAGCTGGTAGGCGGAAGGAGGACAGTCCCCCTGTCAAAGTAGACTAATTTTGCGACGAAGCTGGAAAATCTTTGCCACGTTGCCCTTCCTTGAGTAAGTGGACTCGACACGCTTCCAATTGTCTGCAGTTGTGTCGAGGAGGAGATAGTTGCGGGCTATAGTCTCTTGCATTGAATTAATGAGCCAGAACATATCTAAGGAGTTCTCTGCTTCCCATTGAAGCCAACCTGGAGAATCCTGTTGCGGCGCATAAGTAGTCCCACTGACATATCCGAACAATCATGACTTTTTTGAGTGCAAGAGTCACCGACCGTGACTATGAAAGATAATTACTGTCATCCAAATAGATGGTAGTAATTTGAGATGTGGTCTGAATATTCTGATCATGGTTCCCTCGAGTTAAGCCGGAGTGCCGGTGGGAGGAGAGGATACACGAGGAGGGATTGAAGGTGGAGTGGCTTGAGATTCTTCAACTTCCGACAGAGCCTCAATAGAAATGAGCTTGCGGGAAGGGAGAAAAAAAGGGATATGGTTTTTTTTTTGGCCAAGATGACAAACCTTAGATCCTTAGCGTCATGGTAAAATGTCACTAGATCAAGACGAGAATAAGAAGAAATATATAGGAGCCAAAGGGAGGTCATTCCTGGAAAATGGGGGCGATCAATGATGGAATAAGGCATATTAGACGTCGAAGCACAGTCGGAACCGTCCGATTGTGCGGGTTCATCGATGGTTCAAGTCGAATGGAGGGAGGAGCTTCTCGGGTGGGTGCGAGGGTAGAGCAGAGGTACTAAGTCGCTGGAGTGTCCTCTAGAGCGGTCGCTTGAATCAATCACTTTAGTCAGTTACAGGAGCCGGTCATGGGAGACTGAAGCAGGGTTAGGCCATTGGAGGCTCTGATACTGTTAGAAGGAGAAATTGTATTGTTACTCAAAAATAAGGAGCCCTTTCTCATATATAGGAGAGATACTTACAAGGGAAGAAAGGTAAAAAGTGTAAACCAGTAAACACGTAACCTTAAATGTAAAACATTCTAACAATAAGGTTATGCATTCGTTCTCCATAATAGTAGGATGCAAGACTCTTTCTTATACATCATTTGCCATTCACACATTTTCCCACTCTACTACTATTATATGCGTGTTTCCTAGTGCATTTATTATCCTAAAAATATAATCCGCAATCCTCTCACATGATGCATGTTACCGACGAAGAAATTACTAGAGTTTTGGAGAGAAACAGAGTGACATTGCTCACGAACTATATAGCTGGAGAGATGAGAGAACACTTAAAGAGAATTTACATTAACGATAAAAACATACACGATACAAACCGGAGACAAGCTCCGACTAAGCTCTCGAAGGCCGGATCCTCCAAAGAACTTTTCTCTCAAATGAGAGCCCAAATGACCAAAGATTCAAAGGATGCTTAACCCCCTACCCCCTCCCTTTAATAAATGAGAGAAGGCACACACAATAATTAATAAAAAACTACAAAATACTTTAATTAAAGAAATTAATTAATTTAATATTAATTAATAATAATGAATCAATATTAACTAATTAATCGATATTAATTAATTATAAAAATTATATCCTTGCATATGAGCATTCAAGGCTACTTCCATACATGTTCCCATGTCTCATGCCAGGAGGTCCGCCGGGGGAGGGGATGCATAACCGTAATACTATTCTGCTCATGAAAATCTACCTTGGCCCCAAGGGTGAGCATCAAATGTTTGTCGGGATCTTTAAAAAATTTGGCGACATACAAGTTTTGGATGATAGGAGACTGTCACTGTCACGTTAAGGAAGAGAATTAAGGAGGTTTAGAAAATGCTAGAGGTGGGTACATTGATTTGATGGTGAGAAGAGATGGTGTTGTGGGGCCAGTCCTGGGTAGAGCAAGTAAAAAGGTGGGAAAATTGAAGGGCGGGTGTACTTGGGTGCATAAGAGGGGGAGGGGAGTAATAGCCCTATGAAATGTATAAGACAGCTCTTGGGGACATGATGGGATGGCTTCGAAAGACTGGGAGGGAGGTCGATGGGACTGGGTAAAGCTACGAGGATGGGGGAAACGACGGCTCGATGCTGGGATGGACATAAGAGGGGATAAGACTGTACATGGCCCATGAGGCGGAGCCTGGACGCCGGAAGGGTCGTGCGGACGTGCGGTACCGACGATGATATCATAAAGGGACGCTAGAACGGTGGTTACAACGAGGGCATTCGATCGAGGGTTGTGCGGGACTGGAAGGACTGCACAGGTTGGCTGACGATGATTGCCCCTTCCTCCAGCCCCTGTTCTGGATCAAGAGGAGCACCCGCGGGATGGGTGACGCAACTAAGGGTCCGGAATGGCCAGGTGTGGTCATTGACCGGCCGAGGGTTGTCGTCGGGGCCAGAGAAGAGGTCGGGTGGTGTCCGTCTGTGTCTGCTTTTTGTTCGACTACTAGGCCTGCAAACGAGTCGAGCTCGAGCTCATCAAAAAGAGTCGGCTCGAGCTCGAGCTCGACGAGCTCGTTTTAAAAGGCTTCAGCTCATCTAGCTTGGGTCGAGCTCGCTGAGCTCAACGAGCTCGATGGGCTCGGCTCGAGCTCGACGAGCTCGACTCAAATTACACTAAAAATATTATTAAGGGTATATAAGCCTAATTCATGAAGACTTAAACTAAAACTATTATTAAGGGTATATAATTAATTAATTATAGTATATTTGATAATTTCAATATTTTTTACTAATAGTTATATAATATATTATTTAAATTTATATAATTAAAAAAGCTTGCGAGCCGGCTCGCGAGCTCATGAACAAGGCTTACAAGGCTCGAGCTCGGCTCGAATGCAAGCTCGAGCTCGTCGAGCTCGAGCTCAACATGCTCGAGCTCGAGTCGATTTTTTTTTGAGCCGGCTCGTCGAGCTATCGAGTCGGCTCAACTCAACTTGCAGACCTATCGACGACTAGTCCTGCTTGTCGGGTCATTGTTGAGGTTTGCAACGAGTTCATCCTCAACAACAATCGTCACGACTGCGAACTTGAGGACAATGCGTACTTACTGGGGCAGGGATTGGTGGTGTATTGATGCATGTGGCTCATCGTTAACCGGAAAAGAGGACCCAATTAGGGTGTCCAACTCGGCTGTGTTGGTGACAGCTTGGAGGTGGGGCTCCTACATTAGAGACTGCGACACCAGGGCGATATCTCCCAGTCAATCAAGTTGGGAGCCGATGGAAGAAAATGCAGAGGCACCCGCCCTAGTTGGGTTCGGGTGACATGACGTGAGGTGCAGTCATGGTGGTGACCGCCAAGGAAAGATGTCATATGCCAGCATCAATTCGATCGAGCTCATCCCTTCAAGCTAGCCTGGCATTGATAACGGCGCGGTGGCGTTGATTTGTGCACAGACGAATGTGTCGTTCTTGGGGTTGGTTGCCGACAACTGCAAGAGTAGTAGGCGGAGAGTTGTAGGTCGGACCATTGTTACCGACGGAAAAATTGCTAGAGTTCCGGAGAGAAACCAAGTGACATTACTGGCGAACGACATACCGGGAGAGATAAGTGAACATTCAAAGAGAACTTGCATTAAATGATGAAAACATATAAGATACAATCCGAAGACAAGCTCTGACCAAGCTCTCGGAGGCTGGATCTTCCAAAGAACTCTCAAATGAGAGCCCAAATGACCAATGATTCAGAAGATGCATAACACTCTTATCCCTTCTCCCTTATATAGATGAGGGGGGGGGGGGCACACATAATAAGAAACTACAAAATATTTTAATTAATGCAATTAATTAAATCAATATTAATTAATAATAATTAATCAATATCAACTAATTACTTAGTACTAATTAATTACCAAAATTGTATCCTTGCATATGAGCATTCAAGACAGCTTCCATATGACTTCCCATGGCTCATGCAAGGGGGTTTGCTCCGGGGATGCGTATCCGTAACAACACCTTCAATTTCATTATTATGTCTAATTCATTAAAGGAGGGATAGGGAGGGGGATGTGGATCGTCCACTTTTTTTGGACATGTTTGTACATCTTTATATCTTTCTCCCGCGTATATACCTATGTTTGGTTCTTCCCTCTCCCATTATGAAGAGAAATTCAGTTGTTATATTGGTTTATATGATAATGCAAGTAATTAGTATTATATGTTTCTTTAAATAAATATTTTTTATATTGTTGATTTTGTTGTTTCTCTTTTTCAGGTTGAACCCTCAACTCTCATCTCTCTAGCACATGGTTCCAAACAAGTTTTTCTTGTATGTTTTCCATATTACTTATCATTATAAGATATGCTTTCTTCATGTTTTTACTAGTTCTAAACATAGAATTACAGTTAGGTCTGTTATGTTTAGACTAGAAGTTGTCTTCTTACAAACAATGGTACTAGTTCCAGACAAAGAACAAGTATTTCTTGTCTGCTTACATGCGGCCCTAAGTTGTTAAAGGCTCGCCCCAGGCGCGCCTAAGGCTCAAGGCTCACCAGGCTCAGAGGTTTGCGCCTTAGTGCGTCATTTGTGCGCCTTTGGAGCATAAAAGACACGTCTAGGTGCAATTTCTATTGTAAATTTTTTTTTTCAAAATAAAGAAAGAAATAATGTAAGAACTCAATATTTTTTCTATGATTTAGTGTTTGCGAAACATAATCGAGCGTTGAGACTTAGATATGATGCAAGTGATTATATTGATTCTATTTTATAAGAGATATAAATGATAGTAATGAATCATTAATGAGTAGAATAGATGAAAAAAAATCTGATTAAGAAGATGAAGTGGTGTTTGATGCTGATTATTTAAATTGAATATGGTTGCGCCTTGCCTTCGTCAGGCGCGCGCCTGCGCCTTGAGCCTAGGCTCCAAGACCCCTTTGCGCCTTGGTGCGCCTTACGCCTTTAATAACTAAGATGCGGCCTAAAAATGCTACATAGCAAGTCCTGATATGATCCGGCAAAATAAAACATTTTTTGTAGCCTCAAATGTATGTAGCATTCTCACCAGAGTGAGCATCTGCTAGTAATGCTTACTCTCAACCTAATTGTAGAGTGAGAGGTTAAGACTTTGTTTGGGAGAGCTGTTGCTGATGGAAAAACTAATGATCGAATAGAGCTGATTCAATAGAGCTCTTTGAGAAACAGTGATAAAAAAACAGCAGATTGTTTGGACAGTCTGTGTATAAGTGTTGATCGAATAGAGCTTTTTCATTTAAACTGTTTGATTGAACAACTTTTTAAAAGTTTTAAAAAAACATTGTAACATAATTAGCATGAACTATTGTGCATGGTTAATATTGAAATCATGGTGTACATGGAAATCATGAAAGTTATATATTTGACATCAATTCAAACCATACATAAAATTATTTGCATGTTATGATTGCTTTGTAAGAACATAAGAAATTGTGGAAACGATCACAGGAAACAGTAAAAAATTAGTATCTAGATTTTCATGGTTGACATTTGGATGAAATAATCATGTTTGAACTGTCTGAAAGCATCACAGGAAACAGTAAAAAATAGTATTGTCCATCTCTACGAAAGAGTAACAACAGCACTGGCAATGGGGAGAAAAGAGGGGGAAATGCTGGAGGAAAAACAGCAGGAAAAACCAGCAATGGGGAGAAAACAACAGCAATGAGCATCGTCCATTGTGCGAATAAACTCCAGCAATGGGGAGAAAAGAGGAGAAAAAACCAGGAGGGTAAACAACAGGAACAAACAATGTCAGCGGGGAAGCTAAGGGCGATGTCAGTGGGGAGTTACTCGATTGAGAATCCGGCGGTGAATTCGGCGGAGTAGGCGGAGAAGTCGGCAAAGGAGCTCGCAGGGTTATGACCTAGAAGTTGGATGTGGTCGTGGAGGACGTATCCGACGGGTGAGGAGTTCGCAGGGTTCTAACGATCGGAGAAGGAAATTTCGAGAAGGGATAGTTTGAGGAGGAAGCGTGGAAGAGCAAGAGGAAGCATGAAGAGCAGGAGGAAGCGCGGAGGCGGGGAAGATAGAGCGGAATGCTGGATGCGCGAAATAACGAGCCATGATTTTGGGAGTGGAAAAGCTGGGGGTCGGCAGATTTCTGAATAGACGCAAAAATGCCGTATTTACAAACATGATTTTCAAAGCGTTGAGCCCTCAAACAACTATTTATCAGCGGTTGCGGCTGGAAAATAGCTTTTCCAGCTGCCAGAGCTATCCCAAACAGACCCTAATGCTCTACTGGAGATCCGTAGCATACAACAACAATAACAACAACGCAAGCCTTTATCCCACCATAGTGGGGTCAGCTATATGGATCCTTTGTCGTCATTGCACCCTATCTTTAATCATAGTCTCACTAATGCCTAAGTACATCATGTATTTCCTTATAGTTTCATTCAAAGTATTTTTTGGTCTACCCCTCCCCCGTTTAACATGTCTAGTGACTAAACTATCACAACGCCTAACATGTGCCTCTAATGGTCTCCTATGTACATGTCCGAACCATCTTAAACGAGCTTCTCGCATCTTCTCTACAATTGGCGCCACTCTTGTCTTATCCCTGATACATTCATTCCTAATTTTATCCAGTCTCGTGTGACCACACATCCACCTAAGGTTTCTCATCTCCGCAACTCCCATTTTTTGCTCATGTACACCATTCAAGTCCCAACACTCAGAACCGTAGAGCATTGCTGGCCTAATTGCAGTACAGTAAAACTTGCCTTTAAGTTTTAATGGTACTTTACGATCACATAAGATCCTAGACGCGCCTCTCCACTTCAACCAACCTTCTTGGATTCTATGTATCACATCTTTATCTACACCTCCATCTTTTTGAATTATCGATCCCAGATATTTAAAGCACTCATTGCGGGAAATATCTTGGTCACCCAATTTAATGACGGAGTCATCCAACCTTCTTGCACTACTAAATTTAAGTTCTATATACTCCGTCTTTGTCCTGCTCAACCTAAAACCTTTCTTTTCTAAAGTGTCTCTCCAAGATTCAAGTTTCGCGTTACACCCTCACACGTCTCATCAACCAAAACAATATCATCTGCAAATAATAAACACCAAGGTATTGCTTGTTGGATATGTCTGGTGAGCTCATCTAATATAAGTGTAAAGAGATAAGGGCTTAAAGCTGACCCTTGATGTATGCCAACAACGATAGAGAATTCCTGTGTTAATCCTCCAGATGTCCTCACCCTAATCACTAAATTTGTATACATATCTTTGATTACGTCAATGTATACATATCTTTGATCACGTCAATGTATACATATCTTTGATTACGTCAATGTATGATACATTTACACATTTCTTTTCTATGACTCTCCACACGACCTCTCTTGGAACCCTATCATAAGCCTTCTCAAGATTGATAAACAGCATATGCAAATCTTTTTGTCCTTCCCGATAGTTGTCAATGTGTCTCCTCAAGAGATGTATAGCTTCCATGGTTGACCTCCCTGGCATGTCCAAATTGATTCTCTGAGATGCTAGTCTCTCGTCTTACTCTTTTCTCTATTACTCGTTCCCATAATTTCATAGTATGACTCATTAATTTAATTCCCCTGTAATTGACACAATTTTGTATATCTCCTTTATTCTTATACGAAGGTACCAAAATACTTTCTCTCCATTGGTCTGACATCTCTTTGTCTTCAGTATCTTATTGAAGAAATTTGTAAGACATAAAATTCCTTCCCTCCCCAATCTTAAGCTATATTTTATATTGATCAAGAATGATGATGAGGAAATGGGTTTGTAAAAATCTACATCGAAAGTTAAGATATATTCTGATGGGGATCATGCCACACGGCCCATTAGGGTCTATTCACCCCGACCTCGGGCCCAGTGACGATCGGGGCCGCTCATCTCGAGCGGATCGCCGATCGTAACATTTTTCATTCTCTGTATTTTTTTAATTTTCATTGTATTTTGTTTGTTTTGAGGGATACAACGAATAGAGAATCATGACCGCTCGTTGCCCCTCTCTAGTCTATATATAGGGATAAAGGGGTCCTTAGATTGATATTGAAAGTTGAAGCAACAAAACCTTGCTTTTGATCATCTGGTGCTTAAGCTGGAACTCCAGGTGTTAAACTTGGACCTCCTCCCCATTTCCCCTTAGCAGTCAGTCAACACTCATTCCCATCCCCTTTGCCGCGAGCCCCTCCACAGCCGGCCTCCTCTACCCCCTTCTCCTTCATAGCCGAGCACCATCATACCACCAACCATCCATCCTATCCCAGCCCCCACTTCCAGCAGGCGACAGTCCCATTTCCCCTCTCTCTTCCATCAGCCGGCAGCCCCAACCACCCCTCCTAAACCACCAGCCGACCACACCCCCTACCAGCCCTCATATCCCTCCAAACAACCCACACTCCCCTCTCCAATCCCCTCCTCTTAGTTTCTGGCGATCACCGAAAAACCTTCACCGGCCCCCTCCCGCAAGCCTCCACCACCACCCTTCAAGTCTCATCCATTTTCAGTTTTCCGGCAATCGCCGGAAAACACCTTCGGCCACCACCACCACCACCTCCGGCTAGCCACCATCCCCACCCCACTCCCACCACCCCATAACCACCTTAACTACCTCCTCCACTACCCTACTAACTCCGCCCCTCCTAAAATTTAGGATCTCCTAAATTTTCTCCGCCATCTCCACTTCCCACCTCCACCACAATCGACCCCCCTCTCCCTTAGTAGCCCACGTGGAGCCACCTTCCCACGCCCCACTACAAACCGAGCCCCTCACCACTCCACCCAACAACCTACCCCACTCTCCATACTCTAGAACCACTTCTCCCCTCCTCTCTTCTCCAAATCGAGCCCCTCCACCCCTACCAGCAACCTTCCCCACTTTCTCTCTCATGGAACCACTCTCCAACGGGCTCCCTCCTTAAAAATAGCATCCGGCAGCCTCATTACACCCTCTCCCACATACAGCCCCCCCAAAAATTGTCCAGGCGCTTGATTTCAGTCCCAGGCTCCCAGCTGACGAAATCTACATTCCAAATCTTAATTATTGCTGCCACGCTCCTCCTACTTCCAACCGGCCATCATTCAACGGCAGCCCACCTCTACCAGCTGCTAGAGAAGTGAGAAGTCCATTCCAACATCCACCAGTGCTGTAAAGCAACCTGAGATACACCCAGAGGCAAAATTCCAACCCGGGTCTTCACTTCCGGCTTCCGAAAGTCCTCCAAATACCCATCCAGCCCTCCCCCATTTCAGATTTGTGTGAGTTTCTAGCTTTAAGTCAATTTTCTTTGTTGAATTGTGTGCTAAATCCCTACTTAAGGGGATATCAGTTTGTAATTGTTGTTTCCAAGTTTTGAGTCATTGTATGTTCACATTTATTTAGCTATTTGATTCGAACACTTTAGTATGCGTACTACGTCCCGTGTTTCCTTGCTTGTACACTTTACCTATTGTGACACATCTAGTATTTTTATTTATAAAGAAAATTATTGCAAGTTAACTTTATCGGAAGTGTGTCAGCATTTAGAAGTTACAATTAGCCTCACTAGGACTTTCCCTTGCGTCATATTCTATATTTTATATTATGAGTTACCTCCCTCCATTCTAACTAGTTATTTATCTAAGATCACAATTTGAGATTGAGCTAATACACCTGATTAATTGGCTTTAGGAAATTTTTTGTTATAAGAGCACTTTTGGATGTAATTATTTCTATCATTTTGTTTTGTCAGGCAGTTGAAGCTTCCTTTTATCTTCCTTTTTATGAATCAAAATTACTGATTACTGTATAATGGTTTTCTGCAGGTTGGTGATCCTGTACAATTGCCAGCCACAGTTATTTCTCAAACAGCCGAGAGATTTGGGTAATTACTACCACTTTTCCATGTTGTTTTCTCAATAAAATAATAATAATAATGAAAAATCCCTCTCTAATTTTTGTATAATTACATATGCATCCCCTTTATCTTGTAAAATACCAAAATCTCCATTCTAAGTTTACATTGTTAACATACATTACAAAAAAACCTTGAAAGGGTCTTCTAAAGTTTTTCTTGGTACATATATGTTTACAATATAAAAATAGTGGGGAGATTTTGGTGAAAGATATATTGAAGGTCCCTGTAATTATGCGGTCTTCTAGGGTTTTTTTGTATGTGTGCATGTATGTTAAAAATGTAAACCTGGAGGAGGGTATTGGTAATTTTGAAAGATAAAGGGGATGTTTTAGTAATTATGCGAAGTTAGAGGGTGGGGGGGGGGGGGTCCTAGTGAATGTCCCAAATAAATAATAACTATAGCTGCATGTCTTGAATACTGATTTGGTCTTTTTGTTACCATCAGATATGGGACAAGTTTATTCAAGAGATTTCAGGAGGCTGGCTTTCCTGTACAGATGCTCAAAACCCAATACCGCATGCATCCAGAGGTTAGTTCACTGTTTCTAACATATAACTTCAAGCAACATGGATGAGCATAGGGTTTAGGGTAGATATATAACACTTCAGTATTTCTTGGGACAGATAAGCATCTTTCCTTCGAAAGAGTTCTATGCTGGTTCTTTGGAGGACGATGAATTTTTGAAAAAGAGTACTGAAAGACTCTGGCACGTGTACCGTTGCTTTGGCCCTTTCAGTTTCTTGGACATAGATGGAGTCGAATCCCAGCCTTCTGGAACGGGTTCTTGGGTGAACAAAGATGAGATAGAGTTCATTGTGCTTATGTATCATAAATTGGCGAGCCAATATTCAACTTTGAAGTCAAGTTCCCAATTGGCGATCATCTCCCCTTATCAGTATCAAGTGAAGCTTCTTCGAGAACAATTTCGTGCGACTTTTGGGGAGAAATATGATCAAGTTGTAGACATAAATACTGTTGATGGTTTCCAGGTGACAACATTTTATAGCTGCCAAAATATTTGTTTTAATGGAATGTTAAGGCACTACAGAATTGAATATATTTTATTCGCAGGGTCGAGAAAAGGATGTTGCAATCTTTTCATGTGTTAGATCAAACAGTGAGAGAGGTATTGGGTTTCTCTCTGATTTTCGAAGAATGAATGTGGGCATAACTAGAGCAAGATCATCTGTACTGGTACGAATTCAACATCAAATATATTTTCTCTATATCTTCAGTTCAAATTTAAATATTACTAAAGTACGTTTTCTTTTATCACTTTGTGAAAGTTTCTTTTGTGGGAACATACATATAAAAAAGGATATATATATATATATAGAGAGAGAGAGAGAGAGAAGAGTTTAGCTAGGTAATTGATGCCCTTTATTTATTATAAACTCTTAATTGGTCCCTTTCCAAGTCTCATGTAAGTGCACATCATTTCGAAGTTTTTATACAGATTCTTTGGATTATAAATAGTTACATGAAGGTTCTTGATCTTTTTATCCCTGCTCTTTCTAAAAAGTAATGGAGGTCCCCTAGTTGGTAGTACTTATATCTGTATCTCTATCTGTTAGTAAATTCTGGGACTCGCAGAGACTGTTTTAAGATTTAACTAAATAATTATTCATGTAGAGTAATTGTTAGCTTTCATTTTTGTTTAGAATAAAAAGTATTCTCCTGTATAATCATGTGTTGGATAAGATTGGATTATTTATTGTAATTTGTTTTCCATCTAGCTGAAATAGGAAGAATACTTATGCAAGACTTAAATTTTATTTAAATAACAATTATGTATTTAATATAATTATTAGTTGGCAATTTTGTTTAAAACAAGAGTAATTCTCTTTGATAATGACCTCTTTCGAGTCCTGGAAGCAGCTTCTTGCAAAAATGCAGGGTAAGGTTTGCCTACATTTCACCCTTGTGGTGGGACCTTCCCCGGATCCTCGCTGTGTGGGGATGCTTTGTGCACCCTTTCCCGGACCCTCGCTGTGCGGGGATGCTTTGTGCACCGGGCTGCCTTTTATTTTGTTGTCATCTAGTTTAAGAGGGACTGTTTGGGTAATTAGGTCGGCCAAACATTACTATGAACAACACCTGTATTCCTCCATTGAAAACATTGTTTAGTTAATGAATGATGATTGATTTCTCCAAAATTTAGTCTAGGGCGGTGTAGACTTACTCTTCCTCGGAGAATGGCTTTTAACAATGCGACACAACCAGGTTCTAGGGTTACTCCTCAAAATCTTCTTCCCACCTCCATCATTTGGTATTCAGATCGAATTGAATATTGAATTTCATACATAACAATTAACTCGTATTCACACTTAATCCCTAATTTTCTCGTGCTCGCATGCTACCTCATATTGCGCCAATCGTCTCCCTCACTCTCTTCTGCATTCTCTGTCGCTCTAGCTCTCCCCTGCCAACAATGTGACTGATTCACACACTTGCCCCATTGATCACCACGCTTGTCCTTCTCAGCATGCTCTAGTGAGTCCCTTGCATCCTGATCTCGTCTCCAAACACTTCTCCAACATGATCTTACTGATGGCCCTCTTCTCATGCACTCACAAGTCAATCACTCCCCCTTGTTAACCACTACCACTATCGTATATTTCTTTGTCCCATTGACTTGATCTGATATGAATGTCACCCAGTAACCTTTTAACTCTCCTAGTTGAAGTTGCAGCTTTTTCAAATGCATAATTTTTCTTAATACTCGCATATGAATTGATTCCTATCATTATTACATAACCTTATGGAGATTATCTATATGACTATAGGCATAACAATTCACGTTCTTCATATTCCTATTAAATGCTCTCTCATCTTTGACATATTGCATCTCTCTATTCAGTTTTCATCGACTGCAGATTCAGATGAAGAAAATACATCACAGTTGAATAATTATTTAAGTAATATCATATATATTTAAAGGAATAATTACCAAAACTTCCCCTAGAAGATTTGCATAATTACAGGTTGCACCTCTCTTACTTTTGAAATTACAAAAACCTGTAAGTTTACATTTCATAACATCCATGCACAAAAATTCCCCTTTTCAGTAAATTTTCAGGAGGGGTCTTTTTGTACATAGATGTTATGAAATATACTCTTATAGGGGAAGTTTTTGTAATTTCAAAAGTAAGAGGGGTGCAACCTATAATTTAGCAAACTTAGAGGGGTGGTCCCGGTAAATGGCCCTATATTTAAATCAAGCTTGTAGATGTCGGCCGACATGTCCGACATGTCGTCCGACATGTCATTTTTGAGGGCAAATCACAACGTTAGCGACACAAATGAAAAAATGACGTTTTCCAGTATGGCGGCCGACATGTCGGACATGTCGGCCTGACATGTCGGATTATGGCGGCTTTATGGCGGCTTTACGTCGGCTTATGGCGGTTCAGGCTATTAGCACCCCAAAAAATACTAAAACCCCCGTAAAACCTAAAATCCCTCTCTCCTGCTATTCTCTCCCGCTGCCTTCGATCCCGCTGTTCTCTGCCGCTGCTCGCTCGCTCGCTCGATCCCGTGCTGCTGGCTGCTCGATCGTGGCTGCTCGATCGATCCTTCTCCCACCGTGTTGCTGGCTGCTCGATCGTGGCTGCACTGCTGGATCCTTCTCCCGCCGTTCTCCCGCTCCCGCTGCACTGCCGTTCTCCCACTCCCGCTGCACTGTAAGTCTTCTTCTTCTTCTTCTTCTTTTCTTCTTCTCCCACCGTTCTCCCGCTCCCGCTGCACTGTCGTTCTCCCGCTCCCGCTGCACTGTAAGTCCTCTTCTTCTTCTTCGATCGTGGCTGCACTGCTGGATCCTTCTCCCACCGTTCTCCCGCTCCCGCTGCACTGCCGTTCTCCCGCTCCCGCTGCACTGTAAGTCAATAATAAAATAAGAGGACGCGTGCGCGCAACATCTGTCGGTGAGCAGGAATCCGTTATGGTGCCAGACGAGACGGACCCGCGTTGGGGCCAAACTTACCGCCGTCTCCTTGCAGCGGATCCATGAACACTATCACATATTATCCATTTTTATTATTTGCTTAGTAGATGTTTTATTTTATCAAGTATCTTTAATTTGGTGCCCACTTGTAGTAAGCCCAAGTGGGGGGGGGGGGGGACTTTCATCTCTCTTTCCCGATATCTCTCTCTCCCTCTCTCTCTCGGTAACCCTAGCTGCCTAGTCGAGGAACCCGATCGATCCCCCGCTCCGTCAACTAGAGGGATCGACAACCGGTCTCCACTCCCAGTCAAAGCCTTCTTCCGTCAAGCTCCGCCCTCCACCATAGCTCCGTCCGGTTCTAAAAAGGGGCACACCAATCCCCTTTGGGATTTCCCTCTCTCGAGGCCTATCACATGATCGCAGACCGGATCCCGTAACATCTTGGTCTCAGAGCCAAACGTCGGTGCTAGCTACTTCGACGTCCTCTGCTCACGCCTTCCGCCGCTCCGCCTCGCCGCCCTGCCGCCGCTACCCAGCCATACCGCGGGGATTCTGCCCTCTTCTTTCGGCCTTCCCCCTCTGCGTCCGACCATGGAAGAAGGTGGCCAGTCCCTACAACAAGTAGTCGAACTCTTTCAAGCCATGCTCAACACACAAAAATCCAAGACGGAGGCCCTCAATGCTCGCCTCGATGCTTTGCAAGGGACAGCACCAACACTGACTTTTCCGGGCCAAGGTATCTCGCCGACAAACCCAATGGCAGATTTTCGTCGGCCAGTCACGTGGACTCCGCCGCACCGCGCTCCAACAACCCCCTTTACCCTCGCTCGGTTCGCATGGATTTCCCCATTTATGAGGGTCGATACCATCCATTACCTTGGCTCACCCGGTGTGACATCCTCTTTTCTACCCAACGAACCCTGGACGGGGATCGCCTCAGTGTCGCGTCCTTCCACCTTATGGGACCGACCTAACTTTGGTTCAAACAGCTCATGTGGGAACGACCTCTCTTGTTGTGGGACGATTTCAAGGAAGTGTGTACACTTCGGTTCCCCCCGACGGGGCAACCCTCTCGGCGACCTTATCGCCCTCAAAAAATCCGGGTCACTTGAGACTTATTTGGAGCGCTTTTAATTTTTACTCGATCTAGCACCGTCGGTCCTTCAAGAGCAGCAAGTCCCATTTTTCACGGACGGACTACATGAGCGCTTGTGCTTGGACGGGGAGTTTCAAGCTCCAACCGACCTTACCGTCGCTATGAGCCTTGTTCGGCCTGCGAACGACGTCTTCTGTTGGATCGCCACCCTCCGGCTCGCCGCGACCCCTCAAGTTTTCACCGCCCCACGACCATCCACGAGCCCAAACCCCCTTCCGGGGAAGATGCGGCCACACTCCCTTTCGTCGTCGCCTATCGGCCGCCGAGATGACGGACCGCCGTGCAAAAGGTTATGTTTCAATTGCGACAAACTCTTTACACCCGGACACCGGTGTAAACGTTTGGTTTGGCTTGAGGTAGATGATCCCTCGGATGACGAAGAAGATGAGGACAGCGACTCAGGCACTCCCCACCTCTCGTTCCATGCCATCCCGGGGCCCCAGGAGGGCAACACCATCTACTTGTACGTCACCATTGGCAATGAACACATACTGGACCTCATGGATTTCGGGAGCACCCACAGTTTCATTCGGCCGGACACAGCATCCCACCTCCGTTTACCATTGTCTCCCCGCGGCCGGGTACAAGTGTCAGTTTGTTGGGAAAATGATTTCTCTTAACCCCTTGAATTAAGTTGAATATGAATTCTAAGAAAGAAAAACAAGGTTAAGTAAATATGCGCCGAATAATATTCGACGCAACGTCGAAATATAGTCGACGTTTCCTTCAGATTGAGTCGAAGTAACTCTAGGAAGATTTCGACGTATGTGTTGTCTTCGCTACTCTGATTTCTAGTCGACGCATATGGATGAATTCGACGCTTACGTCGAATAGGAATCGACGCACGTCGATTTATATGACAGATTTAAATATGCGCCAGATCTCTTTCCTTCTTTCAGTAAATCTGATTTGTATGGAATAATGTTAATATTTTATAGCCGTTCTGAATCATTCTTTCCTTCTATTTGATTCTTGGCTAATCTGATTAACTCTATTTTGGATATTATTTGAAATCAGAATTCATTCTTTCCTTCTACAGAAATAAATATTATGGAAACATTTTCATCTTTCTATTTCTCTGATTGCTAATTGATTATCCTCCTATAGTATTATTTTGAATTAACAGAGCTATAAATAAAGAGGAGGTCGGCAGAAAATGTCAGTTGAGTGATCCGCCACATACATTTGAAATAGAGGAAGAGCTCCCAAGAGAATAGAAAGAAACAGCTGAGAAAAGAGATAGTGTGCTGCAGAGAAAAAACCTCCATCTTCTCCTTCTTCTTCAGAAGTCATTCTACTGCAAACTCTGAAAGCTCTCTCAAAAGAGAGAAAAGCTTTTTTACAATCTCCTTCTCACTATAGAAGAGAGATTTCATTTACTACTTCTTGTGCTTCCAATCTTCTTGCTAGGAAGAGGATTCATTCTTGTTCTTATTTCTTTCTTCTTTCTTTTTCTTACTTAAACATTGTAAAAGAGTTTTTAGAGTCTCTCTTCAAAAAATTCAGTGTACTGGTTCTAAGAGTCTCCTTGTCAAAAGACTCAGGGTGGTTCTAAGAGTCTCCTTATCAAAAGACTCAGTGCAAGATAGTGAATTCCTACCAAGGGGGTAGAAGAGTGGACTACCCAAAGTTTGGGGAACCACTATATTTTCTTGTGTTGTGTTGTGATTTATTCTCTTGCATTTACTTTATTTTCTTGCTTAATTCTTGTTGGTGTGTGGGAAGCTCTAATCTGTGATCATACACATATATATATTAACTTTGCACAAAATAATCTTTAAATCTCTATTCACCCCCCCTCTAGAGAATTCTAGTGAGGTTAATTGTGCACTTTCAATTGGTATCAGAGGGAGGTTGATCTAAAAAGGATAACTCCTTGATCAAAAAGATCCTACCTCTCATATATATATATTTTTCAAAACTATTTTATCATATGGCACAAATCAAAGATTATGCTTCCACCAGACCACCAATTTGCAACCTGGAAAAGTTTGCACTTTGGAAAACAAGAATTAGAATTTATTTAAACTCTATTGATGATGAATTATTTAATGTGATCTTGACAGGTCCCCCCAAGCCATTCAGGAAGGATTCAAGTGGAAAAGTGACTGAAACACTTGTTCCAAGAGCTGAATGGACAGAAGATGAGAAGAAAGCCCAAGGACATGATGCCAAGGCTATGAATATCCTAGTCTCAACCCTCTCAGATGAAATTTTCCAAAAGATTGCTGATTGTGAGTCAGCTAAGGAAGTATGGGAAGCTCTCACCAAAATGGTAGAGGGAAGTGCTGATGAGAAAAAGGATAGAAAGGCACTACTGATCTCCCAATATGAAAACTTCCAAAAGAAAGAAAGTGAAAGTGTTGCTGACATGTATTCAAGATTCAGCCTCATAGTCAATGAATTGAGAACACTTGAGAAGGACATATCTCTCACTGAGATAAATGATAAATTGCTGACTTGCTTTCCTAGCTCTCGGGACTCAAGAATCTGGCCAATCAAAGACTACAGAAGTCAAAAAGAAATATCAACAGATGTTCTGTTGGGTAAATTAAAATCCTATGAACAACTGTTGAAAACCAGAGCTGAGAAAGAAAAGGTCTCTCCACTCTCAAAAGAAAAGAGTATTGCATTGAAAGCTGTTGAAGGTGAACCATCTACTAGTGATGAGGAACTAATCAGCTTCCTGGCTAGGAAGTTCAAGAGGTGGATCAAAACAGAAGGATCCAGAGGAAGAGATTCAAAAACCAGGTATAATAAAACACCTACTAAAGAGATTATCTGTTACTCTTGCAGGAAACCTGGACATATTGCATCTGAATGTCCTAAGGAGAACAGCACTAAGAAAGATCTGAAAAGAACAGATCTAAAGAAGAAAAAGAAAGAAAGAGGATTCATTGCTCAATCTTGGAGTGATTCAGAATCTGAAGGAAGTACCTCATCAGACAATGATCAGGAAGAGGTCAAGCAAGAGGAAACCTGTCTGATGGCCACTGAGAAGCTTGATGATACATCTATGGTAAATATACTTGATGATATAGATTTCTCTTCTACTGATTTCAAACAAGATTTCAAAGAATTCTGTTTAGATCTAATCAAATCTGAAAAAGAAGTAAAAGAATTAAGAATTGAATTAAGAAATCTCAAACATGTGAATACACACTATGAAAACTATAAGCTCAATCAAGAGCTCTCAAAGAAGGAATTAGACAAAATCCATTCAGAAAATCTAACACTAAGGAAAGAGCTGGCAAAGGCTAAAGCCTTTGAGGACTCTCTGAATGGAAGAGGTCAGAAGCTCAAGAACATCTCTGAGAATCTCACTGATAGATTTAGACAACTAAAGCTGAATACTAATGAAGCATCTAAATCACAAACATTCAGCAAACCTATCTGGAAACATCCCATTCAATTCACTAGGGAGAATCATCTAGCAGGAATTAGATCACAAGTAGGTCCAGAAACAACCACTGTTTTTAATAAACCTAATCCCATTACAGATAAAGGAATCTTAGGAAAGTATCCTCACAAAAATTCTGAACATACGTCGAATTATTATCCACGTGCGTCGATTTCTAATCGACGCATACACCAAATCGCGTCGACCTCCACTCAACGTAATCTCTCACATGCTTCGACTAAAAGTAGACTCGGAATAAAGGAAGCGTCGACCTCATATCGACGCAACCAGAAACCTACGTCGAATTCATTTCGACGCAACCATAAGTCTACGTCGAATCCCTATCGACGCAATAAATCAGACAGAAAATTTTCTGTTTCCAAACAGGTCCCTCAATCCATGTCCTTCTATTATGAACACTATTTCTGTGATATCATCCAAGAAGATTGGTATGATAAGCCAGTACCCCTTAAGGAGGAAGGATATCCTGAAAAACCCACTTATTCTTTTATTAAATCTTTTACTAATGAAAGAAAGGGACCCCAGCTCAGCAGGGTCTAAACTAATGTTTAAACTTTTTTGTGCAGATGTATCACATCTCCAGGATGGTGTGGTACTTGAACAGTGGATGCTCCATGCACATGACAGGTTGCAAAAACCTATTAATCAACTTTGAGGATAGACTTGGACCATCAGTAACCTTTGGAGACTCTAGCTGTGGCCAAACCAAGGGATTTGGAGATTTCAAAGAAGGGAAAGTCACCTTCAAGAATGTGGCAGTAGTCAAAGGACTAAAACACAATCTGATAAGTATAAGTCAGATATGTGAGAATGGTAAGTATGAGGTAAAATTCACTACACTATTCTGCCATATTATAGATATCAAGACTGGTGCTACAGTACTAAATGGAATTAGAAAAGGGAGAGTATATGTAGTGGACTTTAGCTCTTCACCCACAGAAGTTTGCTTATTCAACAATATTATTGATAAAAATGAATTATGGCATAGGAGACTAGGTCATCTAAACTACAAACAATCAGTAAACTAGCTAAGAATAACCTAGTCAGAGGCTTACCAAAGGGTAGGTACTCTAAGGATTCTCCATGCAGACCTTGCCAACTAGGAAAGCAAACCAAATCATCCTTCAAACCCATTGGTAAGGATGACTCTCCCAGGTCTTTATACTTACTACACATGGATCTCTTTGGTCCCATATCCACTCAAAGCTTAGGTGGAAAATCCTATATCTTGGTCATTGTTGATGATTATTCTAGGTTTAGCTGGGTATTCTTTCTAGGAGTTAAATCTGAAACCCATAAAATTCTCTCAAAATTCATAAGACAGATTCAATCTGAGTTCAATACAAATGTTTCAATTATAAGAAGTGACCATGGGACTGAATTTGAGAATCATATGATTTGTAGTTTCTGTGAGGAAGAAGGTATTAAACAAAGCTTCTCAGCACCTAGAACTCCCCAACAAAATGGAGTTGCTGAGAGGAAGAATAGAACCTTAATAGAATCAGGTAGAACCCTGCTTGCAGAGTCAGGATTACCAAAAACCTTTTGGGCTGAAGCAGTCAACACTGCAAACTATGTTCTAAATAAAAGCCTCATACACAAAACTAAATCAAAGACTACATATGAGCTCCTGAAAAATAAAACACCCACTGTTAAATATTTTAAAATTTTTGGATGTGCTTGCTTTATTCTAAACAATGGGAAAGATCATCTGGCCAAATTTGACAAGAAGTCTGATGATGGAATATTTCTGGGATATTCATCATCCAGCAAAGCCTATAAGTGCTACAATAGAAGAACTCTTAAGATTGGAGAATCCATGCACATTGTATTTGATGAAACTAACATGCTTCTTAAGGGGGAGGAAACTCCCACCAGTTCTGTTCCACAGGAAAACAACAACATAGAAACCCAGCTTGAGCAACTAGCCCTAGAGAACACAGAAAATGGAAAGAAAAACCAGTTAGAGGAACCAAGTGAGGAGTCTGAACAAGAAACCTCAGAAAAGAGCACTCAAGACCCTCTTCCACAAGAGGACATGGTCCAGGAAGAACAATTGAACAATGATCTCATTGAGAATGAAGTAGAAGAACAACTGACAAATTCAGGCAGAACAGGAATCAATTTGAAAGATCATCCACAAGCTCAAGTGATTGGAGATCCCAATGCAGGAGTAAGAACAAGACCCCAAGTCTCCAATGGGATAATGCTCCAATGCTTCCTATCACAAGTTGAACCAAAGAAGTTTGAGGAAGCAAATTGTGATCCTCACTGGATTATGGCCATGCAAGAAGAACTAGGCCAATTTGAGAGAAACAAAGTATGGAACCTAGTTGAAAGACCAAGAAACTATCCTGTAATTGGTACAAAATGGGTATACAGGAACAAACTAGATTCCACTGGAATAATTGTGAGAAACAAGGCAAGACTTGTAGCACAAAGATATAGACAAGAAGAAGGGATAGACTACAATCAGACATTTGCTCCAGTAGCCAGATTAGAGGCAATCAGGCTCTTTCTTGCCTATGCAGCCTTCATGAAGATGAAAGTCTACCAAATGGATGTCAAGAGTGCCTTTTTAAATGGAGATCTGCAAGAAGAGGTATATGTGGAGCAACCACCAGGTTTTGTTAATCCCTCTTCCCCTAACTTTGTTTATATACTTAACAAAGCATTATATGGTCTTAAGCAAGCACCTAGAGCTTGGTATGAAACTTTCTCAAATTTTCTTTTAGAAAATTCCTTTGAAAGAGGAAAAGTAGACAAGACACTCTTTACTAGAACACATAAAAACCAACTCCTCCTTGTTCAAATATATGTAGATGACATTATCTTTAGCTCAACCCATCCTAAACTATGTAAAAGATTTGCTAATCTTATGCAATCTAAATTTGAGATGAGTAGTATGGGTGAACTCTCCTACTTCCTAGGGCTACAAGTAAAACAAAGTAGTGAAGGAATCTTTATCTCACAATCAAAATATACCAAAGAACTAATCAAAAAGTTTGGTATGGAATCAGCATCTACCATGAAAACACCCATGGCAACCAATGCCATCATAGAAAAAGATGATAAAGGAAAATCAGCAGATCAAAAGACTTATAGGGCCATCATAGGATCCCTTCTATATCTAACAGCAAGCAGACCTGATATCATGTTTGCCACTTGCATATGTGCTAGATTTCAGGTTGAACCAAAGGAATCCCATCTCACCTCTGTAAAAAGGATTCTTAGATACCTAAAGGGAACCCCTGAACTAGGACTATGGTACTCAGCAGAAACCAACTTTGAATTAATAGGTTTCTCAGATGCAGATTGTGTTGGATGTAGGGTTGATAGAAAAAGCACATCTGGTACCTGCCAATTTCTAGGTGACAGATTGATCTCATGGTTTAGTAAGAAACAAATCTCAGTCTCAACTTCAACAGCTGAAGCTGAATACATAGCTGCTGGGAGCTGTTGTTCACAAATCCTGTGGATGCAAAATCAACTACTTGATTACAAATTGGAAATACACAACTCTAAGATCTATTGTGATAGCTCTAGTGCTATATCCATAGCATTCAACCCAGTCCTTCATAGTAGGACCAAACATATAGAAATCAAACATCACTTCCTTAGAGACAATGTTGAGAAGGGTAAAATAACCTTAGAATATATTCCCACAGACAATCAAAGAGCAGACATCTTCACAAAACCTTTAGATGAAACTAAGCATAACTATTTCATAAATACCTTGGGGATGCTTGATGGAAGCTTGTAAACCTCATTGTTAGGGAAATCTAAAGACATCAGAATATCTAAGAAAGTTTCCTGGAGATGCGTCGAATACATATCGACGTACCGTCGAGAAGACCTCGACGCTGGTTCTGATCTCTTTCAGTTAAAGTTACGTCGATCCACTATCAACGTACCGTCGACTTCTTATCGACGCAAGTCTATGACCACGTCGACAAATCTTTAGACTGACAAAACCTTCACGGAACGCCGACTACATATCGACGCATACGTTGACATCAATTCGACGTAACGTCGACTTCTGGTTAAAATTGGAATCAAATCCTTACTTCCTTTTCTTTTACGACTGGATTACCTTGATTTCTGTTTCCTTTCTCGACGTTTCATCTTCTTTAAAAAGTACTTCTTATTTCATAACAAATACCTCTCTGGACCCGCCAAAACTGCGTCTTCTACCTCTCTCCTTCCTGCATCAATGGCGCCTACTCCTGTTCAAACTGACCTTATCAAAGCAATGAACGATGCTCTGGAAAATCTTCTCAATGACTTCCAGACACGATTAACTAACTTCTCCAATGAATGTGCCAATATGATCACCTCCTGTGAAGCCAAATTGGCCACCCTGTCTGCCTCTCTTCCCGGGCTTCATCTTCTTCTTCAAGAGGAACCTCTGTCGCCACAAAGGTTTACATCCTTCCTGAAAGATATAAACCAGGGGGAGAGTTGCTCCAGAAACCCCTCTTGCCAGGTTTTTGATCTCAACTAAAAGCTCAGGTTTAAAATCTCTTCTCTCCAACACTAAGTATTCTCTCTAACTCTCTTATAGGCTCCACTCCTCTCAAATCACTCTGACTACACTTTCATCAAACATTTTGGTGAATCCTCCTCTTACAACACTGAAGGGGAGCATGCTGTGGATTCAACATTCAGAATTGATGATCCTTATAACCAGGGGGAGATTCCTGTAGTAAAGGGCCCAGTAATCCAGGGGGAGGAAGAAGCAGTCACCTCTGATGATTGGAATGGGCAGATATGGATTGATGCACCCTTATGTGAGGAAGAACTTCAACATCACTCTTCTGGCTTCTCTGCCAGTTACATCAAGCTGAAGACACCTCTACTTGAGGACATCCCTACAAAAGAGTCTGGAGGAGACATTCCTCCCTCAGCAGAGATCACCCTACCAGAAATCACTCTGCCCTCTATTGCAGAACATCTAAGAACTCTTCTTGAAATAACACCCTCTCCACCCAAAGAGAAAACTCCTCCTTCCTCTCTTCCTCTTCCTCCTCCTCAACTTCCTCCTCGACCTTCTTCTCTACCTCCTCTGCTATCTCTACCTCCACAAGCAGCAAGACTCCCTAAACAGATCACACCTAGGCAAAGTCCAGGAGGACAGATAAAGAGAAAAAAGGAAGTCACTCCCCACTGGCAAAATTTTTCTAAAGAAGAAAGGAAGGAGTTTGCAAAAGAAAAGAAGTATAGAAAAGCATGTGAGCAAATAAAAAGATTTGAAAAGATGTCTAGTATCTGTCCTAACAGTCCTGTCAAGGAGTACCATGATCCTGACATGGAAAAGAGGCATGAAGAGATAAGAGAAAGAGAAGTGTATGAATATGAAGCAGCTAGGAAAGAAGTGGAAGATAAAAGGAGGGCCTGGATGGAGAAGATTAACAAGGGCATGACTAAGGAACAAATTCTTGCTGAATCTTCTATCAGAATTCCAAATAAGTTGTTTGATATTGAAGCTTATCAAAAGAAAAATCCTCAGGCAGGGATTATCCTGGATAAGGGTCAAAAGGACAAGAAGGGTATAGAGTGTACAGAAGAAACCTACATTCCCTATAAGAAGCCTACAAGGCCTGTAAAGCTAGACAAATGGCTTAACTCACCATGGAAAGGGAAAGGAAAAGGAAAGATGTATGAAGTTCCTGAGAAACAGGAACCAGAAAAGAAGAAACTCTATAGGCCAAAGGTTGATAACAAAGGACCTCCTGAGCCCAAGCCTGCACAAAAAGAATCTCACAACATTACCATTGAGATGATTGATGAAAAGGCAGCAATCATCATCAGCAAAGGGTACTCCATAAATGACACTATTCCTGATGGTGATAAACTCTTGGAAAAACTACATACAATCATCAGGAATGTCCAGGAAAGACCTGATAGAGCCAGGGGATACATTTTTGATGCCATTAATGACTTATCTAGGAAACTTTATTCTGCTTTTGTCAACTTCATGTACAAAAAGAAGTTTCTAGTTTAATTCTTGTGAAAGACTAATACTTGTCATGTGCTTTCTTTTCCTAATTCTTTCTTTCTACTCAATATATTTCTTATCTATACAAATACTATGCTGTATTAATTTTATGCTAATACAATTTCTCTCTAAGTAGGGTTAAGATAAATAGGGGGAGATTGTTGGGAAAATGATTTCTCTTAACCCCTTGAATTAAGTTGAATATGAATTCTAAGAAAGAAAAACAAGGTTAAGTAAATATGCGTCGAATAATATTCGACGCAACGTCGAAATATAGTCGACGTTTCCTTCAGATTGAGTCGAAGTAACTCTAGGAAGATTTCGACGTATGTATTGTCGACGCTACTCTGATTTCTAGTCGACGCATATGGAGAAGTCGACGCACCTTAATCGACGCACCTTCCTTATTCTCCTCTCGACGTCCAGCCAGGATGAATTCGACGCTTACGTCGAATAGGAATCGACGCACGTCGATTTATATGACATATTTAAATATGCGCCAGATCTCTTTCCTTCTTTCAGTAAATCTGATTTGTATGGAATAATGTTAATATTTTATAGCCGTTCTGAATCATTCTTTCCTTCTATTTGATTCTTGGCTAATCTGATTAACTCTATTTTGGATATTATTTGAAATCAGAATTCATTCTTTCCTTCTACAGAAATAAATATTATGGAAATATTTTCATCTTTCTATTTCTCTGACTGCTAATTGATTATCCTCCTATAGTATTATTTTGAATTAACAGAGCTATAAATAAAGAGGAGGTCGGCAGAAAATGTCAGTTGAGTGATCCACCACATACATTTGAAATAGAGGAAGAGCTCCCAAGAGAATAGAAAGAAACAACTGAGAAAAGAGATAGTGTGTTGCAGAGAAAAAGCCTCCATCTTCTCCTTCTTCAGAAGCCATTCTACTGCAAACTCTGAAAGCTCTCTCAAAAGAGAGAAAAACTTTTTTACAATCTCCTTCTCACTATAGAAGAGAGATTTCATTTACTACTTCTTGTGCTTCCAATCTTCTTGCTAGGAAGAAGATTCATTCTTGTTCTTATTTCTTTCTTCTTTCTTTTTCTTACTTAAACATTGTAAAAGAGTTTTTAGAATCTCTCTTCAAAAAATTCAGTGTACTGGTTCTAAGAGTCTCCTTGTCAAAAGACTCAGGGTGGTTCTAAGAGTCTCCTTATCAAAAGACTCAGTGCAAGATAGTGAATTCCTACCAAGGGGGTAGAAGAGTGGACTACCCAAAGTTTGGGGAACCACTATATTTTTTTGTGTTGTGCTGTGATTTATTCTCTTACATTTACTTTATTTTCTTGCTTAATTCTTGTTGGTGTGTGGGAAGCTCTAATCTGTGATCATACACATATATATATTAACTTTGCACAAAATAATCTTTAAATCTCTATTCACCCCCCCTCTAGAGAATTCTAGTGAGGTTAATTGTGCACTTTCACAGTTGTAAATGGCCAATATATGTCGTGCCCTGGAGTTTGTCGTCGTGTTGCCCTCGTGGTGGAAGGGTACCACTCCATGGTGGACCTATTCGTGGTGGACTTGCGCGACTTTGAGTTGGTTTTGTGCGTCCGTTGGCTCCGCACATTGGGTTCCCCTTACTTGGGACTTTGATCGCCTTACCATGTCACGACACTCTGGATCCCTCTTGATCGAATGGCAAGGCCACGACCCGTGCCCACAACCGTCGCCCTTCCTCATGCAGGCTGACCCCCTCAGTGCACCGAACATGTGTCCAAAGTGGTCGCCCGACCTATCAGACTTCCTTCACTCCTTCGACGACATTTTTCGCCCCATGGAGGGTCTTCCTCCAAGACGCCTCCAGGACCACCGTATTTGCCTCCTACCGGGGACGACGCCAATTGTTGCTCGACCTTACCGCTACCCCTTCCATCAGAAGGATGAAATCGAGCGCCAGTGTGGGATGATACTACAACAAGGCCTCATCCGCCGCAACGTCTCACCGTTCTCCTCACCCGTCCTCTTGGTCCATAAGAAGGATGCCTCAAGGGGTCTTTGTGTGGACTACCAAGCCCCCAATACCCACACAGTGAAAGACAAGTTCCCGATACCCGTGGTCGAAGAGCTCTTGGATGAATTACATCGCGCATGTTTCTTCTCAAAACTTGACTTATCGTCGGGCTACCACCAGGTCCGTATGGCATCCCCGGACGTGGAGAAGACCGCTTTACGCACCCATCACGGCCATTTCGAGTTCTTAGTCATGCCATTTGGACTCACCAACACGTCGTCTACTTTTGAAGCCTTGATGAACGAGGTATTTCAACCACAACTTCGTCAATTTGTACTCGTTTTCTTTGACGATATTTTAGTGTACAAGTCTTGGCCGGAACACATCCATCTCTGCACGGTTCTCCAATTGCTCCGAGCTCATCGATTAGTTCTCAAGTCTTCCAAGTGCTTCTTTGGACAAGGGTCCGTCACTTATTTGGGCCATGTGGTCCACGGGCAAGGCGTCTCGGCCGACCCGGAGAAACTCCAAGGTGTGGCTGCTTGACCCCTACCGCGCTCCCCCACCAATTTGCGCGCATTCCTTGGCCTCCCCGGATATTACCGCCGCTTCATCCGTAATTATGGGTCCTTGGCTGAGCCCTCAGTGAGCCTTCTCCGCAAGAATGCATTCACCTGCACGGAGACCGCCACTTGCGCCTTCCGTCTCCTACAGGACGATCTCATGACTGCTCCAGTTCTTCACCTTCCCAACTTCAACATGGAGTTCCAGGTCAAATGAAATGTCTCCGGCACCGGGTACGGGGCTGTCCTCCAACAAGAGGGTCACCCTATTGCCTATTTCAGTCGCCGATCGGCCGTACACCACCGCAAACTACTGGCATAACGAGCAAGAATTAATCGGCCTCGCCAACGCCGTCCAACATTGGAGGCCATATCTATGGGGTCGTACCTTCATCATCCGCACTGACCACTATAGCTTTAAATATCTATTGGACCAACGCCTCTCCACCATTTCTCAACAACGCTCGGTGAACAAGCTGATGGGTTTCAATTTCCGGGTGGAATAGAAAGCCGGGGCACTCAACCACGCCGCCGACGCTCTCTCCCGCCGCAACTCATTGACTGAGGCTTGTGTGATATCTCATTTCCGACGGCTGTTCTCCTTGCCATGCTTCGACAAGAGATCTGCCTCTCTACTAGCTTGGCCAAACTACTCCACCGTGCGGAGGGCCTTCTAACTGCACCTTGGGCAGCCCGCAACGCGCTCATTCTCTACCGGGACCGGCTCTACATTGGCCCATCGTCGCCTCTCATTTCATCCTTCTTGGAGGACATTCACGGCTGCAGCCATGAAGGAGTCCACTGCACCTTACAACGCCTCCGGGCCGATTTTTTTTTTGAAAGGAATGCGCAAACAGGTCCAACAGTTTATTGCGGCGTGTGCTGTGTGCCAAAAGAACAAGTCCGACCACCTCCTCTCGGCCGGCCTCTTGCATCCCCTTCCGGTTCCTACTCAAATTTGGGCCGCCTTGTCCATGGATTTCGTAGAGGGCCTACCGACTTCTCATGGTGAATCTGTCCTCATGGTGGTGGTTGACCGTTTCTCCAAGGGGGCACATTTCATTGCGTTGGCACGTCCTCTCCTGGCCGAAAACGTGGCTCGAGTGTTCTTTCAGGAAAGTTTTCGTTTGCATGGCATGCCGGAGACTCTTGTGTCGGACCGCGACAAAGTTTTCACAAGCACCTTCTGGAAGGAACTCTTCTCCTTCAGCGACACCAAGCTTGCTTTCTCTTCCGCATATCACCCACAGTCGGATGGGCAAACGGAAGTGGTGAACCGTACGGTGGAGATGTATTTGCGCCGCATCACCGGGGATCGCCCACGAGATTGGCCAAAGTGGCTCCCTTGGATCGAATATTGTCACAACACCTCTTACCACACGGCTCTCCAAACAACTCCTTTTTGCCTCAGCTATGGTCGGGACCCTCCCTGCCTATTTTCCTATACCGGGGGCACCGCCGCTCTGCAGTCCATTGATCGCGAGCTCATGGATATGGATGACTTCTTGCTCATGGCACGTGACCGTCTTCTCCAAGCACAACAATGCATGGAGCTTGCCTACAACCGGGGTCACATCGTCCTCGCCTTCACCATTGGCGACTGGGTATGGGTGCATCGTCTCCCTTTCCTCCACCTGTCCGCCACCAAGCTCACGTCCAACAAGTTGGGACTGAAGTTCTTTGGCCCATTCCAGATTACAGACACATTGAAGATGTCACCTACAAGATCCTCCTTCCACCGGACTCCCGCATTCATGATGTTTTTCACATTTCTCAGTTGAAGTCGTTCGTGGGTTTCCCTCCATCCTCTCCATTGGTTGACATTCCAGCGCAGCTTGCGGACATGCTGCCTCTCAACGAGGGCAGTGATGTTATGGTGCCAAACGAAACGGACCCGCGTTGGGGCCAAACTTACCACCGTCGCTGCCTTGCATCGGATCCATGGACACCATCGCATATTATCCATTTTTATTATTTGCTTTGTAGATGTTTTATTTTATCAAGTATCTTTAATTCAGTGCCCACTTGTAGTAAGCCCAAGTGGTGGGGCTGGGGGGGGGGGGCGCCGGGTTCCACTCTGGCATGAGGGGGAAAAAGGGGGGGAGGGGGGGGGGGGAGAAAAAAGAAAAAGAGGGGGAGGAGAAAAAAGAGGGGGAGGAGAGGGAAAGGGGGAGGGAGGAAGAAAAAAGAGGGAAAGGAAGAAAAAATGAAGGGAGGGAGAGAGGAATGCCCAAAGGTTCTCCATGGAAAACTTTTGGCCCCTCCATGGAAAACTTTTGGCCCCTCCGTGGAGAACCTTTGGGCTCTCCGCGGAGAGCCTTTGAGCTCTCCGCGGAGAGCCCAATGTCCGCGGAGAGCCAAACGGCTCTCCGCGGAGAGCTACTTGGCTCCGCGGAGAACCTTCATGCTACCTTAGCCAATATTGCGCTGAGTTTATTTAAACACCTTTCATTCACTCATTGAACAATCGATTGCTATTATAGACAAATAATCAAATGTACATCTAAAATGTTTCCAAAATGACATCAATCAGGGGAGATGAGTTCAAAAACAAAATATTGTTGATATTTGCACCCTTATTCTGCCCATAATCTTCACAACAAATTTATGAAATCATAATACAAGAACAAATTCATACGACATACACAAAAATCTGAAACTTTACAAAGATCATGAACCATCAAGAATTAACTTCTTTAGTAGAGTGCTCATCAAGCCATGAGATAATGTCACCAAGAACTCGAAATATTATTTCTTCTGATTCTCCTTCAAAAAGAGAATGAAATGCATCTTCATAGTGGTGGAACTTCACGTCCAAGCATTTTGTCTTCTCATACAAAGCCTTGCTGACTGATGGATCTGTCAACTTATCAGCGTTGCCATGCAGAATTAACAAAGGCAGAGAAATCTAGAAGAAAATGAATACAATTATTACATACGAAATGTTATACGCCATCAACAATTAGGAATGTAGAATTCAAAATTAATTTTATGGTAGTTAAGCGCTCAGGAATGTCAAAAAAATTAATGTCGATCCAATCTCAAGGAACGCTGTGTTGTTAGTTTTGCTGCATTGAGTAGGAATCATCAATCGTGTCGATTGGACTGATTTTCTCGATTGTTGCCATCTCTATGGTTTGACCATCTAATTTCTAAGAAGCCCAAAGAACAAAGCCCCGACCAATTTCAATAAATTTACAGACACAAAACTTTCTTATTCAAAACTATCAATGAACCAGAAAAGTGGTAATTAGCAGTAATGGAGTAGAGCATGACACGTATTGAAGGATCTGGAGGAAATTATAGACAACAAATAACCACAATCTTCAAGCTAATCTGAAAGCAGTGTAGTAGCAATACTACTTCCCCAAATTAAAAGATATTATAAAATCGCCATACTCAACTGTAAACATCTAAAGTCTGAATAATGAAGAAATAGAGGAGCTAATAAAAAACAAAAAAGAATTAAAGCAGAAAGAGAAGAGGGGCAGTTGCTCAACATCTCTTTCAAAGTCGCCTGCTCCTCGGTGTTAAAAAGTATTAAGGACATTTTTTATGAAAGCACGTGTAAACATGAAGACTTTTGATGGGTAGGTTCATGCTGCAAGGCTAGTGAAATTGACAATGATGTATGAAGATTGCAAATAGAAATCAGATCTCTGGCATGACGACATGTGATCTTATAGATCTATCATCATATTAAGCTGTAGAAAATTACAATCAAAGATTATTGGTAATTAGAAAAATATTTATGTCATAAATGAGGAAACACTTCCAAACATCCGTAAGGAGCATCCAACAGAAGAAGTGTCTGCAACTTCAGAGATTTATGCACATTCTTTATCTTTGCTCATTTCATGACATCCGTGCACAAAAAAAACAGCTAGCAAAATCTACACAAGTTTAGTGCTTTTTAGGTTTATTACTTAAGATCTAGAAAATATACACATAAGTTTAGTGCTTTTTAGGTTTATCCACTTAAGATCTAGAAAATATACAGAGAGTGGAGTGCTTTGGATATGTAGCACACGTAGACAAGTTGGGAGCTAGAATTACTTCAGAAGGTCAGAAAATGAAAGCAAGGAGACAAAGCTAACTGGGTAGAGATCTAAAAAAAAGTTGGATAAAACAGCCTTAATATCAAATTGCAACTCTTTGAACAATAAATAGAAAATGACAAATCCATGCATTTAGCATAAAGATGTAGTATGTGATGGAGAAATTAAAACTATGCTTCAAATAGAACACGAGTACATTTCCAATCTTTCTGCAATGCAGAAACACTGCAACTTGATTGATTCAACAAGTGCATATTACACCACAAAGATCCATGGACTACCAACTATTAGAATGCCTAATCAATTCATAAAGGATTCTTTCATAGATCTGATCTATATCCAGTCCAAAGGTTTGGACTGAAAGTCCTATCACTTGATTAGCATTCAGCAGCATACTTTCATAATGTCAAATTAGAGTAAAACTGATTACTAATAAAAATAAAAATAAATGAATCAAAACTTAAAGAAAGCTTTAAAACATGTTGTGATCATACAAGTTACTGAGCTCATAAATATTGAACATTGAAGTGGTCATTTATAAAACCATTGCCTTCATTTTTCCTATGTAACAAAAAAGGAGACAGCCACTGATGAAGGCAAGTTACAGAGCTAAAGGGAAAGAAATTAAGATTACAATAAGCATAAATTATTTTCAATTTATCTGCAATCATAAACACCATTCGTATTGACCTGTTCAACCTGATTGAGTTAGCTCTAACCAGTGTAAGCACACTACAACAAAATGATTCATGTACAATCAATTATTAGCATGCCTAATAAATTGATAAGGAATTCCTTTCCCTCAAATTTGATTTGCCGACTAACCGGCGCCATTAGATCCGACCAGTAGGCAGCGTTCTCCAGCATGTAGCTTGAGGGAGAACCCGCCGATTAGGGTCTTTGATCCACGAGGCGGATGCCCATCGATCCCTGGATATGTATAAAAGTGGAGTTTGGCGGTGCAGTGGAGATGGAGGGTGCGGCGGGTGGCCGGGCTTGAAAGGAGCAGGGCGAAGTGTTGCCCGACGGCGGAGACGAGGACAGTGATGGATTCCGGGAAGGGTGTGAAACTAGCCATTGATGAGCTGGCCTGAGATGGTGAGGGGTTTACAGGAGAAGATAGAGCGCGGGAGAGAGAGCGGGAGAGAGAGCGGGAGAGAGAGCGGGAGAGAGAGAGAGAGAGCGCGGGAGAGAGAGTAGGCGAGAGAGAGCGCGGGAGAGAGAGCGGGAGAGTGAGCGGGAGAGAGAGCTGGAGAGAGAGGGAGAGAGAGAGAGAGAGAGAGGGAGAGAGAGAGAGAGAGAGAGAGAGAGAGAGGGAGAGAGCGCGGGAGAGAGAGAGAGAGAGAGAGAGAGAGAGAGAGAGAGAGCGCGCGGGCGAGAGAGAGAGCGCGGGAGAGAGAGAGATATCGCGGGAGAGAGCGCGGGAGAGAGAGAGAGAGAGCGGGAGAGAGAGTGCATTTTTTAATAATATTCAGTCATTTTAAGTCTACTAGAGTGAGGCCCAACTGGGGGGGGACTATGTGAACCGGTTGGACCATCTTAGCAAGTAGCAAGAAATCATTTCCTCCTCTCTCTATCTCTCTCTACCTTTCTTCTCTCTTTCCCGATATCTCTCTCCCTCTCGCTCTCGGTAACCCTAGCCGCCCGGTCGAGGAACCCGATAGATCCCCCGCTCCGCCAACTAGCGGGATCGACAGCCGGTCTCCACTCCCAGTCGAAGCCTTCTTCCGTCAAGCTCCGCCCTCCACCATAGCTCCTCTCGGTTCTAAAAAGGAGCACGCCAAGCCCCTTTGGGATTTCCCTCTCTCGCGGCCTATCACATGATCGTAGACCGGAGCAGAATCCTTCACTCTTGCTTGCTATGCATTAATCTTTGTTCATGACATGCGGTTTCTTTGAAGTTCTCACAAGCTATCCATCTCATGTTCTCCTTCAGGTGGTCGGTTCTGCGTCAACCTTGATGCAAGACGATCACTGGAAAAATCTCGTGCAAAGTGCTAAAGAACGCGGCTGTTATTTTAAGGTGCGGGATATTTTTCTTTGATTGATCAGGATACATCATTTCTACATAACAATAACATTTTTTTTCTCTTCAGATTACAAAGCCCTATGCATCATTCTTCAATGATGCCAATCTGGAGAGCTTCAGAGTACAGTCTAAGATGGAAAAAAAGATTCAGGAAATGGAAAATTATGTCGCCAAAACCGAAATCATACAGGATCGAATGGACGAAGGCCAAGAAGGTCAAGAAGGGTTCGGCGATGATCCCATGGACGCCGACTGTTTAGGTTTCGAGGAAGACTAAATTAAAAATTCGGGTTCGATTTTCTTGTATAGCTGCATCTCATTCTTTGGTGAGTTTCTGTTGTATTGTTATTATTATTTTTCCTTCTGAAATTTAGTTTCTTTCATAGTTTGGTACTATTGTTGTGCAAATATTATCATTTTGTTTTGCTACATGTAATACATTTATCGGCCTCTAACATTAAAATAATGTTTGGTTAGAAGGAAATTGTGTTGCAAATATACTTTTAATATAAAATTAAAAAAGTTCATAGAAAGTTTGATGCAATTAGATGAATTCATGTAATTTTAATGCAATCATATATCCCCATGATATTAAATGATGAAATTCCATTTACCAAAAACAAGGATTCAAGACTACTTTTAGCTACCCTAGTCTTTAAGAGTCTGTTTGGTGTGGCTGTGACTAGGCTTGTAATTGGTGCGGTTTGGTGTGGTTTGTGCCTAAATCGCAACCGCACCAAAGGGGGTTAGTTTTGAACCGAATAAAAACCCATCGCATCCAAATCGTGCGGTGCTGTTTGACATTGGTGCGGTTTGAAGTTGGTTTTTGTGGTGTGATTTCGGTTTTTGCACAGTTATCAAAACTTATTAAAGGGAATATTTTTATAAATCATTTTTTATTTCAATTGTGCATTGTAATTAGTAATAAACTAATACATACATAATTTGGATTTTATACACGCTATGAAAAAAAAACATGATAAAATAGTCTAACATTTATTGAGCAGAAAATAGACAAATATTTGAGACTCGAATTGAAAATGAAATAGCTTCAGTGGTTCAGGTTCAATGTCTCGGTGGTTCAACCAGTTGTTCAGGCTTCATAAATCATTAATTTTAAGTTCTTTACATATTTTTTAATTAAACATTAAGATATATTATACTGTATAAAAATAAATTTATATTAAATTTATAATCATTGTGGTGTGGTGCGGTTTATTCGATTTTGTCGAGGCAAAAACCGAATCAAACCGCAAACCATGCGGTTTTTCAATAACCAAAATCGAACCACAACCAACTGTTCAGTGCGGTTCGCAATCGGTGTGGTGCGGTGCGGTGCGGTGTTGCGGTTTTTTGCAATTTTTTGCGATTTCGATTTTTAACTTTCAGGCCTAGATGTGACGGCCCTAAACGTGGCTTGTGAAAGCCCAATCTTGCCTTAAAATCATCCCCGCATTTAAATTGAAAATTTTGTAGGTGAGTTACTCTCACCTAAGATCATGGTGAGAGGAGCGTGTTGGGGAAATGATTTATCTTAACCCCTAAAAATGAGTAGAATATAAATTCTAAGAATGAAAAATTAGTCTAAGTAAATATGCGTCGAATAGTATTCGACGCAACGTCGAAGTGTAGTCGACGTTCCTCTCAGAATGAGTCGAAGTAACTCCAGACAGAATTCGACGTAACCTATGTCGACGTAACTCTGACTTCTAGTCGACGTATCTAGTGAAGTCGACGCACCTTAGTCGACGCACCTTCCATATTCTCCTCTCGACGTCCAGTCAGTCTGAAATCGACGCTTCCGTCGAATAGTAATCGACGTACGTCGATTTCTATGTCAAATTAAAAACACGCAAGATTTCTTTCCTTCTATCTGTAGATCTGAATTTTATGGAATAATACTATTCTTTTCTAGCCGTTTTGAATCAGTCTTTCTTTCTAAATGATTCTTGGCTAAATTGATTAAGTCTATTATGAATATTATTTGAAATCAGAATGATCTCTTTCCTTCTACAGAAATATTGATTATGGAATCTTTTCTCTCTTACTATTTCTCTGTCTGCTAATTGATTATTCTCCTATAGTATTCTTTGAATAAACAGAGCTATAAATAAGAGGGAAGTCGGCAGAGAAGAGAATGACAAGTGATCCACTCCATCCATTTGAAAAAGAGGAAAGACTCCCAAGTGAAAAGTGAGAAAATCTGAGAGAAGTAAAGCTGTGCTGCAGCAAACAACAAGCCCTCTTCTTCTCCTTCTTCTGAAGTCATACTGCTGTAATTTCTGAAAGCTCTCATTGATAAAGAAAAAGGCCTACAATCTTCTTCTCACTATAGAAGAGAGATTTCATTCACTATTTCTTGTGCTTCTAATCTTCTTGCTAGGAAGAAGATTCTTTCTTGTTTCAATTACTTCTTCTACTTCTTCTTCTTACTCTTATTTCATTTTCAAATTGTGTAAAAGAGTTTTTAGAATCTCTCTTCAAAAAAATTCAGTTGTACTGGTTCTAAGAGTCTCCTTATCAAAAGACTCAGGCTGGTTCTAAGAGTCTCCTTATCAAAAGACTCAGTGCAAGATAGTGAATTCCTACCAATGGGGTAGAAGAGTCTACCCAAAGTTTGGGGAACCACTATATTTCTTTGTGTTGTGCTGTGATTTTCTTTTTGCTATTTTGCTTAATTCTTGTTGGTGTGTGGGAAGCTTAACTCTGTGATTATTACACACATATATATATTTGTTAACTTTGCACAAAGTACTTTTAAATCTCTATTCACCCCACCTCTAGAGAATTCTAGTGTGGTTAACTGTGCACTTTCAATTGGTATCAGAGGGAGGTTGATCTAAAAAGGGTAACTCCTTGATCAAAAAGATCCTACCTCATATATATATATATATATATATTTCTAAAAACAATTTTTCACATGGCACAAATCAAAGATTATGCTTCCACCAGACCACCAATGTGCAATCTTGAAAAGTTTGCAGTTTGGAAAACAAGAATTAGGATCTATATGAATTCTATTGATGAAGATTTGTTTAATGTTATTTTGACAGGTCCTCCAAAGCCCTGTAGGAAGGACTCAAGTGGTAAAGTGACACAAACACTTGTCCCAAGGGCTGAGTGGACAGATGATGAGAAAAAGGCAAAAACATGTGATGCAAAAGCTGTGAACATTCTTGTCTCAACCCTCTCAGATGAAATCTTTCAAAGGGTTGTTGACTGTGAATCAGCCAAAGAAATCTGGGAGGCTCTTACAAAGATAGTATAAGGAAGCGCTGATGAAAGAAAAGATAGAAAAGCTCTATTAATCTCCCAATATGAGAACTTTCAAAAGAAGCATGAAGAAAGGATATCTGAGATGTATGACAGATTCAGTCTGATCATCAATCAATTAAGGAGCTTAGATAGAGAGATCTCTCTCACAGAGATAAATGACAAATTGCTAATGAGTCTCCCAAGTTCATGGGACTCAAGAATATGGGCAATAAGGGATACTAGAGGACAAAAAGAAATCTCAACAGATGCCCTCTTAGGAAAACTCAAATCCTATGAACAACTACTTAAAACCAGAGAAGAGAAGGAAAGAAGGGAAAACACTCCAACCTCCTCAAAAGATAAAAACATTGCATTAAAAGCAACATAAGAGGAAACTTTTGTTACTGAAGAAGAATTATTCAGCCTCCTGGCCAGAAGATTCAAGAAATGGGTCAGGAAAGATGGATCTAGAAGGAGAGAGTCAAAACCAAGGTATGATAAGACTCTTACTAAAGAAATTATTTGTTATTCCTGCAGGAAAACTGGACATATTGCTCCAAAATGTCCAGAGATGCTGAGAAAAAGAAAGATCTGAAAAAGAAAGATCTCAAGAAAAAGGGGAAGAAGAAAGAAAGTGGCTTCATTGCAGAAGCTTAGAGTGAGACAGATTCTGAAGACAACACTTCATCCAAAAGTGACAATGAAGAGTCTAAGCAAGAAGATCTATGCTTAATGGCTCTTGGAAGCACATAAGAAGAATGTATTGCTGAATCATGAAGTGAAACATGATCAGAAGGAAGTATCTCTTCAACAGCAAAAGCAAATAGCCTTATTCTCATAGAAGAATCTGAGGATAAGGGAGAGGTAAGCATTTTTGATGAAATAGATTTTCTCTGTGAAGATTTTAAAAATGATTTTGAAAGACTCTGTTTAGATCAACTAAAAGCTAAACAAGAAATTAAGAATCTAAAAGAACAAATTAATATGAGAAAAATAGAAGATACATGTTCAAAATATTATGAACTTAGGTGTAAAATCTATAAAACAGAAAAGGAAATAAATAGTGCTAAAATAGAAAATCAACTCCTTAAGAATAAGGTTTTCCAGGCAAAAGCTTTTGAAGAATCTATAAAAGTCAGAAGCCAAACACTTAAAGAAATCACTGAAAAACAAACAATCAGACATAAGAATCTGGGGCTAGGGGCTGATCCTTCAACTAGTTCAATACCCTCTGCCAAACCTGTTTGGATGAGCCCTGTTAAATTTACTAAACTCATCAAATCAATAAACTTAGAAGGAGAATCATAAAATAAAGAAGACTTCACTCTCAAAGAGATAAACCACTTTAATGAATCATCGTCATACCATTCAGAAGAAGACTCTCAAACTACCTCTGAGAAGGCAACTATGCCAAATGAAACAAGTTATAAAGAAACACAACTCCAATCAGAAAAAGGGAAAAATAAAATCTGTGAAAATAAAATTGCGTTGACTTTATATCGACGCATGAATGATAGTACGTCGGATTATACTCGACACAATCTCTCAGATGCTTCGACCTCAAATCGACGCATGAATAACATTACGTCGACTTCCAATCGACGCGACTACTTCCATGCATCGATTCCAGATCAACGCTATCTAGAGAAAGCGCCGAATACATATCGACGCAACTCTCAACATACGTCGAATAGATATCGACGCATAAAACCTCAGAGCAACTTAAATACAGGACATAGCTATTCTTCAAAAACTCTCTATCTTAACCCCAATTCAGGACCCTTTTATCCTGATCAAAACTTCTATCCTAATCAAAACTCTTATCATAATCAAAACTTTTATCCTGATCAAAACTTCTATCCTAATCAAAACTCTTATCATAATCAAAACTTCTATCCTGATCAAAACTTTTATCCTAATCAACAACTCTACCCTAATCACCATCTCTATTCCTCCCTAAACTCAAATTTCCTTAATCAAAAGACAATTAAGTGTTATATCTGTAATAAAATTGGCCACACTGCCAAACAATGTTGGCATAATCAATCCAACTGTTTATAAAATTAGACTCAGGGTGACTTAGAAAACCATAGGATTAGGAAGAAATAATCTCTGAAGAAAAACCTGGAATTTTCAGACAAAGTAAAAGTCACGTCGATCTCTTAATCGACGCATACGTCGATAGGAAACCCTATCAGACTATACCGACGCATACATCGACTTCCACTCGACGCAACGTCGACTTCCACTCGACGCAACGTCGACTTCCACTCGACGCAACGTCGACTTCCACTCGACGCAACGTCGACTTCATGAAAAAGACGACAATACTAAAATATTTTCGGTCACATCTACTGCTGTACCGAATAAACCTCGAGTTGTGTCTCGTATCGACGTTTCACCTGACTTAAATAGACTCTTCAGTTAAAATTCTGCACACTCCCGAGCTTCTCTCATCCTCCCCATTTCTCAGTCCAGCCATCTCTTCCTCTTTTTCACTGACCTAAATGGCTCCCAAGATCAACTTCGGTTTCGATATTGATCTTGAATCCTTCCAAGCCGCCGCTGAAAATTATAAGAGCATCATAGTTCTCTTCACTGAAGCTGGTTTAGACAAACTCATTTCCACAAGATGCAGACTCCTAGAGACAGAACTCACTGAGTTAATGAATCATGTTCAGATATCTGAGCAAGGAGAGATCACAGGAACACTCTATGAGACACCTGTCTCAATCTCTGCAGAACACCTTAGGGACACCTTTGATCTTCCATCAGGTACACAACAACACTATTCTATTTCAAATCAAAAGGAAAGCAAATTATTTTCTAAGAATAGCTAAATGAATCTTCATCATCATTCCCTTATCAGGTGATGAACCTGTGGATCTCACCCCTGAGGAAACCAAGAATCTATTACTCATCATGAAGTTCTCCAAAAATAAACCAATCCACCTGAAGAAAATAGATTTTTCTGAGGAATATAGGCTATTGGCAGGCATAGTAGGAAAAGTTCTATTATGCAAGATCTCTGCCCATGATGCAGTGCCCAAGCAGCAACTGAACATCATGGGGGCACTTGTGCTGAAAAAGAAGGTTGACTGGGCCAACTGCTTACTAAAAATGATAGGCTACAAATATTCTCACAAAGAGAATGCCTATATGAGGATCATGAGTCAGGTACTCCTCCACTCCTTCCCTGACCTATGTAGGTCAAAAGGAATTCTCATTCCTCCTAGAAAAAGAATGTCCATAGCCCTCTTCTCAAAATGGACCAGGCAAATCCCCAAGCCTGGTGCCATTCCTGACAGGACTCCCCCTCCTCCTAACTCTCCTAGTCATCCATCTTCACCTCCTCCTCCTCATACAAACACCTCTTCTCTACCAACATCATCCACACCTATAGCTTCTACTACCCTCACACCTCCTATCTTACCCACGCCTTCACAACTACCAATTCAATCACCTGCTCAACCCTCCTCTATTCCTCCACCTCCTCCATCAAACTCACCTCATCACAATGATACAATCCTCTCTCCACCTTCATCACCTCCACCTCCACCATTATCTCCTACTCCAACACACTTTGAACCATCTCCATCCACTGAAACTCTCATCACCCAGTGTATCCAGTCAGTAGCCCAAAAATTTCAAGAAATGCTGGATGGACACTGTTCCCAACTTCACTCCTCCATCATGCACATGCAAACCCAAATAGATGGGGTCAATGCCTCTGTGCAAAGCTTGAAGTCCTTTGTCTCTTCCTCCAAAGTGACCAAGTCTTTCTTAACCTCCTTAGCTAAGAAGGTCAAGAAGGGGGAGAAATTAGATGAAGAGCAGCTCTCAAGTCATAAATCTCTCTCGCACAAGTCCCTTCCTACTTTAAAAGCTGATAGTCTTGCACTGCTTAAGACAATTGGGAATGAATTAGTACCAGAGCTACATACTGAGGACCAGATAACAAATGTACTTTCTATAGCAAGAGAAGCTACACAACAAGTAGTTCTCTTTCAAGGGGAGGCTAGCAGAGCAGAGAGAGAAGTTGAAAAGGAAACTAATGTTGAAAAAGAAGTTGAAGCTCAGGGGGAGCCAAATGCTGACATAACTGAAGCTGGAGCTGAGAAAGAAACTGAAGAGGCATAAGTAAAAGAAAAGGAAGTTCTATCTCAGGGGGAGCAAGCTGCTGTGACTCAGGGGGAGCTGAGTGAATCACCTGTTACTGAGAAGGAGCAACCCACTTCTCTAAAAACTTTAGTATTCACTAGGAAAAGAAAAACTCCTCATACCCCTCCTGAGTGATGTGTTGAACAATGTTGATATACTCTTTCTTCCATGCTTAAATACTGTTTATGAAGTCTGTGTATATGATTCTATTTTCTTCTGATTACTTAACATATTTATTTTCTATATACATGCCTTGTTGTGTTGATTAAAAGCTGATATAATTTCTCCGTGAGTAGGGTTAAGACAAATATGGGGAGATTGTTGGGGAAATGATTTATCTTAACCCCTAAAAATGAGTAGAATATAAATTCTAAGAATGAAAAATTAGTCTAAGTAAATATGCGTCGAATAGTATTCGACGCAACGTCGAAGTGTAGTCGACGTTCCTCTCAGAATGAGTCGAAGTAACTCCAGACAGAATTCGACGTAACCTATGTCGACGTAACTCTGACTTTTAGTCGACGTATCTAGTGAAGTCGACGCACCTTCCATATTCTCCTCTCGACGTCTAGTCAGTCTGAAATCGACGCTTCCGTCGAATAGTAATCGACGTACGTCGATTTCTATGTCAAATTCAAAACACGCCAGATTTCTTTCCTTCTATCTGTAGATCTGAATTTTATGGAATAATACTATTCTTTTCTAGCCGTTTAGAATCAGTCTTTCCTTCTAAATGATTCTTGGCTAAATTGATTAAGTCTATTATGGATATTATTTGAAATCAGAATGATCTCTTTCCTTCTACAGAAATATTGATTATGGAATCTTTTCTCTCTTACTATTTCTCTGTCTGCTAATTGATTATTCTCCTATAGTATTCTTTGAATAAACAGAGCTATAAATAAGAGGGAAGTCGGCAGAGAAGAGAATGACAAGTGATCCACTCCATTCATTTGAAAAAGAGGAAAGGCTCCCAAGTGAAAAGTGAGAAAATCTGAGAGAAGTAAAACTGTGATGCAGCAAACAACAAGCCCTCTTCTTCTCCTTCTTCTGAAGCCATACTGCTGCAATTTCTGAAAGCTCTCATTGATAAAGAAAAAGGCCTACAATCTCCTTCTCACTATAGAAGAGAGATTTCATTCACTATTTCTTGTGCTTCTAATCTTCTTGCTAGGAAGAAGATTCTTTCTTGTTTCAATTACTTCTTCTTCTTACTCTTATTTCATTTTCAAATTGTGTAAAAGAGTTTTTAGAATCTCTCTTCAAAAAATTCAGTTGTACTGGTTCTAAAAGTCTTCTTATCAAAAGACTCAGGCTGGTTCTAAGAGTCTCCTTATCAAAAGGCTCAGTGCAAGATAGTGAATTCCTACCAAGGGGGTAGAAGAGTGGACTACCCAAAGTTTGGGGAACCACTATATTTCTTTGTGTTGTGCTGTGATTTTCTTTTTGCTATTTTTCTTAATTCTTGTTGGTGTGTGAGGAGCTTAACTCTGTGATTATTACACATATGTATATATATATATATATATTTGTTAATTTTTCACAAAGTACTTTTAAATTTCTATTCACCCCCCTCCAGAGAATTCTAGTGTGGTTAACTGTGCACTTTTAGAGCGCATCTAAGCCGTTGGTTCTCGTATTTCTGAACTAAAAATACTATCAGTATTCTTAGATAGCAGATTCGCCATAGAATCTGTGATCATGCGGTTGTATTTATTCCTCACCTAAAACTAGGTGAGAGAACGCACTTAAGTATTTCTCATTTAAATTAGAGCTTTTCCGCTGTGGCACTCGCAGCTGTTATACTAAACATGTGTAAAATGATGATAGTACTTCTGTTCTCAAAAAATGCTGCGGCAAATGGACACCAAACCAATTGAAATATATTTAGATATTAATACATGAAATTGAATCAATTGAATACTCAAACACTGAAAATCAATGAAAAATGACCATAAATTAAAATTGCAGTAAACATGGGTTAGATGTGAGAAGAAAAATGCAAACCATAGCTGAAATAACCCCAATAGGAAGAGCATAAAACATCAAAGATCACAAAAATAGAAATGCAGCGCAGTTATAAATGAGAATAATGAAGAGAATTGCAGAGAGAAGAGGTAGAAACTAAGAAGATACGAAGAACCGTCGGGTTTACAAGTGAAATGGAAGCTTAAAAAATTCTCAATGTAAAATTGATCGTGTCCAAGAAGTCTAACACGATCGAGTCGCAATCGTCGGTTCAAAATTTTTGATTCGTACACCCGACATACACTAACATAGGTATGGAATACCAATCCGCAATGATCAAATAACCACCCGATATCGATATATAAATTAAGGATAAAAATGTCTTCTCTTCGTACTACCTTCAAAAATAATTTGACCATAGAAAGAAGAAGAAGAAAAGAGCGGAGAGAGAGAGAGAGAATTTTTGTTGAAGTACTCTTAATATCAAGAGCAAACGGCGCGATTTAGCTAAGGGAAGAGCATACGCGCGGGAAGAATATATGTGCCATATTTTTCAGGCCGATAGAATTATGTCATGTGTCGCTCCCATATTAAACTCGGATGTAAATTTGGAAATGGGAACCGGTCAGAAAAATTCGCATTTGGAGAGAGATCATATTGATAATCAAGAAACAGAAGAAAATGGTGGAGAGAGAGAGAGTGGGGGAGGGGAGATAAGGATCTCAGGGGCGGCGGATGAATACGTGATTGGAGGAGATAAGAGTGCTTTTTGTCATCGTGTCGCCGGGATTTAGCAATTGACAAGAGAGGAGGGGTTGCGATCGTGGGCGCAACAATAATCCGGCGACGAGTGATGCGTTTTCGAGGAAAGCAGGGGAGAGGAAGACGATGGTATAAAAGTCGAACGTTAAATTTCGAGAAAAGCAGAGGAAGACGGTGGAATAGTCCGGCCACTCGCGGTTGACTTTTTTCCAAGTGCTTCAACTTGACTTGCACCTAATAATTAATTTTGCACTTAGAATATTTTTATTTAAACTTATTCAAACTTAATTTGCACATATAATTATTACTCTGTAGTCGGTAATAATAAAGTCGAGACCCACATTTAACACACTATTCTTTCTCGACAAAACAGGCTCTACATTTTTCTGAAGCTCATCCCGAACCAGAAGGGGGACCCCTGCTCGAATCCGTCCACGGCGGCGCCTGAAACTCCGGCCCACTTTCGCCGGGCGGTCGAATTACGCCCATTTCCTGCCCTGTTTCCGACACCGGAAAGTACAAAGGAGCCATTGAAGATGAAGACGCCTCCGCCAAACCCAAACTTCTTGTCAGCAAATAAGAACCGACGGACGACGGTGACTGAGAAGACGACGCCATTGATGATGCTGTATGGATAAATTGATCCACCAATGCCGTGTGCCGCTCCATCCCTCCGAAGTCCCCTGCTCCCTGCAACACCCTCGAGTACTCCACGTAATCCATTCTAGCATCCAACGATCGAAACCTCTGCAACGGCCGTTGCTGATCTAAAGGACCTGCCGGAAGATTATGCTCCGGCAACCGGAAATGCGGAGAGACAACATTCGGTTGCCGGAAACCAACGCTCTCGGGGAAGTTGAGCTTTGCCCTGTTCCCACGAAACCGGATTGCCGCCTCATCATAAGCCCTTGCGGCGGCCTCAGCCGTCTCGAAGGTCCCAAGCCACACGCGAGCCGCCCTTTGCGGGTCTCTTATTTCCGCCGCCCATTTCCCCCACGGACGCTGCCGAACTCCCCTGTATCTCCGGCGAACTCCTCCTCGCTGCAACGCGGTCGTGTTTGGTGGCGCAGGGGATTGCGTTAAAGTTGGCGAGCTATGTGCGGCACGCGGTGGCACTGCGTCATCACAAGAAAAAAGTTAGTGACAGATGCTGCGATGTTATGTTGATACTTGATTGATCATAACAGAGAGCAAAAAAAGTTTTTTTTTTATTGCTGATGGAAACTTGGGGTGAAAGAAAGAAGGAGATAAGGATAGGAAAAGGTCAATAATGGTGTCCTGAAAAGAGGACAAAGTTCTGTGTTTATCTGAGCACTATGAAGAATAAATAAAAGACAAACAAGATGTTTTCTTTCTGAATATCCTAACGAAACAAATTTGAGACGGTTGATTGTGATATTTATATGCTTCCAGAATCAACGCATTAAGATTCCTGTAGCAGAAGATATTAAAAAAAACTTTAATTTGCACAAAAAGGACCCCTGGTTCAGAGCACACCTGGTCTAGACGATGAAGATGCCGCCGGCGAGCTGCCGAACTCAATGAACCCTCTGTGATACCTACCCAACTCTGAACTCAGTTCTTCTCTTTCTCTCTTAATCCCGCCGGCGCCGCTGTTGCCGCCACCGTCCCATGAGATGACAAACGATGGTGATGGCGTCCGGTGCGCCGACGCTGCCGGCGTGTGAAGGTTAGTGGGAAGAGAACGAGCGGTTTGCAGCCTCCGGCTAACCGCCGCCTGCTCGACGGCGGCGGTGGGGTCTGTCTGGTTGCCACCAGCTACGACGTGGGATAGAGCTGACACCATCGCCAGCATCTCTCTCTCCCTGCCGAGAACAGAGAGGGTCTCCGGCAACGGCTGCGGCGGCTTAGGGGGCGGTGATGTTGCCTCCGACGTCTCGGCGGAGGAGGCTTCCTCCTCTCCGGCCGTGAAGAACCTCTCAATATCATCAGATTCGCTAGGGAGCGCCACCTTGATACACATCAAGAGTTTCAGATATACTCAAAAGTTGTCAAGTTGAAGCCCTCGATCGGTGGGAGCTGAGCAAATATAAAAAGGAAAAAAACAAAATATAAATATTGCATCAACTCTCCTCCGCTAAGCGGCCGACTTTTTTTTACCGGTGTTTTGATTTTTGGAAAAGAAAATGAGTTATCAACTCAAAAGCTTTCGATCCTATCTTATTCAACAAAGATATAATAATAAATCAATAATAAAAATAAAATAATATTGAATTCATCTCGGTGGGCTCGGCAAAATTCGGCTAGTCAGCCCATCTCGACAGAATTTAGCTCGTTAGAATTCAAATCGCCAACCCAGCTCGACAGAATTCACCTCGTCAGCCCAGCTCGACAGAATTAACCTCGTCGAGGTGTGTGTGTGTGGGGGGGGGGGGGGGGGGGGGGGGGTACCCCTGCCTTTGCCTATAAAGAGATGTTCATTGTAACAGGTGGATGGCAATTCACATCCCACGAAGAGTCGCCTATTTGAAGATTTAGCGGCCTCATCCGTCTTCCCTCGAACTCACACAACACTTGATTTGGGAGGGAAAGTTCATATACGCTACTGGGTATGCGATGAGACCTCCACAATATTAACCACCTCGCCTAATAGTAAAATAAAGACGATCTCTCACTTGTTGGCTTCATGTTTGTGTCCACTAATTTGGGGGCAAGTAACCTCTGGTCTTCCTTTCAGCTTGAATTTTTGTGAACCGAATTTCTCGGTTCCAACATTTTGATGTGGTGAGCTTGGATCTTGATCCGAGGAGGAAACACTTCAGAAGAAGCATCATGATGCATGACGGCAAACAAAAATTAGGTCACGACTTCAAAGTAGGGAGCTGGACGACCTCAGACGAGCTCAAAGCGACCTCTGACGAGCTCAAAGCGACCTCATCCAACGAGCTCATTCAGGCGAGCTCAAAGTAAACTCATGCAGACTGCTCATGCGAGATCATTCCAGCGATCTCATGTTGGCTGCTCAGGCGAGCTCATTCCAGCGAGCTCATGCATACTGCTCATATTGGCAAGTTCACACAAGCGAGGCGAGCTCACACAAAGCTCGCTTAACATGACAAGCTCAGTTCAAGCGAGTTGGACACTAGCTACGACTTAGTTTCCTTCCTCAATACCAATGATTTTCATACATATATATATATATATATTTAGTAAAACCCATGAGTACTTTCACATGACTAACAAAAAGTGTTATTTATGACGAGTTTATCCTCGTGAAGAGAAATCATATACTCCGTCAATTCATGCTCACAAGGTGTTCTCCTATATCCCGTGACTCTTTGCTCGCGATGATCTTCTTCGATAACTTATATTCCACAAGAATTTTTACTCCCTGAGATATTCAAGTTGGTATTCCGCGCCTCCATGCTCGCGATGATCTTATTCAACAGTCGATATTTCACGTGAGTTCTTACTCATTAAGTCTATATTTCATGGGCTCTTACTCGCGATAATCTTATTCAGCAGTGAATATTTCACGAGATTTCTTACTCGCGCAGAGACTACACATAATGTTTGCATATAAAGCACATCCTACACATATGTTTGCTAGAAACATCATGAGAGCACTAAGGCTCTGTTTGGCGCCGCGTTTTTTGCTCCGATAAGTTTGGAGAAAAAGGACATCGTCACAGAATGTATGTTCAGCTCCAAAACGGTTATGACCGCCACCAAGAAAAAAAAACTAATTCTCGACATAAAATAGATGAAATTTCTTAGGTGAAGTCGGACGTTCACCTGAGAAATTTTCTTGGCTAAATTTTGTGAAAAATCAAAAGGATTCCAATAATTTAAAAAAATGGGTTGATTGATATATTTCAAAACTAAACAAGCTGCGTATACCCTTAGATGTTTCATAGATTCACTTGCGTTTTTATTTTTCTTAGCTTTATCATAGACTCATAGATTTTCTTGCTAGGGAAGGAGAAATAAGTACGTACGCAACCTGTACATGAGCATCGTACAGATTTTTTTTTTCCGTCGGATCCACGATCCGGCCGTCAGCCAATGACAAGAAAAAAAAACCAGAAAAGGCACCGCATTAGTAGTTTAATCCCAGACACTAGCCTGCAAAAAAGAATTCCCTAGGAAAGGTACCCGGCCATTATCAGAGAAAAAATGTTTGACCATCAATTCGGAGGTGACCGGCGGAAATAGTTGAGCACGTTCATCGCATAGGAGTTGGGCAGGAATAATTGCAGAGATTGTCAGGGAGTTGGTCATGAAAAACATCAATCATTGTTTTAGGAGGCAACAACAACAGAACTCATATAGTCCCCAATCATTGGGGGTATGGGCGGGGGAAGATTGGAAACAGACCTAACCTTTGACACTATGCACAAAATAGCTTCTCTCAGAGGAGAAAGACCTAACCTTTGACAATAAATGCACAAAGTGGCTGCTCACAGAGTACCACTGAAATAGTGGCCCCCTATACAGTTGCGTTTGCTGCGGAATCATGCCCTCAAATCAAAGCCAAAGACATCAGAGAGGGCAGACGCAAGAATCCATTTTGATTTATGTGCACATACTCATGCTTCCTTCATTCAACATCCAGAGCATTGGTGAAGCACAAATGTTTTAGGAGGCAAATCAAGGGAAATATTTCTTTTATCGGATGATGATCTACTAAAAGGCAAACAGTCAGGGAAATGCCGACGATCTTCGAGCAGGCATGCCCTTTGCGTTAGTCATCCGCCCATCCTCCTCGAGCAGAGTGCGCGCGCGCTGTGTTCGCAGCTCGACAAAGCTTTTTAAATCTCCTTCTTCCTAAATGATGGGCATTTCAAGCGTGCCTTCCCCGGGGGCATTTCAGGCGTAAAGGGTTGAGGAACCAAACATGCATTTTCAAGAGCCACAAATGGAAGATGGCATTTTCAGGTTTACCTCATTGATTGATGTCGCCCTTCCACTGCTGAAATGGAGCAACAAAATGATATTCTCTCTCTCTCTCTCTCTCTCTCTCTCTCTCTCTCTCTAAAGATTTAAATGAACAGGAGGAAAGGAAACTGAAATGTTCCTCAATGAGAAGAAAAACAAATTAAAAGCTAACTTTGCCAAGAATAACAATAATCCAAGTTCTACAAAGCTGTTATGTTCAGCATATAACCAAAGGAAGTAGAACTTAATATACTATATTCTATCATACACCGACAGCAAAACCAGCACGCAGCCAACTCAGTCACTACTAGATAGCAGAAAGATTGTTATCCAGCAACCATCCCAAGCACGTAAAACACCGACTCAGAAGAATATAGCCTCTCCGGCGCGCAACCTTACGCATGCGTTGAACTCCCAACCTTGGCTTCGTTATCCTGCGGCCTCTGCAGAAATGGCAATTTTCAAACACTATCATAGTAATAATAATAATAAGCGGCCCCAAATAGAGTTTTGCTGGCATTGCTGTGGTAAAATAATGTTCAGGGGCAAAATGGTCAAAGCGTACCATAAATGTGGCGGATATTGATCTCCCCGCAAACCATCTCATGTGCATTGCCCGTTGGCAAGCAGCCGCTGCGGCCAGAGTTTCGAAGCGCAGATACACGCTGCCATTGCTGCAATGCCTGGACACGTGTGTGTGTGTAAACAAATTAAACAATTTACAGAATGAAAAAGTCTGGAAGCTTTAACCACAACAATTCATTGCGAGAAACTCGGACGCATGGACGGAAATAATTTACTCGTTCCGGTGGATGAAGCTCTTCCATCATTTCACTTCCAATGATAAATAATTTAAAATGTTCTCTAATTCAACTAAAATGTCCAGCTTAATGGAAAAGCATGCCAGTTTAGTTCAATTGGTGTCAGAGCCGAGATTAGATGCTTTGTTTTCTCCGGTTGGATTTGATGTATATGTCGTATCCCCGTCTGCTGAATGTTAGAGAAGATTGATTGAAGAAAGTACTTCAATTAAGATGAGGGATAAATTCCTATATATTCCAATTAAGGTCATGCTCAATAAAGTTTCTCTATTTTTAATATTCCATTGAATTCCATACTTTGCTCTGAGAAGCTGACAAAATGCAGAGGCGAACAGTCTTCATTACCCATCTTCATGAAAATCAAAGTGACCACAACTTCACCCAGAAAAAAAAAACTTAAATACTATCGAGAAGCTGACAAAATGCAGAGGCGAACAGTCTTCATTACCCATCTTCATGAAAATCAAAGTGACCACAACTTCACCCAGAAAAAAAAAACTTAAATACTATCAATTTCTTCGCCTTCCTATCCAGTGCGAGCGATTAGCATATCTTCTACTCGAGTTCATCAAGTACAAGTTTACAGCATTATGAAATTACTATGTACATGGACCAAGTAATGAATAAAGAGCATATATTCCAATTTCTCTCACATTAGGACAAAAAAGGTTCGGCTAAGAAGCTTCTTAGTTATCTCCTCAAACTTCGGAGGTGCCAGAATTCCATAATAACTCCAACAATTCTTTATACAGAGAAATTTAACTCCACAGACTATCTGGTGCATTAAAGACTTGACCAAGTCCTGTGAAATTGGAAAATTGATTGATATCTGGGTTTCTCTTCACCATATGATGGAAGTATCTTATCGAACATTTATTCCTCTTCAAAAACAAGAGAGTTCCTTAAGGCCGGCTATGGGAAAGAAGAGGTGACACGTACATTAACCAAAGTAGTGTTGCATGGAGAGGAAGAGGGCCTCGGCCTGGCAGGGAGGAGATGGAGCGTGGTGCTACGTGTGGGCCGTGGAGGTGGTCGTGTTCGGCTGATTGGGAGGAGAAGATGGAAGGGAGGCTCTTGCGTGCGGCTTGGGACATGAGAGAGCAATGCACTTGCGACTAAAAAAAATCTAATGTAGCAGGTCGCACATGTCAAGTCCCTGCGTACCCAAATAATTATTTTTTAATTGTTGGGATGCGTACCACATATAAGACATGTTCAGGAGTACTAGTTTTGGAATGTACCAGGTACGAGCACTCCAGGAAGTATTCATGCTTCAAGATGCGGAGGTATGGGAGATCAATTGTGGTGACAAACACCATCATTGGAGGGGTCACTCATGCTGTTGCCATACTGGACAACGCCCGGTGCACACTCGTTGAGTATGGAGGCAAACTGCATGAAGGAGGCACACTAGTAAGGAGGCAGTGTCAGGATGGGCCCGTGAAAGTTTCTGGACATTCTACGACATCGTGACGCCATACGAAGGATGAGTTGGGCTACGGGATCACCACAATCACAGAAGACGGCAATGTATCTGATAGGGTTGATCGTGCCAATGAAGATGATGTTGTGTTTGAGTAAAGTTACAAGGCAAAATTAGAGAGCCACAGATATTGTCATATGGTTTTGTCAGCAAGGCTCATGCCAGCAATACTTAACCATTCATCTCTTTCTTCCTTATCCTCTGTCGCTTGTGTGTGATGATTGAGTTTGATTCCTAAAGATGGCATAACGGATAAGCATTAGCAAGTGTTGCAAACAAAAATATATTACAGAATCGTTAAGGAATCACTTTCTGTGGAACATTAATCATTTTAATTACACTTTATTTTCTTCTTCTACGATTGGCGTTTTAGAATAATATTAGTTGATTTGAGTGACAACTTAAATTAAAATAATTAAAATTTTATCAGTCCATAAGTATTAATGTTTGGGGTTTTAGCTGATAAACCAAAAAATGCAGGATTTAATTGTCCTCAAGGTGGATTAATCATTAATTTCAAAGAGGTTGAGTTGAATATAAATCACACGTTTGTCATATGGTTGCATTTAGTGGGAGTGTGAAGGAAAACAATTATCTTAGTTATATCAATGTAACGAGTGATTGTTTTGTGCATGAGCATTATTATCCCTCAACATACTTGTGAATACTAATAAGGCATCAGATTAAAAAATTATCATTCTACAAACGACATAGAATGGGAATATTCTTCATGACTAATGCAGATAGGCATGGAGCCCTAGGATGCTTACAACAACCGATGAATGAACTAGTACATCAGTCTTGAAGGTCCAATTTCAATTTCGTTGTTCGATTGTGCACTTGGAGGACGGAATTGAAATTCAAAATAAATTCCTTGAAATTTATTTTGCACAAAACCCATTTTACTATCTATACCAGAATTAGAGAATTATGTCGTTGATCAGCGCTCGCAAATGTGTATATAAGACGCTCTTCACATTGATAAGTGTGGTTTTTAGTACTTTAAATGTTATACATGCCTTTTGGGTCCGGTACACGTTCTCACGGTTCTGTCAGTTTGTCACAGATTGCAAGGAAAACTGATCGAGACAGATGAATGTGGCCGCCCCAACAACAACAACACTCAAGCCTTTATCCCACTATAGTGGGGTCGGCTATTGGATCCTTTGTCGCCATTGTGCCTTATCTTTAGTCATAATCTCACTAATACCTAAGTACATCATGTCTTTCCTTAAAGTTTCATTCCAAGTCTTTATTGGTCTACCCCTCCCATGTTTAACATGCCTAGTGACTAAACTCTCACAACGCCTAACAGGTGCCTCTAATGGTCTCCTTTGTACGTGTCCAAACCATCTCAGTCGAGCTTCTCGCACCTTCTCTGCAATTGGTATCACTCCTGTCTTATCCCTGATACATTCATTCCTAATTTTATCCAGTCTCGTGTGTCCACACATCCACCTAAGCATTCTTATCTCCGCAACTCCCATTTTTTGCTCATGTACACAATTCACTGCCCAACACTCAGAACCATAGAGCATCGCTGGTCTAATTGTAGTACGATAAAACTTGCCTTTAAGTTTTAATGGTACTTTACGATCACATAAGATCCCTGACGCGCCTCTCCACTTCAACCAACCTGCGTGGATTTATGTATCACATCTTTATCAACACCTCCATCTTTTTGAACTATCGATTCAAGATATTTAAAGCACTCACTGCGGGAAATATCTTGATCATCCAACTTAATAACGAAGTCATCCGTCCTTCTTGCACTGCTAAATTTAAGCTCCATATACTCCGCCTTTGCCCTGCTCAACCTAAAACACTTCTTTTTCTAAAGTGTCTTGCCAATATTCAAGTTTCGCGTTTACACCCTCGCGCGTCTCATCGACCAAAACGATATCATCTGCAAACAATAAACACCAAGGTATTGTTTGTTGGATATGTCCGGTGAGCTCATCTAAGATAAGGGTAAAGAGATAAGGACTTAAAGTTGAACCTTGATGTAAGCCAACAGTGATCGGGAATTCATGTGTTAATCCTCCAGATGTCCTCACCCTCGTCACTGAATTTGTATACATATCTTTGATTATGTCAGTGACTGTGGCCGCCCCACTGGAAAAAAACGGAAGGCTATGAATTGTCCACAAATATTCGGCAAGCTTTTTCTCGTAGTCACGAGATCTGGTCGTAATAATTCGTCAATGAAAAAAAATGGAAGAATTCATTACTAGATCTCCATAAACCACACTCGGACCGTCGCTTTAAGACCAACGGTGGTGATGATTTATTGATCTGACCGTTGGATCTACAACAACCATTAGTAGACTGTCGTAGCAGGAAATAATGAAAATCGCCATATCATCCTTAATTTTTGAGAAGCTTCATATAGTTTTCCTGAGACCATTGGTAGTGGGACGATTTATTGATTTGATCATCGAATCACCATCAATCGTTGTTGAAAAGCCGGTTTGGGTGAATCTGGAGCATTGCATTAATTCTATGAAATCTTTCAATTCAAGGGTCTATCTTGTGCGCTTTTCCGAGAGAAATCCTAAGTTGTTTTCGGATTTGGGTTTCATCAAGTGGCCGGAGAGAAATCCAATGATTTCATAGATATGTGCACTACCCACCACACCCCCTTGGTTAAGTAGCCGAGAGTTAATATTTTATTCTATGAAAAACTTTGAAATAAAGTGGTTTCATAGAAAGCTTAAGAAGAGTAATTAATTTATTTGTTATGTGATGTATTTGTAGTTTTAGAAAAATAATAGCAACTCCTAGACTAAATTATTTCACGCAATTAAACAGCAAAATGTATTTGTAAGAAATACGAACCTTTCAAGATTCATTGCGTACCAAATAAGGATAAATGATCATAATAAACTTAAGATCCATTGTGAATTTGTGATCAGGAGGAGAAAACATTGAAACAAGTAAATGGGAAGAAGGCTAACTTTGTTACATAAAAAACATAAGAAAAGTAATAATTGGAATGAGGCATTACATAAGATTTAAATTCAACTAAATCAAAAAAGGGAGAAAATGACGCAAAAAGAACTGTTTTTCTACAAAAAATGGGAACATTTTTAAAACAACAATCTAAAACACCAGCGCATGGCTCGAAGACCAATGATTCTCTCCTAGTATGTTCCAAAGGACCAAAACATTCTTATTATTGTCCCCTCTAATTCATAGTAGATTGATTGTGGTGCAATGATTCATATTTCTAACTCAATGAAATTCTCTCAACCCGGATTCCAAGTGCCAATGAGGGCGTGGTTTCCATGGAAATTGAATGAAGTCTGAAGTTTGAGCGATAATTACACACAACACATTACAGATATCGGATAGTGGATATTGTCTAGTGCGGATGGACAGTCTGCATCCCATCTATTTCCATGAACCTTATTTCTTTGTCTAGACTTTATAATGAGATTTTTTATTCTCATTTTGCTAATAATGTATTATAAGTTTATAAAGATAATATTCTTATGTTTATTACATCTTTGCTATTGATCATTATCATTCCAAATTTAATTTTGAAAATCCATCAGTATTTGTGTGGCATAGGCGCTTAGGTATATCATGACATAGAATGAAAAGTATAGTGAAAAGATGTATTACCCAAAACTTCACTTATTTTTGAAACATGTATAGATTACATTAAAGTATGCAATCTAGGAACTTTAAAAGTTATTCCTAGACCATTTAACTCTTACATAACTGGTGAGAGATGTTGAATCAAGGGCGGACCTACATGAGGTCTAGTGTGGGCGGCCGCCTACACTGAATTTAAAAAAAAAATCACTAGGAAAACTACACTAAAATTATTTTTCGGCCTTATAGATATTATATATAATATCTATTCAAAAAATCTTCAACAAATTAGGATTGGCATAATGATTCTTGATTTCATGTTAAATTCATTGAAATGGAGTGAAAGGTCTTGGGTTCAAATCCTCGTGACAACAAAATATATACATTTTTGCCTAAATTAGCTATTTTGACAAAAAAACATTAAAAATGTAGATATATTTTCTATAGTTAGATATATTGTACAAAAAAGTTTATTAAACGTGTAAATATTTTTTTCTTTATTTAGACATATTGTACAAAAAAATCATTAAAAATGTTGACAGTTTCTCTATATTTAGACAAATTGTAAAAAAAAAAATCATTAAAAATATGAAAATAATGTAAAAATTTGACATTAATATAGCATAGATATATGGGTTCTGTTGTTGTTGTTGTTGTTGTTGTATTTGTTGATTAAAATTTCAAATGAATTAGTACTCCGCCCACACAGAAAAAATATCATGTGTCCGCCACTATGTTGAATCACCTTAATTGATGATTATTCTTAGTATTGCTATGTTTACTTATTAAATGAAAAGTTAGAGAGCAAGAATGCATTTGAAACATTTTGTCTTGAAGTCAAAACAAAGACATCCAAATACAAACTATGAATCTGATAAAGGGTGTGAGCGATATTGTAGACATACAAATATAGAGTACTAGGAGACTATTTATTCAATTCCTCGAAACTAAGGGTATTACCACCCAATATGCGGAACCCAAATAAAATTGAACAAAATGGGGTTGCAAAATGGTAATAATGAGTGTTTGAAGAACGTGTAATCGGTTCAGCTCTGTTTGGCTCTGTTTGTGCTCTAATGTCAACATAGCTTTGGAGAATCTCCTAAACTAGGCCCGAGGAGACTGCTTAAGCCCATACAAAGCCTTCTTTATCTTGCACACTTGAATCTTATTGATGTTAGAATCAAACCTGGTGGGATATCCATATATACCTCCTCCTCAAGATCTCCATGAAGAAATTCATTTTTACATCAAATTGATGTAGTTCCCAGTTGAATCAAACACTCGGTGAAAGGAGAACTCTCACAGTATTCATCTTTGATACTTTAGCAAAAAAAATCAGGTAATCTATCTCATATGTTTGAGTGTACCTTTTTTGCAACTAATCTTACCTTATATTGATTCAGAGTGTCATTGGACCTGTATTTTAAGGAATTGATCCACCTGCAGTCTTGCACCCTACAGATCTTTTGTCCTTTGAGCTTGAGACAATATCTCATGTTTCATTCTTCTTCAGAGCTCTCATCTCCACATTCATAGCTTGAACACAGTTCTTATCCTTTAACGCTTCATGTACTAAAGTTGGGATTGATAAGGAATCAAGGGATGTTTTGTGTTGCATAGAAAGGTTCATTGCAGAGGTAAATTAAAAAATAGGATAATCAGTGGAGGAACGTTTTTTCTTTCCTCAAGACAGTAAGGTCATCATGATTAGGATTAAAATAAAGGTTTATGGACAATTTAGCAACAGTAATGATGTTTTAGTGGAAAAATTGTAAGAATGATGAAGAATTTTAGGGAAACCCATGTGAGCAGTGGCACTTGAGTCGTTGACTTATGAGTGATCAACAACAATACTTGAACATTATGGGAATTTGAACTTAGGTTCTTACCAGTCATGGCAAGAGTGCAAGTGCCAATGAACTTACATAGAGAACCAATGAGGGTTCACAGGTGCTACATCATCAATAGTACCATCTTTTACTTCACATTGTATCTCATTTGCAGTCCCGGATGCAACAGGATTGGCCTAGTTATGTTGGAAGGCATTGAAACCTCCAGTACAACTCACATCATGCTCCTTACCATGAAGCTTGAAGTAATTTTCCTTTATATGGCCAGAATTTTTTGCAGTAGGGTGCGGTGTTTCTAGGTTTGATATACTGCACCAACGATTCTAACGATTAAGCATGATAGCAGTGTAGGTGCGGTGTTTACAGGTTTGATAGACTTGTCACAAGGGCAAATACATTAGTAGGTTTGTCATCCATTATAACATCCTTACGACTCTCTTCATCTCTAGCAGTATAGAAAAGTTTGGAGAGTGAGTGAAGGGTTACCAAGAATTTGTGCACACGGATGTGATCATATTTGGAGTTCAGGTCAGACAGGAACTCAAAGATTCTATTTATCTCGATAAAGATTGTCAAGGTGGAGCCATCGTTATTGCATTCCACCTTCGGATTTTGGTATTGATCCAGTTCTATCCATAGCACATTCAAGATTTCACGGTAATCGGTGACACATTTTCTTGTTTCGTGGAAAAATTTGTCTTCAATTCATAACATGGGGCAATATTTTTGCTTCATAGAGTATGCTTAACTGAGATTATCTTAGATCTCCCGGGCAGTGAGCAAGAACATGCAATTCAAGCTCACCTCAGGTGTCATCGAATTCCATAGCCATGTCATAATCATAGTCTTCATCATCTCATTCTTTAAATTCAGTATCAGTTTTAGCAAGGGGAAAAAAACTCCTTCAATGTGATTCAATTTTCTTCTCCCTTTCAAAATAGTGTGAATAACCTGGGCCCATTGAAGATAATTTTTTTGCATTGAGACAATAAGTGGGATGGAGAATGGGGAGATCATTTGGGCTAAGGTTAGTTACAGACGTGTTGACGGAACAAACAACATATTTAGAGTGGTCTGCCATTCTTATCCCCAAAGAAAGAATAAAGTAACCAACAATCAGACCGCAATGAAAGTGGATGATTGTGTACTGGGTTCAATGGGAGAAAAAAGATTCAAACAACAGCACATCGCAGGTCGTCAAAGGAAGCATATGTCAACAACAGCACACGATAGGTCAACGAAGGAAGCAAGAGTCAACGAAGAAAAGGTAGACAGATGAACTCAAATGATCAGGTCTAGCATCGAGGAGCAGTTGTCGATTGTATCGGCACGAGGCATGCGTCAAAGGAGATGACGACTAGAGATGTAATCGACCGGAGATGTCATTGACTAGAGATGTCTTCGACTGAAGATGTCTTTGACTGGAGATGTCGTCGACTATAGATGTTGTCGACTGGAGATGTCGTCGACTGGATCGGAACGAAAGCGACCAATCCGCCGCACGGAAGAAATTGGATCAGCACGAGAGGAGCGTGAATCAAAAGAGATGTCGTCGTTTGAAGATGTCATCAACTGGATCAACATGAGGAGAGATCGATTGCTGCAGACGACAAAGGAAGCAGGCATCCATGCAGAGGAAAGATTGATCTGTCAGAAGGAGAATAGTCGCGAGGGCACGACGGACGGCTAGGGCACGAAAGCTAGCTATAATACCATGAAGAAACAAAAATCTCTTATTCTTTTCATTAATCGTATGGTATATCTACATAACACAACTGAAGGTATAAAAGATCAAGTGCCCTCAAATACTATATGAACAAAAAAGGAACAATTAAATGCAACTTGTACAAGTAATAGTATTTACAACACACACAATACGTGTGTGTGTGTGTATGTGTGTGTGGAGATGGAGAGAGATCATGGATTCATTAGTATTATAGAAAAATCTTAATGCTTACTTGTCCACATAAATATGTTTTAAGGGGCCAAACTTGGTGCATTCCTCTTGGACATCCTCTTTAATATCCAAATCAAAATCTGGATCAGTCTGCAAACAAGCACAAAATATCAGCCCAAAACAGTTAAAACTTCAATATCTAAAGTCATGGTGCAAACCTCTGTGCTTGGATGAAACATGTTCTTCAACAAAATACATTCAGAAGGCTCCCCAATGGGCTCGACAAGAGTAGTTGCAATTAGAGCTGGAAAGGATGTAGGTACTGTGGCCGTCCCATTTCTGGGCAAGGGAATAACAGGTTGATTTGAAATTGCTCCATTAAGAACAGGCACACCAAGTGACTCCACGATACTACAGAAGAAAGAATATTCATCAATTCCAAAAATTTCTAGAGGTAAAGATCTATGTATCAAAAAGCCAACCTTGAGGCAATTCCAGTTCTATCCAGTTTCTGCATCAACATAGCCCTTGAACGAGCATTCATAGACTGTCAAACAAAAAAGTAAGACATGAAATACTTTCTTGTATAGAAGATAACAGGGGGGAAATCATTTCCAAAAATGAATCTTACAACCTTCGGTAAGCAACTATATAAAATAGAAGCAATTAGGTAAAGACATCCGACAACCTTCAATCAGCAGCTTTATATAATCGAAGCAATTAGATGGAGACTATGCCTTATACCTATCCAAACTGGAAGAGATGATTGAAAAAAAGAAACAATGGGTGGAGAACAGGGAACAAGTTTTTTTAATCCCGACAGAATTTAATTCATAAATACATTTTTATAGGGCTTAAGCATGTTATTTGAAATTTGAAAAAGTCACTCAAAAATCGCTCGGATATTGAGTCGAATTAAAATTGGTTACAATTAATTTGATTCATTTGCTCAATTCGGTTACACTAAAGTCTAAACTTAAATTAAAGGATTAAAGCCTTAAAGGGCTTCATTTGCTCAATTTCAATCCGGCTTGAGCCGACTCGAAATAAAGAGAAAAAAAACTCAATTTTGAGTTGACTTAGAATAAAGAAAAAAAATGCTCAATTTCGAGTCGACTCAGAATAAAGAAAAAAAATGCTCAATTTCGAGTCGACTCGATTCAATTTTGAGCCGGCTTGGACTCGAGTCATTTTGAGTTGATTTCAAACCGAAAATTTAGATTTCGAGACGAGCCCAAATCGCTTGAACTACGCTCGAAATCAGCCCTACACTTTTGCTTAATATGCCTACTGGGGACATGTGGGATGGTTTGGTTGGTAAGAACTTAAGCAGTGCTAGGAGGGTTCTCTTTGACATTAACATATTTAAAATGGAACCTCGTTTAATGAAATGATTAGGAATAATTTAACAGAACAAGCTACACACAGATCTAGCACAAACGGGAAATGAAACTGCAGATTGCTTTCTGAACTTACCAAACCACCTCCATCATCATCGTCAAAGTCAGTGGCAGCTGCTCCTGGTTCTTGTGATCCAACATTTTCAGTAACAGCTGAAACCTGATGCAGGCATGCGAGACCATTCCAAATGATTAATTACATATGCAGCCGTATTGATGATTATCTATATTACTTTAATACAATAGCAACAACCTTTATTATACGGCCAGCTATGTCTAATTTTCCATTCAAACTCTGTGCTGCCTTTGCATATTCAACTTGAGAAAACTGATGAACATTAGGAGACAAATTAGTAGATAATAGCTAATAGTTACGACACTAAAAATATGTCTGACCAAAGTCAATGCTTACTTGAATAAATCCATATCCTCTGCAATGACCAGTTTCAGGATCCAGTGGTAACTGAACAAGTTCTACATGACCAAAAGGCTCAAAAACCTGTTAAGGGTGGAATTGGCATAGGAACTTGATATACAACTTCCATAATAATACAAGAACTTCTAACAAAAAGTTAGCAGTTGAAGCCGTCTAATGAAAAAGTGAAGAAACAAATAACTCATACAATAGAAATATCAACAACTTTTCTCATACTTTGATGGAGAAATATTATATAAATGCCAAGAAAATAATTAAAAAAATGGACCCTTTATAATTCAACCTCCTTAACTTGTCAAAAAGAAATAAGAAGCTCAGCTCGAGTAGCATTGAGGGGGTTCAGATTGATGGTGAGAGAATCATCAAAGAGACAAAAACATAATCACTGTGGGTTGAATGGAATAGAAAAATATATATCACACTCAAGTGAAATTTCAAATGCTTCAGCCTCTTGATTTTGATTCTAAACTTCTATCCACCCCAATTACCGAAAGAATTGTCTCACAAGCAAGTATTTCAATGAAACCCTATCGGCTTACTATAAATTCAATATCATAAAAACCATGTATATTGATACCAATAGGGGAGACTTCTAGTAATTACTAAAATAGTTCATGGCATGGTAAACCTGAAATTTAAGAGCGGCATCCCAGAGAGATGAACGTTGCCAATTCATGTGCACTTGCAGAGTCCAGACTGATGTGCAAGTAAAATGTTAATACATAAATCTTAGAAGGAAAGAAAAAAAAATTATTTCTTGTATTCTTATTAGAATACATTGTGGGAAAGAGTAACACCATCAACTACAGGATGTTCAAATCAAGCAAAGACAAATAAAACTTCCAAGTACTATGCAGTCTATTATATTAATAGTACTTGCAAATTTAAAAAAGTTGATGATTTGTACAAGTCGTAACTCAGACATTATATGTACCATATAATAAAAGAACCTGAAACCAAAAGGAAATGTGAAAGACGATCTGTACCAGGCCAACAATTCAATTGATAAAATATAATTTCAACAGTGCAAGATATATCAATGAGAACTAAAATAACTTAAACAATGTCAAAGAAAAAGAATAAATAAATAAGCAAAACTAGCTAGTCTGAAATGTATCCAGAGGTGTGGTGAAATAAGACGAGTAATAAATGTGGAAGAGGTAAATCTCAATATTTAAAATAATAGATTTGTGAATATTTTTGTTAGACTAATTGGGAAGATTCATTAAGTTGAGAAAGCGTCTGCTTCAAACTAGCATGAAGCAAACTGAAAAAGCAAGCTGAGGCAGCAGTGGAGAGATGCAGAGGATTCAAATACTGCCTCCAATGTTGATGCAAAAGCTTGCCTTGTTCCTGTGTATTCTAATATTCCTTGAGTCAGTTAAGTATATAGTTTGTAATTAGCATTAGAGCATTTTCCAATTCAAAGGTTTCCCCATTGAGAACAAAATTTTAATTTATAAACCACTCTCTACTATCTTGTTAACACATGCTTACTATTGATCAAATCAAACCTTGCTATTGATCCAGCAATAATTTTGGTAGTGAATGTACCATGAAATAACTCACTAGAATAATTAGAAAGTCAAAATTACCAAAACTTTGCTCACTGGCATTGCTTGCTAGAACACACCCTCTATGAATATCATCAACATCAATATCTTCCCATTGTAGGGATAATGAGTCCGCTGTTGTGTTCGATGCGCCTGCCTTGTATTCAATAGAAAAATTGTACCCCATAAGCTTGGCATCCACGGTACTTGGCCCGGTGTTGTGATCTTCTACTCAAGTAGGCAGCCCAAGTTCCGATGGTCGGTGTGGATGACAAAATGGTGTCCCAGCAGCAAGTATGGTCACCGATGATGAATGGTGAGAACAAGTGCGTGTAGCTAGGTCACGTAAGCGAACTTAACTAGTGCCTATGTCGGACATGCTTTGCTGAAGTAAACTAATGGGTGGCCCTCCTGCACTAACATCATCATGTTGATCACCGCCATTGATGTGTCACATTCCATAACAAAATACTTCGTAATGTATAGCATGGTGAGTGCGGGAGAGGCACTGACCAAGGTCTGTTGGAGTGTCCGAAAGGCCCGATGTGCCATTGTGTCAGAAAGTGTCAACTGAGTCCTTCCAAAGTAGCGCATGGAGTAGCCTATCTAGATCCTCATAATGGTGGATGAATCACCTATAGTAGAATATGAGGCCCAAAGAGCCCTAAATTTCCTGTGTGAAGGTGTCCACTCTAACATTGCGAAGACCTTGGCAAGATCCATAGCTACATTATCCGCAAAAATGACACGGCCCAAATAGTTAATCTAGCGTCGAGTCGCCGACCAAAAGAACACGTGTGTGGTTCACCCGTAGTTGATGGTGTTGCAAAAGGCTGAGAAACATACGCAGGTGTCTAAGGTAATCATGCCACAAAGCATTGTAGATCAATATGTTAACAAAAAATAGCACAAACTTACATATGACAGAAAGATGTCATTTATTGTCGCTTAAAGGCAGGTCAGAGCGCTAGTTAAGTCAAAGGGCATTACCAAGAACTCGCAATAACTCCATGAGTGTGAAAGGACGTTTTGACCTCATCGTCGGAGTATGCATAAATCTGGTGGTAGTCGGAATGAAAATCTAGCTTCTAGAAAAATTGAGCGCCATGTAACTCATCGAGTAGTTCTTGGATAAATAGAATCGGGTACCTGTCCAGAACAGTAGCCCGGTTGAGCATTCAATAATCCACACAAAAATGTCAGTTGTCATCCTTCTTCCTAACAAGAAGGACCGGACTGAAAAGGACATGACTAGCTGAATGATGTCACCAACGAGCATCTCCATCAGTAAATGCTCAATCTCGTCCTTGTGGGTGTGACCATACTGGTATGGGCGTACATACACCAATGTGACATCCGGCTATAAATTGTATGCGCGGCGAAGGGCAGGCCCGATGATTTGACAAAAATTGTCAGCTACTTCTACAGAAGGTATATAACTAGTAGGAGGGTGTGTTGTAGCGAGTAGAGAATGCCCCGAGTGTTGTAGTAAAGCGGGCCTGTCGGGTAACCAAGATAAGCATGGACAAGAGAGCGTGCGTAGGGTAGTGTGTATGTAGGATTACACACATGCATAAAGTATCCCAAGTGGTGATCCATATACTAATACCAACTCAAAGGTGGAATAGATGTTGATGTCCTCCTACGTGTGTAGACCCGCCACGGTGTTTCGTCGACGTGCACGTCCGTAACATATACAGGCCCTGAACATGATGGACGAACTTTACAAAATCATCAATGTAACTACATAAGCCTCCACAAAGTCGAGTTGATGTATCTCACATAGACATTCAAAGGCATTCCCAGGATAGCGCTTGTCGTAGGAAGTATGAGCTCCTCCTTTAGCATTGCCCTTGTCATATGGCGCATCAGTTGTCGAAGCCAACACATCCAATAGAAGGCAGACACATCCATGCAAATCATCGCCAATATGATTGCTCACTCCAAGGATGAACTGTAACTCAAATGGTTACTCCGCCTGCATGATCCAGCGTAAGTGTGTAACGAGTTGAAATCGTCAAATGAGGACACCTCCACATGCCAAGGTGAGGTGCGATAAAAATGATGGTGGAGAGACCCTAGCATATGGTTCAATTGTGCTTCTCAGACCGTCAGATCAATGGATGCAGAATCAGCTGGCAACGGGGGCCCTTTCCTGGTTTGACCTTGATGGGAGACTTGTAGATTATCGGTAATGGTGGATTTGACCTCCTCCATGCAAGAAAAAAAGAATGTCCATAGAAAGTCACACCTCTTCAAGACTCTCTATCATGACTTACGTTAATGGTATTCGTCAAGCAAGAAGGAGGATTGTGTGCAGTATCTCTAAGAGGTGTTGTCGGCTATAAAAAGCCCCACAAGCTGCAGAAAGGACCGTCAACCACAGTAAATCATGTCGGAAGAGAGAATCGCAGCTTAGGGCAGACCAATCAGTGTATGCGTCGAGACGTAGTGAGATCGCATGGTCAATCTGAGTGTTAATCATGTGAGCCGAAAGTTGGTCGAGTTGTGCGACCAATAAGCGGTCGGCTCAACGTGTGGTGAAGCAGCACGTGAAGTGAGCACGCCATGCGAGCAGGCTGCAATTGGGAACATCGATGTTGTTGAATGATGAAGAGTTGGATCAAAGGTGTGAAAGAGAGGCGATGGATCGATCTAGGGTTAAGTGGGGGAAAACAGCAGGCTAGACAAAGTTGGTATAAATAGGTAGAATGCACTACATGATAGAAAACAAGAAAAACATTCAACGACGAAGCTCCTTACGTCACTCCAGTATTTAGCGCAAAGACTACTTTATCCTCCTCCTTCTAGGCCCTTCTCGGTCCTACAAGAATAGATTTGCATGATCACTGGGGCCCCCACGTGTGTCTCACTACCCTTCTTAGAGTCAAGAGTCGTAATTGTATCACTATCCCAGTTACTTGGAGTTGGCCAAATAAATCCTCATAATATGTTCATCGTTGTTGAGTGTTGCTCTAAGTGTTAAACCTATTTTGAGCACATGTTTTTGCCATCAATCTACCTCTTGCTCTTCCGATCATTTAGTAAGTTTTATCTGTCTATCTTATTGGTGCATCTTCTATAAATTGTGCATGCTCAAACCAACTTTTCTTTTTCAAGCAATCCCTCTTAAATTTGTCACATTCATCTTAACAATATCCTTTGAACATGGGGAACTTGTCTATTGGAGACTTTATTAATGGTCAACACTCAGATCATACAATAAAATTAGCCTAAATTCAATTGAAAAAGTTTGCTTTTTTGCCTCAATGACACTTGTATTTAAATAATACTTTGGGTGGAATGAAAGCAAACAAGAATTAAAGTCTAAACCTATTGAGATATAGCAACTCTTTGACTCCAACCATCACAGTAAGGCCCCATGGTATCGTTACATTCAAGGATTGTAATATGATGATTTTTGTTACTTCTGAAAAACTATGATTTGTGTAGATACAAAGGAAAATTGTTACCATTAGGTGAGTGATGGCTTGTTCATAGCATCTTCCTAGGATGACTAACATAATTGTGAAGCATCCCACCCATCATTACAAGAGCAGAAAAGAATTAACTCGTAGAGCACAACATACCAGATCATCTAAAGAAGCTTAAAATCATTTTTAGTAAAAAAACATAGCAGAAACTATGATATATATAGGGTCATGTTATATGCAGACCAATTTTGGTTGTATGCAGTCCAAGGATATATGCAGGACAAACTAAAAATCCATAGGAGCCTGTGAACCCGTTCAGAAATTGGCCTGCATATAACCATTTACAAATTGCATGGTCTACACAGCCAAAATGAGACTGCATATAGTTATTGCCTATATATATCATACCGTTTTTTAAACAATGATATCCTCTTAATTACCATCCACAAGAAACTACTGTAATAGTTAAAAATTGTACTATCAAAATTATCTACAACCTCTTCAAGCATACGATATGTTTACCTGACGGAGCAAGTCTTCTGTAATGTTGAAGTGCAGATTGCCAACATAAACTTTTCGTGCACCAGCTGCACCTAGTGCTCCACTAGTATTTGACTGCACAAGATTCTTCTCTGCCTCAGAAGGTTTGACCATCACAGGCTGACCTAAAAGATGGTGACCAGAAAGAGCTATTGCCATAGGCACAGACATTGCATCATAAAACTCAATGTATCTGCATCCCACATTAAAAAAATCATAAGTGCGTTGATAACTTCAATAAATTTATAACCCTGACAAAAGAGAACTGAAATAGGACAAGAATCATAGAAAAAGGGCTAAAATTGAAGCATGAGAAAAGAAAATTCAGCGCATAGAATTGATAGCCAAAGTCAAGAAACATGGGAAATCATTAAAAACGTAAGTTAAGCAGTAACAACATGGTGATCTATAAAGAATGCCCTACTATGAATCAAAACCCCACTATGACGCAGGATGAATATATTGGTGGCGGAAAACAATGCTCCAACCCTAAATGCAAAGCAAGCAAACACACGACAGATGCAAATGAAGTTACGAACAACCTTAAAATGATATGAGTGCTTACACACAATCCAATAAAATGCCAATTTAATGCAAGTGCAAATGTAAGTCCGACTTAAATTGACAATAAGCATTTAATTAATATAAGAACTTAACAAGTGCACAGTTGTTCACAAAATTAATTTAGGAAGAACAAACTTTAATTCACAAAATGATAAAGGCGCAAGTACTTTCAAGCGTGTGCAGAATAAATCCTGCAAATCCAACGATCTCACAATAACAAAACATATAATGTCATATCCAACAAAATATAGTCTGAATACACAATGTTAGAAAACAAAACTCCAAACTAATGACTTACGCATGCAAGCAGGGGCTGAATGAAGAAGCGACGGTGATTTTGGGCTGATGTAGAAGGCTGCAACGTGGCTGTGGGAGGGCTGTTTGGTGACAGGGATTAGGGAAATCAGTCACGGGTAGGTTTCTGTGAGAGCAGCTGGCTGTAGGGAGGCGGAACTAGGGGGATTAGGTGGGAAATAAAGGATTTTGCTTTGTTGGAAGGCCAAACAGGGATGAGGGGGGTTCGGATCTTGTAGTGGAGGGTCCAAGTGGGGTGGTTGTCGGCTAAGAGGGGAGGGGATGAGGCTCGAGTGATGAAAGAAGGAAAGGGAGAAAGGCATACAATGACCGGCGGCGTTTAAGGCTGGCGAGATCAGGGCTGCAGCGATTGAAGGAGGGTGCATGTGTTGGATCTTGGACAGTAGTGATCGATGGAGGGAAGGGGAGGAAACTGGAAGGGATCGAAGCCTTGGAGTCCACCAAGAGACCTCTCGGCAGCACACCGAAGAGGAAGACCGACGGTTTCTCCAATCGGATATGAAACCCACGATACTCCCTTTAGCCGACCCCCTACGTGCACAAATAAGTCCTAACTAAAATATGACACCCGAATCGGACGGCTCATATCGTCCGAGCTGATCGGGTGTCAACAACTTGAAATAAATAAAATAATACATGAAAAAAACTCGGAACGACCGTCCGGACGCATCCGCGGACTCGGATCATCCGAACGGGAAGCGGATCACCACGATCTTCATCACACTATAGGCAAATTGAAACCCATTCATTTATATGTGTTTGTTTCTCCATAGTTGCAAGGTCTCCGATCTGGGATCGAATTTCACATTTTACGAACATGGGACTTCTCAGTAAGGAACTTCAATTTATTAGAAAACTAGGTTCAATTGTAGATTTCATATTTGTGATTGTAGAAAAGAGCAGAACCTTGTATATTCTCTTTTATATATCAAATACAATGTATGAATACAAATATATAGGAGGCAAAAAGAGAAACGAGTTTCTTATACACAGTGTGGGACTAAAGAAAAGAGAGAGAAACAAGAAAATAAATGGGCCCCAATATGGGCATTTACATGGACTTTTCTAACACTCTCCCGCAAGCTGGAGCGTACAAATCGTAGGCACCCAGCTTGGACAGGAATTGATAAAATCGGGTACTTAGTAGGGCCTTGGTGAGAATATCATCAACTTGGTCAGTACCCGGAACATGCTTTAATTCTAACTTCTTCATTTGAACTTTCTCCGGGATGAAGTGACAGTCCACTTCAATGTGTTTCGTTCTTTCGTGAAAGACCGGGTTCTTAGCTATGTGTATAGCGACTTGACTGTCACATAATAAGACAGCTGGTGAGGGAAGTTTTACTCCTAGATCAGCGAGGAGACTTTCAAGCCATGTGAGTTCAGAGACAACAGATGTCATCGAACGGTATTCCACTTCAGCTGAAGATCGAGCAACCACAACTTGTTTCTTACTACGCCAGGTAACAAGGTGACCTCCAAAGTAGGTACAAAATCCACTAGTAGACTGTCGATCATCCAGGGAACCAGCATAATCTGCATCAGAATACGCAACCAAAGTTGGAGTTGAAGACGAGGTTTTGTATACCAGCCCTTGAACAGGGGCTGTTTTTAGATATCTTAGGATGCGTTCGACAGCTTGAGGATGAGACATTCAAGGAGAATGCATAAACCGGCTGACAACTCCAACAACAAAGGATATATCTGTTCTCGTGACCGTTAGGTAAATCAGTTTTCCAACAAGTCGTCGATAATATTATGGATTTGGAAGAGGAAGATCATCATCAGAGGCATGTGCACACAGCTTATGATTGACATTCATAGGAGTGTTAATCGGCTTGCATCCAAAGTAGCCAGCATCCTGAAGAAGATCGAGACAGTACATCCGTTGAGAGAGGACAAGTCCATCAGGACGTTTCGCGATCTCAAGACCAAGGAAATATCGAAGGTTCCCCAAATCTTTTGTTTGAAAGACGGAGTTAAGGTGTTGTTCGACCGCTTGTATTCCCTTTGAATCATTTCAAGTGATTAGAATGTCATCAACATAGACCAACAGAAGAACCGTTCCTGTTGTTCGATGTCGAGTGAACAGAGAGAAGTCTGTCGAACTCCGAGTAAAGCCAACTTCCCGAATAGCCTTACTAAACCTGTCAAACCATGCCCGAGGGGATTGTTTGAGACCATAGATTGACTTCTTAAGGCGACAAACTCGGGACTCCCCCGTGGTCTCAAACCCGGGAGGTTGTTGCATGTAGATTGTTTCTTGTAGGTCATCATTTAAAAAGGCATTCTTGATATCCAGTTGATGTAAGGGCCATTGGCGATGCACAGCTACGGAGAGGACTCGAACTGTGTTGAGCTTGGCTACTGGAGAGAATGTTTCCTCATAATCGAGACATTGTTGTTGGGTAAAGCCACGGGCCACCAGTCGGGCTTTCAGACGATCAATTGTCCCATCAGGAGCATGCTTGATGACAAAGACCCATTTACATCCAACGGGAGTCTGGCCTGGAGGGAGAGGGATCAGGTCTCATGTCTGGTTAGCCTAGAGAGCTGTCATTTCTTCGTCCATGGCTGCCCGCCAGCCTGGATGTTGGAGACCGCGGGGACGAGGAGCTCGCAGAGAACAGAGAGCAAGCGGTTTCGAAGGGTTAACCGCAAGTTCGGATCGATGGCTTTGATACCATGTAGAAAAGAGCAGAACCTTGTATATTCTCTTCTATATATCAAATACAATGTATGAATACAAATATATATGAGGGAGAAAGAGAGAGAAATTCCTTATACATAATGTGGGACTAAAGAAAAGAAAAAGAAACAAGAAAATAAATGGGCTCCAATATGAGTCTTTACATGGACTTTTCTAACAGTGATGTATTTAACAAAGCTCTCATTCTATTGTTTTGGAAAGATGCCTGTTTACAAAATTCAAGTGAAATGAAAAAAAATCCAACAAACATCATCAATAAGATACTACAAGCAAATGGATTGGTGATGCATCTAGGGGTAGAGTGAATGAAGCATCTTGGTATATTGTTAGATCATGCTAACATTTATTCCAATTCCTTCCACTAAAGTTGCATATAAATTGCAAATTTCTGGTGATTAGTTGTGCTACTTGTCTCATCAACCATCTGTAGAGAATTGGGAAAATTCTAGGCATCAATAAAAACTTCCATTGTTCATTTGTACAAGGTGTTCCTAATTAAATTAAAATTTGTCATATGGAACAACAAAGACTCGCTTCTGAGATACCCATCATCAGTAGATAATGATGTGGGATGGACAATTGAGTAGGTCAGTGGCCAAACCAAGAAGAACCCAACATGGCTACGCAAACCATCCAAACAACCAAACTTCATTTATATTCAAATAACTGCAATGTCCAGAATAATTCGTAGGATTGAAATTTTGCTTTGGTTTAACAAAATCTTCCAACAAATTGCAACCAGAGTCTTGATCGCCAAACAAATGCATGCTAGGTTTGGCATGCATATGCATGTCCGTAACATACGAGGAAGAACATCAGATGACATCGTAAATTATGCAACTTGACAGCAACAGTTATGAGATGGTGGCGGTGGCAGTTTGATCATGTATGGCATCATTACATCTGATAGCTGTCACATATTGTCTGACATGGTATTTAGTGAAAATTGAACCAAACCATGCAGTAGAACTGATGGAGATCAATCACACGCCATTTGAGGAGTTATCAGGTCGACCCTTTTTGGATCGTCGAGTGGACGATTGGTGACCGTGATTGCCACGGGCTCGAATTTTTCTATTTTTATGTACTTTTCTTTTATTTTTCCGAGTTCTATTTTGAAAATTAGATAGTCATCCGTTCGGACAATTCAAGTCGTCGGATGCACTTAACCTAATTTCCCATGCTGGGCTAAGCCGCTAAGGAGAGGGATCATGGGTGCCGAGTCTGCCGACTCCCGTAACCCCCGCTTGGCGCGACTCCGAGCAGCTACCTCCACTTCTCCGGCCTCGGGAGGCCCTACTGTCGTTCATTCCAACGTTTGAAGGTGACACTACCGCCACCTCCACCCTCTTCCAGTATCATAGCAGTCCCCCACCACCCCTCCCGCCTCTCCCAGCGCAGACCAGCCCCATTCAGCACCAGCTAAATCCTTCCCTACCCAAGCCGACGTCCTTCGCTCCATTCCCAGCACATCCTAAGGAGAGGGATCATGGGTGCCGAGTCTGCCGACTCCCGTAACCCCCGCTTGGCGCGACGCCGAGCAGCTACCTCCACTCCTCCGGCCTCGGGAGGCCCTACTGTCGTTCATTCCAACGTTTGAAGGTTACATTGCCGCCACCTCCACCCTCTTCCAGTATCATAGCAGTCCCCCACCACCCCTCCCGCCTCTCCCAGCGCAGACCAGCCCCATTCAGCACCAGCTAACCCTTCCCTACCCAAGCCGACGTCCTTCGCTTCCCAGCCCATCCCGAGCCCTCTCAAGCCTCCTCAAGCCACTGTTGCCACTTCAGCCACCTCTACAGCCGGCAGATCCCCTCTCCAACCCCTCCACGGCTTCACCACCTCTGGCCGAACACATCAACCTTCCATCCACCCTTCCAGTATCCCAAATCCCCCCAACAATTGTTTCCTCTTTGTTTCCCCCATCCCGCAACCCTCTAAGACACACCCATCGGCCAGCCCCCTTTTCCCCATCCAGCGTCTCTACAGCCACCCCCATTCGATCTCTGCACTTTCGTACCCTTCCCTTCCTCATCTAGAGCGGTTACGGTCTCCGCAATCCTCCTGAGTACCATCCAGCCGCTGGATTTCTCCCCAGCCCTTCAAACACCCTCCACCGCCAGTGCCAGATACTTTTTGATTCTTTACTTCAAGTTTTCACTTTCTTGCATTTTACCGGTGTACCTTAATTGCAAGAAATTTTATGCTCTAATATAATTTGACTATTTCACTTCCAATAGAGGTGCATTTCTTATTCGCCTTGCATTTAATTTCATTTAATTTCAGTGCACTATCATTCAGTTGGAATTATTATCCGCTTGCTTACATTGATAAATATGTGATCAATTGTGATGTTAACGCAATACTTTAAAATTAACATTGTTTAATTAGCGTTGTTTAATTAATTGAGTGTCGAGACAAACTACGTGATTGATATGTTGCAGTTGCATTAGGGTTAGGGTTTATATTGTGACACCTTGTTGTTCATTTGCATGCATGCTCGTATTATCATTAAGAAAATCCTATAGCTCCGCTTGTATATGATGTGTACTTTCATTAATTAGTTTAGGGTTACGGCATCGCGTGCACGTCACTTCTAAATTCGTACTGCGTCAAAAACCAGTTAACATAAAAATCTAACTTCAAAAGAATTAACCAAATCAACTCAACTTAATTTGATACAAAATTATAACCATAAATGCAAGGAATTGGCGGCCGGAGAGGAGAAAGAGATAGCTGCATCCACCTCAATAGGAGGTTTGTACAGATGACTTTACATATAGTTGCAGCAGAGCCTCAAACGGACTAAAATTGTTCAGATATCAAAAAATTAAAATCAAGAGAAACATAGAACCGGTTCAATTTTGTTGAGAGAGAGCTTTAGTCAAATGTTGTCACTAAAGACTGACTAAATTTCAATTAATCAAACAAAGCAAAGCATTAAAAATAAAAAAATTATGCATCCTTTGGACTTGAATTAATAATATATCTGAGATCTTAAGCACTTTGAACCATCAAAACATTCAAAAGACAAGTATTTCTCAATGATCAACATTTAGAATACCATATAAAGAGCATAGCTTAAGTAGGCATACCCAACTCCTTTTGATCTCCTTGAATTACGATCCATGATCAAGCGCACATCTCTGACCTGGAGAAAAAAATTCCACATGAATTCACCCCACAGCAGAAAAAAACATGCACAAATATTTTAAACAATGCCATGACATTCTTAGGATACATTACACCGCCTATGAAGTAAAGTTCTTAAGGCCACCAATCAACTTTTCCATTTACATAACACTCACCAAATAAATAGTATGTTGAGCCAGAAAAAAGTCATTATAATACACCTCACTGAAGCAGGGAAGCATTTACTGCAATAAGAAGCAAATGTAGCTCAATGGAATGCATCAAATATACCTGATGGTAGATTTCTTATTAAAGTTTTTATTCTTATGCACAAAATTTGTTGATGAAAACTCTCAAAGAATGGTACAGATAGCTACTTGAATACATCATATGACTATATAAAATGGTATACCTGACATTACATGAATCATGTAAATATCAGATCACTTTTTATCAGGTGGGGGAATGCGCTCAAAACATTTAGTAAAACCTAATAAATTGAAAAGGATAAGCAATCACAAGATCTTATTACCACAAAGAAGAACAAGAAATATATTTTACTGACCTTCCCCACTTTTGAGAAGAACTCATAAACATCTCTCTCAGTGGCCTTCAATGGCATCTGCAAACACAACAGATAAAGAAAAAATAAGTGCAACCAATAAATCAACCAAATAATAATGTTTGTGCACTTTCAAAGCATTAAACAAACACTGCATACTATACCTGATAGGCAAAAACTGTCCTCTGGTCTCTTTCAGGATCAACTTCAGGTTCCACCTGTTCTTTTTTCTCTCTGAACCGCCTGAAAAAGAAGGGCCATAGATTAGATGAAGAAACTTGACCGGCAGAATATGAAGTCAAAATTAAATCAATTTCAATATTAGAAAAAAGGAGAAGATAGATTAAAAAAGATAGCATGTCTAATATTCTAGCATAAAACTGACACTTTCCCTCTTAGATTTTTCAAGCATAGTGCAAGTCAAGATAAAAGGGAAAACAATTCATCATCGTTTATAACCTTAATGTGAGAATTTGAAATATAGGAGATTTTACTTCATCTAAAAACTCAAACATTATACCTTCCATCTATTTATACACAAAGAGGGTGATCACTAAAACTCTACTAGTGGTGTGAAACTAAAAGAGAGAGAGGGAGAATCTACAATGGACTCTCTTATGGGCTTTTAAAATTTGGGTTTTTTAACACCCTCCCTCAAGTTGGAGCATATATATTATTCTCAGCTTAGTACACATTAAAAAAAGATTCTTTTATGGAACGCATGATTTGTAGATATATAAATGGTAGTCTTATTATCACAAAAGATCAGTAGAGGGTAGAGGTGGAAATAAAGCCCGAGCCAGAAAGCCCGGCCCGGGTCCGCCCGGTTTTTGCCCTATTGGGCCCCTGGACTAGTCAGGCCTAGGCCTAGGGGGCCTTGCAAGGCCCCCATTTTTGACTCGGGCCCTGTTGCACCCCATAATAGTTGGGCATTTGCCCAGCTTTATTAAATATAGCTGGACGTTTGCCAGCTTTATTAAATATAGCTGGGCATTTGCCAGCTTTATTAAATATAGTTAGGTGTTTGCCAGCTGTATTAAATATAGTTGGGTGTTTACCACCTATAACTGGTGTCTGAATAGGCTTGAATGTGTGAGTGACCATTACTTCTAAACAAAAATCCTATGTCGAGAGATCCTTTGATATATTTTAATATTTTAATGCAGCTTCAAGATGACTCTCTGGGAGCTGCATAAACCGACTGCTTTGTACCAACAACAACAAACATGTCATGCTGGTAACATTGAGATAGATGAGTTTACTAACCAAATGCTTGTGATGAGTAATATCTTCAACTGGAGTTGTCTCGTCCTATAGTGCATCAAAGCATGTGGGCATTGAATTTTATGTAGGCTTGGTGCCAAGAAGACTCATTTCTTCAAGTAGATCCAGTGCATACTTTCTTTGGAAAGAAACATGTCTTTATTGCATCTAACAATTTCAATCCATAAAAAATATTGGGGATCACTCGTAGCTTTGGTCACAAAATGTGCTCGAAGATGTACTTCTATTGTTTTTATTCTAGATGAGTTATCATTGATAAGAAGAATGTCATCCATATATACGGCAAGAATAACAAGGCCCTTGTAGATTTTTCGAATGAAGATACAACAATCTACATTGCTTCTGCAAAAACTAATGGTAGAAACACTGAACTGGTCAAACCACACTCTAGGTATCTATTTGAGTTCATACATAACCTTTTGCAGGTTGCATACATGAGACTCCATCTAAGTAACATAGCCGAGAGGTTGCATCATATACTGTTTCACGCAGATTGTTATGCAAAAAAACATTTTTGACATTTAACTGAAACATTTTCAAATCACGATTGACAGCAACAGAGAAGAGAACTCGGATAGTACTGATATGGGTAACCGGAGAAAATATATCAAAAATCAACACCGTATGTCTGGGTGAACCCTTTAGCAATCAGATGAGCTTTGTATCTTTTTATTGTGCAGTTAGGAAGAAAATTGACAACGAAGACAAACCTACCACCAATAATAGCGTCTTCAGGTGGGATGGGAACGAGAGTCCAAGTACCCTTTGAGTTCAAACAAAGATCTCCTCATACATTATTGCTATCCAGCAGAATATACAAAGAGCTTCGTGATATGTTGAAGAAATAATGGTGGCAGACAAAGCTAATGCAAACCCATTGCAAGAAGGATTAAGATTTGCATAAGAAACAATATTAGTAATAAGATGTTGTGTCAATATTTGTTCAACCCCTTTAGAACAATGAGAATGTCCTGATCCAAGGCCTCTGATGTTATTGAATGTTCTAAAGAAGAAAGAGCTCAACTGGGAATTGAGTGGGAGTAGCACGAGTGGAAGAAGATATAGGAGTGGGAAGAACACGTCTTTCATAATGAGACGAGAAAGGTATGGTGATTGGTGATGCATCCTGCGACGCATCATAGATTATTTTTACTATGCATTCATCTTTTTCATTTCATGTATTTTTTTCTCGCGCACCCGTCTTTATTTTGCGGCTCATCGGATTAACCGTCCGGTGAGACCTTGAATAAAAAGGTCCAGTAATTCTAGGTAGTTAGGACGGAACGGGCAAGTTTAAAATTATTTAAGGAGATATATATTAAGTAGGACAATTTCAAAAATCAAAATATATAAATCAATCAGGAGGGAAGTCTTGAACTATTAATTGGAAATTCTCTCAAAAGGAATTATTTGGAAACAAATTTGGAAGTCCCTTTACTTGGAAATATTAAAATTGGTAAGAGATTGAGAGGGCAAAGCCAGCCCCTCTATTAAGGCCTCCCCTATCGTGAAGAACAAGCAGGTCGGGCAAACAGGAGATCGAAATCACGATCTTCCTGTTATACCGGAAATCGCCTCTCTGACCTAATTTCTCCATCGAGTAAAGCCGCTAACCACCGTACTCTTCCTGCGACGCGCCAACCGACAAAGTCGACGCCCTGAAGCTTCGTCGTCTAGTCCATCTTCACCAGCAACAACTCGATTGGTCGTCGCCGACCTCGCCACCAGCTTCCGACGCCCGTCCAGTCCTGTTCGCGTGACCTGTGTCGCCAACCTTCGACGACTCTACTCCGGCACCCTTCTGCGTTCGTGCATCCTAACGATAGGCAGCCTCCAAGAAGCAGAGTACTTGCGGTTCTCGCCCTTGCTCGACGGGTTTGGATTAGATCAACTTCTCTCAGCCATATCTTTGGGTATTCTTGCTCTAGTCAATTAATTTATTTGTATGCTCTTCGCAAAATAATCTTAAGCTTGACCCGAACGTTCAATTGTCTTTATTACCGTTATTTCATAAATTATTGGTTGTGAATTTTTCTTGTGGTCGTACTCGTCTCGCGAAGGATTCTACTCGTAAATACGTGAAAGGTCAATCCGAACAAAATTAATGAATTTCTTAACGTTCATAACGACGAGTTTGATTTCGCGCGCAAAACTTAATTTTGGCCCTCTCGGTCTACATCATATGGGAGGATGAGGTGCATGTTCAGGATCTAGTTCAGGATGGGTAATCTCTACTGGAGGAGCATGAATAACAGGAATAGATGAAGTGGAGTCATATGGAAGAGAATAGCCCACGAAAATACATTTGGTGACACAGCTAAACTTTAGAGAGCTTGTCACACCCAGTTGTTAGAACGTGAATGATGGTAATCGGGTATGCTTCTTGAGGTGTGTGAAGGCGAGAGAATTCTCAATCATATGGTCGTTGGCTCTTGGATCAATGAGACACTTACCCTGAGCAGCAACACACGCTACCTAAAGAAGCGGCAACAGAGGTAAAGTTAGACGCATTAATAAGAGCCTCAATATCAGCAAAGGAAACCACCTACCCAACTCTGATGGTTGATCAAAGAAGTTTTAGACTCATCAGCACTAACATTAGCCTAAGGACAAAGAGGAGGATGCTTCGTGAAGCAGACTGTCTTGCCACAGTAAGAGTAGATGGGATGACGCTCCCCCACGTCCTTCATTGCAGCCTCTAAGTCCATAATGTGTTCCACGTCCATAATGTGTTCCACGACCAGCAACATGAAATAATTCTCGGAAGGTAGAGTGGGCACAGTCGGAGTTCGACTAAGAAGATGAATCAGAATGGAGACGCGAGTGGCAGTTGCATCCAATGTGAGAATGACAAATTTTCCTAGAATCGGTTATCGTATCACCTCATATAATTCTGGAGTAGCTGATGATAACGTACGACAAGGATCCCCGCAAAATGCTTCTACACAGTTGCGATATAAGAAGAGAAAAGACAATGTTGTAGAAACTATGCACCGAGAGACTGAACTTCCTAGCAGTAGCGTCGGGAGAGAGAATTGGTCCAGCAAAGAGATATGAATATAGTGTATATATTATACATTGTGAAATCCTTCTATGTCTCGATTATTTTGGCAGTAGTTAATTTAGTTTACTAGAAAGATTTAATTTGTGGTTGTATTTATTTCAATGGAGTTGAATAATTCCTTCAATCCTTCCTTTTTCTGTTTGCTTATTTGTCGAATCTGTTGTGTTGTTATATTCTTAATCTTGTGCAGATTGTTCTAAAAATGGCATCTAGTTAATTGCATTTAGATTACATTGCATTGCATGCATAACAATTAGAGTTTTGCAAGTACATCAGAATTGTATTAAGTACAACTGGGTTGACAATATGCATTCATTTTTTATATTGGTTTAAATAGTTTCAACAAATATTTGTGTTGTAAATAGGGTGTTAAGTTGGCTCTGAAATCAAAGATCACTCGAAAATTTAATCGAATTTAGATCAGAGCAAGGTTTGAACATGTCAATCGATCCAATACAAGACTGAAGGCTTGAATCGAACTTTATTTTGATCAAATTATGAGTTTGTGTTGATTAGATCGAATAGGCTCGAAATTGAATCGATATTAGTGGTCTAGTCTATAACAGATATTTGCATATATATATACTATATTAAAAAGGGAAAAACACATTTTGGTGAAACATTCAACTTTCCGATTTTACCCCTCTTTATTATAAAATTTTCAATTTCTTTAATTTATGTGTTTTTCTTTAATTTTAAAAAATGTACTCTCGTATAAGCAAAGTCTCTTACCTAAAATAAAAAAATGTGCTCTTCCCGCCGCTCGCAAACCTCTGTGCACACGGAAAAAACGAGCGACGGACGGAGTATAGCGCTCGGGGGTTTGCGAGCGGTAGGAGCGTCGGGGCAATGTCATGGTTGGAGTACTATCGCGCAGGGCATTGGGGGCCCCGTTCAATGTCGTTGTCGGGGTACTGTCGCGGTTGGCCATAGGGGTGGAGCCCCGTTCCTGTCACTCGTATAAACACACACACACATATTATACATATATATATATATACTATACTATATTAAAAGGGGAAAAACACATTTTGGTGAAACATTCAACTTTCCGATTTTATCCCTCTTTATTATAAAATTTTCAATTTCTTTAATTTATGTGTTTTTTCTTTAATTTTAAAAAATGTACTCTCGTATAAGCAAAGTCCCTTACCTAAAATAAAAAAATGTGCTCTTCCCGCCGCTCGCAAATCCCTATGCATACGGAAAAAACGAGCGATGGACGGAGTATAGCGCTCGGGGGTTTGCGAGCGGCAGGAGTGCCGGGGCAATGTCGTGGTCGGAGTACTATCGCGCAGGGCATTGGGGGCCTCGTTCAATGTCGTTGCCGGGGTACTGTCGCAGTTGGCCATAGCCCATAGGGGTGGAGCCCCGTTCCTGTCACTCGTATAAACACACACACACACACACATCATTTTATACCTCATAAGGTTAATAGAATTTCTTAACATCGTAGTGGTAGTAGAGCAAGTGTATGGAGCCACTAATGTTTGCCCGTATTGGGTTCAAGTTCACTAGCAATCAAACTTTTTCCTTTTTGCAAATTGTTTGAAACTATCAAAATTTTTGGCATAAATAATCAATTAATCTAATCTAATATGAGTAAAGTTATACAATGCACTCCATGCACATGTTATGGTATAAGATCGGCATGCAGATTGCAAACAAAATACGTGCTTGTAATATATAACGATTAAATGTTAAAAAATTTAAACTTGTCTGAGCAAAACATTCAAAAATAAAACTAGCTCTAAATTAGAGCCCATTTGTTCTTAATACGATTTCAAGCTACTCGAAAATCTCCCAATTCAATTTCTAGTCAGTGTCACTCAAAATTGGAGCAGCCTTAATTGCAAAGAAAGTTTTTTTTATTTGAACGTTGAAATTCAACCTTAAGAAAATTATTACAACTCCACCACATTATTTTTTTCTTAGCATTACAACAACACCATTAGCCTCATCCCAGCTAACTAAGGTTTACTTTCCCTTCATACATCTTTATTGTTGTCTGAAGTATTAAATCTACTCTTCCCAAATTCTTTTGATAACTTTTATCTATTTATTTTAGGCCTACCATCTCCTCCTTACCCTGCTAAAGCACCCTGCGGGGCATCGAATTAAAATAATATCACGTTTATCTTCGTGCATCCTTATTCCAGCAATTTTACTTTTTAGTTGAATTTTATTTACGTTCTGTTTATTTCAACTATATCTGGATGCGCAATATTTAGCATTTTATTTTGTTGCGATTTATTGGTATGACCAATTAATAGAACCTTGAACGACTTCAAGTCAAAATAGGTGGAGGCACAGGCAAGCAAACTAAAAAAATCTATTGTTATTATTCTGAAATTTTAAAACTATATATATACATATTTTTGGAATTATTAAATCATCATTAATATGGAGAGAATATCAAAGTCTTATACCTCCTAGAGTTCCCCCATATGACCCTTGAATACCCATCCCATTAATAACTAATTAACATCATAGCCCTTATAAATATCCAGTAGGCTGTAGGCATCCACGACTCAGGCAGACTAGAAAGATTGAACAGAGAACTCTTTTCCGGTTCAACAATCCAGCACACCTTCAATATCACATACGAAATTATTGACGCACATTGATCTTCCTATTCACATCCATTCAATATTGAAATCAACTCGATCACTAAAATCAATAATCAGGTCGGCAAGAATCAAAATGAAGTATGTGAATCGGATATGCAACTGTATCGGTTTATAAATCATTTAGCCAATTACATGAATTCAATCACTATTTCTATACGAAACTTTTGATGCAGATTGATTTTCCACGAAACGTGAACGAGAGAGAGAATAGGAATCTAAACACTCTATAACACATACATCTCACTTTATCTTCTACTGTTCATTGATAATTATTTAGTCTACTTCCTTAAAATTACCATTATTTGCTCTACTTTTTAACTAGTTATTAAATCAACTATCTTGTAATCTTCTTCTTTATTTTTTACTATTACATATTTCCATTTAAGGCTCGAGTGTTGTTGTGTTGTATTACATATTTCCAATTAGTTATCAAGCATGTAAGCCGTTTTAAAACTTTTCGTAGCAAACAAAATTACTGTTGAAAAGCATATCTTCTGAATAATATCAAATTAGTTATTTTATTCGATGTGCTTAAGCATCTTATGATTAGTGGCCCTACAACTTGTAATATCTACTTATTGAATCATGATTTATCAGTAAATGCTTGAGCTTTAATATGGCACAAGAGACGACTGAAGGAAGCTTTAAGATATGGAAAGTAGATGGCACATTAAAAAGTAGTAGAAACAAAAGGGGAAAACTAGTATATATATCTCATATTCTATTAATCACCAAAACTTATAAGTACAAGATAAAAAGAAGAAGAAGATAGATCAAAGAAACAATAATGAGCACTCTTTCCTGTCCTCGTGGAATTTCAATAGCAACTTCCGGTGTTTTAGAACTATGATTTTGTCCCTTCTACAATGCTAGTCTCCCCTTATTTATAGTGTCCCAATGGATGGGCTGATGGAAAACAAGCTTTGGGTAAGAACGCCCCAAGTCATTCACAGTAATGCTATGAATCTATCAGTAGTCATTTTGGCCAAAGGTTGCTTCATATTCTCTGTTACTCAAATGTCCCGGTTGTCAAAACGAGCTTCCCTGACAAGGGCATCTTCTAGCCATTAGATCACCAAGGTGTCATGTTGAAGTTTTGTGTAGATCCATACTCTTGTCAGGTGCTTTCTTGGGTGATAGGTTGTTGTCAACATCACTATCAAGCTCTTCCCACCAGCAATGTCATCAAGAGTTTATGGACAATCACCCCTAGGATGTCTATCATCCCTTCCTAGGTAATGTTGAAATCTTAGGGGGGATAATTTGGGAGGCGCATTATTATCGCTTGGAGCAAGTTAAAATGGATAAGAGAAACTTCAACTATCATTGCATAGCCAATGATGCATCATTCATCAATTTTTCATCATGCGCTCTAAAGGTGTGGGTTTCCTTTTGGGCATACAAATTGTTTGGTTCTAGTTTATTTTATTTTGCTTGCCTTTACTACCTCCTTGAAAGATTTATTTATTTTTAAATCTGATTGCTCTCCTCCACAAATCTTTGAAGGTAACGGGAGTGAGTCTGCTTAATTCCGAACTTACCCAACACAAGCGCCCCTCTCACCTATAAACCAGTCAGTCGCGGTTGCTCCCGCAACAACTAAACCTTTTAATCTTACTTGAAAAGACAAAGATGGAGGTTCCTAATGTTGTGGGATGGTTGCTTCTTTCGAAAACCTTGCTTCTCCTCTGTCTATGGTGGTGGTTGGCTTTCCGTTAGTGGAGACCTACATATTCGATGTCCCGAGCGTGTCATCATACTTTGTGGTCAAGCTCATACCTCAAGTGAAGTAGACGAACATCGTATAAAGTGAGGAAGTGGTCAACACATCATTATCTACAATTCTACATACACTTTTGATAATAAATATTAACTACACAAGGCAATTTATCTACATGCAATCCTATCATTATGTGTTGGGTGATGCCGTGATGGAGCTCCTAAAGTCGAGTCCCGAGTCACTCGTTTTCGCAGATGTGTTGCCATCTCAGTGGCTGAGCGGAGGACTATAACTATTTACTTCAGCGAGTACTTTTGCAAGAACGTTAGGGTCCTAGAAACAGCTAAAGTGAGGGGAAGGAAGCTCATAATTAAGTTACAATAATATTTGGAGCACATTAATTATCAAGGAGTTTAAGAACTAAATCTCAATAGGTATCTATTCGTCACAATATACCCTAAAACAACAGGATCCGAGGAATATAACTATTAACTAATAAATTATGGCAAGATGGTGAAAAATGAGGCATCAATAAAAAATCTAGCATTTCTCCAAGCTAAAGATCAATTTTAACTTAAATCCTATGAATTCATTCCTCTTCATTTCATCCCTCCCCTCCCTCCAACAAACTATTTGGGTCACGATACATGTTCCATATGCAGTCAACAGAACCTTGATAGCAGTTAAAATGTGCTGGAAAACAATCTGAAAACGAAGAACTGGAGATAACATGTATTATGTAATGATGAAATAAAAATCTTTACTTTATCCCAAAGTAAATAAACAAATGGCAGAAACACGAATGCTAACTCTTCCCACATAGTAAACAATTTACAGATGAAAAATCACTTAGATCGTATAAATAGTACTGCACCTGCTGTCCCTCTCATCTCTTTCCCTTCTTTCGCTGCTCCTAGCCCTTTCGATGCTCCTAGCTCTTTCGCTGCTTCTAGCCCTCTCCGTTTCTTTTAAGTACTCAATATCATGCCTCCTGGAACTGCTGATGCTCCTCCTCGATCTTTCCCTTTCCTTCTCCCTGTCCCGTTCCCTCTCTCTATCCCTCTCCTTCTCCCTGTCCCGCTCCCTCTCTCTTTCACGGCTCTCTCTATCCCTGCTCCTCTCTTTTTCCTTATCATTTTCCTTTCCCCGGTGCTTATCTTTCTCCTCCCTCTCCTTATCCTTCTCTTTCTCCACATCCCTTTCGTGATGAACTCTGTCCCTTTCTCGTTCCTTGTCGGAGCTCCTACGGCGGTCCTTGTCCTCCCGCCGATCAGATCGGTCCCTGTCCTCGCGATCCCCCATCCGACCATTCTCTTCCGTCTTCGATCTCTTTGACTCGCGGGTCTTGCGGTCGCCACCATCCTTCTCGTCTTCACGGTGGTGTCGAGAGTTGCGATGCTCTCTCTCCTTGCGAATCTGGGACTCCTCGACCGATTTCTCCAAGTAGTCATACTCGTCGAAATCCATCATCAGGCAGCGCCGGAAACCTGTGAAGGATTGAGGATAACAAGGAAATGGGAGCCAATTTTCGGAACGGGGTTTAGGGCTTAGCGGGACAGACGAGAATGGGGCGGAGTTTTCCTACGGCGAAGAGATTGTGTTACCTGCGACTTTAGGTTGAGCTTTTTTTTAGCGTTGATATTATCTCTGTCTATTTGTAGCTCCGTATTATTTCATTTATTTGTGTATTTCGGAATTATAATTTTACCTCAATATGATATTTATAGACTAAAAATTTTATAAAAAAAAAATCGAAAGATTGAGGTTCTGTTTGGGGGAAAATAATTCTATACATTCAACGCAGCATGTTTTGGTGCGTGAATAAATAGTTTTTTTTATTGGGGCCCACTTTCATTTCGAAATTTTGGAGCTCCTGCGCCGCAACAGTTTGACGTCCTTTCTTTTCTCCGCCTCTCCGCCTCCCCGCCGGAAATCTCGCTGCTCCGCCGAAAATCTCGCCGCTTTATTGTAGGTAGCATCAAATCTTCTCGCGAGTCTACCCCATTTTTTCTATTTTCATTTCCTTTGAAGTTTCGTTGTCGTCAGCTTCTCCACTGGAGCCGGAAGACGAAGTGAGCTGTTGTTTTCGGTTCAGAGTGAGCTGTTGTAGTTGCAGTTGTTTTTAGTTTCAGAGTTTGTTTGCAGTTTGTTTAGTAGTAGTTGCAGTTGTATTTAGTATGCAAAATAATGAATAAAACGTGTGAAGGTTGTTTTTTGACTTGAGAAAATTCATATGAAGGTTAGTATATTTTTAACTAAAATTGAACTGCAAATAAGGAATAAAATACAGTCCATTTTAAAAACAGTTGAAAATTTCATACTAAATGCAGTTGAAAAATAAATTGTAAGAAACTGAGTTAAAGGGGACGGAAGAATGAGGAAAAAGTAGCGTTTCGGGACAAAAATGATGAATGATGAATGAACAAAAAAATGACTTACAATGTCCATTTCCTCAGCCAGAAACTGAAACAAGCAGTGAGCTGAAACCAAACCTCGCCGGAAACTGGACAAGCAGTGAGCTGACGACGGGAATGGTGAGGAAGATCCATCGTATTTGGTGGTCGCGAGGGTTTTGCAGCGAGATTTTTGGCGAAGAGATTTCCGGCGAAGAGGCGGAGAAACACTAGGGCGGCGAACTGAGGCGGGAGCTCCAAAATTTCGAAATGAAAGGCGGGCCCTAGTAAAAAAAACTATTTATTCACGCACCAAGGCATGCTGCGTTGAATGTATAGAATTATTTTCCCTGTTTGGGGGGGGGGATTTATTTTCACCGGTCAATAGATTGGGTCGTAACCGCTTGATCGGTGAAAATAAGTCCCCCCCCCCCAACAGAGCCTGAATCAGTTAGTTTATTCAGATTGAGTAATTCTCATCTCTAGATATCTGATTAGAAAACTATAGGTGAAAGATTTTGGACAAATATTTTGTTGAGGAATTTCGCCGAACACTTTACGTGCAAGTAACACACACTCAATTCGCATTTCGAGGAAGATGATGAGACTCCTTGGATATCTAAGCATATAACATGCTCAAGAGTTCATGGAAGATTCATCTTCAAGCTTTATAAATCTGGTTTTTTTGCGAAAAGCCAAATAAGGTTTGCTACGGGATCCGGATATTTAATTCATTGTAGCTCAACGAGTATGCCTTCTTCTGTCGCTCAAGTTCTCGCTTCCATGCCTAGAAGTCCAGCATGTGGTTCAGGACGGTTGTTTTAATCATCGCGTTCATTTCCTCCAGTGTGGACTTCACATCGACGCAAATTGGTATGTGTGGCTGCTTGTTTTTCTCGATCTCAGTGAGATCGATGTTGATCTGGACGATTTTCGACCGTGAGGCGAAAGGTTCCAATTTTTCGGTGATGCAGTCATTGAACCACTCCAATGGCGAAGAGGAGGTCGCATTTGCCTACTGCGTAGTTGGCATAGACTAAAGTGAGTGGGGTAGATGCCCGGGCGGAGAAGCTTCACCTAGGGACTAAAGTGAGTGGTATTGACACAATTCGCATTCCGAGCATTTTTGAACGCATCCATCTTATCGAAGCCGTTTCTCCCTCATGTGATCACCGTTTTTAATGTATAAGTAGTTAAAATTCATTGCATCGACGAAAGAAATCCAAATACATTAACCAGTTTTCAAAAATCTTGAGGGGCTCGGGCCCCCGCCCCTAGATCTGCCCTTGCGTTTGGCATAGTTGCATCAACAGCATCATTCCGCGAGTTTTGTTACAACATCGCGCCAAAATTCTATTTATGCACGACGGTGGCCGCAGCAAGACGCGCCCCCACTCCAATAATCCGCATAACACTGCGGTTCATATACCCAACATTCTCTTCCCTGCTGCCAGCATGAGGAGCATGCGCCTTTCTCCTTCTTTCGGTAGTCATATCATATAAATGCAGAGTCTTCGGTGGCCTTCAGTGAACTTCGGCAACCTTCATTAAACATCGGCGAGAGCCTCGGTTTTATTTCGCCTCGCGGTCGCAAACCAGCAACTAGTTCCAGCTTCTTCATGATTGACGATGACGACCAAATTGATCTCCTCCAGTCACCTCACGACAGGAATTCACCACTGTTTTCCCTAACATGTAATTGTGACAGGTGTACATCTTGTCCAACAGTGAACTCCAGCAAAACCTGTATACGAGCTCGTGCACATCACAGCGCACTCATCTCAAAGCTCGCACGAATCGCGAGACCACTTGATCTCGCGCGTCAACGGCTGATCTCGCTGCACTGCACGGTGCAGTGCACTGCATCCCCCCTTTTTCCGTTTTTTTCTTATTGGCATCTTTATTATTATTTACGGGTCTGGCTATCTAAAATGAAAATTTGTGTTTTAATCTAAGGCTTCGTTCGTATGGAAGGATTTCAGAGTTGAGAATTGGAAGGAATTAGAATCGAAATTTGTTGCGGGTCGCTCAACGTTCTTTCAGACCGGGCGAATCGAACCGTCTTAGCCCGAGAGTGAATCGAGCGCGCAAGCAGTCACAGAGAGAACGAACAGGTGGCAAGAAGATATTTTTACCGTGGAAAACCCGGAAAGAGTGAAAAACCACGTGGTCGGATCAGCGCTGATCAAATTTCACTATGCGGTGGAGCGTTACAAGTAATGGTGCGAGAATCGGGAGCGACAGGCCGCTCCCGTTACAATGGTAATTGAATGAAAGTCTCTGAGGGTGACAGGTCACCTCTCAGAAAAACTAAGTACTTTTCTTGGCCGGGAAATCTTCAAAGTCCGCAGAAGATCTTCAAGCGACGATGGTGGTCTTCAAGCGACGAAGGAGTTCTTCGAAGGTTGAAGGAGGTCTTCGAGTGTTGATGAAGGTCTTCGAACGTTGAAAGAGATCTTCGGGTTCCGAAGGAGTTCTTCGAGCGCCGAAGGAGATCTTCGAGTTCCGAAGGAGATCTTCGAATGCTGATGAAGATCTTCAAGGGAATTCCAGAGAGCTCTCTCCCGTGTAGAAAATTCCAAGTCCTTTGAAATGAAGCTATGAGGTTCCTTTTATAGCTTTTGAGGGTGGTTAGGGTGGTTATGGTGGTTAGGACGGCTATCCGCACCCCACAACCAATTTATGTGCTATATGCACATTTATCATGAATATGGCTATGCGCACACTAGTTTGTATAGTTTTTAGGATAATATGTATTCATATGACGGATATGGTTACGCGCACACCATAACCATATTATTTGCTAGACGCAGACCGGATGCCCACTCATCATGAATATGGCTATGTGCACACCAATTTGTATAGTTTGGTGATGATATGTATTCATATGACGGATATGGTTATGCGCACACCATAACCATACTATTTGCTAAACGCAGACCGGATTGAAGATTTTTACCATTTATACCCCCATGCTGGAGGATTTTCACTATTTGCACCCCATGATGTGGAATTTCGCTATTTGCACCCCATGATGTGGAGTTTCCCTATTTGCACCCCATGATGTGGAGTTTCACTATTTGCACCCCATGATGTGGAGTTTCAATATTCGCACCCCCATGTTGGAGGATTTAACTATTCGCACCCCCATGTTGGAGGATTTTACTATTTGCACCTCATGAGGTGGATTCTTACTATTCGCACCCTATGATGGGTGGTTACGGGTTTAGCGAGATTTGCCTTGATCGTCCTCGTTTTCTCCGCCGAATGAGGCGGGAGAGGCCGGGCGAGCGCGTCCGTTGGTCAAGCGAGGCCGACCGGGGACGAGACGAGAGGGGTCGGAGAGTGCGCCCGGCGGCGAGGGAGGCCGACCGGCACAGCGCCCACCGCCCGGCCACGCTCGGTGCCGGGCGGTACCGCGCGGCGCTAGGGGCGCGGTGTCGCCGCGCGGCATTAGGCGCGCGGCACCGCGCGATGTCGGGCGCGTGGTGCCGCGAAGGGTGCCGCCGCGCGGTGCCGCGCGGCGTTAGGCGCGCGGCACCGCGCGGCGTTAGGTGCGCGGTACCGCGGTGCCGTGCCGCCGCGCGGCACCGCGCGGCGTTAGGTGCGCGGTGCCGCGGTGCCGTGCCGCCGCGCGGTGCCGCGGTGCCGTGCCGCCGCGCGGTGCCGCGGTGCCGTGCCGCCGCGCGGTGCCGCGGTGCCGTGCCGCCGCGCGGTGCCGCGGTGCCGTGCCGCCGCGCGGTGCCGCGGTGCCGTGCCGCCGCGCGGTGCCGCGGTGCCGTGCCGCCGCGCGGTGCCGCGGTGCCGTGCCGCCGCGCGGTACCGCGCGGCGTTAGGTGCGCGGCACCGCGCGGTGTCGGGCACGCGGTGCCGCGCGCGGAGTCGCCGCGCGGGACCGTGCGGTGCCGCGCGGCGTTAGGCGCGCGGGACCGTGCGGTGCCGCGCGGCGTTAGGCGCGCGGCACCGTGCGGCCGCGCGCCTGCGGGATGCCGCGCGGCCGGGGGTGCCGCTCGGCCGCGTGGTGTCGGGCGGCCGCGCGGCTGCGCGGTGCCGCGGTCGCGCGGCCGTGCGACGCCGCGTGGCCGCGGGATGCCGCGCGGCCGGGCGGTGTCGCGCGACCGTGTAGTGCCGCGCGGCCTTGTGGCCGCGTGTGGTGCTGTGCGCGGCTTCGTGCGGTGGTTGCGGCGGTTTCTTTTGTGGTTACGGGCGATTTCCTCTTCTTTCTTGCCCATGCCCCCACCATCTTAGCGGGGAGTTGGGTTTTTGTTAAATGCAACCCGGATTTCTCTACAAAATGGATGAGGACCCATCAAAGTTAATTTCAATTCTATTGTCCGGATGAAGATATGAATTCTTTCGCATGAATTGAAATTAGTAATTTTGTTGTTCAGCTGTATATTAAAATTCAATGATTGGAATTGAAATTTAAAATTTAAAGGAGACAAAAATGCAAAGCCAGATGATAAATGAGATGTCAACGTCACACATAACCATAACAATGGCAACAAAATTAAAATAAGTTTGTTAAAAATATTAAATAAATAAAAATACAGTGCATGTATAATCAATCTCCCAAATGCAAGCGAAGTCAGGCGCTAAAGCCAGAAAAATCCTAGCTTCAAATGTTCGAACATAAGTGCAGTCTGAGGCTACTGACTCTGTGATCCGGCGATTTGGATCTGAAGGCTAGCGCTAAGAAAGAAGAGAAAGACTACAAACAGACCCCAGGGAGCTTCAGCAGGGAGGTCCCGCTACGTAGCCGGAAGTTTAATTAAAAACTTCCCCTTCACGACCACGGATGACTGAACTGTTAGAATGGTACTCGAAGCATCCGCGTGAGTGTCTAGTTTGGAATACTCTACTCGTTGCCCCTAACAGAGTATTTATAGGCAAACCCTAATTCCCCGGCGGGTGCGTGGATCCCTAACGGGTCCTAACCTACCGCTAAGTATCTGTTAACCCGATAGTTAAATATACCTCAACATTCTCCTCCTATATTGTAAATATCGGGGTCACATCACAGATTACTTTAAACAAGTGTTAATAACGACATTACATGAGCTTTCTAGAAAACATAAATATGAGTTTTAGAATACACAATATCTAAACTCAAACACAAGACTCCAAACAAGAAACAGTAATCAAAGCTGGAAAAAACTCAAAGAACAGATAAATGAACAGTGATCTATGCAAACAATAGATCATCATCATCTGGGTCGAAATCAACTCTCCTCCAATCTTCATGTGATCTGCAAACAGACATAATAAGAATGTCATGAGATAAATCTCTATGAATTCTAACATTTGCTAATCAAGAGTAAAGTGAATAGTTCTAGCAGTAAAAGAACGTAATGCTCTAATCAGGAAGAAAAGAATCACATATCAGCATCTTTATCCAATTTACACAAAATTAGACAATTGATTTCAAAGAATCAAACCATGTTCCTTCGATTATTAAAATTATTACCAAACGTTTCACAATTTTATTATATCATCAAGTTTGGAATGATACAACAAGTTGTGACCAATATATCATTAAGTTTGGAATGATATAAGTAATGATCATAATATCAGGACGCATATCAACAACTTCAGTATTCGTTTTTGGAATGATACCCAAATTAGCCTTTGAATTAAAAATAATTGCGTAAGTCATCAAGTTTGGAATGACTGACAACTATCCATCTCTGGCTTTCATCAGATAGCATCTGGAATACTTCCGTGTGCTCACTCTAGATGCTCGAATGTAAGCAGATTACGGTTCTAAGATTTAAAACATAAGCAGTGTATTAAGTCATACTAAATGAACCTTAATCTCATCTCCCCTGATGTTTTATGTGTTAGAACTTACATAAGCCCTTTGTAAGGACATCTGCTACATTGTCTTTCGATCTCACGTCCAATAGGTAGATTATCCCCTGACTGGTGAGATGGGTCAACCAGGCCTGTTTCATCCTTAGTTGTCTTCGCTTTCCATTGAACAACGTATTTGTTGCAATGGTCTTTGTGGCTTGATTGTCACAATATAGCGAAATAGAGTTCATTTTTAGACTCGTCATTGGAATGTCGATGATCAGATCTCGTATCCACTCAGCTTCTTCTCCTGCTGAAGCGAGGGCATAGAGTTCCGATTCCATAGAGGAAAGTGCAATGCACGACTGCCTCTTTGACTTCCAACCTACTGCTGCTCCTTCTAGGGTAAATACAAAACCGCTAGTGGATCTACTGTCAGCAATTTCTGAACACCAGGAGGCGTCAGAATACCCCTCAAGTACAAGAGGATGTCCACTGTAACATAAAGCATACTTTTTCAGTGTGCTTTAAGTATCGCATGAGCCTTTCTAAGGCATTCCAGTGGTCCTGCCCAGGGTTACTCGTAAATCTACTTAACATGCCGACCGTAAAGGCTATGTCAGGTCTAGTGCAGGTTATAGCATACATGAGACTACCTAGGAGTTTAGAGTAATCCAACTGTCTAATTGATGAACCTTTATTCGGTTTTAGTCTATTGTTATAATCATATGGAGTCTCACTACCTTTGCTATTAACGTAACCCCACTTCTCAAGTAGATTTCTAACATAGTGACTCTGACTGAGGGTAATACCCTTGTTAGTGAAGTTCACTTCCATTCCTAGGATGGTTTTCACCACGCCTAAGTCAGTTATGCTAAATTGTGTCGTCAAGGCAGCTTTCACGTCTTTCACCTCATATTGATCAGTGCCCAGAATTAGCATGTCATCAACATACAAACATATAATTGCAACTTTATTTGAACTTGTACGGACGTACAGACATTTATCTGAAAAGCTGGATTTAAAATCCAAGGCTTTAACACAAGTGTCAAATTTTTTGTGCCACAATTTAGGCGCTTGTTTCAATCCGTATAGTGACTTAATTAACTTACAGACCTTATTTTCTAGACCTTCTACCACAAACCCTTCAGGTTGGTGCATGTTGATCTCTTCCGTCAGATCTCCATTAAGAAATGCAGTCTTGACGTCCATCTGATGAACTGTAAAGTGTTCAATAGATGCTATAGCGAGAAGTATTCTAATTGTCGTATAGTGACAAACAGGTGAGTATATATCAAAGTAGTCTATTCCACTCACTTGAGTGAAGCTTTTTGCAACTAGACGTGCTTTGTATTTAGCAATACTCCCATCAGGATTAAGCTTCTTCTTCAGAACCCATTTGTTTCCAATGGTCTTAGCCCCTTTGGGCAAGTCAACCTATGTCCACGTGTTGTTCTGCATGAGAGAGTTTAACTCTTCATCTATGGCTTCTTTCCATAATAGAGAGTCTCGAGATCGCATCGCATCCTTATAGGTGGATGGATCAGCTTCAACTTGGTAAGTCGCGAAGTCTGTACCGAAGCTTTTAGGCATTTTCTCTCTACTAGATAGCCTTCTGGTATCTAAACCACTCGTGTCTATAGGCTCAGTGTCAGAATTACGTTGACTTGGCTCAGCAAGAGGCTCAAGACTAGTGACTGGCAGACCTGGAAGCGTCAGGTTCTTGTCCTTAAGGAACTTATCCTCAAAGAAGGCAGCGTCCCTGGATTCGATTACAGTGTTCGTTGAGAGATCTAGAAATCTGTCAGCAGCACTATCCTCTGCACATCCTAAATAGACGCATGTATTCATCCTAGGTCCAATTTTAGCTCTTCTAAGGTCAGGTATCCTAACATAAGCGATACAGCCCCAGGTCTTAAGATTATCAAATCTAGGAGGTCTCATAAACCAAAGCTCATAGGGTGTCTTAGTCAACTTGGCATGTGGAACTTTATTAAGAATGTGATTAGACGTTAGGGCAGCTTCACCCCAGTAGGTCGCAGGCATGCCAGCAGTCAACAACATGGAATTTAACACTTCTGTTAAAGTCCTATTTTTCCGCTCAGCAATACTGTTGGATTGGGGGGAATAAAGAGCAGTTGTTTCAGGGATGAATCCATTGTTGGCAAGGAAATCTTTGAACTCCCTGGAGATGTATTCTCCTCCTCTATCACTCCTTAACCGTTTGATTTTCATGTCAAGTTGATTCTCAACCCTATTTTTGAATATACGGAATGTTTCAAAAGCTTCATCTTTGGATTTAAGTAGATAAATATGACTGAATCTAGAGTAGTCGTCGATAAAAGTTATCAGATACTTCCGACCTCCACGTGTGACAAAACTTTTGTAGTCACATATGTCGGAGTGTATTAACTCTAGCAAATGTGTGCTCCTAGAAACCTGACTAAAAGGTGCTCTAGTTATCTTAGTTTGAGCACAGATTTCACATTTGTCAAATCTGGTTTTTGTGTCTAAGGGGATGTTGTGAGTTCTAACTAGCAGGAGTAGTTTTCTATAATTGACGTGTCCTAGTCTTGCATGTAAAGTCTTATGATCGATCAAATTAGAACTAACCTGATTTACTACCTCGTTTGCTAGACTCAACCTATACATTCCGTTGACGACATACACATAACCAAAATAGTGCGAGTGAACCATCAGTGTTACTCGACCACCACTAATGTTAAATGACATATCCGCATCGCATAACAAACTAATTGAAATTAAATTAGCAGCTAATGATGGTATAAATTTAATATTTTTCAAAATAAGAGTCTTACCTGAGGAGAGCGTCAAGGTAGCATTGCCGACCTTCAACACGTCAGTTACTCCTCCATCAACAACAGTAACAGTCTCTCGGACTGCAGCGACATCCTCCAGAAGCGCAGAATTGTTACAAACGTGACATGTAGCACCTGAGTCTAGCCACCACTCTGTACTGGCCTGTCCGTTACCGACTATGGCAACAAAGTCGGTGGGCGCAGTCTGATGGACCATATTGGCCCTATTATCAGGCTTCGGTGTACTAGGATCTCCTCTCTTGGGCTGCTTGCACTCAGAAGCACAGTGACCCCACTTGTTACAATTGTATCACTTGCCTTTGAATTTCTTCGCCTTCTTGCTCGTGTCCACAACAGCGGGTGCACTGGGTAACGGTCTAGTCTTGCTGGGCTTAAAGTTTCGCTTAGGATGCGTGACCATGTTGACAGCAGAGGACTGCTTGCTAATAGTCTCCCTAGCGTGTCTAGTCCTGTTTTCATCATCAATGCAAATGAAGCGCTTGAGGTCTTTAAGACTGACCTGCATTTTCTTCTGATACATCTCCGTTTTAAAGGAGTACTACACCGACGGGAGCTTGAAGATAATAGCTCTTGCAACAAAACCATCAGGCAATGGGATGTTCTCACTGTTCAGCTTGTCCACCAGATTTTCAAAATCAGCGACCTGTGGAAGGATTTCCCTTTCCTCAGTGAAGGTGAAAGCCATAAACTTGTCCACGAGGTGCGTCTTGGACATTTTTTCCTCTTCCTTGAACTGCTCCTCCAGAGCATCCCAGATTTCTTTGGCGGTCTTCATTTTGATGTACGTCTCAACAAGCTTGTTGGAAAGGCAGTTCAACAAGTAGCCGCGGCAGAAATCTTCATCGACCACCCACTGGGTCTCTCCATCTGTCCCAAGAACCTCAGCACGTACAGTCTGAATGGTGTAGAACACGTTCAGGTACTTCATGCCAAACTGAGTGTTCCTCTTCCAAGCACATAACGCATAATTGGAGAATTTCTCCAATTTTATCATCGGAACAGGAGTAGAGCCCTTCAACATCGTGTGTCTCTTGCCAAAAACGTGAATTCCACTAGCAAACAAATTACGAGCAGAAAACTAGAAAGAGAGCACCTGAAACGCGTAGAGTCGAGAAAATCTTCGGATCCAATCCAGAACAGACTGCTCCTCAGTGGTCTTGGCTCGATCTGGAGTTGACAGAGACGGCACCCACGGAGGCACGGAGCGGCCTCTAACAAGCGGCGTTAGCGCCGGCACTAACCACAAGCGCCTGGCGGTAGCGGAGGCTGACGCTAACGCGCGCGGAAGCGCTTCTTCTTCCTCTGCGAGATGCGGCGGCTCTGGTGTAACCCTTGTTCCTCAGCGACTGCGGCGGCGAGGCTGCAGCGGCAGACGACGGCGAGAAGTGGAGAGGGTTGCTACTGCTTCTTCTCACGAACGGGAAGAGGAAGAGCGACCTCCTTCGATGGCGGCGGGCTCTGTCTCGCACAGAGGAACGATGATCAAGAGGCGACGCACCAACAGGCTGTAACGGCCCAAAGAATGAAGTGACCTAATTTCAGAATAAAATAAATTAAAAAGTTTGTCCCCTGTGATGAAAAACATAAATCAGTGTCGACATTGTTCATCGCAATGATTTGTATATTGTGACGAAGCTCTCTTTTTAAAATTGTAATTTCATATTGTATTAATTTGATGAAATTGTGAATTTACCATCGCCGGCGGCAATGGAGGATTAAATGATATGATTATGCGCATTGGAGTGCATATAATGAAATTGGGGTACTAATGGCTAATTGATGTGCCAAAAGCATGTTAGCTAAGTTGACTTGGGGTGCAAATAGAGGCTTTATGATAGCTATGGTGTGCTTATAACTCTTATGAGGTGGCTGTTAATTGAGGCGGTGGCTCAAAAGATAAGAGCGGCTCTTAAATAGGAAAGTCGAGCCCTCATTATCTGCAAGAATTTCGCAAGCCGACTCCTCCAGTTCTCGCCTAGGGTTCGCGGGAACCGCCTACTTCCTCTCCTTCCTTCCCCGATTGCTTACGCCCTCGCCGGATTTTGGGCTGGATCTGGGGCTGGCTGCGACCCCTCTTCCTCATCCACGATCCTTCCTCCTCTTAATGTCGTCAGTGCTAGAGAACTTGCCGCTACCCCTGCAATTTATGCCTTAGCTGCTGTGATCATGCGGTGTTGATGTTTCTGAACAGCAGGTTCTGATCGAGATATTGACACTGTGAGCTCCTCCTTCCTTTTTATCTCTTCTTATCTTTAAATAATGAGTTCTCATAGATGGTTAAAGCTTTAGCAATTCAGAATTTGGGAGATTTTATGACTTGTGCCCTAAGAAATTTCTATACCTCTTGCCTTCTCACCTTGGCTTTGGCCGGCTAGGGTTATGTTAGCTGCTACTCTTGTTCATTTTCCTATGGTTTTCTGGTTTTGGGTTTTCATGTACAGGTTGTACATAGTTTAATAAGGGGTTGTGAACTTGATTCTGCATATGGGTTTGGCTTTGCAATTTCTTCTGACCGGCTGTTGAATTATTAGGCAAGTGGGGTGTTGGCTCCTCTTTAAACTGCTATTGTCTTTCTTGTGAGAGAGAACTGCAGTTAATTGGTTGCTTTGTTCCCATGTCCTTTTGAAAATATTTGCTGTACACGGCAGTTACTGCTCTTTCATGTTATAATTTGGGCTTCGATTTAAGTATTGACCAGCTTTTTGAAGTTAATGTTTTGCTAGTTCTTATGGGGGTTCCTGTTGTGTTGCTACCATCTTTAAAGAAGGGAATACTTTTTATGATTATATATGAGGGGAACTCTCTTTACGGTTGCATGTTAGTAATATTAATCTTGAGGGGAAATACTCATGGCAGCTGCTCGTATAGTTCCTCCAGCTCAAGTTTTTCTCACTTATTTTCATAGTTGAAACTGATTTCCTTTAGATCGGCTGTTAGGAGGGGAATTAAGGTCTTCATAGTTTGATCGATCAACTGTTGTTTTTCTCCTTTAAATAACTGCGCTATTTCAGGCTTTCCAGTACATACTTTGATTTGAGTTGAAATAGGGGTTTTCCCTGTAATGATGTCAGCTCTATCTTGCACACTAATTTGAATACATAAGTTAGACCGGCTGTTTTCATAGAGAAATTATATGGTTTTACTTCAATTGGCCGGCTATCCTTACCATGTGGGCCAAGTATTTCTATTTCTATATCTTGTTTTGATCATGGCATCGATTTCTAGTCGGATATGGTTATTGGGTAATAGTTGTTTAAAAGTAATAATGATATGAACTTGTCCCTTATTTGAATTATGCAAGCTCGAGGATTATTGAGTAATTTCCTAATGATGTAATCATAGTAGTCCATATTGTAACTATAGTGAGGTGCAACCCCGATATAAAGGCCCTAAATGATATGATACTATACAGATACCGCGAAGGATGACACCTCCATATAGACATGACAATGACTCGAATTACTGATGGTGAGAGCTACCTGTTTCATTTATGCTTTATGGCTTTACTTTCTTTTCATATACACACTCTCTTTATATTGAATGTTACATGTACAGTTGATATCACTGGTACTAAATGTCGTTATATTGTATGACCTTGAAAAAGGCAAACAGGCGAATGATATTTCTGAGGGGATTATAAAAATGAATAACCCACATTATGTAAGCGTGTCGACACGAGGTTATATTACGAGCGAATTGAAGTGCATGCATATGAATGAAATGAATATGATGATTTTCCAAGTCAGTCGGCCGTAGGCGGAAACGCGTGTGCACGTACTGATTTGGATACAGGACCCAGAGGGGTCGGGCCAGTTTGCCAAGTCTGTCGGCCGTAGGCGGAAACGCGTGTGCACGTACTGATTTGGATACAGGACCCAGAGGGGTCGGGCCCAAAGAAATAGAAAAATGAAAATGAATTTCAATTCAATCGCCCCTAATATATCCTAAGAAAAGAAACATTCATGGAAATACTGAGTTAAAGAGTTATAAAGGTACATGGATAAATGCTTATAGACATGAAAACTGACATGAAGTTATGTATGTGCACTGCTTCCATGATATATATACAGTTATGATACTTGCATTGTTTACATGTTCCGTAGCTCATATGAATGCTATACTGATAGACTGATATACTGCTACTATGATAAACTGATATACTGATGTAGACATACGGATACATGGAATTATTGCTTACACTGATATACTGATACAAGGATTTAGTGCTTATACGGATACACTTCTTTACTGTTATATTGTACATGGTATGGTTATGATCTTATACTGCTCATAATGTTTTATTGATACTAACATGTTCATATAGTTATATGCTGCATAAGTTACTACTGAGACAGAAAACGGTTAGTATGAAAACTATGTTTTAAAATGCGTAAGTTTTCTAATTGTATATAGAAATGAAAGAGGTATATCTTCACTTAGTCATATTTTTATGACTAAGCCCGTCGTCAAATTTTGTAGGTAACGGACGTGACCTGGAATACGCAAAACCAAAAGGACTGATTAAGATAGAACAGAAAAGATTCAACGAATAATACAAGGTATGCAAGTAAATTTCTTATTATGTGTTTTTATTTTGTATTCACTAGCCGCACTTCAACCTGGGACACATGTTTGAACGTAACTTAGATACAGATGTATGTGGGGTCTAAGTAGGGGCCTCACAATTTGGTATCAGAGCCAGGTTTTTAAGAAGTTCGGTTGTAGTGAGTACTGAATAAGCACACATGATATGATAGTGAGAAAAACGCTCATAGAAATCTAGTAAATGAGAAATTATTTTTAATTTAAAGTACGTCCAAGGGTTTTGAAAGAATTCATGAAATGATAAGACTTAAATGAAATGTACACGAACAAGAAGCGAGATAACTTCAAGTAGATCTTGCTATTGTCCCTATTGCTCAAATCAGCCCAAATGGTTCTGCAAAGAAAGATCTTCGTATTATTTACGATAGATAAATGAATATGATAAGTATAAATGAGTTGAAAGATGAATGTACTTAGAACTGGAAGAAAGATTATACGTATATAATAGCGTTGTATCTTTTTATAATGTGATGACAGAGGTATGTAAAATGATTGAACATGTAATACGGGTGTATAAATGATGAACTCTAATTTTCTACAAGAAACAAATGTTTATTGTCCATGAAGACATTGCTAAACATCTATAGAAAAATTAAATAACGATATTCACTGTTAATATTTTGGAAACTTTTTGCAATAGCAAGAAGAAGCAATAGTGAAGAAAATGAATATGCATTATAAGTCTACTTTCTTTATGTATGGTATGTATACATGATTTTGAAACGTGTTCATGTAAAAAGAAAACGGAATTTAGTTATAATAGAAGTTATAAATGTAAGTAGTGGTAATATGATGTCATGACTTCAATGAATATGAAAAGAAGTGATACTACGGAAAGATGTATTTGAATAAAATCTTCATACATGAACTTGTATTACAGCAATGATGAAGTGAATATTACAAAATCACGACTATCTTAACGACAAAATGAGTGCATATAGTAAAGGTATTTTCATGACTCAAAGTAAGGTAAACCTATCAATTTCAGTTTATAATGGTATAAGAAGGAATCAAAATAATTTTGATGAGATGAAATATGAAATAATATCGAGGATTATTATGCTTATAATTATGATGCCTATATGAAATCATTTGACTATAACAAGTAAGGATAAAGATGACGCGTAAATTTAAAGGCATGAAATGAATATGCTATCTAAAATGAGAGGAAGAAAAGAAAACAGTGATGGAGAAGGGTGTCGTAAAGTTCAAAAATGTAGGATGGTGAATGAAACAAGAAATTGTTGGGTTAATTTAATTTCAGATTGAAAGGATATTATGTTTAGGTGGAATGATAAGTATCAACATATAAATCAGAACTAGATGAACATGTAAATGAAGGGAAAAGCTACTGATGGTTTCTGTTTTTGTGGTATCATTTAGTACGTAAAATATGCTAGAGGAAAATGATTCGACCCATAATATGGAGTTACGAAATAATGTTTGCAATAAAAAGATGATATCTATGATGTCTAACGTGAGGCTTCAAACGAGTATGAAATATTATTTTCATCCAGATGAATTTAGAACCATGATAGCAAAGGTATAAGATAATTAACAATTACAAACGATTTGATTAAATGAAAAAGGCTTATATTTATGTTGCATCATAGCCGATGAAGAATGCACAAACAAATATCCATAGTAAGTCTAAATAATTACATTCGGTGTAAAAGTGATAAAGCATATATGACTTTGAATTAAGAATCATGAAAAACTCACTGCCAAGAATAAAAGGAGAATATGATGATGAGTATGTACCATTGAAGGAAATGAATAAGCAAAGTAAAGACTATAATGATTTGTAATTTCACTTTCGCTCTATATAATATATCTTGGATTTCGGCCGAATCTTTGATACGTTATATGGTTATGAAAGCGGTGTTACAAAACTAATGTTAGAAAAATGAAGGAAAAGGAACAAAAGATCAATTTCCCAACACATTCCATCATGAGAGTTAGTAATGGAATAAATGTTAACCTATATTAAGTTAAAATAAAGGTCCCACATGACCGGTTGCGTCATAAAGACCACTAGCAAATGCTTGAGATAACCATCTTCTCCAAGAAATATTTTTTTTACCTGTGTAAAAAGAAAGTTGTATTTTCACAAATCAAACTTATACGAATATGATAAGCATGTCGTAGTTGATGTAGGAAGGTGCTTATCAATGAACGAAAGATCACACGTAAAATAAATGAACGTGCTTACATGTAATGAAACGGTGTATAAATAACGGGCTCTAATCCATATAATAGTTATAACAAAATTGATATGTACTGTAAAAAGAAGCAATGGTGAATGAAACGAATAGGCATTGTAAATCTATCTTCATTTTATGTACCAAAGTTTTGAAACAACGTGTTACACGCACAGGTAAAAAGAAAATGAAATAAAGTTAATAAATTGTGTACCAAGCCCGTCGTTTCAATACTATGTAATTGTTTCAAGAAGTGTGAAAATAAATGATAAAGTAGACTGAGGTTGAAATAAAGAATAAATGTTAAAAAGGAATTTGCAAATGATCACAACGTGAATATGAAAATGTGAAGCTACGGAAAAAGAAAGCTCATTGACATTCGACATATTGTAGGTCGTATTGGAAAGGGCCAATAAGATAATGAGATACGAATCTAAATCAACGATTTAGGTATTTCACAAAGGATAGTGCTATGAAAAATGAAAGATATAATTGTATGTCGAGTGATGAGTAAAACGACACGGGAAGTAAATGAAACTGCAAAATGCAAATGAAAATATGCTAAAGAAAGGACGTAAAGAAGGCAAATTAAAGGAAAGTTTATATGCTAAAAGTTTACGATCAAAGTTTATATGCAAGGAATGAGAATACTGATGAATGATAATATGTGCGTTGGTAAAAAGATAATGTGAAAGCTTACAATGTGCAGTCATGTTAAGTACGTTACGACAATGTTTTACGGAACAAGGTACTTAATGATGACACATGCTTCATGGAACATTAATATTCTTTTATAGTTCATTGTGACGGTTTGTTAATCACTATAATTGTAAGAGTACGGAAAGCGAGTAAAAGTGTGAATGTGGGGGAAAGGAAATAATATCATATTTGAGAATTTATATATCGTGTCCTATTTTCAAGGACGAAAATTTTTATAAGAGGGGAAGAATTTGTAACGGCCCAAAGAATGAAGTGACCTAATTTCAGAATAAAATAAATTAAAAAGTTTGTCCCCTATGATGAAAAACATAAATCAGTGTCGACATTGTTCATCGCAATGATTTGTATATTGTGACGAAGCTCTCTTTTTAAAATTGTAATTTCATATTGTATTAATTTGATGAAATTGTGAATTTACCATCGCCGGCGGCAATGGAGGATTAAATGATATGATTATGCGCATTGGAGTGCATATAATGAAATTGGGGTACTAATGGTTAATTGGTGTGCCAAAAGCATGTTAGCTAAGTTGACTTGGGGTGCAAATAGAGGCTTTATGATAGCTATGGTGTGCTTATAACTCTTATGAGGTGGCTGTTAATTGAGGCGGTGGCTGAAAAGATAAGAGCGGCTCTTAAATAGGAAAGTCGAGCCCTCATTATCTGCAAGAATTTCGCAAGCCGACTCCTCCAGTTCTCGCCTAGGGTTCGCGGGAACTGCCTACTTCCTCTCCTTCCTTCCCCGATTGCTTACGCCCTCGCCGGATTTTGGGCTGGATCTGGGGCTGGCTGCGACCCCTCTTTCTCATCCACGATCCTTCCTCCTCTTAATGTCGCCAGTGCTAGAGAACTTGCCGCTACCCCTGCAATTTATGCCTTAGCTGCTGTGATCATGCGGTGTTGATGTTTCTGAACAGCAGGTTCTGATCGAGATATTGACACTGTGAGCTCCTCCTTCCTTTTTATCTCTTCTTATCTTTAAATAATGAGTTCTCATAGATGGTTAAAGCTTTAGCAATTCAGAATTTGGGAGATTTTATGACTTGTGCCCTAAGAAATTTCTATACCTCTTGCCTTCTCACCTTGGCTTTGGTCGGCTAGGGTTATGTTAGCTGCTACTCTTGTTCATTTTCCTATGGTTTTCTGGTTTTGGGTTTTCATGTACAGGTTGTACATAGTTTAATAAGGGGTTGTGAACTTGATTCTGCATATGGGTTTGGCTTTGCAATTTCTTCTGACCGGCTGTTGAATTATTAGGCAAGTGGGGTGTTGGCTCCTCTTTAAACTGCTATTGTCTTTCTTGTGAGAGAGAACTGCAGTTAATTGGTTGCTTTGTTCCCATGTCCTTTTGAAAATATTTGATGTACACGGCAGTTACTGCTCTTTCATGTTATAATTTGGGCTTCGATTTAAGTATTGACCAGCTGTTTGAAGTTAATGTTTTGCTAGTTCTTATGGGGGTTCCTGTTGTGTTGCTACCATCTTTAAAGAAGGGAATAATTTTTATGATTATATATGAGGGGAACTCTCTTTACGGTTGCATGTTAGGAATATTAATCTTGAGGGGAAATACTCATGGCAGCTGCTCGTATAGTTCCTCCAGCTCAAGTTTTTCTCACTTATTTTCATAGTTGAAACTGATTTCCTTTAGATCGGCTGTTAGGAGGGGAATTAAGGTCTTCATAGTTTGATCGATCAACTGCTGTTTTTCTCCTTTAAATAACTGCCCTATTTCAGGCTTTCCAGTACATACTTTGATTTGAGTTGAAATAGGGGTTTTCCCTGTAATGATGTCAGCTCTATCTTGCACACTAATTTGAATACATAAGTTAGACCGGCTGTTTTCATAGAGAAATTATATGGTTTTACTTCAATTGGCCGACTATCCTTACCATGTGGGCCAAGTATTTCTATTTCTATATCTTGTTTTGATCATGGCATCGATTTCTAGTCGGATATGGTTATTGGGTAATAGTTGTTTAAAAGTAATAATGATATGAACTTGTCCCTTATTTGAATTATGCAAGCTCGAGGACTATATATTGAGTAATTTCCTAATTATGTAATCATAGTAGTCCATATTGTAACTATAGTGAGGTGCAACTGATGACTAGCTTTTAGTCATCGTTTTTAGGTTAGTTTGGTTCAAATTTCCCTAGTTTTAATTATAATTTCTTTGCATTCCATGTGTGTTAAGTTTTAATGTTGTAATTTTATGTTTTTATGTTATTTTATGTTTGTTATGTTTTAATTGTTTTATAATGTTGTTATGTGTATTATTTTATGTTTTAATGTTTGTTATAACTAATGTTGTTATGTTATGGTGTTACTTTATTTCTTATAAAACTAATTTGTTTTGTGTTTGTTGTAGGTTGGAGCAGCCCCTAGCTGTATTCATGCGGGCCGAGCCCCTTCATGTGATGTACAAGTCCAAACCGAGCAGCCTACAAGTCCAGCCCAAGCAGCCCAATGACATATTACTGAAGTTGTCGCATTGATCGTGCTCGAGAATTCAAGCTACACCAACCCATGCATGTTGCTCGCCATCTTCGCCAACTCCGCAAGCTCATGCCGCGCCGCACAAGTCCAAGCTGCACAACGCCATCGCCGCCACCTTTGCATTTCGCCGCCAACGCTAACTTTCTCATGAATAATGTTGCGAGTTGCCGCCACGCCATCTTCACCAACCCATGCATCATGGTCGCGCGCCTCGTCAAAGCTACACTCGCCGCGACGCCATAGTCGTCATTTACCCATACATGGCTATTCCACCACCTTTCCCATACTCCTCCACTTGCATGAAATCATTCTATATATATTCTCATTTAATGCCACCTCATCATGCACATTATATTTACAATATATGTGCCCCCCTTTATTATGGTATTAATATTTTTATGCATATGACAGCCACCTCTGAATTCATACATGCAGCCACTTCATGCCTCCTTTTCCATACACACCATACCCAACGTGAACTTCTATTTAATATTCATTCTCCTAATCCCATGCAATGCAATTACCGTCACCCACTTCTATATTCATTAAATCCCATCCATCTCTCCTATTTTAATGACGCCACTTACTCTTCCATATTATTACAGCCAAATATTCCCCCCATTCACGTGAACTCTTCACATTCCCACCTATTCATATATTACTCCTTAAAATACCGCCACCTTTGCATGGCTTAATGCATTTAGCCTCCTCTCTCTCCTCCCATTTAACACCATTCATGCACCTCCTCCTCCATGCATTGAACTTTCTCCTCCTCTCTCCCCCTCATCAATACCATGCATGCACCTATCCATTCATGCATCTTTTCACCCCATATGTCCCTTCATCTCCTCTTCTTTCTAGATCCTTCTCCCTCTCCTATAAAAGGAACCCCTATCTCAAGCATGAAGGAGGTTAGAAGTTAGAGAGGAAGTATAGTGTTAGTGGTAATCTTGTTTTTCCTTGTTGTAATTTCTCTTCCTAGTTGTAATTTCTTTCCATTGTTGTAATCTTCTTTTAGTAGTAATCTTGTGATCTTTCTATCGTTGTAGTTCTCTTTTTTTTATAATCAATGAAAATATTCTCTCATTATTTCGTTGTTGTTTTCTTTTTAAATAATGCGTAGCTAATTTTATTGGTGTTCGATCGCGATGATCTTTGCAATGGAATAACGTTCCGTTCATTTTATGTTTGCATTTGTATTTTTATTTTTGATCCAACCTTGAATTATTTCGTATCGACTCCGTATTTCATGTATAGGGTAGTAGATTCTGATCTCATATTTGAGTAGCCGAGAGGCTCGTGAATGTGAAAGATCACTCAAGGAAGGAAGGAGTTGCACGCACCCCTAGAGATAGGATGACGTAAATCCTCCGGATTGGAGTCAAATCCAATAGCGCGGTTCACTTCAATAATGCGATTTTAGGCCTTTTGATTTGTAAAGAGATTTCGGTCAAAACGTCTAGAAGTTAGGAGATTTATTGCTCTAGCGAGAATATTTCTTAGTTTCGGATCCGCCATGGTCTTTATAAAATTGCAAATGTCAAACTAATTTATTCCGTTATTTTATTTCAAAGTGAATCGTCGATCGAGCACTCTTTTGCAATAGTTTTATTTCTCTTTTAATTAAGTTAGTTTATTTTTATTTTCAAAATCCATCAACCGTTCGGTAGGATAATAGAATCGTTGTGAGTAATAGTACTTGCCTGCCCCGAGTTTAATTACCACCTTGATATATTTCATATCCTATGCTATATTTCGATAGGTACACTTGCCTTAATCGAATATAGATTGGAGAACACGAATTTCTCTATCAAGTTTTTGGCGCCGTTGCCGGGGAATATTTTTGGCAATATTACGAAAGCACCGAGTTTATTACTTCTGCAAAAAAATTCAAAAAAAAATATTATATATTATAATTAACCCACATCATCATTTTTCTACCCCAACTAAATTCCTAGAAAGGACGCTTTGGGCTTGAATTCCCATCACAGCCTCTAGTACCGCTGCAAACCCCTCACATGGCAGATCTCGGGAAGTCCAGGACTAACATAATCCGCCAAAAAAATCAAAAAATTAAATTCTCTTTCTTTTTTGGTAACAGTTTTTCTTTATCATGGAATCACCTTCTTTTTGCGCTCTTTGCGGGTCGCCCGACCATTTTAATTTTGCATGTTTTTCGGGAACCCCTCCCTCATATGATTTCAATTTTTTTGGAGTAGGTCAAAGTGGCCAATTTGACCCTTACTCAAATTTTTATCCTACATGGGAGATAGGGAACCCGTCTTATTTTTTGCATGATTTTGCCCCGCAAAGCGTCGCGCCTCAAATTTTTAATTCTATCGATAATGGGTATCTTGAATTGCAAACTTCTTTAAATAATATAAATTCGCATTTCAAAACCATTATCGATTATTTTTCTCGTGAGGCCGCATCTTTTTCTTCGTCTTCTTCTCCGTCTCCTCCAATTTCTTTTTGTAATGAGTCACCGGATATCCCGACTTGTCTTATTCCTCTCGAGGAAGATAACTATTCGGATGTTCCGGATTGTTTCCTTCCTCCTTTGGATGACACCCCTATGGATATTCCGGCGTGCTTTTTACCTTTTGAGGATGATGCGACGCCTCAAAATTCTCCTTCTTTTTCTGAAGACGTTGGTGATTCCATTTCTGATTTAAATTCAACTGTTCCAACTTTTTCGATTTTTAACGAGTCTTTTTCTTCCTCTGCTTTTATTTTAGATACTTCCTCTTTAGTTCTTTATATCCCTTTTTCTTCTCCCGAAATTTCACAAGTCTCTCCTTCTCCTTGTGAAATTTCAGTTAATGAAACTTCTTTTTCTACTTCTTTTATTTCTCTTTCTATTTCTTCTTCTTTTTCTTCTTCTTCTTTTGACGACCCCTTCTTTCCCATTCTACATGCGGCGGAGTTCTTCTATAACTCCGTTCGTTCATTTTCGGGCGTCATTCCCTTGAAGATTCCACCACATGTTGGTGCGATTCTTCAATTTTTCTTCTTTTTTCTTATTTACTCTCCTAAGCGCATACTTAGGGAGTTACCTCTTCATCTTAGTTTTTATTTTCCATTTAGCTAACCAATAACGTCGGGCTCAGACGACGTTAAACAAAGAGCGCTCTTGGGAGGCACCCCTTGCTTATCCTTTTCTTTCTTTTTGTTTTTGTTTTTTTATTTTGTTTTGCAGGAATAAAACCCCCGGCGGTTTGTTTGGCTCCATCATTCTTTCTCTCCCTTAGGCCCGAGCCGGTGTCCAGCTTAAGCATGGGGGAGCGACATCAGCAATTTGGCCTCACGAATCCGGGGAAGTCATTTTTTTAATTATTAACTTTATTGCACCCCCCCCCCCCCCCCTCTTTTCTTTTTTTTTCCTCATACTTACTATTCAACATTGGGGACAATGTTGAACTTTAAGCATGGGGAAGTGTTTTCCCTTTCTTTTTAAGTCTTTCAAAAAACACAAAAATTTTTGAAAACAAAACAAAATCAAAAAATTTTATTATAGTACTATTTTGTTTCTTTAGCCATATGAAAAAATCCAAAAATTTTAAAAATATATATAAAATCTATTTGAAAATCAAAGTCAAAAAATTATTTTCTATCTTTATTTTTATGCGTCTTCTAGTGATATGTATGCCCGAGCGGTTCTTTTGTCCTAGGTAGAATTTTCTTGAATAGGTTTTCTAAACTTATTAGTTTAACATATTTTAGTTCTACGATTTTCTAATCTCTAAATATAGACATCAGTCCTTTAAGGACTATAAGTTAGCAAATTATAGTTTTTCTTTTTATTCGGTGTTATTGCCTAGGAACTGTTGCTAAATACCGTTATCACTTTTTCATTTAAGAATAATTCTTTCTTGGTGTCTAGAACTTGTCCCTAGCTACTCTCGAAGCATGTGCGTAGTTTTTGATTTTCACGAACTTTAGAAATGATCTAGGCCACCCTTTGACCCGTTTGAGCCTTTTTGCCCACCTAAACATTACACCATTGCAAACTATTTTGGGCCTTTCCTTTTTTCTTTGTCTAAGCTCCACTTTTCACTTTTTCACCAAAGCCAAAATGCCTAACCCTTTTTCCACACTAAACCTTGAACTTTATGTTTACTCATTTTTGTGATGGGGTTTATGTTTGAAAAATGAAAAGAAACTTGAAAGCTTACATTTGGAGCTCCCATTTAGAAAAAGTAGTACCAAAAAGAAGAAGATCATCATCAAAAAAAAATTGTGTGAAATCAAAAGAAAAAAAATGAAGTTTATTCGTGGCCAATTATGAAAAGAAAAAAATTACATGGCCTTGTTTTTATTTTTGAAATGAAAAATGTTGTACCTCTCAATTCTTGTTTTTGTGCTCAACTTTGGTTTAGTGTGTTTAGTTTTCCTTTTTATCTTTGAATTATCACTCCTAATCATTTACCTAAACCAAATTATTACGCCTATTAAGTCATAATGATCTTTAGAACGTGTTACAAATCTGCGTAGTGGAGAGAGTGTGAACGGACAAGCCTATGGACACCATCATTGATGGATTTCTTTGGAGGTTATTTTGAGGTGATTTAGGGGTAGTCGCTATTTTAGCAACCTAGTAATTCGTCTAATGCACCGTTTATTTAGAAACTCTATATTTTTGTTTTTCTTATTTTCCTAAACTTTTGGATGTCTTGTTTTAGGGATTTAGAAATGTGTAATCCTTCTTTATGTTTTAATAATATTTTTAGGTCTACTCTTTTCAAGTTTTCTATTTTGGATATCTCACCTCACTAGTTGCTAGCATAGAAATTATGATAGTTTAATTTTCCACATTTTGGTTTTCTTAATATTGCAACTTAAAAATTATTTTCCTTTTTGTTTCCCCTCTATTTTGATGTCTATTTGCTTGAGGACAAGCAAACTCTTAAGCATGGGGGAGTTTGATGACTAGCTTTTAGTCATCGTTTTTAGGTTAGTTTGGCTCAAATTTCCCTAGTTTTAATTATAATTTCTTTGCATTCCATGTGTGTTAAGTTTTAATGTTGTAATTTTATGTTTTTATGTTATTTTATGTTTGTTATGTTTTAATTGTTTTATAATGTTGTTATGTGTATTATTTTATGTTTTAATGTTTGTTATAACTAATGTTGTTATGTTATGTTGTTACTTTATTTCTTATAAAACTAATTTGTTTTGTGTTTGTTGTAGGCTGGAGCAGCCCCTAGCTGTATTCATGCGGCCTGAGCCCCTTCATGTGCTGTATAAGTCCAAACCGAGCAGCCTACAAGTCCAGCCCAAGCAGCCCAATGACATATTACTGAAGTTGTCGCATTGATCGTGCTCGAGAATTCAAGCTACACCAGCCCATGCATGTTGCTCGCCATCTTCGCCAACTCCGCAAGCTCATGCCGCGCCGCACAAGTCCAAGCTGCACAACGCCATCGCCGCCACCTTTGCATTTCGCCGCCAACGCTAACTTTCTCATGAATAATGTTGCGAGTTGCCGCCACGCCATCTTCACCAACCCATGCATCATGGTCGCGCGCCTCGTCAAAGCTACACTCGCCGCGACGCCATAGTCGTCATTTACCCATACATGGCTATTCCACCACCTTTCCCATACTCCTCCACTTGCATGAAATCATTCTATATATATTCTCATTTAATGCCACCTCATCATGCACATTATATTTACAATATATGTGCCCCCCTTTATTATTGTATTAATATTTTTATGCATATGACAACCACCTCTGAATTCATACATGCAGCCACTTCATGCCTCCTTTTCCATACACACCATACCCAACGTGAACTTCCATTTAATATTCATTCTCCTAATCCCATGCAATGCAATTACCGTCACCCACTTCTATATTCATTAAATCCCATCCATCTCTCCTATTTTAATGACGTCACTTACTCTTCCATATTATTACAGCCAAATATTCCCCCCATTCACGTGAACTCTTCACATTCCCACCTATTCATATATTACTCCTTAAAATACCGCCACCTTTGCATGGCTTAATGCATTTTACCTCCTCTCTCTCCTCCCATTTAACACCATTCATGCACCTCCTCCTCCATGCATTGAACTTTCTCCTCCTCTCTCCCCCTCATCAATACCATGCATGCACCTATCCATTCATGCATCTTTTCACCCCATATGTCCCTTCATCTCCTCTTCTTTCTAGATCCTTCTCCCTCTCCTATAAAAGGAACCCCTATCTCAAGCATGAAGGAGATTAGAAGTTAGAGAGGAAGTATAGTGTTAGTGGTAATCTTGTTTTTCCTTGTTGTAATTTCTCTTCCTAGTTGTAATTTCTTTCCATTGTTGTAATCTTCTTTTAGTAGTAATCTTGTGATCTTTCTATCGTTGTAGTTCTCTTTTTTTTATAATCAATGAAAATATTCTCTCATTATTTCGTTGTTGTTTTCTTTTTAAATAATGCGTAGCTAATTTTATTGGTGTTCGATCGCGATGATCTTTGCAATGGAATAACGTTCCGTTCATTTTATGTTTGCATTTGTATTTTTATTTTTGATCCAACCTTGAATTATTTCGTATCGACTCCGTATTTCATGTATAGGGTAGTAGATTCTGATCTCATATTTGAGTAGCCGAGAGGCTCGTGAATGTGAAAGATCACTCAAGGAAGGAAGGAGTTGCACGCACCCCTAGAGATAGAATGACGTAAATCCTCCGGATTGGAGTCAAATCCAATAGCGCGGCTCACTTCGATAATGCGATTTTAGGCCTTTTGATTTGTAAAGAGATTTCGGTCAAATCGTCTAGAAGTTAGGAGATTTATTGCTCTAGCGAGAATATTTCTTAGTTTCGGATCCGCCACGGTCTTTATAAAATTGCAAATGTCAAACTAATTTATTCCGTTATTTTATTTCAAAGTGAATCGTCGATCGAGCACTCTTTTGCAATAGTTTTATTTCTCTTTTAATTAAGTTAGTTTATTTTTATTTTCAAAATCCATCAACCGTTCGGTAGGATAATAGAATCGTTGTGAGTAATAGTACTTGCCTGCCCCGAGTTTAAATACGACATTGATATATTTCATATCCTATGCTATATTTCGATAGGTACACTTGCCTTAATCGAATATAGATTGGAGAACACGAATTTCTCTATCAGCAACCCCGATATAAAGGCCCTAAATGATATGATACTATACAGATACCGCGAATGATGGCACCTCCATATAGACATGACAATGACTCGAATTACTGATGGTGAGAGCTACCTGTTTCATTTATGCTTTATGGCTTTACTTTCTTTTCATATACACACTCTCTTTATACTGAATGTTACATGTATAGTTGATATCACTGATACTAAATGTCGCTATATTGTATGACCTTGAAAAAGGCAAACAGGCGAATGATATTTCTGAGGGGATTATAAAAATGAATAACCCACCTTATGTAAGCGTGTCGACACGAGGTTATATTACGGGCGAATTGAAGTGCATGCATATGAATGAAATGAATATATATGATGATTTGCCAAGTTAGTCGGCCGTAGGCGGAAACACGTGTGCACGTACTGATTTGGATACAGGACCCAGAGGTGTCGGGCCAGTTTGCCAAGTCAGTCGGCCGTAGGTGAAAACGCGTGTGCACGTACTGATTTGGATACAGGACCCAGAGGGGTCGGGCCCAAAGAAATAGAAAAATGAAAATGAATTTCAATTCAATCGCCCCTAATATATCCTAAGAAAAGAAACGTTCATGGAAATACTGAGTTAAAAAGTTATAAAGGTACATGGATAAATGTTTATAGACATGAAAACTGACATGAAGTTATGTATGTGCACTGCTTCCATGATATAGATACAGTTATGATACTTGCATTGTTTACATGTTCCGTAGCTCATATGAATGCTATACTGATAGACTGATATACTGCTACTATGATAAACTGATACACTGATGTAGACATACGGATACATGGAATTATTGCTTACACTGATATATTGATACAAGGATTTAGTGCTTATACGGATACACTGCTTTACTGTTATATTGTACATGGTATGGTTATGATCTTATACTGCTCATAATGTTTTATTGATACTAACATGTTCATATAGTTATATGCTGCATAAGTTACTACTGAGACAGAAAACGGTTAGTATGAAACTATGTTTTAAAATGCGTAAGTTTTCTAATTGTATATAGAAATGAAAGAGGTATATCCTCACTTAGTCATATTTTTATGACTAAGCCGTCGTCAAATTTTGTAGGTAACGGACGTGACCTGGAATACGCAAAACCAAAAGGACTGATTAAGATAGAACATAAAAGATTCAACGAATAATACAAGGTATGCAAGTAAATTTCTTATTATGTGTTTTTATTTTGTATTCACTAGCCGCACTTCAACCTGGGACACATGCATGAACGTAGTTTAGATACAGATGTATGTGGGGTCTAAGTAGGGGCCTCACACAGGCGGCCTCTTCTTCAATCGACGAACAAGCATCGCACGAACAGGTCGGCGTCGGGATCGCTGCTTGGGAGGCAACCTCTTCTTCTTCGTCAAACGACGATCTCGACGGAAGAGGGAGCGATCCAGTCGGCTGCGACTAAGAACGCGCGAGAGTCTGAAAAATGGGCTTCTTCTTCGTCGCTGGGAGAAGATCAAATGCAGGGAGCGGTTACAGGAGATCGACGGGAGGCGTCCTTCTCCCCCCTTGCAGCGACACGAAAACGAGTGACCACAACGATCGACAGAGAAGTCGATCTCAACAGAGAAATCAAACTCCGATTGACGACAGTTCGTGGGAGATTTCAGTCGTGATTCTCATGATCGACGAAGAGAACTATCGTGGCGGTTGCAGTCGGCAGCGATGAAGAATCGCGTGAGAGAGGGCGGTTACCGGAAGAGAAACGCACGGGAACGAGAGAAACTTCGAGAATGTTAGAATGGTGCTCGAAGCATCCGCGTGAGTGTCTAGTTTGGAACACTTTATTCGTTGCCCCTAGCAGGGTATTTATAGGCAAACCCTAATTTCCCGGCGGGTGTGTGGATCCCTAACGGGTCCTAACCTACCGCTAAGTATCTGTTAACCCGATAGTTAAATATACCTCAACATGAACTTGGTACTAGGAAGACACTAGTTTGATGAGAATCTCGCATGGATGGGGGGGGGGGGGGGGGGTGATCTCTGATTTTCAAGTGTCATCCCTGGTACCCGTAGAGGTCTATTTATAGATAAATTCTAAAGGGGGGAAGCAGACGACTATACTTGGACCCTGCGAGATTGAATAATTGAACTTGGTGAACGAGCGACTATTGAAGGATCTCTTCCACGTCTGGCGAGATGTTGTTGATGGTCGCCACTTAGGAAGGATCTCGCCCACACCAGGCGAGATGTTATTGATTGTCGCCACTTAGGGGCGATCATGATACTCACATTTTGCATTTAATGCCCCTGTGAATTGTTGGTTATCTTTGACTTAATTTTTGACTTTGACTCTGCCCATGTGGCCTGAATGGGTCCTACCCTCAAAAAATATGGGTTGTACATCAAGTCCTCCTGATTGGCACCGATAAAGCCACAAACATGTCACTCTTCGTTTCGCCAACGCCAACATGTTGATGACATTGACGATCTCATGCTCGATCAGGTCTATAATTGTAGCAATGGTCGCATATATCACATCAGCTCTTGAGATCGATGGTGGAGATTGAACAATCACATTGATATCTACTTGTTCCATGTTCCTTACAATTGTTAAAACAGCATCCGCAATAATATCAACACAACAACTTTCTTCTTATCGAGTTGTGGCTTGGGGACTCCTCCGCACATTCATCCACATACACATTCATCCACACACACATAAAAACACAATTTCATTCAAGCACTCACAGATACAAGCAATGAAAGGAGGCAGAAAAGCTTCTTGCGGGGCTTGTCTCATTTCAGATTTTAGAAAAAAAGAAAATAATACATTACCTGGACAGTACCCATCGGTACAGATAATATACAAACGAAAGCTATTAATAAAATAAAGGAAAATAAAATAAAGATAAACCAAAACTATTAATACGCCCCCTCAAGTTAAAGTATGTAAATCAACCACGCCCAACTTGCTCAAAAGGAAGTGGAATTGAGGACGACCAAGGGCCTTGGTGAAGATGTCCGCCGGTTGAAATTTGGATCTGATGTGGGAGGTCACAATCGTCTTGGCGTCGATGTGATCTCGAATGTAATGTCAGTCAATCTCGATATGTTTAGTCCGTTCGTGAAAGACAGGATTGGTAGCTATGTGGATGGCAGATTGACTGTCACAATGCAACTTTATCGTAGAGCGATGATGAACATTCAACGAGGCCAAGAGAGACTTAAACCAAATCAACTCACTAGTGGTGGCAGCCATTGCCCTGTACTCCGCCTCAGCGGATGATCGAGACACTGTGCTTTGCTTCTTCGTTCTCCAAGAAACGGGAGATGACCCAAGAAAGACAAGATAGCCGGTAACGAATCGGTGTGTGACATCCAACAAAAAGCTCTATTGTTTGACATGACATATCATCATTCATCAGCAGGCCTTCATTTGAAAGGAGGCAACCAAAGAGAGAAGATAGAGCTCTGAAGTTTTCCGGCGAAGACGTGACATTCTGCTCCCTCTCTCGCCCAATGCTTGATTCGTTCGCTGCAAAGTCCGCTTCAGAGATTACTTATGAGACTGCTCCAGAGTCCGCAACTGTGAGCGCAGTAGAAGAATTGTGTTTTTTCACCTTCAAAAACTTGTAAACGGAGCGGTGACCCACTCTTCTGGAAATTCTAACACTTGTATCAGTCTGCAAATTAGTGGATTTGATCGGCACCTTACCAACCTCGTGGTTTTTTCCCTTTGGGGATTTTTTTCATGTAAAACTCTTGCTCTTTTTGTTATTGGTTCTCTTTTAACTGTTTGCGCGCTTGACTCACTCTCGAGCTAAGACGGTTTGATTATTCAGAACCGGGAGAGCGCTAAGCGACCCACAACAACTATATTAAAAGGGAAAAGTTGTCTTTGGTAAAAAATTCATAATGTCAATATTACATCTCTTTTTTTAATCTAATGATTTAATATTTTCTAATTTATTTTTAAAAAAATCAAAATACAAGAGCATATATATACATAAATCATCCCTAAGTTCTTCTCTCGCCGATTTTGAAAAAGGACTGATATAATAAATATTATGCAAATTGTAAAGACTGAACCGGTACGCGGCAACTCTTGAATATCGATAATCCTCCGGCCAGCCGGACTGTTCTCACGACGCTAAGAGATCAGCCGAAATAAATATTTAAAAAAGGGAGTTGATATTAGCAGTTTGGAACTGGATATTCGCAGTCCATTGCTATTCGTAATCCATAAATTTATTTGTAGTCCAAAATTATATTTGCACCCCACTCCCATCCCAAATAAGTGAAACACTGTAATGATTTATTAAGCAGTAGAAACCTAGAGAAACATCTTAAAGACTCTAAAACAATTTAAAAAACCTAGCAAAAAAATAATTTAAATGACATGCATAGAGGAATCAACTCTAAAACAAGTTAAATGACATGCAAACCTTCCTCTAACAAAAAAAACTGACTACTTTTTTGGAATTTTCGTTGGATAATTTCCTTCTTATTTGAATAAGGTGTATCTAAGATAGGCGTGCAAAAAAAGCCCTGCGGGCCCGGGCCAGACCCAGGCCCCCAAGGCCCGGGCTTTATTTTTGCCAGGCCCAGGCCGGGCCTTTGCCAAACCGGGCCCAGGCCAGGCCCGGGCCTCACCAAAATAAGGGGGCCTGCTTGAGCCTAAAAGACCAGGCCCAAGCAGGCCCCAAAATAATTAAATATTATATAATATTATAATATATATTAATATACATTTTAAAATATATAATAATATAATGGCTGCCAATTGGCAGCCATTATATATATTATAATGGCTGCCAATTGGCAGCCATTATGCTGGGCGGCCACGCCCGGGCCGGGCACCAGGCCAGGCCCTGCTCAAATAAGATAGATTATAATGGCTGCCAATTGGCTGCCAATTGGCAGCCATTAAATGCTATAAAGCTGGGCAGCGCCCAGCTCAATGTTTTCAACCGGGCACCAGGCAAAGCCTGGTGCCCGGGCTTGCCTGGGCCTGGCCCGGGCTTGCCTGGGCCTGGCCCGGGCCGGGCACCAGGCCAGGCCCTGCTCAAATAAGGGGGCCTGTTGAGCCCCCTTAGGCCTGGCCTGGGCCTGGCCCAGGCCTAACCGGGCCCAGGTCTAATCGGGCTCAGACCCGGGCCGGGCAACCGGACCCGGGCCAAATTTGCACGCCTAATCTAAGAGGGGGAAAGACGACGCGACCGATAGAACTACAGCTAGAATTTAGACAACGGGAGGAGAGAGATGGAAAGGAGGAGGTTATTTGATGGGGTGTAATTAGCGAGAAATGGACTGCGAATATAATTAAGATATTTACAATTTTGGGGGTGAGTATAGCGCGAATTGGACTGCTAATATCAACTCTCTTAAAAAAATCGGGTGATAATAAAAGCATTAAAATCGAACTAATTTACCATCAACGTCATTCCATCTCTTGCGCTGCCAAAACTGACAGCAGAACGAATCACACTCTCTCTCCCTCATGCTTTCAATTCGCGTCAGTTTCGCAGCCCCTTTCACATTCCCCACCCGCCGCCTCTCCATCTATAAATAGCCGCGCGCCGCCATGCCTCCTCTCATCAACAAAAATGAGGTCTCTTCCAATTCTACCCCCGCTGACCTTCGCCATTCTCTTCCTCGCGACCTTCTCCACCGCGCGCAACCTCCACCCCGCCGCCACCGCCGCACCCGCCGCTAAAAGGCTGCCGGCGGAATTCGACGCGACCGGCTTAGAAATTTGCATCAGCGCGATGATGGAACTCCACTCCCTCACCGACGAGATAATCCTCTTCTTCCTCAACGGAGAGTCCTACCTGAGCCTCGAATGCTGCCGCGCAATTCGCGTCATAACGCACAACTGCTGGCCCTCCATGCTGACCGCGCTCGGATTCACCGCCGAGGAGGGCGGTGTCCTCGGCGGATTCTGCGATGCCGACGTCGCCACGCCTCCGGCGCCAGCGCCGGCCGCTTTGTTGGACGACGCTTTTGCGGCGGAGGGGACGCCGTAGTTGGTCATGATGTCCTGTTTTTCGTTTGCAGCACTTCTGCGTCCAGAGTCTTCCGTCAGTTCAGCAGTATAACTATGTATCCGTTATTTGTGCGTTATAAATAATAATTGTGCGCTCCCATATATTATTTTAATTATTTTAATTATCGATTTTTTTTTGGTATTTTGCCCTCCTTAAATACAGCTTTTTTTTGTTGTTGATTTCGGGCAAATTACACCCACAGATCGAAATTTCAAGGGTATTTAGGTCCGGGCACCACTAATAATCTGGGGTGCAAAGTACCAAAATGAGCATTTTTTTGCTGCTCAGACCTAAATACCCTTGAAATTTCGGCTGAGGGTGCAAAGTGCCAGAAATCAGTAATTGAGTGGTGCAAAATGCCAATTTTAAAGATTCGGGATGCAAAGTATCAAAAATCCTTTTTTCGAGATGCAAAGTGCCAAAAAGCCTTTATATCGTAGGATGATTTAAGGTTTAGGATTTAGAGGATACAGGCAATCAACTTGTCGTTTATATAACAAGTTTAATCGCAAAACGGTTACCTAAGTGTTTTCATGTTAATATGTTATAATATTCAGTCCAACATAACCGTTCACTCATTCTATTCTAGTATCCCAGAGTGCAATGATCCATCTCCGTGAATTTAGATATGCTTCTGCACAAATTTTCATCCCAATGCTTCGATTTAAGTGAAATCATTTCCGCGGAGATTTCACGAATTCACCCCAACATAACTCAGGTAAATGAAGGGAAAAAACATTAATAACTAGCAAATTATTATACACACTATATACATTTTAACCGCAATCCGATATTTGGCTTGCCGCAATCCGAATTTTAATATGAAGAAGAAGAAGATTATTATTGTGGTTTTTATTGTTAACGTAATATGTAGAATTAGATTTATACATAGCCGGCTGCATAAAAGGAGAGTAATCTCATTCTACACAGCGAGAGCTAGAGTTTTAAGATCGGGGTTGCGGTTAAACAAAAAAAAAATTGATGTTTTTTTTTATTTTAAAGTGCGGATAGCCAAATAAAAGTTGCGGTTAACAATCATCTAAATTTTATCTATATACAAGCAATTGTGCACGAAGTTCCTCTGTAACTCCACGCGACGTTACATATGTCTTGTCTGGCTGTAGCTTAATAAAATTTAAAGCAACAATGACAAATTTATTAAAATAAAATAAAAACTCAAATTAAAGTGACTTATAAAATATATAAAATATATAATAAAGAATTTATAAAATTAAAAAAATGGACATTTCATCAAAAGTGTGGATAAAATTTGGCTCCCCATCCATCAATTACTTAATTCATTTTAAAATAAAACATACTATCAATTAATTAATGCAGAAAATAGTTATATCACATTTTTCAAATTTTGTTTAAAAAAAATTCATTCTCATCATTAATATATCATGTTGCATGTCAAACCAACTTTAATAAGTTGATAGGTTTAATGGTCCCTACTCGAAAATATCATTGACATACCTAATGACAACCTTTCTAGAAAAGGCTGCTAACCTTTCTAGAAAAGGCTGCTGACATGCCTAATGACATGCGAACGGCTACTCAACCGCTTCTGGCGCTTGGCCGCCGCTCAATTCCCGCCGCCCGTCCTCCACTACCTCGGTCGTGCAACCTCTGCACCTCATCATCCGCGTAACCACCCATTATGGGGTGTGTGTATAACCGAATCCACACAATGGGTGCACGCATAACCAATTACGTTAATACGCGTATGCGTGAAATAAAATATATAATGATGGGGTGCGAATAGCGCAAATCCGCATGACGAGGTGCGTATAGTAGATTATATGGTTATGATGTGTGCATAACCATATAATCCATCATGGGTGTGCGCGTAACAATAAAACTCATTATGTGTGTGCGCATAGCCGTGAAACCACCCATAATGGGTGTGCGCATAGCACATTATATGGTTAGGGTGTGCATATAGTCAAAATCCCTAACCCCATAACTACGGAAACGTCACTCTTAAAACCTACAAAAGGGGACCTAGGCCCTCATTTCAGTTCTTCTTGCCTTCTGCGCCCAAGAAAGATCAAGAAGATTCCTTTGAAGTTCTCCTTGCGAGCTCGAAAAATTCCTTTAAGATCTTCGAAAACCGTCAAAGATCCCTTAAAAATTTCTAACAAGCCTTCGATGATCTGCAAGCGTTCGAAGATCCCTTGGGAATTGCTCAAAGCACATTGCGTCGAGCACATTGCGCCAAGCACGCCACTCCGGACTCCACCACTCGCAACCAGAGAACAAGCTGCAGACTCCAGATTGCGCCGAGCACATTGCTCCCGCTTCCGAGCACCAGGCACAGACTCCAGACTGCCCTGAGCACCTTGCTCCTGATTCCGAGCACCAACTGTAGACTCTATATTGCATCGAGCACATCACTCCCGACTCCTGTAGTCCAAAAATACTTAGCTTTTTGAGCGGTGGTCTGTCACCCTCAAAGCTGCTTCTTCTTCTTCGTCTACTACTATAACGAGAGGGGGTTTGTCGCCCCCAAGTTCTCTACTAATACTTGTAACACCCCACGACATAGTGCAATTTGGCTGACACTGATCCAACCACGTGATTTTCACCATTTTTCGAATTTTTCACGCTAAAAATTCTTCTCGCAAGACGTCAGTTCTCTATTTTTACTGTGTGCGGCATCCGACTCATGACCCTCGAGCTGAGACGGTCCATCTCGACCAGTCCGTAGAGCGTCGGGTGACCCGCGACAAGGTCATATTTGACAATTTTGAATGTTTCGTCGAAGACTTTTTCCTTTTCAATACTGTATATCAATAAAAAAAACAGATAAAATGTTTTTTTAGAATGCAAAACATAATTATAAAAAATATCTCCATAAAATAAATAAAATTTCTACTGGTTGGACTGATTGATGTCAAAATTATATTTTTCAGGTACGTCAAGCGAATATCAATTATATATGTGTCGCTTTAAAAAAAAATTCCGCTTATTTATTGTTGTATTTCACGTACAAAAAATATAGATTCTTAATTAACACATTTTTATAAACAATTTATTATCTTATTTGTCTAAAAAAATATGATTTTTTTCAAAATCATCCGGCCGGACATTGTTGTTTTTGGAAATCCGATCGTAACACATTTTTTCTTTTCTTTGAAATCCAGTCGTCCGATAACCAATCTGGCGGCCCAAAATTCACCCACACCTATGAAATATAGGCTACCCATATCTAAAAAAAATCCTCTTAAAGAGGAGACAAGAGACCCGTCCTCTCAATTTCATGATCATTAATTATTCTCCACACCCATGATATTTCAACTAAGACTCTAAGAGCATCATTACACGAGTACAAAAACAGTCATGCACGAGATTCTCTCGTGCCTAGTCGCAAACCGAGCCTAACTTTAAAAAATAAAATAAAACATATATAAATTCAAGCCTTAAAACAAATTGTAATTAAGAATGAAAAAATAGGAAAGATACAGATGTTTCACCAAATTAAATGATGTTTTTCTTTTATTTATAAATAGTGCAATGAGAACACTGTGCGACTGCAACATTACACTTGATTGTCCGCATCACTTGTACGTAATATGAGAAGACGACGATACCACTACTGTTACATGCATCTAAAGCTTAATAGAAATGAAAGGCGTAAGGAGTGTAGGACTCAGTTTGAAACAACAACAACAACAAATCACATGAATTAAACATAACTTATACATAATTGTAAACATATTAATGTATTGTTTTTCCGCTATAAATATTTTTTGATAATGGCCGACATTGTCATGTGAGGGGTCGAAACACGCGCAAAAGAAAAATCTTCGCCGCCGCTCCCCTGCCCTTTTGATTCATTGGACGATCTTAAGCATGGATGAATTTATGATAGGCATAAATTCAATGTTTCAATAATGAAAAACATTAATAATTTTCAATGTTTTAATGGTGAAACATTGATATTTCAGTGTTTCAATAGTGAAATATTAATGACTGCATGTGATGAGAGGAGCAACTGATCAAGCTCTCATACTTGATTTCTCACTAAGAACTTATTTTTGGCTGCGGCTAGCTTAATGACTGCAAGAAAGAAACTATGCTTTTCATGAGCACACGAAAGGTGAAGACCACGACTCGTCCGCTTCGAAAACTTTGTAAGAAGAAAGTGACATTTACTGTTGTTTAGACGAATTGAACAATATACTCCACCCGGCTGCACATGAACAACACTTTGGAGAGCCGTGTGCATAGGAACTCCAACAATGAGTAAGGATTTTGGCCTTTGTGGCCTTGCTCGTGGCGATCAAAGATGTTGAGTATCGACATGGTGTCGAACAATAACATCACGGAAGCAAAAGGGAAGATGACAAAATACAAATAGTTATAAAAGATTGTTTGGAGATAATCTAGCTAGTCGATTCATCTCTGCCGTCACAATCCGGCATACTTGCATTTCCTCTATTTTATTCGAGTATTCAATCATAATGTAGTTGATTAAGGAAAGTCAAATGTATGTGTATTATCCTAATATCATTATGGTAGAGACTTTCGGGTTGCGCTCCGATCATCCAGTATTTTCTCTCCCAAAATGAGATCTATATGTCCTTGCGTTTTTGGTTGTTTGTGTTGTGTTTTTTTGTTGCCAAACACTTTGCGCAGGTACTTCATTAGCCTACTTTTTCTAGGTTATCATATATGGTTTTCGTCAAATACACAAGAAGTGATATATATTAGAGTCGATTATAGTTTGGAACGGGAGAAATCAGGCTGACCAATTTAGGTTTGAGAGGGGTCGATCCGATACTCCAAGTTTGTAATATTGTGCGGTAGGTGACGACCAATGGAATGGTCAGGGGCTACATGCGACCAATTCCCTACTACATGGAGGGGATTAATCTGACTGATGAAGAGACGAACACCGTCAAGAACGATGGATTGACTAAATTGTGACACATGAAGAGACGAACACCATCAATAAGAATGACATGAAAATATTTGTTGGTTGACAGTTGATACCTTGTCTTAAGAGGACAAAATTAGATAAATGTTCACACTATATAGCTGGGAAACAACACCGGGTATCCTTCCATAGTAATATCTAGTCAAAAGGGAAAAGCTTAATCCAGATAGTATCATCAGGTACCCCGTTGATCCAGAAGGTATCACAAATTCTCATAAAATTATAAATGTGATGGTGGTGATCATCTAAAGGAAGACCGCAAAACTGAACAGAGTTTCTTAGCATATTCAAAATAGATTGGCTTGATCTCGACCTGCAGATTAGTGATACGCGTGCGCCCATGGTAGGGGCAGAGTATTCATACGTTGTTCGAGCATGCGACTACACCACCTCCTCATCAACACAAAAATTCGGATCAGGGGCCACATCAATAACAAGAGGGAGATTCAAATGGGGAGATATTATCCTGACCCGAGACTGCTATCTTATCATATTTCATAGTGTTAGCTCGATTTCAAGGTCAAATGGAACTAAATCAATTCGTCTCCTCTCCAGAATCAAAAGCAAACAAAAACTTTGCAAGAAGACGAATCTTAAAAACTAAAAACTGAAAGCAAACAAGAAACATAAACGGAATGCAAAAGGGTGCAATCTATAAGCCAGATACTCACATATACCATGTTCTCCGGCAACGGTGCCAACAATTTGATGATGCAATAAAGCACACGCACGACATTGAACCGGTCGCTGTCAAGTAATAATAAAATGAGAATAAACCCCCAAGTATTGAATCACGCGGAACACGGTAGGGTGGAGTATTTTTCAGAGAAAGACTTGAGATAGAAGTCTTAAGTCGGTGTTAACGAGAGTTTTTGGTTTGGTTTACATAACAGATAGAAAATAAACTAAGCTAGACTAACTAGGTGGGTCGTAAGCACTGCTTCCCACCACCACAAGTCGCAAGCACCGTATCGCACCTCCATGGGTCGCAAGCACCGTATCGCACCACCACGGGTCGTAAGCACCGTATCGCACCACCACAGGTTATAAGAACCATATCAGTCATTGAACCTTTGTAATTGCAGAGGCTAACAATGCGGGTCACAAGCCTCCGCCTCACTCGTTGCACATTGCAAATGCAATGACCAACCTAACGCCTCACCGTGCTCGTGTCTAGCTCAACAACAATGCATCCCTGACCTCTAATATGTTATATTCTTCGCTAGAGGAAATAAGTACTAAGTGTAGTTTCAAGATATACATTCTACATACACTTATTGCATTTGATACACCTTGATAAAACAAATTTGATTTTGGTTTTATTTTAGTAATGTTAATAATATTATTTATGAAATCCGATTTTTGTTTTTCGTTATGTGTGATTGTTAGAAATTTTAATTAAAACACTCTTTTAAATAACTCTTATTTAAGTATTTATGGTGTTTGGTGTTTGAGTTCCACATCATTGGTGAGAAAAACTTAAAACCAAATAGTGGGAAATCCAAATATTTTGGAGGAAAACATTTTCATGAAAGAGGATAAAGTTTTAGTCTCACTTTGCCAAACTCCATTTATTTAAGTTAGTATATAAATCATTTACTCATCCTTATTTGTTGAAAGAAACATAAAAGAGAATTTATGAACCACACACACGTGCGAGCACGCACCATACCGAATTTGGGATTTGAGGAATAATTGAGTTGTATTTTTTGGACAAATTAGTTTTGCCACTTTGAATACTTAAAATTCCTCAAATCTCATGCGTCGACAATTATTCGACGTACGTTGAATGATTTCCATTTGACGTTTTCTCTCCGCGTTTGTAAATCGACGTGCGTCAATTTCTCCTCACCTAGAAATCGACGTACGTTGACTTCTCCTTCTCCGTCGTGTGTCGTTTTCTTCCCGCTATCAGCATCGACGTGCGTTGGTTACTGAGCGTCGATTTCAAATCGACGATCGTCAATTTCTTCTTTGTCAAGCGTCGATTAGTTCACTTTCACGCGTGATTTTTGTAAGCCTTTTTTGTACGCGTTTTGCATCATTAATATTACGTTGGAAACATATCTATTTTCTATGCACGATAAAATTTACTAAAATATAAGCGTTGGATTTAATACGTGATAATGATTTGCGGTTTTTACGAGACTCTTATATAGGAGTTTTGCAGAATCGTTTCTATACACATTCGTTCACGTTCTCTCGTTCTCATACACTCTTTTTGTTTTCTCTTGCGATTTTGTTTTCTTGACGTTTGTTGCATCAAGTGGGAATTCAGATGCTCTGTGCTTTTTCAATGTCCGCGCACATTAGAGTTTTTGGGATCTAGCCGGGTGTTGTATATTGGAGGGTGGTGCAACTTCTTTAGGACAGTAATCGCACGCCTTACCTAGACTCAATTCAAAACTAAATATTGTTCCACTTTCTCTTATTTCTTAATCTCCCTATTTACAAGTTTTATTTATCTTGTTTTCAAGATCTGATATTATTGTATTAATAGTTTTCAAAAAAGTAAAAACAAAAAAAATATTATTTCGAGAATATATTAAAAATATTCCAACAACAACAACAAGCTTGCTCCCTCTTTTATTGACCAACTAGCGAGCTCTGCATTTTCTCTCTAAGCAGTCCTATAAATACTTGTAAGATGGAGAAAGAGTCCATTGAAATCCAAATAAATGTTGTTTAAACAAATATTCTTATAATATTGCGCAATAACTCTACAAATTTATATAAAATATAGATATATGAAAAATATTTTTCTTCCTCAAATCATGCCAAACATTATGAGAAATAAAATGTTTTTTTTTCCAGTTTTGGGCACAGGGAATGAGGACTACAAATCTCATTTATACCGCCGCTCAATACACTGATTCATTAGCTATATTTCACCCATATTATCTGACGAAACAATGAGACTCGCCTCAACAAGAGAAGCTGCATCCTGTAGGGAAATAATCCTGATAGGCCCTTCGGGAAAGACAAAGGAAAGAGAACCACTGCTGTCACCTATCAGGCTTTGCCCTCCTGCCTGCAGATTACCACAAAAGATGTTAGAATTGAAGTGAGATAGCGCCAGCGCTAGCGCTAGCGCCGACATTAGCTCCTACTCGCCACCCCCCTTGTTTTGCCTATAAATAGGGGGTACCCCCCCTAAAGAGCATCGATTCTGAAAGTGGCGAGTATCCTCAACTTTGAGCGAGTTAGAGATACCAGAGCGCTTCCAGGCGAGCATCGAACTTGGAGTAAGTTCGGCAGGCGAGTTACCTACTCGCAAAGATAGCGCCGACGATAGTGGATAGTGCCTGCGTTAGCGAGAAGAGAAGGAACGAGCGAGTACCTACTTCGGAGATAGCGCCCGACGCCAGTGCTAGCGCGCGCGGTAGCGAGAAGTGGAGGAAGTGAAGCGCGGCGAGCGTGCGAGTAGCTTGGAGTGCGAGCAACGAGCTTGCTGTTGAAATTGTTGAAGTGGAAGTTAAAGGACTTTTGAACCTGGGCGGTCTGGGAGGAGGTCTGGCGGTCTGGCGTGACCGCACGACTTGGCGGTCTGCCTCTGCGGTCTGGCTTGTCTTAGCCTAGCTGCGGTCTCCTGGCTTGATCGCTGGTATCTGGTCCAAGGCGGCTGAAGGTGGAGGTCGCGCGGTCTGTCTCTGACCGCGTGGCGGGTTGTTCGTCTTCAGGTGTGCGCGGTCTGTGCGTGACCGCCTGGCGGGCTGTCTTCTTCAAGGCTGTGGCGGTCTGGTGTGACCGCACAGCTTGTTCCAGGTTTTCTTCAGAATGCGGTCTGGTGGCTAACCGGGCTTTCTGGTGGTATTCGCGGACTAAGGATCTTAGTCGCGCGGTCTCAGGTTGCGGTCTCAGGAGGAGACTAGTATGCGAGCTGGACGTTGTTCGCGGTCTCAGGTGGAGACCGGCATGCGGACAGGAGTTCGCGGTCTGTTGGCGAACTGACTGTGTTCGTGGTCTCGGGCGAACACAGGGGGTGAACAGCTTCGGGCGGTCTGGCGATCTCTCTTGAAGTCGCGATCTGCTGTGAGAGTGGCGGTCTCTCATAGTCGATGTTGAAGCTGGCGAGTTCACTAAAATTGAAGCAGAAGTACTGTTGCTGATCGCGCGGTGTGACCGGTCAGGTCGCGCGGTTTGGAGGGTGGTGATCCTATCTCATAGGGTGGTGACTGGATCAGGTCTCACGCCTATAAATAGGACCCATCGGCAGCAATAAAAAGAGACACACCAAGTGTAAGCCGAGTTTTTCTTCTTTCCTGCGGTCTCTATTTGTCTGACCGAGCGGTCTGCTGATTGAACTCTTCTTGTGCAGCTTCTGCGGATAGTGTGGGCAGCAGCGATCACCTCTTCCTCTGAAAGTGTTCGGGCGGTCTGTGGCTTGGAGTTGTGGTGCTGGAGTTCGGGAGAATCAGGAGTTCGGAAGGAGTGCGGTTTGGTGGTGTTCTGTGATCGGCAGGTCGCTGCGGTCTGGCAGCTTGCTCAAGTCACAGGGAGGTCGCGTGGTCTGAGCGGTCTCAAGTTATCTTCAACTTTGTAATTTTCTCTTTGGTGTTTGTGCTGGCGAAATCATGTCTCGCCAAGCATTCCTTGCCTTGTAATTGAAGTACTGCTATCAATAAAGATTTCTTGTTTGCCTCCATTTGCTTCTGGTTGTTTGGCTTGTGAACTTTAAGTTGACTAACTCCTGCTCGCTTCATAAAGATTCGGAAAATTTCACACTTGCAAGTTGGAGAGCTAACGCCCGGCGGTAGCGAGGGGCGAGTATCACCTGCGTGGTATGCTCCGGAGGAGAAGCGGACCTTGTCCGTGACCAAGTTCTTTCCTACTATTGGCTGTTGTGAATCAAGTTGGATGCAACTTGTATTCAGCCTTGTTTGTTTGTAACTAGCTACCAGAGTTATTATTATGAAAGCTTGTGTTCATCATTTGGTGTCCTTATTCTCCTGTTGGTTGACGTGTTCTTCCGACTTCAAAATATTTCACATGGTATCAGAGGGATAGTGGGAACAAGGACTGAGCAACCAAGATGGACGGCGGAGGAGGGTATGCTAGGGGACTTGACATTGAGCTGCTTACTCAAACCAACTACAAGAAGTGGATGTCTTGTATGAAGAGCTACCTTCTTGGAGAGGATCTCTGGGAGGTTGCTGGTGGTGGGGAGCAAGAGGAAGTAGTAGCTGCCGGAGATAATGGTCCAGCTGTGAGAGCTTGGAGGAAGACCAACGCCAAGGCGGAGTTCACCTTGAAAAGAGCCATATCGCCTGACTTGTTCGACCACATCATAGGTTGCAAGTCAGCGTCTGCGATCTGGATAGCCCTCGATGGGCTATTCAACAAGAAGAATGTGGCGCGGCTACAATTCCTGGAGAATGAGTTGGCGAGGTCGACTCAAGGCGAGATGACGATATCCACCTTCTTCCTGAAAAGCGAAGAACCTGTGTGGGGAGATCTCGGCCTTGGATTCTGAAGAGCCAATCTCAGAGGCAAAGTTGAAGGGGCACATACTCCGAGGCTTGAGGAAGGAGTATGTCCCCTTTGTTACTTCCGTGTAAGGATGGGCTACTCAGCCCTCCCTTTTGGAGCTAGAGAACCTGCTGTCGTCACAGGAGAGCTTGGCGAAGCAGATGGCGGGAGTATCCATCTCAGGGGGAGATGGTGAGGTTTTGTTCTCAGGAAAGAGGAGATCCTGGGACAAGAGAAAGAAGAACTCCGGAGATGAACCTTCAACGTCATCTCAGGGAGATGGGAGGAAGTTCCTCCCTGCATGCGATGAGAAGGGGAGATCCCTTTGCTTTGCCTGTAGGAAGTACGAGCACATGGCAAAGGACTGCTGGTCAAATCTGAAGGCCGGTCATGCTGCTAACAAGGAGGGAGATCACCAGAGAGGTGGAGGAAGAGGTGGAGGTCACCAGGGCGGTGAGAGGGGGGACAATTGTTTCCTGGCAGAGATGACGACAACGTCAGTCGATGTTTTAGCCTCCATCAACCTCGAGAACGACTGGATAGTGGATTCCGGTTGCGGGCATCATCTCACAGGAGATATGTCCAAGTTTGACTCCTTGGAAGCATATGAAGGAACGGATGCTATCATCACTGCGGATGATACGGTACATCCTGTGGAGCGAGAAGCGAAGGTGTCACTTGGGAGTAGAGAGAAGCCAGTGACACTGAAGAGTGTGTATCACGTGCCTGGCATGAAGAAGAACCTCTTCTCGGTGGCTAACGCAGTGGATGCTGGATACCACGTGCTGTTTGGACCGAAGTAGGTGAAGTTCCTGAAGAACCTTTCGTCTGTCGATGCTGACGTCACGCTCACCGGAAGAAGGGTGAAGGATTTGTATGTTCTGTCTGCAAATGCCTATGTGGACAAGCTGAAGACAAACGACAGCGCTGTGATCTGGCATGAGAGGCTGGGTCATGTGGGGAAGGACAAGCTGAAGATGATGGCGGCAAAGGGCCTAGTGAGTGGCCTGCCTCATCTCTCTTCCTACGGCAACGACCATGTGTGCGACGGGTGCCAATATGGAAAGTCACATCGACTTTCATTTGACAAGTCGGTGACCAGGTGTAAGGCACCTCTTGAGTGCGTATATACTGACGTTATGGGGCCGTGCGCCACCCTTACTTATGAAGGCATTAAGTATGCGCTGGTTCTGGTGGATGACTACACCCGCTATAAGTGGGTGTACTTTCTGAGAGAGAAATCAGAAGTCTTCGACAAGTTCCAAGAGTGGAAGGAGCTTGTGGAGGGGAGGCTGAACCGCAAAGTGAAGAAGCTGAGAAGCGACAATGGAGGGGAGTTTACCTCCAATGAGTTTGCTTCTTTCTGAAGGAGGTTCGGCATTCGGCGGGAGCTCTCCTGCGCTCACACCCCTCAACAAAATGGGGTGGCAGAGAGGAAGATCTGTCATCTGGTGGAGACTACCAGGAGTTGGCTACATGCCAAGAGTATTCCCAAGGCCTTATGGGCGAAGGGAATGACATGTGCTACTCATGTGATCAGCCGACTACCTCTAAGTCCTAACAGGATGGTGTCTCTACACCAGCTCATGTTCGGGGAGAAGCCCAATGTGGGTCACATGAAGGTGTTCAGTTCTACCTGCTTCGTGCACGTCCCGGACGCTCAGAGAACCAAGTTGGAGTCGAAAGCGAGGAAGTGTATCTTCATCGGCTACGATGAGCGGAAGAAGGGGTGGAAGTGCATGGATCCGCAGACCCACAAGTTCGTCGTCTCGCGCGACATAGTGTTTGACGAACTGGTCTCATACCAGTGAGTCTCTTCAGTGGAGCTGCCGGAGAGTGGAGACGCTAGCAGGGAAGAAGAGTGGGTCACTGAGGACCCTACTGTGGAGTTGGAGCTTTCTCCCATTGGTCCATCGCCATCTGGCTCAGGAGGAGCCTCTGGCTCAGGGGGAGCTACGAACTCAAGAAGCAGGGAGAGCACCGCTTCAGGAGGAGTTCAGAGAGGAGTTTAGAGAGGAGCTCAAGCAGAGGAGTCTACCGGAGTGGTAGATAGTGGCCAAGCCTTGAGGAGGTCGAAGAGGACGATCGTCCCGCCTGCTCATTATAAGGAGGGAAACTTCGTGAGTTTAGTTTCCTGTTTCTTCGCAGGACCACTCGATGAGAGGGAACCTGTCTGCTTTGAGGATGCAGCTGGCAACAAGGAGTGGGACGCGGCCATGATCGAGAAGATGGAGGCCCTAGAGAAGAATGAGACATGGGACCTGGTTCCCATGGTGGAGGGCATCAAACCTGTCACCTGTAAATGGGTGTACAAGGTTAAGAAGAGAGCGGATGGAGAAATGGAGCGGTACAAGGCGAGGCTTGTCGCTCGAGGCTTCTCACAAACCTACGGAGTGGACTACGAAGAGACATTTAGTCCTGTCGCGAAGATGACGTCGGTGAGGACGGTCATCGCTCTGATGGCGTGCCGAGGTTGGAATCTGTGGCAGCTTGATGTGAAGAATGCATTCCTATACTGAGAGATAGATAAAGACATATTCATGGTGCAACCACCTGGATACGTGTCCAAGTCTCAGCCACGTCATGTCTGCAAGCTAAAGAAGGACCTCTACGGGTTGAAATAGGCACCAAGAGCCTGGTATGGAAAGATTGCGGAGTACTTGCAGTTCTGCAGCTACGATGCCTCAGACTCAGACTCCAACATGTTCGTGAAGAAGAGTGAAGGTCTTCACGTGCTGGTGCCGCTGTACGTCGACGACATGATCGTGACAGGGAACAACCCTGAGGAGGTCGCGACGCTGAGACAACAGCTTTCCATACGATTCGAGATGAAGGATCTTGGTGAACTACACCATTTCCTTGGCCTCCAAGTTGAGAAGAGAAGAGACGGACTGTATGTTTCCCAGAGGGCGTATGCCGAGAGGATCGTCGAAAGATTCAGCATGAAGGAGGGGACGAGCAGTTTCGTTCCTCTGGAGGCTGGGCTGAAGCTTCGGAAGGAAGAATGGAGGATTCTTCCTGATCCGAAGATCTTTCGGGCACTGATGGGGAGTCTTATCTACTTGACTATCACGAGGCCGGACATCGCCTTTCCTGTCGGCCGAGTTAGTCGGTATATGTAGGAGCCGCAAAAGCCTCATCTGGAGGCAGCCAAAGGGATACTGAAGTACGTTAAGGGAACCCTTGAGATGGGGTTGTCCTATGAAGAGAAGTCTGACTTCAAGCTGCATGGGTACACAGATGCAGACTACGGAGGTGACGCTGATGATCGCAAGTCGACATCAGGTTACGTGTTCTTGTGTGGAGCTGCTGCTATCTCGTGGTGTAGCAAGAAGCAAGACTCTATTTCCCTTTCCACCACGGAGGCCGAGTACAAGGCGTCGTCCTTAGCAGCTTAGGAGTGCGTCTGGCTAAGGAGACTAGTGGAGGATGTGGACGAGGAGGTCAGCAGACCTACTGTGCTACGCGGGGACAATGAGAGTGCATTGAAACTGGTAACCAATCCAGTGTGTCATGCAAGGACCAAGCACATTGAGATCGAGCATCACTTCATCAGAGAGAAGGTGCTGGGTGGCTTGATCGCAGTAGAACATGTGCGAAGCGAAGACAACCTTGCGGATATTTTCACAAAGCCCCTATCTGCGGGGCCATTCCGGAGGCTTCGCTCGTTGCTTGGAGTTGTTCCCGGAGCTCACTTCAAGGGGGAGTGTTAGAATTGAAGTGAGATAGGGCCAGCGCCAGCGCTAGCGCCAGCGTTAGCTCCTACTCGCCACCCCCTTGTTTTGCCTATAAATAGGAGGGGGGGGGGGGGGGGGGTACCCCCCCCTAAAGAGCATCGATTCTGAAAGTGACGAGTATCCTCAACTTTGAGCGAGTTAGAGATACCAGAGCGCTTCCAGGCGAGCATCGAACTTGGAGTAAGTTTGGCAGACGAGTTACCTACTCGCAAAGATAGCGCCAACGATAGTGGATAGCGCCTGCGTTAGCGAGAAGAGAAGGAACGAGCGAGTACCTACTTCGGAGATAGCGCCCGACGCTAGTGCTAGCGCGCGCGGTAGCGAGAAGTGGAGGAAGTGAAGCGCGGCGAGCGTGCGAGTAGCTTGGAGTGCGAGCAACGAGCTTGCGAGTTGGAGAGCTAACGCCCGGCGCTAGCGTTACCGCCGGCGGTAGCGAGGAGCGAGTATCACCTGCGTGGTGTGCTCCGGAGGAGAAGTGGACTTTGTCCGTGACCAAGTTCTTTCCTACTATTGACTGTTGTGAATCAAGTTGGATGCAACTTGTATTCAGCCTTATTTGTTTGTAACTAGCTACCAGAGTTATTATTGTGAAAGCTTGTGTTCATCATTTGGTGTCCTTATTCTCCTGTTGGTTGACGTGTTCTTCCGACTTCAAAATATTTCACAAAAGATGTGTGAGCTACGAATAAAACTATAGTGATAAACTATAATGATAACATTGAACTTTATGATATCAGAGGAAAAATAGTCATATAAACAACAGTCTCATTTATCTGTGAGCTCCTTCTACAATCCAAAAGTGGCACCGGTGCTCCAAATGGAGGCGGATTTTTTGGAACCGGGCCAAGTCTAAAAGATTTCGCCAAATAGAGTCACTCATCTAATTCACTCTCTTCCTCCTTTTTTTTCTTCAAAATGATCTCCTAAGAGATCGAACTGATCTCCGAAATGATCGATCTCCTAGAAGATGGAAAAAAAAATTATAGGAGATGAAAATGATTGTAAAATTCTTGAAACTGTGAGAAGTACAACGAAGCACGATGGAGCTGCGGGTACGAAAAGACACGCCAATGTCCCATGACATAACACCGCGGATTCCGGCCATCGCCGCTTCTCTCCACGACAAATTCCTCCACTCGCACTGCTCTTCCTGCTTCCGTCCTCTCTCCTCCTCCTCCTCCTCCTCCTCTACCTTGCATCCTACCAGCACAAATCCTCTCTCATGCACCGCTTGTTCTTCGTCCATCCAGTACTGCTCCCCGGACTGCGCTGCCGCCGACTGGTATCGCCACGCCTACTCCGGAGAGTGCGGACTCTTCATCCTCCACCCACACTCTCCATCCGGCGATACAACCGATGTTCGCGTCGCCCTTCGTCTTCTTCATTCCTTCGATCGTCTCGGTTTTCTCCCTTCTTCTCCCCCCAGTCGCGATTCTCCTCGTCGGATTGGCGGGCTGCTTGCTGCCGGATTTATCGATGTAATGGATGAAGGCGGTGAGTTAGCGGTGAGAATTGAAGACGGGGCAGCGTTGATGATCCAAGCTAGAAACCCTCGAATGGCCGGAGCTTGCAGTTTGGAAAGGGCGTCGATTGAGGGGGAGGTTCTGTGGGCGGTAATGACGAATGCGGTGGAGGTGGAAATTGGTGAATTGAGTGGGATTGGAGTGGCAGTATATGGACCATGCTTCTCGTGGTTCAACCATAGCTGTTCTCCCAATGCTTGCTACCGTTTTGAGCTTTCCTCCGGGATGAAAGGCCATGAATTGAGACCTTCCAAAGTTTTTCCTTCTGGTGGGACTGGGGAAGCATTGGATATGGTAAAAAAAATAATTTTGCTTAGCGCAATCTAATTAATTTAGTGCAAATTTTTGTTCTTCGTTTTCTAAGAACCTAGCATTTGGACACGGGCCACACGCCCCTGCCCGATTACTTTTGATTACGATCGGGCTCGACCGTACATGGTTGGCGAAATTTCTGTCCGGGCTTCGGACATGTCCAGGTAGAGATTTTAGAGGCATTTTCGACATCTGAGATTGTCATTTCCAGATGTCGGAAATGACATCTGAGATGTCACGTGCAAGGACATCTGAGATGTCGAAAATGAAATCTCAGATGTCACCTGTAAAGACATCTCAGATGTCGGAAATGACATCTCAGATGTCGGAAATGACATCTCAGATGTCGGAAATGACATCACATATGTGCCTGGACAAACTCTGTGCTCGGGCTACGAACACAAAAATCTCCCCCATGGTTGCGACCGAGATCCGCTTGTACGTGAGCACTTGCGAAATGTTAATAATAAAAGGCTGAAAAATTAGCTTTTTTTAACTTAAAAAACAAATCATTAAAATAACAAATACCCAAAATTTTTAACTTAAAAATCTATATAAAGGGAGCAAGTTCGTTGCCCGGAGGTCCAACTTGGTGAAGTATGCCGCCTCGTGAAGCTCGTCAAACAGCTCCTCGATGACCAGAATGAGGTACTTGTCCGATACTTTGGTTTTGTTAAGCTCGCGGTAGTCAACGCAGAAGCGCCAACTACCGTCCTTCATTAGCACCAAAAGGATCGGGCTAGAGAAAGAGCTAGCACAGGGACAGATAAGGCCCCCATAAGCATCTCCCGCACAAGACGTTCAATTTCATCTTTTTGCACATGACCATATCGGTAGGGCTGCACCGAGACCGCCGCGGTCCCAGGATGACGTGGAATGGCATGGTCGGTCGGCCGCACCGGAGGCAACCCTGTAGGGCTCTGAAACACGTAACTGAACTTGGTGAGAAACTCCTGGGGCTCAGTCGGGTGAAAGGGGGGGACGACCATTGCCTCAGAAAGGGGCCATAGCCCGCGGTGAAGTTGACCTCTGTGGTCCGCTGAATGGCACAGAAGGAGACCAGAGTGCGAAGTAGGGTGGAGTCGCCAATGAGACGACAACGACGTCCCTCATGGAGGAAATACATAGTCATGGTCGCCGAATTGACCTGAACATCGCCCAGTTTGCAGAGCCAAGCCACGCCCAGAATGGCGTTGATGCCGCCCAAGCTAAAAGCATAAAAGTCCGCCGTCACGGTACAGGGGCCCACTGAGAGAGTCACGAAAGGGAAACATCCTTTGGTCGGCCTGCGTCTCCCATTGCCAAGGCAGACCGTGAAGTCCGGGAAGGGGTTGGTCGGAAGGTGGAGCTGCAGTACCAGTTGCTCTGAGATGAAATTGTGGCTCGCACCACTGTCCACCGTGACGATGATCGGTCGATCCTTTAGCGTCCTGAGGAGCTTTATAGTCTGGGGGCCGGAGATCCTTCTCACCGAGAAACAAGAAAGCTCAAAGTGGTGGAAGGTGGTCGCGGCTGCGCCCGAGATGTCGTCCTCCGGGGCGAGCTCGAGGCCTCAAAATCGGCCAAACTGACCTTAGAGTCAAAGTCGCCAAAGATGACGTGGAACTCCTTCACGGGGCATTCGTGGTTGGGGTCGTACGGTTGTCGACACCCGAAGCACAAGCCTTTGCTGCGAAGCTCGTTGTATTCACTATTGGAGAAACGCGGGGGGGGGGGGGGGAGATTGTGGCCCGGGCCGTTTCCCCTGTGCGGGACCCGTGGAGGAGGAATCAGGGCAGGTGGCTGCCATGGTGGTCGCAGAGTGTGGTGGCCGGTGGGAGGCGCATGCGGCCGAGGAGACTGGCCTGCCTCCACCAAGCGGGCCATATCAAGGGCATCAGAGACCATCCGTGGATGATGCGTGCGAAAGCAGGAGCGGATGCGCGGAAGCAAGCCTTGCATACAAAACCTAAGATAATGATCGTGTGGAAGGCCGGGAACATGCGTCACCAAGGCGACAAACTCATTAATGTAATCGTCAAGGCCGATCATTTGACGAATTCCACAAAGCTCGATGGCGGAGCCGGAATAACGGGTATCATACCGCCGAATCATTTCTTGTTTGAGTTCGCTCCAAGAGAGGATAAGGTTGGACTGACGGAGCCACCGAGCCCAATGTAGCATGGATCCATCGAGACCGACAATGGTGGTAGCCACCTCTTTCGTGTCTGGTGTGAGATTGATGTCAAAATATTGCTCCGCCTTGTCGATCCATCCCATCGAGTCGACATTGGTGAAGGAGGGAATGCCAATGGCAGGGGCAGAACAGCCCGGTGGAGGGGGATGGTGCGGTGTCGTCGGCGGTCGGGGTGGCAGTGCACCGAGAAGGGAACCCCCGTCCGAAAGAGAACCAGAGCCGGAGGTGGCGGGGGCGACGACGGATGCTTGGAGTTGGTTAATATTGGAGTTGATGACGAGGAGCATTGCTTGGATGGAGGCGAGGAGTTGGTCGTGTGCATCCACGCAACGACTTAGGGCGACGACGGAAGAAGCTGGGACGCAGGACGCGCAACAACGACGCACGCGAGGAAGAGAAATCGCAGTGATAGCAACAATACCAGCGACAACAGCGGGCGGTACGGCAGGTTGGACTAAATATTAGGGTTCCCAGGAGGAATCTGGGAAGGGGAAAGGGGGCCGGCGGTGGTGAAGGAGAAGAAGTGGGATTAAGGTTAAGAGGGAACTTAGGGAGCAACCCTAATTTCTTGCGTTCATCTAAGATAAAACCCAAAATAACACATACAACTCCCCTTATAACAACAGGGTGCGATAACCAAAGTTATGGGGTGCGAATAACCAAAGTTCTGGGGGTGCGAATAGTAAAAATACAAACAAGCCCGAAATACAAAATATTCAAACTGTTGGGTATTGTATCCACAATCACCTGGATTTGAAGGTGTCCCCTAATGAACTAAATTGAATTGAGTATGTATTTGATGATTTCTCTTTAGATGTATTGTGACAGGTCATAATGCTAAGTGCACACCAAAGTCAGGTTGCAATGGATCACCAAACACAGTTCTAGACAATGTAATCCCTCATTGTGTAGAACAAAGTGTTGGTTCATGTGTAATCTCTCTTTTGGGGTGCACTTCATATTCTCACAACTAAAGACTTTCAAGGTTGAGGAGTGGAGCAGGTTTTCAGAAGAAAAAGGAATTTTTGCTAAGTCAATTCGTCGAGATGTCACGTGAAGTCCCGATGACTCCCGACGAATCCTGACAGAAGCAAATCTTCCATTTTGAAGAAGAAAATTCTGCTGCCAAGTCCATTCGTCGGCTGTTCTCGTGAACTCTCGACGAATGTCGACGAATCCAGACAGAAGCCAGTTTTCCTGTCTGAAGAAGGAATTTCTGTGGCTAAGTCCATTCGTCGGCTGTTCTCGTGAACTCCCGACGAATATCGACGAATGCTGACAGAAGTCAAAAAGGCAGCTTTGTGAAGGAATCTGTGCAGCTAAGTCAATTCGTCGAAAGTTCTCGAGAACTCCCGACGAATCCCGACGAATGAAAACAGAAGGTGTTTTCCACGGCTTGATCAGCATTTCCAATGGCTAAGTCAATTCGTCGAATGTTCACGTGAAGTCTCGACGAATGACGAACAAACGGATTTCAAATTTATGTTTCGTTTTTGAAATTTAGGGTTGGCCAACATGTCCAGTACACGTGGCGACCTCTCCTTATCTGTCGCTCGAGCCGTTGGAGGTTTCCCTTTAAATACTCCTTTATTTTTAGGGCAAACATGCATGTTAAGAAGAGATAATATTCTAGCCGTCTTCATCATCGTTTGCTGAACAAGTTTCTGAGATCTAACTTCTGCATCGCTCAAGATTCGTTCTCCAGTGCTGCTAAAGATTTCTCAGATAAGAAGGCCTTTGATCTTGTTTCTACTCTTTTTTTTTTTTGAAGATCTTTTCAAATAAATCAAATGGCCTAATCAGATCAGGTTTGCTGAGTTTCTTCTCTTCCAAATCTTTGAAGATCCAAACTTTCTTTCTCAAGGAAGAAGAAGACTCAGTCTTTCAAGATCTGAAAGTTAATCTCTGTTGAGATTTAGAAGAAGTATTTTATTTCAATCTCTATTTGTTTTCTGTAGGAGTTTTCACTCCGAGTTATTTTGTAGGAGTTGTTTACTCCGAGTTGTAGGAGTTTATCTTCTCCGAGTGTTTTTGTAGGAGAGGTTGTTCTCCGAGCTTGTAGGAGCCGTTGTCTCCGAGTGTAGGATTTGTTGATAAATCCGAGTTTTGGTGAAGTTGCCGACGCTAGCCCGAAGTGCTAGATAGGCGGAGAGGGAGAGAGGAGTACCCACCTTGGGGAACCTCTATAAATCTTGTGTCTCTGTGCTGTGATTTTTATTGTTGTGTGTGCTAAATTTTTATTCCGCAATCGCAGTAGAGATCACCTATTCACCCCCCTTTAGGTGATTTAGGTAGACAACTAGTTCTTTCAATTGGTATCAAAGCGAGGTTATCTTTAAGAGGTTAACACCTAGATTAAAGATCCCTCTACGTTGTCAAGATCTCTCTCTATGGACAGAGGCATGGAAAGGTTTTCCTCCAAGCTCTCAGTTTGCACTAAGGAGAATTTCCACATGTGGAAAGAAAGAGTTATCTTCTACATGGAAGCCAATGATCCCCGAATCTCCCAGATAGTTAAGGAAGGTCCCCATATTCCCATGGTTGCTTCTACCATTGATGCCACCAAACAAGTGCCAAAGAAAACGATGGACATGACAAAGGATGAAATTGCACTTGTCACTCTAGACAAGAAAGCAAAACACATCATAGCAAGTGCAATTGATGATTCTATGCTACAAAATCTGATTCACTGCAAGTCTGCAAAAGAGATGTGAGATTCTCTTGTGGTTTTGATGGAAGGTACTGAAGAAGTTCGAGATGACAGGAAGTCTTTGCTGAACCAAGAATACGAAGCCTTCAAGCAACAAGGCAAAGACACAATTTCTGACACCTACGAGAAATTCTTCAAGATTGTAAATGGTCTGAGAAATTATGGTAGAGAATTCACCATGGGTGAACTAAACGATAAATTTCTTAGATCCCTGTCTAAGGAATGGGACCCCAAAGTGATAGCTATCAGAGAATATGGTAAGTTGGCTACTACGGAGCCACAAATTCTGTATGGGAAGCTGCTCTCCCATAGGCTGAAGTTGAACATCAGGAAGTCAGAAGAGGAAAGCAGTAGGAGCTCTGGGAAGGAGAAGTCCATTGCTCTAAAGGCTGAAGGCTCCCGGAGAAGCAGGGCTCTGTCCCCTTTGAGGGATGAATCTTCTGAAGATAAAGCTGAAAGCAGTTCTGCAGATTCAGAACTATCTGAAGGAGAATTTTCCCTCCTCTCCAAGCAATTCAAGAAGTTGCTTAGCAAAAGGAAGCAAATGAGAAAAGGCTCATCTTCCTCAAGGGATCACAGGAGATCACACCGTGACAGAAATGACAGGTATGGTTCTAAACCAAACAAACATGATTATACTGAACCCGTTTGTTACTGTTGTAAAAAGCCAGGGCACATGATAGCCGATTGCCCACACAAGAAGAAGGAATCTTCAAGAAAAGAAGAAAAGAAGTCCTTCAAAGGAAAGAAGAAAGAGGAGAAGAGTTTTGTTGCCAAGAAGTCCAAGACTCTGAGTGATAGTGACTCAAATTAGTCTAACTCAGATGAAGAGGCATTCTTTGGACTAATGGCCATATCAGATGATGACAAAGATATTGTTCCTTTCACCGGTCAGGTATTATCTTCTACACCTCTTTCATGTTCTGAAACGGCATCTGATGCTAATGAAAGCTACTATTCGGAAGAGGATTCTGAGTTGACTGCTAAGTATGAGGAAATGTTGAAGGGGTTTAACAGGTATGGTTCTAAACCAAACAAACATGATTATACTGAACCCGTTTGTTACTGTTGTAAAAAGCCAGGGCACATGATAGCCGATTGCCCACGCAAGAAGAAGGAATCTTCAAGAAAAGAAGAAAAGAAGTCCTTCAAAGGAAAGAAGAAAGAGGAGAAGAGTTTTGTTGCCAAGAAGTCCAAGACTCTGAGTGATAGTGACTCAAATGAGTCTAACTCAGATGAAGAGGCATTCTTTGGACTAATGGCCATATCAGATGATGACAAGGATATTGTTCCTTTCACCGGTCAGGTATTATCTTCTACACCTTTTTCATGTTCTGAAACGGCATCTGATGCTAATGAAAGCTACTATTCGGAAGAGGATTCTGAGTTGACTGCTAAGTATGAGGAAATGTTGAAGGGGTTTAACAAGTGTCAAAAGTTTGTTAAAACTCAATCAAAGGAGATTCAATCCCTAAAGGATCAAGAATCAAACCTGAGAAAGGAGATTGAAGAATCTAACCTACTCAGGGATGAAATCTTATCCTTGAAGATTGCTCTCTCCGAGGCCACTTCAGCAGGCATTCAGAAAAGTGAAATTATCAATGATTTGACGAAACAGCTTGAGGCTGAAAAGAAGATCACAATGAACTTCTCTAAGCCCAAGACAGTTTTGCCTATCATAGACACTTTCACTACTGGTTCTAGTAGTAGTGGTTTGGGCCATGTTGCTGAAAAGAGTCTAAGTAAGTCAGCCAAAAGAAGAGCTGCTAAAGCCAAGGGTAAAGGTCCACAGTGTGCTCCAAATTTCAAGAAGGTGATTTTTCCTACGAACACCTATGATTTTGAAAGCATGTATGGTCACTTCAGCAGACCAACTCATGTTGAGCCTGCCAAGGTGAACTCAGTGTGGACCAGACCTAGAAACTTAGGATCTAGCTCCCTCAAGGCTCCTTATGAAGAAGTTCAATTGAAGCATCATGGACCATTCGTTCATGGATCAAATGCTAAGAAAGCACCGCAGATCAAGCCTATTGTGCCTAAGAATTGTGTATGTTGCACCAACGAGGCTTCTACCTCCAAGGTTGCCCCTCCTGCTAAGCCACCCGTTCAAAAGACTCAGCAGAACACAAAGAGGAGATACAATAGAGTTGAATGCTGGTGCTGTAGCAAAATTGGTCATTTCGCCATAGATTGTTGGTTCAATCATGCTGTGCCAAGAACTCCACGAGTTAACAGTGCAAGACCGATCACTTGCAAAGTTAATGTTCCAAGTGGTGTTCCACTAACAAGGAACCAAGGACCCAAAAATGTTTGGGTTCCTAAGGGGTATTGATCATGTTTGCAGGAATGTCCAAAGGCCAATGAAATTCTCATCTGGTATTTGGACAGTGGTTGCTCTTGGCATATGACCGGGAGAAGAAGATTACTTCAGGATTATGTTCCAGTTGAGAACGGGCCTAAAGTAAAGTTTGGCGGATCTGAACGAGGTATTATTATTGGTTATGGTTCAATAACCAACAGCTCATTCGTTTTCACACGTGTAGCTCATGTGAAAGGATTGAAATACAATTTGATTAGCATAAGCCAACTGTGTGACAAAGGCTATACCGTTGAGTTCTTTAGAGATAGATGCCTGATAAAGATGTCCGTGTCTGCGGAAACTATTTTAACAGGCTCTAGGAGTAATGGTATTTACTGTTTAGATTTTATATGCTTACAGTCTTCTACCCCAGTGTGTTTTGTTGCCAAAGATAGTGCATCTCTCTGTGACCAATGACACAAGAGATTAGCACATATTAATTTCAAAACTATATCTATGTTATTTTCTCACAACTTGGTAAGGGATGCCCCCAAAGTTAAATGCATTAAAGAAAGCCCTTGCCATGCTTGCCAAATGGGTAAGCAAACAAAGGCTAGCTTTAAGAGCATAATTGGCAATAATTCTACCAGATGTCTTCATCTGCTGCATATGGATTTATTTGGTCCAATGTCAGTTAGAAGCTTAGGTGAGAAAGCTTACACCTTGGTTATTGTTGATGATTACTCTTGGTTTGCATGAGTGTTCTTTCTAAAACTTAAGTCAGAAACCTTCGGCATATTCACTAATTTTGTCAAAGCTTATTCAGAATGAACTTGACTGTTCAGTGGTCAAAATCAAAAGTGACCATGGAACAGAATTTCAGTCTGGGGCCATGACAGAGTACTGTGAAAGTCAAGGTATCTCCCATGAGTTTTCCTCTCCTCGTACTCCACAGCAAAATGGAGTAGCCGAGAGAAAGAATAGAACCCTCATAGAAGCTGGCAGGTCTATGTTGAGTGATTCTGCTCTTCCAGAATATTTCTGGGCAGAAGCTATCAACACAGCTTGCCATGTGCAAAACAGAACACTCATCAATAAGAACCATCGTAAGACCCCATATGAGATTCTAAAGGGCAGAAAACCAAAGATTTCATATTTTAGAATTTTTGGCAGTAAATGCTATGTACTTAACAATGAGAAGCATCCTACAACCAAGTTTAGTAAAAAATGTTTTGAAGGTATTTTCGTAGGATATAGTAGCCATAGTAAGGCATATAGGATTTTTAATAAAAAAACTCTGGTGGTAGAAGAAACAGTCCATGTTGTATTTGATGAGACGAGCCTGCTGCATAGCAACTCGTCTAGTGTGTTCATTGAAGATGCAGGTGAAAAGCTAAAGGAACTTTCTATGCAAGATGGAGTAAACACCACAGATGATGCACCAAAGTTGGCAGAAGAGATCGCAGATCACTCTGAAGATGAACAAAAAGTTCATGAAGGAGAAGATGCTCCAGAGGTAGCTGAACCTCAAGTTGCTCCTGAAAATGCAAGCAACTTGGGAGTCAGATATTCAAGAGATCATCCAGTTGACCAAATTATCGGAGATCCTTCAAGCAGAGTTCTAACAAGAAGAGGTACAACTAACGAAGTTTTACATTTAAGTTTTCTTTCACAGATTGAGCCGAAGAAGTTTGAAGAAGCAAACACCGATCCATCTTGGATCCTTGCTATGCAAGAAGAGCTCAACCAATTCAAGAGATGTAAAGTTTGGGAGTTGGTACCAAGACCCAAAGGACAGAACATGATCGGAACCAAATGGGTCTACCGGAACAAGCTTGATGAAAAGGGCATCATCACAAAGAACAAAGCAAGACTGGTTGCACAAGGATACATGCAAGAAGAAGGGATTGATTTTGATCAGACCTTTGCACCAGTAGCAAGACTTGAAGCCATCAGATTATTTTTGGCTTATGCTGCTTATAAGGGCTTTAAGGTATTCCAGATGAATGTGAAGTCAGCCTTCCTGAATGGAGACCTTAAAGAGGAAGTATATGTAGCTTAGCCTCCAGGTTTTGTAGATTCTAACTTTCTTAATCATGTTTATTATTTACATAAAGCTCTGTATGGTCTCAAACAGACACCCCGAGCCTGGTATGAGACATTGTCTAGCTTCCTTCTTGAGAACAAATTCACAAGAGGAGCAATAAATAAGACATTGTTTCTTAGGGAAGTAAAAAGCGAGATTTTGCTTGTGCAAATCTATGTCGACGATATTATTTTTGGCTCTACAGATGACAAACTTTGCAAAAAGTTTTCTAATTTGATGCAAGGTAAGTTTGAAATGAACAGTATGGGAGAGCTGAAATATTTCTTAGGACTCCAGGTGCACCAATCTGAAGATGGAATTTTCATCTCTCAGACGAAGTTCACCAAAGAGCTCCTCAAGAAATTTGGAATGGAGAGTGCAACCTCTATGAGGACTTCAATGGGCTCAAGTATGTCTCTGGACAAGGACGAGAAAGGGAAACCTTTTGATGAAACGAAGTACAGAAGCATAATTGGGTCCTTGCTCTATCTTACTGCCAGTAGGCCCGATATAATGTTCTCTACATGTGTTTGTGCCAGGTATCAGGTGAACTGTAAGGAATCTCATTATGCCGCTGCAAAGAGGATTTTGAGATACCTTAAGGGTACACCAAATCTCGGCTTATGGTACCCGAGAAGCAATGATTTTGAACTAATTGGCTTTTCAGATGCTGATTTTGCAGGTAGCAAAGATGATAGAAAGAGTACTTCAGGAACTTGCCAATTCTTGGGAAAAAGGCTTGTTTCATGGAGTAGCAAGAAGCAAAACTGTGTTGCAATATCAACTGCGGAATCAGAGTATATCTCTGCCGGCAGTTGCTGTGCACAACTTTTGTGAATAAAGAATCAGCTTGAGGACTATAACTTAAATCTCACAGAAATCCCCATGTTCTGTGACTCCTCAAGTGCTATTGCCATAGCAAATAATCCGGTCTCTCACAGCAGAACAAAGCACATCGAGCTTTGCTACCACTTTATCCGGGAACATGTTGAGAGTAAGGATATAAATTTGTTATATGTTAACACTGACAAACAAATTGCAGATATTTTTACGAAGCCTCTGGACGAGACCAAGTTCAATTTCTTCAAAATGGAACTTGGAATGCTCAACAAGGAATCATGAGGTCAAGACTGTTGGAATTTTATGAAATTGCACGGGATTTCACGGGATATCTCAGAAAATTTTATGAAATTTCACGGGTTTACACGAGTATTCTCATGAGATTAGTTCTCATCCTCTAGAGGATTTCACGGGATTTCACGGGTCAAGACCTATATCTTCTCGGACACATTTCTTTTATTAAATACAATTTATTGGATCCGAAGAGTCTTCCGAAAAATCAGGTACGCGCCCAAATTTATTATACATATATATAAACAAAGAGAACACGTGATTCCACGCATTCTTCCGTGAAACCCTTCCCGTCCTTTCGTCTCCCTTGCGATAAAGCACTGTTCTTCTTCCCCGACTTCGACGAGCTCGATGGCGCCAAAGGCAGGTCTGCATTCCGGTGGGGAGCTGGTGCGAGGTGCTTTTCGAGAAGCTTCAGATGAGTTCAGAAACATCATCGTGATGCTTGATGTGGCAGGGCTCAGTTTTGTTTTGGAGGAGCCGGCTAAAATCTTAGAACAAGACGTTCTTGAGTTCTTTAGAAATGCAAAAATCACCAGTCAAGGTAAGAAGATCAAAAGCTCAATTAGGTCATGCAAAATTATCCTGAAGGCTAGTGGCATCAACAGACTTTTGAGGATGCCTGAAGTATAAACAGAAGAACTGTTTGCTGAAGACTTTCTCAGGGCCAAGAGATTCTGTGGTATTCTTGATGAAAGCTTTAAAATCAGAAGGAAATTCATGAATGATGGAGGTAAACTTCTATGTGACATTTTAGGAAAAGTCTTATTATGCAAGGTTGGCTCTCACGACTACCTCTCTGAAGAAGCTTTTAAAATTCACACTGCTATTATCTGTAGAAAATTTTTTAATCTTGGTGAAGTAATTTTTGAGAAGATTAAAGAGAGTTTTCTTGCCCCCAATTTTGGAAGAATTCTCAGTCTGCTTCTAAATGGTAGCAATTCAGATTTTTTTTATCTTGGAAGAGGTATCCCCATCCACCACACCAAGAAAATAAACTCATCCATTTTCTCCAAATGGGAAAGGGTCATTCCAAAGGGTGGAATTAAGGCTGCTGTTTGTGGTGATGAGGACCCTCTGCATAATGAGAACAGGAATATTGAAGAAGGTCAACCCTCAAGGGGTAGTGGACCCAGTCCAGATCCTGCTCAAGGCAGAGATGATCATGTTGAGGGGGAGTTTCCAGCCCCAAGAGGTGAACCCAGTACAGTTTCTGATCAGGGCAGAGATGATCATGTTGAGGGGGAGCCTTCAACCCCAAGAAACATTGTGGAAAGTGGTGCTGCTTTAAAGGACATTCCTCCCAGTGAAACTGATCCAGTGTATGTTGATCCAGTCAATCCTGCTGTCCCTGATACTGTTCCTGACCCAGAAGATCAAGGGAAATCTACTGCTGAAGATGAAGCTACTATGTTAGAAGACTCAAGAAGTTCCCCTGCAGAGTTTGTTTATATTTCAGAACACAGTGAAGACTTGGCAGATCATGAATCTGTTCCTTCTCAGAAATCAGATTCTTTGGAGATGGGCAGTCTTGGTGCTCAGTTGGAGCTAGCAAAGAAGATGTCTTTGATTGAGGGGGAGAAAGAACAGGAAGACATATTCATGGGTGAATCTGCAGTCCCTCCTGTGCTGCTCTTGCCCCCTCCAGAAAGTATTTTGAGAAAATCTCCAAGAGCAACTGTGCTTGATAAGCAGGCACAGTCTACTAGTTTTATAGCTGATAGAGTCTCTCCTGATGATTTTGAAACTGGAGAGAGCTCTCACTCTTCCCTGCTCAAGTCAATTTCAACCCTGCTGCAAGCTCAAACAGAGCATTTTGATCAGTCCATCAAATCAGTCTATAAGAAAATAGATACAGTTGATAGTCCTTTGAGGCAAGAAATGACTGAAATAAGATATGAGATGGGCAAATTCAAGAATGATCAAGAAGCTTGGATGACAAAAGCAGGAAAAGCTTTGGACCACACCAATCAAGGAGTTGGGCATGCTCTAAAGAACCTGCATCAAGTTGGTGAAGATGTTGTAAATCTGATTACTGCTCAAGCAATTCTCAACACTGCTCATGATCAAGGGATCACCTTTCTGGACAATCAAGTTGAGAGTCAGCTGAACAAACTCTATACCCTCCTACATGAAGATGTCATAAAGGGGGAGGAGAGTATTGTGTCTAAAATAGAAGAAAGTGCTGGTAGAATGAATGATTTGGATGGCAATGTCTTCTCCAAGATGCAAGAGCTTCAGGAAAACATCATGCAATCTGTTACAGATGTCCAGGGGTACACTCATGAATCAACCAGTTGGCTATTCAAAGAAGTTGCAGGTATGCTTGGTTTTACTGTTGTAAACAAGATGCCAGATGCTCCTTCCTCAAGTGTTCCAGGTCCAAGTGCTCCAAACCCTTCTCTTTTTCCTGTTAAGGATCCTGATTTTGATATAACAGACATCCCAGTTTCCTCCTATCAAGAATTCTGGGATGATCCAGTGCTTGAAAGCTCCAAAGCTCCTGAATTTTCTGAAAAATCCTTGAAAAGGAAGATCTTTGGTGACAAACTTCTGCAAAAAGGTCTAATCCTCACAAGAAGATCAGAGAATTCTATGATATGCCTCCTCCAAGAAATTTCCAAGAAAGCTGGAGTCCCTCTTCAAAGGATATCATTCTTACAGCTTTCAACCTTGTTAGCAAGAAAAATGAAAGTGTCAATAAACATTACAGTCAGGAGGAATAGGAGAAGTTCAAAAGAAGGACAACTGAAAGGAGAATTCATTTCAAGACAGGTGGGTCTAAAGAGACTGCTCCTGATAGATATTGGCCCAAGCCAAAGGCATTCTTTGAGAGAATGGAATCTGAACAAAGAAAGAGAGCTGAAGCAGTAGACAGAATTTTTGGAAAGATGAAAGACAAAGACCAAGCATGAGCTGAACTGCTCTGGAATCATGCTGATTTCTTTGTTTATATATATATATATATCTATTTTTGTGTTTGGATAAAACATTGATTCTCTCTTTAAATTATAACTGCCTGTGTTTATGCTGTTTTATTCATTATATTTTCTGTGCAATTCAACTTAGTGCATAAAGTTATGACATCTTCAAATAGGGGGAGATTGTTGGGTATTGTATCCACAATCACCTGGATTTGAAGGTGTCCCCTAATGAACTAAATTGAATTGAATATGTATTTGATGATTTCTCTTTAGATGTATTGTGACAGGTCATAATGCTAAGTGCACACCAAAGTCAGGTTGCAATGGATCACCAACCACAGTTCTAGACAATGTAATCCCTCATTGTGTAGAACAAAGTGTTGGTTCATGTGTAATCTCTCTTTTGGGGTGCACTTCATATTCTCACAACTGAAGGCTTTCAAGGTTGAGGAGTGGAGCAGGTTTTCAGAAGAAAAAAAAATTTTTGCTAAGTCAATTCGTCGAGATGTCACGTGAAGTCCCGATGACTCCCGACGAATCCTGACAGAAGCAAATCTTCCATTTTGAAGAAGAAAATTCTGCTGCCAAGTCCATTCGTCGGCTGTTCTCGTGAACTCCCGACGAATGTCGACGAATCCAGACAGAAGCCAGTTTTCCTGTCTGAAGAAGGAATTTCTGTGGCTAAGTCCATTCGTCGGCTGTTCTCGTGAACTCCCGACGAATATCGACGAATGCTGACAGAAGTCAAAAAGGCAGCTTTGTGAAGGAATCTGTGCAGCTAAGTCAATTCGTCGAAAGTTCTCGAGAACTCCCGACGAATCCCGACGAATGAAAACAGAAGGTGTTTTCCACGGCTTGATCAACATTTCCAATGGCTAAGTCAATTCGTCGAATGTTCACGTGAAGTCTCGACGAATGACGAACAAACGGATTTCAAATTTACGTTTCGTTTTTGAAATTTAGGGTTGGCCAACATGTCCAGTACACGTGGCGACCTCTCCTTATCTGTCGCTCGAGCCGTTGGAGGTTTCCCTTTAAATACTCCTTTATTTTTAGGGCAAACATGCATGTTAAGAAGAGATAATATTCTAGCCGTCTTCATCATCGTTTGCTGAACAAGTTTCTGAGATCTAACTTCTGCATCGCTCAAGATTTGTTCTCCAGTGCTGCTAAAGATTTCTCAGATAAGAAGGCCTTTGATCTTGTTTCTACTCTCGTTTTTTTGAAGATCTTTTCAAATAAATCAAAGGGCCTAATCAGATCAGGTTTGCTGAGTTTCTTCTCTTCCAAATCTTTGAAGATCCAAACTTTCTTTCTCAAGGAAGAAGAAGACTCAGTCTTTCAAGATCTGAAAGTTAATCTCTGTTGAGATTTAGAAGCATTATTTTATTTCAATCTCTATTTGTTTTCTGTAGGAGTTTTCACTCCGGGTTATTTTGTATGAGTTGTTTACTCCGAGTTGTAGGAGTTTATCTCCGAGTGTTTTTGTAGGAGAGGTTGTTCTCGGAGCTTGTAGGAGCCGTTGTCTCCGAGTGTAGGATTTGTTGATAAATCCGAGTTTTGGTGAAGTTGCCGACGCTAGCCCGAAGTGCTAGATAGGCGGAGAGGGAGAGAGGAGTACCCACCTTGGGGAACCTCTATAAATCTTGTGTCTCTGTGCTGTGATTTTTATTGTTGTGTGTGCTAAATTTTTATTCCGCAATCGCAGTAGAGATCATCTATTCACCCCCCCTTTAGGTGATTTAGGTAGACAACTAGTTCTTTCACAAACGGAAGACGTTTCCACGACATCCGCCAACATAGTCGGGCATCGGCCCGAACCCTTCTTGCGCGTGTAGATCTTCCACGGCGTTGCCTCTTCATGTGCGGTCGTATCAGCTGTACACAATCGACAACCGTCTGCTCCTGCGCCTCGCACCAACCCTCCTCTGAATCCCCAGTGACATCAATGCCGCGCCCAACATCGACTCCATTGTGCGCTCCCTGCCGTCGTCCACACCCCTACTCGACCAAGTCTGCTCCATCCGTCTCTAACACTGGACGTCCTTGTCTCTCTATCCCTGTTTCGAGCAACAACGATAGACCCCATTACCTCTTCGACGTTGCCTATCGCCTATTCCGTATGTTTCCCCAACAACACTCTACTCGCCATGGCCTCTTGATTCCTCCGCAAGCACTCCGACCTCCATTCTCTTATCCGGAGCATCCATTACATGCCTTGCACTTGTTTCATGGCCCTCTTCACTGACGAGGACGCCTCCGCTTCAGCCTCCACCGATTCCACTCGCTTGGATCGGCTTGAAGCTCAGTTTGAAGATCTCACTCTCCTCCTTTGGGAGCTAGCGACCCCCACGGTCCACCACCCACCGATACATCCAACACCTCTGCTGCCGCCACTTGGTTCACCATTGACTACATGGGGTTCCTCCACCTCGTTGTGAACATCCATTCGGCTCAGGATTCATCAATCCTCGCATGCCCTTCACTTCACATGATTCTTCCGTTTCTCCATAGGAACGCCTTCCCATCCAATCCTAAAGGCACACATCGCCTTAAAAACAATAAAATTCGATTCCCTTGGTTGCCATCACCAGAAAAAGAAAGATAAGTAAGAAAAGATCAATATATGCAAAACTTAAAATCTCCATCGCATCCTTGCTTCGGCGACAACTTCAATCTGAGGGGATTTCGTTGGATCTTTTTCCCATCCACGAAGGCGAATACGACGGCGGATAAGTTTACAAATTAAAATAAAATAAACTAATATAAATATATACAAAAATATAAAAAAATAAAGTTCAAAAATATAAAAAAGTAAAAATAGTACACATAAAAGATAATAAAAATGGAAAATATACAAAAATTTGATAATTAAAATAAAAAGTATAAATAATTAAATAAAATGAAGCAAAATTTAAAATATAAAAGGTGAGAGAAAAATAAAATAAAAAATATATTAGAAAAGTTAAAATATTTTTATTTGAGAGAGAAATGTGCGTCGGCTGAAATATTGTGGTCTCCAAATACTACAAATTTAAAACACTTGTGATAACTTGGGGTGCAAAAAAGGCTCGCCCCCCGGGCCTGAGCTTTTTGTCTGCCTGGGGGAGCCTACCAGACTGGGCCCAGCCAGGCTGAGCCAGGCTCGGGTCTAATAGTACACATAAAAGATAATAAAAATGGAAAATATACAAAAAATGATAATTAAAATAAAAAAGTATAGATAATTAAATAAAATAAGGCAAAATTTAAAATATAAAAGGTGAGAAAAATAAAATTTAAAATATATTAGAAAAGTTAAAATATTTTTATTTGAGAGAGAAATGTGCGTTGGCTGAAATATTATGGTCTCCAAATACTACAAATTTAAAACACTTGTGATAACTTGGGGTGCAAAAAAGGCCCGCCCCCCGGGCCTGAGCTTTTTGTCTTCTGGGCACAGGCCCCCCCCCCTTTAAAAGGGTGGGCCTAGGGGAGCCTACCAGACCGGGCCCAGCCAGGCTGAGCCAGGCTCGGGCCTGGTTGGCTCTCCCGCCATTTTGCAGCAGGAGCTGCCAAATGGAAGCTCCTGCTGCTAAATGGCAGTTGGGCGGCCAACGCTGGGGCTGCCGCCCAACATTATATGCTGGGGTGTGTTGCCCCAACTTTAAAAGCTGGGGCGGCACGTCCCAACATTAAATGCTGGGGCTGCCGCCCCAGCTATAGCTAGGCCTGCCCAACTTGCCCAGAAATGGGGCAGGCTTACACCGGGCACCAAACTAAGCCTGGTGCCTGGGCAGGCCTAGGCCGTAGTCCTGTAATGGTTCGGTTTGGTTTGGTTTTTCAGTAAAACCGTAAACCGAACCACCCCTATGTGGTTCCAAAAATTTGGAACCGAACTGAACCGCCAAAACATTGAAACCGAACCAAACCGAACTGAATGGTTCGACTCGGTTCGGTTTTAGTGGTTTAAATAATGTGATACAAGCTGAAAACATGAATTAAATAATGTGATGAAAGTGATGCCTGAACAGTGAACACAATTCCTAATTTTCTATCACCTAATCATTTCAGGACTCCAAAATCAAATCTTTTAATTAACCAATAATATATAAAAAAAAGTAGACAACTTAGATGTATTGTTATTCAAGCTGAAAACATGAATGGAAAATGAAATATTCATCAACATTGTTTATTTGGAGAAAGATCTAGATTAGAGAAGTATTCATAGGACAAAAATTACTCTATAAAGTGCCACAAGAAGTAAGATCTGTGCTGGACAGGCTTGCCAGTGAAATGAGTCCAGAAGATAATATGAACAATGAAAGCTGGTTACAGAGAAGAGGAAGAGGGCTCACCTGCGATGAGCGCGGTGGCCAACGCCCGACGGGATGAGGAGCGGCGACTCGACATCGGCGGGATGAGGAGCGGCGACTCTGTGTCGGCGGGATGAGAAGAAATCAATAGCGAGAAAACTTAGCTCCAGTCGTCCAGGAGAGTTCCGCACTTTGGAAATATAAAATATAAATACACTACGGTTTAATGAAATATAAAAATATAATATGAGATGTAATTACTAGTTTAATGAAATATAAATACACTACGGTTTACTATGAGTCTTATGCAAAGATTAAAATATAAAAATAAATTAAATATTTTTATACATTACTGTTTGGTTCGACTCGGTTCGGTTTGCCACATAAAACCATGAACCGAACCGAACCGTATGGTTTTTCTAAAATCAAAACCGTGACCGAACCGCGGCCTACTGAAACCGAACCAAACCGTGCGGTTTGGTTTGGTTCGGTTCGGTTTGATGGTTCGGTTGGTTTTTGCTTACAGGCCTACTAGGCCGGCCCTAGCCAAATAAGGGGGCCTAGTGAGCCCCCTTAGGCCTGGCCCGGGCCTAACTGGGCTCAGGCCCGGGCAGGGCAACCGGGCTCGACCCAAATTTGCACCTCTAGTGATAACTAGAGTATTGTCATTATAGACTATAAATTGTACACGTGAATGCCGACCTTTCCCACTAGTTGTACTCTATGGATTTAACTTAAGGCTCCTTTGGTGTTGCGGATTCCACAATGTGGATTCAGCAGAATGCAGCTGCGGTGGAGCGTCCGTTTGGTTGCGCCTTGGTCAGGCGTTCTGCTTGCCGTGCGTAAGAAAATCTCGGATTTTTCGCAGATTTCGATCGCGGGCTCCTAACCGCGACTTTTGTCTGGTATTTTCGGGTCTGGGACAGTGGCTTTTGCAGTCACAATCTAGCATTTAATGTGTTTATTGCCTATAGCATTTCAATGGCAATGGTTTGAAACTATGGTTGTTAATGTAATGACAACAATTTACCTATGTTTGAAACTTTCTTGATAATATTTCTAGCCCAAATTTCAACTTTTGGTGTCTTAGTGTTCATGATCGTTAATGCTTGATCACACCAGCATAACTGCGCTGCCGTTTTGGTCTAAAATGCCGTTTTTGCAAAATAATGTTTGTAAATGCACTTGCCAAAATATTATTTGCCTTTTTCATAACAACGTTCACAACAACCATCACTCTCCCAAACATAGCCTTAGGCTTTGTTTGTTGGATGTTTTAGTTTCATTTCGGTGGGAGAATAACATCACTGGAGATAAACATGCGACCGCCATTTTGAAACTCCTGCACGGAGGGGAAGACCAAAAACTCCATTTTATCTTTCATTCCCACCGTAGGGTGGGAGCTCCATTTCTCACAATGACTCGATTCCCACCGCTCCCATTCACCACTCGAACAAACAGAGCCTTAATATCTTCTGATGATCAAATGCTCCTTTTTGTACTTTTACTTAACTAGTTAATGATCATTCTGCAGAATACTGGCCAAGGATATCTCAATACTCCTATCACTCTAGTCATACCCAATGCATTCTACTTTGTATTTCTTGCCATTATCATTTTGAGAGCTTGCTCGCATTCTGCAACTATACTTAAAAGGATGGTTTTAAAGTATATTCGTGCCTTAAAAAAGCTGAATTGATGATACAATAAAGGAGTTGTGGATTACTTGTTCACCTACTTATTCAACGTGCTATTCATAACAAATGTTTTTGAGGGTGTGTTAAGAAAAAGCAGGGATGTGGGAGAAGACGGAAAGAGGAGAGATAGAGGAATTGAGAAAACGAAAGTATCTTTTTCATTAACATGTAAGCAGTATTTATACAGATTACAACATAAGGCCAATACGTGGCAGAGACAAAAATAGCCAATCTATACATGACATGTGGCATGGACAGCTAATAGAAAAAGGCAAAGAAAATATAGGCCGTTCGACCGTTCGTCGAACGGGCTGGCCGTTCGTCGAACGGGCTGGCCGTTCGTCGAACGCTCTGGCCGTTCGACGAACGCTCTGGCCGACTATTTTAACACCCCCTTGCAAGATGGTATTTGCGGAAAACAGCAAATGCCCATCTTGAAAAGCAAACTATGCAAAGTGGACCTGCTAACAGCCTTTGTAAACAAATCAGCCAACTGCAATTTTGTTGGAATGTAATTCGGAGCAATAATATTTGTATCTAGTTTTTCCCGAACAAGATGACAATCAAGTTCTATGTGCTTTGTTCTTTCATGGTAGACAGGATTGGATGCAATGTGTAGGGCCTCTTGATTGTCGCAATGTAATGGAATGGGAGTCAATTTATTGAGCTGAAAGTCTCCAAGGAGGTTGATTAACCAAGAGAGTTCACAACAGGTCGCTGCCATAGCACGGTATTCAGATTCTGCAGAAGATTTTGAAACCGTGGTCTGCTTTTTTGTTTTCCAGGAAATGAGAGCTCCACCAAGCTTTACACAAAAGCCTGTAACTGAACGACGAGACATAGGGCAATCTGCCCAATCAGCATCACAAAAAGTCTCTAACGTTAATTTACTCTCTGCAGGAAACAATAATCCTTGATTTAAAGATCCTTTCAAATATTTCAACACCTTACGTGTCATATGCAAGTGAGGAGATCGTGGTTTTGCCATGAAATGACTTAAAATATGAACTGGATATGTAAGATCAGGACGGGTAGTAGTTAGGTAAATCAGCCGGCCAATAAGTTTTCGATAAAAAACTGGATCAAGAAGTTCATTCCCATCTGTATCATTTAACTTGTGGTTTTGTTCCATGGGAAGAGAACTAGGAGTGCAATCACTCATTTCAGCATCTTGTAAGATATCATGAGCATATTTTCTCTGATGAAGAAAAATACCACTATCACTCCGGGATATTTCTAACCCCAGGAAAAAACTCAAAGGACCAAGATCTTTAATTCGAAATTTGGTGTGCAAAAACTCTTTGAAATTGTTAATTTCATTTGAACTGGTGCCTGTGATAATAATGTCATCGACGTAAACCAATAATGCTGTATATTCTTCATTACCCCGTTTAATGAAAAGAGAATGATCACTCTTTGACTGAACATATCCATGTTCTGCTATAGTGGAGGAAAATTTTTCATACCATTGCCGTGAGGCTTGTTTACGGCCATATAACGATTTGTTAAGACGACACACTGGTTGTCGATAAGAACCATAAGAATCGTAGCCTGGTGGTAATTCCATATAAATTTCTTCCTTTAATTCTCCATGCAAGAAGGCATTGTCAACATCTAGTTGAGTAATAGGCCAATTCCTAGACGCAGCAAGAGCAAGAAAACTTCGTATCGTTGTCATTTTAACAACATGAGCAAAAGTATCTTGGTAATCAATACCTTCAATCTGTGTATATCCCTTCGCTACCAAGCGGGCTTTGTATCGTTCTATTGTTCCATCGGCCTTTTGTTTTATTTTGTAAACCCATTTGCATTTGATTGGTTTCTTTCCGGTTGGTAATTCTGTTATACACCAAGTATTATTTCCTTCTAAGGCTTGGATTTCTTTAGTCATAGCTGCTTGCCAGAGTGGATCTTGATAAGCTTGTTTGTATGTTTGTGGCTCAGATAAAATGAGATGAGTTTGAGAATTGTTAAAAGAAGTGGAAGAGCAAACATAATCTTGATGCCATGAAGGTGGTTTACTGATACGAGTAGATTTTCTAGTACCAGATGTATTAGAACTGTCATACTTTTGTTCATTTGAAGTCAAGGATGAGTTCAAAAAATCAGGATCATTTTTCATATATGGAATAAAATTTGAAACAGTTTCTTCATTCGTGCTAACAGGGACAATATATGGGGAAGTAGAGTCCAAATTTTTCTTTGATAAGTAAGAATCATTATTGGACTCCTGATTAAATGGAAAAGTTGTTTCATAAAAGGTAACATCTCTAGAAACAAAAATTTTCTGAGTTGCAATATCAAGGACTTTATATCCTTTCTGCCCATGAGGATAACCAAGAAATACACATCGAAAAGCTCGAGCATCAAACTTATCTCGATGGGAAATAACATTGGAAGCAAAACACAAGCAACCAAAAATCTTCAAATTACTATATTTAGGAGCTTTGTCAAAAAGTATTTCAAATAACTGGAAGGCATCTTGTTAATCAAATAAGTGGTAGTAAGAACGCATTCCCCCCAAAATTGTAGAGGAAGATTGGCACGAAAAACGAAGAGCACGAGCCACCTCAAGAATATGTCTGTGTTTGCGTTCTGGAATTCCATTCTGCTGTGGAGTATAGACACAACTGCTTTGGTGGATAACTCCATTTGTGTTAAAAAAAGTTATCAATTTCTGATTGAAAAATTCGGATCCATTATCTGTTCTGCATGTTTTAATGGACAGATTAAATTGAGTGTAAACAAGATTAAAAAATGATTCCAAAAGAGTAGGAACTTCATCCTTTGATCGCATCAAATATGTCCAGGTGTTTCTGCTGTAATCATCAACGATGGTCAAAAAATACTTGAAACCAAGATGCGTAGAGACTCTATAGGGACCCCAAGTATCACAGTGAATCAAATCAAAAATTTGACTAGTAGAAGTTGTACTCTTATTAAAGGGTTTTTTCTGCACTGTTTGGCTAAAGGACAGACATCACAATGAAATTGATGGAAATGAAAATTTGGAAGAAAAGGAAGAAGAGCTTTAAGCTTGCTAGTGGAAATATGACCCAATCGTTGGTGCCACAATGCAAACTGTTGTTCAGAGGATTTCAAAATCTCTGTGGAGTTACTTCTTATTTCTTGAGTTGGCTGAATGAAGTAATACAAGCCTCCCTTGTGCCTTCCAATAATGCTAGATGTCTTCGTCAAAAGGTCCTGAACAATACATGCATCAGCTTGAAATAGAATTGAAGTATTAGAATCAATGCAATTTACTAATGGAGATTAGGTTGTGTGTGAAAGCTGGCACAAATAAAACATGCTGTAGAATTAGAGTATCTGTCAAACGAACAGTCCCTGAATGAGTAACAACAGTAGAAGATCCATCTGGCAGATGGACTTGGGTTGATTGAGGTAAACATTGTGGCTTATCAAGGAGATGAAATGAATGTGTGATATGGTTTGTTGCGCCACTATCAAGAATCCACTAAGTATTGTTAGTGGACAAAGAAAAACAGGAAGTGATACCTGCCAACCGCTGGGATAAGTCATTCGAGTTTTGTTTTGGCTGCTGAATCAATTCAAGAATGCTCTTGTATTGCTCAGGAGTAAACATGTTTTGGAATGTTGGGATGTTGTCAATATTAGGTCCCGGTATTTGTATGTTGTTATCTTGTTTGTTGTTTGAATTGTGAAAATCGACGGGAATCTATATATCTGCAAGATTTCCTTCATATCGATGAGAACCTTTTGAAAAATTCTTTGTCCCTTTTCCTTTATAGTGTGTTGGATACCCAATGATCTTATAACATTTTGCTTTGACATGACCTGACATCTGGCAATGATCACACCACATTCCGTTTGGCATGAGTAATTGAATCATTGGAAGAAGATATTCCAGTTGTCCAATTTGCCCTATGTCCAGCAGAGAAAGCCAGATTCATGTCTTCCAAAGATTGAACTGATGTGGTATTGATTTGTCGTTCTTCCTGCTGAATCATGGAATAAGCATCTTCAAGATTAGGTAGGCCCTTCATAAGCAATATTTGTCCTCGCACATGCTTGTAGACATCATTTAAACCCATCAAGAACTGCATGATTTTCTGCTCTTCCATTTGTTCTTCCCATGCCTTAGAAACTATGCAGTGAGGATCACAACTGCAGATTGGTATGGTAGAAATTGCCTCAAGCTCGTCCCAGAGCTGTTTGAGTTTCGTATAATAAGCCTTAATGCTCATTTGTTCTTGAATGCAAGATGAAATTGCGCGACGTAGTCCATAAATTCTGGAACTAGTGCTATTAGCAAAACGTCGATTCAAATTCGACCACATGAGGGCAACGGTGTTTGCATGAATAATGGATTGTCCAATATCTTTAGAAACTGCATTGATTAGCCAAGAAATTACCATATTATTAACTTGTTCCCACTGGGTGTAGTTGGTGTCGTTGACATCTGGTTTGAATGCAGTACCGGTGACAAAACCAAGCTTGTTCTTGCAAGACAGAGCTATTTCCATAGCTCGTTTCCAGGGTATGTAGTTCACAGTACCCAAAAGGACTTGATTCACAAGAACCATTCCTGGAGAATCGGAAGGTTGAAGATAATGATGATTTGATAGAGATTTCTGCTCAATATGCCAAGGATTCCGTCTCTCATCTGCTTGAATCTGAAGGATCGAAGGAGCGGGATTTTGTTTCTCCATAGAAACCAAGAACTCAGAAACCTGGCTCTGATACCATGTTAAGAAAAAGCAGGGATGTGGGAGAAGACGGAAAGGAGAGACAGAGGAATTGAGAAAACGAAAGTATCTTTTTCATTAACACGCAAGCAGTATTTATACAGATCACAACATAAGGCCAATACGTGGTAGAGACAAAAATAGCCAATCTATACATGACATGTGGCATGGACAGCTAATAGAAAAAGGCAAAGAAAATATAGGCCGTTCGGCCGTTCGTCGGACGGGCTGGCCGTTCGTCGAACGCTCTGGCCGTTCGATGAACGCCACTAGCCGTTCGTCGAACGCTCTGGCCGACTATTTTAACAGGGTGTTCACATTTTCTGCAACTTTTGTTTACTCAAAATTTAAGCTTTGTGGAAGGTAAGGAGATGATAATGTGTTCAAATCTTCCCACTTTAACATGAAATATGCCGTATTTTACATAAAATGGATTTGCAAGAGAACTGGAATTTTATTGTCATTAAACTAGAATAATCATGTGATCAAATATTTCTTTCTATAACTACTAGCGTCCGGGCACAATGTCTCCCGGTATGCAATTTGTGGTTGCGACGGTATTTGACAGTCACTCGAGTGAGGTGAGTATTATTGCCACCTCGTGCTGTATTCAAAATCACACATTACATTATAGATCAAGAAGATTAAAATCGAATGACTCATATTCATTTGATGGTCCTATTTCAGGACCATGACATCTCAACTTTTTTTTCTTATATACACATATAGATATAAATATCACAGTTAATGTTTGTTTTTGCAGTGGAAGATGTGGTGGGACTATACTGACAATGGTTTGGCTGATGGTAGGATTTTGTAGTTTTCTTGTTTTTGATTGCTATAAGTAGTTTCTCTTTCTAGTTTTTTTTTCTCTGAAGGCATTTCCATCCAGGTTTTACTTAGATAATGAGTTTGATTGCAGGTTTGAGTTGGTTTGGCCCTAGAATCATAATACGCAGTATTAAACCATTAAGTAAAGATGACGAAGTTTGTATTGCGTACACAGACATTTTGCAACCTAAGGTATTTAAGATCAACTCCACTATACAAAAAATTTCGTATTTAACTGCTTCTTTCTTTGAAAAATTGAAGTTAAACGAATGGTCTTAATTACTGATTTTTACATATTAATAACATGTACTTCATGATTATTTGGGTTATCAACTCTGGAGTGTTTGTTTTTTATTTTTTATTTTTCTCCCATTTAGTGCAAAGATTGAAGGGGAGCTTTGATGCACCGGTTGAGGTGTTGCCGTGTGACCTTGAAGTCACGGGTTCGAGTCCTGGAAGCAGCCTCTTGCAAAAATGCAGGGTAAGGTTTGCCTACATTTCACCCTTGCGGTGGGATCCTTCCCCGTACATTTCACCCTTGCGGTGGGATCCTTCCCCGTACCCACGCTGCGCGGGAATGCTTTGTGCACCAGGCTGCCCTTTTTTACTGTTCAAAGATATTCTCTTTAGTTGCATTTCCATTTTGTTTGATGCATGACAGCTGCGGGAACAAGAAGATTAGTATGCTTGCCTGTAATCATCAAAGGTGATGATCTATCAGTCTCAACCTTAAAAGGGTTATTTAAATCTCTCAAGGACCTTAAAAGGGTTATTTAAATCTCTCAAGAAAGATGAAACTTGAAAGCTTTTTCAGCTTAGGGGTTGATATGTTTGCTTGTAATTATTACGGGAAAAGATCTATTAGCCACTGTTTCAAAAGGGTTATTTGAATCTCTCAAGCAAGATGAAAGATTTTTCGTCAGTTTTTGCATATAGTGCTGAAGACATTATAAATTTATATTAAGTTAGAGCCAATGTCAGATGAATCTAGAGGATTGATGTATTCTAATGTTGGTCCTGCGGTAAGTACATGCATTAAAATTAGATTTGAAAAACAATTCAATAAGCTCTGATTTATTGAACTTTACCATAGAAGCTCCATGTTGCCATTTAATTGGGTCCAACCGCAGTTTCAAAATGTTCACTCATATCAAACTTGTAAGTGTTTAATAAGAAGTTAACACCAGGATTTGGTTGACCCGTTGCCCACTAATTTGCTTAGCTCAACTTACCGTTTGCATTTAAATTGCCCACTAACATCAGTCTAGAAAAAACTCATTATGTGCCAGTTTGTGCTCATTAAAACTGATAATTGTTTGATTAGAAGTTAGATAATTCATCAATTGGTGGTGAATGTCCCGTTTTAACAGCATATCAAGTCAACAAACCAATTGTCCGTTACCCTCCCACAACCACTATGAATATTGGGAAGACATTTCCATGAACTTTATCACCAACCTTTCCCCTCTCTTGGAAAACTCAACATCCTTGTTGTTATCGATCGACTATCCAAATGTGCCCACTTCTTGTTAGAATCACTTCAAACTCCTAAGCACCATCTTCAGACAAGCTCCACTTTCCACCTGCAAACTGATTAAATTGTCTGCGGCTACCTCAAATGATACCTCTTTGTAGCCTCTACATTGATGGAATAACTAAACTTACCATTTCAGCAGCGCAACATGACACTATTCAAAGCCTTATATGGCTATGGCGACCTCTCATCTATTCACAACTATATCTGAGGCACTATTGCAAGCTGCAATTTCGAACAATTCCACGTCAAATGTGCCGCCATTCTCACCTGCCTCAAGAACAAACTTCATGTTGGAGTTATCGCATTTCAGTTTATTTAGGTCAATGTATTAGTGTCTTTAGTGATGTATGAGTTTAGTCCCACATTGTCATTTGGGTTTTATGAGTCCTTGTAAGTGATGCAGTGGAGGGCGACTCGAGGTGGACACGCTAAATGTGAACCTAAATGTGATATGCTTATGTAAATGCAGGAGACGATCCGCAATATATATAGCAGCAGTAATTGATTATTATAAATAAACTAACAGAGGCACCAATTTCGCAAATTTTAATTTAAGAGAGCAAGCAAGGTTTCACAAGCGAAAGAGGTGCAAATACTTTAAGCGTTCGCTGAATAAACCCTGCAAATCAAACGCCCACAGATATTACTAGCTAGCAAAATAAACATTCACTACATGTATAGTGCCAAGTTACAACAATAGAAAACTAAAACTCCAAAATAACGACTTACGCGTGCGGGCGGTGGAGGGACAATGGCTGATCATGCACATCCAAAGGTATTGTGGCTGAAAGGCAGCGTGGAGGGGCTCCAGAAGGTGAATGGGGCTGTTCGGTGGGGGAGATTAACGGGAAGTGGGGTGCGGGCTGTAGAGAAGGTGAGGGGGGGGGGGGGGGGCTTCTGTGGGTCGCAGAAGAGGGCAGAGGGGCTGCTGTAGGTAGAGGGGGGGGGTCGGCTTCAGGGAGGTGGAGGGACGGCGGATCTGGGCTAGATGGGGGACGGTCGGCTGGAAGGGGGAGGGAGGAGGAGACGTGTAGGCTAGTGGTGGCTGCACGAGGAAGAGGAGGGGAGGCGTAGACTTGCGGTTGCTGCACGAGGAAGGGGAGGAGGGGAGGCGGTGAGGGGCTCAGGCAGAGGAAGGCTTACCTGAGAGGAAGAGGGAGGCGGGGGAGGGTGGTGGAGACCAGCCCCGGTTAGGTCGACGCAAAAGTGCCCGACGCCGCAACCGCCCGGACCCTTACCGGCCCTAATTTATGACATTTTAATTTTGTCATTTTATATATTTGTATTATTTTTATTTTGATATATGTATATATATATATATATATATAATCTGAAATATATATATATATCTATATATGCGTGTGTAATTTGAGAAGGAGTCGATTCAGCCCAATCTCATCCTCCTGTTCTGAAGGGAGTGCGATTCAGCCTCTTCTCGCCGGTTCAGCAACGCCGCACGATTTGAGTTCGGTTCCGACAGCTCCCTGATCTCGATGCAGCACAGGGTGGTTTCTCCCACGCCGTCGTTTGCCGCAACCTCCTTCCGCCACGTCGAGCCCTACTCCAGCGGTTCCAGCCCACGTCCAAACTCGACGCCATGAACGACGCAAATGGCGGGAACGGTAACTTCAGAGGCGATCCTATTAATTGCGTTGTTTTCTTTTGCCCTATAAAAAAAAGAAAGGGGGTTCGTATCCGGAGGGAGCGATATTGAAGAAGGCAGAATTTTTTTTAATGGAGGACGTTTGTGCGAGAGATTCTGGAGATCACTGGTTCATTCCTGTTCTGTGAGGGATTGAATTGATTTCTCCTCCTCATTCGTTTCCTGTGTTAGAGTTGATATTGGCTCAGTACTGTTGGGCTTCCTGTAGAATGTTGTAAGAAGTCTTGCTGATTTAGTTTTGCTGTATGCTTCCTTCTTCTGTAGGAGATGATGAACAGTGCCGTATGCTTAATTGCTCCCTGTTGAAACGTTGAACAATATCATCAAATTACTGTTGATTTTTTTTTTCTTCTTAAATTTGTGTTGGTGCTGGTGCTGTTTAGAGACTGCTGCTGCCGTGAGATATTGTCTCCCGTTTCACTCGATTAGAGATTTCGAGGAACCACCTTGAGTGATTGAGATTTCGAGGATCCACTTTGGGTGTGGGAGCGAGTGAGAACTTAGGTTGTTTAGTTTGTGGCTTCCTTACACGAGTGTTTGAGTTTCCGCGGAACCACTTTCGTGTGAGAATGAGTGAAATTGCTCCTTAGTGCCGTGTGCGATAGCGGCCGACTTCGGAGCGGGAGATCGAAGGTGACGAGGAATTCCTCGCAGGATCGCCGTCGACTTCGATTGCGGAAAGACGACTCTTTCCGTGGGTAACTTGTTCCTTTCTCCTCCTTTGTGTGCATCTAAATTTTCTCCTTAGGATATTAGACTCATTGTTGGGTTTTCGCTCGGATTTTGTCAGCGAACGCTACGTCGAAAACTCCAAACGGAAACGTATTTGGAGTTCACGATATCCGTTTGCTATAACAAGGGGAACGGAACGAAAGTTGCGAACTCCTTTCCCCGGATTTAGAATTGAACCATAATTTCAAGAAATTTCATTTTGAACAAAATTAGTAATTTTATGCTTTACAAAATCTTGTTGCTTAGTTTCTTAAAGTTCGTGCACGCCCGCTCAAATTTCAAATTTAAAAAAAAAAAATTAAATTGCACGCATTTAGGGTTTCTTAGAACTAGCCGACAGGCGCGCAAACCCTACGCGCCGTCCTGCATCAATTTGGTATCAAAGCGAGGTTTCGAAATTTTTCTAAGTTTCGAAATCCGCCCTGCGTAGAATAGGAACCCCGCATAGCATTTTAAAATTTTTCAAAAAAAGAAGAAGTTTTTTAATTTAATTTTTTTTAGCATAATCATCCATCTTAATTGTTTGTTTGCATGCATCTGCGTAGTGGTAGGTTAGTGAGCATGAGTTCACCACATCACACTCCACCTGAACACCCTCAAGAGGTAAATTCTGAGATGCGTCGAATTGAACGTGGCCAAGCGAGTCGTGTGAACGAAGGGACGGAACCACCCCCGTGGTTTCTACCTTTCGCCCACCAAATGGCAGCGTTAACCGAGAGTGTTTATCAAGTGAGAGAAGGGTTTGAAAATCTTAGTGTTAGGATGAATAGTTTAGAAGTACCTCCCCGAGTTTCAATGCCGCCTCCAATTCGAGATGAGCATTCTGTTCGTCCACAGTACGAAGCCCCTCCACGCTATGGAGAGAGGTCTACACTTAGGAGAAATCCTCTATTTGAGGAAGAGGGTCGGAACCCCATAGATAGACACGAGTTTGCGCGTGATCAAGGTGGGAATTTTCCAAGGAATTTTCCTGAACCCCAACGAGGGCCTATATTAGGCATGCGAGAGAATTATCAGGAGAGACCACATTATGGCGTAGTGAGAGAGGAGCGTCCTCGAGACCATCATCAGCCTATACCGGCCATGCATCGTGATGATCGCCCTAGAGATTGGCATCGACCGCCGCCCCCACGGCGTCGAGATTATCGTGATCCTTACGATGATGATTACGACTATCCTCCCCGGGATAGGCGACCGGATCTCACACGAGTGGTGAAACTTGATCCACCACTTTATGATGGATCTATGGACCCCAAAATCTTTTCAGACTGGGTTATTGACATAGAGACTTATTTTGAGTGGTATCGTATGACGGAGGACCAAAAGGTTCAGTTCGCCAAGATGAGATTGACTGGGCGAGCGAAGATCTTTTGGATAGGCGAAGAGCGTAGTCTAGAGAGGAATGGGCGCCCTCCCATTACACTTTGGCCCCACATGAAGGCCATATTAGAGGAGCAGTACATTCCCCAGCATTACCAGTCCCGTCTACGAGACGAGCTGACATCCCTACGTCAAGGGTCCAAATCAGTTTCTGATTACTTAGCTGAGATGAAGGATCTTATGATTAGGTGCAACGTAGTAGAACACCCACGTGACACATTATCTAAATTTAAGTGTGGGTTGCGATCTGAGATCCGAGATGAGTTGATTCGATATGGCCACTATTCTCTCCCTGAGATCATATCTATCGCCATCGATATCGAAGAGCATCAGAAGAGAACCTCCCGGTTCAAATCTCAACCTAAGACGAATACTCCTTACAAGAAAGAAGAACATAAAGGTAAGGAGAGTGCGTCGAAGCCTGCCTCGACCTACACCAGAGATCAGAATAGGAAGTCCCCCATGGGAACTGTGACCCCTTCACAGATCCGATGTTATGAGTGCCAGCAGATGGGCCATATTTCGAGGGATTGTCCCAAGAGGAAAGGCACGTTAGTTATTCATGAGGTGACTGAGGAGGATGAGTATGTAGAAGATGCTGGAGTCGAGAGGGACTCACACGTTTTGAACGACGAGGTGTACGGTACGCCTAGTGATGAGGAGATAGATCCCGACGTTCTAGTGGTGAGATGCATGTTATCTACACCACAAGAATCAGCCGATTATTGGCGGACGAACATCTTCCAAGCCTACTTCAAGGCTGGGGAGAAAGTGTGTCGTTTAGTAGTGGATAGCGGGAGTTGTATGAATGTGATAGCTGAGACAGCCCTAGCCCGCATGGGACTCACTGCTGAGCCGCACCCATCCCCATTTCAGGTAGCTTGGGTTACCAAGACTACATTATCAGTGACTAAGAGATGTTTAGTGCCCATCACTATCGGTACATATTCCGATAAGATCTGGTGTGACGTTATGCCTATGTATGTGTGCCACGTTTTACTTGGGCGACCTTGGTTATACGACCGAGATGTCACCATACATGGCAGGTCCAACACTTGCTCCTTTCTACTGGACGGGAAGAGAGTAGTGTTGACCCCGGTGCGACCCAAAGCACCGCCATTCCGCGCGAGTAGTAGTGCGAAAGAATCTCTTCCTCCCACTGAAAGGAAGAAGACTCTTAGTATTATACGAGGTACTGAATTCCATCGAGAGGGTTTTAACGGTGGAATTATGTATGCATTAGTGGTTTTACAGGCATCTGATTTATCAGAGGTATATGAGTCGACTCCTATACCTGCTAGGAGACTCTTAGAGGAGTTTCAGGATCTACACCCTGATGAGCTTCCGACTGAGTTACCTCCCATGAGGTGTATTCTGCATGCGATAGACCTTGTTCCTGGAGCTTCTCTCCCTCATCTACCGCATTATCGATTGAACCCTGCCGCCCACGAGGAGCTGCAGAAGCAGATTGAAGAACTATTAGATAGAAGCTTTATTCGCCATAGCCTTAGCCCTTGTGCGGTGCCTGCCCTCCTTGCCCCGAAAAAGGATGGTACTTGGCGTATGTGCGTTGACAGTCGTGCTGTCAACAAGATCACAGTGAAATACCGATTCCCGATACCCCGACTGGATGATATGTTGGACATGTTGACTGGGGCTACGATCTTCTCTAAGATCGACCTTCGTAGTGGTTATCATCAGATCCGTATACGCGAGGGGGACGAGTGGAAGACCACCTTCAAGTCGAAGGATGGACTTTATGAGTGGCTTGTGATGCCCTTTGGGTTGTCCAATGCCCCTAGTACTTTCGCTCGGATGATGACCCATGTCTTCAGGCCTTACATTGGGAAGTTCGTAGTAGTTTATTTCGACGACATTTTGATATATAGTCAGACTGAGAGAGAGCATTTGACTCACCTACGTACTATTTTCGAGCTCCTGCGAGCCGAGCGACTATACATCAATTTGAAGAAATGCGTTTTTATGGCTGAGTCTGTTATCTTTTTGGGATATATAGTGAGCTCCGCTGGCATCACTATGGACCCCGAAAAAGTTCGAGCGATTCGTGAGTGGCCTACACCCCAAAACATTCACGATGTCCGTAGTTTTCATGGGCTAGCCACCTTTTATCGTCGATTCATAAAGAACTTCAGTTCTATTATGGCACCAGTCACTGAGTGTACGAAGAAGGGAAATTTCAAGTGAACGTCATCGACAGCTAGAGCCTTTGAGATCATCAAAGATAAGATGTCCACTGCACCTGTTTTGAGACTCCCTGATTTTAGTCACGTGTTTGAGGTATCCTGCGATGCCTCTGGGGTTGGGATAGGAGGTGTCTTAGTCAAGAGGGTCACCCCGTTGGATTTTTTAGTGAAAAGCTTTCAGGCCCGAAGCTGAATTATTCCAACTATGAGCGCGAATTCTATGCGATTGTGCAAACGTTGCATCACTGGAGGCATTATCTATTGCCCAAGGAGTTTGTCCTCCACTCCGATCATCAGGCGTTGCGTTATATCAATTCGCAGCAAAAGTTGAACCCTCGACAGGCTAAGTGGGTATCATATTTGCAGGAGTACACCTTCGTTCTCAAGCACTGTAAGGGAACGGAGAACCGGGTTGCCGACGCCCTTAGTCGAGTTACCCTCGTATTATCACAGATGCGTACTCAGGTGATAGGATTTGAGCGTATCAAAGATGACTATTCTAGTTGTCCCGATTTTAGCAGAATTTATGATGCGATACGCTCTGATCCCTTTCACGATGAGACAGACTATCTCATTCGAGACGGATATTTGTTTCGGGGAACTCGTCTGTGTATTCCCCGCACCTCGTTGCGAAATTTCATTGTATGGGAATTACATGGCGGAGGCTTAGGTGGACACTTTGGGCGAGATAAGACGGTAGCCTTAGTAGAGGAGCGATTCTTTTGGCCCGGGATGAAGCGGGTTATCGCACAGATTGTCAGTAGCTGTCGTACTTGTCAGGTAGCGAAGGGCATAAACAGCCCGCTGGGTTATACACACCTTTACCGGTGCCCAGTATTCCTTGGGATGATGTTAGCATGGATTTTGTGCTTGGGTTGCCGCGCACTTTTAGGAAGCATGATTCCATTCTTGTGGTGGTTGATCGGTTTTCTAAAATGGCGTATTTCATCCCCTGCATCAAGACCGATGACGCCTCTCATGTTGCCCGTATTTATTATAAAGAGGTTGTCGCGCACCGAGGGATACCCAAGACTATCGTTACCGATCGAGATGTCAAGTTCACCAGTTATTTTTGGAAGTCACTCTAGAGACTATTAGGTACTAAACTTCTATTTTCGACCGCCTATCATCCGCAGACTGACGGTCAAACTGAGGTTGTTAATAGGAGTTTAGGAAATTTATTGCGATGTTTGGTAGGGGATCACCAGGGGAATTGGGATCTAATTCTTCCACACGCTCAATTGGCCTATAATAATTCGAAGAATAGATCTACGGGTTTATCTCCCAACGAGGTTGTTCATGGTCACACTGCACGAGTGCCGCTAGACTTGGCCCCACTACCACCCACTTTTAGGACTAGCCAGTTTGCACAAGACTATGCATTGCATTTGCATGACTTGCATAAAGAAATTGAGCGGAAATTGCATAGTACTTATGATTTATACGCAACTCAAGCTAACAAGCATAAAAGAGCTATTAGTTTCAAAGTGGATGACTTGGTGATGGTTCGGCTAAATCCGGAACGGTTACCTTCGGGTACTGTAAAGAAGTTAGCTGACCGTAGAACTGGACCCTTTAGAGTGGTCAAGCGGATTGGGCAAAATGCGTATGAACTTGAGATGCCTTCTGTTTGGGGAGCAAATCCGGTTTTTAACGTAGCCGATCTGACTTTATTCCACGATTACCCGCATGAGTCTTTAGATTTTCCATTGCCTTCTCCTCCATTTGTTGCTTCTGGGTTGGGGAGTGCTAGTAAGGAGCCACATTCCGGACATACCGACACTCATTCAGTTACCGACACACCATCTGCAGTTCTTCCATTTTCCACTGACGGTTTTCAGGATGAGCGTGAGACGCCAGGTGGTTCTTTCATACCAGTTCCCAGAGCCGCTGATAGACTTCCGCGACAGATATTGGTTCCCGAGCAGATATTGGATGACGAGACAGTGACCACTACTGATGGTGGTTTTCAGAGATATTTGGTTCGTTGGCATGGCAGACCAGAGATGGCCGAGGAGTTACAGCGTATGGATGCCAATCTTCTGCAACACTACCGCTCGACGCAAAAGTGCCCGACGCCGCAACCGCCCGGACCCTTACCGGCCCTAATTTATGGCATTTTAATTTTGTCATTTTATATATTTGTATTATTTCTATTTTGATATATGTATATATATATAATCTGAAATATATATATATATATCTATATATGCGTGTGTAATTTGAAAAGGAGTCGATTCAGCCCAATCTCATCCTCCTGTTCTGAAGGGAGTGCGATTCAGCCTCTTCTCGCCGGTTCAGCAACGCCGCACGATTTGAGTTCGGTTCCGACAGCTCCCTGATCTCGATGCAGCACAGGGTGGTTTCTCACACGCCGTCGTTTGCCGCAACCTCCTTCCGCCACGTCGAGCCCTACTCCAGCGGTTCCAGCCCACGTCCAAACTCGACGCCATGAACGACGCAAATGGCGGGAACGGTAACTTCAGAGGCGATCCTATTAATTGCGTTGTTTTCTTTTGCCCTATAAAAAAAGAAAGGGGGTTCGTATCCGGGGGGAGCGATATTGAAGAAGGCAGAGTTTTTTTTTAATGGAGGACGTTTGTGCGAGAGATTCTGGAGATCACTGGTTCATTCCTGTTCTGTGAGGGATTGAATTGATTTCTCCTCCTCATTCGTTTCCTGTGTTAGAGTTGATATTGGCTCAGTACTGTTGGGCTTCCTGTAGAATGTTGTAAGAAGTCTTGCTGATTTAGTTTTGCTGTATGCTTCCGTCTTCTGTAGGAGATGATGAACAGTGCCGTATGCTTAATTGCTCCCTGTTGAAACGTTGAACAATATCATCAAATTACTGTTGACTTTTTTTTTCTTCTTAAATTTGTGTTGGTGCTGGTGCTGTTTAGAGACTGCTGCTGCCGTGAGATATTGTCTCCCGTTTCACTCGATTAGAGATTTCGAGGAACCACCTTGAGTGATTGAGATTTCGAGGATCCACTTTGGGTGTGGGAGCGAGTGAGAACTTAGGTTGTTTAGTTTGTGGCTTCCTTACACGAGTGTTTGAGTTTCCGCGGAACCACTTTCGTGTGAGAATGAGTGAAATTTCTCCTTAGTGCCGTGTGCGATAGCGGCCGACTTCGGAGCGGGAGATCGAAGGTGACGAGGAATTCCTCGCGGGATCGCCGTCGACTTCGATTGCGGAAAGACGACTCTTTCCGTGGGTAACTTGTTCCTTTCTCCTCCTTTGTGTGCATCTAAATTTTCTCCTTAGGATATTAGACTCATTGTTGGGTTTTCGCTCGGATTTTGTCAGCGAACGCTACGTCGAAAACTCCAAACGGAAACGTATTTGGAGTTCACGATATCCGTTTGCTACAACAAGGGGAACGGAACAAAAGTTGCGAACTCCTTTCCCCGGATTTAGAATTGAACCATAATTTCAAGAAATTTCATTTTGAACAAAATTAGTAATTTTATGCTTTACAAAATCTTGTTGCTTAGTTTCTTAAAGTTCGTGCACGCCCGCTCAAATTTCAAATTTAAAAAAAATAAAATAAATTGCACGCATTTAGGGTTTCTTAGAACTAGCCGACAGACGCGCAAACCCTACGCGCCGTCCTGCATCAGAGGGGCTTCCTAGAGTCGCACCAGGAGGGATCTTTCGACGTCGCACCGGAAGAAGGAGAGGACCGAGCGATCAACATTCCAGCAAAACCTATGATGTCATGATCAGCCTGCACCCCCGATATTTATACTAAATAGACTTAGAGCATCCCAAAATGGGCGGCTCATATCGTCCGGTCCGATCAGGAGCCAAATAAAACTCAAAATAAATAAAGTAATATAGTAAATCGACTCGCAACGACGATCCAGACGCAACTATGGACTCGGATCGCCCGGGCAGGCGATGGTTCACAGCCTCCTGCGGGAATAGACGTGCGTAGGGCATTGCGCGCCATCAGTAAGTCTTATATATTACCCCTTTGTGGAAGAATAAAACATACTTTCTATTTCTCTAAATATTTCAACATGGTATCAGAGAAGGAAAATGTTTCCTCCCTATTCCGCTTCTGCTCCTGCGTACCTTAGGGCGCCTGTAAGACGATTCGTCTTGCGGCTCCCCCTTCTGCTGCGCTCCCGTCTCTTTCTCCCGTAAGCCGCTTTCGTCGTCGAGCTCCTCCGCTGCTTCTGATCCCGACGTCGACCCTTGAACTACTCCTCGACGAAGGCCTCTTCTCCCGTGGACAACGACATCGCTTGCTGCTTCCAACATCACCGCCTTCGTCGATCCGCCGTAGATCCCGTTTGCTGAGGTAGATCCTCTTTCTCCTCCTCGCTCAATCTGCTCGCCGCATGCGCAGAAGATGTTCTCTTCGAGCCTGCCAACCCTATCGACGATATCTGTTGAAACCAAGACTTGGCTTCTGTGGAGTTCGGGGTCCCCAAAAGAGGGGGTGACCTCACACCTACTTCTCTCAAGGGAGAGCGCTAAGTTGAAGGCTTAGGAACTAGGAACAAGACCAAATGCTTAGTGAGGAGGTCCCACCACACACCCGGAAGATCTTAGAGCGCTTCCCCTCCCAAGCCAATGCTAAGCTTGGGCACCTTTGGAGGCTCTCTTTACCCACCAGAGAAACTTAGGGAGAGAGTAGCCAAAAGAGAAGTCCCTTCCAAATGGTGCCCCTTGGTCCTATTTATAGATTTCTGGACTTGGTCTGCCAATAGCCAGATTCCGGCCTACGAGATTACGAAATACCCCCCAGTTTGGCCTGCCAACAGCCAAATCCCGCCATTCCGAGGCGCTAAACGCAGGCCGCTCCCTATTCTTGGGGCTGGATGAGAGGGGGCAGGCCGCCTCCCTTGCTCGCCCCCCTCACTGGGCTGGGCGAGCGGGAGGCCGCCCGCCTCCCCGGCTAGCCCCGTGCTGGGGCGGGGCGAGCCCGGGAGTCCACCCGCCTCTCCGGATCACCCCCTTACGGGCATGGGCGAGCACGCGAGGCCACCCGCCTCTCCGGCTCGCCCCCTTACGGGGCTGGGCGAGCGGGAGGCCGCCCGCCTCCACCGCTCGCCCCCCTTACCGGGTACGCCCAAAAACTCCCCCTCCTTGCCTGGGGCAGTGCTAAAAATCATTGGGCCTAAAGACACCCTGGGCCCGGGGACCCACTCGGCGAATACATGGTTGTACACAATCCCCGCTCTTTTCGAGCTGGTTACACACTCGAAAAGAAAAGTCCAACCCTGCATATTCGGCGAGTGACGCTGAGTGAAATTGAGAAGACTCCACATCGTCCCGGTGGAAATTTACTTAAGCCTCCCAGAGAGGCCAATCCTGCCCTGCCGGCTAGTGAGAGCCCGGCTAGCGGAGCCATCTCGGGGGAAAAACCACTTAACCTCCCCGAGAGGTCATCCTGCCCTGCCGGCTAGTGAGAGCCCGGCTAACGGAGCCATCTCGGGGGAAAAATTACTTAGCCTCCCCGAGAGGCCATCCTGCCCTGCCGGCTAGTGAGAGCCCGACTAGCGGAGCCATCTCGGGGGAAAAACCACTTAACCTCCCCGAGAGGTCATCCTGCCCTGCCGGCTAGTGAGAGCCCGACTAGCGGAGCCATCTTAGGAGGAAAATTACTTAGCCTCCCCGAGAGGCCATCCTGCCCTGCCGGCTAGTGAGAGCCCGACTAGCAGAGCCATCTCGGGGGAAAACCACTTAGCCTCCCCGAAAGGTCATCCTACCTTGCCGGCTAGTGAGAGCCCGGCTAGCGGAGCCATCTTGGGGGAAAAATTACTTAGCTTCCCCGAGAGGTCATCCTGCCCTGCCGGCTAGTGAGAGCCCGGCTAGCGGAGCCATCTCGGGGGAAAAATTACTTAGCCTCCCCGAGAGATCATCCTGCCCTGCCGGGTAGTGAGAGCCCGGCTAGCGGAGCCATCTTGGGGGAAAAATTACTTAGCCTCCCCGAGAGGTCATCCTGCCCTGCCGGCTAGTGAGAGCCCGGCTAGCGGAGCCATCTCGGGGCTAAGTACTTTGAAAACCTCCGGCCACCGAGCGGTTCCCGGCCCTGCCAGCTTGATGGGAGTCTGGTCAGCGGGCCAGCATCGGGGCTAAGTACTTTGAAAACCTCCGGCCACCGAGCGGTTCCCGACCCTGCCAGCTTGATGGGAGCCTGGTCAGCGGGTCAGCATCGGGGCTAAGTACTTTGAAAACCTCCGGCCACAGAGCGGTTCCCGGCCCTGCCAACTTGATGGGAGCCTGGTCAGCGGGCCAGCATCGGGGATAAGTACTTTGAAAACCTCCGGCCACCCAGCGGTTCCCGGCCCTGCCAACTTGGTGGGAGCCTGGTCAGCGGGCCAGCATCAGGGCTAAGTACTTTGAAAACCTCCGGCCACCGAGCGGTTCCCGGCCCTGCCAGCTTGGTTGGAGCCTGGTCAGCGGACCAGCATCGGGGCTAAGTACTTTGTAAACCTCCGGCCACTGAGCGGTTCCCGGCCCTGCCAGCCTCATTATCAAACCATATGTTGGACCATTTTTTCTAACAACCTCATGGACTTTCCTTCATGAGATCCTGATACCGGTAGTCACACCTCGCTCTAACCTTTACAAGTTTGTCCTTGAATGGGTTTGGGACGACACAATCAGTCCTTTGCCAACTCTTCGACGGTCCGTGCTCCTTTCGTGCCCAACTTATACTACCCTGCTGAGAAGTTTGTTTATATTTGTGACACCCGAACTCTTATTGTACCTTATAATGAAATTAAAATTTCCCGATGATGATAACTACAATAAAATAATTCAGTGTCGTAAATTTTTGAGAATTTCCATACCTCATTTTACGTAATTGATTTCGACGATTATTTTAGCGATGGATTTCCGCGACGGATTATGTGACAACCATTAATTTTTCGGTGAAAGTTTTTCGACGGATTTGTTGCCATGTTTATTTATATTATCTCATCGCAGAAATTTTAAGGCTTTCATACATTTGGTGTTTGATTATCTATGGGATGCGTCCGTCTGCCTTAATGAATAGGATTGGATGTTCATGACTGGATATTAATATTAATGGCTCGATTATGCAAAATTGATTTGGATTAGTTCTTAATTAAGTGGGCTAAGCTAAGCTAAGTCTTTGGATGCCTCTGGACTTAGGCTCCGTTTGTTTCGGCTGTTGCTGGTCGAAAAAGAGCTGACAGAAATGAAGTTTGAAAAATGTGTTGTTTTTGAAAAATGGAGTTTGCAGTACAAATCTGTTTGTGTAAAATGGAGTTTGCAGAGCTGTTCGAAAAGCAGTGCATAAAAACTGTTTGGTAAAAACGGAGTTTTGTAAAAAAAATTGAAATGCAAAACCATGAACAGTTACACGACATATAAAATGCATTACATATTATGCAGATACTGATTGTGCATTACATTTTATGTGGTGAAAATCTCCAACATGAACATGCATTAATTTTAGGTAGGCATGAGCATCAAAGTCATATCCTGATGCATCGTGCCCTCGTTCAAATAATAACATACCAGAGTAATCTCATGCTTATTCAAACTTATGATGACTATAAAATCTTAGAACTGGACCAGAATTTAGCAGTTAAAAAATATGAGTAGTTGCATGCTTATTCATATAGAAGTTAAACGCTTACTCGAGTAATTTCATACTTAGAAAATGAATAAAATAGATGCAAGGAGTGGTGAAAACTTGTGAGAATATAGCAGTAATGGTGAGATGGGAGGCGAGAAATCTGAGAACTGGAACCAGATCTGTGAGGGGAGATGAGAAGTACAAGATCACCTTGCGAGAGGAACGAGGAGGCCGACAACGAGCAAATCTGAGAAGCCGAAATCCCCTTGTTCCGTTGACGATAAACGACGGGCTGGAGCAAGCGAGGGAGGCGAGAAATCTGGAGCCTTTCCGTCGAGGTTGAACGGGGGCTGTGGAGCAGTCGTGGGAGGCAAGAGCGAAAGGAGGAGAGCTCGAGACGTGCCGTTCAACACTGATCGAAAAGGAGGAAGTTGCGGTTCATAAATGACCTAAGTCCTACTTATTCAAAAAACGGGGGTTTACATAAAAGCAACTGCAAACGCCGCTATTTCCTAAAATGACGTTTTCGGCAAAACACAACGGATCCGATCCGCCTAAACAAACACAACCTTAAGTAAGGCTCCGCTTGGCATGTTTTTTTTGCTCCGGTGAGTTTGGACAAAAACACCACCGCCATAAAATGTATGTTTGTCATGACAACGGTTTTGACCGACATAAAAAAATAAAACTACTTTTGAACATAAAAGTGGATGAAATTCCTTAGGTGAAGTCGGGCGTTCACGAACGATGGTTCATAACCACCGTGTTCGTGACCGCCACTGTCGCGCCAAGATACAAACATTTTGCTTGTCCTAGAAGTCGAGCCGATTTCGGTCTACTCGTATCATTACGACCATATACAGAAGGAAGAAATTGAGCGACTGATCAAAGACATGCTCAAGGGGGGTACCTGATTCGACCGAGTTTCATCCCTTTCTCCAATCTTGTACTTCTGGTCTGCAAGAAGAACGGCAGTTGGCGCTTCTGTGTCGACTACCATGAGTTGAACAAGCGTACTGTTGTCGACAAGTATCGCATCCTTGGCGGAAGAGAAGAAGGCTCGATCAGCCTTAAACAAGCCACTAAAACACCTAAAATACTCTAACTTGACTCAATCATAATAAAGACTCAACATAATAAAGACTCGCTACAACATACTACTAATATAATATGATAACTGACAGTGGACCCGTAACACTCCATCCCTCTGATACCAAGTTGTTATGGGCTTGTTTTGTTGAAGGTTGGTATCGGAGAAACAAGGGTGTTTAAACCCTAGAGCTTGTGAAGGAGAAGAAGTTGAGGGAAAGAGGAGGAAAACCCCAGAGGGTGGAGGAAGGAGAGGAGCTTAGAGAGAGAGAGAGAGAGAAATTAGAGAGAAGGGAAAGTTTCTTTCTTCATTGATTAATTTCTCCAAATACATGACCGGGTCTATTATATAGAACCCCCGGGGGCAACCCCGTAATTACATCCAACACATAAAAATATTAAAAAACATAAATACTAATATAATAAGACTTGACCCACTAAAACACCTAAAATACTCTAACTTGACTCAATCATAATAAAGACTCAACATAATAAAGACTCGATACAAGTACTACTAATATAATATGATAACTGACGGTGGACCCGTAACATCTACTTACGTGGGAGGAAGAGTTATGGCCATCTGATGGACGATCCGAGCCGGTAGTCGCGTTCAGAACGACAACGACAATTTTATGTATTTTTATTTTATTTAAATTTAGTGGTTTTATGTCTCGGACGATCGTAGCCGTCCGTAATGAGTTCTATGTCTATAAATAGAGGTCTAGGGGCTGATTTTCAAGCATTGCAGAATTTGGACAGATTTCCGGGCTCTCGTAATCTCACCACGGTGCCAATTCCATGGACCGTTGGTGCTGAAGTCAAGGTAACTACCTTTTCCCATCATTCCACTAACCATAACTCTCTCCCCCCACCCAATAACTACCACATAACTATAAGAAATTACATATAACCATTATAAACCGCCACCCTATCATAATCACTTTAAACACCATTTCCCCCACTAAAACTGCTGGTAAGTGTCATCCTTAGGCAGTTCCTGCTTGTCGTCCTGTCCCCTAGAGAAGAAATTCAAACCTCCCGCTTTCAGCCCTGTTTCAGTACCCAAGCACCATAATTTCCATCCCTGCACACTCATCAGCCTCCTGTTTCTTCCTCCCGAACATTTCAACTGAAGGAAATTGCTTCTCCAACATTAGCCCCTGTCCAGAGACTAGTCCAGCCCATTATTCTGCCTACTATTCCTCTTCATCCTGAATTGCTGGCCACAATCCATCCAAGCTGCCTATAACTGCCTCTCTCCACTTTGAATCTTGCTTCCCCATACTCCCAACACTCCTTCCTCACCACCAATCTAGTGAATTCAATCTTCCTTCACAAAGGCCTCTATTGGGGCGTCGGATCCCATCGCTGAAATACACAAATGCAGGGGAAGGAGTGACTGGTATGCCCAACTGGTCCACCAACTTATGGGAGATGAAGTTGCTGGCTTGTGGCTCACACCACTATCAATCATCACCACAATAGAAATTTCATGCAGCCCTCTTGGAGCTTGGCCATGAAATCCCGTCCTCTGAAAAACATAGTAAGGCCAAGAGGTCCCGTGTGAGGCTCGAGGGATCTAAGTCTGATATGGTTATTTCTTCCTCATCATCCCCTATAATAGTCCGTAGCTCCTTCATAGGGCATTCATGGTTCAAAATATAATTTTGCTTGCAACAAAAACACAAACCCTTACTCTTGACTCTTGAGATCGTTATGCTCCTGATTGAAAAGACTCTGGGTAGGGTGATTGCGGTCATGTCTTGGTGGAAAATGTGGCTTGGGAAGGGAGGGGGATGAGTGTTTTGATCGTCGTGAGGAAGTAGTTTTGTGGCAAGTGGAGGACAAAGGGTGTCCGATTATTGCCGGTTGATGGGTTGGCGGCGGGGCGGTAGTAGCTGAGAGTCTTCACCGACAAATTGGCTTCAATCAAAAGGGCGATGTTCATGATATCAACAATAGTATGGGGATGGTAAGCGCGAAGCGAGGAGCAAACATGAGGAATGAGCCCTTGCATGAAAACCCCAAATAATGACATTTGGTTGGGGGTAAGGGAGCCAAGTTCGTGCATGACACGGACAATGAACTCATCAGTGTAGGTATTCAGGGAACCGATCTCACGGACACCGTAAATGCGTTCCATCGCGGTGCCTTAGAAACAAACATCATAGCGCTTGATAAGCTCCTGCTTCAGATCGGCCTATGGTGACATCTTGACAAAGCCATTAAATCCAATGTAGGGCGGGACCTTCCATGCTCAACATCATGATGAAAACCAACTACATCTCTGTAGTGCGATGGAGATCAAAGAACTGTTTGGCCTTGGCAATCCACTCCATATGATTGGAGCCATTGAAGTAGAGCACTTCCAACACGCTAGGGCATGAGCGGACACCTCAGTGACAAAAGGAATCTAGAGATAGCGTTTAGGCAGTTGAACTAGCAAGGAAGAAGCATCAACAACCGAGGTCGGAGAGCTTGGAGGCCGGTAGGACTATTGCTTTAGCGGGGAGTCAATGCGGAGGATTGTCGCTTGAATGGAGGCGAGCAAGTCGACGCGGGTGTCAAATCGACGAGAGGTTGTTTATGGCCTCAATGTGAGCATCGACCATGGCTCTTGTTTAGGGCATGCACAACGTGAGTAAAGCAGGGACGATGAGGGCTTTCAATGCAAGAATCGCGCGGACGAGCGAAGGGCAACCTTCTGGGCCATGCACGTGAGATTGGAAGCAAGCCAAGATACGAGCAAAGGATCATGTGTGAGGCGGGGCACTGGCAGAATCACGCTGTCTCAGATCGACCAACGCGGAGGAGACGCACGTGTGAGCCAGACAACGACACAAGAGGCTATCTGGTCGACCAAGACAAGGCACAATTACAAGCACTGGGAGTTGACTGTGCTAGCTTCGCGGAGGCAATAGTCGGTTGCAAACTGGAAAGTGGTCGGTGGGGTTTGTTGTTTCCCGACGGCTGGGATGACGTCATAAAAGGATAGTTCGGACCATTTGTTACACCTTAAGTTTCAGGGTACTAATGGTTCATTTGGCACGACGTTGGCGGTCATGAAAGCGGTGGTTATGAACCGTCGTTCGTGAACGGCTAACCCCACCTAAGGAATTTCATCCACTTTTATGTTCAAAATTAGTTTTTTTTTTCTTTGTGGCGGTCATAACCGTTGGCATGTACAAACTCACCAGAGCAAAACTCCGCGCCAAACGGAGCCTAAGAAAGGAGAGATTTGGGGGGAAGGAGAGGGGAGGAAGTGTAGAGAGCAATCGCAAGCGGAAAGCCAACCTAGGCTAGTTTCATACTCTTCAAGCATAACCCTGCAAACACAGATGCACATCTATATGGCCCATGAGAGTGGCAAATGTGTAAATATTACAAGCTCACATAATAAGACAAATGAAAAGAGGTGTTACATAAAATAAAACATGCGATAATAAATGGTAATCTCTACGGGTAGTCCGCCCGATTTCACTGTAAGTCAGAGTTGCCCTGGGCATGTAGACACGCCAGGTGCACTTAGTCGGATCCTCATCGACCCATTCCATATCACCATCATTAATATTTCAATATTGGTTAAGCCAATCTTTCAGCTAATGAATTTGACTGCGAATCTTTTTCATTGGATTTTGAGTTCTAGCTTCTTATGCCTTGTATTATTCATATTTTCAGGTATCGTACAAATGAGATCTAAATGGATGATTTATCTATCAATATATATATGCTATTTTATATTTATTGTTTCACTCTTGCGGTGTACTTTGTTATTAAATTCAATATGTTTCTTGTTTCATTGACTGTGCGATTGGAGGAGAATCTATAGAAAAAAATGAATATTTGAAATTTTCCGTTTTCATTACGTTTTGTTAGTATGGAGGAGAATCTATAGAAAAAAATGAATAATTGAAATTTTCCGTTTTCATTACGTTTTGTTAGTATGTCTTTCGCAACGCAAATGACCTAACAACACTGCTTTATGTCCATTGAAATTTTTCAGGCTTTGAGACACTTTGATTTGTGGTCAAGATATAGATTTGTCTGTTACTGTGAGCGCTGTTGCAAATCACCACAAATGTACATTGATAACATTCTCATCGTAAGAAGGTTTATAAGTTTTTTGTTTGTCACTATTGTGTTACCATCTTCTTGAATATTTATTATATTTTCCTTGATTAATACATAAAAAAAAGACTGGATAGCTTTCTTGCTACTTATATTATTCAATCCGGCTGGGATGTATACGAGTTTATTCCGAAAATTGGTTTGTGTAAAATTTTGTGGTACCCTGGTGTATTGCGGAGGATCGTTAGGTTAATCTCGATCATTGAATTTATTTTCAAATTGAATTTATTTTCAAATTAAATATTTTTAAATAAAAATTATCTATTTAAACAATATTTTAATAAAAATATCAAACTAATAATTTAACGAAGATGTTCAGGTTTGAACCTGAGACAAGGAGTGTTGGACAAATTCTATTTACCTGCTCGGCTGCTCCACTAAATAATTCTAATGAAAAAAGTGTAATAAGTTTCCAAATGTATGTATGAGTGATGTTGCACGGAATATATATAGTATTAGTATTACTATCTAGGAGGTCTGGTGTTCAAGCCCCAGCCTCAACAACCCGCCATTGGAATTAGCGGCTGCGGCCAATCAGATCGTGGAGAGGGGTTGGGGTCACTGGTCTGCAGACCTGTAGTGCACCCACAGTAGACCGGGGCATTACATAATCGGTGTCGAGGACTCGGACTGCGCCGAAAGCTGAGTGGTAAACGAAAGCTGCAACTGAGGCACAGAAGTGGAAGGGGAAATCAAGGACAACTGGAACTGTGGTGGAGTGGTAGACGAAAATGGAGGCTGAGGAACTGTGGTGGGCGAAGGGAACATGAAATCATGTGGCTCAAAGAATGGTGTCAAATCTTCCACGCTGAATACATGTGAAATTTCCATACTCTGCGAGATATCCAGCTCATAAGCATTTGTTCCAATTCTTTTAAGCATAGTTTAAGGACTCATTCGCTTAGCATTTAATTTTCGAGCAGTTCCCATGGGGAACCTCTCAACACATTGTTGTGGGCTCAACATCCCGCAACGCCGAGAACACGCGCTGAGAAGGGTTGGGGTGTGCGGGCCGCGACCCTGTTGATGGGAATTACAAAGAACCCACAACATAAAAGTGCAGCTCAGTTGGTGATGAGGGCAGACGTTAAGTGCCTCTCATCAAGGAGGTAAAGGGTTCGAGACCCAGCCTCAACATCCCGCAGCGCCGAGAACACGCGCTGAGAAGAGTTGGGGTGTGCGGGCCGCGGTCCTGTTGATGAGAATAACAAAGAGCCCACAACATAAAAGTGCACTTTTATGTTATGGGTCAACATCTGTTATTCCCACAACAGGGGCCGCGGCCCGCACACCCCAACCCTTCTCAGCGTTGGTGATGTGAGCTGGCGTTAAGAGCTTACATCAAGGAGGTAAAGGGTTCGAGACCCAGCCTCAACATCCCGCAGCGCCGAGAACACGCGCTGAGAAGGGTTGGGGTGTGCGGGCCGCGACCTTGTTTTGGGAATAACAGATGCTGGCCCATAACACATACAAATCAACGCTTGTTCTCCTTCTTTGAAGCTTTGCAATCTTCTGTGACTATCAACATAAGATTTATAAATAATTTTATTGCATGTACTCCTACGTCGAATAGACTCATGCATGCTACATAGTGACAATGAATAATGGTCGACAAATATAATAAACTCCTATATAGAGACTTTACATCCCTCCAGGTTTCATACCAGAAGGGCACATGATCAGGGGTGTAAAAAACTTCATCGCGGATGCGATGATCATCTAAATAAACACCCGAAATGTCAGTACTAATAATAATGGAATCGAACCCAAGGCCATCGAGAGCACTCGCACTCTCGACTAAATCGAAGATAGTGGACACGTCCCAAAAGAGCGGTGGTTTATCTGGAGGCTCTCTAGGTGGAGTGTAGAAATACTCGTCGCGCGTGATATAAACATCCTGAAGACCGTGTGAAACTTTGGCACTGAGATGTCACTGTATGTTGTGTAGGATGCTCCCATAAAGTGAAAGCTCATCAGGTGGCTTACCGGGAGGGGTATAATGAAATTCGTTGCAAATGAGACGTGTACCAATATAGGTTCCTGAAATATCAGGAGGGGCCTTAAATGTAAGTAGGGTCAACAATAAGAATGCCACACTAGATTCAAGAACCTCATAAGTGGGGTGACTCGGAGATATGACTAGGAGAGATGTCAAAACTTTTGTGCTCAGAAAGGGATCACTCATTGGAATCTCATCATCGCAAGGGCGTAGTGATTCAACAGGAGGCTCATCAGGGTGGTTTCCAAAGAACTCGTCAACAAGGTGATGGTCCTCTAGATGCAAACCATCGCAAGGGGCAGTGTTCCCAAAGATGGGTGAGACGGTCACTACAAGATCAACACTAAGCTCTCGGCTCCCGGTAGTAATGTGGCTCAGGACGATGACAGTGGAAGAGTGAGAAAAGTGCATACTCAGTATGTACAACCACCATATTTGTCGAGCGAACCTATCCTGATGCAAACAAATCGACAAGTTATAACTAATCTTTAGACTCGTCCATCGCCTAAGATGGGGCGAGTGGCCCACTCGCCCAAGATGGGGCGAGTGGCCCACTCGCCAGAGGGGCGAGTGGCCCACTCGCCCAAGTGGGCGAGTGGCCCACTCGCCCGGGTGGAGGGTGTGGCCGACTCCCCCCGAGGGAGGGGCGAGTGGCCACTCTCCCCGAGGTAGGGATGTGAGTGGACCCCTTGGGTCGCACTCCCCCCCTGTTCGACCCGGTGCGAGTGCACATGAGTGTCGCAGGGTCGCCAGGGAAGACTCAGGAAGTAACGTTTCGGCCCGCGTTTAGCCATTTCAAACAGCGGAAGCCGGCTATTGACAGACCATCTTGGCTATCCGCAGACCATTTTCAGGAAGTCTATAAATAGACCCCCATGGGCACCTTGGAAGAGGTTGTTGATCCTCTCCCTCGCGTGTTACTTGTGAGCTAATACTCCTACCCCCTGTCCGACTAGTCGACAGGTAGGTTTTCCTTATTGATCTCCAGGGTGCCCAGACTCAGCATTGGCTTGGGAGGGTAAGCTCTCTTTGATCTTCCGGGTGTGTGGTGGGACCTCCTCGCTGCAGCTAAGGGGTCTGTTTCAAGGTTCAAGTCTTCTTCGGTGCAAGTCCTTTCGACTCTCAGCGACTAGTCACGTGTTCCAGATCAGATCAAGTAAGGGTCAGCTGCATACCCGTTGCGAACGTCGAAGCCAGGTTTTTGGTTTCAACACAGTAGTGGGCCAATAGGTGTACTGTCGAGGACTGTCTCTCTAGCCGTAGGGGACACTAAGTCTAAGTGAGTTGTGGAGGATGAATATACCATCACTGTGTCACTGGGCCGTTCGTCCCCGCTCATGACCATGCTCACTAATCATACTAGCGCCGCTCTCCACCGTTATCATATGATCATGATCAGACTTGAATCCAAAATCAAGTGTGTACAACCCCGTATGCGCCGAGTGGGCCCAAGGGGGCCCCGGGGGGCCAGGTGGCAGGGCAAGGAGCGGAATAAGGAGTCCAAGAGGTCTTTGGGCGAGTGAGGCCCGCACTCGCGGACCACTCACATAAGGCATCATGGCAGATAGGCGAGAGCACCCAAGGTCTCGCCCCTCAAGCGAGCCGAACACATGGTGAGTGATGGCCTCATAAACCATTCGCCCGGCGAACCGTGGTAGGCAGGGAGCCTGGCGAGTGGTGCCTTCACGGACCACTCGCCCAGAGGGCTTTGAGGGGGAAATTACCTAGATACCCTTTGTGGGCTGCCAATAGCCCTTCAGAACAACGGAGTTCGGCTGTTAGCAGACCAATTTGGGGTGCGATTAGTAAAACCAAAAGTCAGATTTACGCTATCTGCAGCCCAAGACTAGAAAATCTATAAATAGACCCTTAAGGGCACCTTGGAGGGGATCAGATTTTTTGAGCTCTCTCCTCCAGGCAATTTTCGGAGTTGGTTGCTAGTGCCCTCCAAGGTGTCCGACTGAGCATTGGTTTGGGAGTGTAAGCTCTCTAAGATCTTCCGGGTGTGTGGCGGGACCTCCTCGCAGCAGCCTCGGGTCTGTTCCAGATTGTTCATCCTCGGTCAGGAGAGTTTAGTGAGGGAGAAGTAGGCGCGGGCTACACCCCCTGTGGGTGACGGTTTCAACAAAGTGGGCACCGAGTCTCCTCAAGATGAGAGGAATCAAAATCTAGTGTTCGGGTCTCTCATGTCAGTTGGAGCACTTACTGGACACATTGGTGGCTTGACCTAAATCCTTAAGTTCCCCCTTTACGGATTCTCTTTGATCAACAGGGCTATGCGGGGGGTGGGGGGGGGGGGGGGGGGGGGGGGCGCCGGGTTCCACTCTAGTATGAGGGGGAAAAAGGGGGGGGGGGGGGGAGGGGGGAGGGAATAGAAAGAAAAGAGGGGGAGGAGAAAGAAAGGGGGAGAGGGGGAGAAAGAGAGGAGGGAAAGGAAGAAACAAAAGGAAAGGAGAGAGAGAGAAATTGCACGAGATTGAGAGATTTTGAAATGTGAGTTAAAAAAAAAAGTCGGTTCTAATTAACTCTACAAATTCTTTTTGGAGCTTATGGTAATAGTTGTGCAATGTTTATCGATCTAAAGGATTCCATTTCTTGATAGCGCTGTAAGTTATAGAATAGCTGGTGAGAGATCTTAATTATAGAATAGTTGGTGATAGATCTTAAGAGTTCGATCATTTATCACACTACAACAAAACATTAGTGGCGTATTTTTTTTAAAAATGCTGCCAAAGTTAGCGGCGTTTTTAAAAAAAAACACCGCCAGAGCTTGCAGCGTTTTTATTTTAAAACGCCGCAAAAGTTTGAGGCGTTTTTTTTTTAAAAGCCAAATGCTGCAGCGTTTTAAAAAAAAAAATCACCCAATTAAGGTATGGGTGATTTAAGTGAAGAAAGCCGATAGAAAAAAGTGATCCACTGTGAGTATTAGATATCCGTTAAGTTCAACTATTATGAATCCTGTATTAAGGACACAAATTGAGAATTGACAATTGTATCCTCAACTGTAGGAAAAACTAATATAACCTGCCCAAGGCACCAGCGAAAACCCAAAGAGGTGATTCATTACAATAAAAAATGATTATTTTTCATTTTTTTTATGATATACCCATCCTTCTTCTAACAAAAAACTTTTCATATTTGCAATTGAAAAGATGGCCATTTTTTGATCGTAAATGATATGTCACTGGTCTTAGACGAAAAAGGTGTCCACGACAGTAGTATATCCAAGTGTGGATCTCCAACAAAATTGTAGCAGCATAAGTGCATAGTTAAATAGCTTTACCAAAAATGGCCAGGACAAAGCAACCAAGAGTTTCCAGAAAAACTTGTATGCTTGTTTTTATAATCTTTACAAATAATATATAAATAAACCTTCAACATCCAAAGCACTCTCAAGTACAATCAAATTCAACAATCCATTAAAGCACAATATGAAGAGCAGAACATAATATAACAGGTCCGACTTAAGATGTCTTATGATCCAAGGACTTCTACAACCTGTTCTCAGCAAGAATATTGTCCAGTAAAACCTCAAAACCATCTTCCAATATGTCCAAGACTTGAAATTATGGATGTTATAACTCTACAGTTGCAATTACAATGTGGCAGCTTGCAGTAAAAAAATTAGTAGAAAATTATCCCAAGTAAAAAAAAACAAATAGTTAGAGAAGAAGACTATTAATCTTCTCTAAACTCATCAATTCCTCATCTATTCAATTCCCAGTCACTAATGAAGTAGATGCAGCAACTCCATCTTCAACACCGAGTGCTTCAGTAGCCACCATTACTAGCTGATTTAGACCCTTTGGTTTTGACAGAAACTCAATCATGGAGTTTTGTGCTATTCATTGACATCATCTTGTTAACTATCTCTGATGCATTCTTTGGCTTCACACAAACAAAAAACTTGTTATAAAAAAACATAAAATCATAGAACAGATGAAGTTGCTTCGTAATTATTCATAAACATACCTCCAGTATCTTTGACTTGCGCAGCTGAGGTTCTATTAAGTCAAGCTTGCTCAAAGTTGCAATTGTGCTGCTCATCTTCTTCGCTCCACTACCACTTGGCAGCTGCAGCTGCGGATGATGCGTCTTCTTCATCCCTTTCTCATACCTCGGTGGCTGAATGTGTATCTCTGGTTCAAACAATACGCATCCCCATACCTTCCCTGCCACCACAAAAACACATGAATACATACATTCACACATCATTCTCGCATACTATTATAACTATTATCTATGATCTCTCTTAAAATCTATGACATAATGAATAATTGCCTGTGATACTCCCTGCTCCATTTTTGCGGTCATCATATTTCATCATTGCAAAATTATAAGCACAAAAACCAAAAATTATAATGTTAACTCTCTTAAAATAGAGTTAACATTACTAATTAACTGCTCCACTGACATCACTAATTGCAACAAATTTTCGACCAACTTCACTAATTAGCTGGGCAGCCCACGAGCCAACATTACCAAAGCACTAATTGTGATAAATGTATTGAAATTAATTGAAAAAGATAGATAATTTAACAATTGAAATATAGAGATTGAAGCAACATTGTTCTTTCTCATCATCATCTGACATTTTATAATTGGAGATAGTTTTGCAATGAATTTATGATTGGTGTGTGGAACAAATCAATCATATCTCCTAAATTGGGAAGCTATAGCCAAATTCCAGTTTTTTATAAACTAATACTTCCATGATAGTTCGATTTTCCAAGTGTATGATATACAATAAAATTGTAATATTAGTTTATAATTGAACATGAGCTGATAGAGATTGAACCAGAATTGTCCATCCCAATAATTTTACCTGTCCGCAAATCACAAAGAGTGTTGCATGCTCTTTTTCTTATTATCATCCTTGACCTTTTGCTTGAGCTGCCCATCGGATCGGGCCCTAAACTGGTTCATCCCCAATACATGCGCGACTCGCGCCCAGTACAAGAAACGCTTGGCCAGCCTCTTCCAAGACGTTTGATCACCAGTCGCCGATTTCACATGGGAGCGCTCTGCTGTACTGGTCAGTAAGTAATTGAGCAGCTCCTTCTCCGCTTGAGAAAATGGCTCCCCTGCATATGGGGTGGGGACGGTGGCCGCCAATATCTGATTCAAACTAGGCAATTGTTGATCGACCATAAATGGTGGACGCGAACCAATCTCGCTGACAACGGACGTGCTGGCCACAGCAGGTTCCTCCGTCGTCGTGATGACTGCAGAAGAGGCTGGTTGATTTGAATTCGAGGTGAACGGAGATGCGGCTGGAACTGATGGTTCGGCCGGCAGCGACGGCGGAATGTTGAGGGAGCCTGGATCGCCGTGCAGGTTGGCCGTCTCGGAATGCGATTGCAAAGGGGAATGACGACCTGGTCGTGCCGATGTTGTTGATGCCCCACGCTTCTTGAGGCGTGCAAGATACTCCCAACGATTCTGGATCTCCTTGTGGGTCATCTCGAACAGATCCTCACGACGGGAAGTAATGCGGGCGTACGCGGGGGCAACCACTTTGGTCCAATGAATGTTGCCGGCATGCCCGACATCAATCTCTTGCTGAACCAGTCGATCAATGATATCGTCCGATGATCCTTCAATGAGTTGTTCGGGCGCAGATTGCAGATCTGATGCACGGGGTTGACGTGAACTGTGATTGCCGCCGGTTGCCAAGGTGACGATTCGAGTTGTAGTCGTCGTCACGGTCTCTTCCAACTGCATAATGTTGAAACTGTCAACAGGGGTCGACCGCAATGGAGCAATCACTGACGCGGCTTGATTCAGGGCAGTAATGATGCTGCGTTTGGGCGCTGCTCTTTGAATGGGCAATCTGAATCGGTCCTGGGCCACCATATCCTCCAGGTGTTGTTTCAGGACCTGTTCCGATTTCGGCCGAATGAACCGTTTGAAAGCGAAATTGGTGCTACGCAAAGCCGAGACAAGAACAGACCAGATTCGATGCAATTGTGGAATATGCAAGGATTCAATGGGGAAATCCTTCAGATCCTGGAGTTCATCGGGCTGAAGAAATTTGAGAGCAATCGTTCGGAGTAAACGACGCTCCAAGGGGTTGATCATTGGTGAAGTGCTCATGACAGCTTCCCAGAGATTAAGCCCTTGCAATGCCGACTGACGTTCATTGCCCAATGCGTTGAGGCTCTGAGATTTCTTATGGTGACTCGATGAAGAGCTGCGCTCATGCGATGTTGGTCCTGGTTTGCGGCGCTTGCGATTGGACTGAATGGAATGGGGGGCGTTGCTGACTTTGACGCCAGATTCGACGCCAATCAACTGATCGACGTCGTCGGCATGGTTCAGATCACCATCGTCCTGCGGTGCAGCATTGTCTTCTTCAACGATGTGATGATCATCGTGAGCCCGCTCGACAACAGCAGCGGCAACATCGAGGGCATCGTGCACAATCGCATCGAACGTGTGACTCGACCAAATTGCATTATCGGCTATTGATTCTGCGACCATTCCAAGCGATTCCAGTTGCCCTGCAGGAATTTCGGGCAGTTGAGGAAAGGATTGTCCAAACGCTGTCGTCAATCCAAATTCGTCGTCACAATCATCAATCGAGAGAGGCAATAGATGAAACATCGTCGATAGAGACGTAGGCGAGGGAGTGATGCCACCGATCGGAAACAGTGCGAGAAACTGAGTGAGAATGATATGCATCCCAGAGATTGGCAAATACGCCCAGCGAGGATCGAATTGGAGTTCGCCTCGAAAGTTGATTTGAGCGACAACGGCATGGAGCAACAAGTTCCCTCCTTCCAGAGATATGGTCTCCGGGCAAATGGCTCGTCCATGGCGCCACAAGTTTTCATTCTTCCCCGATCCACGACGCAGACTCGAACGAAAGAAGCGATCCACGACGATAGTCGACGCGGATGCGGGCGGCGTTAAGCAATTTCTGATGTGCTTTTTCTGCGTCTCGTGGCAAGCGAGAAGTTTGCTCGTCACGATGCGCTTGGATGGAGGCACATCATTCTCCATTTCCCACTTTTCAATGCGATCCAACAATGCATCCAATTCAGCCTCAATGACAGAGCCTTCCCGCATTGGAGCTTGTCCAGTGCCTACAATGATTTCGGCCACGACAGCCATGAATTGCTCGTGTCGAGCACGATCCGTGCCGTTCGAATTGTCCCGGTACCTTGTGATCAGGTGATGATTGTCGAGGAGAACAATGATGTTCTCAAACTCTTCCAGCCATTCCCGATCATCGCAGCACTTGTCCAAGTACATGATAAGCAACGAAGTATCAATACCGTAAGCGGTGTACCGTTTCAGCAAACCCCGACCAACAGATCGACGTTCCGCATTGCCCGTCGTGGTTGTGAATTGATGGGAGAGGATTTGTTGGCGCTCGTTCATGACGGAGTGCAATCCATCAACGGGGGCGAATTTCCTGCCGTTGAACTCATCCGTCAATTTCATGCGTCCCGGCACGTTGTGATGATGGTCTGCCGAGAGATGAGTCCCGATGATGGCGCCTTCCATTCGGTTGAAGAACGGGAGCTGACGAGCAATGCAGTTGTTGACCAGGCCTGTCAGCGTTGATTCCACAGGACCGAGAGTGCCATTGTACCCGTTGCAATGCTGAAAATACGATGGAAAATCGGGAAACACTGTCGGATCCTGAGGCGACGACGTTTGCCCGAGTGCGGCACCTCGAGCGCGCATTTCCAAATACCACGACACGTGACCACGATATAGCGCGGCTTGACGCATGTATCGAGTCGTTCGGGCACAACGAATCACCTTGGCGGCATCAGCACTGCCGGAACGGGACGTGTACAAGTCGTATGTCATTTGAACAAGACCGGCGTCGTGCGCGCTCTGTTCGAACAACTGCACGGGATAGTTAAGGACGATGGGCGCCGGGATCAACTTCTCGATTTTGGCCTCGTCCATAACATGGAACGTGGCACCACAACCGCCTGAGCTCTTCGACTTCTTGCACACGTATCGAGCACAGAGAGCAAATGCAGTGGTGTCGATGCAATCGATGATTCGTGGGGCACTGAATTGCCTGCGGAAAAGAAAACCGACTTTGTTGCAAGGCAGGCATGCACCCGCTGTCACGTTGACGTCGTACTGCCGTTCCGGATCGATCACGAACAACGGTTTCAGCAGATACGCGTTCAGGTCGGGACGCTTGCTCCACAGTGGCACAGGCTGATCGATTCGGATAGGAGGACGCATGCCATCCTCGATCAGTTTCAGTTGGAGCTTGATCCAGTCCTCCTGAATCTTGTTCAACGTGCCCGATTGCTTGCCACAAACGCACGGCTCACTAGTGGGGCGGTCGAATGCTGACGAATAAAATGGCGGCGTTTGGGTCGGAATTGATTCCGGAGGAATTTCAGGGCAGCGACGGACGAGGGTCTCCGCCGATCGTTGTGTTTTCGCAATGTCCCGCAGCACAAGATCGATACCGTTCATTGGCGATGACAATGACTCTGCAATATAAAAAGTCTTTTTAAGAGTGTATGTCAGACCAAGTTACAATCATTCATAAGACTGGTTGAATCGAAAATCCTGAATAGAACAGATAATTACTTTTGATAAAGAAATAGATACAACTTTATAAGGACACCAAACATGTCATTGCCAAAGACTTGAAGGGTACTAAGTCCTCTCGGAAGCAAAAACCAATTAATACTGATCACTTGCAATGACATAATACTGATACTGATCACTTGCAATGACATAATACTGATACTGATCACTTACAATACTGCTCTTGCAAGAATGTAAGAATTGTACCAACATATACATACTAATTCCCTTAAACCCAACTTGGGTATGAATTACAACTATTCCTAGATATTTTTTTTTCAGATCTCTAACATTTTTTACCTAATAAGAGCACAAAAGCAGTTCCATTATAATCATATAACTACCACGTCATACATACCATGAATCTCAAGTTTCTTAAAAAACTTGAGGTGCTTCTAAGCTGTAACCATAATCATGACACATTAATCGTTGTAGGAATGGCAACATTTTCTAGCTCCGTGATTATCTGTGGATTATTTCCATATGCTTAAGTTTAGTTTTTTCATGCAAAAGACAACATAAATAAACTTGATAGCGTCACATCCAACCCCACATTGGCAAGCCAACTAGAACAGCTAGTAATATTTTTAGACTAGAATTGCAGTTAAGGACAACTAAGAACAAGTGCATCCTAATTCATTAAGAACAAAATATAAAAAAGGGGCATTACAAAACGGAGATCCATATTTAAAAAAGTACAAAATTTCCTATCATTAAAAAAGAGCCCCTAAATATATCAAATGTTTCAAAATGAACAAAAAATTTAACAATTTTGATGGTTCATCTTTTTTTTAATACCTTCTATTGTGCAAAACTTGAAATCATAATTATCATTTTTATGGTTCATTCAGCAATTTGAGGACAACTTTGGCTGAAATTTTTGATTCACATGCATTAGAGATTAGTAAGCATTTGAAAAAAAAATTATTGGAAATTGGCTAATGTGCAGTAGAATGCTGAGTTCAATATCACATAAAATAGTTGAAAAACGCTTCATGGTGGCACAAAACTTTAATATAGGAGGATGAAGTGTTGAAGATGTGGTTCACTTGTAAGGGTGAGATCAATCATGGCAACAAAACAATCGCTTTTAGTCTCGCACGAATAATAAAAAAAAATATGTTGATAACTTAGTAAAATTTTGTTAGAAATGTCTTGTATTGAGAGCAGAGTCGTGATCATAATCCTCAAAATTTGCCCCCGGATTGACCTAATCTGTTGCTCTCATCTTCTGGTTATAGCAAAACCTCGTCCCGCCGGCTATGGACATTTACCATTTTTGACCAAATCACATATATCTTTTGAATTTGCTTGTTTAAGCTATAATTTAGAACTACTAATCCCCTGCCCTTACTCATAGGCTAAACATTTTGATTTCTTAATCATTAATGGAGGAATTAAAATGAAATGGTAAAACTTCCAATCATTCATACCAGCTTCTGCACAGTAGCCAAGCAAGCTCACAAAGTTCTTATGCCTGATTCCTAAAATTTTTATGAACATTCAAAGTCAAGCACTTGCAGTTATTTCACTGTAACTCTACCATAATCTGCCTATATTTATCCTCATTAGATATACAACCAATGATTGCTAAGTTCAGAATTTTTGGAGGTACCTTTGTTGTCTCAACAGTTATACTAGCTTAAATTATATGATCATTTGGTGGTTCACAGATCTAATTCTGGAGTTGTAGTGTTGGTTGAGGCAGTCTTACAAACACCTTGTGTGCTAAGAAGTTTAACCATCAATGAAGACCTTGATCATTCAAATCCTAAGTAGTTTCTACAGAAGCCATTGACAGAAAAAAAAATGGAATGAGAGGCTGTGGAGAATAGGAATCGAAATACAAAAATATATTCACAAACACACCCTTATAGAAATAGAAATAGAAATAGACATCGAAATACGAAGCTTGCAGGTAGAGAATGGAGAAATAGAAACACAAAGTTTCTTACCGATGATGGCGGCGATGGCAGAGATGACCTAGGCGCCTCCTTTTTCTGCAGCTATACCCTTCATGCGAGAAGAAGAAACCCAGAATTTTTGTTTAGGGCGAGAAGTTTCTGTATAGTGGTGATGGTAGAAGGAGAAGCAAGAAGTTTCTTACCGTGGATGGCGGCGATGGCAGAGTCGCGGGTTCTGGAGCTTTTGTTTAGGGCGGCGGTTGCTGAGGCAGAGAGCGTTGAGGGAGTGTGCGGGAATCCCGCCTGAATGGATGGGGGAAGCGGCGAGGGGGCCTGGAATCCCGCCGGAATGGATGGGGGAAAGCGATTGTAGCGTGCGGGAGGTGCGAAACGTAGAGCGGCGAGAGGAATCGGGCGAGTAGCGTTTGGGGAGTTTAATTTTAACGTAGGTTTTATTAAAATGTTTTACGTAAATTATTAAATTGCATTTTCAGTGGGATTCAGTCATCCCAGAGTGAAGCCCGACCGGGGGGGGGGGGGGGGGGGGGGGGCTGAATGAGGCCTCCAGGTTGCAGGAGTGTGCTGGGAATTCAACAGAGTTCTGGACGGCAACTAGGAGGCAGTTTGCTGTCCAGGATTCCTGCTGTATGGGGCAGCCGGTTGGTGGAAATTGCTGCCAGGAGGTTCCTTTCAGCAAGAGGAAGCGGGTATGGGGAATGGGGGACTGCTGTGAGGTGAAAGGGAAGGTTCCTGTTGGTAGAAGAGAGGGAAGAGGTGTTTGTGTCTCCACGTGAGGGAGGGGGGCTGGATTGGGTGTGGGCTGAGATGGGGTTCAGTTAGATGAGTAATGGTGGCTCCACGCGGGGTTTTAGAGAGTGGGAAGGGGCTGGTTATGGTGGTCGTAGTGGAGAGGGGGAATAGGCTATATTTTAGGAGAGGTTCCTAAAATTTAGGGAAGTGGGGGTTACAGCTGCGCACACCAAGGCGAGTTCACGTGCAGAGGAAGGTGACAAATGCTAGTCCACCATGACAAGTAAGACATCGTCGATGCTCGACCTAAGAATTGTTTTCATTTTGATGTTGTTTTGTCTTTCGCTATCCGCAGATTAGATATTGTTATCCGCACCCCCACTGCTATATAAGAGGAGTATGCTTGTATTAGGTTTTTAGGCTTTGGATGAATGGAATTTAGGGCTGCTCCCTAAGCTTTCTTCTCTACCATAATCCCTCTCTTCTCCCTTACCACCGCCGGCCCTCCCCCTTGCCGGATTCCTCTCCGGGTTCGTATCAATTTGGTCCGACCCGCCTCACCGCCCACTTTTCAGCCGCCGGTGCACGCAATCGTTTTGTCCGCTACCGTTGTTTCTGCACGGGATCCCGATCCGTCTTCCCCGCTCGCGTGAGATCCGACTGTGTTGTTTCCGCCAAATCCATCGTCCGCGTCTTCGTCCGCCGGTTTCGTTTCGCCAAATCGGTGCGTCTAAGCCTTCGTCCGCCTAATACGCCGTCCAGTTGCAACCGTCGCATTGTCCGCGTCTTTCGTTTCCGCCAAATCAGTGTGTCCAAGCCTTCGTCCGCCTCATACGGCCTTCCAACCGTAGCCGTTGCTCTCCAACCGATCCACATGCTTTGCAGTCAGCCGATACGCCAGATTCCTTCTCCTCCGCGGCCCTTCGTCGGGTCCAGCCACTGTCCAGGGTGCCGCCCGCCAGATCCAGGCCCTATGGCTCCCAGCCTTCGCTCCTCCGGTGACCCCGCTTTCGATGCCGTTGCCGCCGCCTTGAGCCGCCGTGTGGAGGCTCAGGAACAACTTGTCGCTTCCATGCACGCCTCCCTCCAAGCCCTCCACTCCAAGATTGACTCCATCCAGGCGTCCGCCGCCTCCATTTCCGCCGCGTCCGGGGCCGGCTCGCCCGCCGACGGCGGCTCCCTCCTCGGTGCCGGCCCATCGCCCATCTCCGCCGGGCTCACCCCTGCGGCCACTCCGGGCCGGCCCGCCCTCTCCCTCAACATCCCCTCTTTCGCCGGCGTGGACCCGATGGGTTGGATCACCAAAGCGGATGGCTCAGTTGGTGATGGGAGATCATGAAAGTTCTCCTTATCAAGGGGGTCGGGGGTTCGATCCCTGGCCTCAACAACCTTCCGCCTGATTAAGTGGGGGCGGGGATTTGGTTGGGGTGTGTGGGCTGCAGACATGTTACGGTGCCCATGCTCTGGGACTGGGGGCCATGATTGGGGGCGGAACCAGCCGTATTGCCCACCTGGTATTGCCCACCCAGGGGTGGGTTTACGACCGTAACATTCCACGTGGGGGAGGAATTGGAGGGGAGATGGGCGGCTGGTTGAGGGGAAAAAGAGAGGGAGCCGTGTGCTTAATATGAGTGGGGAAGTGAGGCTAAGAAAGTTGATCTGATATCATCCCGTCTTATGTGTAGGTCTCCTTGATCCATACATCAATACCCAGTGTTGTAAAACGACTCCTCTACCTCCTTCGCTCGACCACTTGATGAAAGCATCCTTCGCCCACACCATCAACTACTGATTTTATGGCATGCGACTTCCTCTTCCGATTGCCAATGTTTCTATCACTTGCAGATTGCTCTTCGGTGGTTGGAACAACAAACCTTGCATGCATACTCGGCCCTCCGCTTATCCTTTCAACCAATAGGCTGTGAATCCTCACGAGAGAGAGAGAGAGAGAGAGAGAGAGAGCGAGAGCGAGAGAGAGAGAGAGAGAGAGAGAGAGAGAGAGAGAGAGAGAGAGAGAGAGAGAGAGAGAGAGAGAGAGAGCGAGAGCGAGAGAGAGAGAGAGAGAGAGAGAGAGAGAGAGAGAGCGAGAGCGAGAGAGAGAGAGAGAGAGAGAGAGAGAGAGAGAGAGAGGAGTCACCTTCTTCGATTTTCTCCGTACATTGTTCCTTTAGCAAACGGAACTACACTTGGAAGTATCATGCAGTAAAGCCGATTTGACCTCTGTTTACAAAAAATGGAGAATATTATCTTGCGACAGAATGTATTCAGAAGAGAGTTGTAACACACCTCCCTAGTTTAGAAGATCCTAGTAGACACTATTAAGTCATGTTGGATAGTATGGGAAATTCATAGTAATCCTAGTGCCCAAACGACTATCTAAACCAAAAATGTTGAAAGTAGAATTTCATCTGACTCATATTAGCTCATTTTGGTAACACATACATTGACTTAGATCACATGATGACTGACATCAATAGGTGTAAACCTTGGAGTTTGGGTAAAGCCACCCTGCCTTGGTGAGATCCTATCAGATCCCCCCTTCAGCTACTCCTAGTGTTCACACACAGGAGAGGGCTGACCCTAAACATCGACTCGTCACTCATCCCATCTTGATGAGGTCCATTGCCTTAGATATTAGATAAGAGGGCATGTAGTAGACCAATGCCCTTCATTGATTCTACTCGATTATAAGAATGAGTCTGTATCCTATGGCGCAGACTATGGAGGCACTATTGTCACTACTGCAATTTTTTTGTGTGCCGCAAATAATGTCCTCAAGCTAGACATTGTGAATTGTCCATTGTTTGTCCCCCATCTAGATGAGGATTGGAGACACATTGTCATTAGATTACTTATTTTCCTATTGCGGGTGATGCCGACAAGCTTACCATTGACGACACTACTAGATTGGTTCCCTATGGTACTTTTGTGATGATTACTCTTGTGTCATTTGAGGATAATGTTTGTCACAACGTTCTCCCTATGAGCGTTGTCTATGTATTATTGTGTCAATCTTGACTTCATGACAATATTAGGTCTTACGAGCTACCGATCGCATGCATATTTTATGATCATGTTCGTAATATTGTTCTATCCTTGTATTAGAATCACGAGAAGGATATGATTCTGATGGTTGATTCATTTGTAATTATTGGAGCCCCTAAATCTCTACACGATCTGATGTCTCGATATTTAGTTACTTGTCTCGTTGTTTTTTGAATTCTGTGATGTCCCGTCCAGTGAGCCTTCTGATGAGTCACTCCCTATGGAAGATACTCGACTCGCCATTGAGTCATACCTTAGTGTCTATATTTTGATTAGTTAATCAGGTGTTCGTCACACACTCAATGAACTTCTTACACCCTTACCCAAGGATCCTCCTGATATGGTACAACTTTAAGAGACATTGAGCGCACGATAGAGTCATATCCTAGTGAATTTTTTGAGTTATTCGATCACAACTCACATGATTTGTATGATTCACATAATTTGTCTTTACTATCTAGCTCAACAATAAATTAATTATTGAAATATTAATACCTAAGGCAAATAGTCACAGGTGAGAGCATAAATTTATAGGTGGTCAGGTGATGGCTCACACACAATCCGAGAGGTTCCCATTTGAGTCTTCTATGAGTGTTTGAGTGTTAGGAAAATGCACCCATACACTGTCTTGAGATAGATTTAGTCAAATTATTGGTGAGTTTGATATCTCTACTCTAAGAATATGAGTATTTATCATGTATTTGATGTAGATTATTTGACTTTAAATGAGGAGTCACCTAGTTATTGGGATCTTGAACTTGACCCCTCACACCAGCTTTGACCAGACCTTCACCCTTAGCTTCAAGCTTCCCGTCAACCACGACTTACCCCTCTTGCAGGATCCTCTACATCTGCAACAACTCGATGACCTCTAGAGGATATGAATATCATGTTAGACCATGAGATTGTGATTCCACCGTACTCGCAACATACATTCTACTGCGTTGGAGAGGATGCTCATTCACCGCTTCTACTTAGGTAACATCTGAGCAGTTTCAAAAATTCTCACATGGCCTTCACTTGAAGCATGACAATCTCCATTCTTTGGAGATTGAGTGTTTCTAAGTTGGAGAGAATTGATGGGGATCGGCCTCGTCACTCTAAGCGTACACTTCAGAATCAGATCGAGGTGAATTTACATTATCGTCGATTATAGAATCGTCATCTGGACAACTGAGTTCGCAAATTCGACCTACTCATTTGTAACTTTTTTATGTATTTTTTTTTCAAGCGCTATTTTGAGTGTTACGTTAAATGATCCGATCGAGCAATTTGAGTCGTTAGCTTCATTTAACCTAAACCCAAACTCCTTATTTATGCTGCTGGTTATTGGAGCTGGGTATATTGAATAGTTGGCTTCTAGATAAAGTTGCACAATCGCCATCGTGGGTTACAGAGCCCACAGTTGCTCTAGGAGGTGTTGACGCTTATTCCACCTTGACCAACCACTCCCATGCCTCCTATGGCTCCAGGCAAGCCTCTACCACTCACCCCTGCCAATACCTCCAACACTTTTCTCAACCTGCGCTGCTGAGTCCCTCACTACCCTACGAGCACATGTCCTCTCCCGCTCATCCATGCTCTGGTGAAGGCCCAAACCTCTCCACCCCACCCTACCTACCCCACTCCACCTCCAATAGCCAAGACCTCCACCAAAATCCATAAATTTTTATACCCTCAAATTCCAAATCACACTTCCTCGATAACCAGACATTGGAACCTAATCACGGCTCCTAATATTACCCACATCCATAAATCACACCCATTCGGCATCCACCCTGATTGTTTTTGGGAGTCTGGTAAATTTAGTTTTCATTTCTTCATACTGTACTAGCATACTTTTGTTTCTAGTGATATTTTCCCCTAATTAGTTTTGCTAATTTACTTTCAGTGGCATGCTATATATTCATCTTTTGATTTCTATTACTTACGTTTGCTTACAATCGTTAATTCCTTACCTGTTAGTCTGATTAGAATTAATTGTAATCAATTGTGGCTATTTACACAAGTTATCTTTTGTTATTTAATTAATTGCTCATCTTTTAATTCTAGTACTTTTGTTTGCTTACAATCGTTACTTGTTAGTCTGATTAGAATTAATGGTAATCATTTGTGGTTGTTTACAAGAGTTGTTTTTTGTTATTTAATTATATGCCCATTGAAGAAATTTGCACGACTGACATATTTAGGTGCATCACATAGTGCTAGGGTAGTCATTATTCTTGTTCATCGTTTGCATGTCTACTTACATTCCTCATGTAGAGTTAGGTCAGCATCGAACCCTATAGTCTCTTCCTGCATCATGTTCATATCTTTGTTCTTCGACCTTATCCTTTGAACCATATTGACTCTTTTGATGAATTCGACCTTCTCATAATTTCGTCATTGAAAAATATTGCCGTTATTTTTTTGATGATATGGATTTTCACTTATTGCTCTTGTTGTCTTCTTTATTATTTGACCTTACCCTTTCACTGACCATGAACCCTAATTACTCGTCTGATGGATTCAATCTTCTAATTTCATTATTGAGAAATGTTGTTGCCAATTCCTCCATCTTGAGAGTCGCATCCCACAAAGGGTTGTTGTTATCAAATGATCACATAAAGAGGAAGTGAAGATATGAGTAGAAGCACCTGGTTTTCCTCCTTTAACTTTACCTAAATACACCTAAGTTCAACGACCACCTTACTAGAATTGCTCATATGCCCGACAAAGCTCTATCATGCTCTGTGTACTTTGATCCATGTCGTCCCATGCATTATCCATAACCTCAGTAATGTTGAAACTCGGAAACCGGTTCAACTGTGTTTGGACTGAGGGGGTAGCTTGAGTTACTTCTCTCGCATTCGAATCTCAAGAAATGAGTATTTTGAGCCTAGAACTAGCCCTCAACTGATTGGTTGGTGGTTGCCTACAAACAGACTGTAGCGAGGAGGTCTCGCACTATCACAGAAGTTTCCTATCACTTCCCCTCCGAAAACCAGGAGCTGAGCCAGCTCCTCAGATGACACAGAAGAAAGACAAACAAATGCTCAGGCTCTTTAGGGGGGGGGTGCTGATCTGAGGGATTAAGGGTCCTATTTATAGGGAAACCAGTATGAGGGTAAAACAGTTTTTTTGTTTTGCGGGTAGCTGCCTCTGCCTTAACCAAACTACTATCCGCAGGCCGTTTCCTTAACTAAACTACTATCCGCAGACCCAAACGGTCTGCAAACAGCTGCCTTCGCCTTTTTGATAATGCTATTCACAGCCCCGTGGTTTGCGGATAACCTCCACTGCGGCCGAGTCGCCAAATAGGATGAAGGAGAACTCGCGAGCCGGGGCGGCTTGAACTCGCCTCGAGCTGCTCTGAAGGGGCGAGTACCGCCGCCCTTTATTGCCCGAGGGGCTAGACGAGTACGACCATGGAGTCTGGGCCTTTTCCCCTCCGGCTAGGCGGGTACTCGACCTACTCGCTTAATACGGGTCAGTTCGAAAGGACTGAAGAGCTAACCCTCTATTTAGAAAGGGGAAGGAGCGGGGGATCGGTAAACACTCTCTCTCGTAGGGTTGAGCTCGCCAAATAAGGGTTGAACTTTCTTTCCGACCTCTGGCGAGCTTGCAAAGAGCTTATATTGTGTACAACCCGTATTAGGCGAGTAGGTCGAGTACCCGCCCAGCAGGAGGGGAATAGGCCCAGACTCCCTGGTTGCACTCGCCTACCCCCTCGGGCGATAAAGGGAGAGTCCAGGAGGCCAGACCGTACTCGCCCCTTCAGAGCAGCGCGAGGCGAGTTCGAGCTGCCCCGGCTCGCGAGTTCTCCTTCATCGTATCTGGCGATTCGGCCGCATGGGAGGCTATCCGCAAACCACGGGGGATGTGAATAGCATTATCAAAAAGGCGGAGGCAGCTGTTTGCAGGCCGTTTGGGTCTGCGGATAGTAGTTTGGTTAAGGAGGAGGCAGTCAGACAGCTACCCGCAGTCCAAAAAGACTGTTTTACCCTCATACTGGTTTGCCTAAAAATAGGACCCTTAATCCCTCAGATCAGCACAGACCCCCCCGAAGAGCATGAACTCTTGCTTGTCTTTCTTCTGTGCCATCTGAGGTGCTGGCTCAACTCCTGATTTTCGGAGGGGAATTGACAGGAAATTTCCGGGTTAGTGGCGGGACCTCCTCACTGCAGTCTGTGGGTCTGTTTGTAGGCAACCATCAACCAATTAGTTGAGGGCTAGTTCTAGGCTCGAAATACTCATTCCTTGAGATTCGACGGCAAGAGAAGTAACTCAAGCTACCCCCTCGATCCGAACTCAGTCGAACCGGTTTCTGGGTTTCAACAAGTAGGCTTCTTGACAAAAATACCTTGAACTGCCCTTTTACCGGATTACCTTAACCTTCTCTGCCACTTCGCGAAGTTCCCCTTGGCATTAAATCTCTCCACCTCAAACATGGTGCTATTGTCCTTGAACCTTATCTATGATACCAATAATTGTGTACAAAACTTAGCGTTGTTGGGCACAACCTAACCTTAGGAATGAATAGGCAAACACATAAGCCTAAAAAATAGCGAAACAAGAACATGAGCATAAAATGTCGTTCGATCTTTAGAGCATTGATCTATATCCCCAGGATATGGGGAGATATTATCTTTATTTAATCAAAGAGGAGAAAATCTCACAAGAGTCCATGTAAGAATTTGTTAAACAAAACTCTATCCTTATGAGATCTCAGCCTTTTTCTTCCTCAAATTATTTCCTTATGGATTCTTGACCTACCATTTTCACTGAACCACCCGACACCCGACGATGCTTTGCTTCCATTCACACATTTCGCTTATATCTCCTCTCCTATTTCATTGAGAAAACCTGATCACTTGAGACTTCCTCTTCTGATGGCCCAAGGTTCGGCCCTTTGTGATTGCCTTCTCTAGCATCCGGAATAACAAACCTTGCCGACCTACTCAGCTCTCCGTCTCCTCTCACTTCAGCTGATAGTTTGTGAATTCTACGAAGAGAGAGAGAGAGAGAGAGAGAGAGAGAGAGAGAGAGAGAGAGAGGAGTCACCTCCTCTGATCTTCTTCCTGGGCTGTCCACTCAGTAAATGGAACTTCGCTTGGAGGTATCATACAACAAAGGCCTCTGCTTGGCTTCTATTGCAACAAAAGAAAGGGTGTTACACTCTTTTGTGGGAGAGTTTATTTATGGGGGCGCCACCCTTCAGTAAGCCTAGATTAGGTTCAAGTACCGAGACTTGACCAAGCTCAACGAGAAATCTCAGAAATACAACCTTGTAGTCAAAGCTAGAGTTTAATGCTTCTAAAACAACAAACACTGTTCAGCGGTGAGTAGTGGGATTGAGTCTGGATTTAATATACAATCACTCATTGTGTAGGGTAATTGTCAGTGAACTGCTCTATCAATTTGATGCAACCTGCGTCGCATTTTAATTTTATTTTATTCACATATGTATCGCGCATGTTTTAGCACGCGCTTATTTTGTATCACACATGTATTCATCTATTTTGTATCGCGCACATCGCTCGTGCTCTTTGTTACGACTTATTGAAGTGATCACCCAGTAAGACCTTGAATAAAAGATTCGTCAAATTATGTAACATGCAAATTAAGGCAAGCTCGACAAAAAATAATAATAATTATATTAAGGAGGATATTTTACTTAATTGTAGCATGTTTAATTTAGCTATGATTGAAATGACAATTAAGTAAATATATAATTTGTCATCCCCTTGAGGATTATTTTAAATATGGGAAACACCAAAAGGAAAATTAGTCCTAAAATAATGAAATTGATTTTATTCTTCCTTTTATAAGCAATGCAATTAAAAGCCTCATTAAAACCACCTCTTTATAATAGTTGGTCCCCACTCCTACTCAGTGGCTTGGAAAAATCAGGAACAAAGGAAATTTCTCTGTTTTCCGAAAGACCGGACCATGCCTTGTCTTCATGCGAGCCGCCTCCTTCCAGCCGCCCGACGTCTCTTAGCCCTCCGCCAGCCTCCGTGGGCTCCGACGACCAGTCCTCTCCCACCTGCCGACAGTTCGACACTTCATCCCGTCGGATCTTGAGTTCCAATCATCCACAACACCTCACCCGCTAGTACCACCACCTGCGATCCCCGACGACCCTGTTGTTTCCTCCGGCCGCCACCTGACGTCTCAACATTCCTCTCACCTCCTTCCATCCATCGTCGAGCCACCCCCATGCATTAACAACCGTACGACTCCTATGTGGGTTCCTTTTCAACAGTTCTCGGCCATTTCGAGCGGCTATTTTCCCCCTCCTCAAACCCGATGCCAACCTCTTTTGACCCCCTGGTTCCAATCCGACTTCATTCGCTACATCTATGAAAGAAAGGTATATTCTTCCCACTCTGGCTCGTCTAGTGTTAGTTTGATGAATGCATACTATTTACTTAGGTCTTAATTTCAGTGCTTGCTAATAATTTTCATGGTACCTATTTGCCGTTAATATCTATATTTCGTTTTCTTCATTTCGTTTACATCATTCTTGTGGAATTATTACCTCACGTTAATTTGTTGCTCAATTGTTGAACTTCTACACGTGTTTAACAATCTTAGATTAAAATTATCTCCCTTTATTGCTTAACTAGTCGATAGGAGCACCACCTAATTTAATCAAGAACCCATTTTTATTAAAATAAAACATTTTGAATCGCTGTTTACATCACAATCATAATTATGCAATCATTAATGCTTTGAACTTCAATTGTATGTCCTCAATGAGCATATGTCGAGTTTTTCTTGTACTAGATTCTTTGGGTTCCATGGGCACTTTGTTCACTACCTCCACTTTCAGCCCCTTGTGTTCCAGATGATGCTAGCATCCATTTTCTCTTCAACCATAGACTCAGAATAGTGGATGTTCAACCATGAGATAGAATTGAACTTGCAAGATTGCGCATGCAAGTTAACCTTGAATTTTTTGGTCTGGGCATTGCAGTAATCCTAAGTTTTCCTTGGATTTGTTAAATCTAATTAAATACAAGATTTACCAAATCCTGTATTTAGCTGCCCCATGTGAAGCACTCGAAGGGATTTAGACTAAATCTTTGTATTAGCCTGAATAAATAGGTGAACCTAATAGCCTTAGGAATGTTAATTTCTGATTTCCTGTGGGGCACAACCTGGATCTTTTGCCATACCAATCGCCGACCTAAATATATGTTCTTCATATCTTCATGTGCTTATGAAACTAAATAATCCATCAGAATTTACTTTATGCTCTATTCTCAGTCGACTTTGAAATTATAGAAATCTATTTGATAAGTTACTGGATTGACTTTGTTGCTCATTTTAGTGTAATGTGAAGAGCCCGGAGTCTGAAAACAACGAATTCAGTGAATCACAATTGCTAGAGGTTTCTGGCTACCTGGAGGAAACTTTAGCTGAATATATGTCGAATGGAAATCCAGAAGAATGCTGTCAAAAACTGGGGAGCATGCTTTCTGATGGCTTCCATAACAAGACATCCGAAGCATTTGAATCAAGATTCAGGCTGCATCCCCTTCATTTTGTTTCTCTGAAGGCCTACATTGCTTTGTCATCTGCATACAGAATACAAGCAAATAACTTAGATTACGCTGATTTGCGCATCGGTGAAGTGTTGAAGAGTTTTAAGATGGCTCGATCTTCTGCCGCTTGCTCACTGCTAGTTGCAGGTGCTTCCCTTCATTTGTTCATGTCTGAAACTTCAATTATATTAAATACCACAGTTTTGTGGATAGATGCTGGTGAGTCTTTTTTATATCTTCTTAGAATTGCTAGGTATTTGGGGAAGTTGCTAGAACCAGACTTCAGCTTGTCTTTTGTCAGTTCTCACTTCACTATAGTGGAAGATCAATGCAAATCAACTGGGGATTTGCTGGTTATTTCTGCACATTTTATTGACAGTGTTTCTCATATTATGATAAATTTGTGGCCCTTCTTATCTCATGGGCACTCATACTTGGAATGCATAGAAAACCCAGTAAATTTCAGTTGGCTACACATGACAAATAGATATGGAAGACAGGAGTTTTCTGGAAGGAAGTGCGGAGAATGGGAGTACACTGTAGAATGGAGTGATATGCACCAGCTTGCTGTTTATAGTTTAATGTATGGTAGATACCTTGCTAATATTTTCCATGGCCCTGAAAGCCATTTATCTGTAAAAGCTGGAGGCCTTCTTGAGTGTATCCTATAGAGGCTACTGTAACTTTAGCTGGGACTGAAGTTCTGGATGGAATACAACTGAATAATCTAGTTTCTTATTCTGACTATTCTGCAAGTGTTGATCTTTGTTTGGATTAGTAGAATGGGAGAAACACAGTAAAGTCTCCCTCCACACACTCTCTTCCCCTTTTAACTTTTTACGGCGGCGATGCTGCGAGCACCTCAAGGATCTCAACTACAAATGTGAATTGGCGAAGATAGTAATGTACTAATGTGTGAAATAAATCTTGTAACATCATAATGTGAGGTCTCTATTAAGGCTTTTCTGAAGTGATAAAGCATAGGATGGCTATTTTGTACCATGACTTTTCAATCGAGGACACTTCACTTTGGTATTCATCAGGCCAGAATTCCAAAGGTTTTTTCGATAAACCACTGTAAGTGAACTGGTATAAATTGTTCATGCCATCTCTTTATGGGCATCTACGGCTTACAGTTAATATTTTGTGTTGGTGATTTTTATTCTAATATCAGAAGCAGTTTTCATCAGAGAAATCATCAACTGAATACTGTTTCTACCACTGTCGCAGTTGTCCAAAGATCGTGCTATAATTCTTTTATAGGGCAAGGGCTTTTCAAAGGTAATGGTAAATAATTATTTTGCCAGTTCGATTGAGTTTATTTTATGAAGTTTTCTATTCTCTGAATCCTTTGCTATCCAACTTGGAAAAAGTATCCTCATGTTGGCAACATTTTCTTGACTTAATGATGAATACATATTATACATCTTAGAAATTTTGTGACCTGCTGTAACCCTGCCAGAATTTTCATTTAATGCACCGCGGGACGACCTCGTGATCCCGGAATTTCTGCACTTAATTCAGATTCCTGGAAGGATTCTGCGGTACGGAAGGAGGCTGGGTGGAGAAGATTGTGGGAGGGGCTGGGCAGGGTTCTGGTAGTCCGTTTGGAGGAGAATTGAGGCAATGGCCTGACAAGGTTGTGGAAATAAAGTTGGCTGGTTTCTGCACGAACTGGGTGGTGGATGGGGATATGCTGCAGGAAACAGTGTGTTTAAAGGAAGAGGAATGGTCAGTTTGCTAAAAGAGAGGGGCAGGAATGCTGGGAACAGGTACTGTGGATAATACAGGGAGATGGCGGGCTTGGCTGGGAAAAAAACGTGGCTCCAGGGAATGTTGCTGGAATTCTCCTGGGAACAGGGCTAGGACGATACAGGAAGAATGAGGGCGCCTTGGTTGGGCAGAAATGTGATTCTGGGAAGGGGATAACTGCCTGATTAATGGTAGTTTTTTGGAAGTTAGGGTTGATGACTTAGTAGGAAAGGGTGATTATGGGTAGTGAGAAGGTGGTTATGACTTATGAGGTAGTTATGGAAGAGAGGTAGTTACCTTGGCTTCGGCACCAAGCATCCACTGAATCGGCACCGTGGCACGACCTCGAGAGCCCGGAAATTCTGTTCAATATCTGCGATGTCTGGAAATCAGCCCATATACCCCTATTTATAGACTTAGAACCCCCTTCGGACGACCACGAGCGTCAGAAACCTAAAATTACTAAATACGCATGAAATAAAATTACAAAAAATATATAAAAATATGTCGTTGTTCTGAACGCGACTACCGGCTTGGCTCGGCCATCCGACAATCCTAACTCTGCCTCCCGTGTAAGCAGACTCAGGGGGGTCCGTTAAGGGTCGGCCAGCCCATCAAATGTGATCCCTATCAACATGTCTCTATTTGGTACGTTTCCGGTACATCTATGTGCTTGATAAAACCAAATATGTGTGACTACGTGCATTTTTTCAGTTCTTCTGTTGAGTAAGCCGCAACATCTTTTGCTAGGTCCAACCTCTTCGTCGACCATTGAGCAAGCCCTTCATCGATCAGTGAGTCCTTCTCCAGCACAAGCAAACTGATGCGGAGCAGAGGCGAGGACGAACTTTGGTCCCATTCAGGGCTGATTTGGCGACTTTCCATATATGGCATGCCCGGATCGACGACCAGACTCCGCAGATGTGTTCGGATTCGCGCAGCGAATCAATTTGATATATTGGTTTATTATTTTTGCATTTGTTTTGATGTATTTGGGTGGCCCCACCTCCGGCCAATCATAGCCGTTGAAGGTTGGATGCCCTAGACTTTATTTTATTATAAATAGATGGTTTGTGAACTGATTGGAGGCATTGCAGAATTTGGAGAAAGCTATTCCCGGATTCCCGCGATCATCACACGGTGCCGACTCCGTGGAACCCTAGGTGACGACTCCTAGGCTTGTATCTCACTCCCCAAGGTGCCCCCTAACCCTAGCCCTCTTTTCCCCCTCACAAACTCCCTCCTGTAGCCCCCCAAACAGCCACCGTTTGGATGTCCAGAGATCTCATGTTTTTTTATTCAATTTCAGTACTATTCAAAAATGAAATTTACTATTCATTATTCATTGCTATAGTTTTAATTCCCGTGAACTGGCCGCCTGAACCTCCAGGAAATCCTCCGCAGCCTCTTTATTCCCCCCTCCCAGCAGCAGCAACCTCTTTATTTCTCCCTCCCAGCAGCCGCCCTACGCCCACAGCCACCCAGCCACCACCGTCGCCCGCGCCTCCATCTTCTGAAGCCACCGCCACCCCCTTTTTCCCCTACAACAACCGCCCCTAATAACAACAACAACAACAACCAGATTTGCTAGCAACCCCTCCCCACCCGTGGAACCACCTCCAAACAACCCTCCACCACTAGATCTTTCCAGATCTGGGCAGTCCAGCCCAGATCCAGCCGTCCCCCTTACCCGGATCTATTTTCTAGTAGCCGGATCTATCCATTTCCGGCCCGATCTCCCCACTTTCCGCCGAGGACAGCCACCACCACCATTTCCACGCCGCCGGATCCACTTTCGATCGCCGATCTACACACCTGGCTCCGGAATCACCAGTGCCTCGGTCAGCCCACTACTTTGTGAGTCTTATTTGTATTGGGATATTTTATTCAATATTTTATATTGGATTGGACTTTTGTACTTGTTTGAATATCTTGCATGGTAGTTGTTTGTTAGATTATTATTGTGATTTGCATGGTTTATTCGCCACGCGCTCTTGCTTTGGTCCTCCACGCGGACGAAAGCCTAAGCTTGTTTCGCCCTAATTAATTATTGTGTCTTGCTGTGAATTAGCTGCGTGGGATATCATTATTTATTATTCAATTGTGATTTAACCTGTAGGGCTTTGCATAACATGTAGAGTTAGGTCACGGATTTTCCGCCGCCTATAGATTCGTCCTGCGTCAATTGGTATCAGAGGGAGGTCGCGCTCTTTTTGATACGCAGTCGTTGTGTCTATAGGTTTTTCATTATGTCTAGGTGTCACAATTATTCCTCTCCTCACTTTGGAGGTCTCGAGTCCACTTGCACCTGCCCTCATAGATCCCCTTCAGGGAGACCCTCACGATACTACGATGATTATTCGCAATCGCAATACACCACTTTCAGAGATCGTGTTGACCCACCGAGACGACCCCCCCCCCCCCCACACTATGCTAGAGACGATCAATATGATAATTATCGTTGTTCTTATCCGTACACACGAGCGGATCGTGTTGATCCTTCGGCTCGACTCGGTTACCTTAGAGATGATTATTATGAGGATCGTTGCTTTGAGAGAGATCTTGAGAGTCAGTTTCGTACTGTTGCCCCTTCTTTTGACGGCTCATCGTGTCCCGAGTCTTTCAGTTACTGGCTCGTGGATATGGAGTATTATCTCGATCATTTTGAGTTATTCGGTGAGCGTCGCATCAAGTTTGCAAAACTTAGACTTTTAGATCAGGCGAGGGCTTACTGGTCTAGCGTTGAGAGGACCCACGAGCGAGACCGTCTTCGTCGCATCACTAGTTGGGTGAACCTGAAGCGTACTTTGTGTCAGAGGTATCTGCCTTCGTCGTATCAGACTCGCTTGTCCGACCAATTATTTTCCCTTCAGCTAGGATCCATGTTCGTCGCTGAGTACAAGGATCGCTTCGATGAGTTAGTTGTGAGGAGCGATATCCGAGAGGATCCAACTATGACCTCTTGCAGATTTTGGTCTGGCCTTCGATCTGACATTCTTACTAAGGTGATTTATCATAGCTCGAAGTCCCTCGAGCAGACATATCAACTCGTCCTTCGTTAAGAGCAGTCTTTGAGAACCGCAAGAGCTAGTCGATTGGATTCTCACATTGACCTTCGCGGTACGAGTCCCTCTCATACTGAGGTCACCACGACGCCTATCATTGTTCCGTCAGACATGACTGAAGTGATACCTGATACGGATTGCTCTCACCCCAGTGAGGTGCTTAGCCCAGTGAGTGACTTATCTCTTATTTCTGACCCGTCTCTTGTGACCCCGATTGAGAGCGAACCTGAGCGGCCTATTGAGCCTGTAGTGTTGTGTCCCTCACCCACACCTCTTCCTCTGCCATCCATCGGGTTAGTTAGCACCCCAACCACAGACCCACTTCCTGACACTGCACATACGGATCCATTCTTGAGTGTAGGTCTATGTCGCTCTCCCATTGTCATTACCCTGAGTCACTTCACCACCGAGAGCCCAGAGCCTGGTGTTGATCTCGTAGTGGCTATGTCACCCATTCACGGGGACACTATCCCTCACGATGGTACTCATCTGGAGGACCATGAACCTAGTGACGAGTACTATGACGACCCCCTTGTTGAGCCTCCTGATGAGCCACCACATCCTGGTGACGATGCGATTCAGGTGAGCCGCTTGTTTACGAGTTTCGAGTTAGTGGTGTTTCTTCCATTATCGTCCCTGACCTTGCCCCAGAGGATGGATATTGTGTGGAGCATCAAGTATTTAGGGAACCAGCTGCTGACACATCGCACCCTTGATGAATTTTGGGATGCACCACCTGCTAACCCACCGGACGAGCTCTTTCTTTTCGGGGATACGCACCACACTCGAGAGTCACGTCTTTTAGTCGGTATACACGATTCTTATTCGGGTGGTCGTCGCATTCGTGATGACTTTTCTTACACACCTCTTGGTGAACCCCCTGATGTTTTACGCTCCCTGAGAGACATGTTGCTCTTCATGAGCTCGCCTTTGAGTGTATATGTTTCGCACGGTCACCTGAGCACTCGACACACACGAGATGAGTTTTTCTACACTCCCCCGAGAGAGACTCCTGATAGGCCACCTCCTTTGATATATTTTCAGGTCATTATTAGATTTTCTCATTCAAAGCATGTATTGTCAGTCATGTTTCATTTGCATAAGTATGTTGAGTCGTTTCTTCATCATTTGCATAGGTCTGTTGTGTTGTTTGTTCATTGTTTGCATGTATGTCATGAGTCGGACCGACGAAGAATCCATAATGATAATAAATTTTGTAAATCACATGCGGATGTTCACTGACAAGTGCTGGTACTTCATGAAGGCGAGCAGGTGATGGTGAGAATCTGCGTTGTGTGGCTCCGTGCGAGTCTTGCTAAAAGCTTCAGCGTTAGGCGAATGGATCCCTATATAATCATGAGACAGATCGAAGCAAACATCTACGATCTTGATATCCCTGCAAGTATGGGTATCAACCTGGTATTTAGTGTTGAAGATATGACGCCGTACTGCGAGCCTCGCGAGTATGTGGACCCAAGCAGTGGGGACTTCCAGCCGCCCACACCTCCACTCCCGTTGCCTTACCACCCTCATAGCCCACCCACGTCTGATGACCACCACTACTCACCCACTTATGACACCCACCCACCTGGGGACTCGTCTTCTTTGGTTCTACCTACGCCGCCGCCGATCGCACCGGGATCCACCACTCGTGAGTTGAGCGTTGAGAGCCTCATGGAGACCAGATTCCGCCAGTGCATTCCTACTACAGACGTTGGTGACACCTGGGTACTTGCAGCAGAGCGTGATCGATTCACCTACCGTCTCCATTTATCGGAGATGACCGTTTTTCAGTCGGGGAGAGTCGATTGGCGAGGACACTCTTCCATCGACGACACTTGGGCGACCTCTGGTGGACCTCTTCGAGTTTTACCTGGAATTCGGCGAGAGAATTCTGACCCCTATTCATCGGGAGATGAATTCTTTCAAGCCGGGGAGATTGATGCGGAGCAGAGGCGAGGACGAGCTTTGGGCCCATTCGGGGCTGATTTGGCGACTTTCCATATATGGCATGCCCGGATCGACGATTGGACTCCGCAGATGTGTTCGGATTCGCGCTGCGAATCGATTTGATATATTAGTTTATTATTTTTGCATTTTTTTGATGTATTTGGGTGGCCCCACCTCTGGCCAATCATAGCCGTTGAAGGTGGGATGCCATAGCCTTTATTTTATTATAAATAGATGGTTTGTGGGCTGATTGGAGGCATTGCAAAATTTGGAGAAAGCTATTCCCGGATTCCCGCGATCATCCCATGGTGCCGACTCCGTGGAACCCTAGGTGACGACTCCTAGGCTTGTATCTCACTCCCCAAGGTACCCCCTAACCCTAGCCCTCTTTTCCCCCTCACAAACTCCCTCCCGCGGCCCCCCAACAACCCCCCAAACAGGCACCGTTTGGCTGTCCAAAAATCCCCTGTTTTTTTCTATTCAATTTCATTATTCAAAAATGAAATTTACTATTCATTGCTATAGTTTTAATTCCCGTGAACTGGCCGCCTGAACCTCCAGGAAATCCTCCGCAGCCTCTTTATTCCCCCCTCCCAGCAGCAGCCTCTTTATTTCTCCCTCCCAGCAGCCGCCATAAGCCCACAGCCACCCAGCCACCACCGTCGTCCGCGCCTCCATCTTCTGAAGCCAACGTCGCCCCCTTTTTCCCCTACAACAGCCGCCCCTAATAGCAGCAACCACCAGATTTGCTAGCAGCCCCTCCCCACCCGTGGAACCACCTCCAAACAGCCCTCCACCACTAGATCTTTCCAGATCTGGACAGTCCAGCCCAGATCCATCCGTCCCCCTTACCCGGATCTATTTCCTAGTGGCCAGATCTATCCATTTCCGGCCCGATCTCCCCACTTTCCGCCGAGGACAGTCACCACCACCATTTCCACGCCACCGGATCCACTTTTGATCGCCGATCTACACACCCAGCTCCGGAATCACCAGTGCTCGGTAAGCCCACTACTTTGTGAGTCTTATTTGTATTGTGATATTTTATTCAGCATTTTATATTGGATTGAACTCTTGTACTTGTTTGAATATCTTGCATGGTAGTTGTTTGTTAGATTATTATTGTGATTTACAGGGTTTATTCGCCGCGCGCTCTTGCTTTGGCCCTACACGTGGACGAAAGCCTAAGCTTGTTTCGCCCCAATTATTGTGTCTTGCTGTGAATTAGCTGCGTGGGATATCATTATTTATTATTCAATTGTGATTTAATCCGTCGGGCTTTGCGTAACATGCAGGTTTAGGTCACGGATTTTCCGCCGCCTATAGATTCGTCCTGCGCCACAAACCCAATTCCGCAAATTCCCACGAGGCCTAACCCTTCATTGTCTCTACAATGACTCTGCAGACCCTTCGTCAATTAACAGATCAAGCGAGTTTGAGGTGTGCTTGGGGTTGCATGCTTGTCTCTAGATGAGAAAATACAATGATATTGAATAATGGAGAAGAAAAAGATGTTTTATTTTTCTCTTACTGTTTAAATCCTTGAACAATATAAATTGTGTTTGGATTGTTTAAGCTGGTAACTACTTAATTCGGATTGTTTTAACTTTATGGTTTTTGATGCTTCGAGGACTTTATATTGCCCTTGTGATGTGCGTGTGTGTCTCTCTCTCTCTATATATATATATTCATATATACATATTTTAATTATGACATTTCTCGGTATAGCCGTTCCCTTGTATTTTCAATTTTTGTATTGTCATACTAGATACGTCTCGTACTAATAGGTGCTTCTCAACACCTAACAAAATAGATACATTCTTGACATAAACAATTAAGAAATGTGAGGATGTGAAATCAATAACCAAAGAGTTAAAGATTCTAAAATTTGAAGGCATACCTTATTTTTGACTAGACATGTAATCATCTGAAGCCTCAGCTGTAAATGCAGCGTGAACCTTCTCCCCCCACAAAAACAAGGCATAGATTGTTATGATCTAACAAGGGAAAAGGGAGAAATAGAGAGGAAGAAGAGATTAGGGTTAGGGTTTGAGGGGGAAGAGAGGGAAATACCTGATAATACTTTTATGATCCTCCTCCAAGCAGCCCCCGGGTTATAAATACCCGGGGGAGAGAGGGGCCGGACGGCCCCCTCAATTGGGGCTGAACCGGAGTGGTTCAGCCCCATTCTGGCCGATTTATTGAGTGGGGGCTGAACCGGATGGTTCAACCCCGTTGTCTTGCGCCCGCCCTTTGGTTCGCCGCGAGTACTTATGTCCCGAGAACCCAAGCGGGTGTGGGGACATAACATTCCCCTCCCCATCAAGCACCAGCTTGTCCTCAAGGTGGAAATCTGGAAACCGCTCGCGGAACTCTAACAAGTCAACCCACGAGTTGTGCTCTGCTTCCATATGTTTCCATTTGACAAGCACTGCCGGCCGATATTCCGTGCCCGACTTCTTCCACTTGGTCAACAAATTGGCCTCTGGTGCTGGCCGCAACTCGCCACCGCTGGTCGCCTCGGGCAGGAAAGGACTGGCCTGAACGGAAGCCCCGAGCTTCTTCTTCAAAACAGAGACATGAAATGTCGGGTGGATGCGAGACCCCGCCGGAAGATCCAAGGTGTAGGCGACTGGTCCCACACGACGCAGAATGCGGAACGTCCCGTAGTAACGCGGGGCGAGTTTCTGGTTGGTCCTCCGAGAGACCGACAACTGGCGATAAGGTTGGAGCTTGAGGAAGACCTCATCGCCCACCGCGAATTCCCGCTCGGTGCGGTGTTTGTCTGCCTGTGCCTTCATGCGGTCCTGAGCGACCCGCAGATTGTCCCGTAGTAAGGCTAAGGTGCGATCCCGGTCCGGAAGTGTCCGCTCCACAGCTGGAAGAGCGGTGCTGGTGGGCTCATAAGAACTCAACGTAGGAGGAGGGCGGCCATATACCACCTCGAAGGGGGTGAGCTTGCTAGTTGTGTGGAAAGACGTGTTGTAGTAGTACTCCGCCCAATGCAACCATCGGGTCCACGTGCGTGGCTCGTCCATCACAAAACATCGTAAGTAAGTCTCCACTCCCCTGTTGAGGACCTCCGCCTGACCGTCCGTCTGGGGATGGTGGGCTGTGCTCATGCGTAGCGTAGTGCCCTGTAGCCGAAAGAGCTCCTTCCAAAAACTGCTGAGAAAAATCAGATCCCTGTCGGAAATGATGGAGCATGGAATCCCATGGAGGCACACAATCTCCCGCGCAAATAACTCTTCAACTGTCTCCCCGGAGTACGGATGGCTCAAGGTAAGGAAATGGCCATACTTGGAGAGTTTGTCGACCATCACCAGGATGACGGTCTTGCCTTGGGACTTGGGCAGTCCGTCAATGAAGTCCATGGAAATGGTATCCCAAATCTGGTGCGGAATCTCGAGCGGAGGGAGAAGCCCGGCTGGTGAGGTAGTCTCGTACTTCTGCCGCTGGCAGATCTCACACTCCCGCACAAATTGCTGGACATCGCGGCGCATCCCCTTCCAGAAGACATTTGCCCGGAGCCGCTGAAGTGTCTGTAGAATCCCAGCATGGCCGCCTGTGGGGGAGGCGTGAAACTCCTGCATCATCGCCGTCCGCCACGGCGACGCGGAGGGAATGACTACTCTGCCCTGAAAGTAAAGTCGCTGGCCCTGAAGGTGATAGCCCGACTCTGTAGCCTGACCCTGCTGTAGTGCCTCAACAATAGTGCTTAGCTCGGGATCCTGGAGTACCTCTGCCTGTATCTCGCCCAAGGTGGTGATCACCGGTCCCGACACATGAGAGAGAGAGCCTTCAGGTAGGCGGGAGAGTGCGTCAGCAACCCCACTGTCTCTGCCCTGCTTGTACACGATCTCGTAATCATAACCCATCAGCTTGGTCAACCACTTCTGCTGCAGTGGGGAAGCCAACCGCTGCTCAAGGAAGCGCTTCAAACTCTGGTGGTCCGTGCGGACCTGGAAGTGCTGTCCCAAAAGATAGGGCCGCCACATTTCGACCGCATGGATAATGGCCAACATCTCCTTCTCGTACGTCGAAAGTCCCAATGTCCGAGGGGCCAAGACCTTGCTGAAGTATGCGAGCGGACTTCCCTCCTGCATCAAGACTGCCCCGAGGCCGACGCCCGAAGCATCAGTCTCCACCACAAACTCCTTGGCGAAATCCGGCAGCGCTAACACCGGTGTAGTAGTCATGGCCTGCTTTAAGGCTCGGAAGGCCTCGTCCGCCTCAGTGCTCCACTGGAACGCATCCTTCTGCAACAACTGGGTAAGAGGTCGAGCGATCTTGCCGTAGTCCTTCACAAAACGGCCGTAGTACCCCGTCAGACCGAGGAAGCCGCGCAAGGCCCGCACCGTCGTGGGCTGGGGCCACGACACCATACTAGCAATCTTCTGTGGGTCCGCCTGGACCCCACGGGCCGAAACTAGGTGCCCCAGGTACTCGACCTCCCTCTGTCCGAACGAACATTTGGACCGCTTGGCATATAGCTGGTGCTCGCGCAGTATGGTGAGGACATGTCGAACGTGCTCCAAATGGTCGTCCTAAGTCCTGCTATATATTAGTATATCATCAAAAAATACCAGGACATACCGGCGAAGAAGTGGCCGGAAGATCTCGTTCATCACCGCCTGGAAGGCGGAGGGAGCGTTGGCCAACCTGAACGACATCACCAAGAACTCATAGTGACCGTCGTGGGTGCGAAACGCCGTCTTGTGGACATCCTCTTCCTTCATTCGAATTTGATGGTAACCGGACCGGAGGTCCAGTTTGGTGAACAGACTTGCTCCATGCAGCTCATCCAGCAACTCTTCAATCATTGGAATGGGAAACTTGTCTCTGATGGTGGAGCTATTCAGCCCCCGGTAGTCGACGCAGAATCGCCACGAACCGTCCTTCTTGACCAATATAATCGGAGAAGAGAACGCGCTGGTACTGGGCCGAATGATGCCTGTCGCCAGCATCTCCCGCACGCTGCGCTCGGTCTCTGCCTTCTGAATGTACGGGTAGCGGTAGGGACGGATATTGGTGGGCTCCGCCCCCGTCTTCAGCTGTATCTGGTGGTCACGGAAACGCGACGGGGGAAGAGTGCGTGGCTCCTGGAAGACGTCCTCGAACTGTGCTAAAAGGAGTTGTATCTGGTTAGGCTCCGCCTGTGTATCGAACCCCTCGGTATCCACCCCGAGTATCATGGCCATCATGCTGCCCTGCTCCTCCAATCTCGGAAGGCTCTGAAGCGAGATCTCCTTGAGGGGAGAAGATCGTATGCCGTGTAAGCAGTAATCCGTCCCCTGCTGCGTGAACTCCAGTGTTATGCGGTCCCAGTCCGTGGTCACCCGCCTCAGTTGGCGGAGCCACTGCACCCCAAGTACCATATCGGATCCCCTAATCGGAAGGAGGTAGATGTCGGTGCGGCACACATATCCTGGAAGATGTATCTCCACGCCCTTCAGTGCCCCTTCGCACCTCAGCTTGCTACCATCCGCGACCATAACCTGGAAAGCCGCGTCCTTGTCGACTGGATGCCCTGCCTTCAACGCCACCTCAGGATTGATGAAGTTATGGGTGCTCCCACTATCGATGAGGATGGTTACCCTTTCCTTGCCAATCCTGCCCTTGATCTGCATAGTGAGGGGTGCCCCACACCCTTCCATGGCCTGTAGCGAAACTCCAAACTCGGTCAAATCCAACCCCTCCTCGTCCTCGAGGCCCGGGGAATCCTCCTCCTCGTCCTCCTCGCGCAGCATGAAGACTTGCACCTTTTGGCAACGGTGCCCTGGCGCGTACTTCTCGTCGCAGTTGAAACACAATCCCTTCTCCTTCCTGGCCTGTAGCTCGGGCCAAGTGAGTCGCGTCACGGTCGGTCGAGCTGCCGGTGGCTGCTCCCTTCTACCTGCTGCTGGAGCGGTCAGGACCCTCGGTGGGGCCCGGTTTTTCTGACGGTTGAAGCGTTCCTCTTGTATGCGAGCCAGGCTGATGGCATGACTCAGACTACGCGGCATGTACGCATGGACCTCATCCCTCAAATGGTCCCGCAAGCCGGATATGAAACAGCTGAGGAGCGTCTTCTCCTCCCAATTGACCCGATTTGCCAGTTTCTCAAAGTCCGCCCGGTACTCCATCACCGTACCCTTCTGACGGAGTTTCTGTAGCGTGGCTTCAACATCCTCATAATCCAACGGCCCAAAGCGAGCCACGAACCCTTCCACAAAGTTGGTCCATGTTGCGTATCCGTAGGCCCGTATGAACCACTGAGCCCACTGGTATGCGTCGTCTTTCAGATGGAAGGACGCCAACTGTTCCCACTGGTCATCTGGAATCTCTTGGTAAGTGAAAAACAACTCCCCCTTCTGCACCCATTTCAGAGCATCCCCGCCGCGGAATTTAGGGAAATTCATGCGAGTTCTCTTCGGAGGCATGTACGGTCGTTGTTGCATATCCCCATGTCTCCCGTTGGCCTCCGGTCCGTGTTGTGGTCGGCCGTAAGGGTCGTGGAGATTCGCTCCCCCTTGGCCGCCGCCCCATTGCTGTCCTCCGCCTTGAAATCCCTGCCTGGGAGGTTGCTCGTGTCATGTTTCGCCGTTTCCAAACCTCATCGGCCCTTCAGCGTGTTGTGGCGTAGGTAGGAGGCCCGTTCCTCCTCCGAAAATGGCGTCGACAGCTCCCGGTGGTCGATAGGGGGCTGCTGTAGCCTCTCGGCCCCTCCACGGGGTTGCCCCAGCCTTCTCCTGGGCGGCGGAAGGGCCGCCTGGCCCGCTGCTTGGCTGCACAACCGGGTGCGGCGACTGCTGGGCGGCCCAGGCCGGCGGTTGGCGGGGGGGATAGCCGCCCCCTGGCCGGCCGTAGTCGACCCCCTCCGGGCCCGACATCCACCCCGCCTGACTGTGTGGAGCCCCGACCCTGACAGGGGCCGATCCGGCGCCGGCTGGCTCCGTGCGGCCCGGATCGGTCCCGATCCCGCCAGGAGGGATCACGCCCGAGCCCCCTGTCCCTCCGTTGGTTGCCGGCGGCGCATGGTGTGACGCCTCCGCCTCCGAATCGCTGCCCGGTACCGCTTTCCCCTTCAGGGACTGCATCAACAACGCCTTGATCTCCTCCATGCGTCCATCCATGCGTTCCTCCATGTTTTTTGTGGACGTTTTCAAGTGATCTTCGATTGCCGCCACCGAATCCGCCAACCCTACGTAGTTCTCCTCTAGGGTTGCCAATCGTGCGGTTTCTGCCTCCGAGTGTGTCACCATGGTCGCAGGAAGGTTGCTCTGATACTAAATGTTATGATCTAACAAGGGAAAAGGGAGAAATAGAGGGAACTAGAGAGGAAGAAGAGATTAGGGTTAGGGTTTGAGGGGGAAGAGAGGGAAATACCTGATAATACTTTTATGATCCTCCTCCAAGCAGCCCCCGGGTTATAAATACCCGGGGGAGAGAGGGGCCGGCCGGTCCCCTCAAGTGGGGCTGAACCGGAGTGGTTCAGCCCCATTCTGGCCGATTTATTGAGTGGGGGCTGAACCGGATGGTTCAGCCCCGTTGTCTTGCACCCGCCCTTTGGTTCGCCGCGAGTACTTATGTCCCGAGAACCCAAGCGGGTGTGGGGACATAACATAGATCTTTTAATGGAAGCATAAAAACTGTTAGAACATTTTCACAACAGCACATACAAGGGATTAAGGAGAGAAGAACTTCCCGAAACATCAGGCAGAGGATGGAGTACAAGCTTTGGAAGTAACCACTGAAAGCTGCATAGATGCAAGAATCGTCAGAAGATAAAAAGAGCATCAAGACAAAGCCTCCTGATATTGTGCCGTCACTTAATTATTATAATATCAAGTTGTACGAGGCTATAAATATAAAACCCTTATTTTGTGTTACTCACTTGAGCTGGTTTTTTCATCTTTTGTAAGCCAAGTGAGCATGCTGTAATTCTCTGTTTTGATGAAATGAACTAAAGATAGTGTCATCTACTTTCCCTATAGTTCCCTTTATTTTTTTTTCTACATGGTATCAGAGCGAGGTTACTAGATTACTATTTGCCATCAGTTGTTGAGGAGGCCATGTGTGTAGTATCTGTGTGAGAAAATCATCCTACCATCATCTCTCTTTTCTTCTCTTCTTCATCACATGGCATCCTTTAGTAATCCTTTCCAAAATCTTCTCTACTCCCCAAGTGGAGTCCCAATCTTTGAAGGTGAGGCTTATGACTATTGGCTTGTTCAAATGCAAACCCTTTTCTTATCACAAGGGTTGTGGGACTTAATACAACATGGATATCCTCAACCCACAGCCACAAATTCTCTAGTAGCATGGGATGTTGTTCAAGCAAGAGATACTCTGAAAACCAAAAAAGGGATGCTAAAGCCCTTCTCTATATCCAACAAGGAATAGGAAAGGAGTATATTCTCAAGGATCATGGGTGCTCTCACTGCCAAAGAAGCATGAGATACTCTTAAGAATCATTTTCAAGGTTCTTCTATGGTAATATCTTTAAAACTTCAGAACTTGTGGCAAGAGTTTGATACATTCAATATGAGTGACAATAACACAAATAACATTTATTTCTCAAGAATCACTACCCTTACAAATCAAATAAGGAGTTAAGGAAATAACATTGAAGAGAAAAAGGTGGTACTAAAAAATCTTAAAACTCAGTCAGAAGTATGCCTTTTTAGTTACTACAATACAAAAAGGCAAGGATATAAATACTCTTACTTTACCTGATTTAATGGGGTCACTTAAATCTCATGAAGAGAGACTTAAGAGGTATGGGCATTAATCTTTGGAACAAGCCTTCCAAAGTAAAGTCTTTATTAAAACAACAGACAAAAAATTAATTGAACCAACCTTGAAAGATGATAAGGGCAAACAAATCCAACACTCACCATCCTTCTGTATTCTATGCAAAAGAAACAATCATGAAGCGCAAGATTGTTTTTATAAATGTAAGAGATGTAGGAAACCAACACACTTTGACAAGAATTGTTGGTTCAAGCAAAAACCTGAAATTAAAGCTAAAGAAGAAGCACATTATGGTGAGCAGGATGAAGAAGATTTAGTTTTCTACACATATACGGTGTTTATGTTAACTCTACCCCAACAAGAGAGGCATGAAGACAGGAATCTCAACAGAATGTTTCAAATGGCACCAAAGTTATGGTCATTTGAATTTTGGTGACTTAAGGAAACTCCAAGTCAAAAACCTTGTTATAGGATTGCCTCAAATTAATGAAAGCACAAACCTATGTAATGAATGCGCTCTAAACAAGATACATAAGCTACCACATCCACAGCAGTCAACAAGAAGGTCCACAAAACCTCTTGAGCTAGTTCATGCTGACAATTGGGGCCCATCCAGGATCTCATCCATATCAGGAAGGCATTATTACCTCTTAATAGTGGACAATTTCACTAGAATGATGTGGATCTACATTTTACATAATAAGTCTGATGCATTTAGTAAGTTCAAAAACTTCAAAGCTCTAACGGAAAATGAAGTTGATATCAAAATAAAAGCTTTCAGAACTGACAGAAGGGGATTCCTGAATAATGTCTGTACCACCTACTGCCAAGACCAGGGAATAAAATGAGAGCTCACAGTTAAAGGCACACCACAACAAAATGAAATAGCAGAAAGGAGAAATAGGTCTATTGTTGAAATGACGAGATGTATTGCAAAATAAAAACCTGCCTAAACAATTTTGGGGGGAAGTTGTAAACACAACAGTTTATTTGCTAAATAGAAGCCCATGTCGTGCTCTGATCTACACCGCGCCTTATGAAGCTTGGACAGGAAGAAAACCACACATAGAAGAACACTTAAGAATTTTTGGCAGCATAGTATACAGCCTGGATCATGCTCATAATAGAGATAAATTAACAAAAAAGGAATGGAAATAGTGAAAACTCAATAGCCTACCAGGTATTCAATCACACAACTTCTAATTACTAGAAATGTTATAATTGATGAAAACAGAAGCTGAGAATGGAGCGTGGCTCAGGATCAGGTTGCAACTCCTGCGGGAACAGATAAGTCTGTTACAGATTCTGCAACACACCCCCTGCCATCCATGCCGATATCAGCCATTAATAATGTAGACGCCATCATTTCTGAAGAGAATCATTCAACCAGTTCCGGTGAATCGTCATCTCCTTCATCGCAACGCAGGTATCATTCCCTTACAAATTTATATAAAAATTGCCACATTGCTCTGTTTGTTAAGGAGCCCTCCAACTATCAAGAAGCTGCCACAAATTCCAACTGGGTGAAAGTAATGGAGGAGGAGATACATATGATAAATAAAAATGATACCTGGGAGCTCATCAACCTTCCAACCAACAAATCCTCCATAGGCGTGAAGTGGTTATTCAAAGTTAAATATGACGAAGATGACGCCATCCAGAAAATAAAGCACGTCTGGTAGCAAAAGGCTACGCACAAAAGCAAGGTATAAACTATTTTGAAACCTTCTCACCAGTAGCCATATTTGAGTCAATTTGCTACCCAACTCCAATATCCTATATATCAAATGGACTTTAAATCTGTCTTCTTGAATGACATTATAGAAGAAGAAATTTATCTTAAACAACCCAAAGATATGAAATGAGAGAGAAAGAGAAAGTATATAGACTAAAGAAAGCTTTATATGGATTAAAACAGACACCGTGTGCCTGGAACTATAAAATTAACTCCAATCTTGTAGAAATTGGATTCAACAAAACCTCCAATGAGTCGGGCATATCAAGAAGGGAGGAGAAGGAGAAGTATTAATAATATGTATATATGTGGATGATCTCTTAATTACTGGATCAAGCCTACTCATCGTCAATAACTTTCGAGAATACATTAAAACCAAATTTGAAATGACTTGGGGCTTACAAGATATTTTCTGGGAATCCAAATACTCCAAAGCCCCTAAGTAACTCTTATATCCCAATGCAGATATGCTGAAGACATTCTCATCAGATTTGGTACGCAGGATTCAAAGCCTGCTAACACCCCCATGATCGTCGGCTAGAAGTTAAGCAAAAAAGACGGGGAAGAGGAGACGAATCCAGAAGAATACAAAAGCATAGTAGGCTCACTTATCTACTTAATAAATACCCGCCCCAATATAGAGCATGTTGTAAGCATAATATCCAGATTCATGCAGTCACCAAGCATCAAACACTTGATAGCCGCAAAAGGAATATTAAGATATATAAATGGTACCAGAACACTCGACTTGAGATATGAGAAGGAGGAAAGAAATTATTTAAGGGGATATTTAGACAGTGATTAGTCCGGTTGTTCTGACGACATGAGGAGCACCACAAGATTTATCTTCATTGACACCAAACCCATTTCATGGTGCTCAAGGAAGCAGAAAACCATTGCTCTCTCTTTAACTGAAGCAGAATACACCGCCCTGTGTGAAACAGCTAGAGAAATTGTATGGCTTAAGAGATTAGTGAATGAGATATTAGAAGAAGAAGAAGGCCCTACAAAAACCAGGATCGCCAACACCTCAACCATCGCCCTAGCAAAAAACCGGTATTCCACGACAAAACTAAGTACCTTGAAATTAAACTTCACTATACCAGAGATCTAGTTAGCAAAGGAGAAATCGAGCTGGAGCACTACAATTCAAAGTCACAAATCGTAGATTTGCTCACAAAGCCATTAGCAACTCTGCAGGTGTTTTCATTAAGCACCTGATTCTAATTGTAATTCCAGGGCCCAAATCTATCCAAACTGCTATTTCGTGCCACCACCCATCAACTGAAGGTGTTTTCCTTTTCTTTTCATCAGTCCAGACATTCTCAGAGGTATTTTCATTAAGCCGCTTTAAATGGACTCCTAATCGCTCATTCCATCTGGCAATGGGCTTCTACTATGCCTACAGAGTTCATATTTTGTGTAGGCTATCTTTCCAGTGACATCAAAACAAGGCTTTCATCAGAGAAATCTTCCTCCGAGTCCGGTTTTTCGAGCAAGCAAAGGTAATGGTAAAAACTTATTTTGCCTTTATGAAATTTACTATTCTGCCTGCCCTTTTCTATTCAACATGGTAACATTTTCTTGACATAAATCTAGTACAACATCTCTCTGTTCACCAAACTCAAATTATCTGCAAATAAGACTATATTGTCATTTTTTCAAGGAGTAATTTATTTAGTGGTATGTAATCGTAGATAACAATTTCTGCATAGAATTTGGCTTTCAATCCTGATTGTCTAGTGTTTTAGTGGGCTTCTGGGAATTGGTAAATTTTAGGGTCCGTTCGTTTGGACAGAATTGCCCAAAAAGGAACCTTTCCTCTCCTTAGCCACATTTTGAGTTAATAAGATGTGAAAGTGATGTTCTGTCTAGAAGAACAATGTGTTCTGAGGCGTGAAGCGTGACAGAAGAGATGTTCTAATTGAGGTTTTGAATAGGAAGAGCTTGCATTTTGTGTTGATCTTTTGGAATATGAATAGGCTTCACCTGTTAGGAAATTCGAAACGTTTCTTCAGGTACAACTGTAAAATGGATATATAACTCCCAAACGGATCCAGATCCGAACCAAATATCCAACACCACCGACTTTGAGATAGATTGGTGTGGTTCATCTACAAGCAGGACATCGAACCATAAAGTCATGAGATAAATATTATCTATCATCGAGCAATTTGGGAAACTTCAGCACATTATAATTCCGCCTTTTGATCAACTAGAAAGTGTCTTTGAGAGCTCTAAGGCTTGATCTTAGTAGTAAATGTCTATGAAGCATGGATTCTTACAACGACCTTACGTTTCGTATTCAAAATATCTCGGAGTCGAGAACTCTCAGAAACTCTAGGAAACCCTTTCCCCGAAACTCTCAAAACTTTTCTTTTAATTTTAGATGAGAAAATTTCGGGTACTCTCATTACATTCAAATATTACTGGATATGTTTGAGTACGCTCGATAATGCCCAAAATTTATGTGTTTTTCGAGAAAGGCATGTGAAAGAAAATGTGTAGAATGATAAATGGTGAGATTCAATTAATTACATATTTTTATTCATGGCTCTCATTTAGAATATGATTTTGTTTTGTGAAACAAACATTATTTTTATTTAATACACGATATGTGAGATATAATGATGAGAAAATGAAAAGGACGTGAATGCCACAAATGTCTTCACATTTATTTGTACTTATATTTAAATAATTAAATTTGTTTAATGTATCTAGTATCTCTGTATCTGAGTTTTTTAATTCATATTTCACGTATTCGTATTGTATCACTTATCTCGTCCCCGTTCCCGTGCAACATAGGTAAATGTAGTGCGAGTCTGTATGGTATTTTCTAATAAACATCAGCATTGTCTGTCGCAACCTTTAATGCCGTTGGGTCATCAGATGATGTGCGGCACACCAAAGATTCATATCTGTGCATTCTAGTTGGATTGAAAATGAGACGTTAATCAGAGATACTTCGATCATGGTAAGGAAGATGGAATATTTTCTTCGTCAAACGGGATCAAAATCAATGTAGTATGACAAGAACTATGCTAGAGAAGACTTTCTCTATCCTCTAGTAATCAATGTAGTTATCACATATCCGTCGACAAATATTTTGCCAATTCAGTCGACGAATATTTTGCCAACTCATCTCTCGATGAATTGGCAACATTTGTCGAGCGGGTCATCGAGGAATCAAGGATATTCATCGAAAATGATAAAGGTGTCGACAAAATACGTAGTCTGAGAATTTCGGCCTAGAGGGTGTTATATAAACTCTTCTTGCCTTGTATAAGAACCGTCTTAGAAGTATGAAGAAATTAGAACCCTAGGTTTTTTTTATTCATTGAAATAAAAAAATGCTTATTTACCAATATATGCAAATAGATAACCATGGCTTGTTTACTAAATATAAAATAATGTATTAAATAGAATAATGCTATAAATTGATATTAAAACCATTTGAAACTAATTCATGTTTCTCATGAGATCAATCGATTGAATTAATAATAGAGCATCAAATAGTAAATATGTTTTAAGTTAATTTGTATAGTTTTTTATTCAACTTATTTGAATGCCCAATATTATTAGAAAATTCAAAAAATAAATATTTACTAATTTCTGGTAGTGTTTCTTTTACCATGAGATTTAGATAAAATTGGAGACGATGTAGGATTTATAGCGAATATTCGCACATTTTAATTTTAATTTGTCAGATTATTGAGATTTTAAATAATATTGCAGCTCTTTGGAAGAGTTTTGTGAATTACCTTCGTATATTATGTAACTATGTAAGAGTTAAATAATAAATTATATATATTTACAATATTAAAATGGAAAAATGTCTTTGGTGAAATATTTAAAATTGACAAATATAGTTTTATTGTTTTAATAAAATGACTTAACATATATTATATAATCTATTTCAAAAAAATTTAAATACAATGTCAATTCAAGTAATTATATTCTATTCCCAAATTAGAAGTAACGATGAAAATCCATAAAAAAATTTATTAGAGCTCATATACTTATTATACGGTAGGTTATTATTAGACATGTCAGTCATATTTTTTAGAAAGATTGTCCTTAGGCATGTCACCGGTATTTTCAAGGTGTTACTATTAAATTCATCAATTTTATTAAAGTTAATTTGACATTCATTATATATTTGCATTAGGGTGAGGATTTTTTTAACAAAAATAGTTAATTAATTAATAGTGTTGATGCATACTCATATTTATAGCCCGGTTTAGGGTGGTTAGTGGGCGGTTTTCAAACCCCCACTAACTCCACCTTCTCCATCATGGCCGGTCAAACGGTCAACCCCACTTCGCGTAACCGCCGCTCGGCGTAACCGCCGCTCGGCGTAACCGCCGCTCGGCGTAACCGCCGCTCGGCGTAACCGCCGCTCGGCGTAACTACCACTCGGCGTAACCGCCCACTACGCGCAACCGCCCGCTCCGCGTAACCGCCCTCGAGAGGCGAACCGTCGAGCCCAGTTCAGACTAACCGCCGCCTCCTCTCTCTCTCGAGAGAGGGGGCCGGCCGCCGGCCGCCGCCCTCCTTGCGGGGGCCGGCCGCCCCCTCCTTGGAGGGGGTCGGCCCGGCCGGCCGCCCCTCCCTCTTCGAGGGAGGAGGCCGGCCGCCCCCTCCTTGGAAGGGGTCGGCCCGGCCGGCCGCCCCTCCCTCCTCGAGGGAGGAGGCCGACCGCCCCCTCCTTGGAGGGGGACGGCCCGGCCGGCCGCCCCCTCTTTGGAGGGGGTCGGCCCGGCCGGCCGCCCCTCCCTCTTCGAGGGAGGAGGCCGGCCGCCCCCTCCTTGGAGGGGGTCGGCCCGGCCGGCCGCCCCTCCCTCGAACCCTCCCTCTTCGAGGGAGGAGGCCGGCAGCCCCCTCTTTGGAGGGGGTCGGCCCGGCCGGCCACCCCTCCCTCTTCGAGGGAGGAGGCCGGCCGCCCCCTCCTTGGAGGGGGTCGGCCCGGCCGGCCGCTCCTCCCTCTTCGAGGGAGGAGGCCGGCCGCCCCCTCCTTGGAGGGGGTCGGCCCGGCCGGCCGCCCCTCCCTCTTCGAGGGAGGAGGCCGGCCGCCCCTCTCCCCTTGAGGGAGGGCGGCGGTCGGCCCTTCTTCCCCGCGAGGAAGAAGGCCGCCGCCACCACCGCCCATTTCTGGGAATCCGGCGGTGGCCGACGCCGCCGCTCCGGCGAGATAACCACCCGGCGGTTACCAAACCGCCCGATCATGGAAGGGACGCGTGTGGACCGTCCGATCTTTCTATTTTTCCTATTTATTTAATTATTTATTTAAAAAGAAGGCGCTATCCGCACACCATAACCACCATAACTACCCTGGAATCCTATAAATAGGACCCCAGGGGTCTTCATTTGGATCCAGACTCTCTCTCTTGGGAAATCCCTCTCTCTCTTTCTCTCTCTACAGGGACTCTGCCACCGGGAAATCTTCCTACGGGCCTCCTCCGTTCCGCGGAAGTGAGCCTCGCTCGTTCCGCTGAAGTGAGCGCCACCCACACTCCGCACCGACGTGTGCACACCCTCAACGTGTGCACTCTTCCCAAAGGCTTGCACTCTCCCAGTGCGCCTCGAGACTCCCTCCCAAGGCAAAGCGTAGAGCGCAAGTGAAGCCTCGATCCTGGAGGAGTCCATCTCAGAAACTGAAGAACCCAGGACTTAGAGAATTTTCCCAAGCTGTTCAGCATCGCGAGAGGTGGTCTGTCACCCTCCGAACGTCTCTCTCTCTCTCACCCAAAACTGTAAAGAGGCGCGGCATGTCGCCCTCTATATCTTTAAAGGTTGTAACCTCCAGCAAAGTAGTGAAGTTTGGTCGGCGCAGCTCCGACGACGTGGTTTTTCACCCCGCCTTGGGGTTTTCCACGGTAAAAGTCTCCTTGTCCATTGCCGTCCACTTTGACTGTTTGCGCGCACCGGTTCGACTTTCGAGCTAAGGCGGTCGATCTAGACCGGACCACGGAAGAGCCGTGTGCGTCCCGCAACAAGTGTATTTATTTCAAAGTGCATTAATTAATTGATATGGGCATGACAGGGTAGGGGACCTTTTTTTTGTCAAATTATAGTTATATTTTAAATTACAGTTGTAAATGATCTGTATTTTCAATATAAATTACAGTTGTAATTGAGTTCAAAAACTTCATCTTTTTATAAGTGTATATTCATCCCAAAATATATACATGTGGCTACTTAAAATGACCGTGAAAATACATGTATCAATATTTCATGGCTTAATTTCCCGCACCATACATAGATACGCTCCTGCACCTAAAATTTACACAATTAAATGCCCCGTTTGTTTGAGAAAGCATGAATGTTATTTTTGACAGTTTGAATAGCCTCCACCCAAACAATTACCCTCTATTGTGCGGTTGAAAATAAGAGTTATGAAGTGGCATCATGTGGGTGCTGTTAACGTCAATATTGATGGCGGGCAGCAACCATTCCGTCGTGTTTCTTACCCAGCTTGATGGGGACGTCCATTGTTGTTGATCTGATCCAAACCGCCCATTTTACCCATATACTATTCCTTACAAAGTTAAATAGCCTTACAAATAAATAATAAAACTTTTATTAATTATGTTTAATTTACGTTCGCATATGCTTATCCAGAATAAGTCCATACACACCATACACCTTGCAAGGACAAGTGCCATTTTGCCAACTGTGAAGGACTGATTGCCTATATAATGCTTGAAGACAAGCAGCAGATCGAGCACTTATAATATCTAAAATAAAAGTAACGTTGAATTTAAATTAAAAATGGGCATCGAATATCCAGTTGAAATAAGGGGTTATTCTGCGGATTTTCTCAGCGAACGCTGGACCGTGACGGCCCAACGGTCATAGATTCTCGTCGGTCTCCTGATGAATCCATACCGAGGGAAATAATCTGCGGCTCCAAATGAAGCGATTGATATACGAGTATAAAATAATTATGATCTTATCAAAAATTTCGATTTTTGACCAAAAACTATAGCTAGTTCAGTAAGGGGTTCAAATACCCATTTAATTAATAACATAAGGTCCGTTTGGCACGGGGTTAGCGGTCATGAACGTGTTGGTAATGAACCGTTGTTCGTGAATGCTCGACCTCGCCTAAGGAACTTCATTCACTTTTATGTTCTAAACTAGTTTTCTTTTCTTTGATGCCGCGTAACCATTGTCGTTACATTCTATGATGGCGGCGTTTTTGTCCAAGCTCACCGGAGCAAAAACGTCGCTTCAAATTAAGCTTAAGGCTCTGTATATTTGGGTGTTTTTGCTTTATCTCTATTTGAGGGAAAACACCAACGCTAAAAAAATTGTTTGGTAATCCTTCAATTTCCAACGCCACACTCTCACCGCTCCAGCTCTCACCACCGAAACAAACAAATCTTGAGAGTTGATAGTTAGATAAATAGATTCATAGATTGAGGCTTCGTTTGGCGCGGCTTATTTGCTCCGGCGAGTTGGGTCAAAAACATCATTTTCACCAATTCTATTGTTCGTTTGCTTATTTTAACAGGGGGGATTGGTTTTGGCCCAAAACCCATGAATTTTGCTTTTTGAAAAATCATTCTATGCCAAAAACTTACCTATTTGATGGATTTTGTGATAGTTTTGATACTGTTCATCATCATTGTGGCCGGAGTTCATCATCATTTTGGCCGGAGTTCAACATCATTTTGACACTGTTTATCATCATTTTCTCTCAAAACCTTCTCCAAACGAACACAAGAATTTGTTTTTTTCCCATTTTCAAAACCTTTGCGCCATAGGTTTTCGATCAAAACTAATTCATGTCTCTCAAAACCTACCAAACGAACAGAGTTAATGTTTTTAATGTGTCTAAAAATGCATGAATTTACTTTGGGTTGAATTTGAAGCTAGGGAAAATCTAAGAATTAGGTGGCTAAACCTAACAAGGATTTAAAGAGAGTAATTAAGCCAGCCTTTCTAAACCAAGGAAATATCAAAATTAAAATTTGGAGCTTAATTTAGCATGGAAAGGGGTGAGGATTTTTGGAGGAGAGATATTGTCATGAGATGTTAGAGAGAGAAACATTAAATGGTTTATGGGAGAGGCCTAAAATCAACATCTAGGATTTGCTTAGAAATTGTGGAATCCTAGAAAAGGAATTGGGAGATTAATGATAAAAAAAATTCAAATTCAAATTTACTAATTTTAAAATCATTCTAATTTGAGTGTTGGAGGTGGCAGTGGCGGCACGATGTTACGAATAGTTTTAACTTCGATGCAAGCGGAACGCTAAGTGGACGAATATATTAAGGTGTTCCTCCTTATTGCTTTAGGCTCCGTTTGGCACGTCGGTGGCAGTCGTAAACGTGATAACGGTCATTCGTGAACGCTCGATCTCACGGTCTACTTATTTCTGGCTAAACGGAGCCTAAAGCAATAAGGAGGAACACCTTAATAAAATAAAAATAAAAAATTAATGAGTAATCTAATGACTGAAACGTAATTGGTTTATAATTTAGGTCAGTATGACGTCACTAAATGTGTTTAAAGAAAACTCAAGAAGATCAAATGGCTCGAATCAAAATCTATATTTTAAGGGGAAAATGGATGGATGAGATTAAAGTAATTGATTAGATAATCTAAATGTATCTTAAAAAAAAAGAAAATATCTACCTTTACAATTGCATGAACAAATAATTATAAGCTAAGGAGTAAGTAGCCTATAAAAGATTGATTTTTCAAAATGCAATTTATTTTTGATAGAAACAAAACATTAAATTACAATTTATTTGTTGCGGAACGCTTAGGGCTCTTGGTAGACCGGTCCACTTGAACCACCTTATCTAGTGAGCGAACTAAGCGCGCAAACAGTCAATTAGAGATTTATTGAGTACGCTGAGACTTTTTAACGTGGAAAACCCGGAAAGGGTAAAAAATCACGCGGCCGGAGCTGTGCCGACCAAACTTCACTATCTTCTGGGGGGTTACAATTTGGACGCTAGAACTCGAGCGCGACAGGCCGCTGCTTGTTACAATGATGGAGAGAGAGAGAGAGAGAGAACTCCGAGGGTGACAGACCACCTCTCGGAAAAACCAAGTCTTTTTCCCTTCTGAGAACCAAAGTGAGAAGGCTAGTCGCCTTTCCTTCTGAGAACAAAAGTGAGAAGGTTAGTCGTCTTTTCCTTCTGAGAACAAAAGTGAGAAGGCTAGTCGCTTTTTTCTTTTGGGAATGCTGGAGAACGAAAGTGAGAAGGCTAGTCGTCTTTTCCTTCTGGAAATGCTGGAGAACGAAAGTGAGAAGGCTAGTCGCCTTTTCTTTCTGGGAATGCTGGAGAACAAGAGTGAGAAGGCTAGTCTCCTTTCGGGATGATGAAGATCTTCAAGTCCACGAAGGAGATCTTCAAGCGCCGAAGGAGAATTCCGCAAAAGTCTGCAAGGAGCTCTCCCGGGTCCAGAAGTCAAGGTCCTTTCAAATGAAGCCCTGGGGCTCCTTTTATAGCTTTAGCCGGGGGCGGTCCGGTAATTTTGTCGTTGGCAGTTTCCATAAATGCTTGGTGGGCGAATCATATTTTCCGATTTGGGGCACACGGATCGCCATTTTTCGTAAATGACCACCTTGCCCTTTGGGCAGTTTGGGCGGCTCGGGCAGTTCGGGCAGTTCCGTTGGAGGTGAAAAAGGCGACTGGCCGTTCCTGAAAAGTGAGAAGCCTGAAAGACAAAAAGTGAGAAGCCGGAAAGACAAAAAGTGAGAAGCCGGAAAGACAAAAAGTGAGAAAGCTTCCTGACTGCGCTTAGAAACGTTCTGAGCGCGCGCTAGCGCTGAAGCGTTCTGAGTGCGTAACGAACCGCGGGGGCACCTCGGGCGGACGGCGAATCGGGGGGTCGCCCCCTAAAGAACGATCAGGACCTTCAGCGAGGACAAGGGCGCCGGACCGCACCCCAGGGGGGTGGGCACGACCGCACACCCAAAACAAAAAGGGGGGTGCGGCTTGGCCGCACCCCAAGGGGGGTGCGACCGGGGCCGCACCCCCCAAGGGGTGCGGCTGGGTCGCACCCCCTTGGGGGGTGCGACTCGGCCGGTCGCGCCCCCTTGGGGGGTGCAGCCGGGCCGTACCCCCAAGGGCGGTGCAGCCGGGCCGTACCCCCAAGGGCGGTGCGGCCGGGCCGTACCCCCAAGGGCGGTGCGGTCGGGGTGCGATCGGGTCGCTCCCTCGCGGCGGGGGGGGGGGGGGGTGGAGCCTGCGCGCTACCGCACGCTTTCGTTCGCGCGGTAGCGTACATACCTGTGGCTTGTGCGCTCTTTGACCGTTGACTCCACCTCTCTTTTGCGGGGCCTTCTCTAGACGCGTCCTAAGGCCTTTACGGGTGTACAACATTATTAATTGAGTTTATTTTTATTAAAAATTTTTTGAACGGATGAGGTTAATTCAATTCGAATTTAATTAGGGCGCGGCTATTAGCACCGCAGTTTTAGCTAGGCGCACCGTACTTTCTTCTAATTTTTCGCGCCTTTTTGAAGTACGTATTGTACATACATTTTTAGGAAATTTGTCCTACACGAAAGTTGTTGATTTCGAAGAGATCTACAACTTTCGTATTGAACACTTTTCCTAAAAGTGCAAGTACAAGACATACTTTGGAAATACGCACAGGTTTCGCGCCTTTTGAAAATACGCTTTGTACATGCATTTTTAGGAAAAGTGTCCAACGCGAAAGTTGTAGATATCGTAGAAATCTACAACTTTCGTGTTGGACAATTTTTCTAAAAATGCATGTACAAGGCGTATTTCAAAACGGCACAAAAAATTAGGGAAAAGTGCGGTGCGACTAGCCAAAACTGCAGTGCTAATAGCAGCCCCCTTTAATTATGGAGATTACGATAATAATAGAGTGGTGTTATGGGCACACCAATCTCCGCTATGGACACCAATTTCTAAAAATTATTATGCGCCTTTTGAAAATACTCTTTACCCATGTATTTTTAGGAAACGCGTTTAACATGAAAGTTGTATAACTCTACGAGATCTACAACTTTCGTGTTGAACACTTTTCCTAAAAATGGACGCACAAGACGTACTTCCAATAATTACGCCAATGTTTCAATCAGGGAGACAATACGTCTTGTACATGCATTTTTAGGAAAAATGTTCAACACGAAAGTTGTAGATCTCATCGAGGTCTACAACTTTCATGTTGAACGTTTCCTAAAAATGCATGGGTAAAGAGTATTTTCAAAAGGCGCATAATAACTCTTAAAAATTGGTGTGTCCATAGCCAAAATTGGTGTGCTCGTAACACCACTCTAATAATATTGTTTGGGCCCAAAATACGTACCATCGAGTGGTCTACGGTCGGCAAGAACGTGGACTGGGCAACGGTCCAAGTTCATCATAGTTGGTTTTGATTGCGAGGAGCGTTGGATATGATCACCAAGTTATGGTTTGGACGGTGCTGACGTGGCGCTTTATAAAACGTGGCCCGCACAGAAATTATCAAATCATTATACGCTTTGGCCGCAGTGGGACAGGGACTGTGGCTGTCTGTGAGTTGCGCGCAGAATATTCCAGCGAATTATGCCTTGCCGTTGCCGAATGCCGACGCCCGCGCGATATTTTTGGTTCAACCACCTCAGTAGCTGGGCCCCGCCTATCCGATTTCCACGGACTCGGGGCGCCGATTTAAATTTAGATTACATACATGGGCCATGGTGTAGATAAAATTTTCGTGTGTCGGCGGGTAGGGGTGAGCGTAAAAAAATTGCACGAATCACATAAACCGCCCGCACCATACAAATCGTACCGCGTAGTTTCAATGCGGTGCTGTTTTGAACTTTACAAATCCGGTGCGGTTCGGTGCGGTGCAATTTTTTGATCTTGAAAACTGCAAAAAAATCACAACGCACCGACTAATTATATATTTTCAACGGAAATCACCCACTAGAGCTGGGGGAGGCACAACTGGCACAACCGGTGCAGCTACAGGAGGAGTATCCCGTACCAGTCTAATAGCCTCCGCAATGGCCTGAGCTATATCTGCAATTTGAAGCGGGGCAGCTCTATGCCCATTATCACTTTCTTCAGACATAGCTTCCCTAACAGCTTCAGGTTCCTCTCGAGCCTCTCGGATTCTACGGCTCGAGTATACTTGCAGGGGCTCCTGAAAACCAGACATGACCCAATTCAATATATGAACATCAAAATAACATTATGTCCTTCAATTGGTACTCTCTGCATTAAGCAACTCGTGAGAAACCTAGCTCTGATACCACTTAATTGTAACGGCCCGAAGCCCGCCACAATTTAAATCTTCTTCTAGCAGGTTTTTACACAATTAAATAATGCAGCTAATCGGATCCCAGGAGTGGTACCATTAAAAGACATAAAAGTACTTGTATTTATTCTCATAATTTTCATGATGTCCATATTTACAGGAAAGACCAACATACAAAAGTGCATTTCAAACTGAACTTTACAATACTAAAATACATTCTAACCCTCTGTCGAAATGTATCTTCCCTTTGTTTCCTTTCTGCCTCCGCAGGTCTCCTTCTAGCAGGGCCTACCACGCTGGCGGTCTGATCCTAAAAAGAAAATTAACATCTAATTAGTTTTAGAAAACTAAGTGAGATCCTTACCTCTTCGTCCATCCTACAGGAAAACACGAAGAGTCAGCTATAATAAGCAATTATATAAATCTGAAAAACTGTATGAACATGAAAGTAGACAAGTAAAGTAAACTGGGGCACAGAACTAAGTAATTTCTGTTAATTCTGTTCGTATAACTCATGCTAGTTCTTTTTCATGTTCAATTATCTTTCTTTCTTTTCGTTCTCTCAAAATACTGAGGGTCATTCTTAATCACATATTCGGGCCCATCAAATCAATTCCATTCTAGGGCGCTCAACCGCGCAACAGGCTCTCATGCCTCATAAATTGGACATTTCAGTATCAATTTCCGTGAGAGATCTACCCCTCCACTGGGTGTAGGAGTCTGAAGCTTACCCCCCCCCCCCCTACTAGGCTGACCCTTAGTGTTTCGATGCGTCGACGCACTCTTTTCTTTTCTTATTCATTTCATTTCATTCCATTCATAAATATAAGAAATAATTGTTTTAATTCCCCTCAGAATTTCTATCGCTTGCTAATCCATATTTAGCTTTTTAGCGATTTCATACATTTCAGTGATTTTCATTCTTCCACATTCTATATCAAAGCAATTCATATTCAGCAAAATATTCGAATGTATACGAAATCAAAGCCGTAAGGACTCACCGCAACTTTTCCTTTATCCTTGTCCTTCGCAGGATTCTCGTCGCGTCTATTTCCGGACGCTATCCTCTGCAGTATCAAGTAAATCATTTACTATAGGGTTGCGTCTTTAAATAGCTACGAGTAGATTCCCTAAGATGGACACAACTACGATCTCGAGGAGTTGCCTAGGGAAGGACAAGCCTAGTGACTCCAATGAACGTGCAAAAATCAGAATTTAAATGCTATGAAACTCCCACAAATCAGCCACTAGACTTCTCAAAATTCAGCCAATACAAGATCTCAAGTGGGCATTTGTTTAGGGCTGATAATGACAATAACAAGGGTTGCTAACAGCAGCCCCAAGGGCTGTCATTACAGTTTACTAAATCAGCAAGGGGCATAAGATAAACAGCAGCCCAGAAACAGCCAAACAGCCGGCCAACCACCAGCCAAACAGCCGGCCAACCACCAGCTAAACAGCCGGCCAAGAGGAACAGCAGCCAGCTGACAAACATCAGCAAACAGGGATAGCAATAGCTAGGGTAAACGGGATTACAACAGGGGAAAAACAGCCACGAAATCTCCCCAATATCAAGACGAATAAAAGCCCTCTAAGTCACAACCTAAACAAGGGAATAAAAGAGGAAAAACTCTAGTTGCAAATCAGATTCCAGCCAACACCCCATCCCCTAATTGCTTTATAGTAAAACTATAAGTAGTAAAGGAGGGGAAAGAATGAAAGAAAGCTTACAAAGCTAGGTCACAACCTCAACAAGCCACCTGGCCAATCCAGCAACCAACCATGCACAAAAAGAGTGGCGGCACAAAGAGGAGAAGGCCTCAAGCTCTCTTTCCCAAAGCCCCAAGGCTGTCGACCAAGAAGAAGGAGCAGAGCAGCAATAGAGGAGCAACCAAGTTACAGCAGGCGGCAAGAAGAGGAGTAGAGGAGCAGTACGGAAAAGATAAAGAGATTCCCAATCTATTCCACCGCTTAAGGCAATCATATATTCATAGAATATATTAAGAAATGGACATATATTAATAATATATCTATAGGATATCTGATAGCAAGGCTCAGCTAGCCCAAGCAGCCAGCCCAAAATAAATGGAACCAGACAAACATAATCCAAAGCCAACACAAACCATCAGCCATTATCATCTTAATCCTCCTCTTAAGCTTAATTAAACCAACATAGCTTAATCCAAGCCTTAATCATACTTAATTTCAATAACGAATTTTAAATCGAAAACGAAACGAGCGTCGCAAAAACATCGAAAATCACGAAACTATCAACACTGATTTTCATTTCATCATAGGGGAATTCTGTTATATTAAACTATAATAAAATAAGTATACAAAATCAGGTTCGGGTCTTACAGGCGGTGCCTGCTCGTATGGCGGGACGTGGCGCAACTTGCGTGTATGGGCACACCGATGACCGATTTGGAGTCCAAACGGACTCGGAATTGCACGAGACTTGACCCGTTGAAATCGTATCAGTGAGCGTGATGTTGCGTGGGAGCGTGATGCTCTGCGACATGGGAGCGAGTTGCCCTGCAACGCGGGAGCTTGATGCTCAGCAGAGCCGGAGCGGTATGCCCTACAACGTAGGAGCATAATGCTCTGCAACGTGGTAGAGGGATGCCCTGCAGTGTGGGAGCGTGATGCTATGCAACTCGAGAGCGAGGTGTCGTGCAGCGCGGGAGCTTGATGCTCAGGAGCGCGGGAGCGGGATGCCCTGCATCGTGGGAGTGTAATGCTCTACAACGCTGGAACGAGATTCCTTGCAACGTGGGAGCGTGATGATTTGCAATGCGGGAGCATGATATTCTACTTTATAGACGAGTTGCGCTTCCTGAAGTTGGGGAGCCTGCTGCTTGGTGTTAGAGATCGGGTTCGTGACTTTAGCCGTCAGAGTTTTACTTCTGAAGGTCTGTATTTTTAACGAAGTTAAAAGTAGTTAGGGTATTGTAGATAACCAAAGCATAAATGTGTGCGTATGTTTAGTTTCACGACCTATTACATCAAACCGAAAACTGAAAAAAAATTGAAGTTGTTGATAAGTGAGGCGCAAACTTTGCGCATTTTACTAGGTGATAGCCTCTTTGCCCGGGGTCTCCGACTTATCCACGTCGGGGTACAACGTTATTCCGTGTTGGGTTATCATCCTGTGGCGCGCTAGATCGGGTCCTGGTTCAGTAAGAATCTTCCGAGAAAACCTTGTTGGGTGAGGCGCTCGATCTCCATCTTCAACCTGTGACAGTCTTCCGTGCTATGGCCGTGTCCGCGATGGAAGTCACGGTATTGTGACCAATTTCCCCTTCTTGGTGCGAGCGGCTCGGGCCTACGAAGGGCGTCGCTATTACGGATGGCAAGAAGCACATTGGTTCGAGTGGTGTTTGTGGGGGGGGGGGGGGGGGGGGGGGGGTAATCCTGGTGTTGATGTGGGCCTCGATCTCGGCGGGGTTTGTCGTGGCGCACATCGTTCTTCTTGTGAACTGGCAACGACGATGAACCCTGCTCTCGCTGCCTCTTTGAATTCCTCTCGAACTGTTGGAGGTGCTCTTCAATTGCTTCATCAGCTGCAATCTGGGCCTCGATCCGATGAACAAGATTGGGATAACTGAGCACGGTCTCTCCCATTAGAGCGGAGTAAAAGTCATCAGGGCGGAGCCTTCAGAGAAAAACTCCTTGTAGAAGCTCATGATCTACTTCTGGGGTTTGTCGCGCCTCATTAGTGAAGCAACGAAGAAAAAAAAATCCTTGAGGGCCTCTCCATCGTTCTGCCATATTCCTGAAAGGTGGGAGGGGTCCCAAATGATCTTGCGGTTTGCGATGAATTGATCTGTGAATTGTCGAGCCAGTTCTGCAAAGTTGTTGATGACTCCTTCTCTAAGAGAGTGAAACTAGGTTCGCGCTTGCCCTCTCAGTGTTGCCGGCAACACTTGGCACAACAACTGATCTGGGGTGTTGTAGATCCTCATGATGGTGGTGAAGTGGTTGACGTGTTCCAACGGATCGTCCATTCCGTCAAACATCCCGATGTTCAGGAGCTTAAAGCCGTGCGAGATCGAATGCGCCAGGACCTCGGGTGTTAATGGCGAGCCGTGATGGAGTGGGCGGTGGACAAAGGCGGCCCGTCGTCCGACTTGTCTGTATTCTTCGGGGATTACGCCGCGAATTTCTACGCGAGTGAGCCTTCCAATTGCATGCTCGAAGACTGTCGCTTCCGGGTGGTGGTGGTGATGAGCTTCAGGTTCTCCGGCATGACGGACTGGGCGAGTTGAGCTAGCCACGTTGGAGAACTCTTCTTCTGGTATGTGGTGCTCGTGAGCAAAGCGCTCGGGCGGAGCACGATCTGGAGTTGGCGGAGGCAGGTTGCCTTACTCGGGGGGGGGGGGGGGGGGGGGGGATTAGGAGCTCGTGGCGCTCCTCTGTTCCTTAGGAGCTCAAACATCTCAGTTTAGTGCTCTTCCATCTGGCGCATGCGTCCCTCCAATACCATAATGGGTGCCTTCACGTTGTCTCCCGCGAGAGGCCCGTTGAGGAGCGAGTGGGAGGAAGCTGGGTCGACGCGCCCATAGGGACCAATCCTTCAGTAGTGCTGGTAGGTCTTCATGCCATTGTTACTTGTCACGAGTATCGTTGTGTTGTGGATACTGTCTTTAGAGTCTTTGTATAGTTTGGGGAACACTTTCCCACATACGCCGTCAAACTGTTGCGGGGCGCTCGACGCTCTCGTTAGACTGGTCTAATTGAACCGTCTCAGCTCTAGAGTGAGCCGAGCGCGCAATCAGTTAAAGTAAAGCGAGACAACATACAAGAAAACTTTTTACGTGGAAAACCCGTAAATGGTGAAAAACCACGGGGTCAGATCCATGCCGACCAAATTCACTATATTTTTTTATTGTTACAAATCTTACAATGCAAGAGAATGGCAGACCACCGCTCGTTGCTACGGATGTGGAGAAGAATGAGAGATAGAATTCTCTAAGAGTGGAAAGATCTCCAAGAGTCAGAGTGAGATCTTCGAGTAGACTTCGAAGGAAATCTTCTAAGGCCGAAGGAGATCTTCGAACGCCAAATGGGAACTCTGAAGGATCTTCGAATGAGCTCTCTCAGATGCTCAAGGCATGTGTTGAAACCGATTTATCGGTCTCTTGTGGAGCTCGGTCCCTCAACGAGTTGAGGGGCAGCTAGCACTTACCGGCTCCCCGGAAGGAACGGACCGGTGACTCGAAACTAGACACAAACCCTTGGTCGCAGTGAGGAGGTCCCACCACACACCCGGAAGATCTTAGAGCGCTTTTTCTCCCAAGCCAAAGCTGAGACTGAGCACCTTGGAGAGCCTGAGAGCTAAACCAAGAAACCTAGTGAGGAAGAAGCTCAGAATACTGAGATTGGAGTCCTCTCCAAAGGTGCCCTTCAAGGCTTATTTATAGTTTTTTACTCACGGTCTGCCAATAGCGAGATTCCGCCTTACACTTTTACTATACGCAGTCCAAAATGGTCTGCCAGCAGCCAAACTCCGCTGTTCTGAGGGGCTATTGACAGCCCGCGAAGGGTATCCAGGTAAAGACACCCGTGGACCCTTGCTAGGCTTGCCACCGATCAGGCCCCCTTAGCTTGGCTCGCTCGCTCGCCTGCGAGCAGCCCCTGCGAGGTCGGCTCGCCTACCTTCCTGCCGGCGTACCGCTGAGACCCGACTCGCCCGGCTCGCCCGCCTTCCTGCGAGCGGTCGCGAAGTTCCAACTCGCCCGATTCGCCTAGCCTATTTCTATTGATCCTGGTTTACTTGGCCTCTGCTCCCCTCCTGGCGAATACCGGGGTTGTACAGCCAGGTCCCTTGAAATGAATGTTCTGAGCTCCTTTTATAGCCTTGGGCAGGGGTAGCCCGATGATTTTGCCGTCGTAACCACCGTAACCACCTGACGAGCGAATCACGTTCGCCGATTTGGAGCACACTGATCGCCATTTTTCGGATATTCCAGACTTGCCCCCCGGTCAGTTCGGGCAATTTCGTTGATGACAATAACAATAACAAACAAGACTTGCAATCTGGGACATCAAGAAGGTTAATTGTCGTGCGCATCGCGAACGTGGAGGCGGTCTGAGCGCGCGGTGAGCACGGAGGCGTTCTGCATGCGTCGTGCAAGTAGAGGTGTTCTGAGCGCACCGCGAACATGAAGATGTTCGGCGCGTGCCGTGAACTTGGAGGCCTTCGACGCGCATCGTGAACTTGGACGCGTTCGTCGCGCGTCGTGAACTTGGACACATTCGTCGCGCTTCGTGAACTTGGACGCGTTCGTCACGCGTCGTGAACTTGGACTTAGGAGGTGGACGCATCGTGAGGGCGGAGGGGTGATGAGGGTACGACTCTGAGGGACTTCAAGAGGCGCTAAGAACGACTGTTTCAATTTCCCGCAGTTGGTAGTTATATTTCAACATCCCGCCGACAAAGTGGGTCCCGCTAGGGGAAAATTTTTTGGTACCTCAAACGTACCGCAATGGCGTGCGTAATATAAATAGCCTTAAATTTTCCGGGCCCACCTTCACAGATGTTTCAAATTTCAAATTAACTCTCCAGCTCTCCTCTCACCCCGACGACTCCCCGACCTAAACCCCCGGCGACGATCGTAACGGAACAGGAAAACCCCCAGATAATCCCAGCGGCGAACATCGCAACGATCCAGGGGCTAGTGAAGTCGGTGAACAGTGCGAACACATTTTGGCATTCTCCCCTTCTTCTTCCTAAACGAAACGACGACTGCAATCAACCTTCTTCCTAACGACGGCACGTATTCTGCGGTGCAATCAAATTTTTCCTCTTTGCTTTTTGTTTACATAGACATTATACTGTCGGAGAAGCCTAGGGTTTATGCAATAAATTTTTTTGTGTTCGAGATTTTTATATCCGACCGGATATCCTTTACTTTTAGGGTTTAGGGTAGGAATAATCCTGCCGGATTATTTTCAGTGGACATTAGATATTCAGCTGTTCTTTTAGGTTTAGATAGCTGCTATCCGACCGGATATGACTGTTTTTTTTAGGGTTCAGATAGTTGCTATCCGACCGGATATTCTCTACATTAGGCTTTTGAATGTGTGAATCAAAATTTTATGATTTTTCTTAGTTTATTCCTTGCTCTTATTTAATTTCTTACTCGAACAGATGGCTGGTACATATCTGAATACAAGGTGTTCTATTTCTACCTTCAAGAAATATGCCGAGCCCCTTATAGAAGTCCTTTCAGAGAACTCCTTAGACCATCTCCGGGAAGTAGGGCTGCTACAGCTATTCTCAATGCCGGATGTTCCTCAAAACATCCCTATACTGTACAGGCTTTTGAGACTGTATAGGCCTGATAAGGCAGCCTTTCTTCTGGGTCAATATTACATTAAATTTACAGTGAATGAAGTATCTCTTATTTTAGGGCTACCCAATTGGGGAGTCGACTTCCATTTTCATAGAACTCATTTCTCTCAGGTGAAACAAAGCGACATAGTCGCTGAGTTGACCCTTCTAGCTAATGAAGCAGATTCTGAAGAAGTGGAGAAGAGAAGGGTGGATGCCCTTGTCAAATATGCAGTAGCTAAATTTTTTTTCCCACTGAAGTCCCTAGGAATTCCCGAATGTCTTCACCAAATTGGTGGATTGGAGGACTTCCGGAGATATAATTGGGCAAAGGCTATCCACGGATTCCTCAATGCACAGCTGGACCCCCTACATAAATTGAGCTGCAAAAGGGAAGAACCTTCAAGCTTAGGCTACCTTGAAGGTTGTTCTATTATTTTGGTGGTAAGTAATTTTGTTTGTCTTAAAGTTCATGTTCATTTAAAAATAAATTTAAACTAACTTAACCTTTTCATTTAGGTTTGGCTGTTTGAGCACAGTAACCTACAAGTCCCTCAAGATGCATTGGCGAGACCCCGGATATGTCGGTGGTCTGCAAAGGCCAGCTTCAGCTACAAGTTTTGTGCACAGCTATCATCGAGGTTGTGGCCGAAGAAGGAGGTTAGCTCTATTTAATACCATTTTTTCATATGCCTTTTTGGGTGAAATGTAGATTGTAGATTTGTATATTTTTTGTAGAATTGTTGGTTCTAGAATTTTAGACTGTTGATTGTGTATTTGTTTACTTTTTTTAAATTGTAGATTTCTACCAGTTTTTTGAATATTTCCGAGGAGGAGCAAAACCTTCTAGGACATGATGAGGTAGAGTCCTCATTTGAGGCAACTAAGGGGGAAAAAAGAAAGAGAAGTGGAGAGAAGGAGGAATCAAAAAAAGAGAAGAAAGTTTGGCAGGCTTCTCAAAATGACTTTTCAACCTTGCGTTTGATAATCCTTTTGGTCGAACAGCCGTCGGATTCTCTACATGCCCTTTTCCTTCCTTGTCATCAGCAACCGAACATTTTCTCATTGTTGCATCCCTCTCAACCATTTCGGAGGTCGTCCGTCCCAACTCAGTCATAACATTTATTACATGCTCCTTCGCAGGGGTACAATTCTCAACATTTCTTGCCAACTCATATGCAAAACGCATTAGATGACTTCTAAACAGTACATTCGAATCCAACACAGTCGGGCATGGTCTCTTTGAAAAGTACAAATCCTGTTTGGTCGTGCGACTAAACCTTTTAATCATGTACTTAGGGTTAATATGCTTCAATTTTTTTGAAATGTACACCTTTAGGATATGTTGACATAGCATCCCCTTTGTTTCAAATCCTTTGCATGAACACTCTGCATCGAAGGTGGTTGGATCAAGCTTGACAATCCATTTTTTATCATGTTCTGCCCCATCACAATGCCTAGTAACAAATATAACCTCATTTTCATTGTTTTGGATCTCCGATATGATGCTCACACTGATTGCACCTTCAATATATATTTTTTCAAAGATAGAGAACATCTTTCTTGTGTATATTTTTGAAGCTTGTTTAACATGCAAACAGTTTTTAAACTTTAGAGTAATGTTACCTTCCTTGCATTTGAAGTCCTCTTCTTGTTCCGATCGTCGCCAAGATGAAACTAGCTTTTCCATCCCATTAAAGCAATCAACTAATGAACTTGTGGCTTTTGAACGTCCATGCAAACCGTTGTTGGCGGATTCACTTCTTTGGGTGGATAATATACCCAAGTCTAAGATATCCTTATTAAAGGCTGTTGACCACTTACTTCTAAATTTGTGTAGATCCTCCAACCACCTGTTATTCTCCAAGTGTCCCTTTGAAATCATTGCATTTCAATGAGCATCGAACTCACCCTCCGAATCACATTTGCTCATACAATGATAAAATAAGGATCGTATACTCTTGTCATGGTTGAAGGTTGGCACCTTAGACGGGGCTTTTTTGGAAATATGCCACTGACACAGCCTGTGATGACTACTGCTGAAAACTCTAGCAATCGCAACCGCCATGGCTTGATCTTGATCTGTGAATATTGTTGTTGGTTGCTTCCCGCCAACAAATCTCAAAAACGTCTCAAATACCCAGCAAAAAGATTCAATTGTCTCCGCGGCTATAAAGGCCCCACCAACTAACACATTTTGTCAATGATGATTCACCGCGATGAAAGGAGCACAAGCTAAGTTATATTTATTAAGGCGATAGGTTGTATCAAAAATAATCACATCGCCAAAACTGTCGTAGTCAATTTTACTACGACCGTCTATCCAAAAAAAACTTGTAAGCCTATTAAACTCATCGGTTTGGACATCAAAAGAAAACAAACTATCTTCCATTTGTCTATCCTTAAATAGTTTCAACAAACTATTCGAGTCGCCGGCTTCTATAAGTGCGGCTCTTTCTCGCTGAACATAGTTGTACGCATCGCTTTTTGAAAATCCAACGTTTTCAAAATCACCCCCCTCCCCGGCAATAAACTTGTACGCATCAGACGTTCTTATGCCTACTCCAGTTAAATTCTTCAGAAGACTGCCTTGATCATCGGATACTTTCCGGTTAGACCGCAACAAATGAATATCCTTTTCCAAAACCAAAGGATGATTGTGCTCTTCAACAAATTTGGTTACTTTCCAATTCTTTCCCTCTACATCTGCGGTGAACTGTATGCATGCCTTACATCCAGTGTGAGTATCTAGTTTGTGATATTTCTTTGAACCTTCGGCACCTTGCACGGTTGGAAGGGAGCGCTTCAAACCAGCTTTGGAACACGAGTACTCTCTAATCTTTATAATCTGAGTATGTGTCCAGTACCAAATATGTTGCTTACGAATGCTAAAACCAACACGGTGAGCGTAATCGCAATATAACTTGTAGGCATCTACCTCTGAATGCACTGTTGGGAAAACAACAGCGGAGTTTGCCTACATGAAAAAATCAAAAAAATTAAACATGAACATGCGGTTTTCTGTCTGCAGGAAATCCATGGAAGATGTGATTAAATCCGGTCGGACGCTGCATATTCCCTAGTAAATCCGATCGGAAGACACTCAGAGTTCACAAAAAAACTGACTATACCCGGTCGGACGAAATAAATTACCTGCTGCGGGAGCTCTTCAGAAATTACCTGCTCCTCATGTTGCGGGAGCTCTTCAGAAATTACCTGCTCCTCCACTTGCGTGCGGGAGCTCTTCAGAAATTACCTGCTCCTCCACTTGCGGGAGCTCGGGTTCGGAAATTTCAGGACTGGAAAACATGATTCTTCGAAGAGCTCGGGTTTAGAATTTTGAGCTCGCCGGATTCGTGGTCGGGAAGGAAATGCGTCAAGGTCCTAGAAAGTTAAGGAGGGTCCAGGTTCAGAAGTCGCCGGAAGGGAGGGAAATGCGGGCCAAGAGGCTTCCGTCGAGGAGTTGGAAGGTTAGCGGGAATAGCCGGAAGGGAGGGAAATGCGAAATTTTGCCTTTTCAAGGGAAATGAAGGTGGGCCCGATTCCTTTGAGGGTATTTATATGACGCACGGGATTGCGGTATGTTTGAGATACAAAAAAATTTTCCCCCGCTAGAAAGCTTTCTCAATCTTTTTAACGGTTGGTCATGATTTGCAGAACAAAAAACGGTCGGTCATGACGAGCCTTTGCGTTAAGGTGGTCCTGTAATTAATAAGCAAATAATTCATGCCGACAAAGTGCCACGTTCTGGCGGGCCATTTGCTCTTTTTCCTGTACCTTGATACGAGCAAAGTAGACAATTATTGAGACTAGCATCCGATGCCCTTTGGGGCTTTGGCTATCATGGCTGCTAATAGTTCAATAGAATATGTTAGTTATATTTAATCAAATAATTTACTTTATATAATATTTTTAATTATATTTTAATATCTTAAATGTATTATTATTATTTCTTTGGTTATATCTATTATTGCATCATATATTTGTAATAAAAAACTCTTAAGAGAGAGAAAAAGAGATAAAGTTAAAAAAAACGGCTATTTTAATGAATCTTCTAATATATAATATAAATGAAAGACAAATGCATGTATCAATGTATCATGGTTATATTGATTAGAATCTATACATTTAAAAATCTAATATCAATTGGTTGGAGGTGGAGAGGCTCGTGAATATTACAATATCGATATTAAATGCACGAGATTGCTTACAAATATCACAATATTATTGTGGATGACTTTTGCCTTCTTCTAGAAACAATTTTATATTGCTTAATTAGTTCATTAGGTTTAAATGATATTTGAGTTATGCTTTAATTCGTGGTGTTTTGGAAGGTTAAATTGTAAATTATTATTATTTCAATATGAAGAGAGGCTCATCAAATCAAGGTGAAGGAGTAAACGACTTCTTCAAAGCTCTCATCCTTACAAAGAATGGCAAAAAAGAGCAATGAATAATATACAAAGAAGCCTTAACAATTTTTTTGATCATTTATGATGGTATCTATTTTTTGGGGCAAAAATGGAAGATGACTTTAGATTGTTAGCAAAGGTCTCATCTTGTCCGCTCCACAATATTTTCTATTCACGCGCTTTTAATGACAACAACAATTTTCGAAATTTTGACATGTTTATCTTTGCAGAATATTGACTCTCCTTGATCATGTAATTTCAAATTTTATAAAATATTTTTTTGCTTTCCTAAATATTGACTATTTTTGTGTTGCATTGTTTTTTATTACGTTTTGATATTTTTTATGTTTAATCCTCATCCTCTTAACTCATTTGTTGAAGTTTTCTTAAAAGCTATAATTTTCTTATATTATCAGGCGAGGTGTTTCACATTTCTCAAAATTTATACATATTATAACTAACCGCTTAACAACACCCTAACGAGATCAACAACTTGGATATTCGGATGATTTATTGATGTGAATGATTTTCAAGTATCATATCTTAGTAGCTAGTCATCGTCATAGGATGACCCAATGGCTACACTTGCATTCGTCCATTAGAGTTTTATTATGAAATGCTCACACCATGTCCATCACCTTATCCTTCATGAGAGACATTGCTAAAATCACATATCAGCTTTCGTCTTCTACAATATATTAATCATTTTGAACACCACACATTAATAAATAAGATCATTAATGCTAAAGAAAATGAAACATGTTTAGCACTATTCAAAGAAACTATAATGAAAATACAAATCAATCTATATTCATCGAGTAGATAATCACAACAAAATGCATCAAATAGAATGCAATTTCCCTCATGTCCAGATTCGTGGACTGGTTTGTTCTCCTCTTTGATGCATGTGAGCAATTTCCTTCTCTAACCTTCGATTTTGCTAGAAATCGCACACTGAATTCGAATATCTCGATGAGATATTTCAAACTTGGAATCCTCTTCCGAAAGTCTCTTTAATCAAAAGAAAATGGGTTTTCTTCCACTGGCTTTTTCAAATCCTCGTTCGCTTTTCTCAACCTCTTGATGTGCACGTTCAAGATCGTCTGCGATTACTACCCCGGACGCCTCCACAAAGCCTTCGTCGTCGATCCTCTACCCCTCCTCCACTATCTATGGAAAGCACTATCTTCGCTGTGGGTCAAATTCATTACTTCTTTTTATTTCTAAATAGCCGTGTTGATCGGAGTTCTTGTTGATTAACATGTAATAATTCAAACAATACATACGAATCTATTGTTCAAATACCTAGAAGAGTAAAATTTTAGTCCAGTTATCTAATTCTCAGGGAATGAATTTTTCTACAAATTTTTATCAAACTAACATTTTATTTTTTTCAGAATACAAAAAAATTATAGGTCTGCACCTAACAAATTAGTCGCAACTTAAATTTTATTAATTTACACGTAAGCTAAAAATTGATTTGTATTTATAAATACTCTTAAAATAATATTAATTTACAATGGGGGCGGCGTGGCGGTCAGATTTCCACTCATAAATCACGATATCCACTTATCTAGTTCTATTCCCGACTATTTTAAATCACGTCCGTCCTTCTAAACTCATCATCGTATCCTCACACTATAAATATCACTCCCGATCAGCTCCAAACCATATATCATCAAACCTTCTTCGAAAATTTTAACACCCTAATCCAATGGCTGAGGAGAAGCACCACCATGGACACCACCTCTTTGGCCGCCACAAGGAGGATGAGAGGCCCTCCGACGAAGTCAACTACCCCTCCGGCGGCGGCGACGGCTACGGTCAAAAAAAGAACGATTACAGCACCGGCAGCGACGGCTACGGTCAAAAGAACGATTACAGCACCGGCGGCGACGGCTACGGTCAAAAGAACGATTACAGCACCGGCGGCGACGGCTACGGTCGAAAGAACGATTACAGTACCGGCGGCGACGGCTACGGTCAAAAGAACGATTACAGCACCGGCGGCGACGGCTACGGTCAAAAGACTGATTACAGCGCCGGCGACGATTACAGCCAGAAAGCCACGTATGGCGGCGCAGGTGGTTACTCCGACAGCACCGGTTATGGAGGCGGCGGAGGTTACTCCGAGAAAACCGGATATGGCGGCGGTGAAGATTATTCTAGGAAGGAGGAGAGTACGGTTGACTATGAGAAGGAGACGAAGGAGCACAAGCGCAAGGAACACTTGGGCGAGGCAGGGGCCCTCGCCGCCGGTGCCTTTGCTCTGGTATATACTTTTTTAATACTATTTTAATACTTTTTAAATACTATTTAAATACTTTTTTATATTTGTAAAATGTATTTATATTAATCTTCTGAGCAAACGTGATCTCCAATACTGGGGAGATTCTTGCGTCCGAAATCCCTATCCGGAATTACTGATTGCGTGCCGCGTAGAACATCGAACGGAAAAATCTATCGGGATTAGCGAACCCGTTCACGCAGGGGAGCAAAGAAGGAATCGGACTCCGGAGATCGGATTCAAAAATTCCGCACAATACTGGGCGTGACCGGTCCAAAAGGAGTCCGGGGGTGGTGCAGTGCAGCGAATGCACTGCACCGTGCAGTGCAGCGAATCGGACGGTTGGCGTGCGCGAGATGAGCTTTGCGAGCGCGAGATGAGCTTTGCGCCGCGATTCGTGCATGCTTTCAGATGAGTGCGCTGTGATGCATCTCAGCGCACTCGCAACTCAGCGCAACCGCTTGATTGCACTGCAAGTCTGCACGGTGCAGTGCATTCGCTGCACTGCACCACCCCCGGCCCCGGACCCGTCCAAAAGGGGCTCTATAGAAGTCCCTGATTTCCGACATTTGACGGGGGCGGCAACAATCTGCCAGCAATGCAAATTATGGATGCGTTCTTATATTTAAGATGTAAAATATATCAAATTAGGAGCTGGAAAATTATAAATATAACTAATTTTATGTACTTAGGTGAATGAATCACCCATAAAACTACATGGTATCATTAAATAACAAAAACTTGGCGCGGCGCGTGGGCTCCGGTGCGGCGGCAACAGAGGCCACCCAAACAGAGTGAACTATGCGGTATATAGCGTTTGGGCTACTCCGCCACAACGGAAAAGCCCTCCGTTCGGACTGGAGCCGCCAGCCCGACGTTGCAGTCGGCCTCCTTTCCACCTACTTGGGAGAAGATAGGCCAATTAATGACAAGAAAAGAAAAGCAGAGAAGGAAAAAACAATGACATTATGGACAAACATACAACCCGATTCTAGTGGAAGCATCGAGATAATTCATTTTAAGATATTTTATTTGCGTGGGCGAAGTATTAATTCATTTGAAGATAAAAAAAATATTGAAAAAAATATTAATATTATATTAATATAATTTTTTACATTTTTTTTTATTTTTAATGATATTGTTGTACAATAAAATATTACTAAAAATACAATAAAGTCAAGAATCACTGTGCAAATCCTAATTTATTAAAGATTTTTTAAATAGATATTATATATAATATATGTAACCCTGAAAAATATTTTTTATGGTATTTTTTTAGTGATTTTTTAAATCTAATGTGGGCATATATATAGATAATTTTTGGAGGGCTGTAATAACAAATTACTAAAAATAGTAATATTATAAGAAAAAATGAGTAGCTTACCACTGAATGCACACTACATGACTACATGGTTAATTAATGACAATTGTATTATTTCATATTATCTATTATATATGGCTCTGTTTGGCATGACTTTTTTGTTCCGATAAATTTATACAAAAACGACACCATCATAGCATATATGTTTGGCACGACAAAAATTACTACCACGCCACCAAGTAAAGAAAACTAGTTTTGAACATTAAAGTGGATGAAGTTCGTTAATTGTGATCAGGCGTTCATGAATAACACTTCATAACCACCGCTTTCATGACCGCCGCCGGCCCGCCACCATGTCAAACGGAGCCTATATCGAGAGAGGATGCTTTTGTGTTATTTTACACTTTTCATTTTTCTCCTTTTCTCGTCTCATTTTAATATAAAATTGTTCTCTTAACTTATTAATTTATAATTCTAATGGTCCATCCATCTAATATGTGAAATTCCTTATAAATCATTGTTTATATTATATATATATATATATATAATTGTAACTTCAAGATTTATATTATGAATATAAGAAAATAGCTCAATATTTTTTCACTGCTCATCAAGTTTTAGTTTTGATTTTTAAAGGATTTAGTTCTTGTATTCATTTGAGAATTTAGGAGATGAATATCTTAAAGCAATTAATTTTTAGTCATTTTTATTTTTGGTGTTCAAATTATTTTTTATTGGTTGATACTAATTAGAGAAATACTATAATTCGTAAAATTTAATAACAGTACGAGAAGCATGAGTCTAAGAAGGATCCAGAGCACGCCCATAGGCACAAGATAGAAGAGGAGATCGCGGCAGCAGCAGGAGTGGGTGCAGGGGGATACGTGTTCCATGAACATCATGAAAAGAAGGAGGCCAAGGAGAATGAAGAAGAGGCTGAAGGAAAGAAGAAACACCACTTCTTTTAAGATATAAAAGAAGTGGATCCAGAGTTATTTTAATGCCTAATATGCGTGTTTGTTTATGTTTATGTATTTTTATGAGCACATGCTATTTAAAATCTTGTTGAAGTTATATTTTTCTTATTTCTATTGTCTTGTAAATAAGAACCCAATTTTATGGGGCTAGCTTGCTTTCCTACATAATAACACGAAATGTGTGTGTGTGTGTGTGTGTGTGTGTGTGTGTGTGTGTGTGTGTGTGTGTGTGTGTGTGTGTGTGTGTGTGTTGAACATGTTCTTGTATCATAATTGTTTTTAGTGACTAGTTACTTTCTCCTTATTTATAAATGGTATGTGGGAGTTTGTGGTGTTTGTTCAACCATTTGCTATTTGGTTGACACGTGGATGGATAAGATTTAAATGTGGTGGATTTGTGTTATGAGTAGATTTCACTTGTTATTTTTACATGTTAATTATATTGTGTAATCATGCAAACATGAAATCACATGAAACATTTTGTATGTTTCTTAACTATTACTTTTTCCTCAAACTCATGTGGATCTGTGTTTACAACTTAATGATAGTGCGGATGTCTGGCGAATAAATTACAGATTTGAATCCTTCACAGGAGGTTGAAAACTTTTGTTGAGGTGGTGCTCCTCCCTAGTGTTTGTGATCAAGGAATGGATGGGTTTGGTTAAGTCTTTGTTTCTCTTTGTAAGACTATGAGCTAGGTATGTTGATGATACTCCATTTTCAGGCAATCGACCGATAGGCTTGGTCTTAACTATAAAATTTCGTGTGCTATACGATATTCCCCATCTCGAGACATTTTATCTCAAAAGAAAATATATATATATTTGTATGAATTAATTTAGATACTTTCTGTGCATAATGATCTCTTTTAACCATTCACATTGACACTAAACTGGGTTATTTGAAATTTTGGCTTATGAGTTATGCTCCTATGCTAATTAATGTTGCAGGATTAACTAGTGAAATTAATTGTTGCTTGAATATAGGTTGGTAAAGTGTGACGATCCAGGAATTACCCTGACTTCGCGCAGGACTAATTCCTGGTTTCCTGGGCTTGACCTGGCACCGTCACCGGGCTGCAGCCCAAGCACCCAACCCCTCTCTGGCCTACTTCCGGGCACAGCGGGTTGTTGGGGGTCGCTGCCCCCCCCCCCCCCCCCCCCCCCCCCCCCCCCCCCCCCCTTTGATGAGTAAACTTCATAGTTCAGCGTGCACTACGGGAACTTCCCAGGAGGTCACCCATCCCAAAATTTCTCTAGCCTGAACACACTTAACTATGAAGTTCTTTCACTTCACATCACCAAGATTAGGAGGTAATTCTTAATTTAGTATTTTGATTAGTATTAATTTTAAATAATTAATAAAAAAAAATCAATGCCATTCAATGAAATGATATTAATTCTTGAAGGTATTGACAGATTCTTCCAATTTTAAAATGGGTAGAACATGTGCCACCAAGATTTAAATTAGACTAAAAAAATTAGGATTATTTACTTGTCACAAATCATTTTTAGGTTCGCGTAAATTAAATTGGTGGAGGAGAAGCCTAGCTAGGTCAAAGAACGATGGTCCGTTCGGCACGGTGGTAGCGGCCGTGAACGCCGCGGTTACAAAATTGTCGTTCGTGAACACCCGAACTCACCTAAGAAACTTCATCCATTTTTATATTTAAAATTAGTTTTTTTCCTTTGTGGCGGTCATAAACATTGTTATGTGATCAAACACATATTTCATGACGGTGGTGTTTTGATCCAAACTGACCGGAGAAAAAATGTTGCGCCAAACAGATAACAGTTCGTAACCGCCGCATTCACTACCGCCAGAGTGCCAAACAGACCAAATATTTAATTAAAATTATATATATACTTATAACTTGTTGTGAAATCGGATCGAGTTAAGCCGCGGTAGCGCAACGGAATTTCACGAATGAGCAAGAACCAGTATCGCGCAAAATAAAATACGGAACGAGATTCTAGCATACACAGACGACACAAAAGATTACGTGGTTCGGAGTATGGGACTCCTACTCCACGGGGAGAGCGTGCCGAAAGATCCACTATAAATATGAGAGTTACAAGATACAATAGTGAGACAAAAGATATAACGTGGTGCGTCCAGTAGAATCTGCCCCCAAACTGCACTGGTACCTATCGCGAGCGATACCGATATCGCTGAGCGATGTCTCGCACTGCCACCGGGCCCAAGACCCGTCGCCGCTGCTTCCGCACTCCTGGACCACCGCCCTGCTGCCGCCGCTCTCACCGGAACAAAGTTCCGCGGCTGTCACCGGCCTGGATCACACTGAGGGCCTCCGCCGCTGTTGAAGAACTCCTGGAGCCACCGCTACCGCCGCCCGCTGCTTCCACCTGAAACAGCCCGAAAAGCTCCCTTGGCCTGAGGCCGCCTGTCGCCGCTGGACAGAGCCGCCACCTCCTTGCCGCCGAGCTACTGGCGCCGCTGCTGCCGCTCACCTCTCTCAACTGCCTCCTCCCTCCTGCGGAATTTGCTTGGCGTATCATAAACCGGATGGGGCAATCCTCATATATATAGGCAGAAGATATCAACCCCATTAAAGGAGATATCAATTTAATTAGGGGAGTGCCATAATTAGGCTCGGCCAAATAGGAAAGGCCACCCGGCTAAATAAGGAGATTTAGAATCCCCCCTAATTAATATTCCTATAATAGGACCCCTCGTAATAAGAAACAATGGTCTCCCATGGATCGATGAGGTGGCATGATCTCAACGATCCGAGCACACGGATTAGTGAGGTGTCACAAATCCAACAAACTCCACCTTGACACCTCACCCGAACGTAACTCCACCTTCAACTTAAATCTCCACTACCGGCGACTACGAGCCCCCTCTCCCTGGGGCCTGACCGCGATCAACGCGCATCATAATGAGTCAAGTCAAGACCGCTCTTGAACTTGACTCCAGTCACTGGACTTCCTCGCAAGTCCGTACTAATATCCCTCCAGGATATCTCCCGCAACTTCCTGCCTCCACCTCTACCGAACTCCCTCAACTCCCGGTGGCGCACCCCGACGAGCTTCGCCCTTGCCCTATAGACCGAGTATTTTGCAAGACGACTCGCACTCAACCTCTCACTGTGCGACTCCTGTGAAGAATTTTGAAGTCGGAAGAACACGTCAACCAACAGGAGAATAAGGACACCAAAGATGAACACAAGCTTTCACAATACTAATTTTGGTAGCTAGTTACAACTGAACACGGCTGAATACAAGTTGCATCCAACTTGAATTACAACAGCCAATAGAAGGTAAGAACTTGGTCACGGACAAGGTCCGCTTCTCCTCCGAAGCACACCGCGCAGGTGATACTCGCTCCAATACTCGCTCCTCGCTACAGAAGCTCGCTCCTCGCTACTCGCAAGCTCGCTGCTCGCACTCCAAGCTTCTCGCGTACTCTCCACGCGTCGCTTCCTCTAATACTCGCTAGCGCGAGCGCTATCACTAGCGTCGGGCGCTATCTCCCGAGTAGGTACTCGCACTCCTAGCTACTCGCAAGCTCGCTGCTCGCCTCTTCGCCTCTTGTCGCTACCGCGCACGCTGGCACTAGCGCCGGCGGTATCTCCACTGCTCGCTACTCGCTCAAGGGAGCTGGCCGAACTTACTCCAAGTCCGATGCTCGCATGCCGAACTTACTCCAAGTCCGATGCTCGCCTGGTGGCGCTCTGGTATCTCTAACTCGCTCAAAGTTGATGATACTCGCCAGATCCAGAATCGATGCTCTTTAGAGGGTGGTACCCCTCTATTTATAGGCAAAACAAGGGGGTGGCGAGTAGGAGCTAGCGCTGGCGCTAGCTCACTTCAAATCTAACACTCCCCCTTGAAGTGAGCTCCGAGAACAACTCCAAGCAACGAGCGAAGCCTCCGGAACGGCCCCGCAGATAGGGGCTTCGTGAATATATCCGCAAGATTGTCTTCACTCCGCACATGCTCCACAACGATCAAGCCACCCAGCACCTTCTCTCTGATGAAGTGATGCTCGATCTCAATGTGCTTGGTTCTTACATGACAAACTGGAATGGTTACCAGTTTCAATGCACTCTCATTGTCCCCGCGTAGCACAGTAGGTCCGCTGACCTCCTCGTCCACATCCTCCACTAGTCTCCTTAGCCAGACACACTCCTGAGCTGCTAAGGACGACGCCTTGTACTCGGCCTCTGTGGTAGAAAGGGAAATAGAGTCCTGCTTCTTGCTACACCACGAGATAGCAGCTGCTCCACACAAGAACACGTAACCTGATGTCGACTTGCAATCATCAGCGTCACCTCCGTAATCTGCATCTGTGTACCCGTGCAGCTTGAAGTCGGACTTCTCTTCATAGGACAACCCCATCTCAAGGGTGCCCTTCACGTACTTCAGTATCCCTTTGGCTGCCTCCAGATGAGGCTTCCGCGGCTCCTGCATATACCAACTAACTCGGCCGACAGCAAAGGCGATGTCCGGCCTCGTGATAGTCAGGTAGATAATACTCCCCATCAGTGCCCGAAAGATCTTCAGATCAGGAAGAATCCTCCCTTCTTCCTTCCGAAGCTTCAGCCCAGCCTCCAGAGGAACGGAACTGCTTTTCCCTTCTTTCATGCCGAATCTTTTGACGATCCTCTCGGCATACGCCCTCTGGGAAACATCCAGCCCGCCTCTTCTCTTCTCAACTTGGAGGCCAAGGAAATGGAGCAGTTCACCAAGATCCTTCATCTCAAATCGTATGGAGAGCTGCTGTCTCAGCGCCGCGACCTCCTCAGGGTTGTTCCCTGTCACGATCATGTCGTCGACGTACAGCAGCACCAGTACGTGAAGATCTCCACTCTTCTTCACGAACATGCTGGAATCTGAGTCTGAGGCATCGTAGCCACAGAACTGCAAGTACTCCGCAATCTTTCCATACCAGGCTCTCGGTGCCTGCTTCAACCCATAGAGGGCCTTCTTCAGCTTGCATACGTGACGCGGCTGAGATTTGGACACGTATCCAGGTGGTTGCACCATGAATATGTCCTTGTCGATCTCCCCATATAGGATTGCGTTCTTCACGTCCAACTGCCATAGCTTCCACCCTCTGCACGCTGCTAGGGCAATGATCGTCCTCACCGACGTCATCTTCGCTACAGGACTAAAGGTCTCCTCGTAGTCCTCTCTGTAGGTTTGAGAGAAGCCTCGAGCGACAAGCCTCGCCTTGTACCGCTCCACTTCTCCATCAGCTCTCTTCTTAACCTTGTACACCCATTTACAGGTGACAGGTTTGATGCCCTCCACCATGGGAACCAGGTCCCATGTCTCAATTTTCTCAAGGGACTCCATCTCCTCGATCATGGCCGCGTCCCACTCCTTGATGCCAGCTGCATCCTCAAAGCAGGCAGGTTCCCTCTCATCGAGTGGTCCTGCGAAGAAGCAGGAAACCAAACTCACGAAGTTCCCCTCCTTATAGCGAGCAGGCGGGACGATGGTCCTCTTCGACCTCCTCAAGGCTTGGTCACTATCTACCACTCCGGTAGACTCCTCTGCTTGAGCTCCTCTCTGAGCTCCTCTCTGAACTCCTCCGGAAGCGGTGCTCTCCCTGCTTCTTGAGTTCGTAGCTCCCCCTGAGCCAGATGCTCCTCCTGAGCCAGATGCTCCTCCTGAGCCAGATGGCGATAGAGCACTTGGAGATAACTCCAACTCCACAGTAGGGTCCTCAGTGACCCACTCCTCTTCCCTGCTAGCTTCTCCACTCTCCGGCAGCTCCACTGAAGAGACTCCATGGTATGAGACCAGTTCGTCAAACACTACATCGCGCGAGACGACGAACTTGTGGGTCTGTGGATCCATGCAGTTCCACCCCTTCTTTTGCTCATCGTAGCCGATGAAGATACACTTCCTCGCTTTCGGCTCCAACTTGGTTCTCTGAGCGTCCGGGACGTGCACGAAGTAGGTAGAACCAAACACCTTCATGTGACCCACATTGGGCTTCTCCCCGAACATGAGCTTGTGTGGAGACATCATCCTGTTAGGACTCAGAGGTAGCCGATTGATCACATGAGTAGCACACGCCATTCCCTCCGCCCATAAGGCCTTGGGAATGCTCTTGGCATGTAGCCAACTCCTGGTAGTCTCCACCAGATGGCGGATCTTCCTCTCTGCCACCCCATTCTGCTGCGGGGTGTGAGCGCAGGAGAGCTCCCGCCGAATGCCGAACCTCCTGCAGAAAGAAGCAAACTCATTGGAGGTAAACTCTCCTCCATTGTCGCTTCTCAGCTTCTTCACTCTGCGGTTCAGCCTCCCCTCCACAAGCTCCTTCCACTCGAGGAACTTGCTGAATACTTCTGATTTCTCTCTCAGAAAGTATACCCACGTATAGCGGGTGTAGTCATCCACCAGAACCAGCGCATACTTATTGCCTCCATAAGTAAGGGTGGCGCACGAACCCATCACGTCAGCATGTACGCACTCAAGAGGTGCCTTACACCTGGTCTCCGACTTGTCAAATGGAAGTCGATGTGACTTTCCATATTGGCATCCGTCGCACACATGGCCGTCGCCGTAGGAAGAGAGATGAGGCAGGCCACTCACTAGGCCCTTTGCCGCCATCATCTTCAGCTTGTCCATCCCCACATGACCCAGCCTCTCATGCCAGATCACAGCGCTGTCGTTTGTCTTCAGCTTGTCCACGTAGGCATTTGCAAACAGAACATACAAATCCTTCACCTTTCTCCCGGTGAGCGTGACGTCAGCATCGACAGACGATAGGTTCTTCAAGAACTTCACCTCCTTCGGTCCAAACAGCACGTGGTATCCAGCATCCACGACGTTAGCCACCGAGAAGAGGTTCTTCTTCATGCCAGGCACGTGATACACACTCTTCAGTGTCACTGACTTCTCTCTACTCCCAAGGGACACCTTCCCTTCTCGCTCCACAGGATGCACCGTATCATCCGCAGTGATGATAGCATCCGTTCCTTCATACGCTTCCAAGGAGTCAAACTTGGACATATCTCCTGTGAGATGATGCCCGCAACCGGAATCCACTATCCAGTCGTTCTCGAGGTTGATGGAGGCTAAGACATCGACTGACGTTGCCGTCATCTCTGCCAGGAAACAATTATCCCCCCTCTCACCGCCCCGGTGACCTCCACCTCTTCCTCCACCTCTCTGGTGATCTCCCTCCTTGTTAGCAGCATGACCGGCCTTCAGATTAGACCGGCAGTCTTTTGCCATATGCCCATACTTTTTACAGGCAAAGCAAAGGGTTCTCACCTTCTCATCGCGCGCAGGGAGGAACTTCCCCCCATCTCCCTGAGAGGACGTTGAAGGTCCATCTCCGGAGTTCTTCTTTCTCTTGTCCCAGGATCTCCTCTTTCCTGAGAACAAGGTCTCGCCATCTCCTCCTGAGATGGATACTCCCGCCATCTGCTTCGCCAAACTCTCCTGTGACGATAGCAGGTTCTCTAGCTCCAGAAGGGAGGGCTGAGTAGCTCCTCCTTGCACGGAAGTAACGAAGGGGACATACTCCATCCTCAAGCCTCGGAGTATGTGCCGCTTCAACTTCGCCTCTGAGATTGGCTCTTCAGGATCCAAGGCCGAGATCTCCCCACATAGGTTTTTCACCTTCAGGAAGAAGGTGGATATCGCCATCTCGCCTTGAGTCGACTTCGCCAACTAATTCTCCAGGAATTGTAGCCGCGCCACATTCTTCTTGTTGAATAACCCATCGAGGGCTATCCAGATCGCAGACGCTGACTTGCAACCTATGATGTGGTCGAACAAGTCAGGTGATATGTCTCTCTTCAAGGTGAACTCCGCATTGGCGTTGGTCTTCCTCCAAGCTCTCACAGCTGGACCATTATCACCGGCAGCTACTACTTCCTCTTGCTCCCCACCACCAACAACCTCCCAGAGATCCTCTCCAAGAAGGTAGCTCTCCATACAAGACATCCACTTCTTGTAGTTGGTTTGAGTAAGCAGCTCAATGCCAAGTCCCCTAGCATACCCTCCTCCGCCGTCCATCTTGGTTGCTTCGTCCTTGTTCCCACTATCCCTCTGATACCATGTGAAGAATTTTGAAGTCGGAAGAACACGTCAACCAACAGGAGAATAAGGACACCAAAGATGAACACAAGCTTACACAATACTAATTTTGGTAGCTAGTTACAACTGAACACGGCTGAATACAAGTTGCATCCAACTTGAAACACAACAGCCAATAGAAGGTAAGAACTTGGTCACGGACAAGGTCCGCTTCTCCTCCGGAGCACACTGCGCAGGTGATACTCGCTCCAATACTCGCTCCTCGCTACAGAAGCTCGCTCCTCGCTACTCGCAAGCTCGCTGCTCGCACTCCAAGCTTCTCGCGTACTCGCCACACGTTGCTTCCTCCAATACTCGCTAGCGCGAGCGCTATCACTAGCGCCGGGCGCTATCTCCCGAGTAGGTACTCGCACTCCCAGCTACTCGCAAGCTCGCTGCTCGCCTCTTCGCCTCTTGTCGCTACCGCGCGCGCTGATACTAGCGCCGACGGTATCTCCACTGCTCGCTACTCGCTCAAGGGAGCTGGTCGAACTTACTCCAAGTCTGATGCTCGCATGCCGAACTTACTCCAAGTCCGATGCTCGCCTGGTGGCGCTCTGGTATCTCTAACTCGCTCAAAGTTGATGATACTCGCCAGATCCAGAATCGATGCTCTTTAGAGGGTGGTACCCCTCTATTTATAGGCAAAACAAGGGGGGTGGCGAGTAGGAGCTAGCGCTGGCGCTAGCTCACTTCAAATCTAACAACTCCACCTTCTCCTGAGTGATCATGAGTTCCCTGGTGGGACCCTTGAGCCGGATGGCTCCCTTTGCGGTGTCTGGGCTCTCCTGAGATGACTCTCCGCCCACGGATGCGAAAACTTTACCTCCGCCAAGGTTCTCTCTCTGCGCACCTCCCCTGGCAGTCGTGGTGCCAATCAGTCTGTAGAGCGACCCGAAACGCTCTCCTCTCAAGACTGTCTGCGCACCTCTCCTGACCTCCAAATATCCTCCGTTACTGGTAAAAGAATACCCAACGGCCTCCAGAGTGCCTAACGAAATCAAACTCTTTCTCAAATCGGGCACATACCGAACGTCGGTGAGGGTCCTAACCACTCCGTCAAACATCCTGATCCTGATGTTACCGACTCCCGATATCTCGCACTCTGAAACGTTCCCCATCCGAACTCGACCACCCTCATGTTGCCTAAAGCTGGAGAACCACTCTCTATTCGGGCACATGTGGAACGTGCATCCTGTATCCAAGATCCAGGAGCCTGTGGTCTCACTGTTGGGTGCAGCATGAAGAGCGTCGGCGTCGCTCTCATCCTCAGATGCCACCGCAGCCAAATCTGCCTCATGCGCCTGCTCCTTGAGCTTCAGCTTCGGACACTTGTCCTTCCAGTGCCCTTCCTCTTTACAGTAGTGACACGTGTTTCGGCCTACGGACTTTACCCTAGGTCGGTCTTCCCTCTTGCCTTTCCCTCTCGATCTACCACTCAATGTGTCCTTGCTCTTCACGAATAAGCCCTCGTCGGCCCAAACACAGTTGAATCGTGTTGATGGCCTTCAGATCGAGCTCCTCCCATTCGTCGTCCTTCTTCCCGGACTTCTCCTTACCGAGGAGAGCCTTGTGAAGACCTTGCTGGACGAGAATGACATTTATGCGCTTCTGCCAAAGGCCAAAATCAATCTTGCCGTCGTACCTAGAAATCTCGAATTTTGCCGACATTGTCTTGCTCACAAAGCTACTAGGCGATCAAGATGATATTCGCGGAACCGATCTGGGAAGATAGGGAGCGGACCAATGTCGTCACCCATCGTTGACCCAAATCAGAAAACCGGAACGTCCAGACGATCACCCCCGCGGAACCTCGCTTTAATACCAATTGTTGTGAAATCGGATCGAGTTAAGCCGCGGTAGCGCAACGGAATTTCACGAATGAGCAAGAATCAGTATCGCGCAAAATAAAATACGGAACGAGATTCTAGCATGCACAGACGACACAAAAGATTACGTGGTTCGGAGTATGGGACTCCTACTCCACGGGGAGAGCGTGCCGAAAGATCCACTATAAATATGAGAGTTACAAGATACAATAGTGAGACAAAAGATATAACGTGGTGCGTCCAGTAGAATCTGCCCCCAAACTGCACTGGTAGCTATCGCGAGCGATACCGATATCGCCGAGCGATGTCTCGCACTGCCACCGGGCCCAAGACCCGCCGCCGCTGCTTCCACACTCCTGGACCACCGCCCTACTGCCGCCGCTCTCACCGGAACAAAGTTCCGCGGCTGTCGCCGGCCTGGATCACACTGAGGGCCTCCGCCGCTGTTGAAGAACTCCTGGAGCCACCGCTGCCGCCGCCCGCTGCTTCCACCTGAAACAGCCCGAAAAGCTCCCTTGGCCTGAGGCCGCCTGTCGCCGCTGGACAGAGCCGCCGCCTCCTTGCCGCCGAGCTATTGGCGCCGCTGCTGCCGCTCACCTCTCTCAACTGTCTCCTCCCTCTTGCGGAATTTGCTTGGCGTATCATAAACCGAATGGGCAATCCTCATATATATAAGCAGAAGATATCAACCCCATTAAAGGAGATATCAATTTAATTAGGGGAGTGCCATAATTAGGCTCAGTCAAATAGGAAAGGCCACCCGGCTAAATAAGGAGATTTAGAATCCCCCCTAATTAATATTCCTATAATAGGACCCCTCTCAATAAGAAACAATGACCTCCCATGGATCGATGAGGTGGCATGATCTCAACGATCCGAGCACACGGATTAGTGAGGTGTCACAAATCCAACAATAACTATGTATAAAAGAATATAATTAATCAATACTAACACCATCAAATTCATTTTAGCCATACTATATTAGCATTATATTTTAGTAACAATATTTATGAATAAAATAAAATAAATAAATATTAAATTAAATAAAAATTATAAATATATAAGCGAATAAATTAAACAAAATCAAATCAAATAGGTAAAACAGATACAAAATTAAATAAAATAAAATAACATTGAAAACACTATAATATAATATATAGTAAATTAAAATAAAATTATAATATTCATTTTTCTATACTATATTAAAAGGGCAAACATACTTTCGTTAAGATTTTCAAATTTAACTTTTCAATAAAAAATTATTACTTAAATGAGAGGAGAGAGAGAGGGAGGGAGAGAGAGAAAGAGAGGAGAGAGAGGGAGAGAGTGCCGTAGAGGGAGAGAGAGAGAGGGAGGGAAAGGGAGAAAAAAATATTTTTAAGTATATACCTATTTTTTTATAAAATAAATATTGAAATATTAATGTATATTTTTTTTCGGTCATTTTGAGTACTCATATGTATATGTTGCGGGCGCAACCCGCAAACGCATCGAGCACGGGCTTCGCCCGTGCGGAGGTGAGCAAAGCCCGCATGGATGCGGCCGAAGACCGCCCGACAGCATCGCGCCGGGGGCGAGCGAAACCCACCGTTGCCGGCCAGGTACTGTTACGCTTGGCCGTAGAGGCAAAACCCCGTGTCAGACACTTGTGTGTATATATAGAAAAATTTACAAACTTACCGTTGAAATTCAGTAACAACCATCCCCGAATACACCCTTTTGATTAGAAAACCTTCAATCATGCGGGCTCCGTTTACCTGCTCATTCTCAACGCCGTCAGTATTTTAAAGAAAAACAGGTAGATCACGTGATGAAACCCGTCCCCACCACCACAAAGTTAAGTCAGGACCCGTTTTCTGGGCAATTTTTTTTAGGCGATTGTTATCCGCATTACAGATTTGGCTCATCCGCACTCTTTTTTGTATGAGTTGTTATGAGTCTTTTGGAAATACGCCTTGTACATTTATTTTTAGGAAAATTGATCAACACGAAAGTTGTAGATCTTGACAAGATCTACAACTTTCGCGTTGAACATTTTTTCTAAAAATGCATGTACAAAAAAAATGCATGTACAAGGCGTATTTCCTAAAGGCGTGTAATAACTCGTACAAAAAGAGTGCAGATAGCCAAAACTGTAATGCGGATAACAATCACCTTTTTTTAACGGTTCCGTTTCTTATTCTCCGTTCTGTCTCAATACGATTGTGACATGTGTCTATCAGGTACGTGCCTCGTGAAGATTTTTCCACTATAGGTGAAATTTTTAGGCTCCCTTTGACACGGACGTTTTTGCTCCGGTGAGTTTGGATAAAAAAACCATCGTGATAGAATGTATGTTTGGCATGACAACGTTTATGAATTAAGCTCCTCAGGTGAGCTCGGACGTTCAAGAACGACGGTTCATAACCACGACGTTCACGACCGCTACCGCGTTGCCAAACGGAGCCACACATAGAAACATTTCACTTCTTTGGGAGGGCGGCGGCGGTCCTCAGAGATGCAGAGGAGCACCACCACCACCCTCTTGTCGAAATTATGCATAAAATGACATTTTTGGCTGTTGGAAACTCAAAGGTTTGCATTATTCTTCAAAATAGGCCTACAAAATTATGCCCAAACCAAACAGAGCCTTAATATATAGCAAGAGAAGTCCTTGGAATTCCTATATAAACACTACCATCCCCGCCTTCATCAATCCCACCACTATTATTTATACAACTTTCCTTGACTCATCTCTCTTCCTCCCAACTCACCGGAGATGGCAGAGGAGCACCACCACCACCTCTTCCACCACAACAAGGCGGAGGAACAGTCTTCGGAAGTTGACTATAAGAAAGAGGAGAAGCATCACAAGCACGAGGAGAAGCTCGGCGAGCTCGGCGCCGTCGCCGCCGGTGCCTTTGCACTGGTAATTATTAATATATCATAACGCTTCATCTAACTCATCTCTAAATTAACTTTCTGCCCTTCAGATGTGTAAAATTAAAGAAAATTAAAAAAAAAAAAATCGGGTGCTTCTGAAGACTTTCTGAAACAGATGCAATTTGTAGAAGTTCATTGTGATCAGATCTATAAACCAAGATCTGGAATTTTACATATATAAATTATCAATATTGTATCTATTATTTCATTTATATATTTATATATGTATATACGAGTGACCGGTACGGGGCTCTACCCCTATTGCCAAGCGCGACAGTGCCCGGCCGGCAACGGCGGGCTTCGCCCGCCCCCGCCGGAACATATGCATATGAGTACTCAAAATGACCGCACAAAAATTTTAATTAATATTTTATAATCATTTTTTTCAAAAACATTTATATTTTAACAAAAAATTATTTTAAAGTAGGTCTAATGATAACCTAGGTCTAATTAGGTGTAGGAGGTCCACTAAAAAACTTTTTTATTTTATGAATTTTCATCATTTTTTTTATTATAGGGATAGTGTAATTACACAAATAGCCATATATTTTATAAATTTCCATTTTTTTCATAACATATGTTACGTCATTGGAATAAAAGAATGAGGCTATATTTGGCAATTTTGAATGTTGCACCAAAGACAACTTCTTGTATATAGTAGTTAAAGATATATATAGGGTTAATTATGGAGACCTCCCATGGGATGATGTGAGTTTGCATAATTACAGGTTGCACCTCTCTATCTTTAAAAATTACAATCCCCCCCTCCTCCTCAAAGTTTCTCCAGTTTACAAAAATGTCTCTTCTGCTAGAAATATAGATAGAAAATGATAAAATTTGCAAAATTATTTTATGATATTTTAATTTAATTATTTTATAATTCATCACAAAGAGTAAAATGTAACGCATCCTTTTCAATATAGAGTTATTACAAAGGATAAAAAATTGGAATATCATAAAATAACTTGGTATCACTTTCCATCTATATTCCTAAAGGAAAAGGTCACGCATTTAAATGTAGAGTTATCATAAGATAACTTTGGCTGATTCTATTATTTTTCATCCATATTTCTAACGTAGTTAAGGGAAAATGTAATTTTAAAACATAGAGAGGTGCAACCTAGGGTAATAATGCAACCATATATATATGTATATATATATAGTGAATATAAGCACAGACTTTATATTAATTAGATGTTATGATCATATGATTAAAGATTAAGTAAACACATAAATTTCAATTGATGGCAGCACGAGAAGCATAAGTCGAAGAAAGACCCGGAGAACGCCCATAAGCACAAGATTGAAGAAGAAATTGCGGCCAGCGTTGCTCTCGGTGCTGGCGGCTTCGTCTTTCATGAGCATCACGAGAAGAAGGAGGCGAAGAAGGAGGAGCACCATCACAAACTCTTTTAAATCTTTGATCTATATGATCTTATCTATATAAATATATCATATATAATAATAATAATAATAATGTGGTGGTGATTTCTGTACCGGCAATATTGTGTACTTTTATGGACCATGGTATTTATTTTGAATGTGTGTAGTGTGGCTGCAGTGTGCAATTTGTGTGATGTAAAATCTGCTTTCTTACATGAAGTAAAAACTATGAAGGTGATTTTTTTTTACTGGAGATGGCGATTGATGTACGGTTTAGATTAACACGTGGTTTCTTGTTCTTGGCTTCCAGATTTATGGTGAAGTGTCAATGTCGGCCATTAATGGTTTCCCCATAGATTTAGGGCCAGAAATACTTTTATACGTGTAGCGTTTCATGTTCTAGGCGTGAGACTGTATTTTTCTAATAAACTATAGTTGTATCGAAAATATAAGCAAAAATACAGTTGTATTTAACACTAACAAAACATCTTTAATTTCTACAGTAATATTTTTATAACCTTTATCCAAAACATATGCATATGAGATATTAAAATAAAGCGGTAGCCCGGTGCACAAATGCATCCCCGCGTAGCGAGGGTCCGGGGAAGGGTCCCACCGGCCACAAGGGTGAAGTAGGCAAACCTGACCATGCATTTTTGCAAGAGGCTGCTTCTAGGGCTCGAACCAGTGACCTCAAGGTCACACGGCAACACTTCAACCGGTGCGCCAATGCTCCCCTTAAAATGATCGTAAAAAATATGAATTGATATTACGATTTTTATTTTGTAAGAAAATATACATCTTAGCATACAAAATCAATTTCGCACCTTCTTGCAGGAACGCTACACGTATGAAAACTTTTTCCCTTTGCCACGGCTTATTTGTTCCGGCGAGTTTGGACAAAAACGTAACCTCCGCCTTCACGACTGCCACCGCCGCGCCAAACGGAGCCTAGATCTGGGAAATTAATCTGCAGCGCGCTTTGGTTTTCTAATGAAGAATTAAAGGGGCTGTAACTGCTTCTTAAATGGGGTTAGTATAGGTATCTGCTGGAACTAACAGACCATGAGTTTTGGGGATTTAATTATGGTTTTAGAGTTTGATGACAGCTTAAACATAGAAGTTTAGTTTGTTTTGTTGTAAATTGTAAAATAGGATTGCTGCTGTTGTAATCTTACGAAGGAACAGTCAGAGATTTTAGGCGCCTTTTGGGGGAGGCGACTCCCTTGAAAAATGGATCTTTTGGAAGAAATTGAGCTCACTCTTTGGTGAAAGAGGAGCTTAAAATGAAGATTTTTACATTTGCCGCCGCTCCGGAGCTCAAAAATGGATGTTACCTGGACTTTCATTGAAAGAGCTTGCAAGTAGGACGCACATACGAGTTGTAGGCATCGATGGCGTCACCGGTTGAGGAAAAGAATGTTGTGAAAGGGAGCAAGACCACTAAGCAACACTTAGTGAGGAAGAGCTAGCAAGAAGGCATGAAAGCGGGAGGCGAATAAGAGAACAGGAAACAATTTCATTGCTCTAACGAGGTGGTCGTGTTAAATTATGGAGGTCCCGCAGCATATACGTACAAGAGTGTATAGGAACTCCCGCTTTCGAACTAAGTATTGTGAGAGTTCGGGAAAAAGACAGGCGAGGTCGCATAATCTTCAAATGAGCGACCTTCGCAGGGTGTTAATTGTCTCCCTCCAATTACAATAGGGTAGTATTATATATAGACAAAGACAATGAGGGGTACCTTGCTGTCAGAAGGTGCACCCCTCCCCCGAGCGAGCTCTTTAGAGTTTGCGGAGGGGACATCCTAAGGTCGCCGAGATGACATGTTGTCATGTTCTCCATGTGTATTTCTGATCTCGACGAATACGGGGAATGCAATAGCCATATTCTGAGAATGGGAGAAGGATGGTATCTTTTTATGGCTTGTTTTACTTGTATTTCATTGAGGCTTTTAGATTGAGTAAAAGAGATCAGATTATCTGTTTTCAGTAAGTATTTGTAGGTTATTAAAAGGCGATTGTTAACCGTTGATAGGAAATCATACATAGGCTCTCATCTATAAAAGGATGATCGGGTGACGGTTACTCACCCAACACACTCCCCCCACTAAGGTAGTGGGGGCGAGTGGTAGAGAAAACCGAACCCGCCATTTCCGCCGCCAACCGCCAGTGCGAGAGTACGCGCGGAGCGGACTGCGCGCAGCCATGACGCACGCAACCACGCGCGCGGTAGTGCTACCGCACGGCGCTACCACGCGGTAGCGCGCGCGGTAGCACGCGCAGTAATGCACAGACAGCACCCCCGTCGCGGGGGTGCAGCCTAATCGCACCCCACATGGGGTGCGGCCAAGCCGCACCGCTTGTGGGGTACGGCCAAGCCGCACCCCCCTTGGGGTGCGGCCAAGCCGCACCCCTCTCCGCAATGGGGTGCGGCCAAGCCCCCTCCCCTTTTTTTTTCTTCGCAGGGGGGCTCATAGAGGGCTCGGCCGAAGTCGCGCCCCTCGTCGGGTGCGACCGGAGCCCATTTCCTCTTTGGGGACACGACTCCTCATTCCACCGTTCGCTCGGAACGCTCCGCACTCGCAGCGCGCTCAGAAGACTTCCACATTCCGGGCATGCTCACTTTTTGTCTTTCTAATTTCTCAGATTACAGGACTCGCTTGTCGCCTTTTTCACCTCCAACAAAGCTGCCTGAACTGCCCGAAAGGCGAGACGGTCATTTACGAAAAATGAAGATCCGTGTGCTCCAAATTGGCCAGCGTGATTCGCCCGTCAGGTGGTTACGGTGGTTATAACAGCGAAATTACCGGGCTACCCCCGGTCAAAGCTACAAAAGGAGCCCAGAACCTTCATTTAGGAGGACATTGCCTTCTGGATCCGGGAGAGCTCCTTTGAAGATTTCCTCGGAATTCTCCTTCGGCGCTTGAAGATCTCCTTCGTGAACTTGAAGATTTCCTTTCTCCCGAAAGGCGACTTAGCATTCTCACTTTCGTTCTCACGAAAGGCGACTCGGCATTCTCACTTTTGTTCTCCGCTGTTCTCAGAAGGAAAAAGACTTAGTTTCCGAGAGGTGGTCTGTCACCTTCGGAACTCTCTCTCTCTGTTATTGTAACGAGCGGCGGCCTGTCGCGCTCAAATTCTAAGTACCTGACTGTAACCCCCCAGAAGATAGTGAAGTTTGGTCGGCACAGCTCCGGCCGCGTGGTTTTTTACTCTTTCTGATTTTTCCACGTTAAAAGTTCTCGTGTCACTTACTAACTCATTCAGTGGCTGTTTGCGCGCTCGGTTCGCTTCCGAGCTAATGTGGTTCAATTCGACCGGTCTACCAAAGCACCCGAGCGACCCGCAACAGTTTGGCGTCGTCTGTGGGAAATGGATTCCCAAATACCGAGCAAAGGATTTCTGAACGCAGCGCCCACTTCGCCTGAGTTCACGGAACCAACAAGAGAAGACACCTCCCCCGAACTATCCGACGCATGCCGTTCCTCAATCCCTGAAAGCTCGACGAGAAGAGCACTCATCGCTGCACCCATCCTGCCCTAGTGGCTTGGATCAATTAGCAAGCCGGCCCCTCTCGCGGTGGGACAGGATTCGAACGATGTCACATACCAGCAAAGATGATCCCCCCTGTCAAAGTCAATCTTGGCATATCCAGTTCCGTCATGGCTAAAGCTCTCGCACTACAAGGAGTTTCACGGAGCAGAGGACACATACGGGCACGTTAATCACTTCTTGATAATGATGCGGACGTTCGGACTTCCCGACCAAATCAGCTACAAAATCTTCACCAAGACACTGCGCGGAGACGCCCTCCGCTGGTTTCGATCTCTGCCAAACAGAGCGATTCATAACTTCACCGAGTTGCCCAAACAGAGCGATCTAAGAAGAAGAGCGAGAAGAGCCCTAGATGGACGAGTTGCCCCACCCAGGGGAAGCGGAGCGGAGCAAGCAGCAATAAAAGATCTACACAAGCTTTCACCAGGAGCGTCCCTGTGGATGGTTGGACTTCGCCTTAGACGCAAACATAGGCAATCCAGCCTGTGAACTAAGGAGGGCGTTGATAACCCATCACATCTCGTTCAATATCCTGTTCATGGCAGCCGTGGTGCGGCTCAATCTCCTAAGCGGGAACCTCAAGCTCAGGGCCAGCGACGCAGAGCTCCCAAACGGAACTATGGTACCCACCATAGGAGTCGTCACCCTCCCCATTCAAGTAGGGATGCACTCGGAATCAGCCCAGTATGACGTTCATTTCGTCATCGCAGAGGCAGACTCCCTCTACGACGCAATATTTGGGAGCCTCCTACTCGACGCCCTGAACCATGACATTTCCATGTCCGGCCGCATGGCCAACAAAGGGAGAATCCTCGGGGATTCAATTCGTGGTCTCGACACGGCCGCAGTCGAGCTCCCTTGGATCAACTACGACCCATCGTCAAATCAAAACTCTGAGAAGCAAGGCGTGTAGGAGGGCCGCGCAACCCCTGCATTGGCAGAAAAAGCTAATCTTCTGGTACCAGCAGACCCACTATAACTTGGGGATACATGTCGAAAGAGAAAGGAACATCAACAACAGTTTGAGAAGGACGTACCACATGTTCAGAGCCAAGCAGTCCGCTCCCGAGGGCTAGCGAATCAAAACTCCCAGGTCTACACCCCGTTAAACGCCACTCGCGAGCATATACTGTCCGTAATCTAAAACATCAAAGTCATCAACTGGCCCAGAACGCTCTCCCAGCACAGGTGAGACCAATCCCAGTTTTGCAATTTCCACAAAGGCCGATGGCATCGTACGGAGCACTGTGCCATATTGAAAGAAGAAATTGAACGCCTCGTCCAGTCAGGACACCTTGAGGCTTTCCGCAAAGAAGCACAGAAGGATGCCACCAAGGGTCGGTCGCTGAATCACCGCTGCCCACCGCACTGAACGACCAAAAGAGCTCGAGCAAGCGTAACACAAAGGGAGCTCGACGTTACCTTTTCTCTCGTCAAACTTGTATCAGAAACTTATTAACTCAGAAGCCGCAAGATTGCACTTGCGCATGTATCAATGTTCATTTTCTGATTATGGTTACCTGTCCTAAACTATTCTACTACAGGAACACCACGGGGCCCTGCCCCGGGGACTTCGCACCACCGTCGATTGAAGGTTCGCCCTTCTCCTCCGTCATCGGGTCCCGGCGTCGTAAGGGCCTGCCCCCTTTACGTTCGTCCTCGGTTTGAATACACCCGTTATTCACTGGCCATTTTGGGGTCCTGCCCCGGGGACTTCGCATCGCCGTCGATTGAAGGTTCGCCCTTCTCCTCCGCCGTCGGGTCCCGGCGTCGTAAGGGCCGTCTCCTCTTACGTTCGCCCCCGGTTTGAGTCACTCATTATTCACCGGCCACTTTGAGGCCCTGCCCCGGGGACTTCGCACCGCCGTCGATTGAAGGTTCGCCCTTCTCCTCCGCCGTCGGGTCCCGGCGTCGTAAGGGTCTGCCCCTCTTACGTTCGCCCACGGTTTGAATACCCCCGCTATTCACCGGTCAGATCTATATTCTAAAACTCATCCGTTATTTTGGAAAAACCAGCAAACTACACATGTACCAACGCTAAATAGGAAGCTCGCCACAATCTCCAAATACGAACATCCTTCAACCGACCATCTTGAAGCATGTTCCCTCAATCAACACTTCGACAGTAACCGACATGACAAAATCATAAATGACACAAGGAAAAGAGTACAACGTATACGATAAAGGAATACAACCACATCAATGCTGCGCGCAAGCAAGAGCGATAACAAACAGCAACACAAAAAATAGGAAGATGAAAGGTAACAGACAATTGTTAACCGTAATCCGATTTTGGTTTGTCGCACCCCAATGTTAACCGCAATCCAGAAATTATAAAAAAATTAACCGCAACCCGATATTTGAGTAAGCGTGCCCTGTTGTTACCTGATGAAGGAGGCGTCAGACAACTTCAACGAGAGGAAGGAGAAACCAAAGGGGATACGCGAGGGGTTGGGAGTGACTGAAAATGGGATACACGATGGGTTAAGGTTTTAAGTTATGAGTTGCGGTTAATGACAACAAAATGAGGTGTTTTTTAGAATTTTGGGTTACGAATAGCCAAAAACGAGTTGTGTTAACAATCACCTATTAAAATACTTCATCTTACAAATATTCCATAACATTATTCTTGGATAAAATTGCACAAAGGCAACTAGAAAATAGAAAGAAGAAAGATACACAAGCGCAACACAGAAATATGGAATTACTGATAATACTTTTTTTATTTATTGTTGCATATTATGCTTTTTTTTTATTTTTTTTCCTCTTAGGCTCTGTTTGAACATAAAAGTGGATGAAGTTTCTTAGGTGAGGTCGGGCGTTTATGAATGACGGTTCATAACCACCGCGTTCATGACCGTCACCGTCGTGCCAAACGGAGCCTTAATCCTGGGCCGGTCCCATTGCTAATATCTTTTCCTAACCTCGATGAACTTTTCACCAGTTAGGGTGTTAGATAGGACGCTCAACCCCTCTCCACGGTTGACTGCCCCTCTTATGGAGAAGGAGGTCGGGGGATCGAGGCCGAGCGTGCAACGCCTCGCCGACCTCAACAACCCGCCACGTGGCAGAAGAGGGTATGTGTGGCCCGAAGGCAAGTGTGCCTGGAGGAGTGCCTGCCACGTGGAGAGGGGTTGGATCGGTGGACTGCAGTCAACTGTGGAGGCGGTTGAGCGCCCCTTCTAACATAGGGCTTTAGTCAAAATGTATGCCAGTTGTGCTTCAATTCGACAATTAAAGTATTGATATCATCTCTCGAGTATTATGCATGGGAGACACGTGCGCATGTAGTAAGCTAGTATATATACGCTAATCAAGAAGCGTTCGAGCAATCGTGTCTTTCTCCGAGCGAGAAGTGGTCGAGCAAGGTAGATCTCTGGACCACGGGTGAAGCCCGTGCACCAGAGGGTAGCACGGGTTTCATGCCGGCGTCGCTCGCCACTGCGGAGATGCTCGTACATACATATGTGTAGTACATAAATGGGTGTGTGAGTGTGTGTATATATGCATGTATTTATGTATGTATATTAGTGTGTGTATAAAATAAATACTAGCAGGGAAAATCTACATAAGAAGTTTCCTACAATCAAAATTCAGTAACAACCAATCCCGAATAGCCCCTTGCTACTTTTGCAAGCATTGAATAAAGAAACCTTCAATCATGCCACGCACAATAAGTTGTTATCGCTTTTTTAAGGTAATTGTTAACCGCACCCCAGTTTTGGCTATCCGCAACCCTTTTATATGAATTATTACGCATTTGTTTTGAAAATACGCCTTGTACAATCATTTTTTAGGAAAAGTGTTCAACACGAAGGTTGTAGATATCGTCGAGATACAACTTTCGTGTTGAACATTTTTCCTAAAAATGCATGCATAATGCGTATTTCCAAAAATTCGTTATAGTTACGCCCATGTTTCAATTCGAGCGGTAATACGTCTTGTGCGTGCATTTTTAGCAAAAGTGTTCAACACGAAAGTTGTAGATATAGACGATATCTACAACTTTCGTGTTGAACACTTTTCCTAAAAATGCTTGTACAAGGCGTATTTCCAAAAAAAGTGTAATACTTCATATAAATGGGTTGCGGATAGCCAAAACTGGGGTGCGGTTAACAATTGTCTTTTTTAAAGAAAAACAGGTAGATTACGTGATGAAACCCCGCCCTATAGTGCGCGTGATTATTTGGCCATCTCTTTTCTCCAAGCACGAAATCTCCACCAAAGGATCGTGGATTCAAAATTCCAAATCCTCCTGGATTTTCGTGCAGAATCTCTACGGTAAGATCACCAATCTTACAACTAGATTCAATCATGCACGGTAGATCACCTTGTATTATACGTACAAGAAAATTACTCCATGTTTAGGGGGCAAATTGTTTTTGATATGAGCTTTGTTTGGCCTCCATGCGATTGTGACACGTGTCTATCAGGTATGCACCTCACAAAGATTTTTCCGCTATTGCGAATTTTAGTGGCACACACATTGTACCGAACACGTTGGGGTCGCACACATTTGAAAATCGTGCCCATGTTTAAGGTTTGGGAGGGAAATTTTTTTGTACGGTTAACACACTATCTTCTACGCTTGTTGTTGAAACCAAAAACTGGATTCTCTTCAAATGTGTCTTTCATGGTTTATTTATAGTTTTTCTCTTCTGGTTTGCTAAAAACGTAACTTCGTCTTTTAGTTTTACTAACCGCACCCCAAACTGGTCTGCTAACATCCAGACTCCGCTGTTCTGAAGGACTATTGGCAGCCAACCAAGGGTATCTAGGTAATTTCACCACCAAATCCCTCTAGGCGAGTGGTCCGTGAAGGCACCACTCGCCAGACTTCTCGCACACTGGATTCTCTAGGTTCCACTGTGTGAGTGGTCCGTGCGGGCACCACTCGCCTGATCCTTGGCTCTCTGGGCGAGTGGGGTTCTGCCCCCTCATTCGCCTGACCTCTCACGTATCTGCACACCTAAGCGGGCGAATGCTTAGCGAATGAGGCTTACACACGCCCCGAAGCTTGTCTGCCTCTCCTGACTGTTGTGAATGTGAGCGTACAAACCCGATCAGAGCACCTGTTGCAATTTGAGCAAGCACCTGTGCGACCGCGTTGAGCGGTATGCAAATTCACAAATAGAAAATACGATGCAAGTAAATAAAAGCACACAGAAAAATTTAACGTGGAAAACCCAATTGGGTGAAAAACCACGGGACGATCGGAGTCCAACCCGGAAAACCTCCACTAAAAATGTGTGAAAAATCACACGCACAAATTACAGGTTTTCCCACCGATCCACAAAGGATCTCCACTCCTCCACAACAACAACAATCCACAAAGGATTTACACAACCTTTCTCTTCCAACAAACACACACAAACACAATGTTTGAAAAGATAAAAACAAGCGATGAGAAGCGTTACCCAGACAGATTGAAAAATCCGTCCCAACGTCAAGACGACGTTCTCCAAATCACAAAGAAGGACGGCTATGTGCAGCCCCTTCCAACTCCGCTCTCCAATCTTCAAAGCCACGAACAAGACTCGGCAACCTCTCCAACAGTGGCGGCAGCCCTCCTCTCCAACACAGGCGGCGGCCCTCCTCTCCAACGGTGCAGGCAGCGGCTGCTCCTCTCCAACACAACCCGGCGACCACCCCTTCTCAAACAGCAGCGAAATCTCCTTTCTCCAACAAAAGGGCGGCGAGATCTCACCTCCAAGGAAGCCGGCGGTTTTCTCCTTCCCAGCACTCCAGGCGGTCGATTACGGGAGAGAAGAAAAGAAAATGGTAAGTGGCGGCTTCTCAAATGGCGAGAGAGAGGGAGAGATTAATCTGGCAGTTTTTGTTTCTTTCTTTGAATACACGAGAGGAGAGAGAGAGAATGGCAGTTACCCTCTTTTAAATGCACGGGAGAGAGAGGTGTGGGGAATTGGATTTTTAATTTAATTATTTATATATATATAAGTGGAAATATAAGGCTAGGATGAATCCACCCAAAAACAGCGGTCCGGATTGATGTTGCCCCCATTAGGATATCCGCACTTCAATTTTATAATAATTTCCACCAAAAGAAATCACGAGCCGCACCCGGCGCGCGCCCGGTGGTTTTTACCGTCTCGGATGGGAACCACACCCAACAAATCTCCCCCTTCACATCGAGGCGGAAGAAACCGCCATCCCGGCGATTCTAACGCAATGCCTAAACTTCCCCCGTGGCATAGTCTTGGTCAGCATGTCTGCCCTATTATCATCAGTGTGCACCTTCTGAAGAGAGAGCTCCTTCTGCTCTAGGACATCACGTATCCAATAGTACCGAGTGTCGATGTGCTTCGACCTCGAGTGAAATGTGGGGTTCTTCCCCAGATGAATGGCGCTCTGACTGTCACACAGGAGTGTGTATCGGTCCTGAGTGAAACCAAGTTCTTTGATGAACCTCTTCATCCAAAGCAACTCCTTCCCAGCCTCAGTAACCGCAATAAACTCAGCCTCCGTAGTGGACAGTGCAACGCACTTCTGCAATCTCGACGCCCATGAGACAGCTCCCCCTGCAAACAGAATCAAGTACCCGGACGTCGACCTCCTGGAGTCTACATCTCCAGCCATGTCAGCATCAGTGTAGCCCAACAGCTCTGGCTCACTGTCTCCAAATCTCAGCGTCAAGTCTGACGTCCCCTGCAGGTATCTCAGTATCCACTTCACTGCGCTCCAATGCTCTCTCCCAGGGTTGGAGAGAAATCTACTGACTGTCCCAGCCGCATGCGCAATGTCTGAACGTGTACACACCATCGCATACATGAGGCTCCCAACAACAGATGCATACAGAACCTTCTGCATAGCCTCGATCTCCTCGGGTGTGCTGGGGCACTGATCAGCGGTAAGCCTGAAGTGAGCTGCAAGAGGCACGCTCACCTTCTTCGCCTGATCCATGTCAAATCTCTGTAGCACTTTGCGGATGTACAACTCCTGTGACAACCAGAGCAATCTGGCTCCCCTATCTCTGCGAATGTGCATCCCCAAAATGGTCTTCGCAGCACCCAAATCCTTCATCTCAAAAGCGGAGCTCAACTGCCGCTTCAACTCAGCAATGCGAGCGTGCTCCTCCCGACGATCAGCATACGTCCACATATAACAGCAGAATGACGAAGTCCTCTGGAGCATACTGCCTGATGAACACACAGTGGTCAAGAGTGGTCCTCCTGAAGCCGATCTCCTCGATAAAGGAATCAAACTTCCTATACCATTGTCGCGGGGCCTGCTTCAAGCCATATAGACTCTTCTGCAAGCGGCACACTAGACCTTCCTTCCCTTTGACACTGAAGCCCTCAGGCTGATCCATGTAAAGCTCCTCCTCAAGATCGCCATGCAGAAAGGCGGTCTTGACATCCATCTGCTCTATCTCCAAATCTAGCCTCGCTTTGAGGCCATGAACAACACGAATAGATGACATCTTCACCACTGGTCAGAAGATCTCATCGAATTCAACACCCTGTCGCTGTCCAAAACCCTTCACCACTAGCCTAGCCTTGTATTTGGGAGGTGTGGAGGAATCTCCCTGCTTCACCCTGAAAATCCATCGATTCTTCAGGGCCTTCTTGCCCTTAGGCAATCTCACCAGGTCATAGGTGTGATTTTTCTGCAGCGACTGCATCTCATCCTGCATAGCATCCATCCACTGGCGCTTCTCGGTACTCTCCACAGCCTCATCATAACTCTCAGGCTCCCCCGCATCAGTCAACAGTATGAACTCTGATGCAGAGTATCTGGTGGAAGGATGTCTGCCTCGATCTGACCTCCGCAAGACAGGCTCAGGGGCCGGTGCAGGCACATCATCAGCAAGGTCCTCAGCGACTCCTGGTTCACCATCAGTGGTGATATCATGATCCGGAAGGGTATCAGTACCATGTGCTGGCTCAGGCTCAGTAGCCTCCTCAGTGTCGTCATCTCCAACCACATATGACACTGCAGCAGTGCGAGAGTCAACCTTAAACTCAACAGTCCCCTCAGGATCACCAACGGTCTGATCCTCACAGAAAATAGCATCACGGCTACGTACAAGCTTCTTCTCAACTGGATCGAAGAACTTGTACCCAAACTCTCCACTGTAGCCGTACCCCAAGAAAATACATTGTCGAGTCTTCGAATCCAACTTCGATCTCTCGTCCCTGGGAACGTGCACAAAGGCTTTGCAGCCAAATACCCGCAAGTGACTATAAGAGGGGTCTTTCCCATACCAGACCCTATCGGGGACATCCTCCTGCAAAGCTGAACTCGGTGAAAGATTGATGACATGTGCTGCAGTAAGGAGAGTCTCACCCCAAAACATCCCTGGCAGCTTCGACTCAGAAAGCATGCATCGAACTCTCTCCATCAGTGTCCTGTTCATCCTCTCAGCTACGCCATTCAGCTGTGGCGTCTTCGGCGGGGTCTTCTCATGTCGGATACCATGGTCCCTGCAGTACTCATCAAAGGGACCAATGTACTCTCCCCCGTTGTCGAACCTGATGCATCTCAGCTTCTTCTCATACTGTCTCTCCACCTCAGCGTGGAATCTCCTGAAAATGTCGAGGACCTGATCTTTGGTCTTGATGGCATAGACCCAAAGCTTCCTCGAATGGTCGTCAATGAAAGTGACGAAGTAAGATGCTCCTCCTCTAGTCTGGACCTTCAGTGGTCCGCAAACATCGGTATGAACTAGCTCCAAAGGCTCAGATCTCCTGGTGGATGTGCGGCTGTGAAATGATATCCTGTTCTGTTTCCCAGCCATGCAGTGGTCGCACCTCTCTAAGTGATCCCTGTTGGATCTTACGGCGCCCTTAGAGGGGGGGGGGGGTGAATAAGGGAATAAAATTCTTTTTATAATTTTTGAGAAAATTACTAAGTTGTTTTGATTAATAGGAAATAATGATGACAAATTAGAAATAAATAATTTAGATTTAGAATTGAAAACTTAGAAACACAAAATAATAAAGATTACGCCAAATGATAGAAATCAAAGTAAACACAAAAGAGACATGATTATATTATGTGAAAAAGTGTTTACATAAAATTTGATTTCTATAACGCTAGAAATCGGAAGCGTACAAAAATGATTTTTTTTTCCTTTTCTATACCGACTCGTATCCCCACGAACCGGTTGGCTTTAGCTAATCCTTCCCCGGATATGGCCTCAAGCCGCTCTAGCCAATCCTTCCCCGGATATGGCCTTGAGCACCCCCTAGATCTAATCCCCAAGACCTAGTTGCCAACTCACGCGGCGAATTCCCCCTAAGCCGCGCAAGGACCTAGTCGCCAAAAACAAGGCGATTTCACTACAACGGATACAAAAAGTGTGGAATGGAAATAATTAAATAACAAGGAAAACTCCCTCTTGAGATTTCTGGAGATGAGGATGAAGGATCGCTGAAGCACAAGCGAGGTCGAAGCGATCGTTCTTCGGATGCAGCGTGATGGCTTCCTTCTCCAGAATTTCTTCTTTGGCTTGAGTGGGAGATGATGATTTGGTAGAGTAGCAGCAAGAGAGTTTGGGCACAAGTAATATCTCTGGAAGGTCTAACCAAAACGAGAGAGAACACTTCAATTTATAGACCTTGGAGCTAGCGCCTGCGGTAGTGGATAGCGCCGACGGTATCGTTCGTGTAGAGCAGTTACGCAACCGTCGGCGGCGTGGCAGTGTGCACGAACTGGAGATAGCGCCTGGCGGTAGCGGGAGATAGCGATGGCGGTAGCGGTAGTGGTAGCGGCGTGCACGAATTCGAGATAGCGTCTGGCGGTAGTGCTGGCGGTAGTGTTGGCGGTAGCGCTAGCGGTAGCGCTGGCGCTAGCGATAGCGCTGGCGGTAGCGCTCCTCCTTTCAAAAAGTTGTTTCAAGCTGCTTTCTACCAGAGGAGTATTGCACCTATAGTTCCTGCACACTATAAACACACTACAAGCAATATCAAATACAATATGGGATTTGTTATTCTCAAACAAAGGGATGTGACACACATGTCCAACAATCTCCCCCTTTTGATAATAACAAATCCTCTAAGCAAGAAATCAACAATAGTGTTTATAGATAAGATAAGAAGATAAAAGTGCAACTATAGTATATGATATGCATGATAATGTGCATACTCCCCCTATCTTAATGCTCCCCCTACATAAATGCAATTTATGTGTTACTCCCCCTAAAAGATAGATTTTATGAATTTATTCTCCCCTTAATCTTCTATATTTCTTCTATATAGATTTCTTCAATTAATCTCCCCTTTTTGGTATTATCAAAAGAAGGTGGGGTGAGGGTAGTAAGGAGACATTAATATATCATGATCGAGCTTTTTGAAATATAAATAATGATAAATAGTTTAAGCATAGCATACATACGAGATTTCAAATATAAAGATAAGAGTTGTAAGCAAGCGGAAGATTATAATAAACATCTTTTTGTAAGCATGAAAAGCATAAGTAGAAATATGAGTTTTAGTTCAAATTTGAAAGATGTTTTAATCTTCTTGAAATCTCAAAGTTTTTCATAAACATACCAAACATGAAATGAACAAATCAAAGATAAATTAAGCTACAATGTTACTTAATTCTAAGTTCAAGAAATACCAAAATATTGTAGAGGTCATGCTAGGTTATCTAGTGCATTTTTATATAAGGAGTAGTATAGATAAAGCATTAGAATCCAATACTCATGAGAAGAAGTGTTATGAAAGATAATGATGTGCACATAAGTGTATTTTGAGCAATGTTAACAATAGATTTAAATCATCAAAATACAAGACATATGTAAAGTAAAGTGCACAATAAAACACAAGTAAATTACTTTCACATACTTTTTAATGCACATAGTTTTTAACAAAGTGGTGTAATAACCAAGGTTTGCATAAGTAACTTTACTATTCTTTCAAAGGTGCTCAACCTCACAATGCTTATGAAGACTTATCAGGAGGTTCAAGTAGTGCTTGGTGGAGTTATATTTGTCTACATATATATTTTTTGTTCACAGTTGTGAGACAACATTCTCCGAATACACTTGTTTTGCAAACCCAAATTTTTTTAACTTTTAACCACTTTTATAAATTTCATAAGTGCAATTCAAATGTAGTGTAGGTAAAAAACTTATGCAAATTTTAATTCATTGTACAAATACAATACACAAGCAAGCATTTTGGATTTAGACACACATGTTGATTACCAAAATAAGTGAGTGAAATATATCATTATCAATCATAAAACATTTACTCATACTTAGAGGCATGCTAAGCTTGGTTCTACACATTTTTCAATACAATTGATGCACTTAAATAGATATATCAAAGCATGATAATCAAAACAATGTTCATAGAAATTTCAAGAAATAAATTTTAACATTGTAAATAATTCTAAATAATAGAATTCATACATGCTTGATATTGGCAATAAAGATCATACAGTTTTTAGTTGTTTTGAAATTTTTTAGTGAAAACAAAAACATATTTTTTTAATTTTTGAATTTTGAATTTTTGTAGTTGATTTTTCATAAAATAAACAAAAAATAAAAAATGTCAGAACTACAAATCAAAGTAGTACAAATACACTAACATGTTTTTCTTGATTTTTAGAAAATTTAAAAAGCAGAAAATTTGAACACTCACGCTAGCGCCGGCGCTAGCGCTAGCGCGGGAAACAGTACTCGATTTCTTAGGAATTTAAATTTTTGATTTTTGATATTGGTTAGGGGTCTTAAGAGTAGTCTTATGCAGAAGTTTTGTAATTATCAGAGATGTCTTGATTGCTCAAATTGCATAAAACATTAGCGTTTTATATGTTTTTCATCTTAAGATGTCTAAGACTCCTAATTCCAACCTTAACATTTGAAACCTTGCATCGGGAAGAGGTTTAATGAATATATCAGCAAGTTGAGAGTCCGTGCCAATGAAACTAATCCTTACATTTTCCTTTTTAATGTGATCCCTTATGAAATGATGACGCACATCTATATGTTTGAATCTAGAGTGGTGTACCAGATTATTTGTGAGATCAATGACACTTTTGTTGTCACATTTTAGTTCAATATTTCTTAGATGAAAACCAAAGCCCTCTAAAGTTTGGCTCATCCATAGTGTTTGTGCACAACAACTCCCTAATGCAATGTATTCGGCCTCCGTGGTGGAGAGTGCAACCGAATTTTGTTTCCTACTAGACCATGCAACTAATGAAGGTCCTAGAAAATGACAAGTACCAGTAGTGCTTCTTCTATCAAGTGAGCAACCGGCATAATCCGAATCGGAATAGCCATGCAATGTAAATGAATCATTATGTGGGTACCATAATCCTAATCTAGATGACCCAATGAGATATCTAAAAATTCGTTTTACCGCTTTTAAATGAGATTCTTTTGGATTGGCTTGAAATCTAGCACATAAGCATACGACAAACATAATATCGGGTCTAGTTGCACTAAGATAAAGTAGAGATCCTATCATACCTCTATATAAAGTTTGATATATAGAAACTCCTGATTCATCTTTTCCTAATTTTAGTGATGCACTCATTGGTGTAGAAGCATGTTTAAGGTTTTCAAATCTAAAACGTTTAAGCATATCATGAACATATTTAGTTTGACATACAAAGATACCGTCAATTCTTTGTGATATTTGAAAACCAAGGAAATAAGAAAGTTCTCCTACAAGACTCATTTCAAATTCATTTTTCATCACTAAAATAACTTCTTTACACATCTCTTCATTAGTAGATCCAAAAATAATATCATCAACATATATTTGTAAAATAATTATATCATCATTATTGTACTTAATGAAGAGAGTATTATCCGCACTTCCCATAATATAACCGTGCTTTAGTAAAAATGATGTAAGTCTTTCATACCATGCACGAGGCGCTTGTTTTAAACCATAAAGCGCTTTTTCTAATTTATAAACATGATTTGGAAATTTTTCATTAATAAAACCGGGGGGTTGTTCAACATAAACTTCTTCTTTTACAAACCCGTTTAGAATAGCAATTTTCACATCCATTTGAAATAGTTTTATTCTTTTAAAGCTTGCAAATGCTAGAAAAATTCTTATAGACTCCAATCTAGCAACGGGTGCAAAAGATTCATCAAAATCTATCCCTTCGATTTGAGAATATCCTTGTGCTACTAAGCGTTCTTTATTTCTAGATATTCTAGACTCACCATCTAATTTATTTTTGAAAATCCATTTTACACCTACAACCGGGTGATTAGATGGTCTTTCTACTAATTTCCAAACATTATGACGCTCAAATTGTTCTAACTCTTCATTCATAGCCAAAAACCAAAATTCATCATTTAAAGCGGTTGTAACATTTTTTGGTTCAATTTCGGAAACAAAGCAAATATTTGAAAAAGATTCATGAAGAGAAGATCGAGTTCTTACCCCGATGGATGGTTCACCAATTATAAGTTCCCGTGGATGATCCTTTGTGAATTTTAAGATGCTTGGAGGTACATATTCATCTTTCTTGGCCTCCTCTTCTTCTTCTTTGGAAGGTTCTTCATCACCATGCTCCAAAGGAGGTAATTGATCATCCTCTTTACCTGCGGAAAGTCTTTCTATACAAGGAACAAGCTCAACAAATTTCACATTAATTGACTCTTCAACTTTTCTAGTTCTTTTATTACAAACTCTATAAGCTTTACTAGTTGAAGAGTATCCAAGAAATATTCCTTCATCACATTTTTCATCAAACTTTCCCAAGCTATCTTTTGTATTTAAAATGAAGCATTTACAACCAAAAACTTTGAAGTAAGATACATTAGACTTCTTTTGAAAATAAAGTTCATATGGTGTGAGATTTAAAGATGGGCGAAACATGATTCTATTTATAACATAACATGACGTGTTTACGGCTTCGGCCCAAAAGGACTTAGGTAATTTATATTCACATAACATAGTGTGTGCTAGCTCTTGAAGTGTCCTATTCTTTCTTTCTACAACACCATTTTGTTGTGGTGTGCGTGGTGCGGAGAACTCATGCTTTATGCCTAACATATCACAATAAGATGTAAATTTTTCATTTTCAAATTCTCCTCCATGATCCGAGCGAATGCATTTAATTTTTAAATCACTTTCATTTTGAATACGAGTACATAATTTTGAAAATTCACAAAACGCTTCGGATTTGGATGAGAGAAATATTGTCCAACAATATCTAGAAAAATCATCTATTAAAACATATATATACAATCTATCACCAAGACTTGCGGTACTAACGGGACCAAAAAGATCCATATGAATTAATTGCAAAGGTCTTGTAGTAGAAATAACATTTTTACTTTTGAAAGAGGATTTAGTAATTTTACCTTTTTGACATGGTGAACAAAGTGAAGGTAAATTTCCATTTAATCTAGGCAATCCTCTAATTAAATCTCTTTTGGCAAGTTTTACAATTAGCTGTGTGCTAGCATGTCCCAGCCTTCTATGCCAAAGTTCAAGTTCATCATTTTTGGTAATAAAACATTTTAAAGATGATTTTGAAAGATCATGAAATGAAACAATATAAACATTGTGTATTCTTGGTGCAGTTAGTAAAATATTGTTTGTAATAGGATTAGATATTTTGCATAGATTAGTAGAAGATTCAAATAAAACATCTAATCCTTTATCACATAATTGGCTAATTGAAATCAGATTATGTTTTAGCCCTTTTACATAAAGAACATTTGATATAGTGAAGGATTCGTTACCAACTGTACCAATTCCCATGATTCTTCCTTTTCCGTTGTCGCCAAACGTCACGATCCCTCCCTTCTTCTTTTCTAGGCTAAGGAACTTAGCTTTATTGCCTGTCATGTGCTTGGAGCATCCTGAATCTAAGTACCACACGTCTTCATTGTCCTTAGCCTGCCTGCACATCTAGAAAGAAGATGAGAGTAAAGATCTGGATACCCAAGTGGAACCTCCCATAGAATAAGTGGAAGCCTTAGGTACCCAGATTTGCTTTAAAGTATTTTGTTTTATTTTCCTGCAAGAACTAGTTGTGTGACCCAACCTATAACAGTTTGCACACGAAATAAAAAGGGTTGAGACCCTTTTTTGGAAAATTTTCTTGCTGGAATAAACTTGATTTACAGAAGGAAAGCATTTTGAAAAAGAAATTTCTGGTTTCTGATATGAGGTGCTAGCGCCGGCGTTAGTGGCTAGCGCCGGGCGGTAGCCCTCTCCTCGATATCCGAGCCCAAACTTTCCAGAACCATGTCACTGGTTCCCTAGAATCATTTCCAGTGATTTTTTTGGCCTATTCCAAAAATTTTAATGGTCATGGTGAGATCATGAACATGTGCTTTAAGTGAAGAATTTTCTTTCACAAGCATGACACACCTATTTTCAAAACCTTTCTTATTATTTTTTATTTGCAAAAGAGAGATTTCCAATTTCCTTTCTAATTCCCCCTTCTCTTTTGTAAGAGTTTTGGCATGAGAGAGGGCTTTAGAAAGTGACTCTTCTATATCTTTTGCCAATTTTGTGGAGTGATCACATTCTTGGCAAAAAACCTTTCTTTTTTCTAAAACAATTACTTTTTTGGAAAGCTTTTGATTTTCTTTAATAAGAGATTCATTCTCACGATTTAATAAAATATTATCTTTCATATTTTTATCAAAAGCTTTGCAAGTTTCAAGAAATTCATTATACAATTCATCATAAGTGGGAAGAGTTACCTCAGTGTCGCTAGGAACACTGGTGTCGTCGCCGTCATTTTCATGTCCCATGAGGCACATGTTTGCTTCCTCATCTTCGCTTGATGAAGACCCACTTGATTCTTCGGAGGAGGAGGAGGAAGAGTCATCCCATGTTCTAGCTTTTAGTACTTTCTTCTTCTCCTTCCCTTTGTGCCGTTTTTCTTTCTTCTCCTTCAAGAACTTTGGGCACTGGCTCCGAATGTGCCCCGTCTTCCTACAATGATAGCATTCCGGTGGAGGTCTCTCTTCTTCATTGTCGCTCTCTTTTTCCTTCTTTGAAGATGACCCTTTTCATCTTTCACCCTTTTGGAAATATTTTTGAAAGGTGTTTCTCCTTTCCGGATTACGCATGAACTTTCGGAAGTTCTTTACCAAAAGACTCTCTTCATCTTCATCCTCATCCTCTTGACACTCCTTCTTTGATTTTAATGCCAACGTCTTCTTCTTTGGCTCCTTGTTGTATTCATCATGTTGGATTTTGAGTTCTACCTCATGGGTTTTGAGATTCCCAATGAGGCTCTCAACTTGGAGCGTCCTTAAGTTGTGCGACTCCGAAATAGCCGTCACCTTCGGGTTGAATTTTGGAGGAAGAGAACGAAGGATCTTACGGACCAAGTCGCCATTTGAGAAGGTCTTTCCAAGAGCTTTTGAGGCATTGACGATCTTGGTGAAGCGCGTGTACATACCATCAACATCTTCGCTTTCATCCATTCGGAATTTTTCATATTCCGACTCTAGTTGGAAAAGCTTGGAATCTTTAACCTGCGATGTACCTTCATGAGTAACTTCCAAATGATTCCAAATTTCATATGCAGTAGTACAAGCAGAAATTCTATTAAATTCATTTCTATCTAACGCACAAAATAGAGCATTCATGGCTTTTGCGTTATTTTTACATTTGAGTTTATCCCGATCATCCCATTTATCTTTGGGTTTTTCTAACATAACCTCTCCAACTACAAATGTAGGAGGAGTGTATTCTTCTTCTACCATGTTCCAAACCTCAATATCTAGGGTCATTAGAAAACAACGCATCCTATTTTTCCAATAATTATAATCCGACCCAGTAAATAGTGGAGGTCTACTAATTCTCTGACCCTCGGAAAAAGCGAGATCATAAGACGCCATTATTCCTGGTTTTTAAACCGTTTGGAATAACCTAGCTCTGATACCACTTGTTGGATCTTACGGCGCCCTTAGAGGGGGGGGGGGGGGGGGGGGGGAGTGAATAAGGGAATAAAATTCTTTTTATAATTTTTGAGAAAATTACTAAGTTGTTTTGATTAATAGGAAATAATGATGACAAATTAGAAATAAATAATTTAGATTTAGAATTGAAAACTTAGAAACACAAAATAATAAAGATTACACCAAATGATAGAAATCAAAGTAAACACAAAAGAGACATGATTATATTATGTGAAAAAGTGTTTACATAAAATTTGATTTCTATAACGCTAGAAATCGGAAGTGTACAAAAATGATTTTCTTTTCCTTTTCTATACCGACTCGTATCCCCACGAACCGGTTGGCTTTAGCCAATCCTTCCCCGGATATGACCTCAAGCCGCTCTAGCCAATCCTTCCTCGGATATGGCCTTGAGCACCCCCTAGATCTAATCCCCAAGACCTAGTCGCCAACTCACGCGGCGAATTCCCCCAAAGCCGCGCAAGGACCTAGTCGCCAAAAACAAGGCGATTTCACTACAACGGATACAAAAAGTGTGGAATGGAAATAATTAAATAACAAGGAAAACTCCCTCTTGAGATTTCTGGAGATGAGGATGAAGGATCGCTGAAGCACAAGCGAGGTCGAAGCGATCGTTCTTCGGATGCAGCGTGATGGCTTCCTTCTCCAGAATTTCTTCTTTGGCTTGAGTGGGAGATGATGATTTGGTAGAGTAGCAGCACGAGAGTTTGGGCACAAGTAATATCTCTGGAAGGTCTAACCAAAACGAGAGAGAACACTTCAATTTATAGACCTTGGAGCTAGCGCCTGCGGTAGTGGATAGCGTCGGTGGTATCGTTCGTGTAGAGCGGTTGCGCAACCGTCGACGACGTGGCGGTGTGCACGAACTGGAGATAGCGCCTGGCGGTAGTGCTAGCGCTGGCGGTAGCGGGAGATAGCGCTGGCGATAGCGGTAGCGGTAGCGGCGTGCACGAATTCGAGATAGCGCCTGGCGGTAGTGCTGGCGGTAGCGGTAGCGCTAGCGGTAACGCTGGCGCTAGCGATAGCGCTGGCGGTAGCGCTCCTCCTTTCAAAAAGTTGTTCCAAGCTGCTTTCTACCAGTGGAGTATTGCACCTATAGTTCCTACACACTATAAACACACTACAAGCAATATCAAATACAATATGTGATTTGTTATTCTCAAACAAAGGGATGTGACACACATGTCCAACAATCCCCAGAAATATCACAAATCAGCTTCTTCTTCGCCAGGCATCCTAAACCCTTCTGGCTAATGTGTGCCAGCCTCCTGTGCCATAAGGAAGTGGATGCCTCATCCCTGACGGAGTTCGCCTGAGCAGCTTCAGGCCTCCCCTCCATGTAATACAGGCCAGAATCTCTATAACCCCTGGCCATCACAAGTGATCCCCTGATCAGCTTCCAGAAGTCTCCTCCAAAGACACTCAGGTGTCCTTCGTCTCCAAGTCTTCCAACAGATATCAGATTGAAGCGAATATCTGGCACATGCCGCACATCCCTCAGAACCAGTAGGGCACCAGTACTCGTCTTCAAGTGCATGTATCCACGCCCAAGAACCTTGGACGTATCCCCATTGCCCATCCTCAACACCCCACAGTCATGAGTGGTGTAGGTGGCAAATAACTCCCTGTTGTGGGAGACATGCGCAGAGGCTCCAGAATCAACAATCCAGCATCGTTCGTCACACGCGAGTGCAGCAGTGACGTCGTCGCCAACAAAATGACGCCGTCCTCCTCAGTCGAAACAGTGGCTGCCGTGTGACCCTCATCCTTGCCCTCAATGGCAATCCCCTTCTTCCTTTGATCGTTCTTCAAGGAATAACAGAACTTCTTTATGTGTCTCTTCTTGTGGCAGTAGTGGCATTCCACGTTCTGATAACGTGACTTCGACTTGCCCATACTCTGACTCCTGTCCTCCTTCCTTCCTCGGCTCTTACTCCTTCCTCTCCCCCTGGGCTCAGTATAGAGAACGCCAGCTCGTGAAGAAGAGCCTGAAGTCCCCTGAGACTTTCGTCTCACCTCCTCATTCAAGATCCCACTCTTGGCGATCTCCATGGTAACAATCCCCTGGGGGGAAGAATTGATCAGAGAAACTCTGACCATCTCCCAAGAATCAGGAAGTGACTTGAGTAGCCACAATGCGTTCACCTCATCTTCAAAGGTCACCTTCATGGCAATCAGACGATCGATGATCCCCTGGAACTCGTTGACATGATCCAAAATAGGTGATCCTTCTCTGTACCTGAACTCTCCAAGCTTCTTCAGCAGATAAAGCTTGTTGATGCACGTGCTCTTGTCATACAACGTCTCGAGAGTCTTCCACAGTACCTTTGCATCAGTGATGCTAGCCACATGGTTGTAGACGTTCGACTCCACGAACCGTCTGATAAACCCACACAGCTTCCGATGCTCCACCTTCCATTTTGCCGGATCCGTGTCCTTTGGCATCTCCTCAAAGACAGGAGCATGCCAACCCTTCAAGTAGATCAGATCTTCCATCAGAAGATGCCACTGGTGGTAATTGGCACCATTCAACTTTACCATCTGCTCTGAACCTGATGTGGACTCCATCCTGCTCTGCCAACTGGCCGGATCGACCACTGATCTTTGAGTCGACTATCTCAAAGTATGCAACCAAAGAGGATAGTCAGAGGACCAATGGTCGTAAACAACCGCACCCAATTGCACACCCGAGATCACAATCAACTCGTCCTGAAACCCAAAAGGTCAGCCCGGTAACTGCTCTGTCACTGAAAACGGCTCTGTCACTGAACCTATCTCTGATACCACTTGTTGGGAATGTGAGCGTACAAACCCGACCAGAGGACCTGTTGCAATTTGAGCAAGCACCTGTGCGACCGCGTTGAGCGGTATGCAAATTCGCAAATAGAAAATACGATGCAAGTAAATAAAAGCACACAGAAAAATTTAACGTGGAAAACCCAATTAGGTGAAAAACCACGGGACGATCGGAGTCCAACCCGGAAAACCTCCACTAAAAGTGTGTGAAAAATCACACGCACAAATTACAGGTTTTCCCACTGATCCACAAAGGATCTCCACTCCTCCACAACAACAACAATCCACAAAGGATTTACACAACCTTTCTCTTCCAACAAACACACACAAGCACAATGTTTGAAAAGATAAAAATAAGCGATGAGAAGCGTTACCCAGACGGATTGAAAAATCCGTCCCAACGTCAAGACGACGTTCTCCAAATCACAAAGAAGGACGGCTATGTGCAGCCCCTTTCAACTCCGCTCTCCAATCTTCAAAGCCACGAACAAGACTCGGCAACCTCTCCAACAGTGGCGGCAGCCCTCCTCTCCAACACAGGCGGCGGCGGCCTCTTCTCCGACGCAGGCGGCGGCCCTCCTCTCCAACGGTGCAGGCAGCGGCTGCTCCTCTCCAACACAACCCGGCGACCACCCCTTCTCAAACAGCAGCGAAATCTCCTTTCTCCAACAAAAGGGCGGCGAGATCTCACCTCCAAGGAAGCCGGCGGTTTTCTCCTTCCCAGCACTCCAGGCGGTCGATTACGGGAGAGAAGAAAAGAAAATGGTAAGCGGCGGCTTCTCAAATGGCAAGAGAGAGGGAGAGATTAATCTGGCAGTTTTTGTTTCTTTCTTTGAATACACGAGAGGAGAGAGAGAGAATGGCAGTTACCCTCTTTTAAATGCACGGGAGAGAGAGGTGTGGGGAATTGGATTTTTAATTTAATTATTTATATATATATATATAAGTGGAAATAGAAGGCTAGGATGAATCCACCCAAAAACAGCGGTCCGGATTGATGTTGCCCCCATTAGGATATCCGCACTTCAATTTTATAATAATTTTCATCAAAAGAAATCACGAGCCGCACCCGGTGGTTTTTACCGTCTCGGATGGGAACCACACCCAACACTGACCTGAGCGAGTGACCCCCTAGTGCTCTAGGCGAATGCTCATCTCGACCTACCTGGCATGCCCTTTGACCTTCTGGTACCTGGAGACCCACTCAACGAATACATGATTGTACATGTGTCATACTTTTTTGGGGCTTAAAATAAAATTTTATCGCTCAAAATCGTAGATTATTTTTGATTTTTTTTTATAAAATATGAATTGCCATATTTTTACAATTATTTTTATTAATGATTTGTCTACATCCCACTAACATCTCGAAAAAAATCTTATCCGATATTTCCAATCGGATTATTTCGGATCAAAAAAATCGTATCGAAAATTTTCATATATGATAAGAATGTAGGCAAATCGATAATTAAAATAATTATAAAATAACATAATTCATATTCCATAATTTTTTTTATACAAAAGTCTATTTTTGGTAAAAACTTGATTTAGAGCAACCAAAAAAGCATAATTCATATTCCTTAAATTATGCATAAAACTATAAAAGTATATTTTAATTTCCACGGTTCCAAATGAGATTACTCAAAAGTTTGCATTTTTTTTGAAGACCGGCCTTAAAAAATGCCCAACCATTAATATATAGCAAGAAAACTCCTTCAAATTTCTATATAAACACTACCACCACCCCTTCATCAATCTCACCACTAATATTATTACATTTTCGTCGATTCATCTCTCTTCCTCCTAAGTCACCGGAGATGGCAGACGAGCACCACCACCACCTCTTCCACCACCACAAGGAGGAGGAGCAGTCGTCGGAAATTGACTATAAGAAAGAGGAGAAGCATCACAAGCACATGGAGGATCTCGACGAGCTCGGCGCCGTCGCCGCCGGCGCCTTTGCACTGGTAATATATCATACGGTTTATAATCCTACATACTCCGGCCAAGATCTGGAAATTTACATATAATGATCAATTAATATATAGTAGAAAAGATTAGCTATAATTATACGTATAAATAATCAATTTTTATATAAAAGTGTCCCGGCCCGACAGCACACATGTTGCTAGCAAATTAGGAAAGCGAAACAATTCTGATCGGGCAGGTACTCATCTTTCTCTAGGATCCTCCGCGAGGTCATCGCATTAGAGCCTTCCGATATTGGGATGAATGATCGCTGGAGATCAGCGCTGGGAGGGAACGATCTCTGCCCTAGATAGCTCGTAGGGGAGGTACGGTTTAGGGAGGGTTGTTGTCCACACCGATCTGTTATTAAGATGAAAGCTCGAGAAGCAATTTCATCCGACGACCGAAATTAAATTGACAGTCGGGATCAATTGGTCAACCACCGTTACACCACAAAAAGTGTGAATGTCGCCTTCTTTTTTTAATTAAAAGTTACAGGACGTCCTTTTAAATTAAAATTTAGAATAATAATATCATAACTCTTAATTCGGTTGTCGGATCGTATAGTTCTTATTATAGATATTGATCGTCTCCGCGATATCTATCCAACAACTTATTTATCTCTAAGATCCAACGGTGAATAAATCTCGTACCAACTAAAACATTCAATTAAATTAACGTATCTTTATATAAAATACTATATATACGAACGAAAGTGCACGAGATCTTGTTGTGCCCCGCGCGACATTACCCCGGCCACGATGGTGCCCCCGTCCATGCTCACCTGCTCTCGGGCTAACAGGCTTCCCACGTCCGCACTCCCGCCGCTCGCACCCCCCGAGCATGTTAGAAAATATCATGCCAGATTTGACGGCCGTGATCATTTCAACGAGTTTAAAAGTCATGGGTTTGATATTTCTTTATATGTGATAGAGATAAATATATATATATATATATATATATATATATATATATATATATATATAAATTAGAATTAATGATCTTATGATTAAATAATAAGTATATATAAATTCAATTGATGACAGCACGAGAAGCATAAGGCGCAGAAAGACCCGGAGAACGCCCATAAGCACATCATTGAAGAAGAAATTGCGACCAGCATTGCCGTCGGGGCCGGCGGCTTCGCCTTCCATGAGCATCATGAGAAGAAGGAGGTGAAGAAGGAGGAGCACCATCACAAGCTCTTTTAAATCTTTGATCTATTTGATCTTATCCATTTAAATATATCATATATAATAATAATGTGGTAGTCATAATTTCTATACCGACAATATTATGTATTTTTATGGACCATGGTATTTATTTTGAGTGTGTGTAGTGTGGCTGCTGTGCAATGTGTGATGTAAATTTTGCTTTCTTACATAGTGTAAACTATATGGAGGTGAAGGCTTTATTTGGTTTAGCGGTTGCGGTTGTAAAGAGAGCTGTAATGGGAGGTTTGTAAATGGAGCTGGTGGAAACTAGATGCTGGAAACGGAAATCTGTTTGGGTAGTCTGTGTTTGCAGAGCTGTTCAGAACAGAGAACCATTTGACAAAACAGCGGTGACGTTTTATAAATATTTTTTATTATAATTTTATTTTAAAAAAAATTATATAAAAATATATAAATTTTGTTTTATATAAAATTTCTGATTTATATAAATTTATAAATTTTGTTATATATATATTATTCTAATATATATATTATAATATAAAAGTAATTTGTTTTGTAATTTTATTTACTATTCAAACTATAGGCAGAATTTTTTTTTGTAATTTTTTATTTTCTCCGCCTCCCTCCGCCTGCCCGGCGGGTTCGCCGGAGACCGGCGAACCTGCCGGTGGGCTCCGGTCAGGCCGGCGGCGGCTCCGCCGGCGGCGGCAGCCCAAAAAAAAAGCCGCCTGGAGCGGCGATTCCTGCACGGGGCACGGGGCACGGGGCACGGGAGGGTGAAAACGCTATGAACTGGTGCTCGGGGCGCTGATGAGAAAGACCAGTTTTTCTTCACGCGCTAAACGCCGACGATTGGAAAGGGAGGCGGCAAAATAAACGGGAATTTGGCCGGCGGTCCTGAAAACGTGCCAGACAAAAACGCTGCCTCAAATGCAGCCGAAATTTTTTCCTTTTACTGAGATGCTGATTGATGTGCTGTTTAGATTGACACGTGTCTTCTTGTTCTTGGCTTAGATTTACGCTGAGGTGTCGATGTAGGCCATTAATGGTTTCCCACTGATTGGAGGCTGAGTTTGGGTGTAGTGGTGGGGGTGGTTGCCGTGAAAAAAATAGTCATGATAAAATTAGGGTGGTGTTAAAGGCAAACCAGAATTGGCTATTGGCAAACCAATTTCTATGAGTTTTTACGCGCCTTTTGAAAATACGCTTTGTACATGTATTTTTAGGAAAAGTGTTCAACACGATAATTGTAGATCTCGTCGAGATCTACAACTTTCCTGTTGATCACCTTTCCTAAAAATGCATGTACAAGACGTATTTTCAAAAAATTCGTTATAGTTACGATCAGGGCGACAATACACCTTGTGCGTGCATTTTTAGGAAAAAAGTGTTCAACACGAAAGTTGTAGATCTCGACGAGATCTACAATTTTCGTGTTGAACACTTTTCCTAAAAATGCATGTACAAAGAGTATTTTCAAAAGGCACGTAATAACTCATAGAAATTGGTTTGCCAATAGCCAATTCTGGATTGCCTTTAACCATTAATGGCATAGAAATTTAGAAAATCATTGTTTTAAGTATTTTTCAAAAATATGTTTTAATGTTTTTTAATTTGGAAAAGCAATTTTGTAACGAACAGTGGTTTATTTTTTAATAATAAAAATATGTTTTATGCTAATTATTAATCGCATAGATCGGTAAATATTATATAAATCATAAATAAGTAGGTTACAAAATATCAGCATCGAAAAACAAAGATCGTGAATAAGTGAAGTATCGTGAATGACGCTCACAGTAGAAGAGCCGATTGCGAAAAAGAGACTGAGTAAGACCACTAAGTAACACTTAGTGACGAAAAAATACGAATTGTGAAGTTTTTTTTATATGGTAAGTTGGATGAGAGAAAAACGACTCTGATATGATGAAAGTCTTCAAAAAAAAATTTGATGAGAGGAAGATGACATATGACCCCTCTTCTTCGAAGCTGCTACTATTTTGATCCGCCATGATTATTCGGTTCCCGCAAGCGTGCAACGACCTCTATGCCAATAAACGAGCACAACAGCATTTGTGTCATCTCCAACAATCACGCAGAAGCCTCCCAGCACAACCGGCATGTCCGTTCCCTGCATCTACCGTCTGCAGTGCATCCACTTGTCAAGGGGAAGCAACAATGCTCGTCGTTCCGTTTTCGTCCTGTCGTCGTCTCCATCATAGTTGAATCCTCCATCAATCTCCCATTTCGGCACCCTACCAGCGGTGATTGGCCGCATGGGGAAGAGCAGCCTTTTTCGAGCCCCAGGCCATTTGCCCTCGACACGCTCGCCGTTTCTTCTCAAGTCGCCTGTTGCTCGTTCCATCGAGCCCAGATCCGTTTGAGAAATTAATCGTGCGGACCCATTAGTCGGCCCGCACCCCCGGCCGCACCACTGCTGCGACCCGTCATAGCTCCACCGATCCCTGTTCTAGCGGCTATGTCGGTCATCTCTCAGCCTCTTTTGTCTGGCCCCATCCCACTTATTGAAATTCCCGGATCCGCCCTGACCGCCCCTGAGCGTGGGGGAACGTCAGGCTGGAGCTTCGATTTCCAGCCCAAAACGACACGCAAAACAACATAATTAGCCACATGGTGCCTATTTGGGGTGGGGGTGTCGATCTGCCCCCAGTCGTCGCCATGCCGGAATTGCATGAGAGAGACAAACGGTGCCTTAATTCTTACTGCTGCTTTCTTTTATCAAATACACGCAAAATTCTATATAATACAAAAGTACAACTTTATTAGATAATGTTGTAAGAATTATCCTAAAATGATTCAACCCGAGGGAACCCGATAGGGTGACCGGTATTCGGGGTGACTCAATAAACTCAAAGCGGCGCGCGTTATTACATTAGATCGGGTTTTAACCTCGATCCTCTAGATGGGAGGATCGACGGCCCCGATCGATTAGGGCTTTGCTCAAGGCCCTGAATGGGGGGTATAAATGGAATGTTAAACCCATCTTGATTCTCATTCATTCGGTTGAACCCTCCCCACCATTTAGAAGCCGAGCGCCGCAATGTTCCTCCAGGTCGCGATTTTAGGGCTTATCGCGATCTGCGATTTCTCCTGTTCCACCGTGCAGATCTCGCGACTCCTCCTCCTTCTCCGTCGACGGCGACGTCAAAGATCGAGGCTCCTTTGTCCGGCGTCGCCCTCTACTGCTGTCGCAGGACCTGTCGCAGAACGACAGTGAAGTCGCAACATCTTCATCGGCGATTTCTTGTTCGAGCCCTGCACAGATCGACGCCCCGACAACATCGATCGACGCCTGAGCCTTGCCTCCTTCAGCGACACCATCATCAGAGGCCTTCGCCTGCCTTGTCCGAGCCCTGCACAGATCTAGAGGTGGTGGTCTCATATCCGCTGCCCGAGCCTTGACAGATTAGGGAAGAGGTGGTGGTGCTTTGTCCGCTCAGCGCCAAAGTCAAAGCCGATCGTCCAAAAGTGGTCGTAATGGCCGGATGTATAACCCCTCTATACACGATCCTCTTTATTCCGCTGCGCTCTAGGGATTGCTCTAGATTCGGTAGTGCTATCATTTGGTATCAGAGCCATATAGAGAGAAGTACCTAGATCGGTTTCCAAAAATTTCTGTGACTATTTCATCCCAAAATTTTTTGATTATTGTTTTCAAAACTGTGAAGATTTCTTCCCAAAAATATTGTTTTGGTTTTTTCCAACAAAAATTTGTGGCGATTTCTTCCAAAATGCGCGTTGCTCTTTTTGGATGCTCACTGTTGTCTGTTCGAAAATGTCATGGTTTCCCGTTGCCCATTGGTCTGTGAATGTTGTAATATTTTTTCAATTCGGAAATGTAAATTATTATCAATTTTCTGGAATGTATTTGGTGGCAACGGCAACTCCGACATTTTCGACCCGAATCCGATCTCCGTGACCGTTTCTTGGTGAAGACCTCATTTTCCAATCCAGTGTTCATGGAAGCTATCCGATGCGGCGGTGGAGGTGCAAACTACGGAAAAACTCCTTTGACTTCACATTTGGCGAGATGGAGTCACGTGTCATCCGGTTTTTGACGCGTTGCAGCTAAAGGCGGTTGGAAATCGGATTCGGGTCCTCCTTGTGGTTTTATGAGCTCCAAAATATTTATTTGCCTTAGGTGCAATAATTAAAATAAAGGTTTATCGAGTTTACCAAGAATAGCCAAAGTATCTTGATAAACCCGATAATGTGATTATTCTAGATCACATCATGGGGTGTGCTTAATAAATCACAAAATTTAATTATTGCCCGTTGCAATTATTCCCCGAGGTTGTTACAAATTACTCGGCCCCACAGGGAAGTAATTGATAACAACGAAAGTTTTTAATTGGCTGATAGTGGTAAGTGTGTACCTCGATTAATGAGTCTCCATACCCACAGGCACGAGATTTCATTGCTCCTGATACATTTCTTACTAGCTATATAATTGAATAAAGTGAGATAAAATCCTATGCGATAGCGGTCTTTGCCCAAAGGGAGACTGGATTTTATCATTAACAATTAATATGGGTTAATTGTTAAATAAAGTTTTCTACCACAATGCGTAATAAATTATTATTTTCGTTGCTCAAAAATCTAAAGTAAGCGTGTATGTTTTATGATTTTTGCAGTTTTTAATACTGTAATCGACCCAACACAGTTCATCCCCACTCTCTCCGGGGATAATTATAAAATATGGAAAGATAAAGTGCTTCTTGCCTTAGGGTGCATGGACCTTGATTTGGCTCTTCGCACGGAGGGCCAGCTGTGCCTACGGCCGAAAGCTCTCCAACTGACCGCACCTTATACGAGGGATGAGAGAGATCCAATCGCCTCAGTATAATGGTAATCAAGACCCACGGTAGTCAGAGCATAAGGGGATCTATCCCTGAATGCAAAACTGCTAAAGAACTGATGGGGGCCATTGATGAGCAGTTTGTCAGTTCTGATAAAGCTCAGGCCAGCACCCTAATGGCAAAACTCTGCTCCATGAAGCTCAAAGGAACAGAGAGTGTACGAGGACATATAATGGAAATGAGAGACATAGCTGCTCAGTTGAAGACCTTGGACGTTGACTTTTCGGAGTCATTTTTAGTCCACTTTATCTTGACTTCATTACCTGCCGACTACACTGCCTTCAAGGTGTCTTACATGACACATAAGGAAAAATGGTCAGTGAACGAGCTGTTGAACATGTGTGTTCAAGAGCAAGGCAGGCTGAAGTAAGAAAAGTTGGAATCTGTGAATTTTGTGCATCACAAGAAAGGCCAATCAAGCAAGTCCAATGGTGACCCAAAGGGCAAAGTCAAGGCGATAGCTGTTTCCATCAAGAAACCGGATAACATAAAGCTACCAACTTGTTTCTTCTGCCACAAGAAGGGTCACATGAAAAAGGATTGCAACAAGTATAAGACTTGGCGCGCAAAGCATGAAGGTACGACGTCATTAGTGTGTTATGAATCAAATTTTGTTAATTCACATAATTTTCATAACACATGGTGGATTGATTCAGGCTCTACAATCCATGTTTCTACTGTCATGCAGGGGTTTCAAACTCTAAGGAAACCAAGTGATGGGGAACTATGCGTCTATTCAGGGAACAAGATGTCGTCTTCTGTTGAAGGTGTGGGGACATACAGGCTCGTCCTTCAGACCGGATACATTTTGGACTTAGAGAAGACCTTCTTTATTCCTAGCTTTTCTAAGAATTTAGTATCTGTATCAAGACTATCGCCTAAGGGCTTTGATTTTCAGTTTAAGAACTCTATCTTTCTGATTATTAAAGATGCAGTAACTATTGGATCTGGCAAATTAACTGATGGTTTATATAGTCTTGATTTAGACTTAAATTATATGCAATCATTTAACACGACACATGAAAATAGCAGCAATACAAGTGTGAAAAATAATCACTCATCTAGCTTATGGCATCGGAGATTAGGTCATATCTCCATAGAGCGCCTTAAAAGATTAGTGAAGGAAGGTGTCATTCAGGCACTCGACTTCACTGACTATGAGACTTGCATAACATGCATAAAGGGAAAGCACACAAGCAAGTCCAGCAAAGGAGCTAGAAGAAGCGATGCTAAATTAGTAATTATTCACACTGATATCTGTGGACCGTTTACCACCCCATGTTTGAATGGTCAAAAGTATTTTATTACTTTTATTGATGATTTCACAAGATACATGTATCTCTATCTTCTAAATGACAAATCTGAAGCACTAGATGCTTTCAAAGTCTATAAGGCAAAAGTAGAGAAACAATCTGGTTTAAGTATCAAAATTGTAAGATCTGACAGGGGTGGCGAATATTATGGTAGGTTCACAGATGGGTGCCAAAGACCAGGTCCATTCGCTAGATTTCTTCAGGAACACGGAATCATATCTCAGTATACGACTCCTGGCACACCACAACAAAATGGTGTAGCCGAAAGAAGGAATCGAACTTTAATGGATATGGTAAGGAGCATGACAAGTGTCTCATCTCTCCCTCCTAACATGTGGAGTGAAGCTCTAAAAACGGCCGTGTACGTCTTGAACCGGGTCCCATCCAAATCAGTTCCTAAAACACCCTTTGAGTTATGGAATGGATGGAAACCCAGTTTGAATCATGTACATATAAGGGGCTGTCAAGTAGAGGTTCGGGTGTACAACCCACATGAAAAGAAGCTAGACCCAAGGACAGTCAGTGGTTTTTTCATTGGCTATGCAGAAAAGTCCAAGGGTTACCGTTTTTACTGTCCCTCTCACACATTAAAAATAGTTGAAGCAAGAAATGCCAGATTTTTGGAGGAATTTAATACTGGTGAGAGTAGTTCTCATAGAGTTGTGATAGAAGAGGTGCAGGAAACTGCACCTTCAGGCAGTGGTGTTGAACCTGGGGGGCTCATACCTCCTGTGGCTCAACACCCACCTATTCAGATCCCAACATATGATGGAGTGATCGATGATCCTCCTATCCAGAGCTCTCATGAAGATATGGTTAGTGAAGCGGTCATTCAGGAACCACCACCAGTGGAGACCGCCCCACAACCACTTGATCAACCAGATCTAAAGAGATCCTCAAGAGTGAAAAGATCGGCAATTCCGGCTGATTATGTTGTATACTTACAAGAGACCGACTGCATGTCTGGACTTAATCATGATCCCATCACCTTTTCAGAGGCTATGAGCCGTACGGATTCTGAAAAATGGCACGAAGCCATGAAGGAGGAATTAAACTCGATGGCAAACAATCAAGTATGGACTCTAGTAGAATTACCAGAAGGCTATCGTGTGATTGGCTGTAAATGGGTCTATAAGACAAAAATCGATGCCTCTGGTAATATCGAAAGATATAAAGCACGACTTGTTGCCAAAGGGTTCCTTCAACGGGAGGGCATAAATTACCATGACACCTTCTCTCCGGTTTCTAAGAAGGATTCACTAAGAATCATCATGGCCCTCGTAGCTCACTTTGATTTAGAGCTATATCAGATGGATGTCAAAATGGCATTCCTAAATGGGGATCTTGAAGAGGAAGTATACATGAGTCAGCCTGAATGCTTCATTTCAAAGAGTCATCTGGGACTCATATGCAAATTAAGGAAATCACTATATGGACTAAAGCAGTCCTCACGACAATGGTATACAAAGTTTCACAATGTTGTTATCTTATTCGGCTTTGAAGAAAACATTGTGGATCAGTGCATATACATCAAGGTCCGTGGGAGCTCTTTCATTATATTAGTCCTATATGTTGATGATATCTTGCTGGCGAGTAACAGTCGGGCTATGATATGAGAGACTAAATAGTTTCTCTCTAAGAATTTTGATATGAAAGATTTAGGGGAGGCTTCCTATGTTATAGGAATTGAGATACATAGAGATAGATCTCGAAGGATCTTGGGGTTATCTCAGAAGGCCTATATCAACAAAATTCTAGAGAGATTTAATATGAAAAACTGTTCCAGCTCCATAGCTCCCATAGTGAAGGGTGACAAATTCAGTTTGTCACAATGCCCCAAAACCTCTCTGGAACTTGAATCCATGAAAAACATTCCATATGCATCTGCGGTTGGCAGTTTGGTCTATCTAGATGTTTGCACCAGACCAGACATTGCATTCGTAGTAGGGATGTTGGGAAGATATCAAAGTAATCCTGGGATAGAGCATTGGACAGCTGCCAAGAAAGTCATGCGATATCTCCAAGGAACACAAGATTACATGCTTACATTCAGAGAGTTCGACAATCTGGATTTGGTCGGATATACAGATGCAGACTTTGCAGGCTGCCAAGACTCGAGGAAATCCACATCGGGCTACATTTTCATGTTGGCCGGTGGTGCAGTAGCATGGAAGAGTGTCAAGCAGACTCTCATCGCATCCTCGACTATGGAGGCAGAATTCATTGCATGCTATGAAGCAACAAAGCAAGCATTGTGGTTGAGGAACTTCACCTCAGGGCTTAGGGTGATGGATACAGTTCCTAAGCCAATGAAGCTTCTATGTGATAATGCTGCAGCAGTGTTCTTTGCAAAGAACAATAAAAGCGGGAGCCGCAACAAACACATATATATAAAGTTTTTGGTGGTTAGAGAAAATGTGCAGGAGGAGAAAGTCATCATCGAGCATATAGGCACACTGCTTATGGTAGCAGATCCCATGACTAAGGGGCTCCCACCTAAGTTATTTAAAACTCATGTCGAAAAAATGGGACTTGTGGACTCGTTTGATGCTTAAGTTGTCATGACATTTTATGTTATTCTCCTGTTGTTATTGATTAATGCAGTATTTCAGTTTATTATCTCTTATGCGCATACTAAAGTATTATTAGAGATTAAATATTGCATTAAAGAGTGGGAGCGTCCACTCATAAGGAGTTAATGCCGCATAAAGCGCTTGATAGGGTTTAACAACTACATTGTGATTGCGGAAGGGAAGTACCTACTATCAGGGCACAACCGCTGCAGTTCATGTGGTAGTGATATCCTATGCAAGTATAAAGCCGTCGCATAAAATTTTGGGCCAAGAGTCACTGAAGTTATAATTATTTAGTATGGCCATACGTGAAGTTTCATAGTCCACCGTCACCATATGAGTCTAGAGTTATTTTCCTCTTATAAAGTAAAACAATTATTTTTCAAATAATAGGTGGGCTTTTCCCTGTGTTGAATCAAGTGGGAGAATGTAAGAATTATCCTAAAATGATTCAACCCGAGGGAACCCGATAGGGTGACCGGTATTCGGGGTGACTCAATAAACTCAAAGCGGCGCGCGTTATTACATTAGATCGGGTTTTAACCTCGATCCTCTAGATGGGAGGATCGACGGCCCCGATCGATTAGGGCTTTGCTCAAGGCCCTGAATGGGGGGTATAAATGGAATGTTAAACCCATCTTGATTCTCATTCATTCGGTTGAACCCTCCCCACCATTTAGAAGCCGAGCGCCGTAGTGTTCCTCCAGGTCGCGATTTTAGGGCTTATCGCGATCTGCGATTTCTCCTGTTCCGCCGTGCAGATCTCGCGACTCCTCCTCCTTCTCCGTCGACGGCGACGTCAAAGATCGAGGCTCCTTTGTGCGGCGTCGCCCTCTACTGCTGTCACAGGACCTGTCGCAGAACGACAGTGAAGTCGCAACATCTTCATCGGCGATTTCCTGTTCGAGCCCTGCACAGATCGACGCCCCGGCAACATCGATCGACGCCTGAGCCTTGCCTCCTTCAGCGACACCATCATCAGAGGCCTTCGTCTGCCTTGTCCGAGCCCTGCACAGATCTAGAGGTGGTGGTCTCATATCTGCTGCCCGAGCCTTGACAGATTAGGGAAGAGGTGGTGGTGCTTTGTCCGCTCAGCGCCAAAGTCAAAGCCGATCGTCCAAAAGTGGTAGTAATGGTCGGAGGTATAACCCCTCTATACGCGATCCTCTTTATTCCGCTGCGCTCTAGGGATTGCTCTAGATTCGATAGTGCTATCAAATGTGAGACTAAAATATGACACTAAAAAATCACAAAATATAACAATGAATTAATTATAATCTCATCTGGTTTAATGATTAATCAAGCATATTATCCTATTTTAAAATTGCATTTTCTATCTCCAAGCAATCAAATAGGCTTAATTGTGCTCTTAATTAAAGAACATGCTTTACAAAACTTTATGGCTTAGTAAATATAGGGGTGTCAATTGAGCACCCCAACTTGGACCAGTTCTTTTATGCCCGCCCTCTTGTTAAACAGGAGGGCCCAACAGATCAGATTTCTCGATCCTCCTGCCGGCGGAGTGGTGACATGTTTTAAAGGACACCTGGATGCAGAGGAAATTCGTGTGTGCTTCGGCGAGGAGGTGGAAAAAAGTAGTCCGATGGTGGGAGATGTGTCAGATTATGATGGGTAGTGAATTGGGGTAGATGGAGGGGAGGAGTTCCGCTCGGGATTGGGGTGAATCGCGAGTTGGAAAGTGAGGGAGAAGTGTTTTGAGGTTTTGCTTTTTGGAGAAGCCAATACCACCTCGTTGACACCGAGACATGGGGGGTATCCATGGGCGGACCTATGATAGGCCGAGTGTGGGCAACCGCCCACACTCAATTTTTTCGCTAAACAAGGATTCGGTCTTTAAAACCACGCTCACGCTGGGATAGACAAGAACTGAAGCCGATTTTCTCCTTCACACTCCCGCTGGGCTCCACGATCTCCCGCTGGACATTGTCTCCTTCCTCCTCCCTGCTCTCAGAGATCGGTAGCGAACCTAGCGGTAAGTATGGGTGAGCATAAGAAACCGTAAACCGCAAAAACCGCCCGCATCGCACAAACCGCACCGATTTTTAAACCGCACAGTGTAGTTTTGGTGCGGTGCGGTTTTGAACTTTTACAAACCGAGCGCGGTTCGGTGCGGTGCGATTTTCAGATCTTGAAAATCGCAAAAACCGCACTGCACCGACTAATTGCATATTTTCAATTTTCATGAACATATGATATATCACATACATCTAAATAAAAATATAACTTATAAATTATTAATTAATAATAGTAATTAACTATTTATATTAGTGAAAATGGTTGCTTTCTTACTTTAATTTGATTGTTCTCTATCGATTTATTGATGAATTTACTGATTTGTAAACTTTTGTTAAATGCAAATAGTATCATAATGATTCATCTAATTGTAATTGTGTATTCACAGCTATCTCTTAATATTTCAATGTTGGAAGGATAAATAAAGCTACAATTATGTTAGTGTTGTGCATATCAAAGACTTAAAACCATTCATATTCATTATATTTTCATTTGATGTGTCATTTCATATGCAACTAAAGCAGTCAAATCATGAGGATTGTAGTATCTGAAGATCTATTTTTAGTTCGTGGTTGATTTTGTAGTATTTGTATTTTAAAAATATGTATTACATATATTTTCATGATAATATAACTAATGTAACCATATTTTGCCCAAATTTTATATCTTATTTCATCTCACATTATCTTTTTGGTATTTATGTATATTGCATGCTAAAAACTGTACTGAAACCGCAACCGCACCGCAAAAAACCGCACCAAACCGAAACTGCACCGCGTAATTTCGGTGCGGTGCGGTTTTGCTCGGGACAAAACCGCGCCCTTGCGGTGCGGTTGTGGTTTGGGTCAAAACCGCACCAAACCGCACCGCGCACACCCCTAGCGGTAAGTTCTCTTTTTATTCTCGTTCTTCCTGATTCCTCCCGTCGGATGCCCGTATTCAAGAATGCCCTAGATCAGTCTCCAACTCCTCCATGCTCTCAGAGATCGGTAAGTTCTCTGGACATTGCCGACTTGTCGTTCTTCCTCACGCTGGGCGCTGGACATTGTCGTTCACAGGACCTGGACCTCCCGTCTTCAAGATTTAAGAAAGCTCTAGTCAAGCTTCCTCCCCCTGCTCTCAGTCCTCAAAGATCGGTAAGTTTTTTTTAATATCGTTCTTCCAGTCTTTCTGATACCTGATTCCTCCCGCAGAGACATTTTCAACTGGATTTCAGATTTCCAGTGTCTTTGTGCATTCCAAATTTCCAGTGTCTGTAGCAGTGCAACTTATGACGTTTCACCACTCATTTTCTACAGAATTTTGCAACATTTTCAACTGAATTCCAATTTTCAAGTTGTCCAGAGAACTCAATTACTATAAAAGTGAGGAATCTAATCCAGTAGTAAATATTTCTATCACAACAAGCATAAGTTATTTGTTGCAACCTCTTGTTAGCAATTGTTTTTAACTCTTTATGGATGATATCTGCAAAAAAGGATCAATTGTGTTAGGCTTCATTTGGTTAAGCGGTTGCGGTTGAAAATGGAGCTGTTGTAAAGTGAGGTTTGTAAATGGAGCTTTTGAAAACTGGCTGGTGGAAATGGAGATCTGTTTGGGTAATCTCTGTTTTCAGAGCTGTTCAAAACTGAGATGCATTTGGAAAAACTGTGGTGGCGTTTTGTTAATAAATTTTATAATTTATTTAAAAAAATTATTTTATAATTATTTAAAAAAAAAATTTATATAAGAACATATACACGAGTCACAGTTCAAACATATACAAGAACACATGCCACAGTTCAAACATATACAAGAACTCCAAATACTTCTAATAAAGATGTAAACAACCAAATAATGAGTAATCAAAATACAACAAGTTACTACGCATCAGCGGCCACATCAGTTCAAGCTCTTTGTAGTTGTTCGACAATGGAGTCGCGCAATGTCATCATCTCATCCACCCCTACCCGAACCCCTCTAACATGGTCTCCACCCTCACTTTCATTAATCTGTCCTGTTGTTCTCTGAAGGCCCACCGGGTAATTGAAGTTCTCGTCTTCATCGCAGGCACGAAAATGGGTGTCTGAGCGGGATGGATGCCTTCGAATGTAATTATGTAAAGCCATTGTTGTAATGACAATGTTCGGTTGTTTTGCCAAACTGTATGGTGGCATATCTCTCAGTATTTTCCACTTCTTCTTCCATACACCGAATGAACGTTCTATGACACTGCGTAGTGACGAGTGAGCCATAATTTCCAATCCTTTTTAAGCTGATCCCACTTATTTTTCATTTGAGTTCGATCATAAGCCTTACCGGTCCGAGCAAAGAAATTGGTTGTTAGGTTATTCCACCCATCCCTACTAAAGTGGGTGGTGGGACGATTACCCAGCTCTATTTCTTTCAAACATAAGTCACAAAATATCATAACATCATTGGAGTCCCAATTTGCACTCACACCACCTTCTTTGTGTTTACCCATATTCCTACAAAAGTCTTTTAAAACATCACCCACAACACACAGTATAATCACATACACACACAACAAATCACATAACATAAACAATCACATACACTTAACACACACACACAACACAAAAATACTAAACACATAAACAATCACATACACTTAACACACACACACAAGCACATACACACACACACACACACAAATACTTAACACACACACACAATCACATAAGCAATCACATACACACACACAACACACACACACACAACAAATCACATAACATAAACAATCACATACACTTAACACACACAAACACACAACACAAAAATACTAAACACATAAACAATCACATACACTTAACACACACACAATCACATAAACAATCACATACACACACACACAAAAATACTTAACACACACACACAAATACTTAACACACACAATCACTTTCACATAAGCACTACACTACACATTCACACACAATCATTCACACACACAACACACACATATACACAACACACACACACACACACACACACACACACACACACAAACATAACCAGTTATGCATTGCAGGAAATTGACAAATCAATCAAGAGAATAACCAGTTATGCATTGCAGGAAATTGACAAATCAATCAAGAGAATAACCAGTAATAAGCAGGAAATTTGCAGGAACTTTGCAGGAAATTTGCAAAATGATGAACAGAAATTGCACAGAAATTTGCAGGAAATTTGCAGGAAATTTGCAAAATGATCAACAGAAATTTGCAGGAAATTTGCAAAGAAAGAGAGGATGGTATACCTGCAGATCTGAAAAGGATGGAAGTCGTCGGAAGTAGACGGAGACGATGGCCTTGGATGCGGCGGAGGAAGAGAGGATGGAATACGATGGTCGTCGGAGAGGATGGAATTAGACGGAAGAGACGACGGCGGGGGAGTCGTCGGAGTTCCGATTCGTCGTCGGCGTGTTGCCCTAGCGAAGCGGGCGGCTTTTCTTCCCCCTCCAAAACGCGTAAAAACCGCAGGTGTGGAGCTGTATTTCGACCCGGCGGAAATTTGTGGCGAATTGAACCGCGCGCGGTTCGAATAAAGAGCGGAAAAACAAATAGGATTTTAGGAAATGTGCGTTTTGCCCAAACGGAACCGGAATAAAAACGTTAAACCAAACGATGTCTTAGTTTCTTTCAATTATTTGCAAAAATGTCCTATTTGGATAAACTTTTTGAAAAGTTGTAGTTAATGTTATTGTATATTTATTTTATTGAGCGTCCTCACTGAAAATTCCTGCTGGATCCGCCTAGGCGGGTATCACGAGTTTTTTTTCATGTTATTCAAAATAATGAATGATAGATATTAAATTTGATTCTGGATGAATGATTGTGATTGATTTGATGGACTTATATAAAGATGATGTGACAACTCGAAAGTATTTCTATTTAAAAACTTGGACCAGATTATTTAGACCCTATCCTCTTGTCAAACCCGGCCCAATAATTTTGGCTAGGTATTAGGGTTTAGGGTACCACAAGGTCCTTGTATGGGCCTTGCAGGTGGCAAAATCAGGTGTTAGGCTGAGCCCAATTCTGTTATAGTTTACTTTTAGGGCCCCTAAGGCCTAGCCTAGGTCTTGATTATAGCGTTTTCCGGGCCCAGCCTTTTACACGTCTAATTAAATAGGTTTCGGGCCCAACTCTTTTTTACACCTAACTCTGATTACATACAGTAATTATTTTCACTCCAAAATAAAAAGATTGCATATTGTATTAAAAAAAAATATGGTGAACAAAAATAACACTTCGTCCGGGCAGTTATGACACACAACTTCGATGACACACACGACTTCGTCCGGGCAGTCATGACACACAACTTCGCCTGGGCAATCATGACACACAAGACTTTGCCTGCCCAGTCATGACGCACGCCGCTTCACCCGTGCGTGAACGTGCTCTTTAGCCTCCGCCCATGCTTTCTTAAATCTTGCATGTACATAAATTTTTTAAAAAAAATATAAGTTTGAAATAATGAATTAATGTTGCACCAAATTTTTTATGGCTCATTCGTTTCACAGACATTTATATTGAAGTATTGGTTTTGAATATGAAAGTCATTTCTGTTGTTCGTACCAACAATTGTAGAGTGGAATTGGCTTTCTGGTGGAAATTCGACGATATTCACCATAACCTAAAAACCTATCGATCCAATATTTATCTCCAGGTGCGGATATTGAGATCGCCAACTCTGACTTTTCAATAGTATATCAATTTTTTTTAGCCCGAACGTGATTTTTTTGCCAATACGCTATTTTTTGGCTCCACACGTGATTTTTTGAAGAGGATGCGGAAATTTCGCCCGAACGCAATTGTTTCGCCCGGACATAATTTTTCTGTCCGGAAGCGATTTTTTCGGTCGAATACGATTATACACCACTTACGCGATTTTTTGCCCCCGCGCGATATTTTCGCCCGGTGGCGATATTTTTGCCCGGGCGCGTTATTTTTGCCCGAGCGCGTTTTTTCGCCCAGACGCGATTTTTTTTGCCCGGGTGCATTTTTTCCGCCCGGGCACGTTTTTTTCGCACGGGCGAAAACAATGTGCGTGGGCGAAAAAACCACGTCCGGGCAAAAAAATCGTGTCCGGGCGAAAAAAACGGGTCCTGCCGAAAAAACACGCCCGGGTGAAATAAAATGCGCTAAAGCGAAAAATCGCGCTCGGGCGAAAAAATCGCGCCCGGGCGAAAAAAAAAAACGCGTCCCGGCGAAAAAAACGCGCCCCGGCGAAAAAAACCGCGCCCGGTCGAAAAAATCGCGCCCGATCGAAAAAATCGCGCCCGGTCGAAAAAATCGCGCCCCGGCGAAAAAATCGCGCCCCGGAAAAAAGCGCGCCCGGGCAAAAAAAGCGCGCCCGGGCGAAAAAATCGCGCGCTGGGCTAAAAAAACGCGTGCCGGGCTAAAAATCGCGCTATTGCTTATGATAATTTGCAGGAAGAAACTTAGAAGCTCAACATTGATCAATGTCAATTCCTATGAAAGAATGTATTTCTGCAAATGAAAAGTAAAAAGTAATGTATTTCCAAGCTAGGGGATCGGTCCCCTAGCTTGGAGCGTGGTCGATGTCGTCCCTCTTGGGCGGATTCGCAGCCCCGGGACGGCAGTGGCCGTTTCTTGCCATTAATGGCGGTTGGCGGCGGGCTGGAGGTGTCGTCTTCCGCCCCGCATCGCGGCATCTCGGCTGCGGTTAACCTGCTCAATGAGGGTGCGGTGCGCTCAGGTATGTCGGAACCACCTATTGGTAATGGGGCTGATGCAGAAATGACACCGGGCGGGGATGCGCAGGAGGCGGAAATGGCCATGGAGCAAGGGGGCATAGCAGATTTTGCATCAAGTTTTTGCACGGAAGGTGCTCAACGAACTGACCGACCCAAATCCGCTGGGGATTTGGAGGGGCACGGGGTGCTGGATGGCTCGGGTCCATCTCTTGGAGACCCCCCGCACCGCCCTGGAAGCTCGCCGGCTGCGCACGGCAGCGGTTGCTCGCCGAACAATCACCGCCCCGAAGGTGCTCGGGGAAATGCCGGACAGAACAGCAGCCCGCCTTCGGCCTGGCAGCGCAAGGGGCTGGTCACGCTGGATGATATCCAAGGGCTGGATGACATTGCCCCGGACGGCTCTCCCATTGCCATGCTTGATGCGATGGCAACCCGGACCATGGAAAATCTTTCGTTCTCGTTGGTTGGTAAAATCTTGGGTCGGCGGCTGCCCGCCCATGTGGTCGAAGCGGAGATCCGTAAACGGTGGGAGCAATTCGGGGAGTTTTGCTTCTTGGTGCTCCGCGCCGAATGTTTTTATGTGTTTTCTTGTCCGCGGAGGCACGCGACTCCGTCCTACAAGGTGGCTCGTGGTTTATTAATGGCTTTATTGTCGGCATGGATGTTTGGACGCCAACCTTTGATCCGTCTTCAGTCAAGGGCCTTTCCTCACCGGTGTGGGTGCGGCTTCCGCGCCTTCCGCTTCTGTTCTGGGATCGCGCCAACATCGCCCGCATCGCGGCACGTGTGGGCAAGCCTCTTTGGGTTGACTCCACAACCAATGATTGTGGCCGCATGGAGTATGCCCGGGTATGTGTCCGGGTGGATTTGTCTAAGCCCCTTCCAGGCGGGGTACAGGTTACCAGCTCTTTTATGTCGTTTGTGCAGACCGTTGAGTATGAGGGTCTTGCTTCCCTATGCTCCTCATGCGGTTGTGTCGGCCACTTCGATGGGGCATGCCTGCCCCCCCCCCCCCCCCCTCGGCGACCTGCTCCCCCTCCGGCACCGGCCCCTGCCCGACGTGCGGCTCCTCCGCCCGCCCCTTACGTGCCGCAACAACAGCCCCCGGAGCCTGTACTGGAGCAGGGCGGCCTGCTCGGACCCGGTCCATGGAATTTGGTCAAGCACCGCCGCCGATGTCGGCGGGGTGCGAATTCGGCCCCCCTTCCGCCCCGCCCCCTGGACGGTCGCCCAACTCCCCGCCAACAACTGCAGCGGCCAGCTGTTCACGCCCCAGCGCGCGGCCCACCATTGCCCAAACAGCCTTTGGTGCCGGATCCGCACGATGCTGTGTTGCAGCCGCATGGCAAGGAGCTCGCATGGCCAGATGTGGATGGGGACGGCGGCCTGCCTGTCGATGCGGTCTTGGGGACAGAAATGGTGCTCTACCCTCTCGATCCACCGAGGGTGCACCGCTCTCTCGCTGCGCGGGAGTAGCCCTGAACATAAAGCCCGATCGGGCCGGCCTGGACCGGGACCGATCGGGCTCCTGTATCGGGCCGAACCGGCCCGGTCCTCCCCTAGAATCGGGCCGACAGCAAATAAGTGCTGCCTGCTCCGGCCCTTCAGGCCGGGCCGGGCAGGACCGGGCCGGTCTCGGGCCCGATCCGGGCCGGGCCGGTTTTATTATTTTTTTAATTTTAATTTTTATTTTTATAAATTATTAAATATTGCACCAAATGAAAAATTTGGAATAAAAAATTTTATTAATATTGAAAATTTGTAGCCCTGAACATAAAGCCCGATCGGGCCGGCCTGGACCGGGCCCGATCGGGCTTTTTCCTGTATCGAACCGGGCCGGCCCGGTCCTCCCCTGGAATCGGGCCGGCCCGGGCCGGGCAGGCAGCACATAAGTGCTGCCTGCTCCGGCCCTTCAGGCCGGGCCGGGCAGGACCGGGCCGGCCCGGTTTTATTAATTTTAATTTTAAATTTTTTTTTTTTTTTTTTATAAATTATTAAATATTGCACCAAATGAAAAATTTGGAATAAAAAATTTTATTAATATTGAAAATTTGGAACAAAATACAAAATTGAAAATACAAAGTTACAAACACGTCCATTTCGTACAAAATTGAAAATACAAAATTGAAAATACAAAATTGAAAATACAAAATTTAAGTCGTACAAAATACAAAATTGAAAATACAATTGCTCGATTTAATCATCTTGTAGATTCAACGCGTCCATTTCGTCTTCTATCTCCTCCGAGCTATCCTCCAATGCTGTTATGTGTTGCTTCCTCTTTACACTGTCCAAGTAATCCTTGTAACATATGCAAACCTCCAGCGAATCTTCGTTAAGCCGGCTCCTCCGCTCGTTCAAAACCCTGCCACTAAGAGAAAAAGCGGACTCCGAAGCTACTGTACTAGCTTGGACAGTTAATAAATCACGGGCCATATAGGCCAAAACAGGATAGGTATTAGCTTTACCTTTCCACCAATTTAAGATATCGAAGTTTTCGATCTCTTCCGAACTCATAAATTCGCTAAATTGAGTTTTTGTGTATAATCCTAATTCATCTAAACTACTAGATGTGCGCGCTTTTTTCCTAAAAGCTAAATCTAAAATTTTATTTTTAAGACTATCCTTCGTTTTGGGTTGCGTTATTTTTTCGCGGGGTCGTGACCCATATAAGTTATTGTAATAATTATAACTTTGTGTAAAAAAAGTAGTAAAACTTGAAGTACTGACGGGGTCATCCGCATCATCATAATTTATATTTAAGGTTAGATTAGTATTGATTTCGTCGATCAAATTTTCTACGCCTTCTACGTTAAGTAGCGGATTTAAAGCGGCGACACACGAAAACATAGGCGGTATTTCTCTATAATATTTTAAAAAAATTTCTTGCATTACTTTAATTAAAGGAGCCCAACCTTGGTGTTTCCTATAATAACTAAATTTTTCTGTGATATGTACGAAATGTTCAATTACTAATGCGCTCCTTGGATAATAGACTCCAGATAAAGAAACGGTGGCCCTATAAAAACACTTTAGTAAATCTATATAATATTCTATAATAACCCAATCAGTTTCACCTAAACCGTGTTCAATATTAAGCAAACTATAATATTCCATTAGAAGTGCTTTTTGTTGAAGGGCTCTTTTTAACATTTTATAGGTTGAGTTCCATCTAATAGGCATATCGAATTGAGGTTTCAAATATTTTTGATTTTGTGCTTTACAAAATTTTCTAAAATCTTGAGCTCGTTGTTTAGTACAATAAATTGTTTTTAACATGTCGCGAATTTTATTAATATATGTTGACATTGCCTTTAAACTATCCTGTACCACTAAATTTAGGACGTGACAAACACATCTAGTATGAAAAAACGCGTCGTTGAGAAATGGTTTTAAATCTCGTTTTAACAATTCAATTGCGGCGCCATTATTGGAGGCGTTATCAAGAGAAAAACTAAGTATTTTATCGTTAATTTTAAATTCCCGCGCACATTTCATAATAACCTTATATAAAGCTATAGCCGTGTGCGGGAATTCAAAACCCGTAAAACATATTACGTGTTTATTTAGCTCCCACGAAATGGGATCAATCCAATGACAAGTGATGCAAAGATAAACTAATCCTAAATTTAAATTACTCGTCCAAACGTCGCTCGTTAGACTCACACGTCCTTCGAAATTTTCAAAATACGTAATTAATTCTTATTTTGCTTCTAAATATAACCTAATCGTGACGCGCCTTAAAGTAATTCTACTAACCTTTTGGTATTTGGGCTGAAGCCCCCCATGTATGTACTCTGTGCCGTCATCATTGTCGAAGACGCTGAATGGCAGCCCACGTTTGATGACGAACTTCGCCCGCATCTCTCGCTGTCGCATTTGATCGTACGTCCAAATCTGTCCTGCTCCAGAAATTTGAGCTTGACTTGACTCGGAAGGAGCTTGTTTCGACTCGCAAGATTTTTGGTGTCTAACGAGCGTCGAGTTGCCGCTGTTGGATAGCAACTTCGAGCACATCTTGCAGCGCGCTTTTCTTTCGGTGCCGACTTGGACCATGTCGAAATGCTCCCAAATACCCGCTCTACGATTGTGCTCCACCACCGAAGCCGTACTTTGGGAAGACGACGCTGGAGCTGAGGAGGACGACGCCATTGGGAGAGCTAAGAGAGAGAGAGAGAGAGAGGGGAGGTGTGAGAAAAGAGAGAGGGGAGGGGGGGTATTTATAGGATTTTTTGGTTTTTTTTTTTTAATTAAAAAATAATAAAAATAATAATAATAATATATTATTATATATATATAATGGCAGCCAACGGCTCTAATAGCCGTTGGCTGCCTTCATGGCAGCATGGCTGCCACATGGCATCCATGCTGCCATGATATGAGCCTAACGACTCTAATAAGAGCCGTTAGGCTCAATCGGGTCTACCCCGAGACCGGATCGGGCTATGCCCGGCCCGGTCTCGGGCTAGCCCGATTATCGGGCTTTACCCGGCCCGGACCGGGCCGGGTAACGGCTCCAAACCGGGGCCCTTTAAGGGCCCCGGGTAAGGGCTCGGCCCGGTTCGGGCCTGAACCGGGCCGGGCTTGACCGGGCCTTGACCGGGCCGGGCTCGGGCCGGCCCGTCAGGCCCGGTTTTTTTTGTTCAGGACTAAAAATTTTGAACAAAATACAAAATTGAAAATACAAAGTTACAAACGCGTCCATTTCGTACAAAATTGAAAATACAAAATTTAAGTCGTACAAAATACAAAATTGAAAATACAATTGCTCGATTTAATCATCTTGTAGTTTCAACGCGTTCATTTCGTCTTCTATCTCCTCCGAGCTATCCTCCAATGCTGTTATGTGTTGCTTCCTCTTTACACTGTCCAAGTAGTCATTGTAGCATATGCAAACCTCCAACGAATCTTCGTTAAGCCGGCTCCTCCGCTCGTTCAAAACCCTGCCACTAAGAGAAAAAGCGGACTCCGAAGCTACTGTACTAGCTTGGACAGTTAATAAATCACGGGTCATATAGGCTAAAACAGGATAGGTATTAGCTTTACCTTTCCACCAATTTAAGATATCGAAGTTTTCGATCTCTTCCGAACTCATAAATTCGCTAAATTGAGTTTTTGTGTATAATCCTAATTCATCTAAACTACTAGATGTGCGCGCTTTGTTCCTAGAAGCTAAATCTAAAATTTTATTTTTAAGACTATCCTTCGTTTTGGGTTGCGTTATTTCTTCGCGGGGTCGTGACCCGTATAAGTTATTGTAATAATTATAACTTTGCGTACAAAAAGTAGTAAAACTTGAAGTACTAACGGGGTCATCCACATCATCATAATTTATATTTAAGGTTAGATTAGTATTGATTTCGTCGATCAAATTTTCTACGCCTTCTACGTTAAGTAGCGGATTTAAAGCGGCGGCGCACGAAAACATAGGCGGTATTTCTCTATAATATTTTAAAAAATTTTCTTCCATTACTTTAATTAAATGAGTCAACCTTGGTGTTTCCTATAATAACTAAATTTTTCTGTGATATGTACGAAATGTTCAATTACTAATGCGCTCGTTGGATAATAGACTCCAGATAAAGAAACGGTGGCCCTATAAAAATACTTTAGTAAATCTATATAATGTCTATAATAACTCAATCAGTTTCACCTAAACCGTGTTCAATATTAAGCAAACTATAATATTCCATTAGAAGTGCTTTTTGTTGAAGGGCTCTTTTTAACATTTTATAGGTTGAGTTCCATCTAATAGGTATATCGAATTGAGGTTTCAAATATTTTTGATTTTGTGCTTTACAAAATTTTCTAAAATCTTGAGCTCGTTGTTTAGTACAATAAATTATTTTTAACATGTCGCAAATTTTATTAATATATGTTGACATTGCCTTTAAACTATCCTGTACCACTAAATTTAGGACGTGGCAAACACATCTAGTTTGAAAAAATGCGCCATTGAGAAATGATTTTAAATCTCGTTTTAACAATTCAATTGCGGCGCCATTATTGGAGGCGTTATCAAGAGAAAAACTAAGTATTTTATCGTTAATTTTAAATTCTCGCGCACATTTCATAATAACCTTATATAAAGCTATAGCCGTGTGCGGGAATTCAAAACCGGTAAAACATATTACGTGTTTATTTAGCTCCCACGAAATGGGATCAATCCAATGACAAGTGATGCAAAGATAAGCTAATCCTAAATTTAAATTACTCGTCCAAACGTCGCTCGTTAGACTCACACGTCCTTCGAAATTTTCAAAATACGTAATTAATTCTTGTTTTGCTTCTAAATATAACCTAATCGTGTCGCGCCTTAAAGTAATTCTACTAACCTTTTGGTATTTGGGCTGAAGCCCCCCCATGTATGTACTCTGTGTCGTCGTCATTGTCGAAGACGCTGAATGGCAGCCCACGTTTGATGACGAACTTCGCCTGCATCTCTCGTTGTTGCATTTGATCGTACGTCCAAATCTGTCCTGCTCCAGAAATTTGAGCTTGACTTGACTCGGGAGGAGCTTGTTTCGACTCGCAAGATTTTTGGTGTCTAACGAGCGTCGAGTTGCCGCTGTTGGATAGCAACTTCGAGCACATCTTGCAGCGCGCTTTTTCTTTCGGTGCCAACTTGGACCATGTCGAAATGCTCCCAAATACCCGCTCTACGATTGTGCTCCACCACCAAAGCCGTACTTTGGGAAGACGACGCTGGAGCTGAGGAGGACGACGCCATTGGGAGAGCTAAGAGAGAGAGAGAGAGAGAGGGGGGGGAGGTGTGAGAAAAGAGAGAGGGGAGGGGGGTATTTATAGGATTTTTTGGTTTTTTTTTAATTAAAAAAATAATAAAAAAAATAATAATAATAATATATTATTATATATATAATGGCAGCCAACGGCTCATGGCAGCATGGCTGCCACATGGCAGCCATGCTGCCATGATATGAGCCTAACGGCTCTAATTAGAGCCGTTAGGCTCAATCGGGTCTAGCCCGAGACCGGATCCGGCTATGCCCGGCCCGGTCTCGGGCTAGCCCGATTATCGGGCTTTACCCGGCCCGGACCGGGCCGGGTAACGGCTCCAAACCGGGGCCCTTTCAGGGCCCCGGGTAAGGGCTCGGCCCGGTTCGGGCCTGAACCGGGCCGGGCTTGAGCGGGCCGGCCCGTCAGGCCCGGGTTTTTTGTTCAGGACTAAAAATTTGGAACAAAATACAAAATTGAAAATACAAAGTTACAAAAGCGTCCATTTCGTACAAAATACAAAATTGAAAATACAATTGCTCGATTTAATTATCTTGTAGATTCAACGCGTCCATTTCGTCTTCTATCTCCTCCGAGCTATCCTCCAATGCTGTTATGTGTTGCTTCCTCTTTACACTGTCCAAGTAGTCCTTGTAGCATATGCAAACCTCCAGCGAATCTTCGTTAAGCCGGCTCCTCCGCTCGTTCAAAACCCTGCCAATAAGAGAAAAAGCGGACTCTGAAGCTACTGTACTAGCTTGGACAGTTAATAAATCACGGGCCATATAGGCCAAAACAGGATAGCTATTAGCTTTACCTTTCCACCAATTTAGGATATCGAAGTTTTCGATCTCTTCCGAACTCATAAATTTGCTAAATTGAGTTTTTGTGTATAATCCTAATTCATCTAAACTACTAGATGTGCGCGCTTTGTTCCTAGAAGCTAAATCTAAAATTTTATTTTTAAGACTATCCTTCATTTTGGGTTGCGTTATTTCTTCGCGGGGTCGTGACCCGTATAAGTTATTATAATAATTATAACTTTGCGTAAAAAAAGTAGTAAAACTTGAAGTACTAACGAGGTCATCCGCATCATAATAATTTATATTTAAGGTTAGATTAGTATTGATTTCGTCGATCAAATTTTCTACGCCTTCTACGTTAAGTAGCGGATTTAAAGCGGCGGCGCACGAAAACATAGGCGGTATTTCTCTATAATATTTTAAAAAAATTTCTTCCATTACTTTAATTAAAGGAGCCCAACCTTGATGTTTCCTATAATAACTAAATTTTTCTGTGATATGTACGAAATGTTCAATTACTAATGCGCTCGTTGGATAATAGACTCCAGATAAAGAAACGGTGGCCCTATAAAACACTTTAGTAAATCTATATAATGTTCTATAATAACCCAATCAGTTTCACCTAAACCGTGTTCAATATTAAGCAAACTATAATATTCCATTAGAAGTGCTTTTTGATGAAGGGCTCTTTTTAACATTTTATAGGTTGAGTTCCATCTAATAGGCATATCGAATTGAGGTTTCAAATATTTTTGATTTTGTGCTTTACAAAATTTTCTAAAATCTTGAGCTCGTTGTTTAGTACAATAAATTGTTTTTAACATGTCGCGAATTTTATTAATATATGTTGACATTGCCTTTAAACTATCCTGTACCACTAAATTTAGGACGTGACAAACACATCTAGTATGAAAAAATGCGCCGTTGAGAAAAGGTTCTAAATCTCGTTTTAACAATTCAATTGCGGCGCCATTATTGGAGGCGTTATCAAGAGAAAAACTAAGTATTTTATCGTTAATTTTAAATTCCCGCGCACATTTCATAATAACCTTATATAAAGCTATAGCCGTGTGCGGGAATTCAAAACTCGTAAAACATATTACGCGTTTATTTAGCTCCCACGAAATGGGATCAATCCAATGACAAGTGATGCAAAGATCAGCTAATCCTAAATTTAAATTACTCGTCCAAACGTCGCTCGTTAGACTCACACGTCCTTGGAAATTTTCAAAATACGTAATTAATTTTTGTTTTGCTTCTAAATATAACCTAATCGTGTCGCGCCTTAAAGTAATTCTACTAACCTTTTGGTATTTGGGCTGAAGCCCCCATGTATGTACTCTGTGCCATCGTCATTGTCGAAGACGCTGAATGGCAGCCAACGTTTGATGACGAACTTCGCCTGCATCTCTCGCTGTCGCATTTGATCGTACGTCCAAATTTGTCCTGCTCCAGAAATTTGAGCTTGACTTGACTCGGGAGGAGCTTGTTTCGACTCGCAAGATTTTTGGTGTCTAACGAGCGTCGAGTTGCCGCTGATGGATAGCAAGTTCGAGCACATCTTGCAGCGCGCTTTTCTTTCGGTGCCGACTTGGACCATGTCGAAATGCTCCCAAATACCCGCTCTACGATTGTGCTCCACCACCGAAGCCGTACTTTGGGAAGACGACGTTGGAGCTGAGGAGGACGACGCCATTGGGAGAGCTAAGAGAGAGAGAGAGAGAGAGAGAGAGTGAGAGAGAGAGAGAGAGAAAGAGAGAGAGAGAGAGAGAGAGAGAGGGGAGGTGTGAGAAAAGAGAGAGGGGAGGGGGGGTATTTATAGGATTTTTTGTTTTTTTTTAATTAAAAAAATAATAATAATAATAATATATTATTATATATATAATGGCAGCCAACGGCTCTAATAGCCATTGGCTGCCTTCATGGCAGCATGGCTGCCACATGGCAGCCATGCTGCCATGATATGAGCCTAACGACTCTAATAAGAGCCGTTAGGCTCAATCGGGTCTAGCCCGAGACCGGATCGGGCTATGCCCGGCCCGGTCTCGGGCTAGCCCGATTATCGGGCTTTACCCGGCCTGGACCGGGCCGGGTTCCCGGTACCGGGTCGGGTAACGGCTCCAAACCGGGGCCCTTTCAGGGCCCCGGGTAAGGGCTCGGCCCGGTTCGGGCCTGAACCGGGCCGGGCTTGACCGGGCCGGGCTCGGGCCGGGCCGTCAGGCCCGGTTTTTTTGTTCAGGACTAAAAATTTGGAACAAAATACAAAATTGAAAATACAAAGTTACAAACGCGTCCATTTCGTACAAAATTGAAAATACAAAATTGAAAATACAAAATTTAAGTTGTACAAAATACAAAATTGAAAATACAATTGCTCGATTTAATTATCTTGTAGATTCAACGCGTCCATTTCGTCTTTTATCTCCTCCGAGCTATCCTCCAATGTTGTTATGTGTTGCTTCCTCTTTACACTGTCCAAGTAGTCATTGTAGCATATGCAAACCTCCAGCGAATCTTCGTTAAGCCGGCTCCTCCGCTCGTTCAAAACCCTGCCACTAAGAGAAAAAGCGGACTCCGAAGCTACTGTACTAGCTTGGACAGTTAATAAATCACGGGCCATATAGGCCAAAACAGGATAGCTATTAGCTTTACCTTTCCACCAATTTAAGATATCGATGTTTTCGATCTCTTCCGAACTCATAAATTCGCTAAATTGAGTTTTTGTGTATAATCCTAATTCATCTAAACTACTAGATGTGCGCGCTTTTTTCCTAGAAGCTAAATCTAAAATTTTATTTTTAAGACTATCCTTCGTTTTGGGTTGCGTTATTTCTTCGCGGGGTCGTGACCCGTATAAGTTATTGTAATAATTATAACTTTGCGTACAAAAAGTAGTAAAACTTGAAGTACTAACGGGGTCATCCGCATCATCATAATTTATATTTAAGGTTAGATTAATATTGATTTCGTCGATCAAATTTTCTACGCCTTCTACGTTAAGTAGCGGATTTAAAGCGGCGGCGCACGAAAACATAGGCGGTATTTCTCTATAATATTTTAAAAAATTTTCTTCCATTACTTTAATTAAAGGAGCCCAACCTTGATGTTTCCTATAATAACTAAATTTTTCTGTGATATGTATGAAATGTTCAATTACTAATGCGCTCGTTGGATAATAGACTCCAGATAAAGAAACGGTGGCCCTATAAAAACACTTTAGTAAATCTATATAATGTTCTATAATAACCCAATCAGTTTCACCTAAACCGTGTTCAATATTAAGCAAACTATAATATTCCATTAGAAGTGCTTTTTGTTGAAGGGCTCTTTTTAATATTTTATAGGTTGAGTTCCATCTAATAGGCATATCGAATTGAGGTTTCAAATATTTTTGATTTTGTGCTTTACAAAATTTTCTAAAATCTTGAGCTCGTTGTTTAGTACAATAAATTGTTTTTAACATGTCGCGAATTTTATTAATATATGTTAACATTGCCTTTAAACTATCCTGTACCACTAAATTTAGGACGTGACAAACACATCTAGTATGAAAAAACGCGCCGTTGAGAAATGGTTTTAAATCTCGTTTTAACAATTCAATTGCGGCGCCATTATTGGAGGCGTTATCAAGAGAAAAACTAAGTATTTTATCGTTAATTTTAAATTCCCGCGCACATTTCATAATAACCTTATATAAAGCTATAGCCGTGTGCGGGAATTCAAAACCCGTAAAACATATTACGCGTTTATTTAGCTCCCACGAAATGGGATCAATCCAATGACAAGTGATGCAAAGATCAGCTAATCCTAAATTTAAATTACTCGTCCAAACGTCGCTCGTTAGACTCACACGTCCTTGGAAATTTTCAAAATACGTAATTAATTTTTGTTTTGCTTCTAAATATAACCTAATCGTGTCGCGCCTTAAAGTAATTCTACTAACCTTTTGGTATTTGGGCTGAAGCCCCCATGTATGTACTCTGTGCCGTCGTCATTGTCGAAGACGCTGAATGGCAGCCCACGTTTGATGACGAACTTCGCCTGCATCTCTCGCTGTCGCATTTGATCGTACGTCCAAATTTGTGCTGCTCCAGAAATTTGAGCTTGACTTGACTCGGGAGGAGCTTGTTTCGACTCGCAAGATTTTTGGTGTCTAACGAGCGTCGAGTTGCCGCTGATGGATAGCAACTTCGAGCACATCTTGCAGCGCGCTTTTCTTTCGGTGCCGACTTGGACCATATCGAAATGCTCCCAAATACCCGCTCTACGATTGTGCTCCACCACCGAAGCCGTACTTTGGGAAGACGACGTTGGAGCTGAGGAGGACGACGCCATTGGGAGAGCTAAGAGAGAGAGAGAGAGTGAGAGAGAGAGAGAGAGAGAGAGAGAAAGAGAGAGAGAGAGAGAGAGAGAGAGAGAGGGGAGGTGTGAGAAAAGAGAGAGGGGAGGGGGGGTATTTATAGGATTTTTTGTTTTTTTTTAATTAAAAAAATAATAAAAATAATAATAATAATAATATATTATTATATATATAATGGCAGCCAACGGCTCTAATAGCCGTTGGCTGCCTTCATGGCAGCATGGCTGCCACATGGCAGCCATGCTGCCATGATATGAGCCTAACGGCTCTAATAAGAGCCGTTAGGCTCAATCGGGTCTAGCCCGAGACCGGATCGGGCTATGCCCGGCCCGGTCTCGGGCTAGCCCGATTATCGGGCTTTACCCGGCCCGGACCGGGCCGGGTACCGGGTCGGGTAACGGCTCCAAACCGGGGCCCTTTCAGGGCCCCGGGTAAGGGCTCGGCCCGGTTCGGGCCTGAACCGGGCCGGGCTCGGGCCGGGCCGTCAGGCCCGGTTTTTTTGTTCAGGACTAAAAATTTGGAACAAAATACAAAATTGAAAATACAAAGTTACAAACGCGTCCATTTCGTATAAAATTGAAAATACAAAATTGAAAATACAAAATTTAAGTCGTACAAAATACAAAATTGAAAATACAATTGCTCGATTTAATTATCTTGTAGATTCAACGCGTCCATTTCGTCTTTTATCTCCTCCGAGCTATCCTCCAATGTTGTTATGTGTTGCTTCCTCTTTACACTGTCCAAGTAGTCATTGTAGCATATGCAAACCTCCAGCGAATCTTCGTTAAGCCGGCTCCTCCGCTCGTTCAAAACCCTGCCACTAAGAGAAAAAGCGGACTCCGAAGCTACTGTACTAGCTTGGACAGTTAATAAATCACGGGCCATATAGGCCAAAACAGGATAGCTATTAGCTTTACCTTTCCACCAATTTAAGATATCGAAGTTTTCGATCTCTTCCGAACTCATAAATTCGCTAAATTGAGTTTTTGTGTATAATCCCAATTCATCTAAACTACTAGATGTGCGCGCTTTTTTCCTAGAAGCTAAATCTAAAATTTTATTTTTAAGACTATCCTTCGTTTTGGGTTGCGTTATTTCTTCGCGGGGTCGTGACCCGTATAAGTTATTGTAATAATTATAACTTTGCGTACAAAAAGTAGTAAAACTTGAAGTACTAACGGGGTCATCCGCATCATCATAATTTATATTTAAGGTTAGATTAATATTGATTTCGTCGATCAAATTTTCTACGCCTTCTACGTTAAGTAGCGGATTTAAAGCGGCGGCGCACGAAAACATAGGCGGTATTTCTCTATAATATTTTAAAAAATTTTCTTTCATTACTTTAATTAAAGGAGCCCAACCTTGATGTTTCCTATAATAACTAAATTTTTCTGTGATATGTATGAAATGTTCAATTACTAATGCGCTCGTTGGATAATAGACTCCAAATAAAGAAACGGTGGCCCTATAAAAACACTTTAGTAAATCTATATAATGTTCTATAATAACCCAATCAGTTTCACCTAAACCGTGTTCAATATTAAGCAAACTATAATATTCCATTAGAAGTGCTTTTTGTTGAAGGGCTCTTTTTAATATTTTATAGGTTGAGTTCCATCTAATAGGCATATCGAATTGAGGTTTCAAATATTTTTGATTTTGTGCTTTACAAAATTTTCTAAAATCTTGAGCTCGTTGTTTAGTACAATAAATTGTTTTTAACATGTCGCGAATTTTATTAATATATGTTAACATTGCCTTTAAACTATCCTGTACCACTAAATTTAGGACGTGACAAACACATCTAGTATGAAAAAACGCGCCGTTGAGAAATGGTTTTAAATCTCGTTTTAACAATTCAATTGCGGCGCCATTATTGGAGGCGTTATCAAGAGAAAAACTAAGTATTTTATCGTTAATTTTAAATTCCCGCGCACATTTCATAATAACCTTATATAAAGCTATAGCCGTGTGCGGGAATTCAAAACCCGTAAAACATATTACGCGTTTATTTAGCTCCCACGAAATGGGATCAATCCAATGACAAGTGATGCAAAGATCAGCTAATCCTAAATTTAAATTACTCGTCCAAACGTCGCTCGTTAGACTCACACGTCCTTGGAAATTTTCAAAATACGTAATTAATTTTTGTTTTGCTTCTAAATATAACCTAATCGTGTCGCGCCTCAAAGTAATTCTACTAACCTTTTGGTATTTGGGCTGAAGCCCCCATGTATGTACTCTGTGCCATCGTCATTGTCGAAGACGCTGAATGGCAGCCCACGTTTGATGACGAACTTCGCCTGCATCTCTCGCTGTCGCATTTGATCGTACGTCCAAATTTGTCCTGCTCCAGAAATTTGAGCTTGACTTGACTCGGGAGGAGCTTGTTTCGACTCGCAAGATTTTTGGTGTCTAACGAGCGTCGAGTTGCCGCTGATGGATAGCAACTTCGAGCACATCTTGCAGCGCGCTTTTCTTTCGGTGCCGACTTGGACCATGTCGAAATGCTCCCAAATACCCGCTCTACGATTGTGCTCCACCACCGAAGCCGTACTTTGGGAAGACGACGTTGGAGCTGAGGAGGACGACGCCATTGGGAGAGCTAAGAGAGAGAGAGAGAGTGAGAGAGTGAGAGAGAGAGAGAGAAAGAGAGAGAGAGAGAGAGAGAGAGGGGAGGTGTGAGAAAAGAGAGAGGGGAGGGGGGGTATTTATAGGATTTTTTGTTTTTTTTTTAATTAAAAAAATAATAAAAATAAAAATAATAATAATAATATATTATTATATATATAATGGCAGCCAACGGCTCTAATAGCCGTTGGCTGCCTTCATGGCAGCATGGCTGCCACATGGCAGCCATGCTGCCATGATATGAGCCTAACGACTCTAATAAGAGCCGTTAGGCTCAATCGGGTCTAGCCCGAGACCGGATCGGGCTATGCCCGGCCCGGTCTCGGGCTAGCCCGATTATCGGGCTTTACCCGGCCCGGACCGGGTCGGGTACCGGGTCGGGTAACGGCTCCAAACCGGGGCCCTTTCAGGGCCCCGGGTAAGGGCTCGGCCCGGTTCGGGCCTGAACCGGGCCGGGCTTGACCGGGCCGGGCCGTCAGGCCCGGTTTTTTTGTTCAGGACTAAAAATTTGGAACAAAATACAAAATTGAAAATACAAAGTTACAAACGCGTCCATTTCGTACAAAATTGAAAATACAAAATTTAAGTCGTACAAAATACAAAATTGAAAATACAATTGCTCGATTTAATTATCTTGTAGATTCAACGCGTCCATTTCGTCTTTTATCTCCTCCGAGCTATCCTCCAATGCTGTTATGTGTTGCTTCCTCTTTACACTGTCCAAGTAGTCATTGTAGCATATGCAAACCTCCAGCGAATCTTCGTTAAGCCGGCTCCTCCGCTCGTTCAAAACCCTGCCACTAAGAGAAAAAGCGGACTCCGAAGCTACTGTACTAGCTTGGACAGTTAATAAATCACGGGCCATATAGGCCAAAACAGGATAGCTATTAGCTTTACCTTTCCACCAATTTAAGATATCGAAGTTTTCGATCTCTTCCGAACTCATAAATTCGCTAAATTGAGTTTTTGTGTATAATCCCAATTCATCTAAACTACTAGATGTGCGCGCTTTTTTCCTAGAAGCTAAATCTAAAATTTTATTTTTAAGACTATCATTCGTTTTGGGTTGCGTTATTTCTTCGCGGGGTCGTGACCCGTATAAGTTATTGTAATAATTATAACTTTGCGTACAAAAAGTAGTAAAACTTGAAGTACTAACGGGGTCATCCGCATCATCATAATTTATATTTAAGGTTAGATTAATATTGATTTCGTCGATCAAATTTTCTACGCCTTCTACGTTAAGTAGCGGATTTAAAGCGGCGGCGCACGAAAACATAGGCGGTATTTCTCTATAATATTTTAAAAAAATTTCTTCCATTACTTTAATTAAAGGAGCCCAACCTTGATGTTTCCTATAATAACTAAATTTTTCTGTGATATGTATGAAATGTTCAATTACTAATGCGCTCGTTGGATAATAGACTCCAGATAAAGAAACGGTGGCCCTATAAAAACACTTTAGTAAATCTATATAATGTTCTATAATAACCCAATCAGTTTCACCTAAACCGTGTTCAATATTAAGCAAACTATAATATTCCATTAGAAGTGCTTTTTGTTGAAGGGCTCTTTTTAATATTTTATAGGTTGAGTTCCATCTAATAGGCATATCGAATTGAGGTTTCAAATATTTTTGATTTTGTGCTTTACAAAATTTTCTAAAATCTTGAGCTCGTTGTTTAGTACAATAAATTGTTTTTAACATGTCGCGAATTTTATTAATATATGTTAACATTGCCTTTAAACTATCCTGTACCACTAAATTTAGGACGTGACAAACACATCTAGTATGAAAAAATGCGCCGTTGAGAAATGGTTTTAAATCTCGTTTTAACAATTCAATTGCGGCGCCATTATTGGAGGCGTTATCAAGAGAAAAACTAAGTATTTTATCGTTAATTTTAAATTCCCGCGCACATTTCATAATAACCTTATATAAAGCTATAGCCGTGTGCGGGAATTCAAAACCCGTAAAACATATTACGCGTTTATTTAGCTCCCACGAAATGGGATCAATCCAATGACAAGTGATGCAAAGATCAGCTAATCCTAAATTTAAATTACTCGTCCAAACGTCGCTCGTTAGACTCACACGTCCTTGGAAATTTTCAAAATACGTAATTAATTTTTGTTTTGCTTCTAAATATAACCTAATCATGTCGCGCCTTAAAGTAATTCTACTAACCTTTTGGTATTTGGGCTGAAGCCCCCATGTATGTACTCTGTGCCGTCGTCATTGTCGAAGACGCTGAATGGCAGCCCACGTTTGATGACGAACTTCGCCTGCATCTCTCGCTGTCGCATTTGATCGTACGTCCAAATTTGTCCTGCTCCAGAAATTTGAGCTTGACTTGACTCGGGAGGAGCTTGTTTCGACTCGCAAGATTTTTGGTGTCTAACGAGCGTCGAGTTGCCGCTGATGGATAGCAACTTCGAGCACATCTTGCAGCGCGCTTTTCTTTCGGTGCCGACTTGGACCATATCGAAATGCTCCCAAATACCCGCTCTACGATTGTGCTCCACCACCGAAGCCGTACTTTGGGAAGACGACGTTGGAGCTGAGGAGGACGACGCCATTGGGAGAGCTAAGAGAGAGAGAGAGAGAGTGAGAGAGAGAGAGAGAGAAAGAGAGAGAGAGAGAGAGAGAGAGAGAGAGGGGAGGGGAGGTGTGAGAAAAGAGAGAGGGGAGGGGGGGTATTTATAGGATTTTTTGTTTTTTTTTAATTAAAAAAATAATAAAAATAATAATAATAATAATATATTATTATATATATAATAGCAGCCAACAGCTCTAATAGCCGTTGGCTGCCTTCATGGCAGCATGGCTGCCACATGGCAGCCATGCTGCCATGATATGAGCCTAACGGCTCTAATAAGAGTCGTTAGGCTCAATCGGGTCTAGCCCGAGACCGGATCGGGCTATGCCCGGCCCGGTCTCGGGCTAGCCCGATTATCGGGCTTTACCCGGCCCGGACCGGGCCGGGTACCGGGTCGGGTAACGGCTCCAAACCGGGGCCCTTTCAGGGCCCCGGGTAAGGGCTCGGCCCGGTTCGGGCCTGAACCGGGCCGGGCTTGACCGGGCCGGGCTCGGGCCGGGCCGTCAGGCCCGGTTTTTTTGTTCAGGACTAAAAATTTGGAACAAAATATAAAATTGAAAATACAAAGTTACAAACGCGTCCATTTCGTACAAAATTGAAAATACAAAATTGAAAATACAAAATTTAAGTCGTACAAAATACAAAATTGAAAATACAATTGCTCGATTTAATTATCTTGTAGATTCAACGCGTCCATTTCGTCTTTTATCTCCTCCGAGCTATCCTCCAATGTTGTTATGTGTTGCTTCCTCTTTACACTGTCCAAGTAGTCCTTGTAGCATATGCAAACCTCCAGCGAATCTTCGTTAAGCCGGCTCCTCCGCTCGTTCAAAACCCTGCCACTAAGAGAAAAAGCGGACTCCGAAGCTACTGTACTAGCTTGGACAGTTAATAAATCACGGGCCATATAGGCCAAAACAGGATAGCTATTAGCTTTACCTTTCCACCAATTTAAGATATCGAAGTTTTCGATCTCTTCCGAACTCATAAATTCGCTAAATTGAGTTTTTGTGTATAATCCTAATTCATCTAAACTACTAGATGTGCGCGCTTTTTTCCTAGAAGCTAAATCTAAAATTTTATTTTTAAGACTATCCTTCGTTTTGGGTTGCGTTATTTCTTCGCGGGGTCGTGACCCGTATAAGTTATTGTAATAATTATAACTTTGCGTACAAAAAGTAGTAAAACTTGAAGTACTAACGGGGTCATCCGCATCATCATAATTTATATTTAAGGTTAGATTAGTATTGATTTCGTCGATCAAATTTTCTACGCCTTCTACGTTAAGTAGCGGATTTAAAGCGGCGGCGCACAAACACATAGGCGGTATTTCTCTATAATATTTAAAAAAAAATTCTTCCATTACTTTAATTAAAGGAGCCCAACCTTGGTGTTTCCTATAATAACTAAATTTTTCTGTGATATGTACGAAATGTTCAAATACTAATGCGCTCGTTGGATAATAGACTCCAGATAAAGAAACGGTGGCCCTATAAAAATACTTTAGTAAATCTATATAATGTTCTATAATAACCCAATCAGTTTCACCTAAACCGTGTTCAATATTAAGCAAACTATAATATTCCATTAGAAGTGCTTTTTGTTGAAGGGCTCTTTTTAACATTTTATAGGTTGAGTTCCATCTAATAGGCATATCGAATTGAGGTTTCAAATATTTTTGATTTTGTGCTTTACAAAATTTTCTAAAATCTTGAGCTCGTTGTTTAGTACAATAAATTGTTTTTAACATGTCGCGAATTTTATTAATATATGTTGACATTGCCTTTAAACTATCCTGTACCACTAAATTTAGGACGTGACAAACACATCTAGTATGAAAAAACGCGTCGTTGAGAAATGGTTTTAAATCTCGTTTTAACAATATAATTGCGGCGCCATTATTGGAGGCGTTATCAAGAGAAAAACTAAGTATTTTATCGTTAATTTTAAATTCCCGCTCACATTTCATAATAACCTTATATAAAGCTATAGCCGTGTGCGGGAATTCAAAATCCGTAAAACATATTACGCGTTTATTTAGCTCCCACGAAATGGGATCAATCCAATGACAATGATGCAAAGATAAGCTAATCCTAAATTTAACTTACTCGTCCAAACGTCGCTCGTTAGACTCACACGTCCTTCAAAATTTTCAAAATACGTAATTAATTCTTATTTTGCTTCTAAATATAACCTAATCGTGTCGCGCCTTAAAGTAATTCTACTAACCTTTTGGTATTTGGGCTGAAGCCCCCCATGTATGTACTCTGTGCCGTCGTCATTGTCGAAGATGCTGAATGGCAGCCCACGTTTGATGACGAACTTCGCCTGCATCTCTCGTTGTCGCATTTGATCGTACGTCCAAATCTGTCCTGCTCCAGAAATTTGAGCTTGACTTGACTCGGGAGGAGCTTGTTTCGACTCGCAAGATTTTTGGTGTCTAACGAGCGTCGAGTTGCCGCTGATGGATAGCAACTTCGAGCACATCTTGCAGCGCGCTTTTCTTTCGGTGCCGACTTGGATCATGTCGAAATGCTCCCAAATACCCGCACTACGATTGTGCTCCACCACCGAAGCCGTACTTTGGGAAGACGACGCTGGAGCTGAGGAGGACGACGTCATTTGGAGAGCTAAGAGAGAGAGAGAGAGAGGGGGGAGGTGTGAGAAAAGAGAGAGGGGTGGGGGGGGGGTATTTATAGGATTTTTTGGTTTTTTTTTTAAATTAAAAAAATAATAAAAAAATAATAATAATAATTATAATAATAATTATAATAATAATATATTATTATAATTATATATATATAATGGCAGCCAACGGCTATAATAGCCGTTGGCTGCCTTCATGGCAGCATGGCTGCCATGCTGCCATGATATGAACCTAACGGCTCTAATAAGAGTCGTTAGGCTCAATCGGGTCTAGCCCGAGACCGGATCGGGCTATGCCCGACCCGGTCTCGGGCTAGCCCGATTATCGGGCTTTACCCAGCCCCGACCGGGCCGGGTAACGACTCCAAACCGGGGCCCTTTCCGGGCCCCGGGTAAGGGCTCGGCCCGGTTCGGGCCTGAACCGGGCCTGGCTTGACCGGGCCGGGCTCGGGCCAGCCCGTCAGGCCCGGTTTTTTTGTTCAGGACTACCCGGGAGCTTGCAAGTTTGGACCCTGTAGTGATTATTTCCAACAAGCGGAGTCGGGGGGATCTGGTTAGCGGCGGTGGGGACGCCTCCTCTTCAAGGGGTCCATGACGAGCCTCATTTTGTGGAATTGTCTGGGGGCTCGGAAGAAGGAGGTTGGACATCTTCTCCTGGATCTTACTCTGCGGTGGGGGGTTTCCCTTATGGGCTTGTCTGAGACGATGGTGGAAGATATTTCCCGGCGTGATGTGGACCGGCTGGCGGGCCGGAATTGGGATTTTGTGCATCAACCATCGGCTGGCAGGTCGGGGGGTATTGCGGTGCTATGGTGGAGTGACGTTGTGCAGTTTGTGTCGATCTCTCTCTCGAGGCAATGCGTTATTGGGGATGTCACCTTCCCTGATAAGCGATGCTGGCGGGTGGTGTTCGTTTATGCGAACAAGAATGTTTATGTCCGGAGGCAGCTGTAGTCTTTGCTGGAAAAATTGCAACCCCGGATCGCCCGATGATTGTAGGGGGTGACTTCATCTGCCTTCTGCGGCCGGAGGAGCGGCGAGGCAGTCGGCCCTTTGTTTATTCATAGGGGTCTTTGGAGATGGATGTGGCTGTGGCGGAGCTGGACCTTCGGGAGCTGGGTTTCACGGGACCGACCTTTACTTGGTGTAAAAACCAGCCCGGACTTGGGCGTGTTCTGGGACGTTTGGATCGGGTGTTTGTTAACTCGGTGGGAATGGACGTTATCCCCTTGGGTGCTGTGCGACACTTGCCCCGGGTCGGCTCTGACCACTGTTCTATCCTGCTGGCTTTGGGGGAAGTGCAGGTTGCTAGGCCGTCTAGGTGGATCAGGTTTGAGGATACCTAGCTTTCTTACCCGATGGTGCGGAAACTGGTGTCTCGATCCTGGATGAAGGCGGATGTCGGTGATAGTGCAGAGGTCTTGCAGCGAAAGTGTCGCCGCACCCTTCGGGCCCTTTTCTTTTGGAGCAAGAACAAGCTCAAGGATCTGGGTGCTCAGAAGGAGATTCTGGAGGCGGAGATTGTGGAGCTCCAGCGGCTGGAGAGCTTGGATGGTGGCATCTCAGAGGAGCAGACTCGGACTCTCATTGCGGCGGTTAAGGAGCTCTTGAGCATTCATGCTAGGTTGGCCACTTGGTGGAAACAACGTGCAAAGGTGCAGTGGATCAACGAGGGTGATGCGAATACCCACTATTTTCACTCCATCGCCTCCTGTCATTGGCGAGGCATTCGGATTTCTCAGGTGGAGCTTGCGAACGGCGACCTTGTTGACGATCCGGAGGGCATCGAGGCGGCATTCTTGGACTTCTTTGATTGGAAGTGGGAGTGTGCGGCTCCTGTTCTTGCTGGGTGGCCGCTCCTGCCTTCCTCTCGGCGGCTTGATGGAGGGGCAGCCTCCTTGTTGCTGAAGGAGGTTTCTGAGGAGGAGATTTGGGGCGTCATCAAGGCCATGAGGGCCAACCGTACTCCGGGCCTAGACGGTATTACTTCATCTTTTTTTGTCCACTTATGGCCCATTGTGCGTACTTCTATTTGCAGGGCCATTGGCGACTTTTTTGCTCTTGGTCGTATGCCCAGTGCGTGGAAGGAGACACTGGTGGTACTCATTCCGAAGTGCCCCAATGCGTCTCGACCGGATCGGTTCCGGCCTATTAGTCTGTGCCAGACCATCTATAAGGTGGCGGCGAAGATCATTGTGGATCGCATGAGGGGGCTCCTACCCTCGCTCATCTCGGAAGAGCAGGGGGCCTTTATTCCTGGGCGCTCTATTTCCCACCAGTGCTTCATTGCCCAGGAGGTGGTGCACAAGCTGGCGATCACGACCTCCATGACTGGGTTCCTCGCTATGAAGGTCGACATGGAGCAGGCCTACGACAAGATGTCGTGAGAGACGCTGCGGCAGGTTCTGGTCATGTTTGGGTTTCCGGAGGAGTTTGCTAGATGGATTCTGCAGTGTGTGGAGGGGCCGCAGTTTGCGTTGCTCCTCAACGGGCGACGTACGAGGTGGATCGAGGCAAGCTGTGGCTTCCAGCAGGGATGCCTCCTCTCCCCTTATCTGTTCATTCTGTGCTATGAGCTGCTCTCGCTTGCCTTCAGTCAGTGGGGGAACTCATTGGGCGTTATGGTTGCGGCTTCAGGCCCGCGGATCTCTCACTTGCTTTACGCCGACGACATCTTCATCACCTCGGATGCCACCACGTCTTCTGTGGATCAGTGTCTTGCCGTGTTGCAGGAGTACTGTACTTGGACTGGGCAGCGGATCAACAGATCGAAGTCCATGGTCATGTTTGGCAAGTCCACCTCTACGGGGACGTGCGACAGGCTGACTCGCCGCTTGGGCTTCCAGAGGGTTCGCGAGTTTACTTACTTGGGCATTTTGCTGGCTATGCGCAAGTTGAAGCGCTCCGACTTCTCACACCTGCTTCTGAAGGTGGCGGCGAAGGTTTGGGCCTGGGGGAACCACCACCTCTCCTTGGCGGGCCGGGCCACCCTCATCAGGTCAGCGCTCCTGGCCACGCCGATGTTCCTCTATACACATTGTCATGTGCCTCGCTCGGTCCAGGAGGCTATAGAGCGGCTGGCGCGGTTTATCCTGTGGCAGAGGGCCCCTTCCCAACGTGGGATGCACTATGTTAGCTGGGAGCAGTGTTGCTCTCCCTCTGCCGGGGGTGGGCTTGGCTTCCAGGGGGTGAGTAGGTGGCAGGGCCCCTTGCGGGCAAAGTTCGCCTGGGAGCTGATGCAGCCGGGCTCCTCTCTTTTCCACAGGTTGGTTTCAGCCCTGTACACTGGCCGCCTTTGGCGGGAGGGGATCACCTGACGCGACTCTCCGGTTTGGCGGCTCATCAGGGAGGGCGCTGTGTGCCTTCGGCCCCTGCTTCGCTAATAGATTGCGGATGGGGATTCTGTGGATGTGCTTGCGCACGCTTGGATTCTTGACCGGCCTCTCTACCGGTGTGCCACTTTCGCTGACTGCGGCTCACTGGAGTCACTCCAGGTATCGGCCTTCTTGCTCCCAGGCGACGATTGGGATGTTTCCGCTCTGTCTCAGTTTTTTGGGCCGGATCTTGTTGAGGCCGTCATCCAGATCCCGGTCCATAGCTCATTTCCCCAGGACAGGCCGGAGCTCTGCACCCGCCTCAGCGGCCGTTCTATTGCCTCCCTAACCTACATGAGCCAGTTTGACGGGGCTTGCCCGGACTTTAGCTGGCTTCGAAAGCTAAAACTTCATCCGCGGGAGCGGATGTTTTGGTGGCGGCTCCTGTGGGATGCGATCCCCACCCGGGCGTGGCTTGCCCGTCGGGGTCTTACTACCGAGTGGGGATGCCCTTGGGGCTGCACGTCTGAGGAGACCCGGGACCATCTAGTCTCGGACTGCTGCTGTGTGTCGGCCATTCAGGCTGCTCTTCTGCGTTGGGGATACAGTTTGCCCTCCTACTCCAGTTGGGCGACTGCGCTGGAGCTTCTCTCCTCTGTCTCTGCCGGCGCGCTCGGTACAGTGAGGGTTTTTTGTTGTGCGGTGTACCAGGCCTTGCGTGGCCGCAACACCAAGGTCCACAGTGGCGAGGTGGCGCCCTTTACTGTCATGGCGGCGACCATTGTTGAGAACCTCTCCAATATGTGAACTCTACCACTCCAGGGGCACTGGGGTACCACCCAGCCTCACCGGCTGTCGACACCACTTTTTTGGTGCCCCCCGACCCTTGGATGGATAAAGTTCAATGTGGATGGTTCTCTCTCCTCGTCCGGGCTTGCTGGGCTTGGGATGGTGGCCCGCGATGACCGGGGTGCTCTCATCTTTATTGCTGGAACCTCGCTTTTGCACTGGGATCCTGGGGGAGTGGAGCTGGCGGCGGTCTTGTCCCTCAAGGATCTTATCCCGCCATCTTTATATGGGGTGCGCGGGGCTATTGTGGAGGGAGACTGTTTGACCCTTATGGACAGCTGTGCTGCTGGTTTGCGCCGAGGCGACTGGAGCGTGACGGTGGATGGCGAGGAGGACTTCTCTTTTCTGAGCGGCTTCCCGCAACTTCGATTCCAGCATATCGGTCGTGCTGCCAACAGAGTTGCTGACTTCTGTGCTTGTTTTGCCCTTCGGGAAACCTTTGTATGGCTAGATGTTGATAGCACTCAGACCGAGTTTGCCGAGCTTGTTCGTGCAGACTTGGATGACATGTTGTAGCTTTGTTTTCCTTTTTTATTTTTATTTTCATGCTATATGCACTTTTAAAAAAAAACAATACAGACGAACAAAAGAATTAGATTTAAACTCAATGTCATTTCCCGTGTGTATTGATATTGGATTGAAAGACAATACTTCAATATCAATGTCTGTGAAACGAACGAACCCTTATATATAGTGTGTAAATGAATATGTATATGAGTTTGAAATATATAAGCTCAAGCTTTTTTAAGCCTAAAAAAATTTGAGTTGTTTCTCCCACAATACATGTCCGAATTAGGCAAGTAATATATGCATTTTGTATCCAATAACGAGATCTACAACTTTCATGTTGAACATTTTTCCAAAATGTGCATGATTTGACCGAAATCTGGCCCGAAAGATTGCTGGCTCGAAATGAATATAATAATAATAAATTTCAAAATTCGAGCCAGCAATCTTTCAAGCCAGATTCCGACCAAACAATGCAAAATTTGAAAAAATGTTCAACATGAAAGTTGTAGATCTCATTTTTGATACAAAATGTATATATTATTTGCCTAATTCCGATATGTGTTGTGGTATATAAGCTAAAGCTTTTTTAGACTTAAAAAGCTTAAGTTTATATATATGTGTGTAAATTATTATATATATATATATATATACATATAATAGTTTTTAGTACATACACAAATAGGTGCTTGTGGCGTAGTGGATAAATCGTGTGACTTATAAACAGGTGATCATCGGTTCGAGTTCCACTGTCTGTTTTTTAATAATTTGATTTTTTTCCAGAATCTTAAGGGTAAAATAATAATTTCCTATTGCAGGGTAATAGTCCTATTAAAATTATAGGTTTGGGATCTTTTACTATCCTAGGTGTAGGAGCCCTATGAAAATCTAGACGGATGGTCTTGATTTGCTTAGGTGATCGAACAGTTGAGATATTATGATTTTCTTGATCAGAGGGCTGAGATTGGTTTTATGATTTTAAAATCATAGATTTTAAAAATCATTCATATTTCTTTATAAGTACTTAAGATAGATAGATATATAGCAACTTACCGTATTTTCATTTTCCACCGTTGGATCTTTCACATGTTTTATCCGAAATATTTTTAATAAATAAAAACAAAAACAAACTTACACCCCAAACAACGGAAATGTCTTCCACATGTTTTAAGGCGGAGAGGAAAAAAAGGGAAAAAGAGATGGGGGAAAATAATCTTTTAAGTATATACGTATTTTTTTTTACAAAATAAATGTTGTAATATTGATGTATACTTTTTACGGTCATTTCGAGTACTCATATGTATATGTTGCGGGCGCAACCCGCAGACGCATCGAGCACGGGCGAAGCCCGTGCTGAGGCGGGCACAACCCGCCTGGATGCGGCCGAAGGCCGCCCGACAGCAACGCGGCGGGGGCAGGCGAAGCCCACCGTCGCCGTCCGGCTACTGTTGCGCTTGGCCGTAAGGGCGGAGTCATTATTTGACCTACTCCAAAAGGCCCGCGAGAGTATCAGAGAGTAAGTCAAAATACAAACGGTTTCCTCTTCTTCCTACTCGCATGCTCTTTCTTTGCACGTGCGTCGATCTTGTATGCATAACTAATTCACTGGACTGTGTTTTCCTTTTTCGCCGCTGCAGTCGGAAAATTTTTAGGGTTCGTTTGGTTGGATGGAATTGGAACTTCGTATACGAAAATGGACTTTGAATTCTAATTCCAAGCCCTAATTTGAACAAACCGAATGGAAATTTAGTGTTTTTGCTTACCTCGACTCTAAGGCTCTCTTTGGGGCAGCTAGCTGAAGCGATTGGAGAAGCGGTGGTGAGAAACAGTGGAGAAATAATCTGCTTATTTGCAAAATAGTGGGATAAGTAGTGAAACTGTTTGGAGGGATACAATTCGAGTATAACCAAGCAAAAATTCGAACATAAACCAAGCACACAATGTTTGATCTACACATCCATAACTGCAAATTCGCATGAATTTATACATCCAGATATCTGATCATAAATGACCAACCATTGTGTGATCCTACATAAATGATCAGATATTTATACATTTCGGAAATGAAAAAATTCGTGAAGAAATCAAAAATCTAGAAGTGAACAAATCAGTACACAGTCCGGAGATGAAGAAATCAATGAAAAAATCAAAATATGGAAGTGAAAATTCATGGAAATGAAAAATTTCTCGTTACCTGCAATCGGCGAAGGGCTCGACGGCGTGTTGAGCAACGATGGTCGAGGGCTAGTCGGCGGAGAATGATGGTCAGCAGAGAACGATGGTGGGCAGAGGGCTAGTCGCCGGAGAACGATGGTCACAGGATCCTCCGACAATCTGGAACGGCGATCCAAAAGAGCGGCTTGTTAGAACCTTAGGTTTGATTTGAGTTAGGATCCACATTTAGTGTCTAAGTATATATCATAATATATATTATAACTTAGATTAATTATCATTAAGAAAGAAGGCTGCAAATAGACATATAAATAATAGGTTGAAATATAAGAGAAGAAATGTATTTCATATATTAGCTACGTTCGACGAACGTCGAACGGCGCTCAGCATTTGTCGGACGGCGCTCAGCATTTGTCGGACGGCGCTCGACGAAATATCAAGGAAGCAGCGGTCGACAAATTCCTCATCTCAGCGGTCGAAGAACAGCAGAGCAGCGGTCAACGAATTCCAGCCAGAACAGCGTTCGACAAATTCCAACCAGAGCAGCGTTTGACAAATTCCAACCCGAGCAGCGGTGGTCAAATTCCTCAGATCTCAGCGGTTGACGAACAACTCAGCAGTCTGCGGTCGACGAAATCCCAGCAGCGCTCGACGAAAGTCCTCTGCAGTTAATCAATGCTCAGAATATCATTTGGCGAGCTCAACCCGACGAATGACGAGCTGAGGTCGACGAATTTCTGCAGCATTTATTTTATATATATTTGCTCGACTAAATATTATATATTTGCTGTCAGGTTTATTTAAAGCAATATTTTATTTATCCTATTTATATACTGCTATATATATTGTTGATCTGACCTTACAGCCGTTGCAGCATTAATTAATAGAGCAGTTGCAGCAAGCTAAACACGACAAGTTATCTGCTCGAGGATTTGGGAAATAAAAGATAATATATCTTTCCTCTTTGGTCGGCAAGAATTAATTCAAAATAGCCAAACTGCTCCACAGATTAAATATACAGAGCAGAGAAGAAAGAAGAAGATGAACAGCTAACAACAGATTTATTATACAACAGTTCTTTACAGCAGATCATATATATATATTGCTGTACTGATTTTACATAGACAAGAGCATATACATATCATATTTGCTGTACAGGAAGAAGAAGAAGAAAAACATAGGAGCAAAAAGAAGCAGATTAAATTCATATTACATCTTCTTTTTGCCTAATCCCTTTCTTGCAGATCATATACAACCTGAGACATCAAACACTATCATTTGCTCAGGGATCTAAAACTGCAAGAAGAAGAAGAACATAGGATTTGGAATCAAGAGAAGGAGCCTCCACAAGCTGTCATCAAACTACATCAGACAGGGGGAGCTCTCTTCAACATATTCATCAAGAGTCTTCTCAGCAAAAGAGAAGAACAACACAATCTTTTCTATTTTCTTTTATTTCTTCCCACCTTGTAAAGGGTTAAAACTCCCTTCAAAAATTTACTCCCGGTGACAGGCCACCTTAGCAAAAACCTGCAGCTTGGTTTATAAGCACCTTATCAAAAGCTTATAGGTGAATTGGGCACCTGATCAAAACTCTCATTGGTGTGTGGACACCTTATCAAAATCACCTTGGTGTGAGGGCACCTTATCAACAACCTCCTAGTGGATTCTTACCAGTGGGTAGAAGAGTAAATGTACCCAGTGTAGGGGAACTACTATATTTCTTTGTGTCATCTGGATGCTTGTTTATTTTATGGTTTGCTTGTTGTGTGCTTTGTTTTATTTCTCATTTGCTGTGATTTTTTATGCACTCCTACTGTTTGTTTTTATTACTCAACAAACTCATATATATATATTTATATATATCATTTATTTTGAAACAAAGTTAAACAAGAGTTTTAACAGATAATAAGAACTAAACTCTCCTTTCAATTGGTATCAAAGCAGGTTGATTTTATTAATCACCCTCATTAGAGGATATCAATTGTCCACTTTCAATTGGTATCAGAGGAGGCTGATTTTATTTTATTTTCAATTTCTTGCACCTGATACTCAATTGAACCCCTTTCAATTGGTATCAGAGGAAATTGATTTTTCACACAGGCTAACACCTGAAATCACAAAGATCACATAGTTCTTATTTTGTTTTGTTGTAAAAAGGTTTTTTTTTTCAAATATTTTATGGCACTAGCAGATTTCTCTTTTTCAGATCCACCTTTATGTAATTTGGATAGATTTAATTTATGGCAAGTTAGACTTAAGCTATATATGAATGTCATAGATGAAGATATTTATAATTCCATGTTGACAAAAACTTCATCTTCAACTTCTTCATCTGATGATCAAGAAAAGTTGATCAGTGCTGATGACATAGCCATGGAGATATTGGCTAAATCAATGTCTGATGACATTCTTCAAAAAGTGGCTGATTGCACTTCAGCAAAGGGCATCTGGAACTCTCTCTCCAGGATGGTAAATGAATTCATTCCCACTTCTTCCACTAACATTACTTTTGATGCAGAACCATCATTCAGTTTAACTGGAGAAGAAGAAAAAGAAGAACAAAAAACCATAAAATTCTGCATGTTGGCTATATATGGTTCAGATTACACATCAGAATCTGAATATAAAACAGAAAAGGTAAAAGAGGTATCTTCACATTTTATTTCTACCTCTGATGATAAATCTGTTTTCAATTCATTATGTACAGATTTCATAATTGCTGAAAATTATAATTATGAAAATAAAATTAGAAAAGAGTTAAAAATAACTAATTTGATTTCTGAATATAACAAACCTCAAGAAAACTTTAAAATAGTAGCATAACAAATTACCTGTTTAAAAAATAAGATATTTAAAGCTGATAACTTTAAACAAACTTTTAAAGAAAAAGAAATTTCTTATGTTCAGCAAAATAAAAATAAACTTTCAAATTTGTACTTTAATGAAATAAAAAGGCCAAAATATTTATCTATAAAGCAAAATTTTAAACTTTTAATATTTTTACTTAAATTAAATTAAACAACAGTTTTAATGATTCTTTGGAATTTTTCTATTTTAAAAGCAATGTCAGATAACTTCACTCTCTTACAGATTTTTTCTCCAAAATCAGTTTGAGCATTCTACTCAAGTAGCATAGATCAGAAATGATCAGAGCTCTGAGTGTGAGTCTCTTCTGATTAAGGGGATTCTATAGAAAGAAGCTATCAGATATTGTCTTTCTGATTATAAAAATTCTTAGAATCTATTAACAGCCAGCAATTCATCTTATTAAAATTCCTATTTAAAATCAAGATTTAGGAAATTAGAAATTGCTTAGTTTTAAAGAAGAAATTTAAAAATAAATAATCTCTAACCCTAAGCAGATCAAGACTTTTTATGCTTAGGTATCCTAAACCAAATAGGAGGAGATTGTTAGAACCTAGTCTTAATTTGGATTAGGATCACAACTCAAATAGGGGGAGATTGTTGGAACCTTAGGTTTGATTTTAGTTAGGATCCACCTTTAGTGTCTAAGTATATATCATAATATATATTATAACTTAGATTAATTATCATTAAGAAAGAAGGCTGCAAATAGACATATAAATAATAGGCTGAAATATAAGAGAAGAAATGTATTTCATATATTAGCTGCGTTCGACGAACGTCGAACGGCGCCCAGCATTCGTCGGACGGCGCTCAACATTTGTCGGACAACGCTCGACGAAATATCAAGGAAGCAGCGGTCGACAAATTCCTCATCTCAGCGGTCGAGGAACAGCAGAGCAACGGTCGACGAATTCCAACCAGAATAGCGTTCGACAAATTCCAACCAGAGCAGCGTTAGACAAATTCCAACCAGAGCAGCGGTCGACAAATTCCTCAGATCTCAGCAGTCGACGAACAACTCAGCAGTCAGACAGTCGACGAAATCCCAGCAACGCTCGACGAAAGTCCTCTGCAGTTAATCAATGCTCAGAATATCATTTGGCGAGCTCAGCCCGACGAATGACGAGCTGAGGTCGACGAATTTCTGCATCATGTATTTTATATATATTTGCTCGACTAAATATTATATATTTGCTGTCAGATTTATTTAAAGCAATATTTTATTTATCCTATTTATATATTGTTGTATATATATTGTTGATCTGACCTTACAGCCGTTGCAGCATTAATTAATAGAGCCGTTGCAGCAAGCTAAACACGGCAAGTTATCTGCTCGAGGATCTGGGAAATAAAAGATAATATATCCTTCCTCTTTGGTCGGCAAGAATTCAAAATAGTCGAACTGCTCCATAGATTAAATATACAGAGCAGAGAAGAAAGAAGAAGATGAACAGCTAACAACAGATTTATTATACAGCAGTTCTTTACAGCAGATCATATATATATATTGTTGTACTGATTTTACATAGACAAGAGCATATACATATCATATTTGCTGTACAGGAAGAAGAAGAAGAAAAACAGAGGAGCAAAAAGAAGCAGATCAAATTCATATTACATCTTCTTTTTGCCCAATCCCTTTCTTGCAGATCATATACAACCTGAGACATCAAACACTATCATTTGCTCAGGGATCTAAAACTGTAAGAAGAAGAACAAAGGATTTGAAATCAAGAGAAGGAGCCTCCACAAGCTGTCATCAAACTACATCAGACAGGGGGAGCTCTCTTCAACATATTCATCAAGAGTCTTCTCAGCAAAAGAGAAGAACAGCATAATCTTTTCTATTTTCTTTTATTTCTTCCCACCTTGTAAAGGGTTAAAACTCCCTTCAAAAGTTTACTCCCGGTGACAGGCCACCTTAGCAAAAACCTGCAGCTTGGTTTATAAGCACCTTATCAAAAGCTTATAAGTGAATTGGGCACCTGATCAAAACTCTCATTGGTGTGTGGACACCTTATCAAAATCACCTTGGTGTGAGGGCACCTTATCAACAACCTCCTAGTGGATTCCTACCAGTGGGTAGAAGAGTAGATGTACCCAGTTGAGGGGAACTACTATATTTCTTTGTGTCATCTGGATGCTTTTTTATTTTGTGGTTTGCTTGTTGTGTGCTTTGTTTTATTTCTCATTTGCTGTGATTTTTTATGCACTCCTACTGTTTGTTTTTATTACTCAGCAAACTCATCTATATATTTATATATATCATTTATTTTGAAACAAAGTTAAACAAAAGTTTTAACAGATAATAAGAACTAAACTCTCATTTCAATTGGTATCAAAGCATGTTGATTTTATCAATCACCCTCATTAGAGGATATCAATTGTCCACTTTCACGGCTATCGAGCGCGGAGAAGTTTAGCTATGGTGAAAACGAGAACGAATCGCGCAGTCCGACTCAGGAGTCGCGAAAAAATTTCACGACTCCAAAACGCAAAAATATCACGATTCAGGAGCAGCAGATTTTGGTAGTGCTACTCTTAAAATATCAGTTTGACGGGACGATTGATTAATCAGCGATGTGTCGCTCCGAAAACGCCCCACCAAACAGAGCCTAATTAGGGCAATGGGCGGCAGCAGGACCCGCCATCATACAATTTCATGTATGCTTGATAATAGATAGACACACTTTCAAAATCATATTTGTTCATAGATCTAAATAAAATGTCTCCAACTAAATGAATTCATTACAAAATCCGCAAATAAAGCAAAATGATGCTCTAAGAAGCCCTTAAATCTCAAGAAGGGTGTCTCATTTACAAAATCCCTTTTTATCATGACATGTTTTGACACAATTTGATTTCAACACGAAGGGTGTCTCATTAAAACCCATTAATCCTCGAGAAGTTTCACCATTTATATCTGGAAATCAAACCTGTCTCCCTTATTCTTGAATCTTCATAAATGTGATTATAATTTTTGGAGAAATTGTAAGTTCTGGTTCTTAAGATCGGAGGATTGTGTGTAAATTATATATCTTCAATATACCATTCGTCAAATTTCACTTTAGATTTCCAATATCGAGTGAGCTAAACTTCCAAAGTCAAGTGGTCTTATCTCACTTAAGCTATAAATTATGACTTAAAGGCTTCATCATAACGACCCTTCTCTTAGTTGTGTCGTCCAAAAATTACGTCGATGAATATCATCAGGTAATATTAATAGTTTCAAGCGGGAGTTGATAGTAACAACACCTAACCATTTGTTTTAACTCTCAAATCCTCAACATTTTAGTACATGATGGTCGTTGTCATTTTTTCCGAGATCCGAACATCGTAAGATCCTCCACTCAGCCCTAAATAGTTTTATCATCATATTATAAGATCCAAAGAGTTACCTTCCTAAGTTCTCTGGTTATACAAAAATCAGCTCTAAGAGTAAAATGATCTTAACTAAATTTACACCAAGGAGAGGGCTTGAATTTTAATTAAAAAAAACTATCTGAAAAAAATTTACCTTTGAAAGCCCTGAAGTGCAAGAAACTCTAGTTGTAATTTTTAACTTGCGAAAACTTGATTCCAATCTTCAAAATTTCACGATGTGACACATTTATCCCAAGCTACTAAACCCGGTATTCTTCTTGTTTTCAGTACTTGATAAAACGAGACATTTGATCGGACGTCAATGTTTATTAATTGTTCCGATAACTCTACAAATCGATGTCCCGAAGTTAAGAAGGTGTATTTACAACAATACACTAGCAAGTTTGTTACGATAAACTGATTATTTTTTATGGTCATGAGAACTTATAGCCCATTCTTACTTCTATCCATTCTAAATCTTACTTGGTCTTGCACTGAATTTGCCGTTTATGACGTTTTTCCTTGTGGCGGGTAAGAGCTTGATGACCAAACGTCCTTATAAAAGACAAGACAACATTGCTTGGATCAGGAAGTTAGTGAAATTCCCTAAATTCTTAACCTGACTTTCTTGATTCTGAGAGTCTTATGCCCATACACTGGACAACCCTTTACGTATAACCAAATGATTAACAAGTTGATCACTTTTGTCGACTTAGATTCAGCCTTGGAGCAATAAGATGAGTACACACTCACGCTTGAAGTGCACTATTCGCCTAACTTGCCAATAAAACTACAGCAATCACAACTTGGTATAGACAATCCCCGCTATTTAAGGTGAAGTAATTCTCCAAGGGTCTCAAACTTCTAAGGAGGGTTGGTCCACAAACCAAAAGTGTATGAATAAGATCTCGTCATCACCCGAGTATCATTGAATACTCCAAACCTTGAGCTTACTACGTAAATGTCACAACATTTTCTAAATAAAGTCTAGGGGCAATCCAAGTCGGTATTTTATTAGCCCAATAAACAAAAGGATAAGCCCATACCGATTTGGGCTAAGTCTCTTCAATACTTCTACGGTATATTCATCTTACATACGTACATAAACTTTAGGGCATATATTCTCTGACTTGGTGTTCCACCCTGAGACATATTGTTATGCTAAGACTTAGGCTCCCAATGTTATAAGTTATGTTACCTTTTCCGAGTTCCCTATATGATTAACTAGGAAAGGTGCCTTTTCAAAAATATATTCAAATTCTAATTCGACCTCTGGTATTTTATGGTGGCTGCCTCAACGTACTATAATGGGAAGTATCAAGTTATGGTAATGGGGTTATGCTTATGGGTCTTCTATTACTCTAAAAGAAGACTACAGACACCCGATCTCCTCGAGATGGTCCTACCACTTGGTAGTAAAGCGTAATCTTTAGCGTGAAAGCCCCAACGTCTAGACTTATACTAACTTCTACCCTTAGCTACGTTGGGTATCCTTAACCTTCAACCAAATCTAGACCCGAGGTCGCTCTTTAGACTAGGATGTGTCACTAAATTGTCTAAGTAAGTCAAAATTTGACCTAACTTGCTGCTTAGTGGACTGTTTTATGTGATTTCATACATGGGCACACCACAGCTTCCGCTGCATAGTTTGTCCGCAAACTACACTCGAGCGGGGTGTGGTCAAATTATTGATGATGGATACTCTTCGGGAGCGGATTAATGCAGTAGCGCCATGTGAGATAAACTCTTGTGTTTATCGGGCTGGCGGGCTAGACCCGTGGATCAGCTCATTGGTCGTGCTTCGAACGGGTTCCCTTGGGACTTCGCATAGCAAAATGGCCAACTCAATTTGCATTCATTTGATTGGGATATTTTTGTGGTTATGGGGAAGCCGAGAGATTGAACTTTTAAAACGGGTTACAAATTCAGGGGGCAATGGACATGAGTTAGGATCTAATGGGTTCACCAACCACTTAAACGAGTCAAAGAGAAGGGAGGGCCGATTTGGGGGTTTTGTTGACCGACCACTTAATTGGATGATATTTTTCTTGGCTAGCTCGAGCTCTATATTACTACATGTATATACATTTGATTCTTGACTAATATCAAAATGAAAACATACATTCAATTTTCTTTGACACTTAGGCTCCGTTTGGCACGGCGGTGGTGGCCGTGAACACGAAAGTTATGAATGATCGTTCGTGAACGCCCGTCCTCACCTAGTTAAGGATTTGAACTTCATCCACTTTTATGTTCAAAACTAGTAATCTTTTGATAGTGGTCGTAACTGTTGTCATGCCAAACATGTTGGGGCTGCTCCGCTCAAGATATTCTACGTAATCATATCAAGTTTGGAATAAGTTTATATAGTATTTTTAGCGTAGAGCAGGACCCTAGGATGACACGAAACTCGTTAAGGCTATCATGTCGGTTCCAGCACGCACGAACATAATATTAAAATATTCAACAAAGCATGCATTCAATGACGACAAAGTTTTTCTCCAAACTCACCGGAGCAAAAAACTCCACGCCAAACATGGCCTAAGTCACCCATCAAATTTCTATACAAAAGCTTCGTCTACGTTACATTCCCTAAAAACCTAGCAATTGATCTCAACTCTCAAAGGGTGCCAACAAGATTGCCGGCCACTCCACTCTATATTGTCTCGACCACCCACACACACGGGAGATTTTTTGGTATGCTGAGTGTACCATACTTCTCGTGCGGAGAGTGTATTTTTAGTCGGAATTTCTTCGAATCCTGTCTGAATTTTTTCGAAATCAGTTGGATTAATTACTTTCCAATTCCAGTCGTAGTTTTCAGTCAAATTTTCATAGTTCCAACTAAAAACACGTTCTCCGCATGAGAAGTATGGCACTCTTAGCATACCATAAAATTGTTGGAATTTTCAGTCGAGGAAGCGCAATCCTCAGGAACAACTAAATACAGAGTCACAAGAAAATGCATACTTCGCACAATTTTATTAACACAATAAAATAAATAAGTACTAAAATTAAGAGATACAAGTCCAAAAAATACTGCAGAAAAATGAACTACGAAAAACCACATGAGTAATATGAACTTGACTGCAATCCGTAAAACGGACGCACAAGCTTCGTACCAGAACAAACATTCATCGTCGTCAGACGACCAACCGCCGCCACCACCATCGAGAAGATATCCAAGTCAGACTTGACCTTGCCGCAAACGCGCAGCCTGCCAGCGTCGCCACTTGTGTACAATCACCACCGCCTACGGGCATGCAACCATCGAGCACTGTGCACCTTGCCGCAACCCGCGAATATGACGTCTTGCCGCTGCCCGTACGCTTTCACTCTTCGATGTTGATGCAGCCCGCAATCGGATGTCGGCGGCCACCGTCTTCTTCAGCTGTGCACTACCACTCTCCTCTTCAAGGCTTTACCTCTCTTTGGTTTAGCTTTTGGTGTGTCTATCAAAGGCATAACCCAACCCTTTATATAGACATTTCATTTGCCTTAGCCACTTTTCTAGAAGTTTTCTTGCATATGAAACACATGGGTGGCTTGGAGAGTCAACATCGGCGGTCGGTAGGTGGAAGCACGATACACATGAGTTTGAAAGATCAAACCAACTCAACAAGCCCCCCCCCCCCCCCCCCCCCCCCCCCCCCCCCTCTCCCTTTAACCTCTCTCTCCCTCTATCATCCTTCAAGGCAATGGGTAAAAGCCAAGTGTTCTAATAAATCATTCTCATACTGTACAACCCATATTCTTCTAGGGTAGGGCCCATCAGTGCCACGTGGATAAAAGTCAAAGTCAATGTTCAAATTGAAGACATCAAGCAGCTCACCAGAGGATTGAATAGCCAGGTGCGAGTATCGAGGATACTCGCCCCAAGGTGGCGACTAGAAGAAGGCCTCGAAGCTACTCGCACAAGTCGGCGACTATCAGTCTGCCTTCAGGTCTACTCGCCTATGGACGACTATCAATATCTGCTCGCTAGATATTGTCGACGTCCTCGCCTAGTCACCTTCTCAGCAGGTCCAATTACCCTATCTCGCAGGGATCAGGCATGATCGCTTGTATCCCCTCCCCCAGGATTTGTCTATAGAAAGACCCCTAGGGGTACCAGGAATAACACTTGAAAAATCAGAGTCCCCCCCCCCCTTTCTACATAGAGGAGATATTATCTAAGTCAGTGCCTTCCTAGTACCTAGCTCGGCCACCCTTTGGTTTTGGAGGAGACGTCTCTTCTGAGCTTCTGAGTATGTGGTGGGACCTCCCTGCCACAGCACCTGGGGTCCCGTGGTTGCTCTTCTAGCCCTTCTGTCGTTGTCAGTCAAGTCGTCTAGTCGGACCACTGGGCGAGTAGCCTCCGGCTGTATTGATCCGAATTTTATAGCCTATAATTTTTCTGACTTCAACACATACCAACTCAAAATTGACACATAATGTCTTGAAGCCTGGTTTTGTCCAGATAATTTGGAAAACACTTAATTAGTATAATGAACTAAAAAATGGTTTGTCCACCTGATCCCTTTGTTTTGGTGTTTTTTTCTTCAGTGACTGTGGGAAAAAACGAGAAAACTTGTTTGGTAAAATTCTTTTTTCACTTGAAAACTTCTTTTTTAACCTTTAACATCAAAACAAACAGAGTTGAGATCAGAAATGCAGGTAATAAATCATCGCTCCTTCCAAATCTTACAAAATAATCAAAATGATTAATTTGTAGATGAAATCTTTCGGGATCACTTTTGGGCCAATCAGAAATTTGTAATATAGTAATTAACTCTTAAAAATAAATTAGATAAAAATAAAACATTCCCGTTAAAAAAAGAACCCCTGTCTGTCTACTTTTGCTTCAGTAATGCTGTAGAAAGTCGTCGGAATTAGCAAAAGAATCCGGCACCGGCCACGCGGGCCTGAGTAACTTGAGCAGCATCTGCGCCTTCCTCCTCGCCCGCTCCGAGCATCCGCTCTGCACCATCAGCAGAAGCTGTGTCACCACGCCGGCCGCCACCGCCTCCTTCTGCAACTCCTCCGATACTCCCACAACAGCCACCAACGCTCCCGCCGCATGCTCCGCCGCCCTCTCTGTTGATTTCCCCGCCATTGCCGTTACCAGCGTCGTCACCGCCCCATCCACCCCCAATACCGCCTCCCTCCCGCCATCTCCCCGGCACAGCAACTCCACCGTCGCTAGAGCCCGTTCCAAATCCCCCCTCCCGCCAAAGCTCATCTCCCCCATCCTCCTCACCACCGCCTCCGCCGCCCCTGCCTCAACCGACCTTCCCCTGTTTCCCTTCACCAGGCACAGAGAGAACAATCCTCTTACACCAACCCTCACCGCCATGAAATTTCCCCTCTCATTCACCAGCTCAACCAGTCCTTCTACAACCCCCGGCGCCGCGCCGACCATTTCTCGTGCCTCCGCCGACCGCAACCCCTCCACCACAGCCGCCGCGCCGATCCTCGCCTCGATCGACCACCGATCCCCTGCCAGCACCTCGGCCAGCCTCGCCACCCGCTCCGGCCGCGCCGACACGGCACCGCTCTCCGCATCAGTCACCGGCAGCATCGCCAGCGTCTCCATGGCAGCGACCGCAACATCGATATCCCTGCCGAAAGCGATCTCGATAAGCATTGCCCGCGTCTCGTGGGTGGAGATCACCGCGCAGTTCTTCTCGGATTCCCGCGCGAGCGCTCTGAGGCGGTGGAGCGCGGCGAGTCGATCGCCGGCGGTGAAATCGGCGGCGGAGGCCCGGGAGAGGAGGAATCGGACGGCGGCGGGATCGGCGGGCTGCTTCGGGGTGGGGATGCGCTCCACGCCGTGGGCTCGGTGCGCCACGCACCATTCTTGAATGAGGCGGCGGAGGGTGTGGTTCGGAATGAGGGTGAAGTCGGCGAGGGGCGCGCGTGCGACGGGACACGTGGCGTTCCCCGTCGCCAGCCACGACTCGATGCTCGCGCGGTCGTACGTCTGTCCCGTGCTCACTGCCACCGGATCCCGCATCAGCTCCAGCGAGATTGGGCACCGAAAGTGGTAAGGGATCTGCACGCCGGCCAGATCCAACGGCGCAGCGCTCGCCGGCAGTCGCCTTCCTCGCAATTCTCCTCTCATTTTCTCTCTCTCTCTCTCTCTCTCTCTCTCTCTCTCTCTCTCCGCCTCCTCGGTGCTGAGTGCGAGGGTGGAGAGTGCGTGTTCTTATTGGAGTTCCACACGTGCGGGTCTTTCCAGCATCATTCCCGAAACTAACCCTGGAGGGAGAAAGGCTGGTACGCGCAGGCCAGTCGGCCAACGTAGACAGGGACGGGGACGCAAGTGGTTTGTTTGCTTTTGCTTTTCCTAACGCGAACAATCCCACTCCCGTTCGAATCGCCGGCCTCTTTTTGGCGAGAATTTCCTGCCGTGGAAAGACGAGGACACGAATCGTTTCGGGAAACAATCACCGTCGCGATCGAATGGCTGGAAAATGTTTGCGTCGCTCAATCCTGAGCGTTCTTTGCGTCATCCGTGGGCCCCGTGTTGGAGTTTTCGATGGGTGACGTGGCAAGTCAAAAGCTGGTAAAAGGGTAGAGGCAGAGATAAATCAGATAAGTGTGGCGCCCAGCTGGCCGGGCCTGATGATATCCAGCTTTCTTCACTTAAGACCATTAAAAACAATTCCGCGAAGACCACGCCATTACGGCGGACTCTGCGAAAATCAGCTGTCAGGCCTGTAACATGAACAGCATTTTTCTGCTCCCATGTCCCACGTCACCTCGGTATTTGTGTTCGACTAGAATTTGAAAATGTTGATTCTAATGAAACTATTATTTAAATTTACTTTTTAAATTTTTATTTACGACTTGTTTTGGCATGATTAATAGGGTTGTTCACAAATAGGTTTATTAAATCGTGAATCAAACCGCTAATATAACGGTTCTTCAAATCAAAACGAAAATCATATTTGGTTGATCGGTTTCGGTTCTGGTTTCGGTTCCAGCATAATTTTTTGAACCGTCGTGTTAAAGGTTCCGGTTACGGTTCAACAAGAACCAAAGTCAAACCGGTCACTAACGGTTCAATCCGGTTCTATGCGGTTCAGTCCAGTTCCAATCGGTTCCAACTAGAATCAAAACCAAACTTGACGGAATGAATGAGGGAGGTAAAAAATAAAAAACCGAAGGGGAAATTTTCAAGAGCGACTTCGAAGTCTGAGGCCCGGGCGCAGGAATTTCACGTTACACCAAGGGAGAGTGCTTTTTGTATAATATATAGTAAGTCGGACTAAAAGTTAAAACTGAAACCGCAAAACCACAAAATTGCACCAGATCGCGCTTGTTGAAACCAGAGAATTGGTCTCGACGTTCGAAAGGGGGATGCAACTAACCATTACTTGACCCGAGCTAGAACCCTTGACTAGTTGCTAAGAACCGAGAGACCTTGCCTTTGAAGAACAATTGAGTCCAAAAACGAACCCCTTAAGCTGCAACGTGGAGGTCCCACCACACACCCGGAAGTTCAAAGAGAGTTTCCCCTCCCAAGCCAATGCTGAGCCTGGGCACCTTGGATGGCACTAAGGATCACCTCACCACCAACTTTCACTAACGAAGAAGGGGGGGGGGGGGGGGGGTAGTGCTTGCTCACAAGATACACGCGAGGGAGAGGAGAGTCCAACCCTTCCCAAGGTGCCCATGGGGGTCTATTTATAGACTTCCCAAAATTGTGTTGCGGATAGCCAAAATTCTACTATCCGCAGCTCAACCTCGAACTCGAATGATCAACGCAAGGGGGGGAGAGGGACACGAGGTGTCCACTTACCCCCTTGCCGGGGGTCGGGAGAGTGGACCGAAGGCCCACCACCCGAACTGGGTGAGTGGACCTTACGGTCCACCCAACCCTTCGGGCGAGTGGACCCATGGTCCACTCGCCCAGCCGCATGGGGCGAGTGGACCACGGGTTGTGGACCACGGGTCCACTCGCCCACACCCCTTGGGCGAGTGGACCCAAGGTCCACTCGCCCCCCCCCCCCCCCCCCCCCCCACTCGGGCGAGTGGACCAATGGTCCACTCGCTTGGGGCCTTGGGCGAGTGGACCCAAGGTCCACTCGTCCTAGGAAGTTTGCCCCCCCCCCAGGCTTTCTCTTTTTGGTCTTGATGGCCCCCGACGGGTCGGTCTACTACGCCACGGTCACCCTCTATATCTCGGCCTCATCCGCATCGGGTCACACCGACTTGAAAAATATGAGGGTTGTACAACACCGATTTTAAAAATTCAAAGATCATGTTCGTGTAATGGTGATGCAATGTTCATGTTGCTGAAGATCACGACTCAACATATGGTAAAGAACTTTGTATTGTTGCTCTTGAAATATTATTTTACAATTAAAATTTTTGTTGCGGGTCGCTCGGGTGCTCTGGTAGACCGGTCGAATTGAACCACCTTAGCTCGGAAGCGAACCGAGCGCGCAAACAGTCAATTAGAGATTCGTTGAGTACACTGAGAGTTTTTAACGTGGAAAACCCGAAATGGGTAAAAAACCACGCGGCCGGAGCTGTGCTGACTAAACTTCACTATCTTCTGAGAACTTACAATTAGGTACTTAGAAGTCGAGCGCGACAGGCCGCCGCTCGTTACAATAATAGAGAGAGAGAGGGAGTTCCGAGGGTGACAGGCCCCCTCTCGGAAAACTAAGTCTTTTTCCTTCTGAGAACTGTGGGGAACAAAAGTGAGAATGCTCCGGAGAACGAAAGTGAGAATGCTGAGTCGCCTTTCGGGGTGAGGGAAATCTTCAAGTCCACGAAGGAGATCTTCAAGCACCGAAGGAGAATTCCGTGAAAATCTTCAAGGAGCTCTCCCGGGTGCAGAAGGCAACGTCCTTTGAAATGAAGCCCTGGGGCTCCTTTTATAGCTTTGGCCGGGGGTAGCCCGGTAATTTCGTCGTTGTAACTACCGTAACAACCTGGAGGACGAATCATATTTTCCGGTTCGGAGCACACGGATTACCATTTTTCGTAAATGACCATCTTGCCCCTCGGGCAGTTCGGGCAGTTTTGTTGGAGGCAAAAAAGGCGACGAATTGTTCCTGAAATCTGAAAAGCTAGAAAAACAAAATGTGAGCATGTCAGAAAAACAAAATGTGAGCATGTCAGAAAGATAAAATGTGTGCATGTCAGAAAGACAAAATGTGAGCATGTCAGAAATGCGAAAGTGTTTCGGGCGCGCAAGCGCGCTTAGAAGCGTTCTGAGCGTGCAACGAACACGAAAGTGCTCCGAACGCGCTTAGAGGCGTTCTGAGCATGTTACGAGCGCGGGGGCACTCCGAGCGAAATCCGGGTCCCAAAGGGCGCACATCGAGCCTGGAGAGGGCGGACACCCCCGAACCCCTCCATGTGGAGGGGGCTTGACCGCACCCCAAGGGGTGTGGTTTGGCCGCACCCCACTAGGGGTGCGGCTTGGCCGCACCCCAAGGGAGTGCGGCCCGGCCGCACCCCAAGGGGGTGCGGCTTGGCCGCAACCCACTAAGGATGCGGCTTGGCCGCACCCCAAGTGTAACATCCCCATCCGTTCGGGAGCATATAACAGAAGGTCCGGTCGGGGCCCCACGCCATATACTACAAAACAAACGGGAACGTCACTTAATTGAAATACCGAATGACTCTAAACAACGAACCTAACTCAGAGCATTCTATGCGGAAGCAAAAGAGAGAGACAAGATATATAAACCACAAAACCCGAACCCGGGTATGTCCACTTCTATTAATAGGAATAAAATGTTTTACACAACAAAAGAGGCACTACGGCCTTACAAATTACCAACATCGGCGCGCAGGCCGGCCATACATGAAAACAAGAGAACATCAAAAAGGCCTTCAAGGGCCGCAGCAACGCAGGGGCTTCAACCCCCTAAGAGCCCGCTATGTTCCCGCTCGGTCCAGCACCTGTACAATAAGCCCACCAAAAACGGTGGCAAAACAGGGCAACGGTCAGCAACAGCTGACCAAATTATAACGACCCCACCCCTTCGAGGGGGTGGCAGTTTCCCGTCCCTGCAAGAGCATCACAGCATATATATATAATAAAAAGAAGCGGCTGACACGGCCCACAACAATTCATACATATGCATCAATCACAAACGTGGGAATGGCCTCCACGTCTCGTGCTCTCAGGCACTCTTTGGTGTACTCCGCCTTCCACCACCATCCATTCTCGATGGCTTTGCCCTTCGAGGCTAAAGTCGGTGGCCCGAATACCAGGGCTCTCCCGTGCTTTAAATGTGAACATCCCGTAGTCCGAAGACTCTTTCCCATTGCTTCCCGACATGCTGTACGAGCCTTACTAATCAGGTGCTGCAATGGTGCGGTTTCAGGTTCGCCAAATGCCCGTTGTTCACAGCTCTCGTTGTACAACACGAAGAGCGGGTATGACGTCCCCTCAGCCCAGGTATTCTCAATTAGCCGGCTCTACGGGCCGCTAAGTCATCCACCAGGACACCCTCACAGGTCGGGCACACAGGCCTCAGGTCCTTTCAACAGGTGGGCACAACAACATCACTAGAACTCAGTCTGGGAGCTATCGCCGGCGTTAACGCTAACGCCTGGCGATAGCGCACAGAAACCCCACCTTGGCTTCTAGCTGTGGGTGCTCCCCGGGGCACACCCCCAGGCATTGCTGCACATGCAGTAGCACTCCCACTGCCTCAGAACGCACAAAATCACCAGAACCAAAGTCTGGGAGCTACCGCCCGGCGCTAACACTAGCGTCAGCGGTAGTGAACAGAACTCCGTTTCTGCTTCTAACTTCGGGTGCTTCCCGGGGCACACCCCCAGGCGTTGCTGTGCATACAGTAGCACCCTCTAGTCCTACGAAGCAGGATATCAACACTGAGTTTTCCCCGACACGCATAATATCAAAAAGCATCACCAATCCGGACGAACCGTCTCGGATGGGCTTCACACAGCTCGCCTACGTCCATTCCACGCATGGACTCTACATGTATGCAAGATCTGACGGGGATAACACGAATCCACCCGTCGGAGGTCACGACCTCACCCTTTTGGGTAGGGACCTCAAAGATGCATGGAAATGGACTAACACATGTCCAAAAGAGGGTAGAAAGGATCGTTACCCTTAGACGCCGCTTCGAGGCCATGACTTGATTTTTGGCACGGATGGAAAGGACCGCATCGGGCTGCTCTCCGTGGATCTGTAAACGGCTCGCGAATCGGAGCTTCGGAGCTCCGTAAATGGTGGAAGACAACTTCTTCTTTCTCCTTGGCTTTCCTCTTTCTCAAGCTTGAAGAGGGATAAGGCTTTAGAAATAATGAAAATATCTCCTCTGGTCAAGGTTTAAGGAATCCCGGGATTAATCCCAGCCCTCGGATCCAAGAACATAAGGACTTGACGGCCACGATTTCAAATCACGGACCTGTAGCGCTAGCGCCTGCGCTAGCTTCCGACTCGACGTAGCGTCTGTCGACGCTCAACATCCGTCTCGACGCCTGGCAACCGTCGAGAGGGCTAGCGCCAGGCGGTAGCTCCCGTCTCGACGCCTTAGCGTCTGACGACGCTTAACTACCGTCTCGACGCTTAGCAACCGTCGAGATGGCTAGCGCTAGGCGGTAGCATTACCGTCGGCGCTAGCTCCCAGCAGCACAGTTCTGCTTCAGAGTTTTGGGGTGTTACAACTCTCCCCTCCTTATAAAAATTTCGTCCCGAAATTTGTAAAAACAGGCATATATATATATCCAAAAAGGTCTTTACAAAAAGGGGAAAAAGAGAGATAAACGTCACCGAAACAGCTCGGGGAACTCCTCCATCATGGTCTGCTCACGCTCCCATGAGAATTCCTCGCGACCGCAGTTGTCCCAACGGACCTTTACCATACGAATCGCCCTGTTCCGCAACTGACGCACCTCAGCATCCTCGATGCTAACGGGCCTGACCGCCGTCTTAAGCCCACTATCCACGGGCACCTGATCCGCCGCGACCACATGCGTAGGCTCTAGCACTGCCTTCCGCAACACAGAGATGTGGAATACATCGTGTAGCCCGCTCAGTTCCGCCGATAGTGCAAGCCTATAATCCGCCTCGCCGACGCGCTCGGTGATCTCAAACGGTCCAAGGTATCTCAGACTCAGCTTTTTCAAGCGTCGAATCCTGGATACACCCTTGAACGGCCTGATCTTCAAGTAGACCCAATCGCCAACGGCGAACTGGACATCGCGGTGCTTCGCATTATAGTACTTCGCCTGCCTATCATGCACAACCAAAAGCCTCTCCCGGATCATACGTACCGTCGAAGTCGCCTCTTCGACGTCTTTCCTCTTGAAGAGCTTCGTCTCGCCCGTTTCCTCCCAAGCTAGGGGAGTGCGGCACTTCCTGCCATAGAGGGCCTCGAAAGGCGCCATCTGAATACTCGCCTGGTAGCTGTTGTTGTACGCGAACTCAACAAGAAAGAGGTGATCTTCCCACCCCTTGCCGAAATCCAGGATGCACATCCGGAGCATGTCCTCCATCATCCTATTGGTACGCTCAGTTTGGCCATCCGTCTGAGGATGAAAGGCTGTGCTAAACTGCAGCTTCGTACCCAATAGCCGGTTGACTAGCCTCCAGTCGCTCGAAGTAAAGAGTCAATCTCGATCACTGACGATGCTACTGGGCACACCGTGCAATCGTACTATTGTATCAACATACAGCTTCGCCAACTTCTCCACCGAGTCATCCCTCCGGTTGGGGATAAAGTGCGCCACCTTCGTCAGTCGGTCTACGACTACCCAGATGGCATCGTTCCCGCGCTGCGATCTCGGCAGCCCATGCACGAAATCCATGGAAACGTCATCGAATTTCCACTCCGGAACCGGTAACGACTTCAAAAAGCCACCGGGCTTCTGACATTCCGCCTTCACTAGCGCACAAGTGTGGCACTTGGCCACGTAGTGAGCGATGTCCCTCTTCATACCCGGCCACCAGAAAAGGACCTTCATGTCCTTGAACATCTTCGTGCTCCCCGGATGAACTGAATACCTGGTACGATGCGCCTCGTACATCAACTCATCGCGCAGCTCACCCACCTTGGGGACGCACAAACGGTCGCCTCTCCACAGCAACCCGTCACGCACCTGAAACTGGGCATCCGGCCCACCACCAGCCTCCTCCGCGTAGCGCTTTAAACTCGGATCGAGTTCCAAAGCCTGGCGGACTCTATCTGTGAGGTCGTACTGCACCTCAGTCCAACACAAACAGGCACCGACACTGCTCCGCTTCTCCACGCAAGAAATACCCAAGGCCTCCAGGTCACGTATCAGGTGCTCATCATGCATCTCAATCCAGTTGGCCTGCGCTAGAGCCCTGCGACTGAGTGCATCCGCGACAACGTTCCCCTTCCCGGGAGTGTAGTGGATCTCGAAGGTGTAGTCCCCAAGGAACTCCATCCACCTCTGCTGCCGCATATTCAGCCCCTTCTGCTTCAGAAGGTACTTCAGGCTCTTATGGTCCGTGAAGATGTCGATCTTCAAGCCATACACATAATGCCGCCAAAGCTTCAGGGCAAATATCACGACCGCCAACTCCAAGTCGTGGACCGGATAGTTCCGCTCGTGCACCTTCAGCTGGCGAGAGCCGTACGCTATTACCTTGTCATGCTGCTGCAGAACACAGCCAAGGCCGCTCCCAGAAGCGTCGGTGTAGATCTCATAGCCTTCCGTGCCGCAAGGCAAACATAAGATCGGAGCCGTGGTAAGCCTCCGCTTCAACTCCTCGAAAGCCTGCGCACACGCGGGCGTCCAAATAAACTCCTGCATCTTCCGTGTCAGCGTCGTAAGAGGCAGCGCGATCCGTGAGAAGTTCTCCACGAAGCGCCTGTAATAGCCGGCCAGCCCGAGAAAGCTACGGACCTCCGCTACAGTAGAAAGAACAGGCCACTCCCTGATGGCCGCAACCTTCACCGGATCTACCGCCACACCCGCTCCACTAACCACATGGCCTAAGAACGCCACGGAAGGTAGCCAGAACTCGCACTTCGTGAACTTGGCATACATCTGGTTCCTCCTCAGAACCTCCAAGACTACTCGCAGGTGATCACTGTGCTCCTTCTCGGACTGAGAGTAGACCAGTATGTCGTCAAGGAAGACGACCACAAACCGGTCGAGGTACTCTCGGAAAGTTCGGTGCATCAAGTCCATAAACACCGAAGGCGCATTAGACAGGCCAAACGGCATCACGGTGAACTCATACTGCCAGTACCTTGTACTGAAGGCAGTCTTCGGGATGTCGCACTCCCTGATCCGCACCTGATAATAGCCGGACTTCAAGTCCAGTTTCGAGTATACTGTCGAACCAACGAGCCGGTCGAACAAGTCGTCTATCCTCGGAAGAGGATACTTGTTCTTCTCGGTCAGCTTGTTCAGCTCCCGATAATCGATGCAAAGCCGCAGGCTACCGTCCTTCTTTTTGACAAAGAGGACCGGTGCACTCCAAGGTGAGGAACTCGGACGCACGTAGCCCTGCTCAAGCAGCTCCTGCAACTGCAGCTTCAACTCCGCCAACTCCTTCGGAGCCATACGATACGGCGAGCGGGCCACAGGCTTAGCGCTTGGCACCAACTCAATCGTGAAATCTATCTCCCGCTGCGGTGGAGCACCGGGGAGCTCGCTCGGGAACACATCGGGGAACTCTGAAACTACCAGAACATCCATTAGGCTGGGCCTCGACGTTGAAGCCTCCACTAGGGCAAAGAATAACTATGCTCCCTGTCGCACTGCCTTGGACACCTGGAGAACAGACATCAGCATCTTGCTCGATCCACGCATGCCCGCAAAGACCGTCTCACGATCGGCACATTGCCCAAACCTCACCTCCTTGGTGGTGCAATCGATGCACGCACGCTGTTCCGACAGCCAGTCCATGCCGAAGATTACATCGAACTCAACCAGGGGGAGTAACGATGCTTTCAGGTCATACACCTAGCTCCCAACTAGAACCTTCACGCAGCAACTCCTCTCCACATGCATCGAATATCCATTCGGCAGTAGGACCTCCAGTCCATCTGCAGAAGCAATCGACGGCGCACCAATACGTTGGACGAAGTCCGACGATAAGAAGGAGTGCGAAGCTCCAGTATCGAAAAGCGCTCTCGCAGGAACGCCTAAAATATTTACAAAGCCTACACCGCCAAACAAGGTTAGTATGAACACTAAAACAGGTATATAAAACAGTAAGGACTGTATCTTAAATTATACCTGTCACGACGTCCTTGGCTTTGATAGCCTCCTGCTGACCAAGACTGAAGACTCTGGGCTGCGGGGGAGCCATACGGGAGGCAGTGGACTCAGCCGCCTTCCCCTTCTCAGAATAAGATGGCCTAGTCTTCTTCTCTGACCTTGGAAGCCCACTGCGGCAATCCCGAGAGGAATGGCCAGGCTTGCCACAAGTAAAACAAATAAGAGGGCCACGTCCAGACGACGCGCCCGAAGTAGAGGGAGCTGGCCCAGATAATCGAGTCTTCTTCCAGCGGTTCAACCTCCGCAACTTCGTCGCACTCGGCGCCTTGCCCTCCGGCACTGCCTCGACCACAGCCACCTTGCCCTTCTCCCTGAGCATGTACTGCTCAAGCGCTCGGGCTGAACTAACGAGGGTCGTGAAACCCTACGTCAACGGCCCTGTCAGAAGGTACCGCAACTCACTACGTAAGCCTCCGTAGAACCTGTTCACCCTTATCCCCTCGTCGTCGAAAGAAGTTAAAGCGTAACGCCCGAGGCGGGTGAACTCGTACAGGTAGTCATCAACCAGTTTATTACCCTGCGTTAGAGCCAGAAACTGGTTCTCCATCGCGATCTGCTGCGACGGAGACACATACCTTGCCAGGAAGATTCTCGAGAACTCTTCCATCGGCACATCAACCAGTCGCCTTCCCGCAAACTGGCGCCTCACTACCTCATCCCACCACTGCCTGACTTCCTTTTCCAACAAGAAAGTAGGGAAGGTCACTTTCTGCGCTTCATCCGACTGTGTCGCTGTCAGAATTCGCTCCATATGCGACAACCAGTCCTCAGCCTCAGCTGGGGATTCAACCCCGGTAAACGGAGGAGGTCGAAATCCCAGGAAGTGCTTCAGTTGTTGCTCAGCAGCACGCCTCACGGGGACCTACTCCACTCTTAGTGGCTCTGGGGCCACTTCCTGCACCGGCGGTTGACCTTGCCTTCCAGGCTGGCCATTCAACGCAGCTAGAACGGCTTCTGTAACTAGCCGAACCATCTCAGCAGACGGAGGTGTAGGGGCCTCAGCAGACCCGCTACTCTCAACCACGTCACGGGGACGCGACGGTCCCGCTGCACTTCGAGTGCCCTACACGAGTGCAACACACAGTTAGACGACAGCACAGTCGCAACTAACAACAAAAGGAACACTCAGGTTCCAAAATCATGCAATAATTGTTGGTTTGTTGTTACATTTCATTCCTAAGTGGACATTTTTGGGTTTATTTTACGTCTCGACGGTAGCGCACACACGTGCTCACCACCCCTTAAAAGAATTCGTCCACGAATTCCTTTGAAGGACACGGAACCCTAGAAGCTGATACCAATTTGTAACATCCCCATCCGTTCGGGAGCATATAACAGAAGGTCCGGCCGGGGCCCCATGCCATATACTACAAAACAAACGGGAACGTCACTTAATTGAAATACCGAACGACTCTAAACAACGAACCTAACTCAGAGCATTAATTCTATGCGGAAGCAAAAGAGAGAGACAAGATATATAAACCACAAAACCCGAACCCGGGTATGTCCACTTCTATTAGATAGAAATAAAATGTTTTACACAACAAAAGAGGCACTACGGCCTTACAAATTACCAACATCGGCGCGCAGGCCGGCCATACATGAAAACAAGAGAACATCAAAATTCCTTCAAGGGCCGCAGCAGCGCAGGGGCTTCAACCCCCTAAGAGCCCACTATGTTCCCGCTCGGTCCAGCACCTGTACAACAAGCCCACCAAAAACGGTGGCAAAACAGGGCAACGGTCAACAACATCTGACCAAATTATAACGACCCCACCCCTTCGAGGGGGTGGCAGTTTCCCGTCCCTGCAAGAGCATCACAGCATATATATATATAACAAAAAGAAGTGGCTGACACGGCCCACAACAATTCATACATATGCATCAATCACAAACGTGGGAATGGCCTCCACGTCTCGTGCTCTCAGGCACTCTTTGTTGTACTCCTCCTTCCACCACCATCCATTCTCGGTGGCTTTGCCATTCGAGGCTAAAGTCGGTGGCCCGAATACCAGGGCTCTCCCGTGCTTTAAATGTGAACATCCCGTAGTCCGAAGACTCTTTCCCATTGCTTCCCGACATGCTGTACGAGCCTTACTAATCAGGTGCTGCAATGGTGCGGTTTCAGGTTCGCCAAATGCCCGTTGTTCACAGCTCTCGTTGTACAACACGAAGAGCGGGTATGGCGTCCCCTCAGCCCAGGTATTCTCAATTAGCCGGCTCTACGGGCCGCTAAGTCATCCACCAGGACACCCTCACAGGTCGGGCACACAGGCCTCAGGTCCTTTCAACAGGTGGGCACAACAACATCACCAGAACTCAGTCTGGGAGCTATCGCTGGCGTTAACGCTAACGCCTGGCGATAGCGCACAGAAATCCCACCTTGGCTTCTAGCTGTGGGTGCTCCCCGGGGCACACCCCCAGGCATTGCTGCACATGCATTAGCACTCCCACTGCCTCAGAACGCACAAAATCACCAGAACCAAAGTCTGGGAGCTACCGCCCGACGCTAACGCTAGCGCCAGCAGTAGTGAACAGAACTCCGTTTCTGCTTCTAACTTCGGGTGCTTCCCGGGGCACACCCCCAGGCATTGCTGCGCATGCAGTAGCACCCTCTAGTCCTACGAAGCAGGATATCAACACGGAGTTTTCCCCGGCACGCATAATATCAAAAAGCATCACCAATCCGGACGAACCGTCTCGGATGGGCTTCACACAGCGCGCCTACGTCCATTCCATGCATGAACTCTACATGTATGCAAGATCTGACGGGGATAACACGAATCCACCCGTCGAAGGTCACGACCTCACCCTTTTGGGTAGGGACCTCAAAGATGCACGGAAATGGACTAACACATGTCCAAAAGAAGGTAGAAAGGATCGTTACCCTTAGACGTCGCTTCGAGGCCATGGCTTGATTTTTGGTACGGATGGAAAGGACCGCACCGGGCTGCTCTCCGTGGATCTGTAAACGGCTCGCGAATCGGAGCTTCGGAGCTCCGTAAATGGTGGAAGACAACTTCTCTTCCTCCTTGGCTTTCCTCTTTCTCAAGCTTGAAGAGGGATAAGGCTTTAGAAATAATGAAAATATCTCCTCTGGTCAAGGTTTAAGGAATCCCGGGATTAATCCCAGCCCTCGGATCCAAGAACATGAGGACTTGACGGCCATGATTTCAAATCACGGACCTGTATCGCGCGCTAGCGCCTGCGCTAGCTTCCGACTCGACGTAGCGTCTGTCGACGCTCAACATCCGTCTCGACGCCTGGCAACCGTCGAGAGGGCTAGCGCCAGGCGGTAGCACTACCGCCGGCGCTAGCTCCTGTTTCGACGCCTTAGCGTCTGACGACGCTTACCTACCGTCGAGATGGCTAGCGCCCCGGCGCTAGCTCCCAGCAGCACAGTTCTGCTTCAGAGCTTGCCCCCCCCCCCCCCCCCCCCGTGGAGGGGCGGCCTGCGTGCTACCGCGCCCGCTACCGTGCGGTAGCGCCGCGCGGTAGTGTTGTCGCGCGGTTGCGGGCGGTCCGACGAGGGCGGTTGGTCGTGGAGAGAGTGGGCTTGCCCACTTCCGGCCACTCTCCTCTCATCATGATAGTGGCCTTGGGGGGTTACCACCTCCTCTTATGCATATAAATGAATAGGAGTCTTGTATGAGTACGCATCAATTTTGTTTGAAAAATATATTAGTTAATATATTTGCATAATTTATCAGTTACAATTATATTTGTCTTTCATGATTACTATTAAATAGCAGTTTTATATTTTGTATATTTTTTAAAACAAAATATTTTAGAAAAATATGTGAGTAAAATTGAAAATACATTATATGACTGTATAAAAATCGAAAGTACACCGCAAAAACCGACTCCAAATCGCACCAATGTCAAACCACACAGCACGGTTTTGGTGCGGTGTAATTTTGTTCAGTCCAAAATCGACCCATTTTGTTGTGATTGCGATTTAGAGTTCAAACCGCACCAATTTCACCCATAATAGTAAGTATATATATTATAGATATTTTATAAAAAATAACAATATAATAATAATAATAATAATAATATTAATATTAATATTAATAAACGGTTTGCGGTTCGGTTCTGCTTCGGTCCGGTTCGGATCGGTTTTAAAAATCTTAAAATCGCTTGAGACTTGTATATTCTGGTTCCGGTCTGGATAATAAAATGAAAGAACCACATTCGGACCAATGTTGTTCACTGTTTCAAAATTCAAACGGAAACTCAAATAATTCGCGAACGGTTTGGTTTGGTTATTTGCGGGTCCGATTCGGTTTTCGGTTTTAAGTGGCAGCTTTAATCGTTCGTGAATAAATCGGAATTCGGTTCGTGAAGATTCTATTAAAATTTGTATTTTTCGAATTCGAATTCGAATAATTTTATCCCTGGTCGAAGTTTTCGCGAATAGAAAAATATATAGTTAAATAAATTATATATACGTAATTAAATATTAGATATGAATATATTTCAAAAATATATATAATTAAATTTATAAAATTTGAATTTGAATACATCTTCGAATCCAAATTCAAATGTGAATTCGAACCTAAATTCGAATCCAACATTTCATGAAGAATCTGAATCCGATTCCGAATATTCAACGAATTCAAATCTGAATCTCTACATTTTATGTCAAATTTGGATTCAATAGAATAGTTATTCGATTCCCTTTGTGAACACCCCTAGTCATGAAACGTTGGTGTTATGAATCGTCATAGCTCATGTAAGGAACTTTATTCAAATTGAGTTTTTGTCCAAACTCACAGGAGCAAAAATGTTACACTGAACGAAGCCTAAATATATTTTGTTAGACCCGCATAACTTGACTACCCGAAGACTTGATTGATTGAGAAGGGTCAGTTGGAATATATATATATAAAGATCAATATAGTGAGTGTGCCTGAACACCCCCTCCAAAAATTAGACGACGATTCTCTTGTGCTCGCTGAATCTATTATTTTTGATAAATTGTAAACAATATGGTAATATCTACACACGCTTTCCATCTAATATGTGAAAGCACGTCTGCATCTGGAAGAGTTGCGTGAAATTTATCAGAGGGAAATGTTGATGGACTATTCGTGAGGGAATGACATCAAAAAAGTGATTGGAACGAAGTCGGAGAAAATTTAAAAATCAAAGTTGAAAGTTTTGAAAGGATGTCAATGCAATTGTTGCAAGAAGAATATCAATCCCGACTTTAAAGAGAAGGAGAAGAACATACATTCATATTTTGCGAGCATTTTGTAGGAGGCATTAAACATCGACAATTCTCTTCTCGCAACATGTTCAATATTTTGCGAGTGTTTGTTGTTCCTGTCATATAACTCCGAATCATAGTTTTTTTTGTGCGACATATTTGGCGTTTTTTTGGACAAAAACGCCACAAAAATGCCACCGTACGTCATAGAATGTATGTTTGGCATGACAACTTACAGTTATGACCTCCACCAAAAAATGGAGAACTAATTTTGAATATAAAAGTAGATGAATTTCCTTTGGTCAGATCGGCCATAGTTCACGAACGACAGTTCATAACTACCGGTGTTCACGACCACCACCGTCGTGCCAAACAAAGCCTAAGAGTTTGTTTGGCGCAACATTTTTGCTCTGGGGAGTGTGGACGAAAACATTATTGTCATCAAATATATGTTTGACATGACAACGTTACGTTAATTATGACCGCCACCAAGAAAATAATAACAATTTTGAACATTAAAGTGAAGGTGGAATTTCCTAAGGTGAATCGAAGTTGGGCGTTCATGAACGACGATTCATAACCCGAAAGACCTCTCTACTGGTGGATTCAGGTGAAAACAGACCCCGCGAGCTGCAGCGAGGAGGTCCCGCCACTAACCCGAAAGACCCGAAGATCTTCCCCTCCCAAGCCAATGCTGAGCCTGGGCACCTCGGAGAGCACTCGCAACACCTGACCGTTGGCCTGAAAGACTTGGCGAACGGAAGGCAGGGTCACTAGCTAACCGAACACACTAAGGGGGGGGGGGGGTTAAGGAGATGCCAACCCTCCCCAAGGTGCCCATGGGGGTCTATTTATAGAATTCCTGGAAATGGTCTGCGGATAGCGCAATCCTGCTGTTTGAAAATACTATCTGCACCCCTGCGAAAACATCCGGGCAGGTGAAGAGAGAGGTGAGAAGGGTCTTTACCCAAAAATAGGGGGGCGAGTGGGCACTACTCCCACTCACGCGCAGGGGAAAGAGGAGAGGGGAGCGGGTGCTCACCTCACTCGCCCGCAAGGGGGCGAGTGGGCACTCGTCCGCAAGGGGGCGAGTGGGCACTCGCCCTTATGGAGTGCTCCCCCACTCGCCCCCAAGGGGCGAGTGGGCACTCCCCCACTCGCCCCCAAGGGGGCGAGTGGCCACTCGCCCCCATGGGGCGAGTGGGCGTTCCCCCACTCGTCCCTAAGGGGCGAGTGGGCGCTTCCCCACTCGCCCCCAACGGGCGAGTGGGTGCTCCCCTTTCGGTCCTGCCGCAACTTTTTCCTCTAGTCCGGATCCGTTTGTGCCTTGGCTGATTTCGGGCGCTCCCGAGCGAGCACTTTCCTTGTTCACCTTGATCTGCCTGAGTCCGGGCTGATCAGACCAGCTCGGCAAATATGGGGGTTGTACACAATCCTCGCTCTTTTCGAGCTTGCCTCAAGCTCAGAAAGAAAGTCCAACCCGCGTATTTGACGAGCAGGTGAACCTTCCCGAGAGTCTCCGAGGGGCTTTACAAGAGAACTTGGAAACAAAGAACCCCCTAAAGGGGGGAGGGGAGCACCTTCTTTGAGAGCTTTTCCCCTTCCTACCTCCTGAACAAAACGATCCCTCCTTAGGATTTCTAGATCTGCTTTAAGGCTCTCTTTGGGAGGAGTCGGGGTGACCTGGCGGAGCCCTTTGCTCTGGCCAGGAAACATTCCCTCCCCTCTTTCTCGCGTGTGTCGCGTGACTATTGTAAAAGATACATTGCCTTAAGTTATACACAAGAATGAAAACTTTTTTTTCGCTCAACGTCTCTCTTGGGTCGAAGGCGGATCCCTTGGCGACACCGCGTGCGACCTTACCTTCGGCTCATACGACCGTAAGGATCCGACTTCCTTTTAAGAGGACTGCCACGCACGATCATGCCTGCATAAGTTCACATGCTTTGCTCCTGCGCAACCAACCTCTCACATATGGCTGCTCATCGAGGTCTTAGTCTCTCGAATACACTTGAGCGAGTCGATGTGGTGAGATAGGTTGCGGGGCCGAGGACTGCTGATCTTGCTGCGCGCTCGGGAAGTGATGCGAGTAGTCGGAGCGTGGGGTGGAGGAACTCAACACCTTCCAAGGAGCCGAGCTCAATTGGATGCGGAAACAACCTAGCACCTTCCAGGGAGCCTAGCTCACCTGGAAGTGGAAATAACTTAACACCTTCCAGGGAGCCGAGCTCACCTGGAAGTGGATACAAATCAACACCTTCCAGGGAGCCGAGCTCAGCTGGAGGTGGATACAAATCAACACCTTCCAGGGAGCCGAGCTCAGCTGGAGGTGGATACAAATCAACACCTTCCAGGGAGCCGAGCTCAGCTGGAGGTGGATACACATCAACACCTTCCAGGGAGCCGAGCTTAGCTGGAGGTGGATACACATCAACACCTTCCAGGGAGCCGAGCTCAGCTGGAGGTGGATACAAATCAGCACCTTCCAGAGAGCCGAGCTCAGCTGGAGGTGGATACAAATCAACACCTTCCAGGGAGCCGAGCTCAGCTGGAGGTGGAAACAAATCAACACCTTCCAGGGAGCCGAGCTCAGCTGGAGGTGGATACGAATCAACACCTTCCAGGGAGCCGAGCTTAGCTGGAGGTGAATACAAATCAACACCTTCCAGGGAGCCGAGCTCAGCTGGAGGTGGAAACAAATCAACACCTTCCAGGGAGCCGAGCTCAGCTGGAGGTGGATACGAATCGACACCTTCCAGGGAGTCGAGCTCAGCTGGAGGTGGATACAAATCAACACCTTCCAGGGAGCCGAGCTCAGCTAGAGGTGGATACAAATCAACACCTTCCAGGGAGCCGAGCTCAGCTGGAGGTGGAAACAAATCAACACCTTCCAGGGAGCCGAGCTCAGCTGGAGGTGGATACGAATCAACACCTTCCAGGGAGTCGAGCTCAGCTGGAGGTGGAGGCCTTAACCGTCTTTCTGACTTTTCAACTTTTCGACTTTATGCCCCTCCGAGTGAATTCTCCTGCCCTGCCGGCATCAACTAGCTTGGTCAGCGGAACCATGCCGGAGCAGAAATTACTTACCCCCTCCGAGAGGTCAACCTGCCCTGCCAGCTAGTGAGAGCCCAGTCAGCGGTCTCTTCTCGGGGCCTTAACCAAATTTCCATCCGCCTCTCCGAGTGAGTTCTCCTGCCCTGCCAGCTTTAACTAGCCTGGTCAGCGGTCTCTTCTCGGGGCCTTAACAAATTTCCATCCGCCTCTCCGAGTGAGTTCTCCTGCCCTGCCAGCTTCAACTAGCCTGGTCAGCGGTCTCTTCTCGGGGCCTTAACCAACATGAATCACCTGTCTCACCGAGTGAGTTCTCCTGTCCTGCCGACATCAACAAGCCTGGTCAGCGGTCTCTTCTCGGGGCCTTAACCAAATTTCCATCCGCCTCTCCGAGTGAGTTCTCCTGCCCTGCCGGCATCAACAAGCCCGGTCAGCGGTCTCTTCTCGGGGCCTTAACCAAATTTCCATCCGCCTCTCCGAGTGAGTTCTCCTGCCCTGCCAGCTTTAACTAGCCTGGTCAGCAGTCTCTTCTCGGGGCCTTAACCAAATTTCCATCCGCCTCTCCGAGTGAGTTCTCCTGCCCTGCCAGCTTCAACTAGCCTGGTCAGCGGTCTCTTCTCAAGGCCTTAACTAACTTGAATCACCTCGCCTCGCCGAGTGAGTTCTCCTGCCCTGCCGGCATGAACAAGCCCGGTCAGCGGTCTCTTCTCGGGGCCTTAATCAATATGAACATCTGCCTCACCGAGTGAGTTCTCCTGCCCTGCCGGCATGAACATGCCCGGTCAGCGGTCTCTTCTCGGGGCCTTAACCAACATGAATCACCTCGCCTCGCCGAGTGAGTTCTCCTGCCCTGCCGGCATGAACAAGCCCGGTCAGCGGTCTCTTCTCGGGGCCTTAATCAATATGAACATCTGCCTCACCGAGTGAGTTCTCCTGCCCTGCCGGCATGAACAAGCCCGGGCAGCGGTCTCTTCTCGGGGCCTTAACCAACATGAATCACCTCGCCTCGCCGAGTGAGTTCTCCTGCCCTGCCGGCATGAACAAGCTCGGTCAGCGGTCTCTTCTCGGGGCCTTAATCAATATGAACATCTGCCTCACCGAGTGAGTTCTCCTGCCCTGCCGGCATGAACAAGCCCGGTCAGGGGTCTCTTCTCGGGGCCTTAACCAACATGAATCACCTCGCCTCACCGAGTGAGTTCTCCTGCCCTGCCGGCATGAACAAGCCCGGTCAGCGGTCTCTTCTCGGGGCCTTAACCAACTTGAATCACCTCGCCTCGCCGAGTGAGTTCTCCTGCCCTGCCGGCATGAACAAGCCCGGTTAGCGGTCTCTTCTCGGGGCCTTAATCAATATGAACATCTGCCTCACCGAGTGAGTTCTCCTGCCCTGCCGGCATGAACAAGCCCGGTCAGCGGTCACTTCTCGGGGCCTTAACCAACATGAATCACCTCGCCTCGCCGAGTGAGTTCTCCTGCCCCGCCGGCATGAACAAGCCCGGTCAGCGGTCTCTTCTCGGGGCCTTAATCAATATGAACATCTGCCTCACCGAGTGAGTTCTCCTGCCCTGCCGGCATGAACAAGCCCGGTCAGCGGTCTCTTCTCGGGGCCTTAACCAACATGAATCACCTCGCCTCGCCGAGTGAGTTCTCCTGCCCTGCCGGCATGAACAAGCCCGGTCAGCGGTCTTTTCTCCGGGCCTTAATCAATATGAACATCTGCCTCACCGAGTGAGTTCTCCTGCCCTGCCGGCATGAACAAGCCCGGTCAGCGGTCTCTTCTCGGGGCCTTAACCAACATGAATCACCTCGCCTCGCCGAGTGAGTTCTCCTGCCCTGCCGGCATGAACAAGCCCGGTCAGCGGTCTCTTCTCGGGGCCTTTAGCCAATACAAATCTACCTGACGAGCCTCCCAGCGACCGGCATCAACAAGCCCGGGCGAGTGGTCTCCAGTCAAGGTCTTAGCCAACTTTCCTTGCCTCTCCGAGTGAGTTCTCCTGCCCTGCCGGCATCAACAAGCCCGATCAGCGGTCTCTTCTTGGGGCCTTAACCAACATGAATCACCTCGCCTCGCCGAGTGAGTTCTCATGCCCTGCCGGCATGAACAAGCCCGGTCAGCGGTCTCTTCTCGGGGCCTTAATCAAAATGAACATCTGCCTCACCGAGTGAGTTCTCCTGCCCTGCCGGCATGAACAAGCCCGGTCAGCGGTCTCTTCTCGGGGCCTTAACCAACATGAATCACCTCGCCTCGCCGAGTGAGTTCTCCTGCCCTGCCGACATGAACAAGCCCGGTCAACGGTCTCTTTTCGGGGCCTTAATCAATATGAACATCTGCCTCACCGAGTGAGTTCTCCTGCCCTGCCGGCATGAACAAGCCCGGTCAGCGGTCTCTTCTCGGGGCCTTAACCAACATGAATTACCTCGCCTCGCCGAGTGAGTTCTCCTGCCCTGCCAGCATGAACAAGCCCGGTCAGCGGTCTCTTCTCGGGGCCTTTAGCCAATACAAATCTACCTGACGAGCCTCCTAGCGACCGACATCAACAAGCCTGGGCGAGTGGTCTCCAGTCAAGGTCTTAGCCAACTTTCCTTGCCTCTCCGAGTGAGTTCTCCTGCCCTGCCGGCATCAACAAGCCCGGTCAGCGGTCTCTTCTCGGGCCTTAACCAACATGAATCACCTGCCTCACCGAGTGAGTTCTCCTGTCCTGTCGGCATCAACAAGCCCGGTCAGCGGTCTCTTCTCAGGGCCTTAACCAACTTGAATCACCTCGCCTCGCCGAGTGAGTTCTCCTGCCCTGCCGGAGGTCCTTGCGGACCTTGCCTTCTCGGCTCCTCCTTCTTCTTCAGCTCTGACTGTCGTGCCTCTCCTGACTTCTCTCCGCCTTCCGTCCACTTGGCCATCTTGGCCGCGAACTCCGGGTTTGTTGCCTCCACTTCGGTCTCCCGTCCTGCCCGCTCCATCAACTCCTCGTAAGACAGAGGAGGGTCCCGGGACAAGCCCATGCGAAACAACCCCTGCCGCAACCCGAGGGTAAGCGCAAGTTGCAAAGTGTGTCCAGGGACCTCATTGACGAGAAGGACCTCTTCTTGGAACCGATTCACGTAGCTTCCTAGCGACTCTTCCGACCTCTGCTTGATCAGGAAGAGGGCCTCCGCCCCCTTCCTCCTCTTTTTGGACGTAGAGAACCTTAACAGGAAACTCCGTTTCAAGTCCTCGAAACTATAGATGGATCCGGGAGGAAGTTGATGGAACCAATCTCTAGCTTTCTCCTGAAAGGAGATGGCGAACAACCTACACTTGAAGGCGTCGGTCACCTGCCTGATGGACATGGCATCCTCAAACCACTGGAGGTGCTCCTGAGGGTCATCTTTGCCTGCGTAGTGGGACATGACCGGCTCCCTAAACCCTTCCGGAACCGGGGCGGTCAGGATCAACTCGCAGAAAGGGCTTCCCCTTCCCACCTGGCGGATGGGCATCACTCGTCGTGCCTCCTCCCCTAGGTGCAGAGCACTCGCCGGGCTAGGAAACAGCACCCTCGCCTGAAGAGTTCTATCCTCCTCCACCCGCGCTTCCTTAACAAGTCGCCCTGCTGGTGCCGTCTCACCTAGAGTAGGTGAGGTGAGGATAGGTACTGGCGGAGTTGAGCACTCGCCTGTGGGGGTGAGTGCAGAGCGCAAGGTCTCCATGATCATCTTCTTGAACTCATCGAAGTCACTTTTCCTTACGTAGTCGCCGGGAGGGGGTGGGTTCTCTAGCTCTTCACTTCCAGCCATTCGACCTACTTGGGGTTTTTCCGAACAAGCTGCGTTCCACGCTCACCGCACCAGAATGTTGAAACCAGTTTCCCGGCTTCAGCGTTCGAAAATAGGGGTAGGCAGCTTGCCCTTACTTATCTCAGGTAAAGTCGAACGACTAGTCACTTAGAGCCTAAGAACCTCTCTACTGGTGGATTCAGGTGAAAACAGACCCCGCGAGCTGCAGCGAGGATGTCCCGCCACTAACCCGAAAGACCCGAAGATCTTCCCCTCCCAAGCCAATGCTGAGCCTGGGCACCTCGGAGAGCACTGGCAACACTTGACCGTTGGCCTGAAAGACTTGGCGAATGGAAGGCAGCGTCACTAGCTAACCAAACACACTAAGGGGGGTGGGGGAAAGGAGATGCCAACCCTCCCCAAGGTGCCCATGGGGGTCTATTTATAGAATTCCTGGAAATGGTCTGCGGATAGCGCAATCCTGCTGTTTGAAAATACTATCTGCACCCCTGCGAAAACATCCGGGCAGGTGAAGAGAGAGGTGAGAAGGGTCTTTACCCAAAAATAGGGGTGGGGGGGGGGGGGGGGCGAGTGGGCACTACTCCCACTCACGCGCAGGGGAAAGAGGAGAGGGGAGCGGGTGCTCACCCCACTCGCCCGCAAGGGGGCGAGTGGGCACTCGCCCTTATGGAGTGCTCCCCCACTCGCCCCCAAGGGGCGAGTGGGCACTCCCCCACTCGCCCCCAAGGGGGCGAGTCACTCGCCCCCATGGGGCGAGTGGGCGTTCCCCCACTCGTCCCTAAGGGGCGAGTGGGCGCTTCCCCACTCGCCCCCAACGGGCGAGTGGGTGCTCCCCTTTCGGTCCTGCCGCACCCTTTTTCTCTCGTCCGGATCCGTTTGTGCCTTGGCTGATTTCGGGCGCTCCAGAGCGGGCACTTTCCTTGTTCACCTTGATCTGCCTGAGTCCGGGCTGATCAGACCAGCTCGGCAAATATGAGGGTTGTACAATATATATTGAGTCTAGAAGGTTGTAGAAGCTTTTTAGAGCTTTTTATTGTATTAAAACTTAAGTAAATGTGTAAGAGAATTTTAGAAATTGAGTCTAGAAGGATGTAGAATATGCATGTTAGTAGGCTTTAGTCGAATGCTACTCGGCTATAGTTGAACGCTATCGTAATTTTGAAATATAGAAATGTTGCGGTCCACTCAAGGCTCCGGTAGATCGGACTAGATTGGACCGTCTTAGCCCGGGAGAGTTTGAGCGCGCAAACAATCACAGAAAAAGAGAAAGCTAACAAGACAATTTTTTTAACGTGGAAAACCCGTCAACTGGGTGAAAAACCACGCGGCCGGGTCTGTGCCGGCCGAAACCTCCACTATTTGTTGGTTGTTGTACAAAGCTACTTTAAAGAACTCGAGGGCGACAGGCCGTCTCTCGTTACAATTGTTGAGAGAGAGATACTCGGAGGGTGACAAGCCACCGCTCCTGGAGCTAAGACTTTTGTCTGATGCAGAGGGGGATGCTGCGCTCTAAGCGCTCTAGAGGTTTTGACTGCAGCTTGAAGGTTGGATCGATGTGCTCTGTGCGTCTTTGTCTCTGTCGGTTGTCTCCTGCTGCGCGAGAGGAGTTTGGAGTGCTGTTCTTGCTGGAGGCTGGAGCGTTTGTTCTTGAGTGCGCGGAGTGCTTGTTGCTGAGTACGCGGGGTTATGCTTGGACGGTCTTGAGAGCGGAGCGCGCGGAGGCGCGCTTGGAGCGGTCTTGAGAGCGGAGCGCACGGAGGCGCGCTTGGAGCGGTCTTGAGAGCGGAGCGCACGGAGGCGCGCTTGGAGCGGTCTTGAGAGCGGAGCGCACGGAGGCGCGCTCGCGCAAGGAGGAGGCGCGCTTGTGAGCGCGCAAGGAGGAGGCGCGCTTGTGAGCGCGCAAGGAGGAGGCACGCTTGTGAGCGCGCAAGGAGGACGCGCGCTTGTGAGCGCGCAAGGAGGACGCGCGTTGGTGAGCGCGGAAGGAGGAGGCGCGCTGGTGAGCGCGCAAGGAGGACGTGCGCTGGTGAGCGCGGAAGGAGGATGCGCGCTTGTGAGCGCGCAAGGAGGAGGCGCGCTTGTGAGCGCGCGAGGAGGACGCGCGCTTGTGAGCGCGCAAGGAGGACGCGCGCTTGTGAGCGCGCAAGGAGGAGGCGCGCTTGTGAGCGCGCAAGGAAGAAGGAGGAGAGAGAAAATCCGTAGGAGGATTTTCCCGGCTGGAGAGAGAGAAAGTCTCAAAAGGGGGGAGAGATGGAGGAGGAGAAGATCCAAAAAAGAGAAGCCTTGGGGTTCTATTTATAGTTTTTGAGGGTGACACTTTCGTAATTAAATGGGTGGTTAGGGTAGTTATGGTGGTTATGCGGCTACCCGCACACCATAACCAATTTATGTATTATACGCACACTTATCATGAATATAGCTACGCGCACACCAGTTTGTATAGTTTTGCGGTGATATGTATTCATATGACGGATATGGTTATGCACACACCATAACCATATTATTTGCTATACGCAGACCGTATTGAAGGATTTTACTATTTGCACCCCCATGTTAGAGGATTTTACTATTTACACCCACATGTTGAAGGATTTTACTATTTGCACCCCATAATGGGGGATTTTACTATTTGCACCACCATAATGGGGGATTTTACTATTTGCACCCCATGATGTGAGATTTTACTATTTGCACCCACATGTTGGAGGATTTTACTATTTGCACTCCATGATGGGGGGGGGGGTTTACTATTTGCACCCCCATGTTGGAGGATTTTACTATTTGCACTCAATGATGGAGGAATTTACTATTTGCACCCCCATGTTGGAGGATTTTACTATTTGCACCCCATGATGCAGAATTTTACTATTTGCACCCCCATGTTGAAGGATTTTACTATTTGCACCCACATGTTGGGTGGTTACGGGGCTAGTAGGGTTTCTTTGGATAACCGCACACCCATGAATGGGGTGCGGTTAGCGCCTTCAAGGAAACCCTATCAAGAAAGATTGCAAAAAGGTTAGTGGACTCAGATTCCTCTCATGGAGACAAAGAATTTTGACTACTTATACATCAAAAACGGTGGCCTAATGAGGGAGAAACAGCTTCGGTAAGAGGAGACGTTCAAATTCCTGGATCCGCCCCTATGTACGGGAAAAGATTAGTCATGCATTCACTACCTTCGTGCCTCATGTAGTCACCCTCGCCAATATCATCATTGAAGCCGAAGGAGAGACTCCACATGACTAAAATAAACCTAGGGCAGGAGGGCGCCTGGGCGGGAGGTGAATTCTCTGGGCCCTAGGGATATCACTTGGACTCGCGAAAACTACTCTGGGAATATGCCCGGGTATGTCTGAATGTGGGTCCGCCCATGACCACAATAATATTATACATATACAATAAGTTGAGATTTTTAATTTTATTTTTTATATTTTCTTTTTCAATATATATACGAGTGCCTGGCACGGGGCTCCGCCCCTGCGGTCAAGCGCGACAGTGCTGGTCGGTGACGGCGGGCTTCGCCCGCCCCTCCGGGCTACGTCCGTGCTCGATGCTCTCGGGTGGCCTTCGGCCACATCGGGGCGTGCTTCGCCCACCCTCGGCTTTTATAAATAATATTATAGTATATATAAAAAGTTAATTTTAACTTAATGTAAACCAAAAAAATTAATTTTAACTTAATTTAATTAATATTAGTGCATATAAAAACTGTGCCTACAATATAACGTGAAAGTGTTCATGACAAACGGATATATTAGACGCATGACTGCAAAGATGGTGGTCGGCGGATTGAACCTCACCTGACACGCATATTTTTTTAATTTTAATTTATTAAAATCTTGCTCAAATTTAGTCTCACATCGTGGGATTAAGTTATCTATTCCAGTATAAATAAAAAAAAAATGACATTCAATATTTGAAAATGACGTATTCTAGGTGGGCTACACAGATTGTGAGGCTTCATCCGGGCAAGATATATGCTAACGCCGCGCAGCGTATTTTTGGCAGTACCTTATTCAAATTCAATTATTTTAATATAGTTTTAGGTCACCCTATAATAGGCTTAGGTCGTCTCCTAGTCGGTGTAAGAGACCTATGAAAAAAATGGAGAGAGATGGAGCGGTTTGATTGGATGGCTGATGAAATAATAATAATTTTAATGAATTTAAAATTCATGGATTTGATATTTTTTTATATATGGTAAAGATATAAATTATATAATTTTATTTAGGATGGAAATAATTTTGACACCCCTATATTTAAGAGAAAAGAAGTTCTACCCCTTGTAACTTTCAGGAGGACCGTGGTGAAAAATCTAGCACCATTTTTTCATAGTAAATGCACGTGACAGAAGTCTGGTTATTCGGCCAGCAAAGTGAGCAAACTACTTGCTCAACCTATGAAAAAAATACCCAGTCAATGATTCTGCCAGCTTACCAACTAAATATTGTTCATATTAGTGCTGCAATAATCGGATCGGATGTTTCACGAAATCTAAAATACAGTGTTTTTTCTTTGATTTTTTTTTCTATTTTTAGTAAATATGATCGAATTTTGTGTGTCATCAGATCGTCGATCGGACGGCACACAGTTTTTTCTCACTTTCCTATACGTGCGTTGCTCCTATCGAATTATCTCTCTGCAATAATCCTTTTAAAAGTTACACTGGGCTAAAAGTCTTTTCTCTAAAATATAGGCTACAAGTACTTTAACTTCTTATTTAAATATTAAGAGTATGTTTTAAAGCAAATAGGTTGTCTATATTTATAGGCGATTGTTATTTGCAGATCGTATTTGCCTATTTGCAGATCAAATATGTCTTATTTTTTAGTTTATAACTCAATTTGAATATTTGTGATGTCTATTTGCAAACCAAACCCTAACCTATTAGCATTCCATCATCTTCCCTTCTAGCCGCCACTCCCGTGAAATATCATCAAATCCCGCATTTTGCCTGGAGATCCCTTGCACGCCGAAGATCGAAGTTTACCCCTACCAGCTCCGACGATGGCGTGCGTATCTTATGGTCGCCGACGAAAAAGTTTACCCTAGCTACCAACTCCGACGATCGCGTATCTCCTGCTCGCCGACGAAGAAGGTTACCCCTACCAGCTCAAGGAGGATTCAGGGCTTTGATATATTTGTATGTGACCTTTTTGTATATTTGCTTCGGTGCAAGCAAGTAGTCAAGGAATATATCAGGCGGCCTTCTGATATATCCATGCTTCCATTTCGGTTGCTTAGATTTTGTGCTTCCATTTTGATTGCTTAGATTTAATTTTTTATTTTTTATTACTTCCTGATTGAATTCTACTTGAATTTTCAAATCAATGTGATGAGGCATGTTGTGGGTCGCTCGACGCTCTAACGGCCAGGTTGAGATGAACCGTCTCAACTCGAGAGTGAACCGAGCGCACAAACAGTCATAAATAGAACCAACAGATGTGGAAAAATCCAGAAAGAGAAAAAATCGGATCAGTGCCGACCAAGTTTCACAATTTTTTGGAGAATTACAAGTAAGAGTTTCTCGAGGGTGACATGTCATCGCTCGTTACAATGAGATTTCAAAGAATGCCGAAGTTGACGGGGGCAGAGCATAGAGAAACGTACTCTGAAGCCGTTGAGATGAAAAACGATGTAACTAGAGTTCTGGGCTCGGAGCTAGAAGCCGAGTGAGATCTTCGAGTCGCCTTCGAAGGGGATCTTCGAAGCAATATTCAAGCGTCGAAGGAGATCTTCGAGCTATTTTCAAGGGCCGAATGAGATCTTCGAGTTCTGAAAGAGATCTTCTCAAAGCGATCTTCAAAGGCCGAAGGAGATTTTCGAGTTCTGAAGAAGATCTTTAAAGGTGAAGAAGATCTTCGAGCACCGAGGGAGAACTCTAAACAATCTTTGAGAAAGCTCTCTCCGGTACGTGTAGAATTTCCTCCTCCCAAATGAGGGTCATGATCCCCTTTTATAACCTTTGAGAGGGGCATCTTGGTAATTGCGCCATCGGGGAGGTGCAGTTATCCGCACCCCATGATAAAAGATTTATTCGCACCCCATGATAAGGGATTTTACTGTTCACACCCTCAATGATGGAGGATTTTACTATTCGTACCCCATGATAAGAGATTTTACTGTTCACACCCTCATGATAGAGAATTTTACTATTTGCACCCTATGGTAGGAGATTTTACTGGGTGGAGATCATACTGTTCACACCCCATGATGGAGGATTTTACTATCTGCACCCTCATAATGAGGGATTTTACTGTTCGCGCCCCATGATTGGGGATTTTACTTTTCGCACCCCCATGATGAGGGATTTTACTGTTCACGTCCCCATGATTGGGGATTTACTATTCGCCCCCATGGTAGGGGGATTTTATTATCCGCACCCCAAGGTCGGGAGACGACGACCAACGTCGGGAGGCGCCGGTGGGTGCCGAGAATGAGCGTGGCGGGCGTCGGGAGGCGACGACAAGCGTCAAGAGTGAGCGTGGCGAGCATCGGGAGGCGGCGACAATCGCCTGGAGTGAGCGAGGCGGGCGGCGGGAGGCGACGACAATCGCCGAGAGTGAGCAAGACGGGAAGAGGGATGCGACGTCAAGCGTTGGGAGTGAGTGTGGCGGGCGTAGGGAGGCGAAGGTAAGTGTCGGGAGTGAGAGCGGTGAGGGCGGCGAGCGTGGGGCGCGCGATCGCATGCGCGCGGAGGTGCGCATGCACTCTGTGCACTGAGCTGTGTCCCTGGGCGCTAATTTCTGCACTAAGTTTGGGCGCTGAGATCAGCGCCCATTTTGGGCGCTGGCCAAGTTAGCCCCAACTCGCGATCTCCCTTGCGTGCGGCCGGCACGACAAATGCCTCACGATAACTGTCGCGTGGCCGACGCGACAACTGCTGCGATAATTACAATTTGCTGCGCGACACCTGCCGCATGGTCGACGTAGCACTCAGCACCTGCTACTCGGTCGGCGCGGCGCTTGCGCGCATGCGTTCTTCAACATCCGTTCGGAAAACCAAACAGACTCGGAATTACGCAAGAATGAGCCCGCCGGAATTGTATCAGCGAGACAGTCAAGGTCGCGACAAAAATCTCCGGTTCGACCAAACTATTTTTGGGGAACCCCATCAGACTTACTTCCTAATTTTTTATTTCTGATTACATCGATAGACCCGACGGGGAAGGAGACGAGGATGCACACCAGTTCCGACCCAAGATAGAAGAGTTCAACGCAAAGAAACAACGGTTTCTCCATGGGCAAATTTTTTTGTATTTTTTTAAAAATTTGTATTCATCTGCAAATAACAAAATTGTTTGCCAATAACAAATCTGAATCTCTTTAAACTGCTAATAATAAAAACCCACGAACTGACAAATTTACTCTACCAATAAAAATCGCGTATTTATTGTTATGGTGCTCGAAGCATCCCGTGTGACCGTCTAGTTTTTTTTTGAGATTTGCATTGGCATTACGAAAAAAGAAAGGAACGGCCGAGGCCCCACCTACACCGAGGTACACCCAACCCGATCGGCCGTGACTAGTTCACGGAGTTCCGAACTAACACACTCAAAATTGTCCCAAACAAAAGAGCTACAAGTTTTTGCAAGGTTAGCACAATAATCCGCAGCCCGGTTGGCATCACGAGGCACCATGCTGAAGATGACTTTGCTAAATGCATCCATAAAGGAGAGGTCCGCATCGGTGATCCGCGCATCCGACCATGCCTCTTTTCGTAAGCATCGTGAGCAAAATTCCACCACATTGCGACAATCACTTTCTATGATCACCCCATGGCATTCGAACCAGGCAGGTTGCGCCGCACGCTTGATCGCAAGGATAGCCTCCAATTCAACCCTTCCCGGATCCCAGTGAGTAAAAGGGGAACCGGCCGCCAAAACAAGATCACCATGAGCATCCCGGATCACCAACCCGAGCCCCGCAGAAGAGTCATCAGAGAGGGGCCCATCAACATTAATCTTCAACCACCCCATCAACAGTCGCAAGGACTGGTTGGTGTCCCAGTTCCCCGGCGGTGGGAAGGAGAGAGTAGGAGGGAGCCCCTCCAGGACCGCAAGCGCACGGCCGAGTGGCGTTGCCACCTCACCATTATGCGTATTGGCGTTCCGCGCACGCCAATTTTGATACACCACGTAACAGAGCACACGAATGGGAGGGAGGGCCGCACCCCGGCATAAAGCGCACAGCCCGAATAAACTCATCCCAAGAAGCAAACGAGGTGAGCTGGACCCCCCACCGCCCAAGAACGGATGCCACCGTAGTGACCTGAGAACATTCCCCGAGCATGTGGTTACAGTCCTCCACCATAGAGCTGATGAAGAATCAAATAACAATAGAGAAATGAAGTGAACTTAAAGAGGACAGGAAGAACCGAGAGGTTCTCTGAATGAACTTAATACCCCATGCCTTGGCAAGAGAGGGTAGCCTGGTTTATATAAAGCAGGAGAGAAAAGATCTTACCATCCAAATATGAATGGTAGAGATTAAGCTAGTACAGGTTTGGTAGGGGAGTTGGTGAAAAGGAAAACAGAAAATACAGGAATAACAAATTATTTAATACACCCCCTCAAACTTGTCGGCGCATCGATGACGAGTTTGCTCTTGATTTGCTGAAATTGAGGGATAGCTACCGGTTTTGTAATAAGGATGTCAGCGAGCTGTTGCATGCTTGGGATATGTTGAACTGTGAGCCGTTGTTGATTTACCAATTCGCGAACGAAGTGATAGTCAATTTCCACGTGCTTCATCTTTGTGTGAAGGATTGGGTTTGTTGCTAAGTATGTTTTGCTGAGATTGTCACACAAGATTGTTGGTGCTGTGAGAAGAGGGTACCCAAGTTCGTCAAGAAGGTTGGAAATCCAGATAAGCTCGCTGGCGGTGTTGGCCACATTTTTGTACTCAGATTCCGTGCTTGACCTCGCAATGGTGGACTGTTTCTTGGATGACCAAGAAATGAGAGACTCTCCAAAGAAAATGTAGTAGCCTACCGTAGACCTTCGATCATTGACGTCACCAGCCCAATCGGCATCACAGTATGCTGTTAGACAAGGAGAGGAGGCAGGTTGAAGATGTATGCCTTGGTGGATTGTTCCTTTAAGGTACAGAAGAATGCGTTTAACAACTGACTAATGATCTGTTGTAGGTAGGTGCATGAACTGGCAGACTTTGTTTACACTGTAGGCAATGTCAGGACGAGTGAGCTGTAGGTATTGCAGTGAGCCAACCACACTGCGGTAGAGTGCAGGGTCGCTGAAAGGAGTCCCAACTTTGGAGAGTTTTGTTCCTGCGGTTGAAGGAGAAGGGCACGGAGCGGCAGCAGCCATGTTAGTTTGAGCCAACAGATTGGAGACATATTGATCTTGCATTAGGTGCATGCCGGAGCTGGTGGGAGCAACGTTTACACCAAGAAAGTGATGCAGCGGGCCGAGGTCTTTGAGAGGAAATTGTGCTGAAAGCGCAGTGACAAAATGCTGAATTTCAGCAGTGTTGGTTCCTGTTAAAATCACATCATCCACATATACAAGGAAGAGAAGCACAACCTCATTCCTATGATAAAAGAACAAAGATGAATCAGCCCTGCTGTTTTTGAAGCCGTAGGACAGCAGAAATTTTCCTAATTTGTGGTACCATGCGCGTGGGGACTGTTTTAGACCATATAAGGCTTTCTGAAGTTGGCAAACAAACGTAGGTTTTTGAGGATTTACAAAGCCGGGGGGTTGTTGCATGTAAACAACCTCTTGGAGATCTCCATTGAGGAAAGCATTGTCAAAGTCCAGCTGCCGTATATTCCATCCAAATGTAAGAGAAAGAATAAGGACAAGCCGAATGGTGACAAGCTTGATAACCGGGGAGAAGGTTTCATGGTAGTCAAGTCCCTCTTGTTGAGTGTAGCCACGAGCTACAAGTCTGGCTTTGTGGAGAGAAACGTTTCCTTGATTGTCATATTTAATCCGAAACAGCCACTTGCAACTTACAATGTTAGTATCCTTTGGTGGTGGGACAAGAATCCAAGTTTTGTTGGACATGAGAGCAGAGTATTCATTTTGCATGGCTTGAAACCATAAGGGATGTTTGGAGGCTTGAAGGTATGTAGTGGGAATGTGGAGATTGGAGTGAAAACAGTGACATGGTTGATGTGGAGAGGAGGCAAATATTTTTGGTTTGAGATGTCCTGTTTGGAGTCTTGTCACCATGGGATGTTTGTTTTGTGGGGCTGGGTTGGGGACCAAGGGGGAGGTTGGCAGGTTTATGGTAGAATCCAAAGTTTGTGGATGGGAGTGTATGGACTTTGATAGAGTCTTGGAGTTGCTATGTGAGTCACGTTGGTGGGTGGGAGAGGCATGTTGCTGAATTTGTGTGGAGTTTGACGGGGTTGAGGATGGGATGATGATTGGGATAGTGGTAGGAGTGTAATTTTGAGTGTCAGGGTTTGTGGTGGTTTGGTTTGTTTGAGGAAGGGAGGGAAAGCAAGTTTCATTGAATGTAACGTGCCGAGCTATGTTAATTTTGGAAGACCTCAAGTCATAGCACAAGTAGGCTTTGTGATTTCCACTATAGCCAATGAAGATGCTTGGAGATGATCGGGCATCGAGTTTTGTAGGGGCTTGATGTTTAAGCCAAGGGAAACAGAGGCATCCAAAGGTTTTGAGTAGAGAGTAGTTTGGTGGTTTGTGATAGAGCATTTCATATGGTGATTTGTTTGTAAGTAGTGGTGTGGGAAGCCTGTTGATCAGGAAATTGGCTGTTTGAAACGCATGTGTCCAAAATTGGTGTGGTAATTTGGATTGAATTAACATGGTTCGGCCAAGCTCAGTGATATGCCTGTGTTTTCGTTCGGCGAGCCCATTTTGGGCTGGAGTGTAGGGAGCAGAGAATCTATGATGAATGCCATTTTGAGTTAAGTAGGGTGTGAATTTGATGTATTCACCGCCTCCATCAGATTGAAAAGTTTTAATGTTTAGGTTAAGAGATTTTTCAATCATAGTGCGAAACATAATAAATTTAGACAATGTTTCAGATTTGTCTTTCATAGGATAAAACCATGTGAATTTTGTATAAGCATCAACAAAGATTACATAGTATTTGAACTCAAATAAGGAAAGGGTGGGTGCAGGGCCCCATACATCGGAGAAAATAAGTTGTAAAGGCAAAGTATATTTGCTATTAGTAGAGGGAAGATGTTGTTGGTGGCTCCTTCCAAGTTGGCAAGAAGTGCACACGAAGCTTGAGGAGATGGATGTTGTAGGTATGAGCTTTTGTTGGTGAAGGAGCTGCAGAGTGTGTATTGATGGATGCCCAAGTCTGGAGTGCTACATGGAGGTATTGTGAGTTGTAGAAGAGTAGGCCGAGATGTTGGTGGAGCTTGGTAGTTGGTAGAGACCTTGGTTAAGAGTCCCATGGAGTAGTTTGAGGCCAGTAGCTTTGTCCTTGATAATACAACCATCAGGGTTAAATTCAATAATAAAATTATTATCATTAATAAACTTGCTAACAGATAGGAGATTTTTGAATATAAGAGGTGCATGAATGATATTGGATAAATTGAAACTTTGATGTGGGTAGTGGAGTTTAGAGGAACCTGTATGCTGAATATGAACATCTGCTCCATTTCCAACTTGGACCTTGTCATTTCCATTATAAGGATTGCTAACTTGAAGGTTTGCCAGATCTTGGGTGATATGATGTGTAGCACCCGAGTCAAGGGTCCAAGGATCGGGGGTGCTCGTGGTTAGGCTATAATTTGTGGATGGCGCTGTTTGTTGTGGGGTTGATTGCTGTCTTGAGGCTGGGTAAGAGTTAAAATTGCTCTGATGATAGCAATTTATTGCTAGATGACCCGGTCGATTGCAGAGTTGGCAGGAGATGAATGATCTGCCCCGGCCACGACCGCGACCCCTTCCACGACCGCGACCATAAAATTCATTTGGGGTGCCTCGAGTGTAGTTTGGACGGTCCGTGGAAGGGTTAATATGGGCATTGTTGGCCAGTGTTGGTACAACAGGTTCCGTAGGTTGAGTACGAAAGAGTAAGTCGTGTGAAAGCAAGATACCTGTGAACTCGTCGAGGGACATCGGATCTAGCCTTGAAGTTACGGACGCAGCCAAAGATGCGTAATCTGGACCGATTCCAGTTAACATACAAATGACGAGTTGTTGATTTGTAAGGGGAGATCCAGCAATGGTCAATTGGTGAGCCAGAGATTTAACCTGTTGAATGAACTCCGCCATCGGAGTTGTTCCTTTCTTTAGAGTGCGCAACTGCAACTCCAGTTGTTGAATGCGAGCCTGTGAGTTTGACGCAAATATGGTTGCAAGAGCATTCCACGTTGAGGCAGCAGAATCGTGGCTTAGAACTTGAGCAAAAACATTCTCAGTGAGAGAGGAGATTATCCAACTTAGGATTAGTTGGTCTTGTTTGAAGAAGGTAGTATAGGCGGGGTTGATTTGGCCGTCAGCTAGGGATTTGGGAGGTATAGGTATGCTGCCATCGATGTAACCCATGAGGTCATGAGCACGAAAAATAGGAAGGAACTGAGATCTCCACATATGGTAGTTCGTCTGATCCAGTTTTACATTGAGGAGATGATGAATGTTAGTTAGGAGATGGCTGGGGAGAGGTTGGACATTTGTGGTAGGGATATTTGGACTGGTTTGGTTGGATGACTGAGATGGAGTAGAACTGTCCACCATTTTAAGAGGATGAGGAAGCAGAAGATTTGGGGAAAGGAGCTTGCCGTTAAGCTTGGATCAGTGGCAAACTGTCCACCATTTATCGAAGAGAGATGCGTAGGCGGAAGGGAAGTCTCGACGCCGCCTTTGATACCATGATGAAGAATCAAATAACAGTAGAGAAATGAAGTGAACTTAAAGAGGAGAGGAAGAACCGAGAGGTTCTCTGAATGAACTTAATACCCCATGCCTTGGCAAGAGAGGGTAGCCTGGTTTATATAAAGCAGGAGAGAAAAGATCTTACCATCCAAATATGAATGGTAGAGATTAAGCTAGTACAGGTTTGGTAGGGGAGTTGGTGAAAAGGAAAACAAAAAATACAGGAATAACAAATTATTTAATAAGAGCAACCCCACGGGCATTCGTTAATCTCGGAGAGACCACGGCGGGTCAGCCATTGACGTGTTGGAATTGCATCCCACACCATCCTCCACCAGAACATTTTCTCTCTCGACCGGAGCTTGAGCCGGGACAGCCACTTGAAATCATGTTCGCGGTTCGAAAACTGAGCGCCATAAGCCATTGCAGAGATGGTTTGCCCGCTAAATTGAAATTTGATTTCAGGAGTGTCGTGGGTCAAAGCCAAGTCAATAGGAATTTGCAGAATTAGCTGAACCAAATCCTCACCAAAAACATTCCGCAACGTGGGAGTATGCCAGCGGCCATCCTCCCCAATCAGGTCTGAGACCGATAGGCCCGCCGGCGTGTTAATGTTAATGAACGTGGGCCAAGCCGAAAGACGTCTATCCTGAATCCAACATTGGGAAAGAGCGTCAATCCGCGTACCATTGTAAATCCGCCACCGGACAATAGAGTTCAGACTACATATGCCATCATGAATTATAAGCCATGTTGTTGAATCGCCACGCTTCAGCTCACCAGATGTCATCCGCCCCGCATACTTGGTCTGGAAAATCCGTTGGAACAAGGAGCGCGCGGGGAGCAGCATTTCCCATGCGAATTTTGCCCGGAGAGGGCCTTGCCATTTCGAAGTCATATGGAAACCGAGGCCCCCACACAAAACCGGGCTGCAGCATTTATCCCAGGATAAGTAATGCATAGATCTATGCGGGATCTGCTTCCCACAGAAAGGTTCGAGCTAGCTTCTCCAAGTGCTCCAAAGTTCCACGAGGAACATCAGAATGCGTGGCCTGAAAAATGGGCATTGACAAAATTGCGGAGTTAATAAGAGTAGCCCGCCCCGCCATGGAGAGATGACGGCAGTTCCATGCCTTAAATTTTGATGTCGCAGCCTGATAAGAGGTGCGAAGTCCGCTTTCCGTAATTTCCGCAAGGCAATCTTTATTCCCAGGTAACCCAGCTCCTCAACCCGCCGAAAACCCATCCCCCAGGCTATGCGGATTGCCTTCCACAGCGGTGTCGCTTTGCTGAACATAATCGCAGACTTCGAGGTGTTGATACGTTGACCCGTCCATGCATAGTAATCCAATAGGACGGATAAACAAGTGGTGGCAGCCGAGATAGAAGCTTCCGAGAATACAAGGATATCACCCGCATATAGAAGATGCGAGATCCGGGGCCCCCCGACCGAGAGGGAGAATCCAATAACATCGCGCTGTAGATGGAACGCTCGGGATAGCAGTTCAGAATAGAGTATAAATAGATACGGAGAAAGCGGGCACCCTTGGCGAAAACCGCAGCTAGCTTCAATCCAACGGGTTTGCTGTCCATTAAGTAGCAATGAGAACCGGGGGGACAACACACACTATAAAACCCACGCGGAGAAAGTGGGGGGAAAGCCCAGAACATCCAGCAACTGAGACAACGACGCCCAGCTCATGCGGTCGTAAGCTTGCTCCATGTCCACTTTAAGAGCCATAAGACCAATCTTTGAGGAGGAGATCTTGAGACGATTAGCAGCCTCCTGAGCAATTAAACAGTGGTGCGAGATTGAGCGTCCAACAACAAACGCACTTTGCTCCTCCGAGACCAATCGGGGAAGCAGCCTCTTTAGTCGTTCCACCAGAATTTTCGCCGCAACTTTGTAGATAGTGGGGCATAGACTAATAGGGCGGAATTTATCCGGCCTCGCAGCATTTGGACTTTTGGGAATAAGAATGACCAAGGTCTCCTTCCAAGCTGGTGGCATACATTCCGACTGAAAGAACTCCAGTAGTTCTCTGCACACATCAAATTTAATAATAAGCCAGAAATGCTGAAAAAAAGAGGCCGTGATACCGTCATGCCCCGGCGCCCGATTTGGAGCCATAGAGCGAATTGCCCGCCATATGTCCTCCTCCGAAACAGCCCGGGATAGTTCCTGTGCTTCCATCGCCGAGATACCATCAGCCAAGTCGAAGGTTGGCCACCCCTCAAGCTCCGGGGCCAGCCCACTCCATTTACGATCAAAGAATTCCAGAAAGGAATTCTCAATAGTTGAGGGATCATCCGAGAGGTTCCCAACATCGTCTTCAACCTGGACAATCTGGTTGGTCCTTCGCCTACCAGAGGCCATCGTATGAAAGAAGGAGGTGTTGGCATCACCCTCCTTAAGCCAGCGAGCCTTCGCTCTTTGTTGCCACCAAGTTGCAAGACGAGCAAGAGTGCTATCATACTCTTTAACCTTCCCAACCAGGGACTGGATTTGGGCTTGATTCAAACCAGCATCAGAACCCTCAAGCATCTGCAAGGCTGCCACCTCGCCCTCCAATTGTACTTTCAGCTTGCCCAAGTCCTGAAGCTTGCTTTTGCTCCAAAAGAAAAGGGACCGAAGGGTCCGCCGGCATTTCCGGTCAAGGACTTCCGCCCCACTACCAAAATCCCGCCGGGCCCAGCACTTCGACACAATCCGCCAAGCCATTGGATAGGAAAGCCACACATCTTCAAAACGGAGCCGCCGCGACCGCTGCTGTACCGGGGGAGCGGCGAGCGGGAGAATCAACGGACAATGGTCTGAGCTAATGCGAGCCAGATATTGAACCTTTGCATCTGGGATCCGCTCCAGGCAAAAATTGTTGAGGAAAAACCGGTCCAACCGACTCAAAACTCTGTCTGCACCGGGTTGATTATTACACCACGTGAACTTCGGTCCCCGAAACTTGAGCTCATGAAGCTCCGACGCAATCACCCACTCCTCCATCTCTCTTGAGCCCGGTGAGTAGGCAAAGGGGTGCACACTCGACCGCTCCTCTGCACGGAGCAGGCAGTTGAAATCACCTCCAACAAGGAAAGGTAACTCCACCACTAAGTGGGGTGCAAGAAGCTCCCACACAGCACGCCGCAAATGGTACTCTTTATTTGCATAAACAAACGCCGCCATCCAGATAATGTTCTCCGGTGTTGACACCCGGCACAGCACACATTGATTTGTAGCCTCAACAATCGTCACCGAAAACAGCTCAGAACGCCAAAGCACCGCGATGCCCCTCGATAGCCCCACAACAAGAAAATGATAGTACTCCCATTGACGGCCCACAAGTCTGTCCACATCCCGCCGAGAGAGGGACTCCACTTTTGTTTCGAACAAACCAATAATCCCCACATCATGTTGGTGAATCATCTCCCGAGGTAGTTCCCTGCTTTATCCTTCCGCACCCCACGACAATTCCACATCAGCAGGCACGTCATGGACCCCTTGAAGAGGACGCGTCCCCGCCGTCGCTTGGTATTCCTTCAAAGCTTTCCTTACGTCTTTTCCTGGGCAGCACTGCCACCGGCCCCAGATTGAACAGCCCTCGCTCCATATGGGCCTTGGAGGCTTTGTGGTCGTATGCAAATTTCCGGTTGTTAGCCTTAGCCAGGCCCCCACCACCCTTTCTAGCCCGGGGCTTGTCGGCCCCCATTGGCGAAGTCGCCATCACTTCCCCAAAAATCGGAGGACTGGGAGGAGGCCCTGCCTTAGGGCCACCCTTTGTCGCCGCTTTCTTCTTATGCTGTACCATAATCCACGGGCCATAGCCCCGGTTTGCCAACTCCACACCATTGCAGCTGGGCTTGATTGAACCATCCATCCCACCTTCCAACGTAGGAGCGGCTTGCACAAAGTCAACAGCCGGCTGTTCGTGACACGGAGGAACAGGATGGTCGATCCCCGGTGTCGAGGCCACCTTAGGTAGTGCAAAAAAGATGAGAGGCGGAGGCGCCGCGGCCGCGGCCGGTGGCTGCGAACAGGCATCCGCCTGGTGCCCCAAACACCCACAACGATAACAGAGGGTGGAGAGCCCCTCGTATTCTACAGGCTGGAAGAACCGTTGATGATTGCTTTTCACCCACACCCCGGTGGGTAGTTGCCTATCCAATTCAACTTTGACACAGATGCGAGCATAAGCCACACGGTCCCAAGTGCTAGTACAGGAGTCCAACCACAGCGGAGTTCCCACCTTCGAAGCAATTCGTCCAATATTTTTCTTGTCCCAAAATAAAAGTGGAAGTCCAGGCATACGAACCCAAACCGGGGACGTAAAACCTTTCAGCGAATGGGAGTTAAAAGCTGGAGTCCACACATCCAGCCCGACGATGAAGCCGTTAATAAACCAAGGCCCCCCCATAAGCACGTTGTCGCGCACCGAAACAGAGTTGAAGGCGCATATAAAACAGTCCGCACTTACCATCGTGAGGTTGAACTCGCCAACGGAATCCCACCGGCGACGGAGCTCGGTAATAAGGACATTGTATGGAACGCGACGGCCCATCAACTTCCCGACTAGTGCGGCCTCAAACTTGGCCAAGTTCCCATCCGCAATCTCATCATCCATGACGACATCCTGATCCTCTACAAAATCAGCAAGTGGTTCTGTTGTTGCATAAACATCCAATGACCGACGATGCCATGCCACGAGGTCCACACCTCCCAAGTTGGGAAACCGGCGGCTGCGACCCTCCATCCAGGCCCCACGAGCCCTGTCCGAGGCAAAAGCGTGCGGGCCATCCGATTCATCGCGTAACATCTCCGTATCAAGGTTCTTTGCAGCATTTCCCCAAACACCATGCGTGCGGGACTCCCCCTCCTTCCAGCCAGGTCCCCGTGGCCGAGCCGCATCATCCCACTCTCTCCCATTCCGGTGAGCCACTCTGTCCGTCATAGCAACATCCTCGTTCAAGTCAGGGAAGATGGAGTTACCTTCCACCTCATGAGGCTCCAGATGCCCGTTGTGGGAAACACCCGCCTGCCGAAACCCCGCTCCCTGCTCATTTCCAGATTGGCCACGGACAGCTCCACCACGGCCATTACCCCAACTGCAGCGAGGCACCTGCCCGCCACCAGCATCAGATCCGGCCGGCTGCCCAAGGCCAGCCGACCCAGCATCCACTTCATCCGCCCATGAGCTCCTGCCCCAGCCGCTTCTGGACAAACTGCCGTCAAAGCCGCTTCGTCCCCCTTCACCAAAGCCTCTCCCACCTTGAAAACAAGGAGGAGAGGAGGACCCAAGGCCCCCTTCCGTCATGCGATGCGGTAAATGAATCTAGTTGGGCATGTGACCGTCTAGTTTGGAACATTCTACATATTGCCCACAATAGGGGTATTTATAGGCCGAAATCTTAAATCCCCGACGACCCGTTATGGACCCGTTAACTCTTATATAAATATACTTTAATATTCTCCTCCTATATTAATATAACAGGTATCACAAAATAGGTTATACTAAAAAATAAGCAGATAATGACCAAACGATAGAAACATATATATGAGTTTTAGAAAATCTAAACTCAAACTAGGATTCCAAACATGGAAGAAAAGAACTGAAAAACTCAAAAAATAGATAACTGATCTTCAGTCTATTCAAACATCAGATCGTCATTGTCAGGGTTGAAAACCACTTTCTCTCCTTCATTCTCCTTTTGATCTGCAAACAATTACAACAAGAATTTTATGAGATTAAACTCTATGAATTCAAATATTTTCTATCAAAATTAAAGTGATTAGTTCTAACAAATAAGAACGTAATATTCTAACCAAGAAGAAAGAATCATAAATCAGCATCTCTATCTAATTTACACAAAATTAGAATATTTGATTTTATGAAATCAAACCTATGTTCCTTCGATTATTTGGATTATTACTATCCATTTCACAATTGTGTTATACCATCAAATTTGGAACGATACAACAAGTTGTGATCACTATATCATCACGTTTGGAATGATATAATTAATAATCCTAATATCATGACATAAAACAGTAACCTTAGTATTCCTTTTTGGAATGATACCTAATCCAGCCTTTGAGCAGAAATAGTAGTGTAAGTCATCAAGTTTTGAATAACATGCAACTATTCAGTCTCGGGCCTTCAGTAGGCAGCATCTGAAATACTTCAGTGTGCTCCACGTAGATACTTGAATGTATGAAGACTCAGTTCTAAAATCCAAAACATAAAACAAGTATTAAGTCTTACAAAGTAGACTTTAATCCCATATCCCTTGATCTTTTAGATGTAAGAACCTTACATAAGCCCTTAGTAAGGACATCTGCTACATTGTCTTTTGAGCTCACGTCTGGTAAAGAAATTATTCCGTGACTAGTGAGATAGGTCAACTAGGCCCGTTTCATCCATAGTTGCCTTCGCTTTTCATTGAACAAAATATTAGTTGTAATGGTTTTTGTGGCTTGAATATCAAAAAAAATTAATATAAAGTTCATTTTCAGACTCGTCATTGGAATGTCCATTATTAGACCCCTAATCCACTCTGTCTCTTCTGCAGCTGAGGCGAGAGCATAGAGTTCTTATTCCATAGAGGATAGTGCAATGCATGTCTGCCTTTTAGACTGATATGGTGAAAATGAGTGTTACGCAAGTGCACGTGCCGATTCAAGTAATAAAGTGTAAGTAAGATCGTCTCCACAGGGAAGTGTTAATTTAACGCTCACAAGTACTAATATCATCCTTTTCTTTGAATCCAAGTAAATAATTCAAAAGTTGGTTGCGTGAAGAAAAATTAAAATAGGAAAATAACTTTAATTAATTAATTCAATGAGTTTTTATTTTTATTTTTGAGAAATACCAATTTTTAGAGAAGGCTTTGCATGTGGATTTCCTAAGTCTATGTGATATGAAATTTCAAAAGATTTAGTTAAATATTTGAAAAATTATTCTCCTGACACAAATTAAATGTAGGCTCATTACCTCTCAGTCTCCGAAATCCGTACACAGCGACTAATCATGAAGAAAGTGAAATCTCTTTCTACTTCCAATGATTAAATTAAATATGCGAATTACTTTCGTCACTCCTCTCTCGAATTTCGCGACGCAGTATTTGGATGAAGAATTTTTGGTTAAAGATTTATGTGGTTCCTCTCTCGATTTATTTCACATAAGAAAATGGTTTGTATAACCTTGCGTGCAACTCCTCTCTCGATTTATGAATACACTCCAAAGAGATATACAAAGCTTGACACAAAATCTTCAAAATGTAATCGCACACTTAAAACAGACAAAGAATTGAAGCAAATAATTTAACAGAATTATGTTCTAATACATATCACAAAAGACAAAGTATTTTTCCACACACAAAGCTACAGAATTTAGTTCATACTAATTGGAATAAAATAACAAATAAGAACATCCTTACAAGACATGCTCAAAGACATGGTTGAAGAAGGTAAGTTTTTTACCCAAAGTTGCAATATCTCTCCCCCGGATTGGAATGGTTCGGCTCTCCAAGTAGGAAGAATTCTCCTAGCCGAAAATCTCTTTCCTTTCCTCCTCAATTTCGTTGTGTTCCCCCAATTTCCTTCTTTTCTCTTGCTCTCCTTTCCCTCTATTTTATAATTCAAATTAAGTAACTTCCCAATTTCAATTCTTGTAACCGTCATCTTCTATATTTAATTCTCCTCATTAGAATCACATAATAAACCTTCTAATTCCGTCTCCAGCCAGCTGTCCGCCTGTGCATAACTGTTGCCACCTCATCATATGGTTTTAAATAATTGCGCCATTTATGCCATGTTTTCAGCGCCCGCTTGTTGTAACCTTGGTATAACCCTGTTGCGACAAATCCGCCTGCATTAATTATTCCTCCATTTATTTTCTTTCCATTCTGAACACTCATTTAATTCCTGCATATTAAACTCGAATTTAAGCAGAATCACCATGAAATAATTACTTTGTAATTTATAATTAATTAAGTTTATTATATCAAAGTTTCATATTAATATTCATCATTTCATAGTGCAAAATGTGTTATTCATAGACCAAATAACTTCTATTTTAGGAAGTTATCACACCCCCACACTTAGCTTTTTGCTAGCCCCTAGCAAAACTACATACAAATTTTTTGATTCATATGAGCTTGCATGCTCAAGATTTATAATATAAGGAGGCTAAGCAAGCAACAACATTGTATAATTTGCCAAATAAACATATTTGAGTAAGTTAGGGAAATAGTGGGAATAATATTCAAATGAGACTTTACATAGTGTGTGTGTGCGATTCTCTTTTAAATCAATCGTTCCAATCCAAATTAATACATTTAAACATCTATAAAAAATAATTCTGAGTAGAACAATGCTAATAACCATGATTAGTCCATTACAACAATAATTTAGTAAAAACAAGGAATGGAAAGGATTCTCAACAATATGGTCTTTTATAACAAATGAGAAAGGATTTTCAAAAAGCAACAATCCCCTAGTGCTTAGGTCATGAAGACACACATTTATTACTTTTTTATGTACTCATGATAGGGATCTTTCCAAATATTTGAATGCTTACTTAGGCCACGTATCACTCTGGTACTAAATATTTTTTTTTCTTTTTATAAATATATCATCATAATAGGGATCATTCCAAACATATGCATGTTTAGGCCACATATCATTATGAGACGTTCTCCTTTTTTTTAACATATACTCACATAGCAGGGATCATTCCAAGTAAGCAAGCAAATATCCAGGCCACATATCACCATAAGCAATTTCTCTCTTTTTAGTTTTGATTTTTTTTTCTTCATGATTTAACACACTAGCATGGATGTCACTTGAGAAAATCCACAAGATTAATATTCAAGAATGAAGTTGATTTTCCAAGATGATAGCAAGTGATGGTTCGATAAATGATATTTACTAGTTCATTATTGCTTTGGACTAAACAATGCTTATTTTGCTCTTGACTACTTTTGAATTTAATTTTTATAGAAATTTAAAATATATACAACTTGTTTTAGAGCTCATGAAATAAAGAGAAGTAGTGTTCAACAAATTTTTCAAAAGAATACTCCCATTATTCCGTAACTTTGGAAAATAAATATACATTCATTTGGCAAAATAATTATCCTTGCTACTTATGAAAATAATGGGGTGGTAAAATTTTATAGTGACAAAGGTTATCAAATATAACCAACCCACCCCCACACTTTAGAATTTAACTTGCCCTCAAGTTAAAACAGATGTATTCATATAACGATATAAATTGAACAAAATACTCCCCTTCCAAACATAGGAGTATGTTGGATCCATTCAACTAGCTCCAAGCTCCATGTAGTAGATGACCTTGGGCTCGGCATGTCATATTTTCCTGTAACATAAACTCACCAAAAACAATACATGCATAGCAATATCCCAACAAAATATAATATTCAGCAGCATAATGATCAACCACAAGTAGTCACATGTGGGTCCTAGCTTCCACAACAATATTCGTTCAGAAAAACATAACCAACCCAGCAGAATAATGTAGAAAGTAACAATCAAAACACATCTATGGTTCAAGCAAAAATCAGTAATTATGCAAAGAAATTATATTAAAAATTAAAAATAGCTTCCTATTCTACATTTTATTGGGTTGCCTCCCATCCAGCGCCTAATTTAAAGTCCCGGCAGGACCTAATGATAGTGTTTATGCTAATCTGGTTACCACCGCCTCACATTGCTCATTTTGTTGGAAATATATCTTAAGGCGTTGTCCGTTGACTTTAAATTCAGATTTGTCTTTCTCATTTTGTATGGTCACAACCCCATATGGGTATACCTTTGTTACACGAAATGGTCCCGACCACCTAGATTTTAGTTTACCCGGGAATAATCTCAACCTTGAATTATATAATAATACTAATTGTCCTTCCAGGAATTCCTTAGGTGAAATCCTAGCGTCGTGCCATTTCTTCGTCCTTTCTTTATAGAGCTTATGATTCTCATATGCATGAAACCGTATTTCATCGAGTTCGTTTATTTGGGCTAAATGATTTTTCTCTGTATTATTAAAATCAAAATTCAATTTCTTAATTGCCCAAAAAGCTCTATGCTCTAGCTCAACCGGTAAGTGGCATGCCTTACCAAATATCATCTGATATGGAGTCAACCCTATAGGTGTTTTGAATGCAGTCCTATAAGCCCAAAGTGAATCATTCAACTTGTGTGACCAATCCTTACGAGTTGTACTCACTGTCTTTTCTAAGATTGATTTAATTTCTCTATTTGAAACTTCGGCCAAACCATTGGTTTGTGGGTGGTAAGATAAGGCAACTTTATGTGTTATCCCATATTTATTCAACAAGGATTTAAAATGATAATTGCAAAAGTGTGCCCCCCCATCACTAATGATAGCCCTTGGTGTGCCGAACCTACTAAAAATATGTGACTTTAGAAATTTTAGTACGGATTTTGCATCACACTTTTGAGTTGGAATTGCCTCCACCCATTTGCTAACATAATCAACCGCTAGTAGAATGTAAAGATGTCCATTTGAATTCACAAATGGACCCATAAAATCAATCCCCCAAACATCAAATATCTCAACTTCTATGATGTTATTAAGGGGCATACTCGCTCCTCTATTCATATTACCGGTGCGTTGGCACCTATCACATTGTTTTACAAATTCATGGGAGTCCCTAAATAAATTTGGCCAATAGAATCCAGCTTCTAAGACCTTCATAGCCGTCCTAAGTACTTGAAAATGTCCTCCATAAGGAGATGCATGACATTTGTGAATGATACTTGGGACTTCTATTTCGGGGACACATCTACGAATCATTTGATCGGCACAAATTTTAAATAAATGTGGTTTATCCCATAAATAAGATTTCACTAAATGAAGGAATTTCTTTTTTTGTTGAAAACTTAAATCCGGTGGTAAAATATTACTAACAATATAATTTACAAAATCAGCATACCATGGAGTATTATCACTAGTAATTGCAAGAATATACTCATCCGGAAAGTTTTCCTTAATCTCTACTTGGCTATTCCTTTCACATTCTTGTTCTAGCCTTGATAGGTGGTCGGCCACTTGATTTTCAGCCCCCTTACGGTCCTTAATTTCTATATCAAACTCTTGTAATAGTAACACCCACCTAATAAGACGGGGTTTAGCATCTTTTTTCTCTACCAAGTATTTGATAGCCGAATGGTCCGTATAAACTATCACTTTAGAATTTATTAAATAAGAACGGAACTTATCAAATGCAAATATTACGGCTAAGAGTTCCTTCTCGGTTGTAGTGTAGTTTATTTGTGCATCATTAAGTGTTTTGCTAGCATAATATATAGTATGAAAAATTCTATACCGGATTTGTCCTAAAACAACTCCTACGACATAATCACTAGCATCACACATAAGAACAAAAGGTGACGACCAATCCGGTGTTGTGACAATAGGTGAAGAAACTAGCTTGTGTTTTAATGTGTCAAAAGCGTGCAAACAGTGGTCATCAAATATAAAGGGAGTGTCTTTTTCTAACAAGTTACATAAAGGTTTTGATACTTTAGAGAAATCTTTAATAAACCTCCTATAGAACCCCGCATGACCTAAAAAGCTACGAATGCCCTTGACATTCTTAGGAGGAGGAAGCTTTTCAATAACTTCTATTTTAGCCCGATCTACCTCCAAACCCTTGCTTGATACTTTATGGCCTAAGACAATTCCCTCTCTCACCATGAAATGACACTTCTCCCAATTTAGCACTAAATTTGTCTCAACACATCTTGTTAACACTTTCCTAAGAACTTCCAAACAACAATCAAATGACTTCCCAAACACAGAAAAATCATCCATAAACACCTCTATTCCTTCATCCATTAAATCAGTAAAAATAGATATCATGCACCTTTGAAAAGTGGCGGGTGCATTACATAATCCAAATGGTATTTTGCGAAATGCAAACGTACCATAAGGACATGTAAATGTGGTCTTTTCTTGATCTTCCGGAGCAACCACAATTTGATTATAACCGGAATATCCATCCAAGAAACAAAAATAATCATTACCCGCCAACTTGTCAAGTACTTGATCAATAAAAGGTAGTGGAAAATGATCCTTCCGAGTTGATTTATTTAGTTTTCTATAATCCATACATATTCTCCAACCGGTAACCGTCCTAGTTGGTATCAACTCGTTGTTATCATTTTTCACCACCGTAATTCCTCCCTTCTTCGGTACACATTGTACCGGACTCACCCACTTGCTATCCGAAATAGGGTAAATAATTCCTGCATCTAACCATTTTATTATCTCATTCATAACTACTTCTTTCATGGGTGGACTAAGCCTACGTTGATGTTCAATTGACCCTTTAGCCTCATCTTCTAATATTATTTTATGCATACAAATCGAGGGGCTAATGCCACTAATGTCTGCTATAGTCCATCCCATGGCCTTCTTAAATTCTTTCAAAACAAGAAGTAGTTTTTCTTCATCTTCAAATTTTAATGATGCATCAATTATTACCGGAAGAGTATTTTCTTCTCCAAGAAAAGCATATTTAAGATGTTCCGGAAGAGGTTTCAAATCTAAAGTAGGAGGTTCAATAATTGAGGGTTTCATAATTTTTGGTTCACTTGTCCTAGTTATTGATTCAAAACTCCTAAAGATAGGCAATTTATAATGGAATTCTAAGACCTTCACACATTCATCCAATTCTAAATCATCATCCCACTCTTCATTTGTCAAAATTGTGAGAAGTCTTTGTTCTAGGTCATCTTCATTACCCTTAATTAATTGATTTTTAAACTCCACTTCTTCAATAGAGTAACAATCTTCTTTTTCATTTGGAAATTTCATAGCTTGTAGGATATTGAATGTTACTTCCTCTTCATTAACTCTCATTGTTAACTCCCCTTTTTGTACGTCAATTAAAGTTCTTCCGGTTGCTAAAAATGGCCTCCCTAAGATTATGGGCACATCCTTATCCTCTTCCATGTCCAACACTAAAAATCGGCCGGAAAAATAAATTTCTCCACCTTAACCAATACATCCTCAACTATTCCCTTAGGGAATGCTAAAGTCCTATCGGCTAATTGGAGAGTAAGAGTTGTTGGAGCTATCTCTCCTAGACCTAACTTTGTATAAATAGATAAGGACATTAAATTGATGCTCGCAACTAAATCACATAATGCTCTCCCGACAAATTTCACTCCTATGGAACAAGGTATGGTAAAACTACCGGGGTCCTTAAGTTTTTGAGGCAATTTCTTTTGCAAAATTGCACTACACTCTTCCGTTAATGCAACTATTTCTCTATCTAGAAATTTTCTTTTCTTAGATAAAATATCTTTCATAAACTTGACATAAATAGGCATTTGCTCTAATGCCTCGGCAAATGGAATATTAATTGTAAGCTTCTTAAAAATTTCCATAATTTTTTGAAATTGTTTGTCAAGTTTTGTTTTATTTAATCTAGATGGAAAAGGTGGAGGAGGGTAAATAATTTCTTTCTTTTTATTATTATGTGGATCTACTTCCACTTCCTCTGGCTCCTTAACTTCTATAGACTCTTCTCTCCTAATGGTATTTTCTCTTGCCTCTTCCTCCCTTAACTTCTCTAGCAATCCATCCCCACTTGAGATCTCTACCCCACTCCTTAATGCAATAGCTTTACAATGATTATTTGGCTCTTCTCTTGTTGGATTAAGTGTGGTGTCAGATGGTAGCGATCCTATTGTTCTTTGATTTAAAGCATTGGCCAATTGGCCAATTGTGGATTCTAAAGATCGGAGTGAAGACTCAATACCACCCATCCTAGATTCATTCTTTTGAAACAAACCTACAATATACTCATCAGTCAATTTCCTATTATTGGTTTGTTGATTATGCATATGGGTTGGTATAGAATTAATGTTTTGATTGAAACCTGGTGGTTGAATTGCATTTTGTGAATTTTTCCAAGAAAGATTGGGATGATTTCGCCATTCTGGATTATAATGATTTCCGAAATTCGAAGGTCCTTGCCTTTGTTGGCCTCCAAGATAATGTACTTCTTCAGTTACTTGGTTTAATTGTTCCACTGTCATTGGCACACTTGTTGAAGGGGTAGATAAAGAATCTAACCTCTTATTTATTAAATTAAATTGAGTGGCCATTTGAGCTGCTAACGAAGTGATTTGATCTACTTGATGAATACCGGCTGGATGGTTATTACATTGCCTTTCGAATTCTTGGTAATTGTTAGAAGTAAGATCTTCTAATATTTCAAAAGCATATTCTGGATATTCTTTAATAAAGACCCTCCCGCAGCTCCGTCAACTAGGATCATCGTAGTGGTTTGTAACCCGTTATAAAAAATTGTGACTTGTTGGTGTTGGGCCATCCCGTGTTGTGGACACTTCCTAAGCATTTCTTTAAACCTTTCCCACGCTTCATAAAGTGTTTCGCCATGATTTTGGGCAAAAGTGGTGATGTCTCTAACCAGCTTAGCTGTTTTAGAAGGTGGAAAATATTTATTCAGAAATTTCTCTTCCAATTGATCCCACGTAGTGATGGAACCAGGAGGTAGAGAGTTAAGCCAATCTTTAGCCCGACCCTCCAAAGAAAATGGAAATAACCTCAATTAAATAGCTTCATCCGAAGCCCCGTTTACCTTGTACATATCACAGATTTCTAAGAATGTTCTTAAATGAGCGTTTGCATTTTCATGATTAAGACCCCCAAACTTGTTATGTTGTACTAGTTGCATTGTGGTAGAGTCTATTTTAAAATTATTAGCGGCGATTGTGGGTCGCGCTATACTAAATTGCAAACCTCCTCTTAACGGTGCGTTATAGTCTCGACAAGTCATTCGCGGTGCAGCGTTTTGAACATTATCACCATTGTGTTCGACTTGACCATTAGGGTCCACCTGACCCCCATGATCATGACCATCATGACCATTCCCATTCCCGTTATTTAAACCGTTTGGGTTCATAGTAGGATGACTAGAATGCTCTAAGCGAAAAGCTCTTCTATTTTGCCTACACTCACGCTCAATTTCTAAATTTAGCGGGAATAATTCAATAGGCCGAAATCTGGACATAAACTAAAGTAATGCAATTAAAATAAGTAAAACAGACAAACAATGAAATAAAACAAAAACAGTACTTGAGCTCCAATCACTAAGGATTTACTAATATTGCAAGAAAATGCTAAATTAGTACACGTCCCCGGCAACGGCGCCAAAAACTTGATATGGTGGAAAAAAGTGTTACGCAAGTGCACGTGCCGATTCAAGTAATAAAGTGTAAGTAAGATCGTCTCCACAGGGAAGTGTTAATTTAACGCTCACAAGTACTAATATCATACTTTTCTTTGAATCCAAGTAAATAATTCAAAAGTTGGTTGCGTGAAGAAAAATTAAAATAGGAAAATAACTTTAATTAATTAATTCAATGAGTTTTTATTTTTATTTTTGAGAAATACCAATTTTTAGAGAAGGCTTTGCATGTGGATTTCCTAAGTCTATGTGATATGAAATTTCAAAAGATTTAGTTAAATATTTGTAAAATTATTCTCCTGACGCAAATTAAATGTAGGCTCATTACATCTCGGTCTCCGAAATCCGTACACAGCGACTAATCATGAAGAAAGTGAAATCTCTTTCTACTTCCAATGATTAAATTAAAATATGCGAATTACTTTCGTCACTTCTCTCTCGAATTTCGCGACGCAGTATTTGGATGAAGAATTTTTGGTTAAAGATTTATGTGGTTCCTCTCTCGATTTATTCCACATAAGAAAATGGTTTGTATAACCTTGCGTGCAACTCCTCTCTCGATTTATGAATACACTCCAAAGAGATATACAAAGCTTGACACAAAACCTTCAAAATGTAATCGCACACTTAAAACGGACAAAGAATTGAAGCAAATAATTTAACACAATTATGTTCTAATACATATCACAAAAGACAAAGTATTTTTCCACACACAAAGCTACAGAATTTAGTTCATACTAATTGGAATAAAATAACAAATAAGAACATCCTTACAAGACATGCACAAAGACATGGTTGAAGAAGGTAAGTTTTTCACTCCAAAGTTGCAATATCTCTCCCCCGGATTGGAATGGTTCGGTTCTCCAAGTAGGAAGAATTCTCCTAGCCGAAAATCTCTTTCCTTTCCTCCTCAATTTCGTTGTGTTCCCCCCAATTTCCTTCTTTTCTCTTGCTCTCCTTTCCCTCTATTTTATAATTCAAATTAAGTAACTTCCCAATTTCAATTCTTGTAACCGTCATCTTCTATATTTAATTCTCCTCATTAGAATCACATAATAAGCCTTCTAATTCCGTCTCCAGCCAGCTGTCTGCCTGTGCATAACTGCTGCCACCTCATCATATGGTTTTAAATAATCGCGCCATTATGCCATGTTTTCAGCGCCCGCTTGTTGTAACCTTGTTGTAACCCTATTGCGACAAATCTGCCTGCATTAATTATTCCTCCATTTCTTTTCTTTCCATTCTGAACACTCATTTAATTCCTGCATATTAAACTCGAATTTAAGCAGAATCACCATGAAATAATTACTTTGTAATTTATAATTAATTAAGTTTATTATATCAAAGTTTCATATTAATATTCATCATTTCATAGTGCAAAATGTGTTATTCATAGACCAAATAACTTCTATTTTAGGAAGTTATCACACCCCCACACTTAGCTTTTTGCTAGCCCCTAGCAAAACTACATACAAATTTTTTGATTCATATGAGCTTGCATGCTCAAGATTTATAATATAAGGATGCTAAGCAAGCAACAGCATTGTATAATTTGCCAAATAAACATATTTGAGTAAGTTAGGGAAATAATGAGAATAATATTCAAATGAGACTTTACATAGTGTGTGTGCGATTCTCTTTTAAATCAATCGTTCCAATCCAAATTAATACATTTAAACATCTATAAAAAATAATTCTGAGTAGAACAATGCTAATAACCATGATTAGTCCATTACAACAATAATTTAGTAAAAACAAGGAATGGAAAGGATTCTCAACAATATGGTCTTTTATATCAAATGAGAAAGGATTTTCAAAAAGCAACAATCCCCTAGTGCTTAGGTCATGAAGACACACATTTATTACTTTTTTATGTACTCATGATAGGGATCTTTCCAAATATTTGAATGCTTACTTAGGCCACGTATCACTCTGGTACTAAATATTTTTTTTTCTTTTTATAAATATATCATCATAATAGGGATCATTCCAAACATATGCATGTTTAGGCCACATATCATTATGAGACGTTCTCCTTTTTTTAACATATACTCACATAGCAGGGATCATTCCAAGTAAGCAAGCAAATATCCAGGCCACATATCACCATAAGCAATTTCTCTCTTTTTACTTTTGATTTTTTTTCTTCATGATTTAACACATTAGGATGGATGTCACTTGAGAAAATCCACAAGATTAATATTCAAGAATGAAGTTGATTTTCCAAGATGATAGCAAGTGATGGTTCGATAAATGATATTTACTAGTTCATTATTGCTTTGGACTAAACAATGCTTATTTTGCTCTTGACTACTTTTGAATTTAATTTTGCAGGTTAAAACAGATGTATTCATATAACGATATAAATTGAACAAAATACTCCCCTTCCAAACATAGGAGTATGTTGGATCCATTCAACTAGCTCCAAGCTCCATGTAGTAGATGACCTTGGGCTCGGCATGTCATATTTTCCTGTAACATAAACTCACCAAAAACAATACATGCATAGCAATATCCCAACAAAATATAATATTCAGCAGCATAATGATCAACCACAAGTAGTCACATGTGGGTCCTAGCTTCCACAACAATATTCGTTCAGAAAAACATAACCAACCCAGCAGAATAATGTAGAAAGTAACAATCAAAACACATCTATGGTTCAAGCAAAAATCAGTAATTATGCAAAGAAATTATATTAAAAATTAAAAATAGCTTCCTATTCTACATTTTATTGGGTTGCCTCCCATCCAGCGCCTAATTTAAAGTCCCGGCAGGACCTAATGATAGTGTTTATGCTAATATGGTTACCACCGCCTCACATTGCTCATTTTGTTGGAAATATATCTTAAGGCGTTGTCCGTTGACTTTAAATTCAGATTTGTCTTTCTCATTTTGTATGGTCACAACCCCATATGGGTGTACCTTTGTTACATGAAATGGTCCCGACCACCTAGATTTTAGTTTACCCGGGAATAATCTCAACCTTGAATTATATAATAATACTAATTGTCCTTCCCAGAATTCCTTAGGTGAAATCCTAGCGTCGTGCCATTTCTTCGTCCTTTCTTTATAGAGCTTATGATTCTCATATGCATGAAATCGTATTTCATCGAGTTCGTTTATTTGGGCTAAATGATTTTTCTCTGCATTATTAAAATCAAAATTCAATTTCTTAATTGCCCAAAAAGCTCTATGCTCTAGCTCAACCGGTAAGTGGCATGCCTTACCAAATATCATCCGATATGGAGTCAACCCTATAGGTGTTTTGAATGCAGTCCTATAAGCCCAAAGTGAATCATTCAACTTGTGTGACCAATCCTTACGAGTTGTACTCACTGTCTTTTCTAAGATTGATTTAATTTCTCTATTTGAAACTTCGGCCAAACCATTGGTTTGTGGGTGGTAAGATAAGGCAACTTTATGTGTTATCCCATATTTATTCAACAAGGATTTAAAATGATAATTGCAAAAGTGTGCCCCCCCCATCACTAATGATAGCCCTTGGTGTGCCGAACCTACTAAAAATATGTGACTTTAGAAATTTTAGTACGGATTTTGCATCACACTTTTGAGTTGGAATTGCCTCCACCCATTTGCTAACATAATCAACCGCTAGTAGAATGTAAAGATGTCCATTTGAATTCACAAATGGACCCATAAAATCAATCCCCCAAATATCAAATATCTCAACTTCTATGATGTGATTAAGGGGCATACTCGCTCCTCTATTCATATTACCGGTGCGTTGCCACCTATCACATTGTTTTACAAATTCATGGGAGTCCCTAAATAAATTTGGCCAATAGAATCCAGCTTCTAAGACCTTCATAGCCGTCCTAAGTCCTTGAAAATGTCCTCCGTAAGGAGATGCATGACATTTGTGAATGATACTTGGGACTTCTATTTCGGGGACACATCTACGAATCATTTGATCGGCACAAATTTTAAATAAATGTGGTGCATCCCATAAATAAGATTTCACCATTGTGTTCGATTTGACCATTAGGGTCCACCTGACCCCCATGATCATGACCATCATGACCATTCCCATTCCCGTTATTTAAACCGTTTGGGTTCATAGTAGGATAACTAGAATGCTCTAAGCGAAAAGCTCTTCTATTTTGCCTACACTCACGCTCAATTTCTAAATTTAGCGGGAATAATTCAATAGGCCGAAATCTGGACATAAACTAAAGTAATGCAATTAAAATAAGTAAAACAGACAAACAATGAAATAAAACAAAAACAGTACTTGTGTTGAAACCAGCAACTGGTCTCTTGAGTTCGGACCCACTGGGGGTGTAGCCGATACTTATTTCTCCCTCACTAGACTCTCTTGACGGTGGACGCTGGAAACGGAATAGACCCAAGGCTGAAGCGAGGAGGTCCCGCCACACACCCAGAAGATCTTAGAGAGCTTCCCCTCCCAAACCAAAGCTCAACCGGGCACCTTGGAGGGCACTGGCTGCCAACCAAAACTAGCCTAGAGGAGAGGATTCTCTAAAATCGGATCTCCTCGAAGGTGCCCTTAAAGGTCTATTTATAGTTTTCCTAGGCTGGTCTGTAAATAGCCTGAATCCGCCTTTTAATTTTACTAACCGCACCCTAAATTGGTTTGCTGATAGCCTAACTCCGATGTTCCGAAGGGCTATTTGCAGCCCACCAGGGGTATTATGGTCATTTTCCCCTCACACCCATTTGGGCGAGTGGTCTGTGAGGGCACCATTCGCTGGGCACCCGCCTGGCTGGGCGAATGCCCACGCTTCTGGGCGAGTGGTCCGTGAGGGCACCACTCGCCTAGCGTCTTCTCTCCTACAGCTTACCCCCACCAACTCGGGGGCATTTTTACCTTCCTTAGCCTGGGCGAGTGACCCGGCGAATGATCCGGACGACCCAGGTTTCGCCAGTTGGCTGGAGGGCCCACTCGACGAATACGGGTTGTACACAATCCCCGCTCTTTACGAGCGGTTCCTACGGTCGTAAAGAACAGTCCAACCCTGTATTCGGTGAGTGCTTGCTGACTGGATCCATAAGATTCTGTGGGTCCCACCGCCACCTTATATATATATCCTCATGTCAGGTTTTTCTGGACCACTCTTTCATCTCGGCTCGGAGTTTCTCCACTTCCTAATGTCTTTCCACAAACCTTCTGCGAAACCCCTCTCGCGAGAGATGATCGACCGCCTGGCTGCGGCCCAAGCTGCAACTGCCCCCAGGGCATCCAAATTTGCTCCCTAGCTAATGTCCAAACGAGATCCGAGCGCCCCCTATGTCTCGCGTCGAGCCAAGGCGATTCAGCTGAATCGTCAGAGAGGCGATACTGCCTCGGAGTCTCCGGCGGATACTCCACCGGCGAACACGCTGGCGGATGCCCTTCCGGACCCGGCGATGCCGGTATGAGAATTCCTCCTGTCTCCATTTAGTTCCTGTCCCTTACCCTGCGTTGACTCTGGCCATTCTTAGGGGGCTTTGGTGCCGGAGGACGGCCATGGGGCCGTTTTGAGCAGTGTGGTGGTGCCACCTCCCGCGGACGAGGTACCTCCTCCCGATCTGGATCTTGCTCCTCCGCCTCCTCCTGGGGAGACTGTACCCCAATCCCGTGAGTTGTGAACCTTCTCGCTTTTTCCTTTTATGTTGTCGGCTACTAACCATTACCTTTTCGCAGCCCTCAACCCTGACGTCCCGCTGCGGGACTCCATTCCTCCAAGTCCCCCTGCTCAGGTGAACCCCTCTGTCACCGTGAATGAACGGAGGGTCTCCCCTGAGCGAGAGCTGGATCTGTATCTCCGTGCTGATGACCGTGCGGATGCTCCGGCTCCTTCTTCACAGCCTTACCGTCCAGGAAAGGGAAATGTCTTACCTCCCGCCTGGCTGTTTGGGACGCACCCCTATTCGTCTCGTCCTTCAGGTCACCTGGACCCCACCACAGGTCAGTTCACTCACTCGCCTCTATCGTACTCGCATGTTTTATCACCACTAACCTAGTTGTGATTCCGCAGGCTATCGAGAAGCCTCCCCCTTCGACTCCTACTACGAGGGGGGAGAGGGAATGCTCTCGCCTCTCCCTTCCCCTGGGGATCTCGCTGACTTCCTGGGTGATTCCTCGGATTACGCGACCCTGAAGGATCGGATCTCGGAGGTCCTGGGGAAGCTCATCCATATCCAGCGAAACGTAGCCGGCCAGGTGGACGACGTACGGCTGAGAGTCGCGCGTGAGTTAAAGGACCTCCATCGGGACTACTCGCGCCTTCTCACCACGGTGGAGCGCCTGGGGGGCGAAGGAGGGGAGTTGTCTCCCGAAACACACGCCGCGCGAGCCCGGGATCAACTCCAACTGGCCTCTCATGAGATCACCAATATACTCGCTTATTACCGCCCGCGAATGCCCATGGGAGCTGGGTCGCGAAAGCGAGGTCGGTGGATCTGGGAGGAGATCTGACCTACCCAACGTCCACCCCTCTTATTGTTTCCTTTTCTTACTTTATGCTGCGAATGTTTGAACGTCATATTTGTCTGTAATAATTTCTTTATGCTTTGCGAATGCTCCTTTATTCGTTTTTCGTATCTCATAGCTTCGCTTGGGTATTGCCGAGTGATAACTTATAGCCGGATGCTCTTCCAACCTCGTTGCGTAGCCGCAGGATGAATAGACATAGGGCATTTGCCATTAATGGGCGAGAGGGACCGGCTCGGGCTTCGAGGTGTCGGGAAGGCGCGATGGCTATCCGCACACCCGTGGCCTCGAAAGCTCAAACGTCGTTTAGTCCCTCTATAAATAAGTCTTTCAACCACCGTATTAAATACCTAACCATCCGCTCTCTTTCCTTGCGCTAGCACTCGTGCTTCTTCCTTATCTGTTGCTCCCCTTTCCCTCTTCACTCACAAAAATGGGTGGCGATGTGGAAGGCAGGGCCAAGTGCGCCAGCGCATTCGCCAACCACTTCTTCGATTCCTGCGACCTCTCTGAGGAGGCTTACCTGTCTGCCGTCGCCGACTACGTCCCGCCGGGTTTAGAGGGGCGAAAGCCCAGGCCGGACGAGCGTCTGAACTCCATCTCGCCTTGTGCTCTCGCGATCCCGCTAGAGCATTTCGAGGTGGGGTTTCGCCTTCCGATCTGGCCGGAACTCCGTCAGACCTTCAGATACTACGGGGTCGTGCCCGGCCAGCTCAACCCCAACTCCATCGCTATGTTGGTCGGGTACGCGAGCTACCTGCGAGAAGAGGGAATTGAGTTCTCGCTGCCCGTCTTCCGCAAGCTCTATACCTTCCGCTACACCAATGGTATCTCGTTCTTCTCGGGACTGAGCCCCCTAAAGCACTACGGGCTCCCGAACAAGAACCACGACTGGGTTCGCCGCTTTATTTTCGTAAGCGGGAACCTGGGGAACACTCTTCTCGCGCCGGTGCATGAGGAGTCAACCTTCCGCCCCCCGACCCTAGGGGGGCACGAGGCCAAACTCCACCAATACATCCTGGAGCACGGGATGGATCTCGTCCATCTCCGACGAAACGTCAACTCGCTTCCACCCATTCCGCAGGGCGAGTGTAAGTGTTCGAGACTTCATTCGCTTTCGCTTTGTGATTTTTACATCATTCGCTAGAACCATTTGTTATATTATGCAGGCGTGCGCCACTTCCCCCTTCATCCGCCGCGTCCCTCCGGATCCGCCCTCTCTCTCGCACAGGCCGCTGCGGATGCCTGTCGGGAGGAACCTTCTTCCTCCAAGCCTGGCAGAAAGAAGCGCAAGCCAGCGGTGCTGACTTCTTCTTCTTCCAAGAAGCCCAAAAACCCCCCTTCCGCCAAGGGGAAGGGGGTCCTGGACGAGACCCTAGGGGCGGGTGCTCAGATCCAAGCCCTGGGGACGAGTGCGCCGGGAGAGACAATCCCTCGCGCGGGACCGTCGTTGCCGCCGCCCCCACTTCCCAGGGACCATCGGAACTTCCCCAGCGGCGAGAAGTACAGGGACCCCTCGGGGGCTCCCCTGGTCAAGTGGGACAGGAATGCTAACCGGGTCTCGCTCTCCACCCTCCATCCGTCGTGGATAGAGAGCGATCTTGCCAGCGGTGAGGCTTACGCTATCGCGTATGCCCTCTATGGCCGAGAAGACGCCGAAGTCTATGATGCCGAGACGACCCAGGTTCTCGCTCATGAGAGCGCCAGGGCCATGCTGCGGGCGCTCGAGCTCGCACACATGTCTTCGCGCCGGAGCATCAAACTGGCGCGGGACTTGGCGGAGGTTGAGGAGTCCCGGTCCGTTGCTTCTACTGAGGCGATGGAGCTTAGGACTAAGCTGGCGGCTGCGGAGACTCTTCTCGCCAACCGCTCTGTCGCAGAGGTATGTTTTCTCCTTTCCCGCGAGTGACTTGTTGCCGATTGACAAACTTTATTCTTACTACCTTTGTTATTATTTTCAGGATACCACGGTTGCCGAGATGCTCCGCGCTCGGGTGGCCGGCCTTGAGGATGAAATCCGTCTGGCCAAAGCCGAAGTCCAGCGATTGCGAGAGGCTGGTGCGTCAGCGCTCGACCCGGGGAGCGGGGGCCATTTTTATCCCCATCACGAGTTGGAGCAGCTGATGCAAGAGAACGCGCAGAATGCCGTCAAGCATGCGCTGCAGGTGCTGCGGCGAGTGGGATACCTGAAGGCGGAGGCCGAACGCCTTTCCGCTCGCCAAGTCGTCCCCGAGCTTTACATTTCAATCCCCTTTCCGGAGGACGACCACGTCGAGCCGCGAGAAGACGCCCTCATCCCAGACTCTGGTGAGAGCGACGGATCTTCAAGCGAGAAATCTGTTGATCCTTGAGAAGGGCCTCTTGTATTTTCTCTTTTTGCATTTATCCTTTTGACTGTAATCTTGAACGGGCGAGTGCCTTTAAAAGATGTATATATTGACTAAAATTTGTGTTATTCTAAGCTTTCCTCTCATTCGCCGCTATACCTCGTTAGGCTCATTAGGACGTTGATTCGTGATGCGACTGTCCTAGCCACCCCGCGAATGTTCGAAGATGACTTAGGTCGGTCATTCCCCTTCGATCTCTCGCTACCAAGTGAACCTTACCATTCACGCATCACGGGGTTTCGCTTAGGTAGTCATGAGAGTGGGGTGTGATCCTCTCTCCGGCGCGTGGTCTATGTGAATGCTCTTGAGATCATCTCTTGAGAACTTAGAACCTGCCACCGGGTGAGCCTTCGGACCTGCCAGCTAGATGGGAGCCTGGGCAGCGGGTCTGCTCGGGTCCAACCTCTGGAACATAGAACCTGCCACCGAGTGAGCCTTCGGACCTGCCAGCTAGATGAGAGCCTGGACAGCGGGTTTGCTCGGGGCCAACCTCTTGAACATAGAACTTGCCACCGAGTGAGCCTTCGGACCTGCCAGCTAGATGAGAGCCTGGACAACGGGTCTGCTCGGGGCCAACCTCTTGAACATAGAACCTGCCACCGAGTGAGCCTTCGGACCTGCCAGCTAGATGAGAGCCTGGACAGCGGGTCTGCTCAGGGCCAACCTCTTGAACATAGAACTTGCCACCGAGTGAGCCTTCGGACCTTCCAGCTAGATGAGAGCCTGGACAGCGGGTCTGCTCGGGGCCAACCTCTGGAACATAGAACCTGCCACCGAGTGAGCCTTCGGACCTGCCAGCTAGATGAGAGCCTGGACAGCGGGTCTGCTCGGGGCCAACCTCTGGAATATAGAACCTGCCACCGAGTGAGCCTTCGGACCTGCCAGCTAGATGAGAGCCTGGACAGCGGGTCTGCTCGGGGCCAACCTCTGGAACATAGAACCTACCACCGAGTGAGCCTTCGGACCTGCCAGCTAGATGAGAGCCTGGACAACGGGTCTGCTCGGGGCCAACCTCTGGAACATAGAACCTGCCACCGAGTGAGCCTTCAGACCTGCCAGCTAGATGAGAGCCTGGACAGCGGGTTTGCTCGGGGCCAACCTCTTGAACATAGAACTTGCCACCGAGTGAGCCTTCGGACCTGCCAGCTAGATGAGAGCCTGGACAACGGGTCTGCTCGGGGCCAACCTCTGGAACATAGAACCTGCCACCGAGTGAGCCTTCGGACCTGCCAGCTAGATGAGAGCCTGGACAGCGGGTCTGCTCGGGGCCAACCTCTGGAACATAGAACCTGCCACCGAGTGAGCCTTCGGACCTGCCAGGTAGATGAGAGCCTGGACAGCGGGTCTGCTCGGGGCCAACCTCTGGAACATAGAACCTGCCACCGAGTGAGCCTTCGGACCTGCCAGCTAGATGAGAGCCTGGACAGCGGGTCTGCTCGGGGCCAACCTCTGGAACATAGAACCTGCCACCGAGTGAGCCTTCGGACCTGCCAGCTAGATGAGAGCCTGGACAGCGGGTCTGCTCGGGGCCAACCCCTTGAACATAGAACCTGCCACCGAGTGAGCCTTCGGACCTGCCAGCTAGATGAGAGCCTGGACAGCGGGTCTGCTCGGGGCCAACCTCTGGAACATAGAACCTGCCACCGAGTGAGCCTTCGGACCTGCCAGCTAGATGAGAGCCTGGACAGCGGGTCTGCTCGGGGCCAACCTCTGGAACATAGAACCTGCCACCGAGTGAGCCTTCAGACCTGCCAGCTAGATGAGAGCCTGGACAGTGGGTCTGCTCGGGGCCAACCTCTTGAACTTTTAGGATCTCTCCTGCGAGCTGTAGCATCATTTTTATACACATAGTTTAAACAAAATGTTTTTATTCAAAAACCACTGTTGCTACATAGTATTAAGGATAAAAGCGTTTAAGGTCGTCGCCACTCCATGTGTGGCTGAGGGGTTGGCCCTCCACGTTCTGAAGGCGATACCCCCCAGACTTTAGTGCCTCTTCCACGACATAGGGGCCTTCCCAGTTGGGGTTAAGTTTTCCCACCGCGGCGGACCTCCCAGCCGCGTCGACCTTCTTGAGTACCAAATCTCCCTTCTCGAACTGCTTGATCCTGACGTGCCTGTCGAAATACTTGGCCATCCGCCGCTTGACCTCTTCTTGATGGATGGCTGCTCGATCCCGAGCTTCTTCGATGAGGTCGAGGGAGAGCCGCAACTCCTCCTCGTTCTCGGCTCTCCAATCTTCCTCACCATTTGTCGCGACCTTTACCCGTGGTGTCATAACCTCGAACTCTATGGGGATGACGGCCTCGCAGCCGTGAGAGAGCTTGAAAGGGGTCTCTCCCGTGGCGGTGTTGGGGGTGGTTCTTAAAGCCCAAAGGACCGAGGGGAGCTGCTCCACCCAATTGCCCTTGAGATTTTCCACCTTCTTCTTGAGCAAGTTCACGATGACCTTGTTTGCCGCCTCCACCTGCCCGTTGCTCCTGGGATGGTGAACGGACGCAAACCTAAGGTCTATCCCCAACTGGCCACAGAAGCCGATGAATTCCTCGCTTGCGAACTGCGGTCCATTATCCGTGACTATGGCCTGCGGAAGCCCGTGTCGACAAATGATCTCCCCCCATACGAAGTTGCGGATTACCTGGGAGGTGACCTTAGCCAACGCCTTGACCTCCAACCACTTTGTGAAGTAGTCAATCATGACTAGGAGAAATCTCCTCTGTCCACTAGCCTGGGGGAAGGGTCCTACCAGGTCCATTCCCCATATGGCGAATGGCTTGGGCGCCGTGATACTCTTTAGCCTCTGAGCTGGCATGAGCTGAAGCGGGGCGAACATTTGGCACTTCTGGCATCTCTTGGCGAAGGCTGCCGTGTCTTTACTTAGGGTTGGCCAGAAGTACCCCTGCCTTATTATCCTTGCTTCCAGCATCCTGCTCCCCGAGTGGCTGCCGCACTCGCCGGAGTGAACTTCTTCCAAGATCCTTGGGACCTCTTCCTCCGAGATGCATCGGGCCAGGAGGCCCGAGAGGGTCTTCCGATACAAGTCACCTTCCTGGAGCACGTAATAGGCAGACTTATACTGGAAGCGCCTCTGGTCCGGAACTTCTTCCGGAAATTTTCCCGTTGCAAGGAAGATGACAAAGGGATCCTTCCAGGAGGGCCGCTGTTCTACTTCCATGAGCTCTCCCTCTTCGATCGAAGGACGGAATAGGTCCGTCAGGGTCCCCCCGGCTCGTGGACCTGATTTTGCCAACCGATCTGCCGGGGTGCTCTCCTCTCGAGGGACGTGCCGGATGGAGAAAGTTTTGAACGTCCCCACGAGACCTTTGACTTTTGCTAAGTACCTCATGAGCACAGATTCCCTTGTTTCGAACTCTCCCCTTATCTGAGAAGCTATTATCATGGAGTCAGTGAGGACCTCCACGTCATGGACCCCGAGCTCCCGGGTCAACCGCAGGCCGGCGATTACAGCCTCATACTCCGCCTGGTTGTTGGTGATTGGGAAGTGTATCACTAGTGTCTGCTCTATCTTTACTCCGTGGGGACTCTCCAGCACCACCCCTCCTCCGAGAGAATTTTTGCCCGAAGCCCCATCCACCAGCAGCTTCCACGGAACGTGACGAGCGGCTCCGTCTTCTTTCATCTCGGCTACGAAATCTGTCATGAAATCAGCCACCACCTGCGCCTTCATAGATAATCGAGGGACAAAGGTAATGTTGAATTCACTTAGCTCTATTGACCATTTTGCGAGCCTTCCTGAGTGCTCCACTCCTTCGAAGATCTGGCGGAGAGGATGATCCGTCACTACTTGGATCGAATGGGCCTGGAAGTATGGCCTAAGCTTCCTTGCTGCGATGACCAGGGCAAAGGCCAACTTCTCTAAAATTAGGTAGCTGAGCTCCGCTTCCCTCAGGACCCTGCTTACGTAGTAGACTGGCAGCTGCTTCTTGCCTTCCTCCCGAACCAGGACGGAGCTTACGGCCTCCGCCCCGACCCCGAGATATAGATGTAGATCCTCCCCCTCTTTGGGACTTTGTAGTAGCGGAGCCTTGGTGAGTTGGCTCTTCAAGGCCTGAAAGGCCTCCTCGCATTCCCTTGTCCACTCAAATTTCTGGTTGCCTCGTAGCGCTTTGAAGAAGGGGGAGCATCTTTCCCCGGCCCGAGAGAGAAACCTATTCAGCCCGGCGAGTCTTCCGGTCAAGCGTTGAACTTCCTTGGCGTTCCGTGGCGACCCCAGCTCCATTATAGCCCTAACCTTGTCCGGGTTAGGTTCTACCCCCCAGGGGGTGAGAAGGTGCCCCAGGAACTTCCCTTTGCTGGCCCCGAACACACACTTCAGGGGGTTCAGGCGCATCTTGTACTTGCGTAGGGTGGCGAAGGTCTCCTCGAGGTCCCGGATGTGAGAGCTCACACACTTGCTCTTTATCATAAGGTCATCCACGTAGACCTCCAGGTTCCTTCCCCTTTGCTTCTTAAATACTCGATCCATCATCTTCTGGTAGGTTGCTCCTGCATTTTTCAGCCCGAAGGGCATCATCTTATAGCAGTAGCATCCCTCCCTGGTGATGAACGAGACATCTCTGACGTCCGGGGGGTGCATTCTTATTTGGTGATAACCTGAAAAAGCATCCAAAAAACTCATCACAGAAAAATTGACGGCTGAGTCAACCAGCGCGTCAATCCGAGGCAAGGGATAACAATCCTTAGGGCAGGCCTTATTTAACAATGAAAAGTCCACACACATACGCCAGCGGCCATCAGCCTTTTTTACCATTACGACATTGGAGACCCAGCCTGGATACTGGATCTCCGTTACAAAACCTGCTTCGAGGAGTTTCGCCACCTCCTCGCGGATCGGTCCTTCGAGCTTGTCAGCTATAGTCCTTCTCTTCTGCCGGATGGGGAGGGCTTCTGGATCGAGGTTGAGACGATGGTAAGCCACGTCCGCCTCGATGCCTGGCATGTCCGCTGCGCTCCATGCGAAGATGTCCACGTTTTTCTGGATGCACTCCAGCATCCTTCTCTGGTCTTCCGGGCCGAGGCCCCCACTGATCCGCACCTTCTCCACCCTTCCTGCCTGGGTGGTAACCTCCATCTCTATCACCTCTTCTGCCGCCTCGAGCCGGGTTGGCTCTTCCCACTGGCCTTTTGCTTCTCGCCTCTCCTCCCGGGCCTTTTCCTCTGCAGCTCCTTCCGCCTCCACCGGATCGACCTCCTGCTCTTCCCGAGCGACCTCCATCAACTCGACCTCCTGCTCCTCACGAGCGACCTTCATCAACTCGACCTCCTGCTCCTTACGAGCGACCTCCATAAACTCGGCCTCTCGGGCATCGCCCTCTCCCCCTACTTCTCTCTTCTCCACTTCTTCTCCTGGCCCCTCCGGCCTCGCCATCTCTTCATCCATCTTCTCGGCATCCGCCATCCATGAAATGGTGTTGACGGCAGTCACGTAGCACTGCCTCGCCACCTTAGCATCTCCTCGGACGCGGATCTGGACTCCTCCACTATGGAGCTTTAAGCACTGATGGTACGATGAGGGCACGCACCGGAAGGCGCTGATGAGGGGCCGTCCGAAGATGGCGTTATAGCTGCTCGGAGCATCCACAATGACGAACCAGCAGTTTCTTGGGACTCCTCCTAGCGTCACCTGGAGACCTACGCCTCCCTCGACCTCCTTCCGCTCCCCCGAGAAACCAAACAGTGGTCCGTCGGAGGCCTGCACCCTCTTCTTCTCTACCTCCATCGCGTCGAAAGCTTTTTTGAAGATCACATTCACCGAGCTCCCGTTGTCCACCAGGATCCGAGAGACCGTGAAGTTTTCTATCGCTGTCTGGATCACCAGGGCATCGCAGAATGGGTCCTCGTAATCTGGCATATCTTCTGAGGAGAAGGTGAGCTTCTCAGAGGGGGGTGGGGTCTGGGAAGTCGACGCGACGTCCCTTCGGAACATGGCCTGGAAGCTTCTCTTGCGAGAGGCCTCTATCCCAACCCCTCCGTGAATCACCCCGATTCCCCCCTGGTTCCTGTATCTGCCCTATCCTCACACCGGTCCTCTTCTGCCTCTGGGAGCACTTCCTCAATTCGGGCCTGCTGCCGCCGTGACTGTCCTCTTTCCCTCATCTCCAAGAACTCCGGGCAGGTGGCGATCGCGTGACCTTCTTCCTGATGAAAGTCACAGTAAGACAACGCCACCCTGTCCTCTCTTCCCGCTCTTCCTCTTCCTCCTCTTGCTCCTCTACCTCTTCTCCCTCGGCCTACCGCCATGGCTTGCTCCCTCGGGGGGTGAGGGGGTCTGGGACCCTGCCTCCACCCCTGATTCACTCCTCCTGCCTCCCTTCCTTGGTACCTTTCATCCTGACTTCGCGCTGGTCCTTCCTGGTTCCTCCAGCCCAACCTGTTGTTGGGCTCTTGGTTCCTCCAAACCCGAGGTGGTCTTTCGAACCCCTGGCCCCTGGGCTCCTCTCGCCTTCTTCCCTCTGGCTACCTCGCCTCGGGCTCGCTCATCTTTGCCAACCTTTTGTAGAATTCGGGGTTGGCTGCCTCCCCTTCAATCTCCTCCGCGGCTCTCTCCATCAACTCCTCGAAGGATACAGGAGGTATTCTCTTCAGGTCCATCTTGAAGAACCCCTCTCGCAGCCCTACGACGAATGCCATCTGGAGGGCGAATCCCGACACCTCCTGCACTAGGTGTATCTCCTCCTGGAACCTGTCCACGTACTTGGCCAGGGATTCCCCCTCCCTCTGCCTGATCTTGAAGAGAGCCTCCGCATCCTTCTTCCTCTTTTTTGACGTCGAGAAACGCAGTCGGAAGCTTCGGCGCAGATCATCGAACGCGTAGATGGAACCTGTGGGAAGCTGGTGGAACCAGTCCCTTGCTTTATCCTTCAGGGTGGTTGCGAAGAGCCGGCATTGAAAAGAATCCGACATGGGAAGGATTGATGTCATGTCCTCGAACCACTGCAGGTGCACAACTGGATCCTCCTTGCTGGTGTAGTAGGACATCTCCGGCCCACGAAACCCTTCTGGCACTAGGGCCGAGAGGATCATCTCGCAAAAGGGGCTCCCTTCCCCTGCTCGGCGAGTGGTCCTCTCGCGCGGGACCAACTCACACACCTCAGCACTCGCCGGACTGCTGAACAGCTGCCGTCCGGGGAGATCTCGCGCGCTTCCTTCTGCTGGCACCTCCTTCCCCGGCCGCTGCCCCGGTGCGTTCTCGCCAATCTGCAAAGGCGGGACCACTGGGACCGTCGGGGTCTCGCACTCGCTCCTTGCCGCGAGAACTGTCTGCAGGACCTCTCGCTTGAACTTCTCAAACATCTCCAGCCACTCCCCTGCCGCTGGTGGCTGCGAGTGACCTGAGTCAGAACCATTTCCTCCATCTCCCGTCATCGAAACTAGCTTGGGATTTTCTTTCACCGGCTACGGTCCACGCTCACCGCACCAAAAATGTTGAAACCAGCAACTGGTCTCTTGAGTTCGGACCCACTGAGGGTGTAGCCGATACTTATTTCTCCCTCACTAGACTCTCTTGACGGTGGACGCTGGAAACGGAATAGACCCAAGGCTGAAGCGAGGAGGTCCCGCCACACACCCGGAAGATCTTAGAGAGCTTCCCCTCCCAAACCAAAGCTCAACCGGGCACCTTGGAGGGCACTGGCTGCCAACCAAAACTAGCCTAGAGGAGAGGATTCTCTAAAATCGGATCTCCTCCAAGGTGCCCTTAAGGGTCTATTTATAGTTTTCCTAGGCTGGTCTGTAAATAGCCTGAATCCGCCTTTTAATTTTACTAACCGCACCCCAAATTGGTCTGCTGATAGCCTAACTCCGCTGTTCCGAAGGGCTATTTGCAGCCCACCAGGGGTATTATGGTCATTTTCCCCTCACACCCATTTGGGCGAGTGGTCCGTGAGGGCACCATTCGCTGGGCACCCGCCTGGCTGGGCAAATGCCCACGCTTCTGGGCGAGTGGTCCGTGAGGGCACCACTCGCCTAGCGTCTTCTCTCCTACAGCTTACCCCCACCAACTCGGGGGCATTTTTACCTTCCTTAGCCTGGGCGAGTGACCCGACGAATGATCCGGACGACCCAGGTTTCGCCAGTTGGCTGGGGGGCCCACTCGACGAATACGGGTTGTACAACTTGAGCTCCAATTACTAAGGATTTACTAATATTGCAAGAAAACGCTAAATTAGTACACCTCCCCGGCAACGACGCCAAAAACTTGATATGGTGGAAAAAAGTGTTACGCAAGTGCACGTGCCGATTCAAGTAATAAAGTGTAAGTAAGATCGTCTCCACAGGGAAGTGTTAATTTAACGCTCACAAGTACTAATATCATCCTTTTCTTTGAATACAAGTAAATAATTCAAAAGTTGGTTGCGTGAAGAAAAATTAAAATAGGAAAATAACTTTAATTAATTAATTCAATGAGTTTTTATTTTTATTTTTGAGAAATACCAATTTTTAGAGAAGACTTTGCATGTGGATTTCCTAAGTCTATGTGATATGAAATTTCAAAAGATTTAGTTAAATATTTGTAAAATTATTCTCCTGACGCAAATTAAATGTAGGCTCATTACCTCTCGGTCTCCGAAATCCGTACACAGCGACTAATCATGAAAAAAGTGAAATCTCTTTCTACTTCCAATGATTAAATTAAAATATGCGAATTACTTTCGTCACTCCTCTCTCGAATTTCGCGACGCAGTATTTGGATGAAGAATTTTTGGTTAAAGATTTATGTGGTTCCTCTCTCGATTTATTCCACATAAGAAAATGGTTTGTATAACCTTACGTGCAACTCCTCTCTCGATTTATGAATACACTCCAAAGAGATATACAAAGCTTGACACAAAATCTTCAAAATGTAATCGCACACTTAAAACGGACAAAGAATTAAAGCAAATAATTTAACAGAATTATGTTCTAATACATATCACAAAAGACAAAGTATTTTTCCACACACAAAGCTACAGAATTTAGTTCATACTAATTGGAATAAAATAACAAATAAGAACATCCTTACAAGACATGCTCAAAGACATGGTTGAAGAAGGTAAGTTTTTCACTCCAAAGTTGCAATATCTCTCCCCCGGATTGGAATGGTTCGGCTCTCCAAGTAGGAAGAATTCTCCTAGCCGAAAATCTCTTTCCTTTCCTCCTCAATTTCGTTGTGTTCCCCCCAATTTCCTTCTTTTCTCTTGCTCTCCTTTCCCTCTATTTTATAATTCAAATTAAGTAACTTCCCAATTTCAATTCTTGTAACCGCCATATGATCTTCTATATTTAATTCTCCTCATTAGAATCACATAATAAGCCTTCTAATTCCGTCTCCAGCCAGCTGTCCGCCTGTGCATAACTGATGCCACCTCAGCATATGGTTTTAAATAATCGCGCCATTTATGCCATGTTTTCAGCGCCCGCTTGTTGTAACCTTGTTGTAACCCTGTTGCTACAAATCCGCCTGCATTAATTATTCCTCCATTTCTTTTCTTTCCATTCTGAACACTCATTTAATTCCTGCATATTAAACACGACTTTAAGCAGAATCACCATGAAATAATTACTTTGTAATTTATAATTAATTAAGTTTATTATATCAAAGTTTCATATTAATATTCATCATTTCATAGTGCAAAATGTGTTATTCATAGACCAAATAACTTCTATTTTAGGCAGTTATCATAGACTTCCAAGCTACAACAGCTCCTCCTAGTGTAAACATAAAGCCACTAGTGGATTGTGCAACCCGTATTCGTCGAGTGGGCCCCCCAGCCAACTGGCGAAACCTGGGTCGTCCGGATCATTCGCCGGGTCACTGGCCCAGGCTAAGGAAGGTAAAAATGCCCCCGAGTTGGTGGGGGTAAGCTGTAGGAGAGAAGACGCTAGGCGAGTGGTGCCCTCACGGACCACTCGCCCAGAAGCGTGGGCATTCGCCCAGCCAGGCGGGTGCCCAACGAATGGTGCCCTCACGGACCACTCGCCCAAATGGGTGTGAGGGGAAAATGACCATAATACCCCTGGTGGGCTGCAAATAGCCCTTCGGAACAGCGGAGTTAGGCTATCAGCAGACCAATTTGGGGTGCGGTTAGTAAAATTAAAAGGCGGATTCAGGCTATTTACAGACCAGCCTAGGAAAACTATAAATAGACCCTTAAGGGCACCTTGGAGGAGATCCGATTTTAGAGAATCCTCTCCTCTAGGCTAGTTTTGGTTGGCAGCCAGTGCCCTCCAAGGTGCCCGGTTGAGCTTTGGTTTGGGAGGGGAAGCTCTCTAAGATCTTCCGGGTGTGTGGCGGGACCTCCTCGCTTCAGCCTTGGGTCTATTCCGTTTCCAGCGTCCACCGTCAAGAGAGTCTAGTGAGGGAGAAGTAAGTATCGGCTACGCCCCCAGTGGGTCCGAACTCAAGAGACCAGATGCTGGTTTCAACATGGATCTGCTATCACCAATGTCTGAGCACCAGGAGGCGTCAGAATACCCTTCAATCACAGGAGGATGTCCACTGTAACATAAAGCATACTTTTCAGTGTACTTTAAGTATCGCATTAGCCTTTCTAAGGCATTCCAGTGGTCCTTTCCAGGGTTACTAGTGAATTTACTTAACATGTCAACCGTAAAGGCTATGTCAGGTCTAGTGCAGGTAGTAGCATACATGAGACTTCCTATAAGTTTGGAGTAATCCAACTGCTTGATAGGTGAACCGTCATAAGGTTTCAGTCAATTATTATAGTTGTACATATGAAGTCTCAATCTTTTTGCTCTTATTATATCCCCACTTTTCCAGTAGATTTCGGATATATTGACTCTGACTTAGGGTAATACCCTTGTCAGTGAAGTTCACTTCCATTCCTAGGATGGTTTTTACCACACCTAAGTCTGTCATGTTAAATTGTTCCTTCAGGGTGACTTTGACGTCTTCCACCTCAGACTGGTCAGTACCCAAAATTAGCATGTCATCAACTTATAAGCATATAAGGGCGAATGCACTTGAACTCGTTCTTATGTACAAACATTTATCTTATATGCTTGATTTAAAACCAATGCCTTTAGCACAAGTGTCAAATTTTCGTGTCATAACTTTGGTGCTTGCTTCAATCCGTAAAGTGACTTAATCAACTTACAGACCTTATTTTCTAGACCTTTGATGACAAACCCTTCAGGTTGGTGCATGCAGATCTCTTTAGTCATATCTCCATTTAAAAATGCAGTATTGACGTCCATCTGATGAACAGTAAGATGTTCAATATGTACAACCCCCATATCCATCGAGTGAGGCCCAGCGTGGAGGGCCGCCGAGACGTGTCTGTACAACCCTATATCCGCCGAGTAGGTTGCCAGGACCCAAGAGTGCATCAGGGCCACGTCTGTAGTATGATCCAAGGCAGAGAGAAAGGAGGGAGAGCGGTAGAGGCAGAAACCTCCTGCTCACCCAGCTGGAGTAAGAGGCAAGTGAGGGGGCGAGAGGAGGAGGGGCGGGTACCCCCCTCTCGCCGCGCCCAGCTAGGGGCGAGAGGAGGAGGGGCGGGTGCCCCCCCTCTCGCCCGCGCCCAGCTAGGGGCGAGAGGAGGAGGGGCGGGTGCCCCCCCTCTCGCCCGCGTCCAACTAGGGGCGAGAGGAGGAGGGGCGGGTGCCCCCCTCTCGCCCGCGCCCAGCTAGGGGCGAGAGGAGGAGGGGCGGGTGCCCCCTCTCTCGCCCTCGCCCAGCCAGGGGCGAGAGGAGGAAGGCGGGTGCCCCCCCTCTCTCCCTCGCCAGGCTAGGGGCGAGTGGAGGAGGGGGGCCGACCCCCTCTCTCGCCCCCGACCCTGGCAAGGGGGAAGACCCTTGGTCTCGCCCCACCCTAGCGAGGAGGCTCGTCGAGCTCCGCGAGGTAACCCCTCTCGCCCAGTTCCAGAGGAGGGGGGGGGGGGGGGGGTTGGTCTGCGTTTAGTATCCCAGAACAGCGGGATTTGGCTATTTGCAGTCCAGTTTTGGCTATTCGCAGTCCAGATCCGAGGGTATTTTGGTGATCTGGCAGATCAGTTTTTGGCTATTTGCAGCCCAACTTGGAAAACCTATAAATAGACCCTAAGGGGCACCAAAGGAGGGGACTGTGAAAATTTCTCGGACCTTGTGAGAGCAAGCAGGAATAACAACTAGAGATACTAGCCAAAGCAACCAGAAACAATCTTCAGGCAAATATGTGATCTTTATTGATAGCAACCTTCAATTACAGGGCAAGACATGCTTGACGAGACATGATTTCGTTAGCACAAAACTCCAAAGAGAAATACAAAAAACTGAGGATAACTGGAGACCGCCCAGACTGCGCGACCTCCCCTGCGATCTCTGCCAGTTGCAAGACCGCAACTCTCTGCCGACCACAGAACACCACCAGGCCGCTGCACAGATCGCTCCCTTCTTCCGACCTCCTGATTCTCCCGAACTCCAGCACCACAACTCCAAGCCGCAGACCGCCCGAACACTTTCAGAGGAAGAGGTGATCGCTGCTGCCCACACTATCCGCAGAAGCTGCACAAGAAGAGTTCAATCAGAGACCGCCCGGTTAGAAATAAACAGACCGCAAGAACAAGAGCGAACTCAGCTTACACTTGGTGTGTCTGTGTTTGCTGCAACAGTGGCTCCTATTTATAGGCGTGAGACCTGATCTGGTCACCACCCTAGAGATAGGATCACCACCCCTCAGACCGCGTGACCTGACCGGTCACACTGCATGATCAGCAACATTACTTCTGCTTCATTTTTGGTGAACCCGCCAGCTTCAATGTCGCCATGAGAGACCGCCACTCTCACAGCAGACCGCGACTCCACAAAGAGCTCGCCAGACCGCCCGAAGCTATTCACCACCTGTGTTCGCACGAGACCGCGAACACAGTCAGTTCGCCATCAGATCGCGAACTCCTGTCCGCATGTCGATCTCCTTCTGAGACCGCGAACAGCAACCAGCTCGCATACCAGTCTCCTCCTGAGACCGCGAACTGAGACCGCGCGACTAAGACCCTTAGTCCGCGAATACCCCCAGAAAGCCCGGTCAGCTACCAGACCGCATTCCGGAGAGAACCTGGATCAAACTGTGCGCTCACACCAGACCGCCACAGCCTTGAAGAGGACAGCACGCCACGCGGTCACGCACAGACCGCGCGGCTCCTTCAGCAGACTTTGGACAAGACCAGCGGTCAACCCGGGAGACCGCAACTAGGCTAAGATCAGCCAGACCGCGGATGCAGACCGCCAGGTCGTGCGGTCACGTCAGACCGCCCGACCTCCTCCCAGACCGCCCAGGTCCAAAAGCCTCCTTCACTTCCACTTCAACAATTTCAACACTCCCCCTTGAAGTGGGAAGTGGAAACCAGCCCAAGTAGCTCCCTTAGCCGTGTGAACGACCCCTTTGCCAGCGCCTTTGTGAAGATGTCTGCGACATTGTCCGCACTCCGCACATGCTCGACCGAAAGAGACCCCTCCAGCACCTTCTCCCGTATGAAGTGATGCTCGATCTCGATATGCTTGGTCATCGCGTGACAAACTGGATTGGTTACCAGTTTGAGAGCACTCTCGTTGTCACCGCGTAGCAGAGTCGGCTCCTGAACCTCCTTGTGGACGTCTCCCACCAACCTCCTAAGCCAGATGGCTTCCTGAGCTGCCAAGGCCGAAGCCTTGTATTCCGCTTCTATGGTGGAGACCGATACGGAATCCTGCTTCTTGCTGCACCATGATATAGCCGTAGGGCCCGCCATGAAGACGAATCCAGATGTCGACTTCCGATCATCCGAATCTCCCCCGTAATCAGCATCCATGTATCCATGCACTTCGAAGCCCGCATCCCTCCTGTATAGGAGACCCATGTCCGAGGTCGCCTTGACATACTTCAGAATGTTCTTGGCCGCTAGCAGATGAGGTATCCGTGGCTCCGCCATATACCGACTCACTCTGCCTACTGCATATGCAATATCCGGCCTCGTGATCGTTAGATAGATCAAGCTCCCAACCAGAGCTCGGAACACCAACGGATCTTGCATAATCCTCCCCTCATCCTTCCGAAGCTTCATAGCCTTCTCCAGAGGTGTAGAGATGCACTTCCCTTCCTTCATGCCGAATCGCTCCACGATTCGCTCCGCATATCCAGCCTGGGAAACCAGCACTCCACTTTCCTTCCTCTGCACCTCGAGTCCAAGGAAATGGTGAAGCTCACCTAAGTCCTTCATCTCGAACCTGATGGCCAGCTCGGCCCGAAGCTGAGCTACTTCCTCCTTCGAGTTCCCCGTCACGATCATATCGTCGACGTAAAGCAGCACGATGACTTGAAGCTCCCCGCTCTTCTTGACGAACAAGCTTGAGTCTGAGTCTGAAGCACAAAATCCACAGAATAGGAGATATTCTGCGATCTTTCCGTACCACGCCCTTGGCGCTTGCTTCAACCCATACAGGGCCTTCTTCAGCTTGCAGACATGCTCCGGAAAATCTTCAGACACAAAGCCTGGTGGCTGGACCATGAAGATGTCCTTGTCAATCTCGCCGTACAAGAAGGCGTTCTTGACGTCGAGCTGCCAAATCTCCCATCCACTGAACGCCGCCAAGGCAATGATGAACCGAACTGAAGTCATTTTGGCCACCGGACTAAAAGTCTCTTCATAGTCTTCACCGTATTGCTGCGAGAACCCCCGAGCTACAAGACGAGCCTTGTAACGCTCGATACTGCCGTCAGCTTTCTTCTTCAATTTGTAGACCCATTTGCATGTTACAGGAGTAGTGCCCTTGGGCTTGGGCACAAGAGACCAGGTCTCATTCTTCTCAAGAGCTGCCATCTCTTCTTACATTGCAACATCCCACTCCTTCTCGCCTTGGGCCTTCTCAAAGCTCGACGGCTCCCTCTCATCCAAGGGACCAGCGAAGAAACATGAGACAAAGCTCACTGCGTTTCCTCCTGTATAGCGATCAGGGGCAACGATTGCTCGCTTCGACCTCCTCAGCTCCTTCCCCTGAACCGCATTATCTCCAGCTGCTTCTTCCCTAGCTCCTCTTCCAGACGTGCTAGGAGCATTGCTTCCCCTGCTCCCTGAACCAGAAGCCCCCGTCTCGGAACTAGAAGGAGATGGACCACCTGGTGACACAGGTAGCTCCACCTGAAGATCTTCCACTGCTTGCTCTGGCACCTCCACCCTGCTCTCTGGTAGCTCCACTCCAGAAGACCCCTTATAAGATGTCACCTCATCAAATACAACGTCGCGAGATACAACAAATCTCCGCGTCTCTGGGTCCATGCACTTCCATCCTTTCTTCCGCTCGTCGTATCCCACGAAGACTAGCTTCCTTGCTTTCGCATCTAGCTTCGTCCGAAGAGCATCTGGAACATGCACGTAGCAGGTGGAACCAAACACCCTAAGGTGTGCCACGCTTGGCTTCTCCTTGAACATCAACTCATGCGGAGTTAACATGTTGATGGGACTAAGAGGCATCCGGTTGATGACGTAAGCAGCACAAGACATTCCCTCCGCCCAGAAGGACTTTGGGATACTCTTGGCATGCAGCCAACACTTGCAGGTCTCTGTCAGATGACGGATCTTCCGTTCTGCAACTCCGTTTTGTTGTGGAGTATGCGCACAAGTAAGCTCCCTCCGGATGCATGCCTTCCTGCAAAAAGTAGAGAACTCACTGGAGGTGAACTCCCCTCCGTTGTCAGTCCTCAGCTTCTTCACCCGCAGTCTTAGCCGACCTTCCACGAGCTCCTTGAACTCCACAAACTTGGCAAACGCCTCCGCCTTCTCCTTCAGAAAATAAACCCAGACATATCTGGTGTAATCATCGATCAACACCAGCATATACCTGCTGCCTCCGAGGCTTGGGGTAGCAGTTGGTCCCATCAAGTCACCGTGGATGCACTCCAACGGCACACTACTCCTTGTCTGCGACTTGTCAAACGGTAGTCGATGAGACTTGCCGAACTGACATCCTGCGCAAACATGACCTTCTCCGTAGGAAGATAGACTTGGCAGGCCCTTGACCAGGCCTCTCACCGCCATAGCTTTTAGCTTGTCCATCCCTACATGCCCCAACCTCTCATGCCATATAACGGCACCATCATTCGTCTTCATCTTGTCGACGTAGGAACTTGTCGATAAAACGAACAAGTCCTTTGCCCGTCTCCCGATATGAACGACCTCGGCCTTCACGGCCTCTACATTACGTAGAAATTTCACTTATGTTGGGCCGAACAGAACGTGATACCCAGCGTCAACAGCGTTGGTCATGGAGAAGAGGTTTTTCTTCATTCTGGGCACATGATAGACACTCTTCAAAGTAAGTGGCCCTCTATCACTGCCCAAAGAAACAACCCCCACCTTCTCTACTGGATGCACAGTATTATAAGCAGTAATGATTGCATTGTTACCTGTGTAGGGCTGTGCAGAAGAAAGCTTGGTCCCGTCTCCGGTGAGGTGATGACCACACCCCGAGTCCACGATCCAGTCCTCCAAATAGTTGATGGGAGCCGAAGCTCCAATAGAAGCCAAGAAGGCTCCTCCCCATCCTCCATCTATATGTCTGGCCTCAGCTTCCTCCTTCTCCGCAGCATGCCCTGCTTGAGTGACCACTCTGCAATCCTTCTTGAAGTGCCCAACCTTCCCGCATTTGTAGCATTTGAGACCTTCCTTCTTCTTCTTCTTCTCCTCAGCCTTAGGAGGATAGCCCCTCTCCTGCTGTCCAGAAGTTGAAGGCCCATAGCCTCCAGTGGTCTTCTTCTTCTTATCCCACTTCTTCTTCTTCCCCGAGAAGAGCACTTCGCCATCTCCCCCAGTCACTGACAACCCCGCCATCTGTCTTGCCAAGCTTTCTTGCGAAGAAAGCAAGTTCTCCAGCTCCAATAGAGACGGCTGATTTGCCCATCCCTGCACCGACGTCACAAAGGCCACATATTCCTTCCGCAAGCCGCGGATGATGTGCCTCTTCAGCTTCGCCTCAGAAATTGGCTCATCAGGATCCAGTGCTGATATCTCAGCGCAGAGGTTCTTCATCTTCAGAAAGAAAGTGGAGATAGAAAGATCGCCCTGAGCCGACCTTGCCAGCTCATTCTCCAAGAACTGCAGCCTCGCTACATTCTTCTTATTAAACAGCCCATCCAGGGCTCTCCAGATCTCGGCAGCTGATCCACACCCTAAGATGTGATCAAATAGATCAGGTGAAATGGCACGCTTCAAAGTGAACTCGGCCTTGGCATTGGTCTTTCTCCACGCCCTCACGGCCGGACCATTGTCACCTGCTTTTGTTGCCTTCATCTCTTCTGTCGCATCTCCTCCAACAACCTCCCAGAGGTCCTCCCATAGAAGATAGCTCTGCATACACGACTTCCACTTCTTAAAGTTAGTCGATGTAAGCATCTCAATCCCAAAACCTCTTGCAAATCTGTCTTCCATTGTTCTTCCTCTGGTTCCTTCTTCACAAAGGCAATGGCTACTCTAAGTTATTCGCTGCTCTATCCACTCCAACCTCGCTCTGATACCATGTGAAAATTTCTCGGACCTTGTGAGAGCAAGCAGGAATAACAACTAGAGATACTAGCCAAAGCAACCAGAAACAATCTTCAGGCAAATATGTGATCTTTATTGATAGCAACCTTCAATTACAGGGCAAGACATGCTTGACGAGACATGATTTCGTCAGCACAAAACTCCAAAGAGAAATACAAAAAACTGAGGATAACTGGAGACCGCCCAGACTGCGCGACCTACCCTGCGATCTCTGCCAGTTGCAAGACCGCAACTCTCTGCCGACCACAGAACACCACTAGGCCGCTGCACAGATCGCTCCCTTCTTCCGACCTCCTGATTCTCCCGAACTCCAGCACCACAACTCCAAGCCGCAGACCGCCCGAACACTTTCAGAGGAAGAGGTGATCGCTGCTGCCCACACTATCCGCAGAAGCTGCACAAGAAGAGTTCAATCAGAGACCACCCGGTCAGAAATAAACAGACCGCAAGAACAAGAGCGAACTCAGCTTACACTTGGTGTGTCTGTGTTTGCTGCAACAGTGGCTCCTATTTATAGGCGTGAGACCTGATCTGGTCACCACCCTAGAGATAGGATCACCACCCCTCAGACCGCGTGACCTGACCGGTCACACTGCGCGATCAGCAACATTACTTCTGCTTCATTTTTGGTGAACCCGCCAGCTTCAATGTCGCCATGAGAGACCGCCACTCTCACAGCAGACCGCGACTCCACAAAGAGCTCGCCAGACCGCCCGAAGCTATTCACCACCTGTGTTCGCACGAGACCGCGAACACAGTCAGTTCGCCATCAGATCGCGAACTCCTGTCCGCATGTCGATCTCCTTCTGAGACCGCGAACAGCAACCAGCTCGCATACCAGTCTCCTCCTGAGACCGCGAACTGAGACCGCGCGACTAAGACCCTTAGTCCGCGAATACCCCCAGAAAGCCCGGTCAGCTACCAGACCGCATTCCGGAGAGAACCTGGATCAAACTGTGCGCTCACACCAGACCGCCACAGCCTTGAAGAGGACAGCACGCCACGCGGTCACGCACAGACCGCGCGGCTCCTTCAGCAGACTTTGGACAAGACCAGCGGTCAACCCGGGAGACCGCAGCTAGGCTAAGATCAGCCAGACCGCGGATGCAGACCGCCAGGTCGTGCGGTCACATCAGACCGCCCGACCTCCTCCCAGACCGCCCAGGTCCAAAAACCTCCTTCACTTCCACTTCAACAATTTCAACAGGGACTTCTAGATTTCCAAATTTCGGATCTTCTTCTTCCCTTAGAGCTCTCCTTTGGTGCTTCTGGTTCAGCATTGGCTAGGGAGGGGAAGATCTCACAGGTCTTCCGGGTGTGAGGTGGGACCTCCTCTCTATAGCCTAGGGTCCGTTTCCAAGTCCAAGTGCTCTTGCCTAGAGAGTTGGCTTGAGAGAAGTAGGTGTGAGACCACCCCTTTTTTGGGACCCCGAACTCCACGGAGACCGAGTAGTCGGTTTCAACATTTTTGGTGCGGTGAGCGTGGAGAGTGGTCAGCACCGAAGTTCTTGAACCAAATCTCATGGCAGGAGACCTCGGAGGAGGAGACGATGAGGGGTCTCACATCCCAAGTGAGGTGGTAGGAAGGGGAGAGTTCATGGCGGCCATCAAGGGAATCATGTAACTGCTCCAAGGCATCACCAGGGGAGGTGACTGCTCGGCTCCCTCCCCCCAGACATCGCCTTCTGGGTCGCAAGGAGTGCTCGGCCAGGGGGGGTCAGGAGAGGTTGCCCCAGGGGGTCGGCCAGGCAAGGAACCAGTGACTGAGAGTGGCGAGCGGGACCTCGCCGGGCGAGTGCTTTTTCCTAGCCCGGTGAGTGGGGTCTCGCTCGGAGCCGGAGTCGCGCAAGTGGAGCTCGCGAAGCCGGCGAGTGGGGGGTCACCCTTTAGCGAGCTGATCATCTCGGCTCCGAGCCGTCAACAGTATCTCTTGGCAAGCGGGGGCGGAGGAGATGGAGAAGATCATGGATAGCATGAGCAGGATGGGAGTGGCAGGAGAAGCAGAGGAATGATCATCTCACGCAAGCAGCCTGAGAGGCGAGTGCCATGGGGGGGTATGTTGTGTTTATTTTTTGTTGTTTCCCTTTGTAGCAAGTTCTACCCCTCGCTGGTTGGGCCAGGAGGTTTTGGCAAGGGAAATCCCCCCATTAGATGGATGAAGTTATGTTGCTTATATGTTTAGTAAGTTGCCGCCGAGATGTCCTCCTCACTTCAGGCTCTCAGTAGCTGGGTGGGTCGAATGATCCTCGGATGGGTAAGTTCAACGCCGAGATGTCCTCCTCACTCCAGGCTCTCACTAGCTGGGTGGGTCGAATGATCCTCGGAAGGAAGAGCTTGCCATCGAGATGTCCTCCTCACTCCTGGCTCTCACTAGCTGGGTGGGTCGAATGATCCACGGATGGGTAAGTTCAACGTCGAGATGTCCTCCTCACTCCAGACTCTCACTAGCTGGGTGGGTCGAATGATCCTCGGAAGGAAGAGCTTGCCATCGAGATGTCCTCCTCACTCCAGACTCTCACTAGCTGGGAGGGTCGAATGATCCTCGGATGGGTAAGTTCAACGCCGAGATGTCCTCCTCACTTCAGGCTCTCACTAGCTGGGTGGGTCGAATGATCCTCGGAAGGAAGAGCTTGCCATCGAGATGTCCTCATCACTCCAGGCTCCCACTAGCTGGGTGGGTCGAATGATCCTCGGATGGGTAAGTTCAACGCCGAGATGTTCTCCTCACTCCAGGCTCTCACTAGCTGGGTGGGTCGAATGATCCTCGGATGCGTAAGTTCAACGCCGAGATGTCCTCCTCACTCCAGGCTCTCACTAGCTGGGTGGGTCGAATGATCCTCGGAAGGAAGAGCTTGCCATCGAGATGTCCTCCTTACTTCAGGCTCCCACTAGCTGGGTGGGTCGAATGATCCTCGGATGGATAAGTTCAACGCCGAGATGTCCTCCTCACTCCAGGCTCTCACTAGCTGGGTGGGTCGAATGATCATCGGAAGGAAGAGCTTGCCATCGAGATGTCCTCCTCACTCCAGGCTCTCACTAGTTGGGTGGGTCGAATGATCCTCGGATGGGTAAGTTCAATGCCGAGATGTCCTCCTCACTCCAGGCTCTCACTAGTTGGGTGGGTCGAATGATCCTCGGAAGGAAGAGCTTGCCATCGAGATGTCCTCCTCACTCTAGGCTCCCACTAGCTGGGTGGGTCGAATGATCCTCGGATGGGTAAGTTCATCGCCGAGATGTCCTCCTCACTCCAGGCTCTCACTAGGTGGGTGGGTCGAATGATCCTCGAATGGGTAAGTTCAATGCCGAGATGTCCTCCTCACTCCAGGATCTCACTAGCTGGGTGGGTCGAATGATCCTCGGAAGGAAGAGCTTGCCATCGAGATGTCCTCCTCACTCCAGGATCTCACTAGCTGGGTGGGTCGAATGATCCTCGGATGGGTAAGTTCAACGCCGAGATGTCCTCCTCACTCCAGGCTCTCACTAGCTGGGTGGGTCGAATGATCCTCGGAAGGAAGAGCTTGCCATCGAGATGTCCTCCTCACTCTAGGCTCCCACTAGCTGGGTGGGTCGAATGATCCTCGGATGGGTAAGTTCAACGCCGAGATGTCCTCCTCACTCCAGGCTCTCACTAGCTGGGTGGGTCGAATGATCTTTGGATGGGTAAGTTCAACGCCGAGATGTCCTCCTCACTCCAGGCTCTCACTAGCTGGGTGGGTCGAATGATCCTCGGAAGGAAGAGCATGCCATCGAGATGTCCTCCTCACTCCAGGCTCTCACTAGCTGGGTGGGTCGAATGATCCTCGGATGGGTAAGTTCAACGCCGAGATGTCCTCCTCACTCCAGGCTCTCACTAGCTGGGTGGGTCGAATGATCCTCGGAAGGAAGAGCTTGCCATCGAGATGTCCTCCTCACTCCAGGCTCTCACTAGCTGGGTGGGTCGAATGATCCTCGGATGGGTAAGTTCAACGCCGAGATGTCCTCCTCACTCCAGGCTCTCATTAGCTGGGTGGGTCGAATGATCCTCGGAAGGAAGAGCTTGCCATCGAGATGTCCTCCTCACTCCAGGCTCTCACTAGCTGGGTGGGTCGAATGATCCTCGGATGGGTAAGTTCAACGCCGAGATGTCCTCTTCACTCCAGGCTCTCACTAGCTGGGTGGGTCGAATGATCCTCGGAAGGAAGAGCTTGCCATCGAGATGTCCTCCTCACTCCAGGCTCTCACTAGCTGGGTGGGTCGAATGATCCTCGGATGGGTAAGTTCAACGCCGAGATGTCCTCCTTACTCCAGGCTCTCATTAGCTGGGTGGGTCGAATGATCCTCGGAAGGAAGAGCTTGTCATCGAGATGTCCTCCTCACTCCAGGCTCTCACTAGCTGGGTGGGTCGAATGATCCTCGGATGGGTAAGTTCAACGCCGAGATGTCCTCCTCACTCCAGGCTCTCACTAGATGGGTGGGTCGAATGATCCTCGGAAGGAAGAGCTTGCCATCGAGATGTCCTCCTCACTCTAGGCTCTCACTAGCTGGGTGGGCCGAATGATCCTCGGATGGGTAAGTTCAACGCCGAGATGTCCTCCTCACTCCAGGCTCTCACTAGCTGGGTGGGTCGAATGATCCTCGGAAGGAAGAGCTTGCCATCGAGATGTCCTCCTCACTCCAGGCTCTCACTAGCTGGGTGGGTCGAATGATCCTCAGATGGGTAAGTTCAACGCCGAGATGTCCTCCTCACTCCAGGCTCTCACTAGTTGGGTGGGTCGAATGATCCTCGGAAGGAAGAGCTTGACATCGAGATGTCCTCCTCACTCCAGGCTCTCACTAGCTGGGTGGGTCGAATCATCCTCGGACGGGTAAGTTCAACACTGAGATGTCCTCCTCACTCCAGGCTCTCACTAGCTGGATGAGTTAAACGTGCCTCGGGGGCGAGGTTCTGCCCCCCCCCCCCCCCCCCCCCTCGATGGATATTTGGGCTTGGACTTTTCTTTCCGAGGTTGTGCCAACCTCGCAAAGAACGGGGATTGTGTACAACCCCCATATCCATCGAGTGAGGCCCAGCGTGGAGGGCCGCCGAGACGTATCTGTACAACCCTATATCCGCCGAGTAGGTTGCCAGGACCCAAGAGTGCATCAGGGCCACGTCTGTAGTATGATCCAAGGCAGAGAGAAAGGAGGGAGAGCGGTAGAGGCAGAAACCTCCTGCTCACCCAGCTGGAGTAAGAGGCAAGTGAGGGGGCGAGAGGAGGAGGGGCGGGTGCCCCCCCTCTCGCCCGCGCCCAACTAGGGGCGAGAGGAGGAGGGGCGGGTTCCCCCCCTCTCGCCCGCGCCCAGCTAGGGGTGAGAGGAGGAGGGGCGGGTGCCCCCCTCTCGCCCGCGCCCAGCTAGGGGCGAGAGGAGGAGGGGCGGGTGCCCCCCCTCTCGCCCGCGCCCAGCTAGGGGCGAGAGGAGGAGGGGCGGGTGCCCCCCCTCTCGCCCTCGCCCAGCCAGGGGCGAGAGGAGGAGGGCGGGTGCCCCCCCTCTCGCCCTCGCCAGGCCAGGGGCGAGTGGAGGAGGGGGGCCGACCCCCTCTCTCGCCCCCGACCCTGGCAAGGGGGAAGACCCTTGGTCTCGCCCCACCCCAGCGAGGAGGCTCGCTGAGCTCCGCGAGGTAACCCCTCTCGCCCAGTTCCAGATGAGTGGGGGGGGGGGGGGGGGTTGGTCTGCGTTTAGTATCCCAGAACAGCGGGATTTGGCTATTTGCAGTCCAGTTTTGGCTATTCGCAGTCCAGATCCGAGGGTATTTTGGTGATCTGGCAGATCAGTTTTTGGCTATTTGCAACCCAACTTGGAAAACCTATAAATAGACCCTAAGGGGCACCAAAGGAGGGGACTTCTAGATTTCCAAATTTCGGATCTTCTTCTTCCCTTAGAGCTCTCCTTTGGTGCTTCTGGTTTAGCATTGGCTAGGGAGGGGAAGATCTCACAGGTCTTCCGGGTTTGAGGTGGGACCTCCTCGCTGTAGCCTAGGGTCTGTTTCCAAGTCCAAGTGTCTTGCCTAGAGAGTTGGTTCGAGAGAAGTAGGTGTGAGACCACCCCTTTTTTGGGACCCCGAACTCCACGGAGACCGAGTAGTCGGTTTCAACACAGTAGATGTTATAGCGAGAAGAATCCTAATCATCGTAATGTGACAAACAAGTGAGTATATATCAAAGTAGTCTATACCACTCACTTGAGTGTAACCTTTGGAAACTAGACGTGCTTTGTATTTTGCGATACTCCCATCAGGATTTAGTTTCTTCTTCAGAACCCACTTGTTCAAATGGTTCTAGCTCCTTTGGGCAGGTCAACTAGAGTCTAAATGTGGTTTTGCATGAGAGAGTTCATCTCATCATCAATGACTTCTTTCCATAACAGAGAATCCTTAGATCGCATTGCTTTCTTATATGTGGATGGATCAACTTCAACTTGGTAAGTCACAAAGTCTGTACCGAAGCTTTTGGGCACTTTTCTCTATTAGATAACATTGTGGGCTCTAAAATCCTAGTGTTTTTTGACTCAGTGTTAGGGATTCTCGTTTCTGTCTGAACTATATTTTCAGTACTGGGGGCTGAACGACCTGGAAGAGTCAGTTTTTTGCCTTTGAGGAACTTATCCTCAAAGAAAATGGCATCTCTAGATTCTATGATTATATTAATTGAGAGATCTAAAAATCTGTCTGCAACACTATCCTCTACACATCCTAGATAGACACAGGTATTGGTTCAAGGTCCAATCTTGTATCTCCTTGGGTCAGGTATCCTAACATAAGCGATACAACCCCAAGTCTTAAGATTATTAAATCTAGGAACTCTCTTAAACTAAAGCTCAAAGGGTGTCTTAGTCAACTTTGCTTGAGGAACTTTATTAAGAATATGATTTGAGGTGAGGACAGCGTCACCCCAGTAAGCCGCAGGCATGCCAGCAGTCAACAACATGGAGTTCAACATTTTTGTTAAAGTCCTATTTTTCCGCTCTGCAATATCGTTGGATTGAGGTGAATACGGGGCGGTGGTTTCAGGGATAATGCCACTGCTGGAAAAAAAACTCTAAATTCACCTGATAAATACTCTCCTCCTTTATCACTTCTTAGCCTTTTAATTTTCATGTCTAGTTGATTTTCTACCATTTATTTGATAATACGAAATTTTTCAAAGGCTTCATCCTTGGATTTAAGGAGATAAATGTGACTGAATCTAGAGTGATTGTCGATAAAGTTTATCAGATACTTCCGACCTCCTCGGGTGGCAAAACATTTGTAATCAGAAATGTCAGGATGTATTAACATTTATCCCCAAAACTTCCTGCTTTAACCATATAAGTTAACTGATAATCTCAGTTTATGCATGAGCAAGTATGATTGCTAAATTTTTTGCACAGTTATTATTTTTATTTTTTTGACGTTGTTGTTGTAACATCCCCCAAACTACTAGGCCCCTAGAGAATTTTTGTCATGACAAGTCATGACAAAAATAGGATAAGTGACACCGGGCACTAGGATGACCTGTTGGAAGGAGTGAAAAACCCATGGTGTGCACTCAACCACCATGGGCTACCCTAGTGTGAAGTGGACTGAAAGAGGCTAAAGCATCTTGAGCATCACACATAGCCATGGAGATCCCCTAGGATGGATCAAGTGCACAAAGTGGGCCAAAGAGGCCCCATGAACTCATTAAGATAGGAAGGAATGCATTTTGGGGTGCATATAGTAAATCTTGATGGCCTAGCCTAGGGGTGACCAACAGACTCCAATGAGCCAACCTAACCACACCATGACCCCCATGACCATCCAAGGAGGTGAGTAGACCGCTAGGGACCCTTGAGGCCAACCAAATTGGTCAAATTGACCAAAAGTCAACTTTGAGCTATCCCAGGTCAAACCACCATAAATAAGAGCAATTGAACTCCAAATGATCAAATTGGACTCACCCCCATATGGAAACCTCCCTAGGGGACCTAATGGACCCAGAAGCCCCTTCATAGGGCCATCAATTTGGGGAGATTGGGCCAATTTCTAAAAAGCCCCAAATTGACCTGAATGTGCTAAAAACCCAAGTTGATCTCCAACTGACCTAGTGTGATCAAATTGATCACCCCTAAACACTAAGGGGAGCAAATGAGACACAAATGCACCAAAGTGCACAGTCAATTTTGGAGAATTAGGGCAAAACCACCAAAATGCCCAAATTGCCCTAATAAGTAATTTTGTGCAATTAAACCTCATATGACCCCACCTTGGCCCAATTCTGACTACAGTGGGTTCATAGGGTCTTAGGAAACAATGTTGGTTAGTCACCTTGAATGGGGTGAGCTATGGTCAAGCCCAAACCCAAAAGCCCCAATTTGCCCTATTTGGGTCAAGTAAGCCAAACTCAAGCTAGGTGGACTTAACCCAAACCCAACCTTAGAACCTTTGGGCTCAACCCCACCTAATCAAGCCCACAAGAAGACTGGTTTGCCTAGAGCCTCATTGGGCCCAAGGGGGAGGTTCACCAATGGGTGGCCGGCCACCTCCAAGAATGAATTCAAGAAGAATTCATGGAGGGGTGGCCACTTGGCCACCACTCCCTGTTTTCTGGTCTGCTATCAGCCTCCCCAAGGATTTCCAGCAAGATTGAGCTGACATGGCAACTGTTGAGCGGGGGAGGAGAGGGAGTTGCCGGCCACACTAATGGATAAACTCCAAACATTTCAAATTGGTTTGGAATTTCCCCTCCCATGGCCAAGAATTGATGAGAGGAGCTGAACCCTGCTGAGCTGGAGCTGGAGTTGTGGCTGCTGAGGGAGGTGCCGGCCTTGGTGAAATCGCCAATAATGGCTGGCAGCTAACAATACCCTCTCAACCCAATTAGCCTTCACCATTAGCTTCGAAATCGAAAAAGGAGAAGAACCCCCATGTTTTCGGGAGGAGACCAGCTATGAGGAGGAAGATCAAGCAGGAAGATGGAGCTCGAGTTCAGCCATGGCGTTTCTCGTTCTTCCTCAAGATCAAGCCCGATCAAAGGCAAGTTCCTTTCCCCCTCCTTCTGTGCTAGCATCTCTTCTCTACCCCTGTCGATTTGAGTCATGCAATGTCGATTTCACTTTGGGTTTTTCCATATTCCTAGCCGCAAAAACGAAAGGTGTCGGAGCCCTACTCCGGCCACCCCAGCCCAATCGGACACCACCAGTCGACAACCCTATGTCGACTGGTGGTGGTGGCTTAGGCGTTTCGCCGGAAACCGCCGGGATTCGCCGGAATCTTGCCCGCAAATCGGCCCAGGCGCGGTGAATCAGAGCCGTAGGATCATCGGGGAAGACGACTCCAGCGCCGTTGGATTAGGTCCTGATGGCTAGCCGCAGACCACCATAATTAGGGATTTATATTATATATATTTTTTTATGAAATTTGTCACACTTAGTTACCTGATTTTGAAAGCAGAATTTGAGGCCCTTAGATGCCATATTTCGAAAAATCCCCAGAGATAGGAATTGTAGATATGGACGTCTATTTTCATTTGAAAGTAAAATCATGTCATTTGGTTAACTGTAGGTTCCACAGTACTCATTTTAGTGAGACTGGTCATAACATGAACCAGAAATTAAATAGTGTGCCCACTCTAAAATATAAGTCTGATGGACTTGAGATTTTGGACATGCATGCATGTGCCATATACCTAGCTTAGGTTCAAAAGTAAGATTTTTAGGAAATTATTTTTCTAAGGTTTTATTCAAAACATGGAAAATCAAATAAATGGAATATTTGGAGTTATATAACTCCTAATGATCCCAAATTTTTGTGAGGGCTTCTTTAGGTCATGCATGGACACTGGTTCAAATTTCATCACATATGCATGAGGATATTTCTCTGAACTTCAAAAATGAAGTTTGTGACTTAGGAGGAAATTGGGTTGCTAATAGCCATTTGGGGCTTGTTGAGGTTTTAGATGTGTTGAAGATGAGAATCACCTTGCATGTCACTAAAACTTGACCATGCATGTATGGTGACCCAACCATCCAAATCCTAGAGTTTGGAGGTCTTTAGAGCTAGAATTATTATGTTTTCTATTCAATTTAAATTGTCACATTTGTATTTTGTTAAGATAAACAATATGTACAGCACTTGCATGTTGATTCCACCTAGGTTAAGTTCATTTCTGGAGAAAATGATCAACATGAATATTGTATCCCTTTAGGTTACCTTTAAAATGCCACTAATTTCATGCCATTTGGATAAGTGTAGCTCTTTCTATACCATTTTTGGTGTGACATGTCTATAATAGTGTTTTGTTACGTTAAACACTTTATACATCACTTGCATGTTGATTCCACCTAGGTTAAGTTCATTTCTGGAGAAAATGATCATCATGAATATTGTAGCCCTTTAGGTTACCTTTAAAATGCCACTGATTTCATGCCATTTGGATAAGTGTAGCTCTTTATACCATTTTTGGTGTGACATGTCTATAATAGTGTTTTGTTATGTTAAACACTTTGTACAGCACTTGCATGTTGATTCCACCTAGGTTAAGTTCATTTCTGGAGAAAATGATCAACATGAATATTGTATCCCTTTAGGTTACCTTTAAAATACCACTAATTTCATGCCATTTGGATAAGTGTGGCTCTATCTATACCATTTTTGGTGTGACATGTCTATAATAGTGTTTTGTTATGATAAACACTTTATACAGCACTTGCATGTTGATTCCACCTACGTTAAGTTTATTTCTGGAGAAAATGATCAACATGAATATTGTATCCCTTTAGGTTACCTTTAAAATGCCACTGATTTCATGCCATTTGGATAAGTGTAGCTCTTTCTATACCATTTTTGGTGTGACATGTCTATAATAGTGTTTTGTTATGTTAAACACTTTGTACAGCACTTGCATGTTGATTCCACCTAGGTTAAGTTCATTTCTGGAGAAAATGATCAACATGAATATTGTAGCCCTTTAGGTTACCTTTAAAATGCCACTGATTTAATGCCATTTGGATAAGTGTAGCTCTTTCTATACCATTTTTGGTGTGACATGTCTATAATAGTGTTTTGTTATGATAAACACTTTGTACAGCACTTGCATGTTGATTCCACCTAGGTTAAGTTCATTTCTGGAGAAAATGATCAACATGAATATTGTAGCACTTTAGGTTACCTTTAAAATTCCACTGATTTCATGCCATTTGGATAAGTGTAGCTCTTTCTATACCATTTTTTGTGTGACATGTCTATAATAGTGTTTTGTTATGTTAAACACTCTGTACAACACTTGCATGTTGATTCCACCTAAGTTAAGTTCATTTCTGGAGAAAATGATCAACATGAATATTGTAGCCCTTTAGGTTACCTTTAAAATGCCACTGATTTCACATCATTTGGCTAAGTATAGCTCCTTCTAGGCCACTTTTAGTGAGACGTCTATAAATGTGTAGTTTGTGCATTTAGTGATATGGGCTCATGCAAATGCTTTGAAGATTTCTCCATGCCATAGACCACCTCTAGCTATGAATCCAACCCATATGTATGAGTGAATTTCCCTGAGCTTCAAGTTGAAGTTTTGGACTTAAGGGTATAGGGAAAATTGGGGTACATTTAGCAAAATGTAATAAATAGTAAATAATGACAAATACACCTTGGTTTAATATGAGACTTAGGATCTGGTGTTTTTAGACCAATATTGAGCTACGTTAATTTTCCCAGAATTTATGGAAGCCTTAACATGGTAGTTGTGGTGCAAACCCTTATTGGCACACCATTTGTATTAAATGATAATTATGGATAAATACTCTCTGGAAAATTTTGAAACCTTGGATTTGGTTGTTTTAGATGATTATTATGCTAGGTTAATTTTCTCATAATTTATGGAGATCATTAGTTGACAGTCGATGTATAAATCACTATCTGCACATCTTCTATTTTAATAGAGACTGAGATTTAAGATTCCCTAGAGAATTTATGAAATTAGGATTTGAGATTGTTAGGACACTACTCATTGTGAACCCATGGTAATAATTGGAACTCATTTGGATATGATGTGATCAGGATTGCACCTTAAGAGTCAAATCTAGCGAGTCAAATCTAGCTCAATCTTATTTTGGTCTGCGAATAGTAAAACTGATTTATACGATTTAGACCACCACTGACCTTCACACATAGAACTATTAACTCTTTGATTATTATGAAGGCTCAGATTATTTGGAAGAGTACCTCTAAGGGGCATCATGGGAAATAAGGGTCGGGGTGCGTTTAGCAAAGCTATAAGTGCGGGAATTTATAATGATATAAAAAGGAGAGGTTAGACCTCATCAAGGGCCCCGTAGACAACTCATCAGTGTTAAATGATTAGATGGAAGTAAAACCACCCTTAGCTGGGTGAGCCATCTTAAGGTAAATACTCAAGGGAGAAGTCGAGAAATACCTAAGGAAAACCCTGGATTAAGGATGACGAAGAATAGGAGTGAGGGTCCAAGTAAGGTTGAGAATGCTAATTGAATGTGTGCAGTTCCTCGGTGAAGAAGGGAACTCGGGCTTAGAATGTGACGACGGGAGAGTTAGCACCCGGTCATAATTGGTGGTGTAGGAGTTCAAAAGAACTCCCCCACTCCTAAGAGCCAAGTTTAACTCATCTTATAGATTTAATGTAATTGGAGAGGATAATGGGGATCAAGTAAAAAGGGGTAGATACCAACAAGATTAAGTGCCTTGGGAAGAGGAAGTTCGGGGTGTCAGCCCGCCACACTTCCCAGTACCGCTGCGAGCCCCTCACCGGGTAACCCTCCGGAAGTCCAAGGCTAACCCTAAAGCTTCTAAGATCAACTAAATTATAGACAAGACTAGTTAAGTAGGAGAACATGACAAGTTAGCTTCCATCCCAAACTGGAACATTTTATAAGGAAGGACTAGGATAGTCCTACGAGCAGTAGTCTTGGGTTATAAGGAAGGACTGAGATAGTCCTGCGAGCGGTAGTCTTGGGTTATAAGGAAGGACTGGGATAGTCCTGCGAGCGGTAGGCTCGGGTTATAAGGAAAGACTGGGATAGTCCTGCGAGCGGTAGGCTCGGGTTATAAGGAAGGATTGAGATAGTCCTGCGAGCGGTAATCTTGGGTTATAAGGAAGGACTGGGATAGTCCTGCGAGCGGTAGGCTCGGGCTATAAGGAAGGACTGGGATAGTCCTTCGAGCGGTAGGCTCGGGATATAAGGAAGGACTGGGATAGTCCTGCGAGCGGTAGGCTCGGGTTATAAGGAAGGACTGGGATAGTCCTGCGAGCGGTAGGCTCGGGTTATAAGGAAGGACTGGGATAGTCCTGCGAGCGGTAGGCTCGGGTTATAAGGAAGGACCAGTGTAGTCTAACGAGCGGTAGGCTCGTAGTTTAAATATAAGACTAGTGTAGTCTAGCGAGCGGTAGGCTCGTAGTTTAAATATAAGACTGGTATAGTCTGGCGAGCGGTAGGCTCTACTTTATAATTGTTGATGTAGAATTGCGAGCTGGAGGCTCGGTAGTAAATGGCTAATACATGTTGCTTGTATATAAGGTGTGGTGGGTCTTCGGTTATGTCTTAGTCGTCACACCGACAGCAGTTCGTTGACTCGGCAGTGCTAGTAGTTTTATGGGGGCCAGGTTGTCTTACTGCGCGTCCGACAGGACGGATTCCCTAAACCCTGCCTAGCCAATTCAGTTTAGTACGCAGGAGATCGTGTGTACCGGGTACCGGTATCACATCGTACGTTAGGGCCTAGGTCTGGTAGTGTGACTTACCCACCTAGGTGAGGAGACGCCCGCTCCTCTGCCATCGTTTGACCACGATGGGAGGTTCCCGAGAGGTTAGCTACCTCCGAAAAGTGGGAACTAAAGGTCTGTACGTACAGAGTCGTGTGCGTGAGTTTGCACCATTGCATTGTATTGCATTGCATTGCATTGCATACCATAGCATAACATTCTTGTATAAATCAAAGACCTCATCGTATAAATTAGCACGGGCTCTTTTATACGATGAGTTTACTTCTTGCCAGATCCCTTAGCTTATGTGTTTGTGTGTGTACACACATAAGTTAAGGTTACTTTCATAGCTGCTCTAGTTGTTTCTTTACTTGCTCTAGTTTTCTTTATAACTACTCTGTGTACTTATCTAGCTGCTTAGACTATTTTATAACTGCGTGTGTATACTCTCTTTGTCGCTCGTCAATATACAACTCGATTTCTTTGTGGCCCCTTGATTTATTATGATAGATTTGCTAGAAAGGTGCTTGATGTAAATGCTTTTATATACATGTTATTAGCTATTTATATAATTGCTAGGTTAGTAATACCCGCTTGTCACCTGCTTTTAATTTACCCCTTTGATGTCCTCTGCTTCCTCCTCCCGCACGGTGCCTAGGAGTCGCGGGTGGAGGCGGTGAGGAATATGCTGAGTCTTATAGACTGACGGTCGGTGGACCTCATCATTTTAGGGATGACGTGTCGGAACAACGGGACCTCGTTCAGGAGACAGGACAAGAGGATGGGATGAAGCAGAGCAGTCACTACACGTCGCCGCAGCAGCAGCTACAGATGCATGAAGACATTGGTTGATAGCTTCCGCATAGATATAGAGTGAGAGTGATTGTTGCACTATATTTGAACATGTACTGGGCGTAAGCCCTTTTTCGTTTTGTTCTTTCTCATCGTGGACATTGTAATCATGTATTATGATAACTATATAATGTGATTTTGTGGACTTGTTTCGTTTATTACTTCAATTACTGTGATTATGGTTGGCCTGGATGATGATGAAAAGCCGGCAGGATCGGCGTCTTGTGGCGGCGACCATTGGGTGTAATGGTGTTGCCGCAAGACGGCGGTTCTGGGCGGTAAGACCCGGTTTAAAAGCAAAAAAAAAGTGGGTCTTACAAACTGGTATCAATGGCACTTTCGATCCAAGTAATTGAAGTCCACAAACCCTGGGCCACCCCGCTCGAGCTAGTTTGAGGACAAACTAGCAGCGGAAGCAGTGGTGTGGCCGTACGGGAAATCACATAACTGTGTCCACTTAACGATGAGATTAGGCTAACCTGACTAGTACACCGAATCAGCTTTACTTAGCAAGACATCTCATAAGGTATCCTAGTCCAACATCAACCTCAAGTATATTTTGACCAAGTAGTAGGTTACCCCCAAAGTGACTAAAAGAAGGAGTTGAAAGCGTGTGTAAGTGTTCGGGGCTTACTCCCCGATATACCCACGTCACTTCCTAAGTGATATTAACACCCCTCACACAAACAAATAGGACAATCTTAGGTGGATTTGGTGCTTGCGATTGTACTATCAGATTAGTAGGAGACTTGTAAGGCTTTACTTATGTGCTTAGAAGCTAATACTCCACATTTTCACCCTCGGAAAATCATCACAAAGAAAGGATGTCAAATGTGGAATGAGATTTCCAACTTAGAGACGACCACTTAATAGGCACACGATCCTTGGAAAGTTGCGATAAATGGCATTTTGAGGGTAGAGAGCCTTACCATATACACAAATCTCAAGGACTGTATACCCATAAGGATTATGTAAATACACGAGATGTCCAAATTTTTGGATATAAGAAACTCATCACAAGATTTACGGGAGGCTAATCTTTTTTCTTCATTTATTGGATCACTATGACGTTAACTTGGGTTGTTTTGGAAACATAAAAGCCTCTGCAATATAACTCCCCGGGCACCTATTTTGGTGCAGGGTATATAAAGCGAACCCTAAACCCAAATCTGTGTGCCTCACCATCTATCTTATCCAAATAATCTGAATTTTACACTGTACATGTAAATTTAGTACGATACATATGTCGTCCAAGAATCAGAATTTTGGAGATAAAATTCTATGGATTTGGAAATGATTTCATTACATATGATTGTGATGGACCTAAGGCTTAATGGAAACCAATCCACTCAAACCTTTTATGGATGGTAGGTCTCGGAAAGAAAGGTCCCTGGACGAATTTGAGGCCATTTGGACCCCTACATGTTGGTTGGTCCCACTTGCAGACCAAGGTAGCTTAAGACAATCCCCATGTTGTCACACACATAGAGTTTATGGATAAGATTTTTTTTTCCTTGGTCAACTCTCTTGAAATTAGAAACATGTACTTATTATCAAGAGATCTTTCATCTCTGATGGAATCAAAGACTTTGAGGATTGAGTCCCGTAGGAAATTGGGGTTTGTGAACTCTTGTTACATTAAGCAGTATTGAGAATTCCAGGGTCATGTTCCCCCAGATCATTATAAAAATCTAGAATATTACAGAAATGAGTAGATAGACTCGTGGTCTCCCTTAAACTTCTAAAAATTTTATTTTACTTAACCATTGATTAGTTATCCTGCTTCCTTCCCAAAATGGGTTTTGCACCCTTAGCCACAAATAAGTAATCTTCTGGAATTATTATAAGGAGAAAAACAATGAATTTCTACTGAACACTGTCTTGGATCATGATTAGTCTCTGAAAATTCGGTTAAACATATTGGCCCATGATAACTGATACTTGGTGTACAAATTAGGGAACCCATAATTATGAAAGAAATAAGAATGAGGCCAAAACAAATATGACATTATGAAGAGTTGAAATCTGTAAATTATCACATACAGGACTTGGGGAATGATTTAGAGATCGATTCACGACATATTTACGATAGTTGATTCATAGGTGATAGGTCTCGTGCAAAAATTTGAGCTTGTTTTGCGTTTAACAAAAATGAGGACGATAGATCTGACAGTTAATAACACATGATTTGGGATAAAAATCAGGAATGGGGCTTCAGGACGTTAATGCGATTGGGTGCACTTCAAGAGTTAATTTTGGAGGATTTACAATATATGAACTTTATGAGCATTGGAGTTGACGACTCACATGAATCTAGGTACCAGAACTAAGCTAGATTATTACTAGAGTATCCTTTTAATTTAGTAAATGACCATGATGTGTTTACATTTACTAAATATTGTTTCGGATCTTAGAAGCATATTAAATGATGACATAAAGTATTAAAAGAATGACGATGTCATGAAAATTAGGAGAATTAATTTTGCCCAAGCCATAAGCATATCATGACCTTGGATGGCAAGTCTAAATTCTAATTCAATCACCAAACAAATAAGGGTACATACATCATATTAGGGATTGTAAGACTCGATGGATTCCTACACTCGCCTTGTGAATATGCAATTTTACTTCAACTTATGCCCTCCCTCCACCATGTACATCTCCATCAAACTGGTAATTTTTTTTAGGACACCATCAGGAAGAAGATCGTGAGTACGGACGTAGTGAGATTGAATGAAAAGTGCACTTGGGAGAAAACTGAGGATTAGGCGATGTGAACTAGACCTAACCGCTTCCAATATTAATTGGGAGTCATACTGCACAAAAACTAAAAATACACCGGCATATCCTAAACTCTAACTCCGGCAGACCTAACCTAAATTTCGGGGACGAAATTGTTTCTTCGTTTATTGGGATTTGTAACATCCCCCATGTAATATCTAGTTGCCAACCAAAATCACCTAGAGGGGGGGGGGGGGTGAATAGGTGATAATTGCGTCTTTTGCGGAAATGAAAATCTTGAAAATAAAGAACGCACAGAATGCAAATCACAATCACAGACGACACAAGAAATTTATAGTGGTTCCCCGTTCTTGGGTACTCCACTTGCCGGCATCGCCAATCTAGCGCCACAGCTAGACTTGACTACTTCACTAAATCTCGAATCAAGAATGATCCTACAATTCTCAGAGTCAAAACTCTTACAACTCGGAGATCAAACTCCTACAAACTCAGAGATAACCTTCTCTTACAACTCGGAGAAAACCTCTCCTACAACTCAGAGAACAATCTCTCCTACAATCAAATGTAAATTTAGATTGAAACAATACTTAACGAATCACGATAAGATCTGAGAAATTTGAAGATGATCTTCTTCCTTCTTGCAACAGAAATGGCTTCGGCTTGATGTTGAAGAAGAAGAATCGAATCGGCACAAATCAGATCTTCTAAGGTCTTGATCGATCCAATGAAAACAGGACGAGTGAGGCGATGATCGATCGACCTTTTTCTTCCACTTGGAGACGAATCAGATAACTCACGATAGAACTCCAACGATGGCGATGCACGACACTAGACGACGATCTTGGATCAGATTAGGGTTTTTGAGAAATGAACGAACTCTGATCTTCTGTTTTTCATTACTTCTCATTCTTAAGGAGCAATCATTATATAGATGAAGATCTAACGATGAAACCTTAAAACGAGGAAAGACGTCACGTCAATTTGACAGAAAAGACTTGACGTCAAAACGGAAAAACAAAGCTTACGAGAAAAGATAGAACCAGACTTCTCGAGAGATCCACGACTTCTCGAGAGAAACTGGCTAGATATCGAAAAACAGCTTTAGAAGAGAGGTTCAAGGAATTATGACAGAACTTCTCGAAAGATACAAGACTTCTCGAGAACAAAGGAAACTTCTCGAAAACTTCAGAACAATTTCGAGAACAACCTTTAGAGAGAAAGCTTTTCGAAAGAACCAATGATTTCTCAAAAACAAAAGTACTTCTCGAGAGAGAAAAAGACTTCTCGAAAGCTGAGCTGAGACAGACTTCTCGAAAACAACTGGAAAAGAACTTTTCTCGAAAACTAAGAAGACTTTTCGAGATCACAAAGAATTCTCGAGAAATGCAAATAACTACTCGGAAAATTCAACTTTTTCTCGAGAGACATCTGAAACAACCCTTCTCGAAAATAAACAAGGACTTCTCGAGAGCATAGAAGGACTTCTCGAAAAGTACCCATACTTCTCGAAAAATTTACTTAGAAAACTTTCTTCCTTTGTCTTCAGACCAATGCTGAACACCTTAGCTTTGAATCTTTAATGTCTTGATCATAAAGTGTATCCCAATTGAGAGATCACACATGAGTCAACCCCATACCCCACACAATGAAGAATTACATTGTATGAGATTGTGCTTATTGACCCATTGTGACCTGACATTGGTCTACACTTAGCAAAGAGATCCTGCAAGAACAATACTAGAAAATATATCAAATACACAAACAATTCAATCTTGGTTCAAAGTTGACTATCTACAAATCAAGTTTATTGTGGATACAAAACCCAACAATCTCCCCCTATTTGTAGAAGTCAGAACCCTACTTACCAAGATGAATTGTAACAAATAAAAATATAAAAAGATATACTGGAAAGAACATTTACAACAAGATCTAAATATAAGAACATGATTGTCACATCAAAATCAAAAACTATATTTAGATTTAAGATTGTCTAATGAATTAAAGTTCACACAGGCATAGAGAAATAAATTTTTAAAGATCTTCAAAGAAAACTTGACTTCAGATATCTGCCTTTTGCTTTCTCAACATTTCTTGCCTTTCAAAATAAACATATGGCTTTGGATGATACTTAGGAGGAGCTGTTGGATTGTTGTACCCATAATTCTTGAAATGGATTCTTCTCTTGATTTGGCTTGTCTCATACTTTTTCCATTCAGAAGTGCTGTACAGATCAGAAGGTTTCACATTTCCTTCTTCTACAAGCTTGAGAGAGTCAAGAATGATAATCTTTGACACTGGACTCCAAACTTTTGGATAAACCTTTGCTTCATCTGCAACTGCTTTACCAGAACCTGCTGAGCTGGAGCCAGGAACAGATCTGCTTGCAGAAGGTCCATCACCATATTTCCTTTTCCTAGAATAATGCATGGAGGAGTGAGTTTCTACTGAAGGAATAGCATCAAACTGCTCTGCTGGCCTTGGAGAAAATTGAGGAATTGAAGGAGCATCAAATTGAACTTTATCAAAATAAGGAGGAGGTTGAGCAGGGTCAATACCCAAATCAGGAAAGATTTCATGGTGGAGCCAAACAGCAGTATTAGAGGTGAAATCTTTTAACTCATTGACCTGCTTTTGGACACCTTGGGACAACTGCTCAAACCTATTAATTAAATGTTTATGAAAATCAAAAAGAGTTTGATCCAGTAACCCAGTCATCTTCTCAGTTAAACTGTCCTCCCCCTTTCTGACTTCTACAGATAGGGTTTGGAGAATAGAATCTTTAAACTGTCCAACCTCATCAATGATTTTAAAAGCATTTTCCTCTTCCTTTGAAACCATGAATTCTTGGGTCTTTCTGACTTGAATCACTTCTGCAAGAACTGTGGCAACACTTTTGATGGTGTGATCAATGGCCTTTCCTCCCTGAATAACAACCTCTTTCAATTGATCTAAATTGGTTTTGAACTCTTTCAACTCCTTGGCCATTTCCTTTTCAATATCAGACAATCTTGCATGGACTTCTTTGAAGGAGTAATCTATTTTGGCACTTTGTCTTTGAAGCATTAACTCAACTTTACCAATAATTGTACTTTCATCATAAAGAGAAGGAGGAATAGGAGCTGGCAGAACTTCTTCTGGGATATCTCCAAGAATGACTGAACTTTGGAGCTTGACAGAAGATATGTTGATTCTCTCATTTTCTTCATCAACAGATTTGTCCTGATCATCCTTGTTTGTTTCTAAACAAGGCTCTTGCTTCCCCTCAATATGTACTGGGGGAGGAGATGAACCATGCACTGAAGCATCATCTACTTCTATATTAAAATCATAATTAGCACCTGACCCAGCCATGTGGTCACTAGTGCTAAGCACATCATCAGCACCCTTAAGAATTTCACTTACCACATCTGCTATGGTGGAATCAACTCTATCTTCATTAATAGCTGGAGGAGGTGAGACATGATCAACTTGTTCTTGAGAAATAAAAGTGTCTTCCATATGAGTATCTGACAATACTTGAGTATCTGGGATGGATGGAGTTTTGAAAGGAACTTGATCTGAAGGAACTTGTTCTGATGGATCCTGAGCTGATGGAGAAAGAACTGTGTTTGGTGAAGGAGGGAGACTTGGCTCTGCTGAGGGAATGGTGTCTTGTGGAGCTGGAGATGGAGATGGATCTGAAACTGAACTGTGTTGCTGAGCTGGAGGTGGAAGAGGAGCTTCATACTCTGGAACTGAAGAAATGGGTTCCCTCTGGAGACCTGCATCTGCAGTTGGCTTAGTAATCCTGATGTTCCACCTCTTCATTGTGACAACATCTACCTTCTTCAAATGATGTATAATAGCTCCTTTGGACATGTAAAACACAACTGGATCAAGTTGATTTAAATAGAGTGACAGAATCCTTGCAAAATTTGGACTTGTAATGCTTTCTTTAATCTTATTGAATAGAAAACCTGCCCAACTGAATCTTTTTCCACAAATCACTATTGCTATCAGGCTGAAAACATCTGAAGAGACATGACCTAGGCTGCCAGTATGACATAGTAATACTTTTGAAATTATGTCCACCAGTAATTTTCCAACATCATTCATCTTTTGTCTACGAATAGTTGATGTTCCTTTATCTAATCCACAAAAGATTAGGGCATGAGCCCAATCCTCATTACTTAGAGTATCCTCATTTTCTTCCAATGGAACTTTCAAATACTTGGAAAGAGATTTTGGATTCAACTTGATTTTGAAATTTCCAACCATTGATTTCATCTTATTTCCGTTTTTGTGCACTTTTATGTTGATAAACAAATCCTCTACTTCTCTAAACAGAATTCTACACTGATATTCTAATAAGAAGGACAGACCAGCTGCGTCTAGGAGATAAAATAGGTTTTGAAACTCATCGGAAATTGATTGAAGACCTTCTCGCACAAGTTCACTGCCGACATCGATCTTAGGTTTTCCTGAAGGAGCCATTGATCGAGAGGAGAACTTGAAATGTGGGCTGGAACGAGAGAAAATCCGTCTGAAGGCGAACTGGAACGACGATTTTGCGAAACAAGAAGATGAAACGTCGGCGTTTTTCGAGAGGAGATGGAAGAACCTCGCGTGAACTTTTAATTCATTTCGAGACTCTATATATAGTTTGGTTTGATGTGACAATTAATTTGGTTTTAATTAATTTAAAGAAAATGAAATACACGCGTACCTGGCTCTTCATATTCTCGAATATTGAAATTAAAGTTTTCGAAAAGTATAAGACATTTCTCGAGAGGTTGTGAAAGTTCTCGAGAAGTCTCAGAACTCTGCCGATTTTCTTCTGAAAGATAATTAAAGTTCTCGAGGGATTACCCATTTCTCGAGAAGTGTGAATTCATTTTTCGAGAGATGATGTCAATTTTCCGAAAACTTTTATCTTCATCCAAAAGCAAGTCATTTCTCGAGATATTAACTTCATTTCTCGAGAAGTTTAATGATGACTTGGATTTTTCTTCTTAGATTTTTCTTCTCTTCTTCTCTTCTCCTTTGCTTGACCATTATTCCATGTTCAGCATTCCAAGTTCTGTCTTGAAGAAAGAGAACTTAGTCTCATCCAGTGGCTTCGTGAAGATATCTGCAATTTGCTTATCCGTAGGGACATAGCTTAAGTTGATATCCCCATTCTCCACATGTTCTCGAATGAAATGATATCTTAACTCGATATGCTTTGTTCGACTGTGTGAGACTGGGTTATTTGCTATAGCTATTGCACTGGAGGAATCACAAAACATTGGAATATTCTTTATCTTCAAATTATAATCTTGAAGCTGATTTCTTATCCAAAGAAGTTGTGCGCAACAACTGCCTGCAGAAATATATTCTGATTCGGCTGTTGAGATTGCAACACAATTTTGCTTCTTGCTGCTCCAGGAGATAAGCCTTCTTCCGAGAAATTGGCATGTTCCGGAAGTGCTTTTCCTGTCGTCTCTACTTCCTGCAAAATCTGCATCTGAATAACCAATTAGCTCGCTATCATTACTTCTTGGGTACCATAAGCCAAGATTTGGTGTACCTTTAAGATATCTCAAAATTCGCTTTGCAGCGGTATAGTGAGATTCCTTAGAGTTCACTTGAAATCTGACACAAACACATGTAGAAAACATTATGTCAGGCCTACTAGCAGTAAGGTAGAGCAGAGAGCCAATTATGCTTCTGTATTTGGTTTCATCAAAAGGTTTCCCTTTCTCATCCTTGTCCAGAGACATAGCTGAGCTCATTGGAGTCCTCATAGAGGTTGCACTCTCCAATCCAAATTTCTTGATCAACTCCTTAGTGAATTTTGTCTGTGAGATGAAAATTCTATCTTCAGATTATTTCACTTGAAGTCCTAAGAAATATTTTAGCTCTCCTATACTGCTCATTTCAAACTTTCCTTGCATAAGTTTTGAAAACTTTTTGCAAAGATTGTCGTCCGTAGAGCCAAAAATGATGTCATCGACATAGATTTGCACTAGCAAAATCTTGCCTTTTACTTCCCTAAGAAATAATGTTTTATCTATCTTTCCTCTTGTGAACTTGTTCTCAAGAAGAAAATTAGACAGTGTCTCATACCAAGCTCGAGGAGCTTGTTTTAACCCATACAAAGCTTTTTGTAGTAAGTAAACATAATTATGATGTTCAGAATCTACAAAACCTGGAGGTTGTTCAACGTATACTTCTTCTTTTATGTTACCATTCAGAAAAGCTGACTTAACGTCCATTTGGTATACGGTGAAACCTTTGAATGCAGCATAGGCTAAGAACATTCTGATTGCTTCAAGTCTTGCTACCGGAGCATAAGTTTGATCGAAGTCGATCCCTTCTTCCTGTCTATAACCTTTTGCTACAAGTCTGGCTTTGTTCTTTATTATCGTTCCATTCTCATCCAACTTGTTCCTGTAAACCCACTTTGTTCCAATAATATTTTTATCCTTTGGTTTTGGAACTAGTGTCCACACCTTGCAACGCTTGAATTGATTTAATTCTTCTTCCATTGAAATTATCCAGTGGGGGTCTTCATTTGCTTCTTGAAACTTCTTTGGTTCAACCTGTGAAAGAAAACTTAAATGCATATTTTCGTTAGTAGTACCTCTTCTTGTTCTAATTCCGACTTGAGGATCTCCTATGATTTGATCAATAGGATGATCTCTCATGTGTCTGAACTCAAGGTTCCTTGCATCAGTTTGAACATTTGGAGCATCATTTGCTACTTGAATGTCTTCCTCCACTTGTACTGGTTCTTCATCAAAATGATCTTCTTCTTCATTTGTGATTGGGGAAGAGATCTTGACGAAGGTTTGAGCATCAACTTTGACTGGCTCATCCAAGCTTATATCTTGTGTCTTTGAACCTGTATCTTCCATAGAAGCACTAGAAGAGCTGCTAGGTAGCATGCTCGTTTCATCAAATACAACATTAATAGACTCTTCTACAACCAGGGTTTTCTTATTAAATATTCTATAAGCTCTACTATGGCTGCTATAGCCTACAAAAATACCTTCAAAACTCTTTTCGCTAAACTTGGTTTTGTAATGCTTTCCATTATTAAGTACAAAGCATTTGCAACCAAAGATTCTAAAATAAGAGATGGTTGGTCTCTTCCCTTTTAGTAGTTCATAAGGAGTCTTTTCATGGTTTTTGTTTATGAGTGCTCTGTTTTGCACATGGCATGCAATGTTGACTGCTTCAGCCCAAAGATATTCGGGTAGAGAAGTGTCACTCAACATCGTTCTGCAAGCCTCAATGAGTGTTCTATTTCTTCTCTCAGCTACCCCATTTTGTTGTGGAGTTCGAGGAGAGGAAAACTCATGAAAGATACCTAGACTTTCACAAAAATCTGTCATAGCTCCAGATTCAAATTCTGTTCCATGGTCACGTCTGATTTTGACTACCGAACATTCAAATTCGTTCTGGATTTGCTTGACAAACTTGGTGAAAATGTCAAACGTATCTGACTTGTGTTTTAGAAAGAATACCCATGCAAAACGTGAGTAATCATCTACAATAACAAATGTGTAAGACTTACCTCCTAAACTTCTAACTTGCAAAGGACCAAATAAGTCCATATGAAGTAGGTATAAACACCTAGTAGAATCTTTGCCTAAGATGCTCTTAAAGGTAGCTCTTGTTTGCTTGCCTTTTACACAAGCATGACAAGGTCTATCTTTAATACACTTAATATTTGGCGCATCACGTACTAAGTTCTGAGAAAATAATTTATTTATAGTTTTGAAATTTATATGTGCTAATCTCTTATGTCATTGGTCAGCAAGAGATGCAATATTTTTTGCTAAAAGACACACTGGTGTAGAAGATGATAAACAAAGAAAGTTTAAACAAAACATATTTTTACAACGAGTGCCTGATAAAATCGTTTCTAGATTTTCTGCCGATTTTATCAAACATTTATCTCTACGAAAATCAACTATGTATCATTTGTCACAAAGTTGACTTATGCTTATCAGATTATGTTCTAATCCTTCCACATAAGCTACATCTGAAAAGGATACATTACCGTTAGAAATCATACCATAGCCTTTTGTAATCCCTCTGTCAGATCCGCCAAATATAACTTTTGGACCGTTTTCAATTGGAATGTAATTTTGCAAAAGACTTCTTGTTCCGGTCATATGCCGAGAACAACCACTGTCCAAATACCAGATAGAATTATTATTGGCCTTTGGACATACCTGCAAGAACAAATTTTTTTGCCTTAGGAGCCCAAACAACTTTGGGTCCTTGGTTCCTTGTTAGTTGAGCACCATGCGGAACATTAACATTTCGAGCGGTCTTTCTTGCATTGTTAACTTGTGGTCTTTTGGAATATGTAGAATTGAACCAACAATCTACGGCAAAGTGACCTATTTTGCCGCAACACCAACAGTTAAATCGGTTGTACCTTAGTTTTGTGTTTTCCTGCTTTACTTTTTGAATGATAGCTTTGGCAGGAACATTACTCTTGGAAGAGGAAGCTTCATGGGTACAACATACACAAGGTGTGAATGTCTCATTAGGCTTAGGTGCAACAGTTTTTACTATTGGTGCTCTCTTAGCACTTGGACCATGAACATAAGGACCATAATCTTTCAGATTGATCTCTTCATAAGGTGCTTTGAATACACTTGCGCCAAAGTTTCTAGGACGAGTCCACCCCTTGTAGTCAATGACAGGTCCAAAGTTAACTGGTCTTGTCAAATGACCATAGGAGCTTTCCAGATCATAATTATTTGTAGGAAAGATAACTTTCCTAAATGTCACTTGATCTTGATGGGCTTTCCCTTTCTCTTCGGCGGTGGCTTTCATAGCAACCTTATTATTCTTTTTGGCATGGATGCCCTTAGAAGAATTACTAGGTCCAGCCACATGACCTATTCCACTTGCTTTAGCAGAGAATCTATCAATGATTGGAAGAATGGTTTTCGGTTGTGAAAACTTTTCAACTAGCTTCTTTTCAGCGGCTAGCTGTTCTTCCAAAACTTTGATGGAGTTCTCTCTCCGATCAAGGAGCTCATCTGAACTTTTGATCTTGTCTTTCAAGACTTGGTTTTCCTCTTTGAAGGAAGAAAGTTGTTCAACTTCCTTTCTCAAATTAGATTCCACTTCTTTGAGAGACATGATCTCCTTGGCCTGTATTTTGACTACCTTACGACATTTGTCAAAACTTTTATGCATTTCGGTGTATTGGGTCATGAGGTCAGAATCATCATCTGAGAGATAATCTTTTTGCTCATCTGGAGCTTGATCAGAATCAGATAAGGCGGTGTGAGAATTTACCTTCCCAGTATATGGAGGTTCTTCTTCATCATCAGTCATAGCCATTAGCACGAAGTAGGCTTCTTCTTCACTACTTGATTTCTCCGAGTCACTGTCGCTTAAAGTTTTATTCTTTTTAGTGACTAGACTCTTTTCAATCTTCCTTTTCCCGTGGGTGGATTTCCTTTCTTCTTTTCTTCCACCCTCTTTCTTTTTATAAGGGCATTCAGCAATCATGTGCCCTGGCTTATTGCAACAATAGCAAACTGAAAGTATCTAGTTGCGGCCTAAAACACCTAGAGGGGGGTGAATAGGTGGATTCTATGTCTTAATGCGGAATTAAAAATTTAACACAGAAAAGCAAACAAACAACCACAGCACAGACACAAGGATTTTATAGAGGTTCCCCGATGTGGGTAGTCCTCTTTCCCGCCTCGCCTATCTAGCACTTCGAGGCTAGACTCGGCTACTTCACCAATCTCAGATTATAACTAATCTTACACCTCGGAGTCAAAACTCCTACAACTCGGAGTATACCACTCCTACAACTCGGAGTATAACAACTCCTACAACTCGGAGTATAACAACTCCTACAAATAATCTCGGAGTGAAAACTCCTACAAAAGAAAAGATAAGGAAATACAATACTTCTTCTTAACCTCTAAAGAGATTAACTTCAGATCTTGAACACTGAGTCTTCTTCTCAACCTTGAAGGAAAGCTTGGCACTTGAAAGATGGGGAAGAGAGAAGACTTGGCTAACCAGATCTGAATAGGCCCTTTGACTTACTTGAAATAATCTTCAAAAATTGAGAGCAGCAATAAGATCAAAGGCCTTCTTTTTTTATCTTTTCTGAACTGTCGGCTGATGAGAGATTTTTTTTTTTTTTGGATCAATCTTTTTAGGAATCCTTCTCTTGCCCTAAAATAAGGATTTATTTATAGGGAGGACTTCAACGGCTCTTGCGACAAAGAAGGGAGAGGCGACACGTGTACTGTTCATGGTGGCTAACCCTAATTTTCGAAAACGAAACAAAGATTTGAAATCCGTCTGTCCGTCATTCGTCGAGACTTCTCGAGAACATCCGACGAATTGACTTGGCCACAGGGAAAGACAGAGCAACCCGTGAAAAACACTGTCTGTCACCATTCGTCGGGATTCGTCGGAAGTACACGAGAACATCCGACGAATTGACTTAGCTGCAGAATTTTCTTCACAACCCAGCCAAAATGACCTCTGTCAGCATTCGTCGGGATTCGTCGGAATGACCCGAGTCATCTCGACGAATGGACTTGGCTTCAGAAATTTCTTCTAAACCAAGACAAAGTTCTTCTGTCTGGATTCGTCGGGATTCGTCGGAATGACCCGAGTCATCTCGACGAATTGACTCAGCATAAATTTTTCTTTTCTTCTGAAAACCTGCTCCACTCCTCAACCTTGAAAGCCTTCAGTTATGAGCATATGAAGTGCACCCCAAAAGAGAGATTACACATGGACCAACACTTTGTTCTATTCAATGAGGGATTACATTGTTTAGAACTGTGTTTGGTGATCCATTGAAACCTGACTTTGGTGTGCACTTAGCATTACAACCTGTCATAACACATCTAAACAACAGTCATCAAATACAAATACAATTCATTTTAGTTTACTAGGGGACATCTTCAAATCAAGGTGATTGTAGACACAATACCCAACAATCTCCCCCTATTTGAAGATGTCATAACCCTAGGCACTAACTTGAATTGCACAGAAGGAACACTAAATAAGAATGCAGAACCCAGGCAGTAATATATATAAGGAAAAACAGAGTAGGACTAAATGTTTTAGCTTAACACAAAAGAAATGTGTATATATATATAAGCAAAGAAAACATCAAGATTCCAGAAGAGCACAGCTTATTCATGACCTTTGCCTTTCATCTTTGCAAACATTCTGTCCACTGCCTCAGATTTCTTCTTCAGTTCTGAATCCATTCTTTCAAAAAATGCCTTTGGCTTAGGCCAGTATTTGTCAGGAGCAGACTCTTTAGATCCACCATTCTTGAAGTGAATTCTTCTTTCATTTGTCCTTTTCTCAAACTTACTCCATTCTTCTGAACTATAATGGTCACTGACTTTTTCATTCTGATTGCTGACTCTATCAAAAGCAGAGAGAATAATACTTTTGGAGATGGGGCTCCAACTTTCTTGGAAGTTTCTAGGAGGAGACCTATCATAAAATTCTCTGATCTTCTTAAGTGGATTAGACCTCTTAGCAGATGGCTTATCAGCAAAAGCTTCCTTTTTAAGGACTTCTCAGAGGGATCAGCAAAAAGAGAGCTGTCAGGATCTTGAACAAGGGATGGATCATCCCACAATTCCTGATAAGATGAAGCAGGGATGACTTCATCAGCAAACACAGAATCCTCAACAGGATTTGGAGAGAAACTAGGTGCCCTGGGTCCTGGAACACTAGATGAGGGAAGATCTGATCCTTTATCCACAACAGTAAACCCAAGCATTTCAGCCACTTGCTTGAACAACCAGCTTTGGCCTTCATAAGTATACCAATTTACATCCTTAACATTTTGTAAGATGTTTTCCTTGAGATCTTGCATTTGAGAAGCTACACTTTCATTTAACTCATCCAATTTGCTTGCATTTTCTTCTAACTTGGATACCACACTCTCCTCCCCCTTTATGACATCTTCATGTAGGAGGGTATATAATCTTTTCAGCTGATTTTCAACTTGATCATCCAAGTAAGTTATTCCTTGATCATGAGCAGAGCTGAGAGTAGAGATAGCAGAAGTCAGATGTAAAACATCTTCACTGACCTGATGCAGATTCTGGAGAGCATGCCCAACAGCTTTATTTGTATGATCCAAAGCTTTCCCTGCAGATAGCATCCAGGCTTCTTGATCACTCTTGAATCTTCCCATATCATGCTTGATCTCAGCCATTTCCTGCTTCAGAGAACTATCAACAGAGTCAATCTTCTTATAGACTTGCTTGATAGAGAGATCAAAGTGATCAGTCTGACCCTTTAACAGCCCTGCTATGGACTTCAGCAAAGAAGAGTGAGAGCTATCACCAGTCTCAACCTCGTCAGGAGAAAATTTATCAGCTACAAAACTTGAGGACTGTGCTATGTTTTCAAGCACAGTTGCTCTTGGAGAAGTGCTCCTAGCCACAAAAACTTCTGGAGGAGGCAAAAGCAGCACAGAAGGGAGGACCTCAGAAGGAACAGATTCAGCCATGAAGAAATCTTCCTGGTCTTTCTCCCCCTCAAGTAGAGACATCTCCTTGGCCAACCTCAGCATGGCACCAAGGCTGCCCTTCTCCCCAGAGTCAGATTGCTCATGAGGAGAGTCTGGCAAGATTTCATGAGCTTCAGAATGAGAATCAACCATGGCAGGTGATCTCCTTGAATCTTCCAGCTGAGGAGCCTCAACAAAAACAGCAGCAACCTCTGGGCCTTCTAAGTCAAGAATAGCACCAGGAAAGACACTATCAACAGGATCAATATGTACTTGATCAGCATCACTTGGAGGAGCATCATCTGCAGCACCACTGCTTGCACCAATGTCTCTTGGGGTTGGAAACTCCCCCTCAACATGTGCATCTCTGTCCTGTGCAGGAGCTGGACAAAGTCCACTCCCCCTGGAGGATTGCCCTGCTTCAATGGATCTAGGTTCATCAGGGAGAGGGGCCTCATCATCACTCAAAGCAGCCCTTACTCCAGCATTCCCTAAGCCCTTGGGAATTACCCTTTCCCATTTGGTGAAAATGGTTGAGTTGATCTTCTTTGTGTGGTGGATGGGGAGACCTCTTCCAAGATTAAAAAAAATCTGGATTACTACTGTGGAGAAGTAGACTGAGAATTCTTCCAAAATTTGGAGCAAGAAAACTTTCTTTAATCTTCTCAAAGATTACTTCACCAAAATTGAAATTCTTCCGACAAATTATAGCGGTGTGAATTTTGAAAGCCTCTTCAGAGAGGTAGTCGTGAGAACCTACCTTGCATAATAAAACTTTTCCTATAATATCACATAGAAGCTTACCTCCAACATTCATGAACTTTCTTCTGATTTTGGAGCTTTGATCAAGAATGCCACAGAATCTTCTGGCTCTGAAAATATCTTCAACAGACAACTCTTCAGATTCAACCTCTGGCATCCTCAACGATCGGTTGATACCACTAGCCTTCAAAATTATCTTGCAAGACCGAATAGAGCTTTTGATCTTCTTACCTTGACCTGTGATTTTGGCATTGCGATAGAACTCCAGAATATCCTGTTCTAGGATTTTAGCCGGCTCTTCCAGGATAAAACTGAGCCCGGCGACATCAAGCATCAAGATCACATTTCGAAATTCATCGGAAGCTGAGCGGAAGGCGCCTCTCACTAACTCTCCCCCTGAGTTCAAGCCACCTGAGGCTTTGGGCGCCATTGAAGTCGTCGACGTCGAGGAAGAGAAACAGCGAAATCGCGAAGGAGGAGACGAACGGTCGGGTAGGGTTTCACGGAAGGTTTCGTGAAATCGTGATGTTTTCTTATAATTTATATATATATATATAACTCTAAGTGGAGCGCGTACCTGTAGCATGATGAAGCTGTAGATAAATAGGGATATGATTCCACGGGAGATGAATTTGAGAAGAATAAATTATCTGATAAAAGTTGTCCCGTGAACACCCGTGAAACTTCATGAAACTTTCTGAGTTAATACGTGACGTCTCGTGCAATTTCGTGAACTTTCAACAGTCCCAACTTCAAGATTCCTTGTTAAGCATTCCAAGTTCCAATTTGAAGAAATTGAATTTGGTTTCGTCCAGAGGCTTCGTAAAAATATCTGCAATTTGTTTGTCAGTATTAACATGTAACAAATTGATGTCCTTACTCTCGACATGTTCTCGGATGAAGTGATAGCGAAGCTCAATATGCTTCGCTCTGCTGTGAGAGACGGGATTATTTGCTATGGCAATAGCACTTGAGGAGTCACAGAACATGGGGATTTCTGAGAGCTTTACATTATAGTCCTCAAGCTGATTTTTCATCCACAAAAGTTGTGCGCAGCAACTACCAGCAGAGATATACTCCGATTCAGCAGTTGATATTGCAATGCAATTTTGCTTCTTGCTACTCCAGGAAACGAGCCTTTTTCCCAAGAACTGGCAAGTTCCCGAAGTGCTCTTCCTATCATCTTTGCTACCTACAAAATCAGCGTCTGAAAAACCAATTAGTTCAAAATCATTGCTTCTTGGGTACCATAAGCCGAGATTTGGTGTAGCCTTAAGGTATCTCAAAATCCTCTTTGCAGCGGCATAATGAGATTCCTTACAGTTCACCTGATACCTGGCACAAACACATGTTGAGAACATTATATCAGGCCTAGTAGCAGTGAGATAGAGCAAGGACCCAATTATGCTTCTGTACTTGGTTTCATCAAAAGGTTTCCCTTTCTCATCCTTGTCCAGAGACATACTTGAGCCCATTGGAGTCCTTATTGAGGTTGCACTCTCCATTCCAAATTTCTTAAGAAGCTCTTTAGTGAACTTCGTCTGAGAGATGAAGATTCCATCTTCAGATTGGTGCACCTGGAGTCCTAAGAAATATTTCAGCTCTCCCAAACTGCTCATTTCAAACTTACTTTGCATCAAGTTAGAAAACTGTTTGCAAAGTTTGTCATCAGTAGAGCCAAAAATAATATCGTCGACATAGATTTGCACCAGCAAAATCTCGCCTTTAACTTCCCTAAGAAACAATGTCTTGTCTATTGTTCCTCTTGTAAATTTGTTCTCAAGAAGAAACTTAGACAATGTCTCATACCAGGCTCGGGGTGCCTGTTTGAGACCATACAAGGCTTTATGTAAATAAAATACATGATCAGGAGAGTTAGGATCGACAAAACCTAGAGGCTGAGCTACATGCACTTCCTCTTTAAGGTCTCCATTCAGAAAGGCGGACTTTACATCCATCTGGAAAACCTTAAAGCCCTTATATGCAGCATAAGCCAGAAATAATCTGATGGCTTCAAGTCTTGCTACTGGTGTGAAGGTCTAATCAAAGTCAATCCCTTCTTCTTGCCTGTATCCTTGAGCAACCAGTCTTGCTTTGTTCTTGGTGATGATGCCCTTTTCATCAATCTTGTTCCGGAAAATCCATTTGGTTCCAATCACATTCTGTCCTTTGGGTCTAGGTACCAACTTCCAAACTTTACATCTTTTGAATTGGTTGAGCTCCTCTTGCATAGCAAGGATCCAAGAGGGATCGGTGTTTGCTTCTTCAAACTTCTTCGGCTCAATCTGTGAAAGAAAACTTAAATGTAAAACTTCGTTAGTTGTACCTCTTCTAGTTAGAACTCTGCTTGAAGGATCTCCGATGATTTGATCAGCTGGATGATCTCTCAAATGTCTGATCACTCCAACATTTAGATGATTATGAGGTTCCCGCACTTCAGGTACATCTTCATCTTCCTGAGGATCATCATCCTCACATGCAGAAGGGGCAATTACTTCAATAGATTGTGGAACGTCTTCCTTTACCACTTCTTCTAAGTGTAGATCTTTGAACCTTGCATCTGCATCTTCAACAAAGACACTAGAAGAGCTGCTTTGAAGCATACTCGTCTCATCAAATATGACATTAAGAGTTTCTTCTACAACCAGGGTTTTCTTGTTGAAAATCCTATATGCCTTACTATGGCTACTATAACCTACAAAAATACCTTCAAAACATTTTTCACTAAACTTAGTTTTATAATACTTTCCATTGTTAAGCACGAAGCATTTACTGCCAAAGATTCTAAAGTAAGACAGAGTTGGTTTCTTGCCTTTCAGAAGTTCATAGGGAGTCTTATGATGATTTTTGTTAATTAGTGCTCTGTTTTGCACGTGGCAAGCAGTGTTGATACCTTCAACCCAGAAGTACTCCGGTAGTGAAGAATCACTCAACATTGTTCTGCAAGCCTCGATGAGTGTTCTATTCTTTCTCTCGGCAACACCATTTTGCTGTGGAGTACGGGGAGAGGAAAACTCATGAAAGATACCCAGACTTTCACAAAATTCAGTCATGGCCCCAGACTTGAATTCTGTACCATGGTCACTTCTGATTTTGACCACAGAACATTCTAATTCATTCTGAATTTGCCTAACGAATGAGGTGAAAGAATCATAGGTGTCTGACTTGTGTTTCAGAAAGAATACCCAAGCAAAACGTGAGTAATCATCGACAATGACCAACGTATAAGATTTACCCCCTAAACTCCGAATTGGCATGGGACCAAATAAGTCCATGTGAAGTAGATGTAAGCATCTGGTAGACTCTTTGCCAATAATGCTCTTAAAGCTAGCCCTCGTCTGCTTGCCCATTTGGCATGCGTGACAAGGTCTCTCTTTAATGCACTTAACACCAGGAGCATCACGAACTAAGTTGTGGGAAAATAACATATTTATAGTTTTGAAATTTATATGTGCTAGTCTCTTGTGCCATTGGTCACAGAGAGATGCACTATCTTTTGCCAAAAAGCACACTGGTGTAGAAGTATCTAAACATAGAAAATTTAAACAAAAAATATTTCTACTCCGAGTGCCTGTTAAAATAGTTTCTGACGTATCAGACGACTTTATCAAGCACTTGTCCTTGTAGAATTCTACCATATACCCTTTGTCACAAAGTTGACTTATGCTAATGAGATTATGTTGTAATCCTTTAACATAAGCCACGTCTGTGAAAGAGACTGTACCATTTGTGATCATACCATAGCCTTTTGTGATTCCCCGATCAGATCCGCCAAAAATAACTTTTGGACCATTTTTCACGGGGGTAAACTCTTGTAGTAGGCTTCTTGTTCCGGTCATGTGCCGTGAACAACCACTGTCCAAGTACCATATTGGATTTGTATTGGCCTTTGGACATACCTGCAATCATCAATCAATTGCCCTTAGGAACCCAAACTGATTTGGGTCCTTGGCTTCTTGTTAGATGACCACCACTTGGAATGTTAACATTGCGAGGGGTCATTCTTGCATTGTTAATCCGTGGAGTCGTGACATTTCTCGGATTAAACCAACAATCTATGGCAAAGTGACCAACCTTGCCACAACACCAACAATCGAATCGATTGTACCTTCTCTTAGTCTCATGTTTTGCCTTTTGAACGGGAGGTTCAACAGGAGTGACTTTCCTAGTGGAAGTCTTCTTAGAAGTGGGGGCCTCAAGGTGACAGCACACACATGGCTCCAACTTCTTCTCAACAGATTTGGGTGCAATCGTTCTAATTTTCGGTGCTTTCTTGTGAGCAGATCCGTGAACAAATGGACCATGATCTCTGAGGATTATTTCTTCATGAGGAGCTTTGAAGGGCGAGTTGTCAAAGTTTCGGGGAAAGCTCCATCCTTGATATCTATTACTAGGTTCAACATGTGTTGGCCTAGCAAAATGACCGTAGGATGAATCAAAGTCAAACGGATTTGATGGAAAAATGACCTTCCTAAATGAAGGTTGACTTTGATTAGCAGTTCCCTTGCCTTTCACGGCTCTCTTCTCAGCAGCCTTACTACTTTCAGCCTTATGACCAATTCCACTACCCTTCGCAGGAGCAGAGAACCTATCAATGAATGGAAGAATAGTCTTAGGTTTCGAGAAGCTTTCTACAAGCTTCCTTTCTGCCTTCAACTTATCTTCTAGTTCATTTATAGTTTTCTCCTTTAAATTCAACAACTCAGTGGAGCTTTTCAGTTCGTCTTTCAAGAGTTGGATTTCATCTTTGAGAGGAGTTAATTGTTCAACTTCCTCCCTCAAAGCTAATTCCACTGTCTTGAGAGATTCAATTTCTTTTGACTTGGATTTGACGACCTTGCGGCACTTGTCAAATCCTTTCACAAGGGCTTCATACTGAGTTATTAACTTAGAGTCCTCCTCTGAGGAGTAGCCTTCATCTGCTACGGATGCAGTCTCATCTTCAGAAGCAGACAGAGGAGTATGAGAGTTTACCTTCCCCTTATAAGAGGAGTCGCCTATCTCTTCGTCTAGTTGAGCCATTAGCCCAAAGTAGGCTTCTTCATCTGAGCTTGACGCATCAGAGTCACTGTCGCTCAGAGTCTTGGCCTTTTTGGCGAGGAGACTCTTTTCTTTCTTTCTTCCTTTAAAGGATCTTTTTTCTTCCTTCTTTGATCCTTCTTTCTTTTTGTATGGACACTCGGCTATTACGTGTCCTGGCTTATTGCAGCAATAACAAATAATGTCAGTAGAATCAAATTTGTTCGGTTTAGATTTATACCTGTCATTATTGTATTCCTTTTTGTGATGATCACCATCACGTCTTGATCTTCTGTGATCAAATGCAGTGGATTGTCCTTTCTTCTGCTTTCTTTTATTCAGAAGTCTTTTGAATTGTTTGGAGAGAAGAGAAAATTCTCCATCAGACAGCTCTGAACCTGATGGGCTGGCATCAGACTCATCCTCATCAGAAGATGGTCTCCTGACAGGTGGGAGAGCCTTGCACTTTCTTGAACTTTCAGCTTTTAGGGCAGAGGACTTCTCCCTTCCAGAGGCTCTGACCCCCTCTTCTTCAGCTTTGCGGGAATTTAGCTTCAACTCATGAGACAGGAGCTTACCAAACAACATTTGTGGCTCTGTGGTTCCGAGCTTTCCGAATTCTCTGATGGCTATAACCTTGGTATCCCATTCTTTCGTCAGGGATCTCAGAAATTTGTCATTTAGTTCGCCAGTTGTGAATTCTCTATCATAGTTCCTAAGACCATTTACGATCTTGAAGAACTTCTCGTAGGTGTCAGAAATGGAGTCTCTTGGATCTTGCTTGAATGCTTCGTATTCTTGGTTCAGCAACGATCTTCGGTCATCCCTCACTTCTTCGGTCCCTTCCATCAGAACGACTAGTGAGTCCCACATTTCTTTAGCAGATTTGCAGTGAAGTAGATTTTGCAGCATTGAATCATCAACTGCACCTGCAATGATATTCTTAGCTTTCTTGTCTAGGGCCACTAGAGCGATCTCATCTTTGTTCAGTTCCAACATCTTCTTCGGGATCATGATGGTGGAGTTTATTGAAGATGGTTTCATCGGAATATGGGGACCTTCTTCCACGATCTGAAAGATTCTTGGGTCGGCAGCTTCCATGTAGAATCTTACTCTTTCCTTCCACATAGGAAAGTTCTCTTTGGTGCAGACTGGCAACTTGACGGAATCCTTGGCCTTATCCATTCCAGACATATTTGCTTTAGCAACTAGATGAGGAGTCTTGTTCAAGGTGTTAGCCTTATAGCGAACAACCTAGCTCTGATACCAATTGAAAGTATCTAGTTGCGGCCTAAAACACCTAGAGGGGGGTGAATAGGTGGATTCTATGTCTTAATGCGGAATTAAAAATTTAACACAGAAAAGCAAACAAACAACCACAGCACAGACACAAGGATTTTATAGAGGTTCCCCGATGTGGGCAGTCCTCTTTCCCGCCTCGCCTATCTAGCACTTCGAGGCTAGACTCGGCTACTTCACCAATCTCAGATTATAACTAATCTTACACCTCGGAGTCAAAACTCCTACAACTCGGAGTATACCACTCCTACAACTCGGAGTATAACAACTCCTACAACTCGGAGTATAACAACTCCTACAAATAATCTCGGAGTGAAAACTCCTACAAAAGAAAAGATAAGGAAATACAATACTTCTTCTTAACCTCTAAAGAGATTAACTTCAGATCTTGAACACTGAGTCTTCTTCTCAACCTTGAAGGAAAGCTTGGCACTTGAAAGATGGGGAAGAGAGAAGACTTGGCTAACCAGATCTGAATAGGCCCTTTGACTTACTTGAAATAATCTTCAAAAATTGAGAGCAGCAATAAGATCAAAGGCCTTCTTTTTTTATCTTTTCTGAACTGTCGGCTGATGAGAGATTTTTTTTTTTTTGGATCAATCTTTTTAGGAATCCTTCTCTTGCCCTAAAATAAGGATTTATTTATAGGGAGGACTTCAACGGCTCTTGCGACAAAGAAGGGAGAGGCGACACGTGTACTGTTCATGGTGGCTAACCCTAATTTTCGAAAACGAAACAAAGATTTGAAATCCGTCTGTCCGTCATTCGTCGAGACTTCTCGAGAACATCCGACGAATTGACTTGGCCACAGGGAAAGACAGAGCAACCCGTGAAAAACATTGTCTGTCACCATTCGTCGGGATTCGTCGGAAGTACACGAGAACATCCGACGAATTGACTTAGCTGCAGAATTTTCTTCACAACCCAGCCAAAATGACCTCTGTCAGCATTCGTCGGGATTCGTCGGAATGACCCGAGTCATCTCGACGAATGGACTTGGCTTCAGAAATTTCTTCTAAACCAAGACAAAGGTCTTCTGTCTGGATTCGTCGGGATTCGTCGGAATGACCCGAGTCATCTCGACGAATTGACTCAGCATAAATTTTTCTTTTCTTCTGAAAACCTGCTCCACTCCTCAACCTTGAAAGCCTTCAGTTATGAGCATATGAAGTGCACCCCAAAAGAGAGATTACACATGGACCAACACTTTGTTCTATTTAATGAGGGATTACATTGTTTAGAACTGTGTTTGGTGATCCATTGAAACCTGACTTTGGTGTGCACTTAGCATTACAACCTGTCATAACACATCTAAACAAAAGTCATCAAATACAAATACAATTCATTTTAGTTTACTAGGGGACATCTTCAAATCAAGGTGATTGTAGACACAATACCCAACACAAACTATATCAGAAGAAATATGTTTACCAGTTTTAGATTTATACCTGTCATGATTGCTAGAGCTCTTTTTGTGATAATCACCATCACGTCGAGAATGTCTATTGTCAGAGGAAAACTTATTCTTCATGTGTCTTCTTTTGTTTAACAATTTCTTAAACTGACGAGAGATTAGAGAAAACTCTCCATCAGACATTTCAGAACTGGAGGAGCGGCTTCAGATTCTTTTTCATCATCAGATTCTTGTGTTCTAACTGGAGACAAAGCTCTGCTTTTTCTGGAGCTTTCGGCTTTCATAGCCAAGGTCCTTTCCTTGTTAGAAGCTCTATTCCCATCTTCTTCTGTTTTCCGAATGTTCATTTGTAGCTCGTGGGATAATAGTTTCCCAAACAGATTCTGAGGGTCTAGATTTGGTAACTTCCCAAATTCTCTGATTGCAACTATCTTGCTATCCCAGTCTTTCGTTAGGGATCGCATGAATTTGTCATTTAGTTCACCATTAGTAAATTCCCGACCATAATTCCTTAGGCCGTTTACTATCTTGAAGAATCTTTCATAAGCATCAGCAATGCACTCCTTTTTATTCTGCTTGAAAGCCTCGTACTCTTGATTCAAAAGAGATCTTCTATCATCTCTTACTTCTTCAGTACCTTCCATAAGGACTATTAAAGACGTCCACATTTCTTTGGCAGAATTACAGTGAATTAAGTTTTGCAACATTGAATCATCCACTGCACTGGCAATTATGTTCTTTGCCTTTTTGTCCAAAGCAACGAGTGCAATCTCATCCTTTGTTAAGTCCATCATTTTCTTTGGTACTCTTAAGGTTGGATCAATAGTAGAAGCGGTCATAGGCACATGAGGTCCTTCTTCCACGACTTGGAAGATTCTCGGGTCTGCGGCTTCCATATAAAATCTGACTCTTTCTTTCCACATAGGAAAATTAGCCTTAGTGCATATTGGCAATTTTAATGAAGACGATTCCTTGCACTTTTCCATGATTTGCAGGTAACTAGAATGGATAGAACTTGTTCAAGGTGTTAACCTAAATACGAACAACCTACCTCTGATACCAATTGTAATATCTAGTTGCCAACCAAAATCACCTAGAGGGGGGGTGAATAGGTGATAATTGCGTCTTTTGCGGAAATGAAAATCTTGAAAATAAAGAACGCACAGAATGCAAATCACAATCACAGACGACACAAGAAATTTATAGTGGTTCCACGTTCTTGGGTACTCCACTTGCCGGCCTTGCCAATCTAGCGTCACAGCTAGACTTGACTACTTCACTAAATCTCGAATCAAGAATGATCCTACAATTCTCAGAGTCAAAACTCTTACAACTCGGAGATCAAACTCCTACAAACTCAGAGATAATCTTCTCTTACAACTCGGAGAAAACCTCTCCTACAACTCGGAGAACAATCTCTCCTACAATCAAATGTAAATTTAGATTGAAACAATACTTAATGAATCACGATCAGATCTGAGAAATTTGAAGATGATCTTCTTCCTTCTTGCAACAGAAATGGCTTCGGCTTGATGTTGAAGAAGAAGAATCGAATCGGCACAAATCAGATCTTCTAAAGTCTTGATCGATCCAATGAAAACAGGACGAGTGAGGCGATGATCGATCGACCTTTTTCTTCCACTTGGAGACGAAATCAGATAACTCACGATCGAACTCCAACGATGGCGATGCACGGCACAAGATGACGATCTTGGATCAGATTAGGGTTTTTGAGAAATGAACGAACTCTGATCTTCTGTTTTTCATTACTTCTCATTCTTAAGGAGCAATCATTATATAGATGAAGATCTAACGATGAAACCTTAAAACGAGGAAAGACGTCACGTCAATTTAACAGAAAAGACTTGACGTCAAAACGGAAAAACAAAGCTTACGAGAAAAGATAGAACCAGACTTCTCGAGAGATCCACGACTTCTCGAGAGAAACTGGCTAGATCTCGAAAAACAGCTTTAGAAGAGAGGTTTAAGGAATTATGACAGAACTTCTCGAAAGATACAAGACTTCTCGAGAACAAAGGAAACTTCTCGAAAACTTCAGAACAATTTCGAGAACAACCTTTAGAGAGAAAGCTTTTCGAAAGAACCAATGATTTCTCGAAAACAAAAGTACTTCTCGAGAGAGAAAGAGACTTCTCGAAAGCTGAGCTGAGACAGACTTCTCGAAAACAACTGGAAAAGAACTTTTCTCGAAAACTAAGAAGACTTTTCGAGATCACAAAGAATTCTCGAGAAATGCAAATAACTACTCAGAAAATTCAACTTTTTCTCGAGAGACATCTGAAACAACCCTTCTCGAAAATAAATAAGGACTTCTCGAGAGCATAGAAGGACTTCTCGAAAAGTACCCATACTTCTCGAAAAATTTACTTAGAAAACTTTCTTCCTTTGTCTTCAGACCAATGGTGCACACCTTAGCTTTGAATCTTTAATGTCTTGATCATAAAGTGTATCCCAATTGAGAGATCACACATGAGTCAACCCCATACCCCACACAATGAAGAATTACATTGCATGAGACTGTGCTTCTTGACCCATTGTGACCTGACATTGGTCTACACTTAGCAAAGAGATCCTACAAGAACAATACTAGAAAAATATATCAAATACACAAACAATTCAATCTTGGTTCAAAGTTGACTATCTACAAATCAAGGTTATTGTGGATACAAAACCCAACACCCCAAACTACTAGGCCCCTGTAGAATTTTTGTCATGACAAGTCATGACAAAAATAGCATAAGTGACACCGGGCACTAGGATGACCAGTTGGAAGGAGTGAAAAACCCATGGTGTGCACTCAGGCACCATGGGCTACCCTAGTGTGAAGTGGACTGAAAGAGGCTAAAGCAACTTGAGCATCACACATAGCCATGGAGATCCCCTAGGATGGATCAAGTGCACAAAGTGGGCCAAAGAGGCCCCATGAACTCATTAAGATAGGAAGGAATGCATTTTGGGGTGCATATAGCAAATCTTGATGGCCTAGCCTAGGGGTGACCAACAGACTCCAATGAGCCAGCCTAACCACACCATGACCCCCATGACCATCCAAGGAGGTGAGTAGACCACTAGGGACCCTTGAGGCCAACCAAATTGGTCAAATTGACTAAAAGTCAACTTTGAGCTATCTCAGGTCAAACCACCATAAATAAGGGCAATTGAACTCCAAATGATCAAATTGGACCCACCCCCATATGGAAACCTCCCTAGGGGACCTAATGGACCCAAAAGCCCCTTCATAGGGCCATCAATTTGGGGAGATTGGGCCAATTTCTAAAAAGCCCCAAATTGACCTGAATGTGCTAAAAACCCAAGTTGATCTCCAATTGACCTAGTGTGATCAAATTGATCACCCCTAAACACTAAGGGGAGCAAATGAGACCCAAATGCACCAAAGTGCACAGTCAATTTTGGAGAATTAGGGCAAAACCACCAAAATGCCCAAATTGCCCTAATAAGTAATTTTGTGCAATTAAACCCCATATGACCCCACCTTGGCCCAATTCTGACTAGAGTGGGTTCATAGGGTCTTAGTAAACAATGTGGGTCAGTCACCTTGAATGGGGTGAGCTAGGGTCAAGCCCAAACCCAAAAGCCCCAATTTGCCCTATTTGGGTCAAGTAAGCCAAACTCAAGCTAGGTGGACTTAACCCAAACCCAACCTTAGAACCTTTGGGCTCAACCCCACCTAATCAAGCCCACAAGAAGACTGGTTTGCCTAGAGCCTCATTGAGCCCAAGGGGGAGGTTCACCAAGGGGTGGCCGGCCACCGGTGGCCGGCCACCTCCAAGAATGAATTCAAGAAGAATTCATGGAGGGGTGGCCACTTGGCCACCACTCCCTGTTTTCTGGTCTGCTATCAGCCTCCCCAAGGATTTCCAGCAAGATTGAGCTGACATGGCAACTGTTGAGCGGGGTAGGAGAGGGAGTTGCAGGCCACACTAATGGCTAAACTCCAAACATTTCAAATTGGTTTGGAATTTTCCCTCCCATGGCCAGGAATTGATGAGAGGAGCTGAACCCTGCTGAGCTGGAGCTGTAGCAGTGGCTGCTGAGGGAGGTGTCGGCCTTCGTGAAATCGCCAATAATGGCTGGCAGCTAACAATACCCTCTCAGCACAATTAACCTTCACCATTAGCTTCGAAATCGAAAAAGGAGAAGAACCCCCATGTTTTCGGGAGGAGACCAGCTCTGAGGAGGAAGATCAAGCAGGAAGATGGAGCTCGAGTTCGGCCATGGCGTTTCTCGTTCTTCCTCAAGATCAAGCCCGATCAAAGGCAAGTTCCTTTCCCCCTCCTCCTGTGTTAGCATCTCTTCTCTCCCCCTGTCGATTTGAGCCATGCAATGGCGATTTCACTTCGGGTTTTTCCATATTCCTAGCAGCAAAAACGAAAGGTGCCGGAGCCCTACTCCGGCCACCCCAGCCCAATCGAACACCACCAGTCGACAGCCCTATGTCGACTGGTGGTGGTGGCTTAGGCGTTTCGCCGGAAACCACCGGGATTCGCCGGAATCTTGCCCGCAAATCGGCCCAGGCGCGGTGAATCAGAGCCGTAGGATCATCGGGGAAGACGACTCCAGCGTCGTTGGATTAGGTCCTGATGGCTAGCCGCAGACCACCATAATTAGGGATTTATATTATATTTTTTTTTATGAAATTTGTCACGCTTAGTTACCTGATTTTGAAAACAGAATTTGAGGCCCTTAGAGGCCATATTTCGAAAAATCCCCAGAGATAGGAATTGTAGATCTGGAAGTCTATTTTCATTTGAATGTAAAATCATGTCATTTGGTTAAATGTAGGTTCCACAGTACTCATTTTAGTGAGACTGGTCATAAAATGAACCAGAAATTAAATAGTGTGCCCACTCTAAAATATAAGTCTGATGGACTTGAGATTTTGGCCATGCATGCATGTGCCATATACCTGGCTTAGGTTCAAAAATCAGATTTTTTGGAAATTACTTTTCTAAGGTTTTATTCAGAACATGGAAAATCAAATAAATGGAATATTTGGAGTTATATAACTCCTAATGATCCCAAATTTTAGTGAGGGTTTATTTAGGTCATGCATAGACACTGGTTAAAATTTCATCACATATGCATGAGGATATTTCTCTGAACTTCAAAAATGAAGTTTGTGACTTAGGAGGAAATTGGGTTGCTAATAGCCATTTGGGGCTTGTTGAGGTTTTAGATATGTTGAAGATGAGAATCACCTTGCATGTCACTAAAACTTGACCATGCATGTATGGTGACCCAACCATCCAAATCCTAGAGTTTGGAGGTCTTTAGAGCTAGAATTATTATGTTTTCTATTCAATTTAAATTGTCACATTTGTATTTTGTTAAGATAAACAATTTGTACAGCACTTGCATGTTGATTCCACTTAGATTAAGTTCATTTCTGGAGAAAATGATCAACATGAATATTGTAGCCCTTTAGGTTACCTTTAAAATGCCACTGATTTCATGCCATTTGGATAAGTGTAGCTCTTTCTATACCATTTTTGGTGTGACATGTCTATAATAGTGTTTTGTTACGTTAAACACTTTATACAGCACTTGCATGTTGATTCCACCTAGGTTAAGTTCATTTCTGGAGAAAATGATCAACATGAATATTGTAGCCCTTTAGGTTACCTTTAAAATGCCACTGATTTCATGCCATTTGGATAAGTGTAGCTCTTTCTATACCATTTTTGGTGTGACATGTCTATAATAGTGTTTTGTTATGTTAAACACTTTGTACAGCACTTGCATGTTGATTCCACCTAGGTTAAGTTCATTTATGGAGAAAATGATCAACATGAATATTGTAGACCATTAGGTTACCTTTAAAATGCCACTAATTTAATGCCATTTGGATAAGTGTAGCTCTTTCTATACCATTTTTGGTGTGACATGTCTATAATAGTGTTTTGTTATGATAAACACTTTGTACAGCACTTGCATGTTAATTCCACCTAGGTTAAGTTCATTTCTGGAGAAAATGATCAACATGAATATTGTATCACTTTAGGTTACCTTTAAAATGCCACTGATTTCATGCCATTTGGATAAGTGTAGCTCTTTCTATACAATTTTTGGTGTGACATGTCTATAATAGTGTTTTGTTATGTTAAACACTTTGTACAACACTTGCATGTTGATTCCACCTAGGTTAAGTTCATTTCTGGAGAAAATGATCAACATGAATATTGTAGCCCTTTAGGTTACCTTTAAAATGCCACTGATTTCACATCATTTGGCTAAGTATAGCTCCTTCTAGGCCACTTTTAGTGAGACGTCTATAAATGTGTAGTTTGTGCATTTAGTGATATGGGCTCATGCAAATGCTTTGAAGATTTGTCCATGCCATAGACCACCTCTAGCTAAGAATCCAACCCATATGTATGAGTGGATTTCCCTGAGCTTCAAGTTGAAGTTTTGGACTTAAGGGTATAGGGAAAATTGGGGTACATTTAGCAAAATGTAATAAATAGTAAATAATGACAATTACACTTTGGTTTAATATGAGACTTAGGATCTGTTGTTTTTAGACCAATATTGAGCTACGTTAATTTTCCCAGAATTTATGGAAGCCTTAACATGGTAGTTGTGGTGCAAACCCTTATTGGCACACCATTTGTATTAAATGATAATTATGGATAAATACTCTCTGGAAAATTTTGAAACCTTGGATTTGGTGGTTTTAGATGATTATTATGCTAGGTTAATTTTCTCAGAATTTATGGAGATCATTAGTTGACAGCCGATGTATAAATCACTATCTGCACATCTTCTATTTTAATAGAGACTGAGATTTAAGATTCCCTAGAGAATTTATGAAATTAGGATTTGAGGTTGTTAGAACACTACTCATTGCGAACCCATGGTAATAATTAGAACTCATTTGGATATGATGTGATCAAGATTGCACCTTAGGAGTCAAATCTAGCGAGTCAAATCTAGCGAAATCTTATTTTGGTCTGCGAATAGTAAAACTGATTTATACGATTTAGACCACCACTGGCCTTCACACATAGAACTATTAACTCTTTGATTATTATGAAGGCTCGGATTATTTGGAAGAGCACCTCTAAGGGCCATCATGGGAAATAAGGGTCGGGGTGCGTTTAGCAAAGCTATAAGTGCGGGAATTCTCCCTTCTCCCTTGAGTATTTACCTTAAGATGGCTCACCCGGCTAAGGGTGGTTTTACTTCCATCTAATCATTTAACACTGATGAGTTGTCTACGGGGCCCTTGATGAGGTCTAACCTCCCTTTTATATCATTATAAATTCCCGCACTTATAGCTTTGCTAAACGCACCCCGACCCTTATTTCCCATGATGGCCCTTAGAGGTGCTCTTCCAAATAATCCGAGCCTTCATAATAATCAAAGAGTTAATAGTTCTATGTGTGAAGGCCAGTGGTGGTCTAAATCGTATAAATCAGTTTTACTATTCGCAGACCAAAATAAGATTTCGCTAGATTTGACTCGCTAGATTTGACTCCTAAGGTGCAATCTTGATCACATCATATCCAAATGAGTTCCAATTATTACCATGGGTTCGCAATGAGTAGTGTTCTAACAACCTCAAATCCTAATTTTATAAATTCTCTAGGGAATCTTAAATCTCAGTCTCTATTAAAATAGAAGATGTGCAGATAGTGATTTATACATCGACTGTCAACTAATGATCTCCATAAATTCTGAGAAAATTAACCTAGCATAATAATCATCTAAAACCACCAAATCCAAGGTTTCAAAATTGGTGGTGTAGGAGTTCAAAAGAACTCCCCCACTCCTAAGAGCCAAGTTTAACTCATCTTATAGATTTAATGTAATTGGAGAGGATAATGGGGATCAAGTAAAAAGGGGTAGATACCAACAAGATTAAGTGCCTTGGGAAGAGGAAGTTCGGGGTGTCAGCCCGCCACACTTCCCAGTACCGCTGCGAGCCCCTCACCGGGTAACCCTCCGGAAGTCCAAGGCTAACCCTAAAGCTTCTAAGATCAACTAAATTATAGACAAGACTAGTTAAGTAGGAGAACATGACAAGTTAGCTTCCATCCCAAACCGGAACATTTTATAAGGAAGGACTGGGATAGTCCTGCGAGCGGTAGTCTTGGGTTATAAGGAAGGACTAAGATAGTCCTGCGAGCGGTAGTCTTGGGTTATAAGGAAGGACTGGGATAGTCCTGCGAGCGGTTGTCTCGGGTTATAAGGAAGGACTGAGATAGTCCTGCGAGCGGTAGGCTCGGGTTAGAAGGAAGGACTGGGATAGTCCTGCGAGCGGTAATCTTGGGTTATAAGGAAGGACTGGGATAGTCCTGCGAGCGGTAGACTCGGGCTATAAGGAAGAACTGGGATAGTCTTGCGAGCGGTAGGCTCGGGTTATAAGGAAGGACTAGGATAGTCCTGCAAGCGGTAGGCTCGGGTTATAAGGAAGGATTAGGATAGTCCTGCGAGTGGTAGGCTCAGGTTATAAGGAAGGACTGGGATAGTCCTGCGAGCGGTAGGCTCGGGTTATAAGGAAGGACCAGTGTAATCTAGCGAGCGGTAGGCTCGTAGTTTAAATATAAGACTAGTGTAGTCTAGCGAGCGGTAGGCTCGTAGTTTAAATATAAGACTGGTATAGTCTGGCGAGCGGTAGGCTCTACTTTATAATTGTTGATGTAGAATTGCGAGCTGGAGGCTCGGTAGTAAATGACTAATACATGTTGCTTGTGTATAAGGTGTGGTGGGTCTTCGGTTCTGTCATAATCGTCACACCGACAGCAGTTCATTGACTCGGCAGTGCTAGTGGTTTTATGGGGGCCAGGTTGTCTTACTGCGCGTCCGATGGGACGGATTCCCTAAACCCTGCCTAGCCAATTTAGTTTAGTACGCAGGAGCTCGTGAGTACCGGGTACCGGTATCACAGCGCACATTAGGGCCTAGGTCTGGTAGTGTGACTTACCCACCTAGGTGAGGAGACGCCCGCTCCTCTGCCACCGTTTGACCATGACGGGAGGTGCCCGAGAGGTTAGCTACCTCCGAAAAGTGGGAACTAAAGGTCTGTACGTACAGAGTCGTGTGCGTGAGTTTGCACCATTGCATTGCATACCATAGCATACCATTCTTGCATAAATCAAAGACCTCATCGTATAAATTAGCACGGGCTATTTTATACGATGAGTTTACTTCTTACCAGATCCCTTAGCTTATGTGTTTGTGTGTGTACACACATAAGTTAAGGTTACTTTCATAGCTGCTCTAGTTGTTTCTTTACTTGCTCTAGTTTTCTTTATAACTACTCTGGTGTACTTATCTAGCTGCTTAGACTATTTTATAACTGCGTGTGTATACTCACTTTGTCGCTCGTCAATATACAACTCGATTTCTTTGTGGCCCCTTGATTTATTATGATAGATTTGCTAGAAAGGTGCTTGATGTAAATGCTTTTATATACATGTTATTAGCTATTTATATAATTGCTAGGTTAGTAATACCCGCTTGTCACCTGCTTTTGATTTACCCCTTTGATGTCCTCCGCTTCCTCCTCCCGCACGGCGCCTAGGAGTCGCGGGTGGAGGCGGTGAGGAATATGCTGAGTCTTATAGACTGACGGTCGGTGGACCTCATCATTTTAGGGATGACGTGTCGGAACAACAGGACCTCGTTCAGGAGACAGGACAGGAGGACGGGATGAAGCAGAGCAGTCACTATACGTCGCCGCAGCAGCAGCTACAGATGCATGAATACATTGGTTGATAGCTTCCGCATAGATATAGAGTGAGAGTGATTGTTGCACTATATTTGAACATGTACTGGGCGTAAGCCCTTTTTCGTTTTGTTCTTTCTCATCGTGGACATTGTAATCATGTATTATGATAACTATATAATGTGATTTTGTGGACTTGTTTCGTTTATTACTTCAATTACTGTGATTATGATTGGCCTGGATGATGATGAAAAGCCGACAGGATCGGCGTCTTGTGGCGGCGACCATTGGGTGTAATGGTGTTGCCGCAAGACGGCGGTTCTGGGCGGTAAGACCCGGTTTAAAAGCAAAAAAAAAGTGGGTCTTACAGTTGTCTCAAGAACCTTTTGTTATGTTGTAGTACCCTTTGGAAATTCTGAAAAATAAGAAGATGATTATATACATCTTATTGCACTTCTTTGTCCCACATACCGCATAAACAAATAATTATAGAATGCGAGAAGGTATCGGGCGAGCGCGAGTGGTTATCTGGGAGGATTTTTGGCGCTGGTGTGTAACTTATAGTTTGCCCATAGAAAAATTCGAAACTAATTTTAGAAGGGGATTTTAAGTTATGTTGGTGTGCGGATAGCCGTTTTTTGGATTGCCCGACAAATCGGAACTAATTTCAGATGAAATAAAACCAACTTTCCAAAATGACGACCAAAAATTCATTTTCCAGAAAAATATTCTTAAGGAACGTTAATGCCAAAAAAGTAATGTGACTTGCAGTCGGTTTGTTTTGGCGTTATTTTTCATTTCTATATGGAAAAATGTCACCACTGAAAATACGTATTTGGTAAATATTCATTCTTCATTCCAACGCTTCAAAACGTTAATTTTGGCCTTCAACGTCATCGCAGCCCCCTCCTTCCATTCTCACCGCTCTCATTCCCAACTATCCGGAATTCCACCTCTGAAAATACTTATTTGGTAAACCTTCGCTCTCCATTCTCAACCTCCAAAACGCCATTTTTGACCTTCTTCAACACCATCGCCGCCCCTCCCTCCATTTCCACTGCTCTCATACCCAACACTTCAAAACCTCACCGCTGAAACAAATAGAGCCTAAGGCTCCGTTAGTTGTCACAACTTATTTGCTCACTGTGTTTGGACAAAAATGTCACCATCAAATGTATGTTTGGCATGATAATATATGGTTAATTATGACCGCCGTCAAGAAAAGAAACTAATTTTTAACATTAAAGTGGAAGAAATTCCTTAGGCAAGGTCGGGCGTTCACGATATTGAAGCAATTAATACAGAGAATTAATGAAGAAGAGAATACAAAGAGCAGCATTAATCATCAGAAGAAGACAAAGCATCTGGGACAAGTGCCGGTGCAGAAGAGTTGAAGACGAAGCGCTCCCGCCCCCCTTTGGAAATGTATCCAGCTTTTATTGTGTTGTTTCCCGTGTTTTCTCATCTATATAAGAGAAAAGCACGTTTCAATTTTTGTTGTACGTTTGCAAAAGTTCAAGTAATGAGAATGAGAAGTAATCAAGTTTGAGATTTCGATATTTTTCACTTCCCTGTGATGTTGTTTTTATTTCCTCATTTCTAACACTGGTTCATAATCACCGTGTTCACAACCGCCGCCACCGCCGCCGCGCCAAACTGAGCCTAAGTGAAACCACCGACATTAAGCGACCGGACCGGAAAACCACCGAACGTGTAGCACGGACGAGAGCCAGTCGCCGTCGTGCAGCGCGTGGTAGCCCCGCCTCTGTTGCCGGTCAACCTGGCAGGATTGCGGGGGAGGCAAGATGCATGCATTGACTCGCGTGCACGAGCGCGTGGGTCGCGCGCACGATTCGAGCAGTTGTATATCAGTTGACCAGACTCCTGCAGAGTCCAGAGCATGGGGGTGGGGGCCTTGACCGGGTACGGAATTCTAAGCCGTGGGATTACGTGGGAATGGAGATTGAAGTTGGCACGTGTCCAATTTCGACGACCCCAGACTGGTGAGCTGGCAATGTGTCGGCAAGCATTCTATATCCCATGCAGACACGTGAGCTCTGATTGAGATAGAGAGAGAAAATTGCGCTGCATGGAAATTATTCATTATTGAGGGAGAGCCCATTGAGCCCAGATAGAAATTCTGGCAACATCCCATAAGGAGAGAGAGAGAGAGAGAGGGTGAGGGAGAATAAGGTTTCGTTTGGCGCGGTGGTGGCGGTCGTGAACCCACCGTCGCTCGTTAACGCCTGAACTCACCAAAAAATTTCTTGCAGTTTATGCTCAAAACTAATTTATTTTCTTGGTAGCAGTCGTAACCTTTGTCTTGCCAATCATACAATCTAAGATAATGAAGTTTTTGACCCAACTCACAATAATTAAGCCGTGTCAAACGAAGCCTAAGGCTGTGTTTGGCCCCGATTCACGCCACCACCTTTCTCGCTGCCACCATGACAATGGAGATTGCGAGTTGGATTCGGCGATCAGAAAACAGCGGCATGCCGCTGTTCCGTACTGCAAAGTGGCGGCACGAGCTGCCGCTACCTTTCCCGTGGCCTGCAGTTCCGATAAATTCCTGCCAAACACGTACAGCCTAAGAGAAATTCTCAGCCCTATATGGTGATTGGGGAAAATATTATACTGTCATGACTTGTTCAATTTAGTTTAAATTGATACATTAATATAATAGAGTCAATATTTCTTTGATGTAATGGTCTTGTAAGACTATTCAGTTTGATAAATCGCTCATTTTTCCTATCTATGTAGTTTATGTTCAATACTGTCGGATTAACAATAATACTGTCAATTTTGTCAACATACTATGATGATAACACAATAATAGTGTCAAACGTTATGCTAAAAAACTGCCGATGTTTCATACATACTGACAAGATATTGTCAAACCTTAAAGCGGAAAACGTAAGCCGTGCATTTACTCCAACTGTACATTAAACAATAGGAAATTTATATCGTGTTTATTGATTGCGTTTGGACGTTACGTTTAATTGAATTTGCTTAGTGCTCTGAGATTTATAAAAATATTGTTTTTATCTAAACAAAATTTTTTTATGTACATATCAATGTTTCTTATCAATTTCATTTAATATGAAAAATTACGATTACAGGGAGAGGAAGAAATCATAAGTAACACAATATGGCGTACAACTACTACCTAATCAACTGACGACTGCTTCTACACGTTTCAGTACTTAAACACATCACGAATACATTAAAATTGCAAAGGAAAATTAATAGAAAAATCGTCATTAATAGAAAAATCTTGAGATAGATCCACAGAAGCAAGAGTTGATAGTGAATTAGAGCCCATAAAATTATGCTCTTTTGGTGTTTCATGATCTTCAACTCTAACATGTCTTTTATCCTTTGCAGCTCGACTCCACTCTGTATGACAATAAAATTAGGTAAAATAGCATATCAAAACGTTGAATTTGAAAATAAAGTTCAATAGAATACATTACTTATTTTCTTCGAGGAAGTCTCCCAAAAATTCTTCATACGTGCATTAGGTCTTCCTTTAGGTCGCATAGAAGGAGAATCCTTTAGAGAGTTTGTCCGTTTGTAATTGGAGTGAGGGATTCCCTTCTTAATCATCTCATCATAATCCACCATTTCACATATAGTTTGACCAACATCGTTCAACACATTAACTAGATGCTGCTTGGTAATATGACTGTTGAAACCAGTTTCCCGGTTTCAGCGTTCGAAAGGGGGTTGCGACTAACTCTTACTTGACCTAAGCCTTGACTCTTGACCGGTCACTAAGAACTAAGAGACTCGGACTTGGTTACAACTGGAGTCTAGAAACAGACCCCTTAAGCTTCAGCGTGGAGGTCCCACCGCACACCCGGAAGCCCACTCGGAACTTCCCCTCCCAAGCCAATGCTGAGCCTGGGCACCTTGGAGGGCACTAAGAACCACCTCACTGTCAGCTGAAGGATGACAAGGGTTAGGGGGTGCTTGCTCACAAGACACACGCAAGGGGGGGGGGGGGGGGGGGGGGGGGGGGGTAGTGACCAACCCTTCCCAAGGTGCCCATGGGGGTCTATTTATAGACTTTCCCAAAAATGGACTGCGGATAGCCAAGATCCCGCTATCCGCAGTCCAACCATGACCACGAACGATCAACGCGTGAGGGGGGGCGAGTGGGACTCGAGATGCCCACTTTCCCCTCACGGGAGGTCATACCGACCTCCCCCCCAATGTGTCGGGCGAGTGGGAGAATTCCTCCCACTCGCCCAAAGGCCCCCTCCCACTCGCCCCCAAGGTGGCCGGCGAGTGGGAGGCTCCTCCCACTCGCCCGGAGAGTGGGAGGGTCCTTCCCACTCGCCGGGTGAGTGGCGAGTGGGAGGCTCCTCCCACTCGCCCGAAGGGAGTCGGGGGAGCGGGTGCTCCCCCTGCTTCCCCCGCGGCCTCTCTTTGCCTTGATTGGTCTCGACCGCTTATGCGCGGTCGTTTTGCCCGTCTTGACCACCTTCACTGTCTTGGTCTCATCCGGGTCGGGTCACACCGACTCGGAAAATATGAGGGTTGTACACAATCCCCGCTCTTTGCGAGCTTGTCCCAAGCTCGGAAAGAAAGTCCAACCCACCTATTGGACGAGTAGGTGGGACCCGGAGGGAATCTTTGGAGGGCTCCATCCGATGGCTATATAAAATCCCTCGGAGAGGGAGGTAAGAAGAGCACCATTCCTGAGAGCTCCCCCTACTTCCCCTCTCGAATCAGATGGATCCACCTCCGGACTTCAGGGCTCGCATTAAGGCTCTTGCTGGGAAGGGTCCGTCCGACCTGACGGAGCTTAAAGCTCTAATCCATGGCCCTTCGTCCTCTCCTACCCGGTCCGCGGTGCGATCACCTCGGAAGAAGCCCCGCCCCGAGTTGGTGAAGGAAGTTGCGTCGTCATCCTCTCATGGGGCGACCGAATTCGTTCGAGGCCTGGATATGGATACGGTATCGGTTCTCCCCTCACCATCTATTTCACACCTGCGATTATACATGACCATGGTGACGTGCTTCTTAATTGCCCACAGCTTCTCACGGAGGACCTCGAGGGGGTCCGAAGAATGGTAGAGGGAACGGGCGCAGACGCTCGGGTGAGCCCTGTCTCTCTTGCTTGGGAACCTGCCGCCCTCTCGACTGCTCACGATGACTCTTCTGTTGGAGGGAACCAGACCTCGACGGCTCAATCGAGCCGAAGGGAAGTCTCGGCGCCACCCCGCTCTCCTACTGCAGTCATGGAGCCCGTCGAGGACCGATCCGACGTCTTCGAGCGTCTGAGCCGCTTGGAGACCCTTACCCAGGAGCTGCGGGAGGGGAGGCTGTCTTCCGGACCCGACCCCCTCGCCCGTGTTTGCGTACTGGAGTGTCGGGTCAAGAGGTTGGAGGCCGAACTCAACCTCCTACGGGGAGAGGTCCGGCTCGCATTCGGGGGCATGACGACACCGTTCGAGGATCACTTTCGCCGGGTGGAGGCCTCCGTGCGCACCGTGGGCGAGGAGCTCTCCTCAGCCAAGGCATGCTTCGAATCCACGCGTGTGGGGGTCCCCTTCACCCAGGACCAGGGCTACTGGAAGTGGACGGCGTGTTAGTTACCCCTTTTTTCGGGGATCTACCATTTGTTATGTAATAATAAGGATCGGCTCGCCATAGCAGTTCGTCTGCTTCGCGACTGGACTGTTTGTTTCGTTATGTCTCCCTTACGTTTGCTCCAATAACCCCGCTGATTTATGTCTTGCTTGAGTTGCTATCTTTTGGTTAACTAACATGTATGGTGATCGTAATGATGCTGAAATAGCTGACTAACGGTGTAAGACCCCCCCCCCCTCCCCAATCCTGAGCCGGGTTCAGGGAGGGGGGATCTTACTGCCCAAAGAAGACCACCCAGCGCTTTCCGGGTGGCGACGTCCCACCCGCTTAGGCACTGAGCGGTCTCTTTGTCAGGCACAAGAATCACAACTTCACATCAGAACGCATAGCGGAAGCAATCAACAAAAAATAGGAAACCAAAACACACTGCTTATATTTACATACTTAACGGGGCCGAAGCCTAACGTTTACAAGAGTGCCTTGAAGGCTACATCGACTGAACAAAAGGGCCTAAGCCGGTCCTATACTCTAGGACTCACGTCTCGGAAGACAGGGGGCGGGGCTGGGAAAGTCGTACGGATCATCTCCTAGGCTTCGAGATCAACCTGTGATGTGGGGGCTTCACGCTGTCCCGTCTCCTGTGATTGGTTATAAGAAATAACCGTTAGTCACAGAGCTAAGTAGAAAACACATCCCCCTCCCCGGATCCGTATCCAGGGGGCGGCTAAAAGACAGAATTTGAAATAGCCGAAGCAAGGAAAGGGTTAGCAGCAGGCAAATGTATATATTTATATATATATATATAGCGGGGCTCCTGCCCTAGTATCCACAACCGCGCCGTATAGTAAATATCTAACACTATCGCGCGCATACACACACCCAGGTACTCAAGACCTGTAACCACACAAAGGACCCTGTGTCGACACAGTTTTAGACCGCTTTAGTTCAAGCAGGGGAGCTAATCCCGCGGGCCTCACCGATGTGGCCGTCGGTGACAGTGGCCAGTCCTGCCACTTCTGAATGTAGTCGTACCGTATCATTCAGGCCCTCCCGTACAACTTGGTGTACTGAATGGATGTGAGCGACATCCGGCGAACCGATTTTTAGGCCGACCAGCGGAGGCGATACTGCAGGCTCAGAGGGTAATAACCCACTGTGCCCATCTCCCTGTCGCCATGAGTCGTCAACTCACCCGCACCGGTACGAACGGTCTGCGAGCGTGACCGACCCGCCACTTCCAATCAATCTTCACCCGCTTTATATAAAACAAACCCTTAGGCCACGGGGCAATTTCTACTCGACCGGTCGCACGATCTTGGACCGGGAGGCTTAGCGGTAGGAGGGCTCCCTGCTTGGGACTAACCTGGGAGGAGAGACTCGACTCCGGGTTTTTCCCAACTAAGGCCTCGCCGAAGGGAGGATAAGCACCGCTTTCGTGGCCACGGCAGCTCTGCGCTAGTAAATAAATTAGGCCGAAGAATGGGCCATGTAATAAACAGAAAAGTAGGCCGAAAGCAAAGGCCATGTATTAAACAGGAAAGTAGGCCGAAAGCAAAGGCCATGTATTAAACAGGAAAGTAGGCCGAAAGCAAAGGCCATGTATTAAACAGGAAAGTAGGCCGAAAGCAAAGGCCATGTATTAAGCATGAAAGTAGGCCGAAAGCAAAGGCCATGTATTAAACAGGAAAGTAGGCCGAAAGCAAAGGCCATGTATTAAACAGGAAAGTAGGCCGAAAGCAAAGGCCATGTATTAAGCAGGAAAGTAGGCCGAAAGCAAAGGCCATGTAAATAGGACCAGTACGAGACTGGATTTAAATGAAAGTGCTGAATGTAGATGCGGGGGGGGGGGGGGGGGGGGGGGACCAGTACGAGACTGGATCTAAATGATAGTACAGAATGTAAATGCATAAGATGAAATGGTTAGTAGTCCAATCACTCTATCAGAGGAGGCTTCGATCGACGACTCCGTACTTTTATTATTGTCGCGACGAGGTTACGTTTTGGCGCCGCGTCGCGATGTCGTTCCGATTTTTGCGTTGCTTTTCCGAGCTTAGTCGGTCTCTTAGCTTACTATGCATAATTTTGGGATAAGTATTTAAAATATGCGTCGAGGGGACGCCGATTTATTTTAATGAATTTCGCTCTTTTCCGGGCGTCTATTTTTGTTTGAAAAGACTTTCGAGGGGTCAAATCACAAGTCCACACTTCCTATCTTTGATAGTATTTGTAAAATACCTATATTTAGTGCCCCTAATTTTTGGGGAATTTTAGAGACTCATTTGGGTATTTTATTACCTAAAATAAACTTTATATTGGGTTTTAAAAATAGTAAAACCCCTCCTAAAAATCCCAAAAAATTACAGAGGGTGCCCCTAAGGGTGAGGCACACTTTTCATTTAGAAAACTTTTTCTGGAACGGCCCCATTTTTCCTCAGAAAAATGGAGAAGCCTATAGGGTGTTTGGGGTGCAAATAGAGGCAGGGAGGGACCTGGGGGCGCCGCACCGGGCGCCGTCCTTTGTCCCCACAGCGGATCCACAGCGGATCCGCTGTGGGGGCACTCAAACCCACGCGGGGGCGGGAGTTAAGGCTACAGGAGCCGTTGATCTCCCGGGGGAGATCGAACGGCTCCCGTCATCCCTGACGGGAGACGGCCGCTGCCGCCGCCGGCAGCGGCCGGTTGTGGCCGGCGCCGCCCCCGGTCGGTGCGCCGGGGGCGGGCGACCACTCCGGTGGTGGTCCGGCGGCCTGGCGCCGCCGGCCACCGCCGGGGCTCGTGCTGCAAGGGCACGGGGGCGGTGGCGGTCCGCACGCCTCCTGCATGCTTGCCGCCACCGCCTCCACCGGAGGGGATGGGGTGGGGGGTGCCCCCGGCCGGTGCGCCGGGGGCCGGCGACTCCTCCGGGGGTGGTCCGGCGACCTGGCACCGCCGGCCACCGCCGGGGGAGGGATTAAAAGGGGCGGGCGGCGGCGGCGTGGCCTGCATGGGCCATGCAGGCCGCGGTGCCGCCGCTCCTGCCGAGTGCTGCCCTCCCGGCCGCCACTGGACGGGGCGCCGGGGAGGGGGCAACCCTCCGGCGGTGGCCCGGCGGCCTGGAGCCGCCGGCCGCCGCCGGGGGGTTTGGCTATTCCTATACAGGAAAGCAGGGGAGGCGGGGAAGGCCACGGGTGCCGCCGGCCGTGCCCGCCGGCGGCCCGGCCGCCTCCCCAGCGCCGGCGCCGAGGTCCCGACGGGGACCTGTTGACCTCCTCCCCCCCCCCCCCCCCCCAGCGCCACCACCGGCGTTGGGGGAGAGTAGGTCTTCTGCCGGCCTCCTCCCCGAGCCTTGCCAAGGCTCGGGCGGCGGCCGGCGGTGCTCCGGCGGCAGGGGAGATGGGGGTTCTACCCTAGAGGTGGGAAGGAGGAGGAGGAGGTCTCTACCTGGGGTGGAGGGGGTGCTCGGGAGGAGGAAGGGTGGTGGTGGCCGGCCATGGAGGAGGAAGAGGAGGGTGGTGGCGGCTTGGCTCCGGCTAGCTCCGGCGAGGGGGTGGCCGGCTGGGTTGGGGTGCTGGCAGAGGGGAGCTGAGGGAGAGAGAGAGGGAGAGAGAGAGAGAGAGAGAGAGGGGTGGTGTGTGGGGGAGGAATGGAGGGGCTGCCCCTCCTTTTATAGGAAGGAGGGGAGCCATCCCCCCCCCCCCCCCCCTCTCCCTCCCTTCCACGTGTATGAAGGGAGGGTGAGTGGGGGGAGATATTTCTCCCCCCCCCCCCCCCTCTTTTTCTCACGTGCATGAAAGGGTGGGGGGGGGGGGGGGGTGAGTGGGGGGGGAGATATTTTCTCCCCCCCCCCTTCCTTTCTTACCCTAATAGGGGGGTCGTGGTTTGACCGGGGTCTATCTAGGTTCTTCGAGGCCGATAAGAGTTGCCGGGGCCGTTGCCGGGCTCGTGTGCTTTATACCTCGTGCGTTTCACCGAGGCGATCTGCATAGTGCTAAAGTGGCATACTCTCCATATGACCTTGTATCGAGGTGCAACGAGTTCCGTGGTGCCTGTATTGTCCACACAAGTTCAACGAGTCTGACGGAAGTCGATTTGGGGTACGTACGGTCAATATAATAATGAGGTAGCGGCGCGCTACGATACCCGAAATGGTCGTTTTCTCCAAACGACTTCGGATCGAGGCGCAACGAATTCTGTTGCACTCGTATGGTTTATACGAGTCCAACGGATCCGACGGAAGTCGAATCGGGGTTCGTTTGGCCACTGTACCCCAATGACTTAGTTGCGGCGCGCAACGTTACTAAAAATGGTCGTTTTCTTCAAACGACTTCGGACTGAGGCGCAACGAATTCCGTTGCACTCGTATGGTTCATACGAGTTCAACGGATCTGACGGAAGTCAAATCGGGGTTCGTCTGGTCACTGTACCCCAATGACTTATTTGCGGCGCGCAACGCTACTAAAAATGGTCGTTTTCTTCAAACGACTTCGGACTGAGGCGCAACGAATTCCGTTGCACTCGTATGGTTCATACGAGTTCAATGGATCTGACGGAAGTCAATTCGGGGTTCGTTCGGCCACTATTCATAATAATGAGGTAGTGGCGTGCTACGATACCCGAAACGGTCGTTTTCTCTATACGACCTCGGATCGGAGTGCAACGAATTCCGTTGCGTTCGTATTGTCCATACGAGTCCAACGGAACTGACGGAAGTCAATTCGGGGTTCGTTCGGCCGCTATTCATAATAATGAGGTAGTGGCGTGCTACGATACCCGAAACGGTCGTTTTCCTCTATACGACCTCGGATCGGAGTGCAACGAATTCCGTTGCGTTCGTATTGTCCATACGAGTCCAACGGAACTGACGGAAGTCAATTCGGGGTTCGTTCGGCCACTATTCATAATAATGAGGTAGTGGCGCGCTACGATACCCGAAATGACCGTTTTCTACTGCTCGGGCCTACTTTTATTGGGCTCACTAGGGTCTAGTGGCCCAATAAAAGTCGGGATGTTACAAACGGGCAGGAGATAGAGGCCTCGAAAGGACGATCCGGGACGAAGCGGTCAGGTGGCGTCAGGGGGAGGCGTAGGTGAAGGGGATCTCTCGGTCTGTATCCTTACACTAGGCGAGAGGACCGCAGGGCCCCCCTCCTCTGCCGGGCGAGTGGACCATGAGGTCCACCCTCGTGCACCGGGCGAGTGGACCTCAAGGTCCACTCGCCTGTGCTCGGGGCGAGTGGGCCTTGCGGGTCCACTCGCCCGGGGCGAGTGGACTGCCCGGTCCGCTCCCCCTCTATGCCCTTGGGCGAATGGACCCACGGTCCACTCGCCTTCTCTTTTATCCCCCCTATAAATACACCCCCTTCTACCTCTAGGTCCTCACCTTCCTCTCTCCCCTTGCCTTGCCTTCCTCCCATAGCCAGCTCTACCTCTTCCTTGTTCTTCTGCAAGATGGCATCCAACCGCCCACCTGTCAAGAGGAATGGTCGGGAGCAGAACGCGGCCAACTTTTCAGGGTGCTCTTTCCCCGTGGGAAAGGTATCAAAGGAGGACCTCTCGGCCTTCCGAAGTTCCTACCTCCCCGAGGGGTGGTCATGCAGACATCCGTCAGGGGGTGAGGCCATCAACTCCTTTTACGATGATTGGCTTGCATTCCCCCTCCCTCACTTTGAGGCTGTGCTACGGCTGCCCTTGTGGCCTGAGGTGAAGGAGTTCCTGGACTACTTCGGCGTAGTCCCGGCTCAAGTCAACACGAATGCGATTTCGATGTTGACAGCTTATGCGTGCTACCTGCGGGAGGAGAGGGTGGTGTTCGACCTGAGCGTGTTCCGCAAGGTCTTCATCTTCCGAGCAACCGTCGATGGGGTTTGCTTCCTGACCGGCACACACGTGGACGTGCATGAGACCTCCAACAAGGTCCATCACTGGAACGACTCATTTGTGTTCGTTCCGGGTGACCTGGACGGCATCCCTTTTCCCCCACACAGAGACCTGAGAAGGTCTGCAGACCCCCCCTCGCTACGTAGGGAGGCTGCTGAGCTGCACCGCTTCCTTAAGGGCGCGAGCTTCGAGGTTGAGCACCTCCGGAGGAACATTAATCAGCTCACCTACGTGGAGACGGGGACAGTTACTTGAACCTCACCAACTTGTCTCCTTTATGGTTCATTTCTCCCTATGGTTGCTTAACCCGTCCTAACTTGTGCAGGTGAACGGTCCCTTCCTCGACACCTCCCCTTTGCGGGGGGAAGTTCCTCCCTCTCCCATGGGCTCGTCGGAGAGGTCGCAGCTGCCTCTGCCTCGACTATGAAGGTGTCCGGGTCGAGGCAGAGGAAGGATAAGGAACAAGTGGGAGAGGAGAGTGTGCCCTCCTCCCCACCGAAGGGACCGAGGATGCGGCGAGGGAAAGTCGTCTGCCGGAGGGACTCCGGGGCGCCGACTATGGAGAGGGGGGGACCGAGTGACCCCAATGCGCTGGCCAACCACCCCAACTTTGAGATGGGGGGGAAGGCCACGGACCTTCTCGGCGAGCCTGTTATCCATTGGGATGAAACGATGAACCGGGTCTCCTTCTCCTCCCAGCGACCTTCGTGGGTCGAGGGGGACGTCATCGACGACGCGACATATAGCTTTATCTATGGCATCTACGGTCGGCAGGACGCTGCATCCTACAAGGAGATGTCCATGCGTGACCTTGCGTATGCGAGCTCCCAGGCCCAGCTCCGTGCGACCGAGCTCTCCCACATGGCCGCCCGCCGAGGTCTTAGTCTCTGGCACAGGTCGATGCGGGCGGATGTGTCGAAGCTGGATGTGGAAGAGAAGGCCACTGACCTTGCGGCTCGCTTGGCCACTGCTGAGAGACTCCTGGAGGAGTCATCCGGAGGCTTGGTTCGTGCCCACCTTAATGAATTTTCCTTTTCTCTTTTTAATTCCTTATTATTCGTAGGTTCTAATTCATTTGCCTTGCCGACCTGCAGGGACCCGGTGCCGCCGACTCGGTCAGAAGACGATGCGAGGAGTCAGACCAGGAGGTGCAGTAACTGAGGGCTCAGCTTGCCGAAGCTCATAGGCAGTTAAGGGAAGGGAGAGGAGAGGGAAGTGCACCTTCGAGGGCGGCGATGCCGGTCCCTCCTCGACCTGTTGAAGTCGAGCGCGCTCGGGGGAGAGTCATGGCGTCAACGGCCCGAGCCATGGTGAGTCGCCTCCATGACGTGGATGCTCTTCGAGATAGCTGGAGGGGGGTCTCCGCCAGCGACATCCTGCCTGAGTTCTTTCCTTCAACTGGGCGATCCGGCTCGCCCCCTAGCAGCGGCGGCTACTCTCCACGGTCGTGAGGGTGGCCTGTGACTTCTTCTTTTCTCCCGTTCCTCATGGGAGCTATGTACTTTTTGTGTTTGCTTTTCTCCTTCAAGCATGCGTGTACTAGTAAGAGTGAAGCAACAACTCATGTAACATATGTTATCAATGAATCAGTAGTCACTTAAAAGAATTTCCTCAGCTTACTTTCTCCCTTTACTGCTTGAGGACTCGATACCTTACTTGAATCGATCACCGAGTGGTTGATTGGCTCGATGAGTCTCCCATCTGCCGACATGACTGAGTCTGGGGAGTGGCCTGTTTAGTCTGGGATCCTACCGATTGGAGGTGGAAGTACCCGCCTGCACCCTGAGTGCTTACCTTCACCCGGAGGTAGAGGAACTCAACGCCTTCCCAATCTGACAGGAGGTGGAAGTACCCATCCACGTCTTAGGTGCTTAGCTCACTTGGAGGCAGAGGAACTCAACGCCTTCCTAGCCTGACTGGAGGTGGAAGTACCCATCCACGCTCTAGGTGCTTAGCTCACCTGGAGACAGAGGAACTCAACGCCTTCCCAATCTTATTGGAGGCGGAAGTACCCATCCATGTCCTAGGGGCTTAGCTTGCCTGGAGGCAGAGGAACTCAACGCCTTCCCAGCCTGACTGGAGGTGGAAGTACCCATCTGCGTCCTTGATGCTTAGCGCACCTGGAGGTAGAGGAACTCAGCGCCTTCCCAGTCCCCTTACTGATTGGAGGTGGAAGTACCCATCCGCGTCCTGGGTGCTTACTTTCACCCGGAGGCAGAGGAACTCAACGCCTTCCCAATCTGACTGGAGGTGGAAGTACCCATCCACGTCCTTGGTGCTTGGCGCACCTGGAGGTGGAGGAACTCAATGCCTTCCCAGTCCAATTACCGATTGGAGGTGGAAGTACCCATCCACATCCTTGGTGCTTAGCGCACCTGGAGGTGGAGGACTCAACGCCTTCCCAATCTGACTGGAGGTGTAAGTACCCATCCATGTCCTTGGTGCTTAGCGCACCTGGAGGTGGAGGAACTCAACGCCTTCCCAGTCCCCTTACCGATTGGAGGTGGAAGTACCCATCCGCGTCCTGGGTGCTTACCTTCACCCGGAGGCAGAGGAACTCAACGCCTTCCCAATCTGACTGGAGGTGGAAGTACCCATCCACGTCCTTGGTGCTTAGCGCACCTGGAGGTGGAGGAACTCAACGCCTTCCCAGTCCAATTACCAAGCAGCGAGTTGTCCCGATGCCTCCCTCATCTACCGGCATGACTTAGCCCGACGGAGGGTTTCTAGCCAGGGATTTTGAACCTGGATATCTTTCCAGAACCCCTTTCTCATTCATAGTTTTTACCTATTACAACTTGCCTACTCTACGCCCTCTTGGGCATCCTGTTACACCTCGCCCTTTTCTGGGGCCCTCTTTACATCTCGCCCCCATCCGGGCACTTCACTAAACTTCGCCCCTATCTGGGCACGTCGTTACACCTCGCCCCTCCCTGGGCACTTCCTTACATCCCGCCCATTCTGGGTTCACTCGGCTGCCTGCTCCTTGGTCATCTCTGCCATCGCTTCTTCCACTTCCTCAGCTGCTTGCATCCATCCGACCGTGTTGACCGCAGTAACATAACATTGGCGCGCCTCTCGGGGATCCCCTCTGACTCTCACCTGGAGCTCTCCGGAGTTGTACTTCAAGAACTGATGGTAGGAGGAGGGCATGCACTTGTACGCGCTGATGAGGGGACGCCCAAAGATGGCGTTGTAACTGCTCGGCGCATCCACGATGACGAACCGGCAGTTCTTTGAAGTTCCCCCCAGGGTGACGAGGAGTTCGACTCCTCCTTCCTCTCCCCGGAGAATCCGAAGAGTGGTCCATCCGATGCCAGCACTCGCCTTGCTTCCACCTTCATCCCTTCAAATGCCTTTTTGAACACCACATTCACCGAGCTCCCGTTGTCGACTAGGATTCAGGAGACGGTGAAGTTCTCGATTGCCGCCTTGATGACCAGCGCGTCGCAGAAGGGGTCCTCATAGGCCGGCAGGTCTTGGGTTGAGAAGGTAATCTTCTCGCTTGGAGGGGGGATCGGGAGGTCGAAGCGATGCTCCGACGGTATATGGCGTGGAGGCTCCCCTTCCGGGTGGCCTCTTTGCCTGCTCCCCCGTGGATGACCCTGATCCCTCCCAGGGCCCCTACATCGACCCTCTCTTCACACGGATCATCCTCTTCCTTGTTCTTCCCCTTCTCCCCTGCCCGCGGTCCTTCCAGACACAACTGCTTCCCCCCTGCTGGGGCTCTTCCTCCTTCCCTCATCTCGAGGAACTCTGGGCAAGCCGCGGTCGCGTGACCTTCTTGCTGATGGAAGTCACAGTATAGCAGCGCCAGCTCGCCCCCCCCCCCCCCCCCCCCCCCCCCCCGCCCCCGTTTCTCCCAACGCTCCCTCTTCCTTCCACCTTTCTTCCGGCTAATGGCCATGGCTTGCAGGGGCTGGACTTGCAGCGGCCCCGAGTTCTGTTGCCACCCTGCCGGGTGAAACCGCCTGTGCCTCCCCTGATAACCCCCTCCTCCTTGGAAGTGGCCTCTTCCTTGGCCCTGAGGGGGACCAACCTGTGACCTCCAAGCTGGTCGGGCGGCTGTCGGTTGCGACTTCCAGCCTTGCTCCTGCCCAACGGGAGGTCCCTGTTGTCCATAACTCCTCACTTCCTCCTTCTTTCTTCCTCCACGCTCTCTCCTTTCCTCCTCTACTACCTCGGCTAACCTAGCCACGAACTCCTGATTGGTAGCCTCACACTCGGTCTCACGATCAGCATGCTTCATCAGCTCTTCGAAAGACAGGGGAGGGTCCCGGGTCAGACTCATCCGAAACAGCCCAGGCTGCAGCCCAAGGGTGAAGGCTAGCTGCAGGGTGTGCCCGGGCACTTCGACGACAAGAAGGACCTCCTCCTGGAACCTATCCATGTAGCTAGCCAGCGTCTCCCCTGGCTTTTGCCTGACTGCGAACAAGGCCTCCATGCTCTTCCTCCTCTTCTTCGAGGTAGAGAACCTTAACAAGAAACCTCGACGCAGATCCTCGAAGCGGTAGATGGTTCCCGCCGGAAGCGAGTGGAACCAATCCCTCGCCTTTCCCTGGAACGTGACGACGAAAAGCCTGCACATGAAGGCGTCCTACATTTGCCTGATCGTGGTCATGTCCTCGAACCACTGAAGATGCTGGAGGGGATCGCTATCCCCCTCGTAGTAGAACATGGCAGGATCGCGAAACCCATCCGGAACAGGGGCTGACATGACCAGCTCGCAGAAAGGGCTTCTCCATTCTTCTTGGTTGGGGGGAGGCACTCTCATCACTTCCCCGCCGGGGCAGCTGATCCGGGGAGAACTGTTGAAGAGCACTCGCGCCTGGAGGATCAAGCCCTCCTCCGAGGCTGGCCCCTTCTCTTGCTGACTGCTTCTCACTTCCACTAAGGGGAGTGAGGGGATCCTAGGTGCAGGTGGTGTTGAGCACTCGTCGCGAGCGGAGGATGCGGCCTGCATGAACTCCAGGATCCTCTTGCTGAATTCGTCAAAGTCGCTCTTCTTCACATACTCGCAAGGTGGAGGCGGGTCTCCCAACTCGTCGCTTCCATCCATGAGGCTTGGCTCAGAGTTTTCCGAACTAGTCGCTTCCACGCTCACCGCACCAGAATGTTGAAACCAGTTTCCCGGTTTCAGCGTTCGAAAGGGGGTTGCGACTAACTCTTACTTGACCTAAGCCTTGACTCTTGACCGGTCACTAAGAACTAAGAGACTCGGACTTGGTTACAACTGGAGTCTAGAAACAGACCCCTTAATCTTCAGCGTGGAGGTCCCACCGCACACCCGGAAGCCCACTCGGAACTTCCCCTCCCAAGCCAATGTTGAGTCTGGGCACCTTGGAGGGCACTAAGAACCACCTCACTGTCAGCTGAAGGATGACAAGGGAGGGGGTGCTTGCTCACAAGACACACGCAAGGGGGGGGGGGGGGGGTAGTGACCAACCCTTCCCAAGGTGCCCATGGGGGTATATCTATAGACTTTCCAAAAATGGACTGCGGATAGCCAAGATCCCGTTATCCGCAGTCCAACCATGACCACGAACGATCAACGCATGAGGGGGGGGGGGGGGGGGGGGGGGGCGAGTGGGACTCGAGATGCCCACTTCCCCCTCACGGGAGGTCATACCGACCTCCCCCCAATGTGTCGGGCGAGTGGGAGAATTCCTCCCACTCGCCCAAAGGGGGTGGCGAGTGGGAGGGCCCCCTCCCACTCGCCCCCAAGGTGGCCGGCGAGTGGGAGGATCCTCCCACTCTCCCGGTGAGTGGGAGGGTCCTTCCCACTCGCCCGGGTGAGTGGCGAGTGGGAGGCTCCTCCCACTCGCCCGAAGGGAGTCGGGGGAGCGGGTGCTCCCCCTGCTTCCCCCGCGGCCTCTCTTTGCCTTGATTGGTCTCGACCGCTTATGCGCGGTCGTTTTGCCCATCTTGACCACCTTCACTGTCTTGGTCTCATCCGGGTCGGGTCACACCGACTCGGAAAATATGAGGGGTGTACAATGACAATTTTTAATACGATTACACAAATCGTAAGTGTATCGCATTATTTGATTTCTGTAAATGGCTTTGGAATCACAATCAATCAATGTAGTAGACTGCTTTAGATAGATTCCCTTCTTGGCATGCAATGTAAATCGCTTTAGTATATATTTTTGTGGAATTTCCTTCTCGTTCCTAATTAATATTATAAACCTGCAGTACATGTTTGCATAGCAAGTATGTTGTCTCAAACCCCCTACAAGAGCATTCTACATCATTAGTCTTTGTATCAAATGTCACAAACCATTGCTTACCCCAACATCTGTCCCATCACAATTTCTGATGATGTATACTACATGATTTATTCCGCACAAAGTCTCATCAGCAACCATCAAAGCAAGTGCAGCTTCCATAAAATTATTCTCAAAAAGTAAATATATTTTTATTGTGTAGAGTTTAGACATTTGTTTGAGTATTAAACAGTTATTGAATTTAAGTGATACTCCCTTATTTATATTTAAAGTCTTCGTCATGTTCGTTCCTGCGCCAACCAGAAATTAAATTCTTCATTCCAAGAAAGCATTCAACAAGTGAACTTGTTTCTATAGAGCATCCATGCAAACGATTATTCGCCGACTCACTTCGTTGGGTGGATAAAATGCCAAGATCTAATACTTCCTTGTTAAATGTTGTGGACCACTTCATCCTAATGTTGAAAAGATCATTTAGCCACCAGTTGTCATGCAAGTTGCCACAAATTATCATCTCTCTCCAATTAGTTTCAAATTCCATTTCATTATCACATTTGCTCATGCAACTGTAAAATAAATATCGAAGAGACTTATCCTTATTGAAAGTTGGTACATTTGATGGTGCTTTCTTTGAAATATGTCATTGACACAAACGATGTCGAGTTGAATTAATACTCTCTCAATAGCTACACCCATTGCTTGATCGGTGAAAATCATGATAGGTTGCTTACCACCAACATATTTTAAGAAAGACTCAAAAACCCAACAAAAAGATTCAATAGTCTCCTCTACAACGAAAGCCCCACCCACAAAAACGTTTTGCCAATGATGGTTTACTGCAATAAATGGAGCACATGCCAAATTGTACTTGTTCAACCGATATGTTGTATCGAAAATAATCACATCTTCATAACAATCACAATCAATTTTTCTATGACTATCAATCCAAAAGAAACTCCTTAGCCGGTTAGACTCATTTGTCTTAGCATCAAAGGAGAAAATGTTATCCTGACACTGTGTCTCTTTAAAAATTTCCAACAAACGAGTGACATCGTCATTCTCTATTAGTGCTCTTTTCTATCGTTGTACATGATTATATGCATCTACTTTTGGGAACCCCACATTTTGTGCACCGCCAACTTCATCTGCTAAGAAGTTATATGCATCAACGGTTCTAATTCCCGCTCTCGTCATATTTTTTAATAAGAGATGCTTGATGATTAGACATATGACGATGATTTCTGAAAAAATGTGAATCAACCTGTGGAGCAAGTGTGTGATTGTGCTCTTCAACAAACTTAAATATCTCTCAATTCTTCCCCTCTTGGTCAGCTGAAGTGCATGCACGCCAAACATCCAGTTCGAGTATAAAGTTTGTGAAACTTCCTTTGCACCTCAGTTGTCGGCTTTAAAACCTTATGACCTGCTTTTGCGCAACTATATTCTCGGCCCTTTATGACCTTTGTATGAGTCCAATAATAAATATACTGTTTTCGGATACCAAAACCCATATTTCGAGCATACTCAACGTACATTCTGTATGCCTCTTCTTCAGATTGAACTGTATGGAAAATTGTTGCATCCTTGCTTCCCTGCATTGAAAAAAACAAATTTACTGCAGTGAGTCATTCGCTACAATTTTAACAATTTTACTGCAGTGAGTCATTCACTACAATTTTAACAGTGTTAACATATTACTAAAGTCAATTAGCAAGAAACAATTATTGTAATACTGTTGTATTTTCAAATTTATTACAGTACCATAGATAAATACGATGGAATTTATCTATGGTACTGTAATAAATATAGCAGTTAGGACATCATCTTGATTTTGGAAAATAAACTCTGAAATTTATAAAAATATTATGATAACATACCAAGTTACAAGCATGATCAAGTTTCTCAGATTGGACATCTGTTGCCTCTTCATCAGAATGAATTATATGAAATACTGGGGAATTGTGTTGTCCATTTCTTCCTTGGATTGAACAAAAAAAAATTTCTGCTTAGCGCTACTCGCTACAAAATTTAACAATGTTAAGCTAATACTTTAGTCTAGAAGATATAATCGATGTATATAGACTACTTTTGTATTACCATATATATTACGTCTTACCATATAAAAATGCAACAATATTTATGTGCGGTATAGAAATGAATACCGCAGCTATGAGCTCAGAGGGAATTTGGAAGATACACTGTAAAGATCATAAAAATAGTGGGATAACATACTGTGTTGGAAGCATGAGTTAGACTCTCAAATTGCACATTTGTTGCTTCTTCATCAGAATGAACTATATCAAAAACCGGTGCATCATTGCTTCCATTGCTTTGCTAAATTAAACAAACCAAATTTGCTACTTAGCGCTACTTGGTGGCAATTTAACAAATATAACATAATACACTATAGTGTGCGAGTAGGAAACGATTTATGAAATATATACTGTGTTTGCATAGAAAATACGACAGTATTTAGGTGCGATATAGTAATAAACACTGCAACGAAGAGCTTATAGAGAATTTAGAAGATATACTATGTAGTTTATTTAAATATGAAAATATTGTAATAACATACCGAGTTAGATGAATGATCAACTATCTTAGATTTCAGATCTATTACCTCCATAGAATTTTCCTAAGCAAAATTTTCAATTCACTAAGTATCTAGTACTTCGTAGCCTTCGGCAAAGTACTCCAGGTGAAGAAATGCTCTAGCGGAAAAACTACAATCGCGCTCTGATGGGAAATTTCAAAGCACTAAAGTTACAAAACAATATAATAAACAGTCTATGAGATAAGTTGATTTAGTGCAACGAAATTCCAAGTAATAAAAACCGCAAGTGCACGGTGTACGATTGTAGTACCTATGCAAGTACGAGTCGATCCACAGAGAAGGTCTAAATTCTACTCTAATCCAGCCGAATTATTAATAAAAGGTTGGATTGATTTATTTAAAAATGAGATCTTAATTTAAGAAAAATAATATTTGATAAATATGTCTCGGGTGCAATTTTATTAAAATATTTAATATATGATTTAATGAATAAGACTTCATCGTGATATAATAATGATATATAGAAGTTGGGGTGCGCATAAAGATCTTGTTATTTTATAATTCACAAAAATATTTTTATATTAATCGCTTTCCACATATTACATCCTTAAGCATGTGATATATGCGAGCGAACTAAGACAAAATCTTTAAGTGATAAAACATGATTTAGAGCTTCAAGAACGAGTCTGAACATTTGCTTAAATCACTAAGAATATTTTGTATGCACTCACGCTATATAACAACGAACTTTCGTAGGAATGCAATATGCGCATTAGGCTACACAAATTATCAAAGCTTCTCTTTACAATTTACGGATATAAATATGGTTAAGCGATGAAGAATTATAACAATCATATAATTAGATAAATAAATATGTTGCACCCGAAACAAAAATAAACTACTCAAGCATGATATGTTTTACAAATATTATGGGAGAGATCATCATGAAATAAAAAGATGAAAATTAAGAATTTATTGATTCAAAAATAAAGACTTACAAACTCGCGCGAAGCGCATACATAAGTTTCCTCCTCTTAGACAATGTCTCTCATAAACTCAATAAAACTATGCTAGTAGAATATATTTTCAGCTCTCAAAAAGTTCTCATCAAAAAGTTGTTTTTTCCTCACACAATACAATGAATTTATAGGAAAAACTTAGGCAAAGATTTCCATTCAAAAAGATTTGAAAAGATAAAAAAAATGAAATAATTACAAATAATAATAACGCCAATTAACCTTCAAGGCGAGAAAACATGCAATAATGGCAGTATAAGGGTGGCGTTTTTTATTTATTTATTGAGGCGCTGTTTTGGTGCGGCGGCTGCGGATCAAAGAGAGATTTTTGATCCGCAGCCGCCGGGATATGCTGTTGGGGGCAGCGGTTGGCGGGCGCGGTTTGCAGCGCTCCCGCTGAAAACGCTGCTCCTGAACCGCGGGTAGGTACCCGCGGTGGCGGATCGACTCCTCCAACCGCCGCTCCTCTCCATCCGTCGCTCCTCCAACATGGACGCTAAACAGACCCTTAATCAGCACCAATATAGGCGCTGATTAAAATCAGCACCTATTATGGTGCTTATTTAATCAGTGCATATTACTTTGGGCTGATTAAATCAGGGACTATAGGTGCCTATTTAATCAGCTCCAATACTTGGGGCTGATTAAATCATCCCCAACATTGGCGTTGATTAAATTAGACGTAGGCGCCGGTTAAATTGGGATCGCATCGGCGCTGAAATATCTGTATCATGTAGGCGCTTAATCTGCAACAAGCTTTAATTTCTGATAAATTGTATTGGTTGCACGACCCGCTCCAATTTTCTGCAAAGCATGTACTTTTATAATCTGCACGCACAAACATAAGATACCGTGAAAAGTACCGATATAAATATAAATAATAATGAAAATATGATTAAATGAAATGCATTTTTATGCTCCTATCACGCTCCTACTCCCGTCGAAGATGGCTCCCGTCCATATTTAAAGGAAGGGAAGCAAGCGTGTCGCCCGCCGGAGGAGGACGAGGACACGGGTCGCCTGCCGTTGAAGGAGCCGTGCAGGTATTTTTGCAGGCGGAGGAGATCAAGGGCAGGGTTTCACCGCGGAATGAGGATGAAGGCTTCTTTTCGCCACGGTCGGAGGAGGGCGGGGTTTCGTCGCGGGAGAATAAAGAGCGAAATGTTTTCAAATGAAAGAGGCACTGGTGGGGACCACTGCATTGAAATGGGCTATTTATTCTCGCACCTATTTTTAGGTGAGAGTAACTCACCTAATTTTTTTTCTTTTTTAATAGAACTACCGTAGGCTAGATGTGTGAGCATTGTTAGCTCTATGAAACTAGCATAAATGAGTGGTAAAATTCATAAATAAGTCGTATAGTGTTGAATAATTGAACCAAGTTGTCGTGAATGCTCCTGAACCGGTCAAATTAAATCACTATTAAATGCAATCAAATCAAAAAAGACTTGGACCTTAGGGAATTCGTATGTAGTTAATGTTGGTTGTTGGATGTTTGATCTTCTTTCTTTATAAATCCAATGTATTAGAACCGAAATGCAAAGAATGAGGGATGAACCATGTTTCTGTCCTGTTTTGTTCTCCATCATCTTCGTATCAGAGCTAGACGTTTATGCATATCAAAATCTTTGAAAATATGAGCTCATCATCTACCTACCAATCTCCCATGCCTCAATCTACAACCCCTCTCTTCAACGAGTAGATGTATGACCAGTGGACAATCGAAATGCAGACGCTCTTAGATTCCCAAGAACTATTGGAAATCGTCGAGCAGGGGCCTCAAGAAGCGAAAAGCAAAAAGAAGGTGAAGTAGCAGAAATACCCATAGGAGAAAAGAAAAAAGAACTCCTTAGCACTGCTAATGATCCAACAAGTTGTCACTTCAACCGTGTTCCAGAGGATCATGGGAGCAAGGACCGCCTAAGATGCTTAATTGGGATATTCTCAAGGAAACATATCAAGGAGATAAGAAGGTAATTTCCACAAGGCGTCAAAATCTAAGACGAAATTTTGATTCGATAAACATGAGAGATGATGAATCTAAGGTAATTTCCTTAATACTTTTAAAGCTTGGGGTTACCGCTTCCAAAGTGACACCACTGTTTTGAGTTTTCTGCCTTGCATTACGTTTTCTTGTATGAAATATGTATACATTGTACATTTTTGAAATATTATTTGGTCCCCGAGGCAACTCAATTATCCAATCATAAACATCATCATTCATGGCACATGTTTCAAATCATTGAATGAAATCATCTCTTTGATTTTTACCTTTGCGTTCCATATACTTCTTTTTTTACAATTATGAAGATAAAGCTCTTGTTCTCTGCAAAAGAAATATATCATTTTTAACACAATTGTATTTCTATTTATTGAAAATGTAAAATATTGTAGTAAGTAAATGATATTAACTTATGTAATCTTAGACTCCATCAGAATTAAATAAATTAATGTAACCATGAGCTTGATTTTGTGACTTTTGATCAAGAGAAAAGAGAATTCTCGCCCCAATAGAATAGCCAGTGTTTGGAAATTCACTATTATTTCGTGTCATTCTATTGATCTGTGTATCTACATCACTAGATAAATATCTTGAACAAAATGTCAAAGACTCATTGGCCAAATATGCTTCAACGATAGAGCCTTCTGGGCGACTCTTATAACGAACAACTGATTTTAATTCACCTAAATATCTTTTCATATAATATATCCATCGAAACTAAATTGGTCCACCTAATCTAACCTCATTTGCAAGCTGGATCGGTAAATTGACCATTATGTCAAAAAAAAACTAGGAGGAAAGTTTCTCTCAAGCTGACAAAGCGTTTCAACGGTCTCTACTTCCAAATGATCTACACTTTTCAGCTCAATAACCTTTTGACATATACAATGAAAGAAGGAACAAAGCCTAATCAAAGGAATTGCAACTTGATTAGGGGTTACACCTCTTATTACTATTTGTAGCAAAAAATGTAGTATAATATGATCATCGTGACTCTTGTACCCAAATTTTTTTCCTTCTTCAACATGCACGCATCACGAAATATTAGAGGTCATACCATCGGGAAATTTGTCATCCTTTAAAACACCTAAAAAATTTGATTTCTCATTTGGGTGAAACAAGCTTTTGAGTTTTTTTGTCATCACCTCTTGCCTTCAAATGAAGCTTCTTTCTTATCCCCATATCTTGTAGGTCAAAACGAGCCTTTGAATGATCCTTTTTCCCTTCAATCTCTAGAAGGGTCCCAATTATATTATCACACATGTTCTTCTCAATGTGCATAACATCAAAATTGTGACGTAAAGTATTGTCCTTCCAATATGGCAATTGCCAAAAGTTGGATTTTTTTTCCATGGGCCAAGCTTTTTTTCATATCAATCACCGTGAATACATGATCAGGAAAGTCTTGTAAATCTTCTAAAAATCCTTTTAAATTTAACAAAGAAGGTGCATGTTTATATTCTGTCTTTTCATTAAAAGAAATTTTATCAGATCGCCGCTCATGATTCGAGTCCCAAAAGGCGCAATGGCCCATGTAGGACATCTTCCGACTATGTTTCAAATAAGTAGAAGATGTTTCATAATTACAAGCAGGACATGTCAACCTTCCTTTTGTGCTCCAACCAAATTACATAGCATATGCAAAGTAGTCACTAACTGTCCACAAAAGAGCAACACACATCTGAAATGTTTGATTTTTTGGAAACATCATATGTTTCTACCCCAACATCCCACAATATTTTTAGCTCCTCAATTAGTGGTTGAAGGTACACATCAATAACATTTCCAGGTGACCGCGGTCCAGGAATAAGCAATGACATCATAAAATTTTCTGACTTCAAACACAAATTTGGAGGATAATTATATAATGTTAATACCACAGGCCATGTGCTATGTGATAGACTCATATTGCCAAATGGATTAAACCCATCACCAGTCAATCCAAGTCTTACATTACGAGTATCAAGAGCAAAATCTGGGTGATTCACATCAAAGTCTTTCCATGCTTGTCCATCAGCAGGATGTATTTCCATCCTTGGAATGCTCTTCTGCATGCCACCTCATTGAATCATCAATCTTTGAACATGTATAGAGTCTTTTTAATCTTGGAATTAATGGAAAATGCCTTAGCACCTTTGCAAAAATTTTATGAGTTTTCTTAAATTCCTCAGACTCACAATTCACTTCGAGATATACAATCCACTGAGATTCACCGCAAACATGGCATTTGTCATCTTTCTCATGTTCTTTCCAAAATAACATGCAGTTATTTGGACAAGCGTCAATCTTTTTATAATCTAAGTCTAGGTCACATATCATATGTACAACCCCATATTTGCTGAGCGGGGCCCCAGGCTCGAGATAGGAAAAAGAGCAAGGAGGGCATTCGCCCAGGTCAAGGAAGGTGGGCACTCGCGAGACACTCGCCTGGGGTCCAGGGTCCCTGTGGGTGGCACCACTCACGGGACATTCGCCTCGCTGGTGCCGGAAGGCCTCGTGTAAGGAAGGCTGGGCGAGAGGTGCCTTCACGGACCACTCGTCCAGGGGCGTTTGGGGGTAAAATTACCTAGATACCCTTCATGGGCTGCTAATAGCCCTTCAGAACAGCGGAGTTTGGCTGTTAGCAGGTCAATTTGGGGTGCGTTTAGTAAAACCAAGAGGCGAGATCACGCTATTTGCAGACCAGACTAGAAGAGCTATATATAGACCTTGAAGGGCACCTTTGGAGGGGATTCCAATTTTTGGCTTCTTCCTCCCTAGGTTCTTTGGTTAGCTCCTCAGGCTCTCCAAGGTGCCCAGCTTCAACTTTGGCTTGGGAGGGGAAGCGCTCTAAGATCTTCTGGGTGTGTTGTGGGACCTCCGTGTTGTAGCCAAGGGTCTGAGTTTAGCTCCTAATCTCCGATCTGTTGCTTCCGCGGGATCAGTAGGTGCTACCTGCCCCCTCTTAGGGGTCCGATCTCCTCGTTGAGGCCAAGTCTTGGTTCCAACATCATAGATTTGGTTTATTGAAAGAGACAAGGATGTTCAAGTTGGTATTGTCTCTTTCAATAACTCTAAGAGAGATGTAAATGATGCATTACTCAATTCATGAAGACATTTCAGTAAATACAGTCGAATACTAAAAGATAATGTAGAGATTTTTTGACAATTGAGATAGAGTTCCTGATTTGCTTTCTCAACAAGTTTATAAAATTTATTTGCATTTTCATTTAGGCCTTCATGTACTCCATCTTCTTGAACCGCATCTTTAAATGTCTCAGACAATAAACCATCAATATCATCAGATGAGACATTATCATTAGTGTCTTTATCGAGATCCATACGTTTAGGCTTCGTTTGGCTCTCCGTTTTCGCCGGGCGTTTGGAGCAAATGCCATTGGACGGAGGGTAAATAAACGGCCTCCAGCGGTGTTTGCTTCGTCTGGACCCGCCGCGCGGTGAAGAACAGAGCAAAAAGCTCCGTCTGGAGCAGCTCCTCTAGCTCTCCCTCCAGTTCGATCAGCCGCCCCGTCTCCTCCCGCCCCGTCTCCTCCCACCCAATCAAACGAAGCCCTAATCTCTCCCCCATGGTAAATCCAATCTTTGTAGCCTTTTACAAAACCCTTACTTATCAAATGGTCAAACACCAGGTCTCATTTACCCCATATATCATTGCAACATATAACGCATGGACATAAAATCTCATCTCCTTCGTAAAACCCTTTACTGAATGCAACATCCAAAAAATAATTAACACCATTAATATATATAATCTTCACCGTAGCGAGGCAAATTAAATTAATCCACTCCTTTCTCATCATATTTTGCTTTCAAACCTTGAATAATGGCAATACCTACACATACACAAACACAAAGAAACACATACAAATTACATTCTAACACATACACAATTCACATTTCAATACATACACACTTCAAAACATACACACACATACACACTTCAATACAAAAAGACATACATACACACTCACAAGCCCTTGAATCATATTTTCTAAACAAACAATAATCATACAAATTGATCAGGTAATAGATTTGCCACATAATTTATTGAACTTAAAAAACATGCGACCGAATAGCGTTAAGAATGAAAGATGTATGTCAAAAGTATGTATGATTGTGTTTTTGAAATGTGTATATTGGAGCATTTAGTGGTTTGAGCTTGAACTCGAGCTTAATTAAATGAGTTTTAGTTGGCTAACATGCGGGCTCATCTTCCTATAAAAGAGAATAAATTAATGTGAATATAAGGAGTTGAAACAAAGAAACCATACATACAAACACACACTTACACATACATACACACATACAAATACGAAGACACACAAACACACACCACTACATAAACACAAGCATACACAAATAAATCCATATGCACATACACATCCACACAAAACGATGCAAACACACACAAAACCACACAAACATACACAAAAACCACACAAACACACACTAACAACAATACACACATCCACACTAATCCACACAAACAAAATCAACATGAGATTGTATAACTAATATTGAGCACATAAGAAACAAAAAGATAAATATAGAAGATACATATGTAAAATGGAATTCAAAAAACAACAAAAATAAAGCATCATTTGAGAGGAAAAATATATCGTGTGTGTACAGTAATTAAATATCTCGAGCATACAGTAAATGATGACAGCCGGCCAGCAAAACACAAACAACTCCAAGAAATCGGAACTCTAATACGCCCTTGACATGAAATCCAACATCGATGGGGGTGCGGCCAAACCACACCCCGCGTGGGAGTGCGGCCAAGACGCACCCCCCTGGGGGTGCGGCCAAGGTGCGGCCAAACCGCACCCCGCATGGGAGTGCGGCCAAGCCGCACCCCCACATGGGGGGTGTGGCCAAACCGCACCCTGCGTGGGGGTGCGGCCAAGCCGCCCCCTCCCCCTCACGGGGGTGCGCCCAAACCGCACCCCGCATGGGGGTGAGGCCAAACCGCACCCCGCGTGGGGGTGCGGCCAAACCGCACCCCGCGTGGGGGTGCGGCCAAGCCGCACCCCCCATGGGGATGCACCCAAACCGCACCCCCTTAGCAGGGTGCGGTCGGAGCCCCCATTCTCCTAGGGGGCGCGGTTTCCTATTTCTCGAGTGGCGCAATTTTCAGAGGGCACGCCCTCGCTTTCATAGCAACTGCTTTCCAATTGCACTTACCTGTTCTCCGTTCGCCCAGAACACTCCCGCGTTCGTTGCGCGTTCAGAACGCGCACGTGCTCGTCGCGCGCTCAGAACGCTCCCGTGGTCGTCGCGCGCTCAGAGCGCCCCCACGCTCGTCGCGCGCTGAGAACACTTCCGTGTTCGCGATGCGCGCGACAGTTAACATTTCTTAATTTCTCAGATTGCAGGACTTGTTTGTCGCCTTCATCGCCGTCTTCGAAGCTGCCCGAATAGCCCGAAGGGCGAAACAGTCATTTACGAAAAATGGCGATCCGTGTGCTCCAAATCGACCAGCATGATTCGCCCGTCAGGTGGTTACGGTGGTTACAACGGCAAAATTAATTACCGGGCTACCTCTGCCCAAGACTATAAAAGGAGCTCAGAGCCTTCATTTCATGACATCTTGCCTTCTGCACCCAAGAGTGCTCCGTTGAAGATTTCCTCTGAGTTCGATCTCCTTCGGCGCTCGAAGATTTCCTTCGGCCTTTGAAGATCTCCTTCGACCTTTGAAGATCTCCTTCAAGGCTTCGAAGATCTCTTTCGAGTGCTTGGAGATTTCCTTCGCTCTGGAAGACCATCTCCCTAAGCGATTTGGGAAACCTTCGGATTCCGAAAGGTGATTCAGTATTTTCACATTTTTCTCAGAAGAAGAAGCACTTAGCTTTCTGAGAGGTGTCCTGTCACCCTCAGAGTTCTCTCTCTCCCTACCATTATAACGAGCAGCGGCCTGTCGCGCTCGAGTTCTTAGTTTCTAACTGCAACACCCCAGTAGATAGTGGAATTTGGCCGGCACAGCTCCGGCCGCGTGGTTTTTCACCATTTTCGGGTTTTCCACGTTAAAAGTTCTCGTGTCACTTATCGATTCATTCATTGACTGTTTGCACGCTCGATTCGCTCTCAAACTAAGGTGGTTCAATTCGATCGATCTACCAAGAGCATCGAGCGATCCGCAACAGGTACATAGAGTTTTTTTATCTAAATGTGAACTGAACTTTTACTAATAAATAAATAATAATTATTAAGCGGTGAAATAATATCGAACAATATTTTATAGATTTATTTGACATCTTGGTCTCGTGAATTATTTCCCGCGACCGTCATGCCCAACGAGAGACGGTGGCAACCACGCTGGCCGAACCACGCGACCGCACAAGATCCGCTCCGCCAAATAAAGCCCTAATTGATTCATTTTCGCGTTCTACATTCTAATATTTTACCACCAATTCGTGGTCGCCCAACCTGATCACCTACAGAATTTATCCATTTTATTTTCAAAACTAATTTTTTTTTCTTGTAGTGGTCATAACCATTGTCAACTCAAACATATATTCTATAATCATTGTCCTCTCACTCGCCGAGCGAGTGGGAGGGACCCTCCCACTCGCCGACCATCTTGGAGGCGAATGGGAGTGGCTCTCCCACTCGCCCAGCAAGTGGGAGAGGTGCTCCCACTCGCCCGACATAAGTGGGGAGGTCAGTATGACCTCCCGGGAGGGGGGGAGTGGACACCTCGAGTCCCATTCGCCCCCCTCATGTGTGATCAATGGCGGTCATGGTTGGACTGCGGATAGCTGGATTTTTGCTATCCGCAGCTCATTTTTGGGAAAGTCTATAAATAGACCCTCATGGGCACCTTGGGATGGGTTGGTCACTACCCCCCCCCCCCCCCTCGCGTGTGTCTTGTGAGCAAGCACCCCCCCCCTCTCTTGTCATCCTTCAGTTGACAGTGAGGTGGTTCCTAGTGCCCTCCAAGGTGCCCAGGCTCAGCATTGGCTTGGGAGGGGAAGTTCCGAGTGGGCTTCCGGGTGTGTGGTGGGACCTCCACGCTGAAGCTTAAGGGGTCTATTCCTAGACTCTAGTTGTCATCAAGTCCGAGTCCCTTAGTTCCTAGCAACCGGTCACGGGTCAAGGCTTAGGTCAAGTAAGGGTTAGTCGCAACTCCCTTTCGAACGCTGAAACCGGGAAACTGGTTTCAACATTCTGGTGCGGTGAGCATGGAAGCGACTAGTTCGGAAACCTCTGAGTCAAGTCCCATGGCTGGAAGCGACGAGTTGGGAGACCCGCCCCCGCCTTGCGAGTATCTGAAGAAGGGTGACTTCGACGAATTCAGCAAGAAGATCCTGGAGTTCATGCAGGCCGCATCCTCCGCTCGCGGCGAATGCTCAACACCACCTGCACCTAGGATCCCCTCACTCACCCTAGTGGGAGTAAGAAGCAGTCAGCAAGGGGGGAACCAGCCTCGGAAGAAGGCTTGAGCCTCCAAGCACGGGTACTTTTCAATAGTTCGCCCCGGACCAGCTGCCCGGGCGGGGAGGTGATGGGAGCACCTCCCCTCAACCAAGAAGAATGGAGGAGCCATACAGGCCAAAACAGGATAGGTATTAGCTTTACCTTTCCACCAATTTAAGAGATCGAAGTTTTCGATATCGTCCGAACTCATAAAATCGCTAAATTGAGTTTTTGTGTATAATCCTAATTCATCTAAACTACCAGATGTGCGCGCTTTTTTCCTAGAAGCTAAATCTAAAATTTTATTTTTAAGACTATCCTTCGTTTTGGGTTGCGTTATTTCTTCGCGGGGTCGTGACCCGTATAAGTTATTGTAATAATTATAACTTTGCGTAAAAAAATTAGTAAAACTTGTAGTACTAGCGGGGTCATCCTCATCATAATTTATATTTAAGGTTAGATTAGTATTGATTTCGTCGATCAAATTTTCTACGCCTTCTACGTTAAGTAGCGGATTTAAAGCGGCGGCGCACGAAAACATAGGCGGTATTTCTCTATAATATTTTAAAATTTTTTCTTCCATTACTTTAATTAAAGGAGCCCAACCTTGGTGTTTTCTATAATAACTAAATCTTTCTGTGATATGTACGAAATGTTCAATTACTAATGCGCTCGTTGGATAATACACTCCAGATAAAGCAACGGTGGCCCTATAAAAACACTTTAGTAAATCTACATAATATTCTATTATGGTCCAATCAGTTTCACCTAAACCGTGTTTAATATTAAGTAAACTATAATATTCCATTAGAAGATCTTTTTGTAGAAGGGCTCTTTTTAACATTTTATAGGTTGAGTTTCATCTAATAGGCATATCTAATTGTGATTTCAAATATTTCTGATTTTGTGCTTTACAAAATTTTCTAAAATCTTGAGCTCGTTGTTTAGTACAATAAATAGCTTTTAACATGTCGCGAATTTTATTAATATATTGTGACATTGCCTTTAAACTATCCTGTACCACTAAATTTAGGACGTGACAAACACATCTAGTATGAAAAAACGCGCCGTTGAGAAATGGTTTTAAATCTCGTTTTAACAATTCAATTGCGGCGCCATTATTGGAGGCGTTATCAAGAGAAAAACTAAGTATTTTATCGTTAATTTTAAATTCCCGCGCACATTTCATAATAACCTTATATAAAGCTATAGTCGTGTGCGGGAATTCAAAACCCGTAAAACATATTATGCGTTTATTTAGCTCCCACGAAATGGGATCAATCCAATGACAAGTGATGCAAAGATAAGCTAATCCTAAATTTAAATTACTCGTCCAAACGTCGCTCGTTAGACTCACACGTTCTTCGAAATTTTCAAAATACGTAATTAATTCTTGTTTTGCTTCTAAATATAACATAATCGTGTCGCGTCTTAAAGTAATTCTACTAACCTTTTGGTATTTGGGCTGAAGCCCCCCATGTATGTACTCTGTGCCGTCGTCATTGTCGAAGACGCTGAATGGCAGCTCACGTTTGATGACGAACTTCGCCTGCATCTCTCGCTGTCGCATTTGACCGTATGTCCAAATCTGTCCTGCTCCAGACATTTGAGCTTGACTTGACTCGGGAGGAGCTTGTTTCGACTCGCAAGATTTTTGGTGTCTAACGAGCGTCGAGTTGCCGCTGATGGATAGCAACTTCGAGCACATCTTGCAGCGCGCTTTTATTTCGGTGCCGACTAGGACCATGTTGAAATGCTCCCAAATACCCGCTCTACGGTTGTGCTCCACCACCGAAGCCGTACTTTGAGAAGACGACGCTGGAGTTGTGGAGGACGACGCCATTGGGAGAGCTAAGAGAGAGAGAGAGGGGTGAGGTGTGAGAAAAGAGAGAGGGGAGGGGGGTATTTATAGGATTTTTTTGTTTTTAATTAAAAAAACAATAAATAAAAAATAATAATAATAATAATATATTATTATATATAAAAGGCAGCCAACGTCTCTAATAAGAGCCGTTGGCTGCCTCTCATGGCAGCATGGCTGCCACATGGCAGCCATGCTGCCATGATGAGCCTAACGGCTCTAATAAGAGCCGTTAGGCTCAATCGGGCCTAGCCCGAGACCGGATCGGGCTTTGCCCGGCCCGGTCTCGGGCTAGCCCGATTATCGGGCTTTACCCGGCCCGGACCGGGCCGAGTACCGGGCCGGGTAACGGCTTCAAACCGGGGCCCTATAAGGGCCCCGGGTAAGTGCTCGGCCCGATTCGGGCCTGAACCAGGCCGGGTTTGACCGGGCCTTGACCAGGCCGGGCTCGGGCCGGCCCGTCAGGCCCGATTTTTATGTTCAGTACTATCCGTAATGGCGTCGAAGCGCAGAGCGCAGGATTGATTGAAGAGCCAGGACTTGGGAAGACTATAAAAGGTGCAGCGGCTTCTCCTTGCCGTCCACTTTGCCGTGCCTCCAAAATATCCGGCTTTCTTCCAGCCCGTCCCAGTAGTCCACGGCGGTGCGCTGGTTCTCTAATGCTCTGGCTTCTCTTATCCTCCCGGAAATCTGCGAACAAGGGAGCGGGAGAAGCCCTAAGGAGACGCGGATGGGGGAGATGAGGAAGATGGGATCGATAGCAAAGGCGAACGGGTCGGCGGCATCACCGATCGCTGCGGCGACGAATCCGATGGTGACGCCGCTACTCACGGACCAATACCAGTTTACCATGGCCTACGCCTACTGGAAGGCTGGCAAGCATCAAGAGCGCGCCGTGTGTGTATTCTTCGCTCTCGACTCTACTTATTAGTGAATCGGTTTCCCTTTTTTTTTCGGTATTTGAATTTGTTGAGCTAGGTTTTGATTTGTTTTCATCTGGCTTTTCGATTTTTCCTGTTTGCGTGGTATCTTCGTTGCTACACGATTAATCAAGGCGTCGGGCTGCCATTAAATATTTAAATTCCATGTTTGTTTGACTTAAGCACTTTGTAAGACTTCATAGTTTTACTTTTGTCCTTTCCTTTATCAGAATGTTTAGGGTTTCACGGCAGGTAAGTGATACAACGCATTTTAATTTGTCTTATAGAGATATATTAATGCTGGTGCTGTTATACATCCATTGAAAAACAAGGCAGTGTAGAAATTGGATTGAGCTAGAATGGTCTTGAGCGTTTTTCGAGCGGGAGCAAGAATCCAGATTCATACAAGAACAAAAAATGGTAAATACTATAGAAGATAGTATTATGGAAGTGTCGGTGACCGAAAAGAGAGAAACTTCACTGGCGGAGATTAATAGAACCCTAACTGCTGTGACGCTAGACATAAAAGACACAGGAACGCAGCACAAGAACATCAAGAGGCGTGCATGTTCTTAGTAAGGGAGGAAATGAGATGTGATTAGATCACATGCCCCTTAGCTAAAAGCCCAAGCGCCACTCTAGTCCAACCTCAATGATGAATCCAAGCATGCCGACAAAATCTGTCATTAGAAATCAATAGAAACCCTAAACCCGGAAGGAGAGAAGTTGTTTTCTTCTTTCCTCAGTGTGATATCATGGCTCCTCAGCTACTGGTTTTCCCTTGAAAGTACCTTCCCAAGGTAGGGATAGGGCCTTTGACTCTCTCGCGGAAACCTTCTCATAAAACTCTGCCTCCATGCATGAAGATCTGAAGGGGGCGGGAGGAGGGTGAGAGCTCTCCTCTTTCTCTCAAAACATCAAAGGAGTGAAAATGAGGGTTTTCAGGCATATCATCACTTCTATAGGGCTCCTTGCAGCCTTCTGGATTTGAAATGCACGCCTAGATCCGTGCCATGTGGCCCGCAAAGTTTCGTGCGGAAGTGACATTGGGAACCGAAAAATTTGATTCCGATGCTACCGCTCGACGATAGTTTGTATTTCTCTGGGCATATGTTTTCTCAGCCGGTCGGCCATGGTGATCCCTTCTGTTGCCCTACCTCCTGACAGTATTGAGAACTCCTCAAAATCCCCTGGAAGCAACCGCCTCGAGTGATCGCCTTGCACTGCCTAAACGAAATGCTCAAGAAAACCTACTGCCCGCCGTGCCCGACGCTAGACTTCTAAGAAAATTGAAAACAACATTTGGAGAATTCCAAAAATTAGGGTGTTACAAGGCACACTAATAAAATATGATTCATTATTAATAACCACGATCATGTCCATAACTACTAGCAAGGTTGTCAGGATCGAGATCCTAGGTGGGATCGTTTTGCTGGTTGGATCGGATCAGAGCGTAGGATTGGACCGAGGATCGTAAGATCCTACTACGTTCATAAAGTAAGACTTAAACAATTGAATTGAATTTAGTATCAAACAAAAAAAATTATAAAACTAATAAAAAATAGCATAGTTATAACTTATAAGTTCTACCATAGCAAATAAAAGTACATATGATCATAAAACATCAAATAAGTTCTACCATAGCAAATAAAAGTACATATGATCATAAAACATCAAATAATAGTTTTTGTTTTACGGCCGCATTGACCACTGTCAATCATAAAACCATCAGTACAAATCTTTAATAGGAACATCGACCATATCCTCATCATTAAGTGTCACATTTTCCTCATCATCACCACTGACATTCTCATCATCATCCCATTCACCCTCACTAAAATACTCGATATCATTGAGATCACTGCGCCTTTTGGTGAGATTTTCAACTCCACCTAAAATAAAAGAATTAATTAAATGAGAGCCCGATACATAATGTAGTTGACAAATTGGGAATTACCAAATGATTTAAAATATAACTTACATTCTTCATTCACTGCCATAGCGGATGCTTCAACATTCATTTCAGGACTATCAGTATCATCACTAAATGTTTCATGTGTATCTCTATTTCGAAGAATCCCCAACCAGTTGCCCTTACGAGGAAGAACTGGATCTTCCCTCTCTGTGATCCATTCATCATCAGAAGGGATATCCTCAAAATTAAAAAACTTTTCCTTCAATTGCATATCCCTTCTATCTTGTCGTTCCATCAACTTCTTGTAATACATCACAAAAACTAAATCATTCATTTTCTTTTGATGTAAACGATTTCTTCTTTTAGAATGCACCTATTATTTATAATGACAATAAGAGATTATAAGAACACGCATACATGAATAAATGTTCCAAATACATGTTAGGAGATATTTTAGTGCAATTGATCATTTGATCTTACCATCTCAAATGCACTCCAATTTCGTTCACATCCGGAAGAGCTACATGTCAAACTTAGAACCCGAATTGCAAATCTTTTCAATTCCGGGCAGTTATCTTTGTAAGAATCCCACCAATCAGCTGCATGTCATACTTAAATGTTTAATATGAAAATAACATGCTTATTGATTACTACTTAAATTTAACATAAACCAAAAAAGTTATACCTGGAGCTCTTTTGCTTCTAGTTGCCTTTGCAGAATCTAACCCAAATAACCCTCTTGAATGTTTGAAATCATCCACCTGAATATCTATTTTTGTTCTCTCTTCTTCGTTTGGAATCATTCGTTGGAGACAGCTGTAGAATCCAATCTTTACTTCTGCATCTGCCCTAAATGATGGACTAAAGTGATAATGAGGATTCAAATAATAAGCTGCAGCATGCAAGGGCCTATGAAGTTGGCTTGCCCATCTATCGTCAATAATGGTCCATATTGGTTCATATCTACAATATAACATACAAAATAATCATTGCATGTAAGAAATTGAATGTAAGCATAATATGACTAATTAAACTACTTACTTTTTCTTGATGTTATCAAAATTAAGTTGAATCTTTTCCTTAGCTCTATCCATCTGCCCATATATAAATCCCATCATAGGACCTTCTGAATCAACCATTCTAAGCACTTTGATTGGTGGAAATGCTGCTTTTAAACATATAGTAACATGAGACCAAAATCGACTTGTGTTCAAAATAATTTTTTGAATTAATTTTCCTTCCTTCGAACCAGCAAACCTACTAGACTTCCACTTGGAAGATGTAAACATCGTCATCAAACCACCCTTATTCTCAGAAAGACATCCCAAGGTCAAATAAGCTGTGGCAAATCGGGTGACTGCAGGGCGGATCAATTCTTTCCCCTTGGTAAAATCAAGTAGCCAAGTATGAAGCAAAGTTCTAGAATAGATGTATGTAGTTATCTTTCTACCCTTCGCTATTTTTTCTCAAAATCTTCTAAAATTAAATCTATACAATGTGCAGCACATGGTGTCCAATATAAATTTTTTCTCTTCTCCATTAACATTTGTCTGGCCGCCTTATAATTTGAAGCATTATCTGTCACCACTTGCACAACATTTTCCTCTCCAATCTTCTCCACAACTTCATCTAACATCTGAAAAACTTTATCTGAAGTTTTGGATATATCTGAAGTATCTATTGATGACAAGAACACAGTGCCTTTAGGGCTATTTACCAAGAAATTGCATATGGATCTCCTTCTCCTATCTGACCACCCGTCAGACATAATAGTACAACCAACTTTCCTCCATTCAACCTTGTACTCTTCTAGCAATTCCAAAGTTCTATCGACCTCTTGTTTTAAGTATTTTACTCTTATATCATTATAAGACGGTGGTTTCATTCCGGGACCATGTTGACCGATTGCTTCAATCATGCTTATGAATTCCGGGTTCTTCACACAATTGAATGGAATTGCACTTGTATAGAAAAAACGAGCAATTTGCTGACATGCCTTCTCTCGTGCATCTTTCTTGAAAATGTGATTAATTGTAAGAAATAGGCAAAGCTGAACTGTAAGAGTGTAAGATGCCGGAAATAGGCAATATTTTCTGATGCTAAAGCAAAAACAATTGCTGAAATCATCCAGAAATCTGGATGATAAGAAGAAGAAGAACTAAAACGCACGGGATCGTGGAATCGTATAGGAATCGCGATCCTAACGATTCCACGATCCGGATCGCGATCCCACGTGGACGTGCCCAGATTTCGATCCGGCTTAAGATCCGGATCGAATTGTATAATCTGGATCGCGATCCTACGATCCGGATCGCGATCCTGACAACCTTGACTACTAGGCATTTTTTTCATCTTCAACCTATAAATATCAATGAAATCAAAGAGGAAAGCACATATTTCATCTTTATATTATTGGGTTTAATTATATTTTTTGATTATAAGGTTTATATATTTATCTTACTAGCTATTTGAATAAGTTTATTTAAATTTGATTACCTGTCTTCATCATTGTTGGTTGTCCGTCCTAACCTAGATGAGAAAAGTTTGATGTACTGTGTCCCCTGAATGGGATCCAATGACAATGCGCCACATTTAAAGACACCAGACCCTCTAGGTCGAAGGGAGGTTGTGATACATGTCTTCTTCAGGTTGGTCTTCGTGTGTGGGATGTCGTCTCCGCCAATAACGATTCCTCGCTCAGTCCTCGCTTACGAAGTGTGGTCCTCGGCACGAGCATCCCACACGGTCTTCGCTTGTGATGTTCAGTCCTTGCTCACAAAGCGCGATCCTTATTTGATTCATATTCTTTTCGCCTTTCGATTGATAGGCCGCCATATTCGCTGCGTGGGGTCTTCGCTCAATTTTAACATATGATGTGTAATCCTCGCGCCCGGACACCATCACAATAGTATAACATAGATTGCTCGTGAGGCGAAGTGGTCGCGTAGAGACTGTCCCATCTATTATAGGCCCAAACACTAGCTTGCGACATAGAGATTGTGCGGGGAACAAGTGAATGAATTTTAACAACATTGTCAGTCGTAGGAAATGTGCTCTTGCAGGCTGTTGCCACTTACTCTGACATGATAGGCCATTATTACGACTCTTAATGGATTGCTCCCACACATCAAAATCTTTTGCATGCTTTACACGTGGTCTCCATCTTCTTCAACGGGACTAGCTTTGTATACTCCCTTTGAAGAAGGAATGGTTCAGAATTTTTGAGGACAAGAGTATTAGAGTAATACATAGAGGTTAAGAGAAAGAACTTTAGGCTTCTTCGGTTAGTGGTGGGTTCTCTAAGTATCTCTGTTTGCACTGTAAGGTTCCGCTTAATCTCTCCAAGGACAAATCGGGGTTCAACAAGAAAGATCGATGGCTGTTGTTAGTTTGATGGAAAATCATAAAATTTGTCATAATAAATGATGGCTTGACTCCAAATAGTTGGGATAATGATGGGTGTGTGTATGGGTATGCACATATAAATATTATACATATACATATATATACATATATACACATATATACACACACGTATATACACACATATATACACATACATATACACACATATATACACACATGAGCAGTCGTGCATGGGGTTCCCCTGTCTCGACGCGATAGTACACGTCGTTCGTCATCCCCATAAATTTTTTGTCTCATCAAATACCAAACTTAATAAAAATTAAAGGGATAAGAATCTACTTTTTAAAATAAAATAAAACACACATGAATTAAACTTAATTATATAAAGTTGTAAATGGTGTAATAAAGAAATGTTAAAATTGGAAAGATAAATGTTTCACCAAATGATGTTTTTCCCTTATAAATATGTTGAGATGTTGAAATGATTTCATTTTAAATTACAAATAGCCTCACTTGTATATATGAGTGAAAGGAGTGAGGAGAAAATACATAACAAGAGAAAAACTGGAAATACAAAACTAATACATGCTAACACCCCCTTCAAGATGGGCGTGTAATGTTGACCATCCCAACATGGTAATGATCCTTCCAAAAGCACTTGTACTCCATCTTTTCGTGAGGATGTCTGCCAGTTGTTGTTCAGATAGAACGAACAGAGTACAAATGATTCCTCTCACTTATGTTTTCTTTGATGAAGTGTTTGTCAATCTCAATGTGTTTGGTGCGATCGTGTTGAACAAGGTTATGAGCAATGCTAATGGCCGCTTTGTTATCACAATATAGTTTAAGTGGCTCAGTGTTCTCAAAGCCCAGATCTCTCATAATAGTTTGAATCCACAATCCTTCACATATTCCATGCACCATAGCTCTGAATTCAGCTTCAACACTGGATCTAGCCACCACATGTTGTTTTTTGCTCATCCATGTAACCAAATTCCCACCAACTAAAGTGCAATATCCTGAGGTGGACTGTCGATCATCAACCGATCCAGTCCAGTCTGCGTTGGTGTAGACTTCAATATTTTGAGATTAGGATCCCGCTCCTAGGAGAGGACTTAAGGTATCTGAGAATACAGTGGGCATCATTAAGATGGAGAGTCTTTGGAGAGTGCATGTACTGACTGGCCACTCCAGCTGCATACGAGATATCTTGACGTGTATGTGATAAGTAAATCAGCTTCCCCAATAATCTTTGAAAACCAGGAATGTCCTCAACAGGTTCTCCATCTTCCCCCCTAACCGGTTGTTTACTTCGATAGAGGTGTCCGCAGATCTACATCCACTCATTCCTGCTGTCTCAAGTCAATTAAGAATATACTTCCTCTGCGAGATAAAAATCTCATGTCTGAATTTGGCGACTTCAATAAAAGGGCAGCTCGGTGCATAAAGCATCCTCGCGCAGTGAGGGTCCAGAGAAGGGTCCCACCACAAGGGTGAAATGTAGACAAACGTTACTCTGCATTTTTGTAAGAGGCTTCAATGCCCAGAAAATATTTAAGGTTCTATAAATCCATTACCTCAAATTCTCCAGCCAATCTGATTTTTAGAGTTTGAACCTCTTCTAGACCATCTCATGTTATAACACTGTCTTCCACAAACTATAAGGGTTGTCAAGTTTCCTTTTTTGTGCTTGATAAACAGAGTATGAATATCATTACTCTGAGAATATCCAAAAATCCTTACTGCCTTGTGAACTCTCCCAAACCAAGCTCTGGGAGATTGTTTAAGGCCGTATAAAGCTTTTTTCAGCTTGCAAACCTTCCCTTCAGATCCCTCAGTGGTAAGTTCAGGAGGTGGGGGCATATACACTTCCTCTTTTAGGTCCCTATGGAAGCACATTCTTTACCTCTACCTGTCTGAGGTTCCATCCCTTACAGACAACACATGATAGAACTCTTATTGAGTTCATCTTTGCAATATGAGAGAACGTCTCCTCATAATCGATCCCAACAATCCGTGTCTATTCTTTGGCGACCAACCTTGCCTTGTATCTCTCGACAAGTCCTTGGGAGTTTTGTTTTACAACAATCACCCACTTACATCCAACAACAACCTTCTCCTGAGGAAGATGCACAAGATCCTATGTACAATTCTTTTCAAGGGCATGCATTTCTTCGAGCATGGCTTATTGCCACTTGCGGTGACCAATGACTTCCTGCCAGGATGATGAGATAGAAATAGAGGACAAAGAGAAAATGAAGGCTCTATGTGAAGCAATAAGAGAAGTATAAGATACAAACTTAGACAATGGGTGTTGGGTAGAAGTACCTTCTCATAGTGCAGTAGATTCTGATGACGGATCAGATGTCAACGCAGGTATCCTGAGAGAGGCTTTCTTGTTTGTACCTCTTTTTTCTTCGAGAGTAAACCTACAAAGGGGGAGCATATGACTTCTCCTGACCATTAGGGGCAACATGAACACACGTGATAACAACATGGGTGGTAGTTGAAGGCTGGTATAGAGGAGGAATGGGTAAAAGAGTATGTGAGGACTCCTCTAGAAGAGATGGTGATCTCATTTCCAACACAGAGAGGACCCCCTCTGAAGTGAGGTCCCATAGTAGCTCTCAGATTCACGAAAGGTGACATCCATGGTCACAAACACCCGCTTGGTTTCAGGGTCAAAGCATTTGTAACCCTTTTGAGTTGGAGAATACCCGATGAACAAAGCACATGCATTCAAAGACACGAGGATGAAGATTAGTGGGAGGAACTTTAAGAGTGTGGAGAGGCGTTTTATTCCCGAGAACCCATGTAGGCATCCGATTGACGAGGTAAGCGGCTGTGAGAACATCCCCAATAGTATTTTGGAAGGTGCATCTGAAATAAGAGACACCGTACAACCTCCAAAAGATGATGATTCTTATATTATGCTACACCATTTTTAGTGGGTGAGTAGACACAAGATGTTTGGTGGATAATACCAAGGTCCTTGAGATATCTGTTAAATCGTGAATCAATGTACTCACGACCGTTGACAGTACAAAGGTATTTAATGGTGGTATTGTATTGAGTGACTATCATTTTTTGAAACCGCTAAAATAACGGAAAAACTTCATTTTTAGCTTTCATTAAGTATATGTTACGACCCTTTCCCTTAGACCTCGTGAGAGGAGGAGGAGCTATGGTCGGCACCCGTGGTCGCGCGAGGGAAGGGGAGCGTCGATCGAGCGCGGTAGCGAGGAGGGGCGGCTAGGGCGACTCACGAGTTTTTCCCGTGGGTTAGAGAGAGAGAGAGAGGGAAGAGGGGAAAATAAGAGAGAGAGAGAATTTTAAGTTCTAATTTCTTGCTTGCTAACAAAGCCCAACCGGGCACTATTTAAGTTCACGCGACGCACCCATTTGGGCTTACGACAATGGGCCAAAACGCTAAGAATTAACACCACAAAATAACATAACATAAAAATTGAAGATACGAAGATAACTGGCGTCGTCACGCCCATAACATCGCCGCCCTCGCCGGAAGACAGCTTGTCCTCAAGTTGCATCAAATGGTATTGCGGTGCGTTCGTCCCTTGCCTCGTCGTCACTAGGAGGGCCATCTACTTCGAGCCAGAATAAGCGTTTGCAACGATGTCCCAGTGTAAATTGTTCATCACAATTGTAGCACAAGCCTTTCTCACGATCACGACGCGCGACCATTTCCGAGCTGGACAAACGGCGGCGGACAGTAGGTCGCGGAGGATCATCCCGGAGTGGAGCCTTGGCGGGTAAATTGGCTGGAGGGTGAGCGCCCTGATAGTCCCGACATCCCAAAGGTGGACGTTCTAATAGCAGTCGCCGTTCACAAGCCCTGGCGAGGCTCATAGTCGTGTTGAGATCACGTGGCAGCAGAAATTCCACATCCCAACGTAAACGCTCATGGAGGCCGGCAGTGAAGAGGTGCACTTGTTGTTCCGGTAGGACTGACGTCGCCCTAGAGAGAAGAAGTTGAAATTGTTCAAGATAGGTGTCAATGGAGCCGTCCTGTTTGAGGTTCACCAGATCGCCGAGTGGGTTGCCCTGTAGAGGAGGACCAAATCTTAAGGTGCAGGTCGCACTGAAGTCCGCCCATGAAGTGTGGGGGTGTTCGCGCATAAGTTGGGTGAACCACAATTGCGCTGGCCCAAGTAAGTGGAAGGAGGCGATGCCGATGCGTTCTGCCTCCGGCGTGCAGTGGTTTGCGAAGAAAATATCGCAGCGTGTGAGCCAAGGAAGAGGGTCTTCACGGCCCTCATAAATCGGGAAGTCCATCCGGAGAGATCGAACGTTGGCGGGGTAGTCCGCTCCTGGAGGTGCGGCGGAGTCCACACGGCTTGTCGAAGGGTGATCGGCCGCGCTCAGGGGCGGAGGAGATGCCACCCCTTGTAGGGCATCCAGACGTGCGTTGAGGGCGTCCATTTTGGCGTTCTGAGTCGCAAACATGGTTTGGAAGAGTGCCATGACTTCCGCGAGCGAGGGAGTACTGTCCCCCATCTGTACTAGGGCTGGACCGACAGTTGGTGGGGTAGGGAGTAGGCCGACGGAGGAGGAGAGGCGCGGGGCTGTTGCTGTGGGGCTGGGAATGGGAGCAGACGCCGTGGGAGCGGAGGAAGAAGAAGCCGGGGCTGTTGCTGAGGGGCTGTGGGGCTCAGAGATGGCCGGAAGACAGCCGTTCGAGGAGCTGGCGGGCGCGCAGGAAGGGCGGCGCTGGTTTGGGCGGGCGGAGGAAATGTCGGAAGAAGAGCCGACGACGGGCTCTGATACCAAGCTGTTACGACCCTTTCCCTTAGACCTCGTGAGAGGAGGAGGAGCTATGGTCGGCACCCGTGGTCGCGCGAGGGAAGGGGAGGCGGCGTCGATCGAGCGCGGTAGCGAGGAGGGGTGGCTAGGGCGACTCACGGGTTTTTCCCGTGGGTTAGAGAGAGAGAGAGGGAGGAGTGGAAAATAAGAGAGAGAGAGAGAATTTTAAGTTCTAATTTCTTGCTTGCTAACAAAGCCCAACCGGACACTATTTAAGTTCACGCGACGCCCCCCATTTGGGCTTACGACAATAGGCCAAAACGCTAGAATTAACACCACAAAATAACATAACATAAAAATTGAAGATACGAAGATAACTGGCGTCGTCACGCCCATAACAGTATATCAAGTTAGTTCGAGAAAAATAATCAATGAAATTAACAAACCAGAAACACCTCGAAATTGAAGCAACATGGCAAAACCCCCAAACATCAATATGAATAACAATAAAATGTGTAGAGTTAAGAGAAAAAACATGATTAAAAAAAGTACGACGACATTTCCCTAGTTCACATACATCACAATGAAAACTTTCTAATAACAAAGAAGACATATTAAGGAATACAAGTTTCATGGTAGGGATAAAGGGATGTCCTAGACGGTAGTGCTATACATCCAAAATAGAAGACCGATCAACATGAAGAGCCTGTAGTGGTGAAGCAGGGCTGAAAGAGTCAAATACATAGAGCCATCATACAATCTACCACAGCCAATCACTTTCCCTGTCTTTAGGTCCTGAAACACACAAGAGATGGAGAAAAAGTCACAGAGCAGTTCATAAAATTAATTAAGTGACTAATTGAGAGAAGATTACGAATAAACTTAGGTACATGAAGAACATTAGAAAGGGTGAGAGAGGAGCAAGGGATGAATCCTTTCCCAGCAATAAGAGAGAAGGATCCATCCGCTATACTCACCTTGTCCCAACCAGACAAGGGGAGATAGAACATAAAACCTGTAGAGGAACCGGTCATATGATCCGCCGCTTCAGAAACAATGATCCAATGAGTAAAAGGGCGAGTGGACTCAACATGAATACCTGGTAGTCCCTAATGGGCATAGGAGGACGATGAGCTAGGCGACTCAGTAGAATGTCCCTCTGCATCAAGCGACGGAACGCCTGAATTTCATCAACAGATAGAGCCACAGGAAGGCTCGCAGTGTCGGGGCCAACACCGAACAAGGACTCCTCTGAGGCATCAGAAAGATGGGTAGACCGATACTGAGATGATCTGACCTGAGAGCGACCATAGCCGCGACCACCTCTCAGTGCAGAACCGCCTTGCAGTGGAGGAAAACCATGGATCCGGAAACACATATCCCGTGAGTGGCGAGATTTCCCGCAGTAGTCACAAATCAGATGAGTCTTGTCGGTGAACTTTAATCTAGAGTCATGAGGAGCCCTGCTACTAGAACCAGGCTGAGCAGACATGGCAGATCGCTCGGAAACGGAGTTAGGTAGCCAAGTCTGTCGCCGATCAAATTCATGTTGGACGAGTCTGTACACTTCTGAGAGAGATGGAGTAGGTGAACGCCCAAGGATCCGAACACTGGTCAGATCAAAGTTCATATGCAGTCCATTTAGAAATTCAAAGATCTTGTTGCGTTCTTCCCAGACTCTAACAAGAGCTTCATCCTTCAGAGACACAAAAGTGAGCGAGTCCAAGTGATCATATTCCTGATACTACTGAGTGAACTCCAATTATTAGACCGAAGGAGGACGATCACCATTTCTCAGGAGAAAGATCTTTCGTCGCAGTTGGTAAATTTGGGCTGCATTCCCTCGGCAAGAGTAAGTTGCCTCAACTCTCTTCCAAATATCTGTTACACTATCCAAGGACAGATAGTTTCGAGCAGTAGATTCCACCATGGAGTTCGTAAGTCATGACATGACCAACAAGTTCTCAGACTCCCATTGCAACCAATCTGGGGAAGTCTGTGTAGGCTCCGGTGTAGTATCTCGAACATAGTCAAACAGTCGTCTGCTCTTCAGGGCAAGAGTAATAGATCGAGCCAATGGTAGGTAATTAGAGCCATCCAAACGTATAATAGTAATTTGTGGTGTATTGTGAGCATGACTTGATCAGATAGACGCCCCAGAAATCAGGGTGGAGGAAGAATCCCCGGCTCTGGAAGAGATAGTAGGAGATTCATTGTTCCCCGACATGATGATCCAAGAATAGAAATCAAGAAATCAAAGTGAAGAAGAAAAAACAGCAAGGAAGAGACCACTAGGGTTTGCTCATAGGAAGGGGGACGAACTAAGATCCATGAAGAATCTACCCAGTAAAAAGAAGAGATACCGACGCCGAAACACTGTCTACAAGTTTATCTACAACATCAGAACAAGGGTCGGCTAACAAAGCCACGCGCGGAACGCGCGCGCGGACCGTGCGGAAGCGCTCAAGAAGGCTATTAGAGTCGAGGGTTGTGCGCGAGAAGGCTGCTGGAGTCGAGGGTTGCGCGCGAGAAGGCTGCTAGAATCGAGGGTTGCACGCGAGAAGGTTGCTGGAGTCGAGGGTTGCGCGCAAGAAGGCTGTTGGAGACGAAAGCACACGAGAAGGCTACGCGGAAGACGAAGGCAAAATGCGAGGTTGGGTGGAGTCGAGGGTTCGCCCTACGGGGGCGAACGCGTGTGCGTAGCAGGCGGAGGCTTCAACACCCACGCTTGATCCACCGACTCGTGCAGAATAACAAATGATCATTCCCTTGCCCTAATACTTGATTAGTGTAAAAAGGGGGACTTTATGTTAAATTCCTCAACGACTCAAATCGTCCGGTCGACAGATTTTACTAATTCCCAAATATAACTCCAAAAATTAATAAAAAAATCTGTAAAAATACTATAAGTCGCACTGAATGCATGACGACCTCCGATCGTCCTTATGACAACCCTAATGTTAACGGTGACGTTAACCCTAACAAACCTCTGATGCTCATGCTTTGCTCAAAGTGTTTGATCCCCTTCAAGTATCTTATTCCTTAGCGTGTGTTAGTTTTTCAAGGAATTTAATTTCTGTAACAGTAATGTTCACAAGATCACTTACTTTTATCTAATGTTCCTTCAACCTTTTTACATTTGACCTGAATATTTTGGTACTTTTCTCTGATCTTCTCCTTTTGACAGGTTTGATCTGTTCTTCAGAAAGAACCCTTTTGGTGGTGAATATACAGTTTTTTGTGGTCTGGAAGAATGCATCCGTTTTGTTGCCAATTTTAAGTTTAAGGAGGAGGAGATTTCTTATCTGCAATCTGTCATGCCAGGATGTGAGGTCTGATATGCTATTGTCTTACAAACTGAAAATGATTTTTTTATCCACCATGTGATGTCCCTTTGACATCGAAACTACATGGTGTCCCTTTGACATCGAAACTACATGATGTCCCTTTGACATCGAAACTTTGACACTATGATGAACACAGTTGAGAAATGGAGAGAAATATTATTTTCAATCAAGAAGTTAACTATTACATGACACCTTTACATATACACAAAGGAGGTGAATCCATCCAAGATTAGGTGTGTGAGACTAAAGGAATGAATAGGAATATGGCCCTTTATGGCCTTTACAATGGGCTTTAGTTTACTTAATTGATCTAATTCAACTCTTCCTCTCAAGATGTGAGTATCTGTCAATCATTCCCAACTTGAAAATATTATCAGTGAAGGTGTTACAACTCAGGCCCTTCGTGAAAATGTCTACTAGCTGATCTTGAGATTGAATGAACGAATTGCAAATATTGTCTTTCTCCAGGTGGTCCTTGATGAAGTGTATCAATTTCAACATGTTTTATTCGGTTATGTTGAACGGGATTATGAGCATTGTTGATAGTAGCTTTATTGTCGCAGTGTAGTCGTATAGGCCTTCCATCTTGTAGTCTCAAATCCTGCATTATAGATTGAAGCCATAGTCTTTCAAATATCCCTTGTGACATTGCTTTGTATTCTGCTTCTGCGCTGGACCTTGCTACCACGCTTTGTTTCTTACTTCACCAGGTAACAAGATTCTCTCCCACAAAGGAGCAATCTGGTAGTGGACTTTCATCTTGACTTCCAGCCCAATTGTCATCTGTATATACTTCAACATTCAAATGCTTGTTCAGGGAGAATATGATTCCACGTTTAGGAGACTTATTCAGGTACCAAAGCACCCGTATAACGGTTTATTGATGTCTTAATCTGGGAGAATGCATGTATCTGCTAAGGATTTCAACGACATGTGTGATATCAGGATTAGTGTGTGAGAAGTAGATTAGTCTTCCCACCAGTTTTTGATAGCTAGAGGGGTTCACTTTCTCATCATCCTTGTCTTCATCGATTTTTCAATTTACTTCTATGGGGATATCTGCAGGGCCACAACCAAGCATCCCTGTCTTTTAGGAGATTCGGGACAAATTTTCTCTGAGAAATGAAGATTCAACGATCTGATCGCTCAACTTATATTCCTAAGAAATATTTTAACTTTCCTAGTTCTTTGACTTCGAACTCCTTGCACAAGCGTGCTTTAAGCCACATGATTTTTTCTAAATTATTTCTTGTGATAATCATATCGTCGACATAGAGAATGAGAATCAACTTTCTCTGCGTTTCTCTTAACAAAGATGGTATGATCAAAGTGACCATGTTTGTATCTCAATAGAGTCGTGACTTTTTGGAATTTTTCAAACCAAGCTCTGGGAAATTGCTTCAAATCATAGAGAAATTTTTTTAGTTGACACACAATCCGTCTCGATCTTATATTTATGAAACCCGGTGCAAGCTTCATGTATACTTCTTCTGCAAGATCGTCATGTAAAAATGTATTTTTAATATCTAGTTGCTGCAAGTCCCATCCCAGGCATGCATCACATGATAAAATAATGCAGATTGTTACGATTTAGAAGGAAGAACGAGACAAGATTGCATTAATCAAGAACACGGATACAATCCGGAGTGAACTCCGGCCAAGATCAAGGAGGCTGGGCCCTCCTATGATCCCTCTCTCAAATGAGATCCCAAAACCTAAATGATCAAAAGATGTCATCTACTCCCAAACCACCTCCTTATATAGGGAGGAGGAGCTCACATGCCAAAAACCTAGAATATAAGAAATACAATAATAATACGCGCGTCCGCGTAACAATCCATCCCGCCAGAAAATCGACCTTGACCCCAAGGTCGAAGTACCGCCCGCCATCTAGTAGTAATGTGCCCGCTGGTTGGCCGCCGCAGAGGTGCTCGGATCTCCGTCTGGTGGTACATCCTTGAGCAGAAGGGTGTCCAAGACAGCCGCACCGATCTCGTCCAAATCATCCCCGATGACTTGATGAGGGCCTGGAACTCTTTGGCAGGACAATTATGATTAGGCGAGTAGGGTTGCTTGCAACGGTAACACAGACCCTTGCTCCGCAAGTCATTGTACTCTTGGTTGGAAAGACGGAGGGTGGGGATATGACGGTTGTTGCGTGGGCCCATAATGGTTGGTCGAGGAGGAGGAGGTGGCAATGGTGGAGGTTTAGACGGGGGAGGAAAATATGGTTGGTAGGGAGGGTTGAACGGAGGCGATGAGAAGGGAGGGTCCCCGGACGTTGCCATGAATTCGGCTTTCACCAGTGGGGAGAGGTTCATGGCTTGGTGGACAGTTGACGGTTGCAGGGTGCGGAGACGGGCTCGGATGTGGGGTTGTAAGCCGTGCATGAAGTAGGCCAAGTAATGGTCGGGTGGGAGACCAGGAACATGGGTGACCAACTCGATGAACGCATCGACGTACGAATCAATGGTGCCGGTCTGACGGAGTCCGCAAAGGCGTTCGATCATGGAGCCGAGGTAGCGGTGATCAAACCGCTGAATGAGGGCCTCTGTGAGGGCTGTCCAGGTGAGGCCGGGAGAGGATTGGCGGAGCCAACGGACCCAGTGGAGGGCGGAGCCCTCCATGCCGATCAAGACCGTGCTGACCTTCTGTGGCTCCGAGGTCTGCTGTATCTCGAAGAACTGTTCGGCCCGAGCAATCCATCCCATAGGATCGGTGCCGTTGAAAGAGGGGACATCCAAGGAACGAGGGCCCGGTGAGCACACCCCGGGCAGGGGGGTTGTTGCATGGAAGAGTTCCGGGGGCGTTACGAGGAGGGGCGGCGGATCCGCCACCGACGTTGCAGAGGTGGTAGGGCGGCCGGACAGGAGGGAGTCGAGCTTAGCATCCATGCGTAACATGAGGGCCTGCAGCGACGCGATGGAGCTGTCGTGGTCATCCAAGCGACGAAGATTGGCGGGATCGGTGGTTGGGTGAGACGGCGTGGGATCTGGGTTGCCCATCAGACGGCTGGAACGACGTGGCATGCACGCAAGAAACCCCCAAAAGGGTGGGGGGGGCTGTCTCGGCAGCAGGGCTGTGCGGCGACTGGCTGCTGTGCGAAGCTGGAACGGGAAATGGAGGTCAGGATCGGTTGCTGTGCGGGCTCTGGATCGGCGAGGTCGGCGCCGATCGGCGAGGGCTCTGGATCGGCGAGGTCGGCGAGGTCGGCGCGGGCTCTGGATCGGCGAGGTCGGCGCTGGACGGGATCGTCAGCAGGTATGCTGTAGCGGTAGAGGACGCGTGATCGGAAATGGCGAGGTCTTGGCGGACGCGAGATGTGGAGCGCGAATAGCAGCGTTACGGGATCGGGATCGGGATCAGGGAAGAGGCGCCGGATCGGGTTTGGGTGGCGGAAACCGCGACCGGAAGACGGCAGGTCGGACCACTTGTTACGATTTAGAAGGAAGAACGAGACAAGATTGCATTAATCAAGAACACGGATACAATCCGGAGTGAACTCCGGCCAAGATCAAGGAGGCTGGGTCCTCCTATGATCCCTCTCTCAAATGAGAGCCCAAAACCTAAATGATCAAAAGATGTCATCTACTCCCAAACCACCTCCTTATATAGGGAGGGGGGGCTCACATGCCAAAAACCTAGAATAATAAGAAATACAATAATAATTCGCGCGTCCGCGTAACACAGATGGAGTCCATTTTGGCAACTGACGCAAACATTTCATGATAGTCCACACCCGGTGTTTCAGTATATCCCTGAGCGACTAGCCTCGCTTTGTATCTCTGAATCTCTCTACGACCCCTTCTTGGTTCTGTTTGACAGAGAATACCCATTTGGAGGCAACATGTTTTTTTCTGGCGGGGAGATGATATAGTTTCCAAGTATGGTTCTTCTCCAATGCAAACATATCTTCTTCTATTGTCTTCCTCCATTCTGGTATATCTATCGTTTCCTGCCAAGTGTTGGGAATACAAACAAAAGACAAATATGAGATGAATGCTTTATGTGTTTGTGTCAGATTGTGATATGAGATATAATTGACAATTGGGTTTTTAGATGAGGTTGGCTTACTCTTCAGATGTATAAGAGGTCGATGGAGATCTTCGTTAGGACTTGGTTCGGAAGAGTGTATCTGTTGTGGTGGAATGACAAGGGTTTGCAACATCTCAACAACAGTGTTGCGTCGTCGATATACCTGAGGAAGTGAAGGAATAAGTTTCTCGACAAAAAAATTGAGTTGAGGACAAGAGCGGACATGGTAGGTGGACACGTGGAAGGAGGAAGGACAGGAGCGGACATGGTAGTTGGACACGTGGAAGGAAGAATATATGCGGCCACAATGGGAAGTGGAATATTGGCATCAACCTTAGTGTCCCTTTCCGCCCGACGAGTGCCAAATAATTGTTCTCCTTCACGAAAAGTCATGTCCATGCTATAGAAGTAACGTCGAGAGGGAGGGTGATAATGTAACGACCCCCATTTTCGGAAACCAACACAATTTAAATTTTTCGTTTCATTTCATTTCATGTATCATCAAAGAGAGCTGCCCCCACATTTTCTTACTACGATTGCCAAGCATATCAATGCCCTAAAATCAGCCCTCTTGCAAGTCTACTATATACTTAGTGAATGCGTATGACTTTTACTCATCATGTGCACACGTAAAATATCATCACAAAACCCATGTCTTCAAAAGTTCAAATCGATTCCATACCATCCATCCTAAGGTAGCACTTTTCCCACAACAGTAATAAAAAAGACATAATGAAGACTATTATGAAGATTAACCAAAATTCCCCTTCTAATATAAGCCCCCCTTTTCATACCTTGCAGCGTCTACATCAAATCATAATTAGACTATGACAATGTTACGGGTCCACCGTCAGTTATGTTATTATATTAGTATTATGTTGTATTGAGTCTTTATTATGTTGAGTCTTTATTATGATGAGTCAAGTTAGAGTATTTTAAGTGTTTTAATATTGGCATATTGTCCTTGTAGCGGGTATTTACGCTTGTGTCATTTGGGCCTTATATAAGGAGGCCTTGTCTTGTATTTGGAAGATATGAATGAATGAAAGAAACTTCCTCTTCTCTCTCTAAGCTCTCTCCCTCCCTCTAGGGTTTCCTCTTCCTCTTCCCTCAACTTATTCTCCTTCACAAGCTCTAGGGTTTAAACACCCTTGTATCTCTGTTGCCGACCTCCAACGATCCCGTCAAGACGTCAATAGAATTCCATAACATCTTGGTATCAGAGGATCTTTCCTCCTCCGGTCATTGGTCCCGTCTTCCTTCCCCACCAACCATCTTTCCTCCCATTCCGGCCAAGAATCCACCTTCATCGAGCCCATCTCGCCCGCTTCACCCAATCCCTCGCCGCACGCAACCTTCGTCCACTCCAGCAACCCCTTCCCGACTCGATTCCACTCACTGTCAGCCGCCTTTGTTCCTTCCAGTCGACCCCGTCTCCCTCGCCTATTTTTCTCTCGTCGCGCTTCCGTTTCCTCGTCTTCTAGCCCTTCTCGACCTTCCTGCTTCAACGAGCACCTTCATCCACCGCATCACCAACCAGCGCCATTACCGCCATTGTCGACACCCTCGCTCGACTCCAGCACTTCCCCTCTCTTCGACTCCTCGACGCACGACAGTTGCGTCCTCCCGCACACCGCAATCATCCTCGCACACGTCCTATACCCTCGTCTACGCAAGAAAACCGCGTCCACATATCTACATCGAGCCCCTCTTCCGCTTCAACTTCCCACATAATCTTCCCTCAAGCCTCACACCGCCTCCGCTGACTTTCCCATTTCTTTAATTTTTGTCCTGATTCGCGTATCCCATCTGCCACGTCTCCACCTTTCCTTTCCTTTTATTTATTTATTTATTTATTTATTTTTACCTCCCGCACCACCACTCTCTCCCACCCTTCTGCCCATTCCCATAACCGTAAGTCTTTCTCTTTTTTAATTTCTTCTCAACTGTACCTCTCTTTTCCTCCTTAATTAATCACTCCTGATTAATTAAATGTTACATTTCTTACCATAATTATTAACTAATTAGTTAACTAATTATTACACATTCTCATCATGTCGCTCAGCGCCGCCGACCACATTGAGCTGCTGGCCCGGCTCACTCGGCTGGACCACCGTATTGCTCAACGACAAGCTCGACTCGACCATCGTGACGCTCAGCTCGACCTCAAGCTCGCCGCCCTTCGCATCTCCCGCGCCTCGATGATTGTTTTTCTGTCACCGCTACCACCGCCGTTGGAGTCGTCTCCGTCTCTCCAGTGGTGGAACCGCCACTGCAGCCACAACTGGTGCCGCCCCCGACAATGCTCGCCGCTCCTCTCACCATGCCGCCAACACTTCTATTGCAGCCGTCGCCACCACCGACTGCAGACGCAGCTCCGCCCTCCCCAGTTGTCATCATTTCGCCATCACCAACATCGCCGCCGCCTCTACCTCGGTCAACCCCTGCTATGTTGGCCCCTCCGTTCCCTCTCCTCCGGCCGCCTAAGCTACCGACGTTCTCGTCGCGTTTTCCCCGACACCCTGTTCGGCCAACCACTGCACCGCCTCCGGCCACCTTGCCACCACTTCTACCGCCAGAGCTCCCTCCGGCCGCATGGCCATGGCTCCTCACCGCCGCTCTGCCGGATCCATTCTTGCCGCCAACCCTTGCCCTCAAACCACCGACTCTTGTGCCTCCGGCCATCTTGCTGATGTTGCCCGCCACCATACCGCCAACACCGCCGGACCCAGTCCTTCCGCCGCCAGTCCTTTCGTGGGCGCTGTTGTCGCTTGCTGCCACCACGACCACTGCGACACGATATCGGGCGCTATTCTGTCGCGAGATCAAGATGCCAGAGGCTCCGACCTTCCACGTGGAGTTCGAGCTTGAGGGCAAGCTCGATGTCAAGGACGGATGGAGTGTTAAGGGTCCACCATCAGTTATCTTATTATATTAGTATTATGTTGTATTGAGTCTTTATTATGTTGAGTCTTTATTATGATGAGTCAAGTTAGAGTATTTTAGGTGTTTTAATATTTCGCATATTGTCCTTGTAGCTGGTATTTACGCCCGTGCCATTTGGGCCTTATATAAGGAGGTTTTGTCTTGTATTTGGAAGATATGAATGAATGAAAGAAACTTCTCCTTCTCTCTCTCTCTCTAAGCTCCCTCCCTCTAGGGTTTCCTCTTCCTCTTCCCTCAACTTATTCTCCTTCACAAGCTCTAGGGTTTAAACACCCTTGTATCTCCGTTGCCGACCTCCAACGATCCCGTCAATAGAAGTCCATAACAGACAATTAAACAAAAAGAAGTCCTTAAAGCCCTTGAGAATCAACCTTCAAGCCGTCTACCCTTCTAAAACAACGCTGTTTTTTGCATGAAGTAATTAAACAGATGCATATCCGTCCTTAGTCATCATCCACATGAAGAAAAATGAGGCGTAATCATGATTCTAACGTTAGAGTTTCCTGCCTTTGGACAAAATTAAGAAATGAAAGAAGTTTTGACACGAGGAATCACTTTAGAAACTTCTAATCACCATCTAGAGTAAAAAAAGAAGAATAAAATCTGCATATAAAAGCTTTAGAGTTTTCTTCCCTAAGGAATCCAAGCTACAAATCCACATAGGAACAAAGAGGAGTTGAGAGGGAGGGATTACCTTGAGATTGAGGAGAAAATCGGGGTGGTTTTTGCGCGTCGTTGGGCGTCGGAGTCGTGCGGCAGCGAGAAGAGGCGAGGGTTCGGTAGCGGGAAAAGGAAGAAGAGGCGCTGGCTCGATATTCCTATTATACGCGGCAATTCCTCCTTATCGTGACCCAGCCAACTCAAAAAGAATCGTGGCCCGTATCACACATGCATCCCGTGTACGTATCCCGTTTCTTATAACCGACCGACCCCTTGTTTTATCACTAGCCAGTCCCATCCCCATCCTTTTAACATACACCCTTCAATCAATTAATTACGTATACACCCTAAGCTCTCTTGTTTTTAGTAAATTAATTACGTCGTGACGCACATAAATAGATACGTCGTTACGTACATAATTGAATTCGTTATGGCTTTTAACATGTAGCTACATACTAATTATTAACATTATTTCTAAAACATCAATTTTATAATAGATTACGATGTCAAAATTTTGACATTACCATTTATCGTTCATATGTCCCATATTAAAATTTAACATACATCAATTCATTTATTGTTACCTTTTGAAGTTTGTCGGCGTCACAGATAACAACGATATTCTTTCGTAGTAGAAAAGTAGCCAACAAAAACACATTATGAGAACGAGCATACAACTTATCACGATTGTGCTGATGAACATGGATAAAACATACACATCCGAACTCACGAGGAGGGAAATGAGAGGTGCGGACAATGCATTTGGTGGACAAACGAAAGATAGGGGAGGCATATTGTAAGGTATTGAAGGGAAGACAATTAATGAGGTAAGCCACAGTGAGGACGACTTCATCCTAATGGGATTTTGGAAAATTCATTATAATAAGAAGGCGTCGTGTGAATTCGAGGAGATGCTTGTTCTTACGTTCAACAAAACCATTTGGGGTGGAGGTATTGACGCACGTGGTTTGATGAAGGATACCAAGGTCAACAAGATAAGTTCCGAAAATACCATGGTCGTCGTACTCTCCCTCATTGTCACTGCGGAGTACTCGAATAATACTGCCAAATTAAGTGGTCACCATTTTGTGAAAAATTTTAAAGCAATCAAAAACATCACTCTTTCATTTTTAATAAATACACCCAAGTACAACAACAACAACACTCAAGCCTTTATCCCACCATATTGGGGTCGGCTATATGGATCTTTTGTCTCCATTGCGCTCTATCTTTAATCATAGCCTCACTAATGCCTAAGTACATCATATCTTTCCTTATAGTTTCATTCCAAGTCTTTTTTGGTCTACCCCTCCCCCGTTTAACATATCTAGTGACTAAACTCTCACAACACCTAACAAGTGCCTCTAATGGTCTTCTATGTACATGTCCGAACCATCTTAAACGAGGTTCTCGCATCTTCTCTACAATTGACGCCACTCCTGTCTTATCCCTGATACATACATTCCTAATTTTATCCAGTCTCGTGTGACCACACATCCACCTAAGAATTCTCATCTCCGCACCCATTTTTTGCTTATGTACACCATTCACTGCCCAACACTCAAAACCGTAGAGCATTGCTGGCCTAACTGCAATACGGTAAAACTTGCCTTTAAGTTTTAATGGTACTTTACGATCACATAAGATCCCAAACGCGTCTCTCCACTTCAACCAACCTGCTTGGATTCTATGTATCACATCTTTATCTACACCTCCATCGTTTTGAATTATCGATCCCAGATATTTAAAGCACTCACCGCAGGAAATATCATGGTCACCGACCTTTTTTCAATACTAAATTTAAGCTTTATATACTCCGTCTTTGTCCCGCTCAACCTAAAACCCTTCTTTTCTAAAGTGTCTCGCCAAGATTCAAGTTTCGCGTTTACACCCTCGCGCGTCTCATCGACCAAAACAATATCATCTGCAAATAATAAACACCAAGGTATTGCTTGTTGGATATGTCTGGTGAGCTCATCTAAGATAAGGGTAAAGAGATAAGGGCTCAAAGCTGACCCTTGATGTAAGCCAACAACTATAGGGAATTCCTGTGTTAATCCTCCAGATGTCCTCACCCTTGTCACTGAATTTGTATAAATATCTTTGAATACGTCAATGTATGGTACATTTACACCTTTCTTTTCTAAGACTCTCCACAAGACCTCTCTTGGAACCCTATCATAAGCCTTCTCCAGATCGATAAACAACATATGCAAATCTTTTTGTCTTTCCCGATAGTTATCAATGATGCTCCTCAAGAGATGTATAGCTTCCATGGTTGACCTCCCTGTCATAAATCCAAATTGATTCTCTGAGATGCTAGTCTCTCGTCTAACTTCTCTCTATTACTCGTTCCCATAGTTTCATAGCATGACTCATTAATTTAATTCCCCCGTAATTGACATAATTTTGTATATCTCCTTTGTTCTTATACAAAGGTACCAAAATACTCTCTCCAAGTAAAGCGAAAAAATAGTCAATAAATGTCACAAACCAACAGTGACCAAAAAGAGAGGTTACATGGGAAGGTCCCCAAACATCAGTATACAACTCGTATTTGGCGAGTGCGACCAACCCGTGTTCGTCGAGTAGACCAGCACATCAGATGAGTAGGACCAAGGACGGTCCTACTCGCCCAGGGTAGGGTGAAGCGAGTATGACTCCTCCCCGTCAGCTCTTACCAGTGTGACTCCTCTCGACGACACATACCTTCTCTCGACGACATGAGTACGATTCGTCGAGACGATACCAACAACCCATCCCGGCGACGGAGTTCCTTCTCGCCTAGGGCGAGGCGAGTTGGCCTTACCTTCAGCGAGCTCGCTCCGGGCAAGTAGGTTTTGACCTAGTCGCCCTAGTCGCCCCAGTCGTACTGCTCAAGGAGGGAGCGAGGCGAGTTCGGGCCGACCCGAATCCTCGGTCCCCTCTCGTTATCCGCAGACCAGTGTGGGTTGCGTTTAGTATTGTGAAAAGGTGCGAGGAGCTGTTCGCAAACCATTTTGGTCTGCATATAGTAATTTGGTTAAGGAGGAGGAAGCTACCCGCAGACCATTTGGACTATTTTGCCCTCAGAAGATTTTGCCTATAAATATGACCCATTAGGTCTCAGATCAGCACAGATCCACCCCCCAAGAGAGCATGTGCTTTCTTCCTTGTACCCTTGTGCTATCTGAGACAGGCTCAGCTTTTGGTTTTTAGGAGGGGAAATCAGGTCAGATTTTCGGGTTAGTGGCGGGACCTCCCCGCTGCATCCAGTGGGTCCTTTCTTAAGGCAGAGCTACCTATCATTCTGTGAGGGCCAGTTCTCAGCTCAAAATACTCGGACCTAGGGATTTGACGAAGAGAGAAGTAACTCAAGCTACTCCCCTGTCTCGAACATAGTTGGACCGGTATCTGGGTTCCAACAATCAGTATGAATAACATCAAAAGGAACCATATCAGGAGAAGAGAAATGAGTCCGACTATGCCGTACATGTTTAGAAAGTTCACAACATCACACAATTGCTTATAGAGCCTGAAAACATAGGAAATAACTTGAGAAGATAGCTGGTGGAGGGGTGTCCAAGACGTTGGTTCCGTCATCACACATCCACAGTAGAGGGACGAGGAGTACTGGAGAGAGCTTGAGGAGGCGGATGGTCAAAGATGTACAGGCCCCCGCAATTCCTACCACTGCCAATACACTGTTTCCTTGTCAGATTCTAAAAAACACAATCATCATGGAGAAAAGTTACGGAACATTTAAGGATTTGGTCTGACAACTAATAGACAATAGATTTCGAGGAAATGTAGGAACATGTAAAACCGATGTGAGGGACATGACAATGGAACATAAGATGGTTAGAGAGAGAGACATTGGCGGTGATAATTTTGTCACGCCCTGAGAGGGGGTATAACAGGTGAAACCTGACGATGCCCCTGTCATGGAAAATGTTGACGATGCCCATGTCAAAGATCCACTCAGAGGGAGTAACAAAGGCGGATTGGGCGCTTGATGTACCGGCGTTTGTGAAGGTGCAATGGAAGAGGTTCCCCAAGAGTGTACTAGATGGCGCATAGCATCCAGTTCATCCGTGGAGAGATTGTCAGATGGAAGCCGACCAAGATTGGCTTCTGTAGCATGAGCAGCAGAAGGAGGATTGGGATGGAGAGAATCGCTACGACCACGGCCATGACCACCATTACCTTTGCGCGAATAGGCAAGGTGAGGATAGAGGTGAAAATAGGAGCCTCAGACATGGCCCTTTTTGCCACAGTGATCGCACATCCGAATATGTGAAGAGGAAGGGGGAACTAGACCAATGCCAACAAAGGCGGAACGATCATGTCCCCTATCATAATTGAGAAAACGTCGGCGATCCTCATCATCCAAGACCATGCTGAAGGCTTCCCGAAGAGAGGGAAGAGGCTGGCGGTTCAAGACATGCGTGCGAACCGTGTCGAATGCTATAGTAAAGCCCATGAGGAAAACATGGAGACGATACTGTCCTCCTTTATTTTTATTTTTTAGTGCCCGGGCATCAACAGTGCAGGCGAGAGTAAAGTTCTCAAAGTAGTCTAATTCTTGGTAGAGACGCTCAAACTCAGAGAAATAAGCGGCGATGGTAGAGGAGCCTTGCTTGAGTTCGAGGAGACGCCGAGTTAGCTTGTACACTTGGGTAAAGCTACCAATCTGAAAATAAGTCTCGTGTGCCGAATTCATATCTCAAAGGCCGAGTCCATAAGCATATAACTACGATAGACTAAGGGGGACATAGAGTGGAGCAGCCACAGAACCACATGATAATCGTCAGCATCCCACTTCCACCAAGTAGGATCAGTACTTGGAGGTTGAACAATGGTCCCATCTATGTACCCATAAAGCTGATGACTGCGAATGACATTCTGCGTAGCACGGGAGCACTCGAGAAAATTGGAGTCATCCAAAAGTACGGTGGTAATCCGGAAGGACCCGGAGAAACCATGGGGGCGCGAAAAATCACTTCCCAGAGGATTTGTAATATTAGAGGGAGTCTACACACTGGAGTTCGAGGAGCCTGCCATTAGAACAACAACAACAACACTCAAGCCTTTATCCCACCACAGTGGGGTCGGCTATATGGATCCTCTGACGCCATTGCGCCCTATCTTTAATCATAGTCTCACTAATGCCTAAGTACATCATGTCTTTCCTTATAGTTTCATTCAAAGTATTTTTTGGTCTACCCCTCCCCCGTTTAACATGTCTAGTGACTAAACTCTCACAACGCCTAACAGGTGCCTCTAATGGTCTCCTATGTACATGTCCGAACCATCTTAAACGAGCTTCTCGCATCTTCTCTACAATTGACGCCACTCCTGTCTTATCCCTGATACATTCATTCTTAACTTTATCCTGTCTCGTGTGACCACACATCCACCTAAGCATTCTCATCTCCGCAACTCCCATCTTTTGCTCATGTACACCATTCACTGCCCAACACTCAGAACCGTAGAGCATTGCTGGTCTAATTGCAGTACAATAAAACTTGCCTTTAAGTTTTAATGGTACTTTACGTTCACATAAGATCCCAGACGCGCCTCACCACTTCAACCAACCTTCTTGGATTCTATGTATCACATCTTTATCTACACCTCCATCTCTTTGAATTATCGATCCCAGATATTTAAAGCACTCACTGCGGGAAATATCTTGGTCACCCAATTTAATGACGGAGTCATCCGACCTTTTTGCACTACTAAATTTAAGCTCTATATACTCCGTCTTTGTCCTGCTCAACCTAAAACCCTTCTTTTCTAAAGTGTCTCGCCAAGGTTCAAGTTTCACGTTTACACCCTCGCGCGTCTCATCGACCAAAACAATATCATCTGCAAATAATAAACACCAAGGTATTGCTTGTTGGATATGTTCGGTGAGCTCATCTAAGATAAGGGTAAAGAGATAAGGGCTTAAAGCTGACCTTTGATGTAAGCCAACATCGATAGGGAATTCTTGTGCTAATCCTCCAGACGTCCTCACCCTGGTCACTGAATTTGTATACATATCTTTGATTACGTCAATGTATGATACATTTACACCTTTCTTTTCTAAGACTCTCCACAAGACCTCTCTTGGAACCCTATCATAAGCCTTCTCCCGATAACCTGCCATTAGAAATGCCAAAAAAAATGAAAAAGGAGCACGAGAAGGTCGAAAAGAGCTCACATGAAACTCAAGAAAATCGGAGCTCGTAGTAGAAAATGGATCTCGCAGAAGTCAGAGCTTTCGACGACGCAAAGCTCGGACAATGATGGGGCTCGCAAGAAAACGGAGCTCGCATCATGCGAGTGTAGTGATAGAGTTCGCAAGAATCACCGGAAAAGGCACTCAAAATTTATTGGAAGGAGCTCGTAAGAATCACAGAAATCGCCGAGAGTGGCGGGAAGAAGAAATCGCGATTGTTCGAGGCCATAGGTCTTGCGTTCGTGCCGGACTTGCGAATGCAAATAGAGCTCGCAGAGGAAGAAATTGCGATCACTCGGAGCCGCATGACTCGCGATCGACGACAGAGCTTGCAACGCTTGAAGGAAGGATGCTCAAAAGCGGGGTCGGCGAGTGAGTACCCAAGAAGAGCGACGAGTCCGTTGATGGAGGAAGACGGCGAGCTCAGGAAGCTGAGTGAACGAACTTAAGCAGCAGGAAGACTATCCTGGCGAGCTTCAGAACAATGGGGAGCACGATCATGCTCAAGCCACGAGCTCGGCAAGTCCAGGTGCGACGAGTATTCAGCAGCTTCGGGAAGAAAGGTTGTGCGAGTGCTGGTCGCAGCGGCAAGTCCAGAAGCCGGAGGCAAGCGGCCCGGGAGGCTATAAAACCAGGGGAATGGCAGTGTTATTTAAACGATGCAGGAAAATGAAAACAAACATGCACTGGACTTGGCAGGTGCGAGTACTGCCCGGGCTCGAGCTTTAGGCTTCACCGCTGATACCAAGTTGAGAAATGGAGAGAAATGTTATTTTCAATCAAGAAGTTAGCTATTACATGCCGCCTCTATATATACACAAAGGAGGTGAATCCAAACCAAGATTAGAGGTGTGGGACTAAAGCAATGAATAGGAATTTGAGCCTTTATAATGGACCTTTACAATGGGCTTTAGTTTACTTAATTTATCTAATTCAACTCACATGTTTTGCTGTTTATAGTTTATACACCTGTTTCTTAGAACGGTTCAGCGTTAACTCCTACTGCATGCTGTTACAGTTATTTTACCTGATTAAGTTTAGGCAGTATGTTTTTTAATGTGAGATGCGAAGCAAACATCTGAGAAAAGTGAAGCAAACATATAAATAACGGTGAAACAAGTAGTAGCTGCAAAAAAATCATGGAAATTTTGGAAACATAAAGGTGAAAGATCTTGGAAAGCCAGCCGCATGAGTCCATTAATATGGATAGATTTTTTTTCTTGAGAGATGAAGCATGGATAAAATGTTTTTATATCCTTCCTATGGTATCTATGATCTATCTTTGCTCGTTGTCCTCACTTCATGTATTTCATCTAGTTGAATCTTTTCTTGATCTCCTTGGCTATGCAATGCCTTCAAAAAGAAAGTGTTTCATGATTGAAGTTCTATCTACAGTTTCTTACTACTATGATTTGTGGAATAAATATACTCTCTACTTTCTGATGCGGAACGGAGACACAGACCCGCGGAAGAGGACGAGTTTTGGGCCCGTTCGGGGCCAATTGGCCACCTACCATATATGGTACCTTCAAATCGACGATCCCACTCCACAGAAGCTTCTGGCTCGTCGTTTACCTATATTTTCATATATTATATTGTTGCGTTTCAGTTTTATTTTATGTAATCAGGTCCTCCACATCCCCGATCAATCATAGCCGTTGATGCCGGGGTGCTCTAATTGTTTTTTATTATAAATAAGAGGCATGAGGGCTGTATTGTGGCTTTGCAGAATTTGGAGAATAGAAATCCCGGATTCCAGTGATACCTCTACGGTGCCGACTCCGTGGAACCCTAGGTGACGACTCCTAGGTATTTTCCTTCACCCCTTTTGTATCCCCCATCCTTAGCCTTCGTTTCCCCCTCCAAATCCCCCCCATACGATCTACATAAACACTCCAAACCTTTGCCAAATTCCACCCAGCCGCCCCTCTGCCAACAATTCCAGCACTGTTCCAGGCCGCCAACTTCCACCCTGCACCGACTCCATCCGCCCCACCCTCTCCCCACGTCAAAACTCCAATAGTCCTTCACAGTCCAAACGCCTCCCCGGAATCAAAATCCCAAGCTAAGGACTCCCGTAACCAACATCTTGGAGCAACCAGTCAATTCATATAATCCCGATTCATCCTTTACAACAGCCCACCCAAGGCAAATTCCAAATCAGGAATCCTGTAGCCATTTTCTGGAGCAGCTCACCAATTCCTATAGCCCCTCGCATCCCGAATTCCTACGGGCCTCTGTTACCCTCCTCTATTGAAGCCTCCCCTTCTGATTCAGCATCCAGCCCCTCCCTCCAGACCAGCCCGACATTCTCAGATTTCAGCCGCCGCATCGTTATCCCTTGTCGGATCTAGTCTCCTATGGCAGCCCCCATGTGTTGTGAGTTGTTATTTGTTGTATGGAACTTTAATTCTCATTATTAATATATGGTGTTATGATTTCATGTTGGCTTGGATCTCTTGAATAGTAGTTGTTTGCTTTGGATTATTCTCGTGATTTGATGGATCTATTCGCCGCGTGCTCTTGCTTTGACCCTCCACGCGGAGGAAAACCAAAGCTTGTTCGCTTAATGAAACTATTTTGCTTTTGCTAAAATTATATGCATGTGATTTAATTATTTATTATCTGATTTTGATTTCTCCGTCGGGCTTTGCATGCATGTCACATAGTGTTCAATGGTATTAGATTTACTTTCTCTGCACTTCACATTAGGGTTGCATGTTAGTCGTACACTCACGTATCCTACCCTACATCACTTTCTTTGTGTATGTTGGTAGGGTTGCTAAATAATATCTTCATGTATTAATATAAATCTACATTTGATGAGCACATACTTGTATTTACCATGCATGCAATTCCTGTTGACCTAATGCAATACTATTTATATTCTTAGGATGGATTCTTTGAGTATCTCAGAGAAATTGATTGTTCTGATGTAGAAGTTCATGCTGTTCCAGAAGGTTCTGTTGTCTTTCCTAAGATACCACTAATGAGAATTGAAGGACCTGTCGCTGTGAGTATCATTTGATAACTTTGTAGTTTCATCCATTAATATTTTTAATTGTTCTTTGCAGTTTCATCCATTAATATTTTTAATTGTTCTATGCAGTTTCATCCATTAATATTTTTAATTGGTTTATCTTATTTCTGCAATGAATTTAAAATAGTTCAAATTCCTATGAATGCCATTTCTATAGCTTGGAATAATATGTTTATTTTCTGTAGGTCGTGCAACTGCTTGAAACTCCATTTGTAAATCTTGTCAATTTTGCCTCATTGGTTACTACCAATGCTGCCAGGCATCGTCTTGTTGCAGGAAAGTCTAAAGGCTTGCTTGAATTTGGTTTAAGGCGTGCACAGGTGCTTCTGCTATTCTTTTTACTAGTCTTTGCTGTATATTTGCCTTCATTTCTAAAAGAAATTAATACATTTCTTGTGTTTTAGGGTCCTGATGGTGCAATGAGTGCTTCTAAATATTGCTATATTGGTGGTTTTGATGCAACAAGGTTTTGTCACAACCATACTTTTTGCAACGACAAATTTAAGTTTCAAGTGGTGTGATCATTTGAGTTATAGGGATGCTGATTTTTCTGACATTTTTTGTTCAATTCCATTCTTTATACAATATTTTATTGCAACATTGGATAGTTGAAAAAACATGTAACTTATGCTTAGGTCTATTCTTGAGAGATGGTGACACATGGTAAGGTTCTATCGGGGGTTAATGGATGATTTCTAAATGCACTTGCATCAATACGACAACTAACTTGCAAGTTGCAATAATAATATTTTAAATCAAATTATACAGATAAATCACAGTTGTTGAAGCTTAACAAATAGGAAAACATGTGTTCTTGTATAAGTGCGAGAGAGCACACAATCAAATTACTCGAGCAAATATGAACATACAATATTACAAATGTTTTGCAACAATTATTACAAAGCAAATATAATTAGAGCAACAAAATGACACAACTTCAACATGAAATAAGTCACAACAAGCTTTGAAACTTACACAACTATGGGGGTAGAAGATTTAGTGGATATCCGGAGAGTTGCCGGTGGCTAGAGAGGTAGCGGAGGACTGATTCTGGACCGTCGGAGAGGACTCAAGAAGCTGGACTGGACTGTCGTAGGGCTGGACCGGTAGTAATAGCTACTGGGAACAGTTGGAGGGGCTGTTTGGGGTGGCCGGAGGCGGGATGGAGGTTGTGGGGGGTGTAATGCCCGAGGTTATGAAATTTAAATTACTTTAAAATTGGAGTGCGGATAGCTGGAGGCCTGGAGCGTGGTGTGCAGATAGCGAGTTTTTGTTAGGTTGACAATTAAAAACGTAAACCCCAACCCCAATCCCATACCCGATCCATCTCCTCTTTCTCCTTCGGTTAGGGCAGCTGCCAGGAAGTCGCGACCCCCCTCTCAAGCTCTCTCTCTCACGTGCTACTCCATGGAACGAACTACAACCTCTCCTTTTGTCGTCCCTGATCACACAACCTCCACCCTCCTGTGCAGAGGAGGAGCGAGTCCTCTCCTTTCATGCGCGTCCAGGAAGGTTCCTCTTCCTTCGTGTGGCCGACGGAGAAACAGAGAGCTGCTGCCAAGGGATCGTAGGGCTCGACCCTTGTGTTGGAACTTCGTGTCGAGGGGAGTTCCCGGGTATTGCTAATCACACCCCTCTTGTTGAGGAGATTAGCTTGCTGAAATCGCTTCGGGAGAGTCGATTCGAATCTTGAATCGTCAAAAGTAGTCCGGTTTCGCAAAGAGGGAACCGTTACTATCGTTCCATGGCTCCAAGACGCGTGCCAATGGTAACGATTCCTTTCCCCGGTTTTAGGATCGTTGTTTTTGCATTTTACTATTTTTTCATGCAATGAGAGTGCCCTCACGCCATTTCGGTTGAGGATGGGGACTCCGCCATGGCGTGGGATTGCGACCCCGGTGTATGTTTATGTGATCTGCACGTCGAGTCCCTCTCCTGCTACGCGGTAGAGTGTAGGGACTCCACCAAAACGTAAGATTGCGACTCCGACATAGCTTTTTCCGTTTTACTTGCATAGGAGGGCCACCCACCACCACTTGGCGGCGGTGTGTGTTTCCTCTATCAGTTATTAACATTTTTAGTTTATGGATATTGTATGTCGTGGGGGCCCGGCTGGACCCATGCTGTATTTTATTTGCAGTCCAAGAATGTTACAGGGGGACTGGAGTAGGATGTCAGCTGGTTGGAATGAAGTGGAGAAGGCCTGGTTGGGGTGGAATGTCAGCCTTGGAAGTGTTGACAACAAACAGAGGAGGCCAGAAGGCTTGACAGATGTAGCGGGGTAGTGCCTTCAGTCCAGTTGTTAGTCCTGGACTAAAATCAGGCTTCAAGGGTGTGCTCATTGTAAAGGGAGATGGAATTGGGGACCTGGGTGGTCCTCCAGGGGATTAGGGGGTGGGCGAGTGGGGGGTTGCTGTTTGGGAAGAGAGGGTTGGGCGTTTGGACTGGAAAATGAGAAGGAGGGGTGTAGACCAAAGACGGAAGTGATGGAGAGTTGGGGGGTCCAAGTGGCTATTTTGGGAGATGACTGGATGCATTAACGTGGGGGAATTCTGGTGTGTGGGGGAGGGAATTGTGGAATTGTGGGATATGGGAGGTAAGGAGAAATTTGAGGAGGGGTGGGCCTAAATTTTAGGAAGTAGTTATAATGAGGGTAATGGGGTAGTGGAGGGATGGCTAAGGTGTTGGGATGGTGATGGCTGGCTTGCCAAGGGTGGTCGACAGTGATAAACAGAGGTGGTGACGGTGATCGCCGAAAAACTAAAATGGAAGTGAATTTAAGTGGTGGTGATGGAGGAGGAATTTTGAGGATGTGGTGGCTTGAGGGAGGTGGTGGTTGGGGGAAAATGGAGGGAAGGAGAGGTGTGAGGACCCTGACCACAGCCTGGTGCACCAATGCTGATTTCGTCCCAGGCCCTCATCATGGACTGCAGTCCATGCCACTCCAACCCCTCTCCATGCCCACTGGCGGGTTGTTGGTAGGCTGTAGCCACCCTTTGATGAGTGAAACTCCATAGTTAAGTGGGCAGCATGGGGACTTCCCAGGAGGTTACCCATCCCGAGACTACTCCATCCCATAGTTAAGCGTGCTCGGGCTGGAGTAGTTTCGGGATGGGTGACCTCCTGAGAAGTCCCCGTGCTGCCCACTTAACTAACTATGAAATTTCACTCATCAGGGGGGGGGGGGGGGGGCTACGACCTACCAACAACCCTCCAGTGGGCATGGAGAGGGGTTGTAGTGGCATGGACTGCATTCCTTGATGAGGGCCTAAGACGAAATCAGTGCTGGTGCGCCAGGCTGTGGTCAGGGTCCTCACAATAAAAGTGCAGCTCAATTGGTGATGAGAAGTTTTTGTGAGGACCCTGACCACAACCTGGCGCACCAGCTCCTGATTTCGTCCCAGGTCCCTAGCACGGGCTGCAACCCATGCCATCCAACCCCTCTCCATTCCCACGGGCGGGTTGTTGGTAAGCCGTATGTCACGGCTTAACCTCTACAGGGTTAACCTTTGGAGCTTTCTAGAGAAATCTAGGAGCATGTAGAATATTTTGTACATAATATTCTAGGGAATGGTAGAAGCACTCTAGAATGATCTCATGGGAACATTCTAGAGAACTCGGGAAGGTTGTAAATACATGAGGGTTGTAAAATGATATAAAAATGTAGGCATTCTAGATCCTTCCATCTTTTGGAGGGAAATTCTTTTCGGGCCTATAAAAGGGGAAGACTCCCTCATTTGTAAATAACCAAGTTACAAGCAATCAAGCAATACAAGTTCTTTGCTCTCTCAATCTCTCTTGCTCTCTTACAAAGTGCTCTCTTACTCATCTTGCCACCACGATCGTTGGAGAAGGCTGACTTAGCTAGCTGCGAAGGGACGCACAAAGGAGCTAAGGCCGCACGCGACGTTGTCAAGGGGACAAGTCCGTGACAGTTGGTATCAGAGTTAGGTTGACTCAGGTTGACTTTAGTGCGTGGTTCGTTAAGATCAAGAGTAGATGGTTTTGGAAGGGAACAACAACTCTAACATTGTTGATGAGCGCGGCAGGGCGGCCGAGGAGAAAAGAGATAGAAGGAATAAGAGGGACCAGAGCAAGGGTCGCGATGGTTCCATCTCGGAGCAAAATATGGTTGATCCAGCTGAATTTGAAGCTCTACAGGAGGCACATCTTACCCTTCATCGGAAAGTGGATCAAATATGTAAGTACTTTGACACTTTCCATGTTGAACAAGAGAAGTTGCAGGTGGATATTGACCTTCTCAAGGAGCAAACTATGGGCAAGTCGGAAGGCGCTTTTGATACCATCATAAGCGACTTGGAAGAGCGCCTCACAAGTCTTGAAAACGAAGTGGATGACTTGCGTAGGCGAGGTGCTACCAATGGTGGAAATGGTGGTAATGGTGCAGCCATGGTAAATGCAAAGCTTGATGTGCCCAAACCCAAGAAGTTTGCGGGAAAGCGAGATGCGTTGGAGGTGGAGAACTTCCTTTGGCACATGGAGAAATACTTGGAAGGATATGACATCACAGACGAGGCACTAAAGGTACGCCATGCTGGTTATTACTTGGAGGACCTTGCTTCCTTGTGGTGGAGGAAAATCCAAACAGATATTGCAAAGGGACTCTACCGGATCGATACTTGGGAGGACTTCAAGCAAGAGTTAAGAAGGAACTTCATCCCCGAGAATGTGAAGGATAAAAACTTGCGGAAGCTTAGGGAGTTGAGACAAAAGGGAAGTATCGGAGACTATGTCAAGGAGTTCACCGCTTTATCACTCCAGGTATTCGATGTCCCCGAACATATCCTTCTCTTCAACTTCATCGATGGGCTGCAAAATTGGGTGAAACAAGACGTCAAGAGGAAGGACCCAAGGACCACCAGGGATGTTATTGCCATCGCCGAGTCTCTTATTGAGTTCCAGCGCCAACCAAATCCTATCAAGGAGAAGGACAAGGTGGGCTATGGAAAAGGTGGGGGAGACCGGCGAGACAACAAGGCGGCGCACTTCAAAGGAGGGTCAAAGTCATTGCCCGATCAAAGGAAGGAGTTCGAGGAGAGGAAGAAGAACTTCACACCCAGAGGCGGATGTTATGTGTGCAAGGGGCCACATCCGATGAGCAACTGCCCAAAGTTGGGATCATTATCGGCTATGGTGGAGAGTCAAAATGTCACCCCATCGGAGGAAGGTACTTCTCAGATGAGTTCATTACAATTGTTGAATGCTTTGAACGTGCATCCAACAAAAGCCGCATCAAGCAAGGGACCGATGTATGTGGAAGCGGTCATCAAGGGGAAGGCTACAAAAGCCTTGATTGACACAGGGGCTTCACACAACTTCATGACCGAAAGAGAAGCCAAAAGGTTGGGCTTGCAGGTTGTGAAGGGCGGAGGTTGGATCAAGACCGTGAACGGTCAAGCGAGGCCACTAGAAGGAGTCGCACGCCATGTAGAGCTATGCATGGGCACCTGGAAGGGCCGGGTGGACTTCTCAATCGCACCCATGGATGACTTCAAGGTCGTTCTTGGAATGGACTTCTTGGAGAAGATGCAAGCCATCGTCATGCCGACACATCGCTCAGTTTGCATCTTGGAGGAAGGAAATGCTTGCATGGTTCCCACGGTGCAAGGACCAGCAAAGGAGGGGCCAAAACAGCTATCAACCATGCAGTTGGCAAAAGGGTTCAAGAAGGGTGAACCGACGTACTTGGCCACCCTAAAGGAGGAAGACAGTGACACGATGGAGGAGGTGCCTCCTATCATTGCGGACGTGTTGACAAGAAATGAAGACATCATGCCCGCAGAGTTGCCACTGAAGCTACCACCTCGGCGGGAGGTGGATCACAAAATTGAGTTAGAGCAAGGGACGAAGCCCCCAGCTAAGGCACCATACCGGATGGCTCCCCCTGAACTAGAGGAGTTGAGGAAGCAACTCCAAGTTTTGCTAGAATCAGGAATGATCAGGTCGTCTAAGGCGCCATTTGGTGCCCCGGTGCTATTTCAAAAGAAGAAGGACGGATCGTTGCGGTTGTGCACAGACTATCGGACACTAAACAAGGTGACGGTAAAGAACAAGTATCCTATTCCTCTAATTGCTGATCTTTTTGACATGCTTGGAAGTGCAAGAATCTACTCCAAGATGGATTTGCAAAAGGGATATCATCAAGTGCGGATTGCGGAAGGAGATGAGCCGAAGACCACATGTGTCACGAGGTATGGAGCATTCGAATGGTTAGTGATGTCATTTGGCTTAACTAACGCCCCGGCTACTTTCTGCACGTTGATGAACCAAATATTCCGCCCCTACTTGGATAAGTTTGTGGTGGTATACTTGGATGATATTGTGGTATATAGCAACACCATCGAGGAGCATGTGGAGCATCTTAGTCGAGTCTTCCAAGTGTTGCGGGAGAATGAGCTGTACGTGAAGAAGTCCAAATGCTCATTTGGACAAGAGGAGATACACTTTCTTGGTCATGTCATCGGGCATGGGAGCTTGCGAATGGACATGACAAAGATCAAGGCAATTGATGAATGAGAGCCGCCAACGAAGGTACCGGACTTACGATCATTTTTGGGCTTGGTGAACTACTATCGCAGGTTCATCAAGGATTACTCAAGGAGGGCAGTGCCGTTGACGGACCTGTTGAAGAAGAGCAAGGCTTGGCTTTGGACGGAGGAATGCCAAAGCGCTTTTGAAGACTTGAAGGCAACGGTTTGTACGGAACCGGTGCTTGCTTTGCCGGACTTTAGCAAAAGGTTCGAGTTGCATACAGATGCATCAGACTTTGCAATTGGAGGAGTGCTAATGCAAGATGGTCACCCTTAGCTTTTGAGAGCCGGAAACTCAATGAGGCGGAACGGAGATACACCATTCAAGAAAAAGAGATGACGACCATCATCCATTGCTTGCAAGTATGGAGACATTATCTACTTGGGGCGCAGTTCACCATCAAGACGGATAATGTGGCAACTACTTACTTCCAAACGCAGAAGAAGCTGACCGCTAAACAAGCAAGATGGCAAGATTTCTTGGCGGAGTTCGACTTTGTGTTGGAGCATAAAGCGGGGAAGACCAACGTGGTGACGGACGCACTAAGCCGCAAAGTTGAGCTAGCCGCAATGTCCACGGCTAATGAGGAGTTGTTGGACAATATCAGGCAAGGGTTGAAGGAGGATCCTCTTGCCATGCAACTCATGGAGTTGGCCAAGAAGGGCCAAGCTAGAAGATTTTGGGTAGAGGACGAGCTACTCTACATCAAAGGGAGGCGACTGTACATCCCAAAGTGGGAAAACCTGCGGAGGGATCTCATCAAGGAGTGCCATGACACCAAGTGGGCTGGACATCCGGGACAGAAACGCACTTTGGCTTTGATGGAGGAGTCATACTTCTGGCCACGGATGAAGTGGAGTTATATGTGAAGACTTGTCTTGTTTGCCAACAAGACAAGGTGGACAACAAGCAGCCCGCGGGATTATTGGAGCCATTGCCTATAGCGGAGCACTCTTGGGAGTCGGTAACGCTGGACTTCATCAACGCGTTGCCAAAATCAGACGGGTTCGGATCGATCTTGGTGGTAGTCGATCGTTTCTCCAAGTATGGCACATTCATCCCCAGCACAAGGGACACTACTGCGGAGGAGACGGCGCGCCTATTCTTCAAGTATGTGGTGAAGTATTGGGGGTTGCCGAAGACTATCATTAGTGATCGAGACCCCAGATTTACAGGAAAGCTGTGGACGGAGTTATTCAAGTTGCTCGGGTCAGAGTTGAACTTCTCCACCAGCTTCCACCCTCAAACCGATGGGCAGACGGAGAGGGTGAATTCTTTGTTGGAATGTTATATACGGCACTTCGTGAGCGCCAATCAGCGGGACTGGGCCAAGTTGATGGATGTGGCTCAATTTTCGTACAACTTGCAGCGGAGCGAGGCGACCGGGAGGAGTCCGTTCGAGCTTACCACGGGGAGGCAACCACTCACTCCGCATACATTGGCGACCACAACGGATGACGGAAGAAGCCCAGGAGCTTGGAAAATGGCCAAGTCGTGGGAAGAGCAAGCCAACGTAGCCAGAGTGTGCTTAGAGAAAGCACGCAAAAAGATGAAGAAATGGGCGGATTCAAAGCGAAGGATGGTGGAATACACTGTTGGGGATAAGATGTTGGTGAAACTTCTCCCTCAACAGTTCAAGGCTTTGCGCAGCTTGCACAAGGGCTTGGTTCGTAGATACGAAGGCCCATTTCTGGTGATTGCAAGGGTGGGTAAGATTTCCTATCACCTTGACCTACCAGACTCTTTGAAGATTCATCCGGTCTTTCATGTCATCATGTTGAAGCCATATCATGAAGACAATGAAGACCTTCAAAGAAGGACATCGCATAGAGCACCGCCAGTGATGACCAAGTCTTTTGATCAAGAGGTGGATGAGGTGCTCACCAGGAGGACAGTGCGGAGAAGAGGTGTGCAACCTAGCACACAATATCTGATTAAGTGGAAAGGAAGGCCAGCGTCTGAAGCTACATGGGAGACACTTGAAGATCTCTGGCAGTTCAAGGACATCATCCAGCAGTACGAGGCGACGAGGGCGTCGCTAGGCTAAGTGGGGGAGGATGTCACGGCTTAACCTCTACAGGGTTAACCTTTGGAGCTTTCTAGAGAAATCTAGGAGCATGTAGAATATTTTGTACATAATATTCTAGGGAATGGTAGAAGCACTCTAGAATGATCTCATGGGAACATTCTAGAGAACTCGGGAAGGTTGTAAATACATGAGGGTTGTAGAATGATCTAGAAATGTAGGCATTCTAGATCCTTCCATCTTTTGGAGGGAAATTCTTTTGGGGCCTATAAAAGGGGAAGGCCCCCTCATTTGTAAATAACCAAGTTACAAGCAATCAAGCAATACAAGTTCTTTGCTCTCTCAATCTCTCTTGCTTTCTCTTACAAAGTGCTCTCTTACTCATCTTGCCACCACGATCGTTGGAGAAAGCTGACTTAGCTAGTTGCGAAGGGACGCACAAAGGAGCTAAGGCCGCACGCGACGTTGTCAAGGGGACAAGTCCGTGACACGTAGCCCCCCTTTGATGAGTGAAACTCCATAGTTAAGTGGGCAACACGGGGACTTCCCAGGAGGTCACCCATCCTGAGACTACTCCAGCCCGAGCACGCTTAACTATGAAGTTCTTCCACTTCTCAATTGGTGATGAGAAGTGGAAGAACTCCATAGCTAAGCGTGCTTGGGATGGAGTAGTCTCAGGATGGGTGACCTCCTGGGAAGTCCCCATGTTGCCCACTTAACTATGGATTTTCATTCATCAGGGGGGGGGGGGGGGGGCACGACCTACCAACAACCCGTCAGTGGGCATGCAGAGGGGTTGTGTGGCATGGGCTGCAACCCTTGATGAGGTCCTGGGACGAAATCTGGAGTTGGTGCGCCAGGCTGTGGTCAAGGTCCTCATCAAGGGCTGCAACCCATGCCACCCAACCCCTCCCCATGCCCACCAGCGGGTTGTTGGTAGACCGTACCCCCCCCCCCCCCCCCCCTTTGATGAGTGAAACTCCATAGTTAAGTGGGCAACACAGGGACTTCCCAGGAGGTCACCCCATCCCGAGACTACTCCAGCCCGAACACACTTAACTATGGAGTTCTTCCAATTCTCATCACTATGGAGCTTAACTATGGAGTAGTCTCGTTATGAGTGACCTCCCGGGAAGTCCCCGTGCTGCCCACTTAACTATGGAATTTCACTCACCAAATGGGGGGGGGGGGGGCTTACGGCCTACCAACAACCCGCCAGTGGGCATGAGGAGGGGTTGGTTGGCATGGGTTGCAGCCTTTGATGGGGACCTGGGACGAAATTAGGAGCTGGTGCGCCAGGCTGTGGTCAAGGTCCTCACACCTGGATTGCTGTCTTATCTACCCAGACGACTCGATATGGGTGCGAGTTGGGTTCAACTTTTATCTTCATTCGTTCGATCCCCTTTTGGGAATTAATATTTACGTAAATGCCACTTTCGATGACGAGTCTGCAGGCCCCGCCTGCACTTCGAAAATAAGTATAAAATATGGTGATTCGCCTCCAATCCTCATCAATGTGAGTCTGTAGTAGACAACGGATAACACTCATCTCAAGTGCACAATCTGCCTCATCCGCCTAACCCTCTTCTATAGCCACAAAAATATCTCCTTCGGGCGCGGTTGACTCAACACTAGGGTCGGGGTCCCTCTCAATTATTAGATTTCGTGTAGGACACTGTGCTGCCACATGACCTCTCTACCCTGACATTGATATCACTGGATTCCTCTGGGCTTTTGGTGGCTCAATGACAGTGGATGCACCCTTCATGTCAACGGGAGCATGAGTTGGCATGGATGGACATGTTCCCTGCTGAGGGGGGGGGGGGATACTGGGCATAGAACTTTCATATTGTGGGTTATGTCGCCTTGGATCAGAAGTACGTAAGTATTGCTCACATTCTAAGGCGAGCTGGAAGATCTGCTTGACCGATTCCAGGTGGTGGGGAATAAGCTCCCTACGAGTGTCAGCCCTTAATCCGGTCCGAAACCTGGGGGCTGTCACTATATGGTCCTCAGTGATATCACTCATAACGACAAGCTTGTCAAAGCAAGTCATACTCTGCTACAGAAAGGGTCCCTTGTCGTAAAGATTGGTGTTGATCTAAAAGCTGACTTCAATATGAAGCGGGGAGGTGTTTTTCTTTGTGATTTTGCTTCATGTCATCACATCGGGTGATGAGATAATAACATTCTCTGTCTAAAGAGCGCTTAAGTCTCGTCCAATAAATTTTAGCTTTCTCATGCAATTTCATCTTAGGCTTCGTTTGGTTCGGCGTTTCGCCGCCTCCGTTTGGAGCAAACGCCGCCGGACGGCGAGTAAACAAACGAGCGCCGGCGGCGTTTGCTCCGTTTGCACCCGCAGCAAGGAGGAGACGGCCCCGATCCGCTCCGTTTTGACCCCCGCCTCTCCCTCTCCAGTTCGAAAGCGGTGTTTGCATCCGCCCTTTCCGCCTGCCACCGCCGCGCCAAATAAAGCCTTAGTAAACCAGACTCATCTTTCGTCAGCCATCTCATACCAGTTAAAATAATCGTCCATATCTAAATGCCAATCACTAAAGGCTTTCAGATATAACTGACCATCATAGGATGGGGCATTGATGCGAATGTGGCGCACGATATCATCCTCACCAATATGACCTCTCCAGGGCTCATGATAATCCATGTAATCATCATCTCTACCATGGTCGAACCGTACGTGGGGGACATGATGATCTCTATGAAAGGGATATCGGGGTTGAGGTCGTTCTTCTTGGGGAGGGCGGTGTCGACCAGCGGTGGGATCTCTACGACGCTCATAAGCTAGCTTTGGGCCCCTTTGGAAGGGTGAGGGAGGAGCCTGGACAATTGGATTTATGAACATATGATCGGGATGCCCCTCATTGTCACGATGCCCCTCATGTTGAATAATTTGCGGCCTAATGGTTTCCCGAGGACGAGAGTTTCTAAGGGGATTTAGACCATCCACTCTAGTGGTGAGGATTTCAAATTGCTCCCTAAGGTCATCAAACTGTGCGTCCATTTGATCGAAATGATTAGCCAATTTTTTTTGAAAATTGGACATAAACATATAAGTGTCGAACTGGTGGTTGTTTGGGTATATATAAGGGAAGAGACCCTGTCATAGTATCTCTAAACACCTTACCACTATGAAGCATGTAAATGACCCTAATCTGGGGCTCTGATACCAAATTGACACAATGTAAGGTTCTATCGGGGGTTAATGGATGATTTCTAAATGCACTTACACTAATCCGACAACTAACATGCATTAATAATATTTTAAGTCAAATTATACTAGATAGATCACAACTGTTGAAGCTTAACAAATAGGAAAACACGTGTTGTTGTATAAGTGTGAGGGAGCACGCAATCAAATTACTCGAGCAAATAGGAATATGCAATATTACAAAAGTTCGACAACAATGATTACAAAACAAATATAACTAGAGCTGCGACATGACATTAATTCAACACGAAATAAGTGACAATTGTTAGAAGTGAAGAACACACCTTTAGGTTCCTTTTATTCTAATTGATTCATCCACGTTAAACCCTATTTGTTTCCCTCGCATGAGATACAATCACCACCCGGTGAGCCAATGATAGCTTGCCTTTTAACACCCCCCTCAAGCTAACACCATAAACATCCATCATTCCAAGCCTCAGAGAGTAAGTTTAAAGAGATTTACCAGAAACAGCTTTGGCGAGCATATCAGCAAGTTGATCTCCAGACGGCACAAATACAGTAGTAATGGTTTGATCCTCAATTTTGTCCCGCACAAAGTGAATCAATTTCAATGTTTTTTGTCCTCTCATGGAAGACGCGGTTGGTGGCAATGTGGATAGCAGCTTGATTATCACAGTGTAAGTGCATGACCTTTAGGACAGGAAAACTCATTTTCCCCAAAATAGATTTAACCCAAATCAATTCACATGTAGTAACGACAATAACATGATATTCTGCTTCAGTAGAGGAACGAGCAACCACGTTTTCTTTCTTACTCCTCCAGGAAACAAAATTGCCCTCCACAAAGATAGAATATCCACTTGTAAATCTTCTGTCAAGGGAGGAACCAGCCTAATCAGCATCACAGTACCCGTGAACCTTAAGGTAGCCATAATCTTGATAAATGATGCCTTTTTGGGGGCCCTTTTTTAAGTATTTAAGTATCTGAGTACAACTTGATAGTGATGAACTTTAGGACAATGTATGAATTGGCTAACTAAACCATCAACAAAGGAGATATCAGGTTTGATAATAGCAGATAGATCAATTTTCCCACAATACGTTGAAATTCTAACTTTTTCTCAAGATCCGGAGAATTATCCTTATGAATATCATAATTAGGATCCACGAGGCTATTCACAGGTTTTACTCCCAAATATCCAATGTTGCTGAGAAGATCTAAGACATATTTGCGCTAGGAGATCATAATTTTTTCGGTAGATCGTTCAATCTCAATACTAAGAAAATATCGAAGAAGACCCAAATATTTAATTTCAAAGGCAGATGTCAATTCCCTCTTTACAAGAGTAATGTGATGATCATCAGCTCCTGTGATAATGATATCATCCATATATACAATAAGAATAATGGTAAATTTCTCCTTCCTGTAAACAAAGACCGAGTGATTAGCAGTACAATGAGAAAAATCTAAACTCAGGAGTTTATCACTTAGCTTTGCAAACCAGGCTCGGGGTGATTGTTTGAGATCATATAAAGCCTTTTTGAGACAACACCCATGTCCTTTAGGAATATCCATGCCCGATGGAGGAGTCATGTAGATTTCTTCCTTCAATTCACCGTGGAGAAAGATATTTTTTACATCAAGCTGGTACAAGAGCCAAGACTTGTGGGCCGTAATAGTAGCAAAATTCAGACTGAATTTAGTTTAGCAACAGAACGTCTCTTGGAAGTAAATTCCATCAATCTGGGTAAAGCCTTCAGCAACCAATCTTGCTTTATATCTATCAAGAGTGTCATCTTGAAGATATTTAGTAGTATATATCCATTTGCACTCGACAGCATGACGCCCATGTGAAATAGGGACAATTTCCTAAGTCTTTTGACGCTGGAGAGCATCCACCTCCTCATTCATAGCCTTCATCCAGTGGGGATTCAAACTAGCTTCTGAAAAATTGTTAGAATAGAAATAGAGGAAACTGATGCAAGATAAGATTTCAGTGAAGGAGAGATAGAATGATACCCAACATGTTTATCAATAAGATATCTGGTACGACCACTACGAAGTTGGAAAGGAGATGTGGACTCAGTGTTTGGATCTGGCGGAGTGGTGGTAGGTGGTGGAGCATGAGTATAACATTCTTGCCCAATAGTCCTGCTTTGTCTTCTCTGGTAGACTTGAAGGTTCTTCCTTCTTTTATAGACACGAAAATCCTTGGTGGGAACTTCCTTTCCAATCGGAACATCCAAGCTACTAGGAGGAAGAACATCCCCAAAAGCAGGAAGAGGCGGCATCATATCACTCTCCTCTTTAGATTTCTCTTGATAAGTAACAATTTTGCCTTCATCAGAGTAATAAAGGGTGTGCTCGAAGAATATAACATCTTTAGATATAAACTATCTACGTAGAGAGGGAGTAACACTTATACCCCTTTTGATTAGCGGCAAATCTAACAAAAATTCATTTGATGGCTTGAGGGACTAATTTATCTTTGAGGTCCCTCAATATGAACAAAAGCAACACATCTAAAAATCTTAGGAGGAAGGTTAAATAGAGGGAGATTTGGACAAATGAATTTTAAGGGATACTTTCCTCCTAAAGTATCAGAGGCCATCCGATTAATTAGATAGACCGATGTGAAAACACTTTCATCCTACAGTCCCTTTGGGACGTGCATCTCTTGTAAGAAACAACGGGTAGTTTCAATGATATGACAGTTCGTCCTTTCGGCCACACCATTCTGCTGAGGAGTCCCAGGACAGGAAGTTTGGAAAATTATGTCATGATCTCCCAAGAACTTCTGAAGTTCCCCATCTGTGTATTCGCCTCCATTATCACTTTTAAGTATTTTAATTTTAGCATCAAACTGAGTCTGCACATAGCGATAAAATAGCTGAAATATTTCATGAACTTCATTTTTCCTTTTCATAAGGTAAACCCAAGTAAAACGTGAGTATTCATCAATTAAAGAAACAAAATACTGAAATCCATTCGCAGAACAAACAGGAGATGTCCAAACATCAGAATGTATCAAATCAAAACACCTCACACTCTGACTCCTGCTAGGAGCATAGTTAGCTCTACAATGCTTTCCAAATTCACACGATTGACAGTTAATGTTAGTTTTAGTAATATAGAAAAAACTCGGGAAAGCAGAATGCAAGGTCTTCGAGATAGCATGCCCAAATCTCTTGTGTCATAGCATCAGACGATCAACACTTGAGGATTTCTGAGCACCAATAGCAAGATCGGTGTCCATAACATGAACACCACTGACTCATGTCTACCACCAATCGTCTTCTCACTCGCCAGATCCTGAAAAACACAATGAGAAGAGTAAAAGGTGATAGCACAATTAAGTTGTTTAGTTAAACTGCTCACAGAAAGCAAATTTATAGGAAATGAAGGAACAACAACAGACTTGAGGGAAATAAAGGGAGAGAGTTGAATAATTCTTTTATCATTCACCGAAGCAGAAGATCCATCTGCAAGTCTAACACTGCCAGACGCGGGAGAGATATAAGTAATACCCTTAGAAGATCCTGTCATATGGTCGGAGGCTCTCGAGTCAATGATCCAAAGATACGATGACTCCATAGTTGATAAAGAGGTAGTTTGAACATGAGCAGCAGTACCAGACATGTCTGCAGTAAGGGGTCTCCCAACACTAGCTTTCAGAGCCTTGAGTTCTCTAGTTAAACTTTCATTTTCCGCCAGAAGATAATCAGTGTTCTCCAAATTGCTATACATAAAAGTTTGAGATCTCACATGCTTCCCTTCAATACCACGAATCCAACCTGGAGGAACCAAATTGGGATGTAAGTCCCGACACTTCTCTTTCCCATGTCCTTTCTTCCCACAGTGAGGACACTCATCTTACTCTTATCTTCTTGTCTTATATTTCTGGAATGCCACTTCTTCTGTTCAGCAACAAGAGCAGATCTATCATGGCCAATATGAACATCAGTACAAAGAGAGTTTATACGACTCGCCAGAAGATAATCAGTGTTCTCCAAATTGCTATACATAAAAGTTTGAGATCTCACATGCTTCCCTTCAATACCACGAATCCAACCTGGAGGAACCAAATTGGGATGTAAGTCCCGACACTTCTCTTTCCCATGTCCTTTCTTCCCACAGTGAGGACACTCATCTTACTCTTATCTTCTTGTCTTATATTTCTGGAATGCCACTTCTTCTGTTCAGCAACAAGAGCAGATCTATCATGGCCAATATGAACATCAGTACAAAGAGAGTTTATACGACTCGCCCCCCCCCCCCCCCCCCCCCCCCCCAATGTAGTGGGCAACACTCTCCAAATCAGGGACAAAATATCTACCCAACATTTGAACTCTATGAAATTCAAGCTCTGAAGGAAGACAAAAAAGCATTTCAAACAACCTTCGTTGCATAAGTTCCGTCTTGTAGTCTTCAATGGTTTGGATAACAGAGTATTGATCAATTTCTGCTCACTTATGAGTCAGTTTGCTATAATTTTCCTCGAAGCCATTCGTTTTTGTCATGTGTATCTGTCAGCTTGGAGTTGATATATCCTCGCCAAATCTTTCTTTTTGGAGTAATTTCGTTCAATTAGCTCCCACATTTCTTTAGCAGTTTGACAGGAGGAATTGACTTGCAATCTTGGGTTCCATATAGTTGACAAGCCAATTAATTACAGTAAGTTTCTCACCTTCCCATTCCTCATACAAGGGGTCAGCCTTGCTTGGGGCCTGCTTGGATCCGGTGATAAACCCAAGTCTTCGACGGCTCCCAATGAATATTTGCATAGCCTGAGCCCCTATGAGATAGTTTCTTCCATTCAGTTTGATATGAGTCACACCCTGATTGAAATCCATGTTAGGATTTCCTCCATTATTGTATCTAGAGCGATCAACAACCCCTTTAGGGGCATTCACACCCTTTAGTTTGTCCTCCATCAGGGCCCCAAGGAAAAAAAGGGACAACAGCAGCAGGAAGAAGAGCTTTGCCCAAAGCTTGAAGGAAGAAGGAAGAAAACTCAATGGTAGGAAGGGAGACGACAACGGAAACTGGGACAGGCAGGAACGACGCTGGACAGTTCATCGTCTGGAAGAACAGGCGCAGACGGGAACGATTGCCGACGGAATAATCGCCTACTGGATGATCGTCGACGACGATTGACGAGGAAAGATCGTCGACCGGAACAACCGAGAGGGATCACGTCGACTTTGGACGGAGAGCAACCGAGCCTTCGTCGACAGAAATCGACGACCAGAACAGTCGAGAAGGATCACGTCGATGCTGGATGGATAGCAATCGAGCCTTAGGGTACGACGCCGAGCAACCAGCTCTGATACCATGTTAGAAGTGGAGAACGCACCTTTAGGTTCCTTTTGTTCTAATTGATTCATCCACGGGAAACCCTATTTGTTTCCCTTCAGCCACCGCATGAGATACAATCACCACCCGGTGAACCAATGATAGCTTGCCTTTTACTTTGAAACTTACACAACTATGGGGGTAAAAGATTTGGTGGATATCCCGAGAGTTACCGGTGGACGGAGAGGTAGCGGAGGACTGATTCTGGATTGTCGGAGAGGACTCAGGAAGCTGGACTGAACTGTCGTTGGGTTGGACTGGTGGTAACAGCTGCTGGGAACAGTTGGAGGGGCTGTTTGGGGTGGTCGGAGGCGGGCTGGATGTTGTGGGGGACTGGAGTAGGCGGGCTGGACGTTGGAATCAAGTGGAGAAGGCGTGGGTGGTGTGGAATGGGGATCCTGGAAGTGCTGGCAGCAAACAGAGAAGGCAAAAAGGCTTGGCAGATGTAGTGGGGCAGGATTTTCAGTTCAGTTGTTAGTCCTGGACTGAAATCAGGCTTCAAGGGGAGTGCTAAATTGTAAGGGGAGATGGAATTGGGGACCCGGGTGGTCGTCCAGGGGATTAGGGGGTTGGGCGAGTGGGGTGGGGAGGGGGGGGGGGGGGGGCTGTTTGGGAAGGGGAAGGGTGGGCGTCTGGACTGGGAAATGAGAGGGAGGGATACAGACCAAAGCCCGAAGTGAGGGAGAGGTGGGGGGTCCACATGGGGATTTTGGGAGATGGTTGGTTGTAGTAACCTGAGGGGAATTATGGTGAGGGACGAAATTGTGGAGTAGTGGGATATGAGAGGTAACGAGATATTTGAATAGGGGTGGGCCTATATTTTAGGAAGTTGTTATAATGGGGGTACTGGAGTAGTGGATGAATGGCTAGGGAGTTGGGATGGCGGTGGTCGCCGGAGGTGGTGGAGGTGGAGTTGAATATACGCTCTTTATTTTACATCTTCTATATTCTCACGTGATATGTCACGTGTATGTCGTCTTTATATTTGTATGTGTTTGCCCGGTTTAGGGCAACTATTGAATCGAATCACCCCTTTCTACTTGGTATCAGAGCTACGACGTCGATCCCGCTCTCGCTTCGTCTCGCCTAGCCGCCCAGATCCCGATCCCGCTTCCGCCTCGCCTCGCCTTCCCACGCCTCGCCTGGCGTTCGCCTGGCGTCAGGGAGTCGTCGACCAGGAAGCTGGCGTAAGCCGATCCCGATCCCGCCGATCCAGATCATCCGCGCCACTTCTCGCCGATCCAAATCAGTCGTCGATCAGCGGACGCTGGCGTAAGCCGAGCCTCGTCCCCGTGTCGCCAGCCTCCTTGGCCTACTCGTCACCGACGCCCCTTTCCTCTTCTTCTGGCTGCGGTTTTGTCCTCCATGGGGGCTGTCGGAGACACCGCCCTCCCATCCTCTCGTGTTTTCTTCGGCTTCAAGATCTAAGGGGCACCTGTAGGATGCACTTTCGCTTTATTTGATCTCTTCGTTCTCTACGATGGATGATCCCTCCATTGTCTCCCTTCCTTCTCAATCCGGTGCTCTTCCCGGTTCCTCGGCTCCCCGATCCGGCCCTTGGCCCGGTTCCTCGGGTGATCCTCCTCGGAGTCATGGCCAGTCTGGCTCGTTGAAGATTACTACCGTTGCCTTGGATGTCACAAATTATCTGGAATGGTCCCGGGCGGCCCAACATGCTATTCGTAGCCACCAGTTATATGGACTTATTGACGGTATCACTGTTGAGCCACCACGCACCGATCCCTCGTGGCGCAAATGGGATGCGGACAATTCGTTGGTCGTCTCGTGGTTACTTCACTCAATGTCCCCTCAGGTGTATCGCAGTTATATGTTGTTGGACTCCGCCTACGATATTTGGACGAGGGCCCGTGATACTTACTCCCAGGCAGGTAGTTCGATGCAAGTGTATGAGCTCACTCGCCGTGTTCTGGAACTGAAGCAGGGACTATGACCATTGCCGCCTACTATTCTGAGTTTGAGCGCCTTTATCAGGAGCTGGATTTCTTCGGTACTTTCACTGCTGCCTGTACGACTGATGCGGTGGCTCTTCAGAAAGATAAAGATCGATTCAGGGTTCACGTGTTTCTTATGGGGCTCAACATGGAGTTTGACGTTGTTCGCTTACATGTCCTCCATCGTGAGCCACTTCCCTCTCTTCGGGAGGCCTTTAGCATGCTCCTCCGTGATGAGAATTGTCATCGCACTCTCGGCCCCTCCACTGATCACTCTGCGCTGGCTGGGATATCTCGTGGACCCCCTCCTGTTTGTAGTCATTGTGGAAAGACTGGCCATACCAAAAACTCGTGTTTTCACCTGCACCCGCACCTTGCTCCTGGTGGTCGCGACTTTAGTACCCGTGGTAGAGGTGGGTACCGTGGTAGTGGTGGTCGTCACTCTGGTGATCGCTCTCAGTCTTCTGCGCACTCTACTGAGGTTCTGGAGGACACCTCTGCAGGCCCGTCTGCTGGTGAATTAGAGACCTTTCGACGCATGCTGCGCTCCCACACAGACTCCTCTCCTGCTGCCTCTCATGCTGCTGTTGCCACTTCAGGTCTGTCCAGTGCACATGCTGTGTCTTCCACTCCTGAGTGGATTATCGACTCGGGTGCGACCGACCACATGACTGGCTCTGCCTCAGGTTTTACCTCTTATACTCCTCTTTCTGGTCGTGATAAGGTTATTGATGTTAATGACTCTCTCTCCGCCATCGCTGGTAAAGGGACTGTCCCTTGTTCTCCTGACTTATCACTGTCTTCTGTTTTGCATGTTCCCTCTTTTCCCCAAAATTTGTTTTCTATTAGTCACTTGACTAACTCTTTAAACTGTTCCGTGACCTTTTTTCCTGATGATTGTGTGTTTCAGGATCTGGGTACGAGGCGGACGCTTGGCAGTGGTAGGAATGTTGGCAGACTGTACTTGTTGAACCAGTCCTCTCCCAGTTCTCTCTCTTCCACCAGATCCCCGACTCTCCATGACATCCGACGCTGGCATCAGCGCCTTGGACACCCTTCTCCTTTATATCTTACTAAGTTGTTTCCTGTTTTTCATCAGTTAATTCAGTCCTTCTCTTGTGATGCTTGCGAACAATCTAAACATGTCCGTCGAAGTACTAGTCATTTATCTGTTCCTAGTTTATGTCTATTTGATGTTATTCACTTTGATGTTTGGGGCCCGTCCCCGGTGTTATCTTTATCTGGCTATAAATGGTTTGTTACGTTTATTGATTGTCACTCCCGCACTACGTGACTTTATTTGCTTAAACGAAAAAGTGATGTGCTTTCTTGCTTTCAAACTTTTCATAAGATGGTGACCCAACAATTTGGCGGTAAAATACGTGTATTTCGTAGTGATAATGGTGGGGAATATGACGACCGTGGTGTTTTTGGGGTCTATCTTGCCGACCATGGCATCATACATCAAACCACGTGCGTCCACACTTCCACTCAAAATGGGGTGTCTGAACGGAAGAATAGGCACTTGCTGGAGGTGGCCCGGTGTTTACTCCTTGCTATGCATCTTCCTAAATCCTACTGGGGTGATGCAGTTCTCACTGCTGCTCATCTCATCAACCGTCTTTCGTCTCGTGCCCTCTCTTTTGATACGCCCCTCTCGTGTCTTACCAAAAAGCACATTGTCCACACTTCTCATCTTGCCCCTCGTATCTTCGGCTCCGTGTGTTTTGTCCACGTCCAAAAAGCGCATTGTGATAAACTCGGTGCGCGTTCCCTGCGGTGTGTTTTTGTTGGTTACTCTCCTACCACCAAAGGGTATCAAACTATCAATGTTATCACCCTCCGACTTGTCGCTACTATCGCACTGTGGATGTTACATTTCGTGAGAGGGAGTCGTACTTTGGTCCTCGTCAGGGGGAGACGAACGGTAATGGTGACGAGACCATCGATTCTCCTCTTCCTATTGTCCATCATCCCCTTCTTGTTCCTCTTCCTGTCGTTGCCACTTCTCCTATTCCTTCCGTTCCTCCCACTGCACTTGTTCCTTCCACCTCCGCTCCACCTATACTATACACATACTCCCGTCGTCCTACGACTGTTGAGCAAGTGCAGACTGAGAATATTCCGCCAGTGCCGGTGACTGTCTCCACACCAAATTCTGATGATGACCTCCATGTTCCTCTTGCCCGTCTTATAGGTAAAAGGGGTGGCACCAAACACCCAATTGCCAACTACATTTGTTATGAACACCTTTCTCAGGCCCATAAAGCCTTTATCTCTTCTTTCTCATCTATTGTGATCCCTAAGACATGGCATGAGGCTGTTCAGATACCTGAGTGGAAAAAGGCAATGGAGGAGGAACTGTGTGCCTTGGATAAAAATAAGACATGGCGGCTTGCTAGTCTTCCTCCTGGGAAGCGAACGGTTGGATCTCATTGGGTTTTCACAGTCAAACAAAATCAAGATGGAGTGGTGGAGCGGTACAAGGCTCGTTTGGTGGCTCAGGGATATACCCAAGCTCAGGGCATTGACTATCAGGAGACATTTGCTCCGGTTGCAAAGATGAACTCAATTCGTGTGCTTCTCTCTTGTGCTGTGAGTCGTAAATGGGAGCTACTGCAGCTTGATATTAAGAATGCGTTCTTGAATGGTGATCTGGAAGAGGAAGTCTACGTGGATATCCCCCCGGGCTTTGTTATCAAAGGGTCCAAGGGGAAGGTCTGCCACCTTCTAAAATCCCTGTACGGCCTGAAGCAGTCTCCGAGAGCGTGGTTCAGACGTTTTTACAAGACCATGCTTCAACTTGGATACACTCAAAGTCAAGCTGATCACACTCTCTTTATCAAGAGGAAGGGTGCCCAGGCTTCTATCCTTATTGTATATGTGGATGACATCATCATCACCGGAGACTACTTGGAGGAGATCAATCACTTGAAAAACAGCTAGGCAAAGAATTTGAAGTCAAGGACCTGGGAAAGCTGAAATACTTCTTGGGAATTGAAGTTGCGAGGTCTCAACGTGGGATCTTCATCTCCCAAAAGAAGTATACTCTTGATCTTCTTGAGGAGACTGGGATGCTTGGGTGTGCCCCCGTGGACACCCCTATTGAGGCTAATCACAAAATTGATGCAGATATTAGTGGGGAGAAAGTGGATGCCTCAAAGTACCAACGTCTGGTTGGGCGGCTTATATACTTGTCCCATACTCGCCCTGACATCACATATGTTGTGGGAGTCCTAAGCAGGTATATGCACTCTCCTTCCATACGTCATCAGCAGACTGCCTTCAGGGTGTTGCAATATCTCAAGAAGGTACCAGGGCGTGGGATTCTGTTCAAAAAAAGTCAATCGTTGGAAGTTGAAGTGTTTACAGATGCTGATTGGGCTGGTAGCCAAGACGACAACAAATCTACCACCGGGTACTGCACATTTGTAGGAGGCAACCTTGTTTTATGGAAAAGCAAGAAGCAGAATGTGGTAGCTCGCTCAAGTGCGGAAGCAGAGTATAGAGCTATGACCCAAGGGGTTTGTGAGGGACTGTGGTTGAAGACTATTCTCCGTGATATAGGTCTTCAGGGGAACAATCCTATTATGATCTACTATGACAACAAGGCGGCTATCAGTATTGCTCACAATCTTGTACAGCATGACAGAACCAAACATGTGGAAGTCGACAGACATTTCTTCAAGGTTCACCTTGACAAGGGGAATATTTGCACTCCGTTCGTGAACTCATTTGATCAGCTTGCTGATGTCTTCACCAAGGGTCTATGTAGCGACAACTTCAAGAACAACATTGACAAGTTGAGAATGATCAATATATTTTCCCAACTTGAGGGGGAGAGTTGAATATACGCTCTTTATTTTACGTCTTCTATATTCGCACATGATATGTCACGTGTATGTCGTCTTTATATATGTATGTGTTTGCCCAGTTTAGGACAACTATTGAATCGAATCACCCCTTTCTACTGGTGGTGCTGACGATCGCCGGAAAACTGAAAACAGAGGGCAATTTATGTGGTGGTGATGGATGAGAAATTTTGAGGAGGTGGTGACTTGAGGAAGGTGGTTGGTGGGGAAAATGGAGGGAAGGAGAGGTGATGTGGGTGGCCGGCTGGAAGGAGGTGTGAGGAGGGGGAAAGGGGAGGTGTGGGTGGCCGGCTGGAAGGGGTTGGTAGGAGGGGAGGGGTTGGAGTGACCGTCTGTGAGGAGGGGAAGAACTGTGGGAGGTGGTCAACTGGTGGATTGGGAAAGAGAGGGTGGTCTGCTGGTAGAGGTGGAGGGGAAAAGCTTTCAAGCTTCACACTTAGGTTCCGGCTTCGGCACCGGGCGATCAAAATGAGGCTCTATTGCTCAAACTTTCAATACCCCTTATATAAGGTCTTCTACTCCTACTTATTGACTAGGGAGGGACAACGAACGGTCATGATTCTTTATACGTTGTAACCCCCAAAATACAAATAAAGAAGATGAATATAAAAAAATACAAAAACATAAAATACTACGATCGGCGATCTGCTCGTCATGAGCGGTCCCGATCATCACTGGGTCCATGGTCGGTGTGAGTAGACCCTCACTGGTCATGTGGCTTGATCCCCATCAGATTGTGTTGTCTATTGCGTCATTATCATTATATATTATAATACAAAAGCCTGAAGCGGCATTAAGAATTTGAACTGTTGTGGTAGAATGTTGCAAATTCCCGAGCTCAGTTTGTGTACTAGATGTGCCCCATCTGTATTGTCTATTAACCTTGTTGTTCGCCATTTTCTAACACTTAGATCATTTTCTAACCTGGATATACCGTTGTTTGTTTGATTGATCCAATTGGATTTAAATCTATGTGGCGCTGCTCTAAAAGAACCAAAAATGATTTGTCCAACATTAATATGTAAAACAATATCTGGTCTTGCAGTTATTTATTTTTTCATTGATTTTAGCTCATACCTAAACCATTTTTTTTCATTTATCAACAGCAATGTTGCTGCTGGAAAATTGTTTGGCATACCACTTCGCGGGACACATTCACATGCCTTTGTTAGTTCATTCTTGGTTGGTAATTTTCATCATTGGTAATCTGTTGAAGTATTGTCTTCCCTTCATTTGCTATATTTTGCATGTTTTAAACTTCTACTGATGATGATTAGATACTCAAAAGTATGTCATTCAGAACATCAAGTATAATTAAATAATATTGTTTAAGCTTATACTACCTCACTGTTTTACAGGATTGTATGGCGATTAATTTATTCAATGAATTTCTGGGTTCAAGACATCAAGTAGATTTAGGTGGCGTTTGGTTGAGCTGATCCGCTCTGGTGCAGTTTGGCCAAAACGCTATTGTAATTAAAAGCTGCGTTTGGAACGGCTCATACCCCAAACTCCATTTATTAATCACCGGTAAAATGCCTTGTTATCCAGACGCGGACGAGATGTGCTTTTTGTGCGGTCGTCTGCGAAGCTCCGTCTTTCTTCTTGTCTTCTTCGACCTTTTCCGCGGAAGGCTCGAAGCTGCAGGATCTTCTCGTCTTCTTCGATTTCTTACCTCTTCCCTGTCGCCGTTTCTTTCCTCCCGATGCATGAAACCAAGAATGAATCGGCAGTCCTTTACCATTGATGCTTGCAGCCACAAACTCCTGGTTATCTACCAACAATCCACAACCGCCACACCTGATTATTGTGGAAACCCCATCAACCAACATCTGCAACCCCCATTTTTGGCAACCACAATGTTAAGAGATTCATTTTGGAGGGCCCAATGCAAAAAGAAGATGTAGCCTAACTTAGGAGGAGGGACAAATTGCGTGGCACCGTGAGGACACAACTAGATATCTAATTTTTAGTATCTTTTGCAAGTCTTTGTTTGATGTGACATTTTTGTAAGTGTAAGAGTGCTTTTGAACGGTATTTAATGTGAGGAGGGTATATATTTCCCTTTCATGATGTTTTTACGGTAAGCAAGTTATCATCAAGCTCCTTTGTGTTCTTCTTGGTCTTGGTAGCTCCTGTCATCTTTCGGCCTTTAGCTCCCCGTACTAGACGCCATAGTGAATGCTTGAGATTGTCAGAGTAAGAAGTTCTCCTTAGCTTCTTCGATCCAACAATGTGTCACCATGTGATGAGATCCATTGTTAGGGCTCACAACATACAATTCCAAACTAAAAGCTCGCCTATTTATCTTGACTTCCCATATTTTGATGTATTTGACCTACTCAGTTGAAAAATCAAAGCAAACAATGCCTCATCATCCTCTATTTCTACATGGACAACCCCACAATTGCTTGGTTTCAGCGATTACACACCAACATACAATTCTCTTTTTGGATGCATTCACCAAGTTCCTCGAGATGCATTTCAAGTCCTTCCGTACTTCGACCTCCAAGGCGTGCTCGCCAAGCTCACCCGGTCCACCATGGTTCATGCATACTGAGGTGCATTTGGATCGTTGGCTAACTGTAACGCGAACTTCTCTGCCAACTTTTTGTCAATTTTTTCATCTCGAAACTCTGCACTGACATTCGCCGACAAGTAGAGGCCTTTCTTTCAACCAACCACTATGTCCTAAGCCGTTAGTTTCGCAAAAGAGGACCTTCACCGCTCTACCTTTTACCCTTTCCAACACCACTACGCAAATTTACGCCTACTTTATTGTTGACAATGCCATCCTCCACATGATTCGTCAATCCTATTCTCCCATTTACTCACAACAAACAAACCTGCCAACCCCAACACCCTTCCCATGTGTCATCTAAAACTTATAGAAATACAACTCCATAACGAGCAGAGAGATTCTACTTCAACCGGACAAGAAGTTCCACTGCAACCCGCTGCAAAATTGCAGCCAAATCCTCTTACTCCCATCTGACCTCGAGGATGACTACAACTCACTTGACCTTGAGAGTGAACTCACCTTGGAAACTGCCTCTGAATCCACCCACAACTAGAAATCTCCACCCACACTCTCATTGACCACTTCTTGCATCGCATCCTCGACATCACTGGCCCCATCAGACTTAAAACAGAACCAAATAGCCAAGTTTAATTTAAATAAAAATTTAACATTCTCATCTTTCTTTCACAACATTTTGTTTACATCCTCTCTTATCGTCACATCTAGAGCACCTCTTCTAAGTCCTTTAAATTCTCTTGGCTAACATTTTCTAAGTCAAAGCATCTAAATTCTTATTTGTCCTCCATCAAATTTGTACTTTACCATATCATCTTTTCCCCTAGGGCACACATGCCGATTCCTCCACAGATGCCACCATCACCAACTTGATGTATTTGTCATAGAGAAAATATGTTTTCGATCTCCGTGGGAGATATGGATGCTCTCTTCTTGACTTGTTGACTCTTATGTATTCTACTTTCAGAGCAATGACATAATTTGATAGCCCTCCTTTTGATGATCTCAACGTCTTGTGAGTAAGATTATTTCCTGGAATGTCATTAGATTAGATATATCTTTTCTAAATAGCTTAATTAGTGAATGTATGCACTCTACTATTATAGCATGTTGGGGGATGTTATGCACATACTTTACTACCTGAAGTAGTCCCTTATGCAAGGACTTGGAGATAAAAAAAGGAAGGACTTGAGTTTTGTACTTCTTTATTATTTGATCTTACCATCTACTCTGATAGTCTGATGTTGATTGGGCTGAGTCTCAAGATGACAGATGATCCACTAGTAGTTATTGTATGTTTTTAGTGGAAATCTGATATCGTGGAAAAGAAAAAAACATAATAATGTTGTCAAATCTCGTGCTAAAGCTGAATGTTGTGCAATGGCTCGGGCAATGATTGTGATGATCTGGCTTAAAGATTTACTTTGTGATTTAGGCATCCCACCACAACTCTAATCCATCTTTGGTTTGACAACAAAGATGCTATGCTCACAATTCTATATTTTATGACAAAACATATAAAAGTTGATTGTCATTTCATTCAAAGGCATGTAAGTCAGAAGACCATCCCCTTTAGCCTGGCTCAAGTACTTTTTAGGTTGCTGATTTTGTCAATTAGGTCCTATCTAGGCAATAATTTCATTATTTTTGCAACAATCTGGGTATATATATTATATCTATGTTGCAACTCGTGAGAACAATCTGGGTAAATTACAGGTTGCACCCCTCTTACTTTTGAAATTATATAAACCTCCCCTGTAAGTTTACATTTCACAACATCCATGCACAAAAAGACCCCCTGGAGATTTACTTCAAGGGGGTATTTTTTGTGCATGGATGTTATGAAATGTAAACTTACAGGGGAGGTTTTTGTAATTTCAAAATAAGAGGGGTGCAACTTGTAATTATGCAAACTTCCAGGGGAAGTTTTGGTAATTATTCCTATATATATATATCCCCAAACGAGTGTTAAATAAATTAAAAGACATTATTTTCTTATAAATTGGCACTCATTTCCTCTTCTTTGTTAGCTGTTTTACCTGCAAATGCTATGTTTCTTAGATACTGCAAGGAGACTTCCATAATGTATAAAATACTTGGAGGGTGACTTGATGTTTTTTTTGCAATTAGAGCGTGAATGAAATTGTTGGCAGAGCACTCCAAAGCTGTGATGGTTTAACTACTTGCAAGGATTTCGTTAATCTTGTGCAGACTTGGTTGAGCAAACTTCAGGTGATTAATGTACTGGCATATACTCTAGTCATGTATTAATGTCCTATATATATGTATATGTATGTGTATATATATATATTTATAACTTACTGGTAGTCATGTACATGGGTCCTTTGTATTAATGGCATATACTCTAGTCATGTATTAATGTCCTATATATGTATATATATGTGTGTGTATATATATATAACTTACTGGTAGTCATGTATAGGGTCCTTTGTGTGCAGTGTGCAACAACGATGGAACTCGACTGCACTCGAGTTACGGCTGAGTATTATGGCTGCCGCACAATGCTCACAGAAAACTCTATGCACTGCCACTAGTACTTAATATATATACACACACACATACATACATATTGATTTTATGGTAGCACTTTGTACTAAAAAGATCATGGGTTCCGTTAGATTAGATGGATTGAAATGGAAATACTCAAATTCATTTGATGACCCTATTTCAGGATCATGACCGACCCAAGTTTTTCTTTTTAATATAATATAGATATAGGTATAGATAAAGTTTTGATGGAGTAGACCGTTGTTCCCATTTTCCCCCTCATATAACATTAAGTAGCTACTAAGTCTATGGTGTACTCTCTTCGGTAGTCTGCTTCTATTTTGTCTGTCTCAAAAAATACATTTACACAAGAAGATTATGAATCCCTAAGTTATAATTATATTTCATAATATAATAATATTTGAAGTCATATTTAATAGTATGCTAATTAGATAGGATGTTGTTGATTCTTATGATGATACATTAGCCTAATTCATAACTTACTTTGTATATGTGCACTTTTCATAACTTATTAGAATTGCTACACCTAAGTTATTATGTTAACCTTAGCCAATTCGGTTCCATAAATTTTAGTGAAATGCCTATTGTAATGCGACTTGTAATTTAGGTGGTTCTTAAGATAGTAAAGTAAATTTAAAATTTTGAAAAAGCAACATTTTTATGATTAATTTATAATTAAATGATGTATCCGCATACTTCTATTTATAACTAACACAAGTGTTATAAACATCTTTACTAATTTATCTAGTAAAATTTCATAATTCATTCTTAAAAAATCAAATTGGTACTACTTTTAATTACTATCTGTATGGGAATATATCTTCAGGTTAAATCTTATTAATCTTCTAAAACTACCAAATAAACTGTGTGTGCACAAAAAGCCTGAGCCTGGAAGCCCAGCCCGGGTCTGCCCGGTTAAAGGCCTTCTCCAATACTCTGGTGCAACTTCCTTTCCACCAAAGATGGCCTCTTCCAATACCTTTTCACTCTCATGGAAGTCTGCTTCCATTGGCGTTCTGCCTCCATCTCCTCCCGCCACTGCTGAATAGAGCCTTAATATCTGAAGCCTGAAAGTCAACGCTGTCATGTGCGAAATTAAATTCACTTGAGAAGATGTCATCACATTATTGTGATTGTACAGCCCTGAATTGGTTTAATCAATTGCTCACTGCTTTACTGTCCCATCCTTATCTTTGGCAAATATTTATTTCTACTTTTTTTGTCATAGTTCTAATTATATATTTACTTCTTCAGCATGCAGTATCACTGCCTGGGCTTTTCGGTGACACAAACCAAAGTGAACTGGCAGCTTTTATATCCTATGCACTGGCTTTTCCGCAAAATTTCCTAGCACTAGTTGACACATACAATGTAAGGATTTCAAAAGCAAATATATTTTTATTTTATTCTCTGTGTACAATGCATTAATCCTGCACTTTATCCATGTCTAATCATACATGTTTAGGAATAATTATGAAAAAATTCACCTCCAACTTTGCATAATTACAGGGATCTCCCCTCTATATTTCAAAATTACCATAACATCTCTGCTATCCTTCATAATTACAGGGGTCCTCCAGTTTTTTTTCCTTGTACATGCCGGTTAACAATGGAAAGTTAGAGAGGTTTTGATAATTTTGAAAGTTAGTGGGGAGGTCCCTGTAATTATGCAAAGTTGGAGGGGATGTTCCAGTAAATGACCCTACATGGTATTATGCCTATATATTAATTATAGTTATTTGATCTAGACCTGCTGGCCTGGTGTCCTTGTGCAAATGAAATTGGCTATTATGCTTCATTTAAACTAGGAGGTTCTGTACTGCATGCTTAAAATTGGTACAGTTCCTAATCTTTCAAAGTTAGGAAGATTTTTAAATATAATCCTTGTTTCAAGGCTTGGGTTAGCCTTTTTGACTATTCGTGGACTGGCTGGGCAATTCGCCTATTAGAAAGATTATTTTTTTGTGTTTTTTTTTTTCAATTATGGATTCCATTTCTTGTCTCAAAAGGTGTTGCTCTGGACTTCCTTTAATCTATCATGTTAATTAAATTTTAGATTTTGATTATAAATCTGTTCTAGTTTCTACCGTAGCTAGGTGATAGTTAGTTGGTTATTGTACTGTGCTGTTTTCGCTAAGCATCTAAAAAAACTCCATTTTTTTAAGGTAATGAGGAGCGGTGTTCCCAATTTCTGTGCAGTAGCCCTAGCACTAAATGATTTAGGGTAAGTTCATCTATTAAAACCTCATTAAGTGATTTTATTTCTTCTTTTTTTGTTAATAGAAATTCTTTTGGTGTTGAAGCACACCCACAAAATTTTGTAGGCCTCCTACCTTTTGTAGCTCATTTCGTTTTGGCATTGAAATCTTCATCATTTTGTTCTGACTGAAGAGAACTACATGATTTTGAAGGTATAAAGCAAGTGGAATTAGGTTGGATTCCGGTGATTTGGCATATTTGTCTATCGAATCTAGGAATTTCTTTTGTGCAATAGAGAAGGAATTTGATATTCCAGGTTTTGGTAAAACAGGCATTGCAGCCAGTAATGACCTTAATGAGGAAACACTTGATGCCTTGAACAAGCAGGTAATTGGCCAAGACAAGAACATTTTGATAATTACTTCAAACTTTCTGTTATATATGTTTTTATTTACTTTTCACTTCTCTTCCCTTTTAATGTGAGACTTGCTTATTTTGGAATTACCTTGGTGAATTAATCATGATTATTTTTTTCCATCTAGGCCTTATCAATGGTAGCAATAAATTTGAATTTGCTGAAGTAGATAGATATCTATTTCTCACCTAACGATCACATCAAAACAGTGAAAGAAAAGAATCTGAACAAATCTGTTATGTTTTACTAACAAAAATGTCATTTTCGATAATAATTATTCATGTCATCTTTAAATAAAAATAATTATTTGTTTCCTCTCCGTGCCATCAATTTTTTGAATTCTACTCATAGGGTTAAGAATTTACTAAATTATTTAGTTGTGCTGTATGTATGTTAGAAGATAAATACTGCATTATTATTCCCACACAAATGTAGGGAATATATAGGAAGAAATACAATAAAGATTAAGAGCCCGCAGACGTTGGGAGACTAAAGATAGAAAAATACAAAATAGTAAACCTATATACATATCTATCATGCTTGTTACTAGGGTTTTGGTGGACTTGATACCTCAATAGAGGTCCAAGAATATATATATATATATAGTCTGAAATATAAATAGAAATACAGGAAATACGGGAAATACAACATTATCATCTAATACTCCTCAAGTTGGATCATAGGAACCAGACCCAACTTGTTACGTAGGAATTTCATTCAAGGACCAGTAACTAATTTAGTAAGAATATTTGCAATTTGCTCTTCGGTCTTCACACGACTTAGAGAGATAAGTCCTTCATACTTTTCCCTAACAAAATGACAATCGACTTCGATGTGTTTTGTGCGTTCATGAAAAACATAATTAGTAGTCATTTGTATCACAACTTGATTATTGTACCGTAGTTGACTGGGATCTTGAATGGAATATCCTATGTCATAGAGGGTCCGTCTAATCCACATAATCTCAGCAATAGTATGAGACAGCTCGATATTCCGCTTCTGTACTAGATCTAGCAATTGTGGTTTGTTTCTTGCTCTTTCAAGAGACAATATTTCCACCCTTAAAGATAGTGAACTCTGTAGTTGACTTCCGAGTTGCTAAACAACCTGCCCAATCGGAATCAAAGTAAGCTTCTATATTGGAATATCCTTGATTCTTATACGGATCCCAAGGCCAGGGTTTTTCTTTATGTATCTGGCAATGCGAATAATAGATTCCCATTGAGACTTAGTTGGGGCTATCATAAATTGATTGACCTTAATGCACATACTATATCTGGGCGAGTCATGGTAAGATAGTTTAGTTTTCCAACCACGTTTTTATATTTCTCTGGTAAATCAAATAAGTTATTTTCGACATGAAAATTATTTTCTCTTGGTTTGAGTGAGGAGTACATATGATCACACTTTTACATCCCTAGCTTAGTTATTAAAGGCGCAAGGCGCACCAAGGCGCAAAGGGGTCTTGGAGCCTAGGCTCAAGGCGCAGGCACGCGCCTGACGAAGGCAACACACAATTATATTCGGTTTAAATAATCTTCATCAAACATCACTTCATCTTTTTAATCATATTTTCACCTATTCTATTCATTAATAATTCATTACTATCATTTATATCTCTTGAAAAATAGAATCAATGTGATCACATGCATCATATCTAAGTCTCAACGCTCAATTATGTTTCAGAAACACTAAATCATGAAAAAAAATATTTAGTTCTTACATTATTTCTTTTTTATTTTGAAAAAAAAAATTACAATAGAAATTGCACCTAGACTTATCTTTTATGCTCCAAAGGCGCAAAAAAGGCGCACAAAGGCGCAAACCTCTGAGCCTGGTGAGCCTTGAGCCTTAGGCGCGCCTTTAACAACTAGGATCCCTAGATCTGTTTGCAAATCGAGAGCATATTTTCGCTGATAGATAAAGATGGAGTTATCATAAATTGCCACTTTTATGTTAATGAACACAGTGAGCCCAAATCCTTTGCTTGGAAGTTAGAGTTTAAGAATGCCTTGGGATTGATTATCTCGTTTGAATTACTTATGACACAATATCATCGACATACACCACTAATAGGATAGTGCTTGCAGTAGAGGTATGATAAAAGAGGGACGAGTCTTTCTTACTCTTTGTAAGACTAAACTGAGTGACCACATATCTAAACCGAGAAAACCATGCTCGAGTGAATTTCGTCAACCCATACAGACACTTCTTTAGGTGGCACACCTTGGTTTTCTCCCCCCCCCCCCCGGTAATGACCCAGATGGTTTTTCCATATACACTTCTTCTTCTAATGATCCATGAATGAAAACATTCTTTATATCCAATTGGAGCAAGGGTCGCTGGTGAGAGGCTACAAGAGATAGAAGTAGGCGAATGGAGGACATTTTGGCGACCGTGCTAAACGTTTCATCATACTCAACTCCATAAGTCTATGCATAGCCTTTAACGACCAATCAGACTTTCAAACGATCAAGGGAACCATCTGCATTAACTTTGATAGAGTATATCCATTTGCATACAATAACACACTTTCCAGAGGGCAAAAGAACTAAGTCTCATGCTTGGTTTAGTTGTAAGGCATCCAATTCATCTTGCATTACAGCAACCCAGCCAGTATGAGCTTGTGCATCTGCAACAGTGGATGGAATGTTGTACTGATCAAGTGTGGGGGTCAATGAACCTTGATAAGACGTGACGAATAGAGGTTTGTCCTGACAAGCATGACTTACCTTTTGCACTGCAATGGGTGGATCCGTGACAGAAAGTAGAGCATCCACGTTCGCACAAGCAGGCTCTTCTTAAGGAACAGTCGCAGGAGTACCGTGGGAAGAGGTATACTGAGGTGGGTTCGTGGATGTGCTATCAAAGGAGCGACAAGAGTAAACTTGTCCCCAAAGAGGACTCAGGATGTCTTCTGAGGAAAGCACAGTGGGTTCTGGACGGGGTACAAGAATACAATCAAGAGAAGAGTCAGCAGTTGTGGAGTCATGAGTAATTGTAAGATGGGAGTCAAATTCACGAAAAACGTCAGCGAGATAATATGTATTCTTAAGTCAGGAGAGTAACATCTGTAATCTTTAGTAGTACGGGAATATCCAAGGAATATACGCTTTAAGGAGCGAAGGTCAAGTTTGGAAACAAAGGGACGAACATCCCTAACATAGCAGACAAACCCAAATACACGTAAAGGTAGGGAGTGACTAGAGTGAGTGGGGAATAAAGTACGGTATGGTGTCTTTCCTGAAGAATATAAGATGGAAGACGATTAATTAGATGTGCGGCTGTAAGGACAGCATCACCCCATAAGTGTTTTAGTACTTGCATATGATAAAGAACGTCGCCATTAACTTCAAGGAGGTGGCGATTTTTCTGTTCAACCACGCCATTTTGTTCGGGGGTATCAGGGAAAGTAGTTTGATGCAGGATACCTTTGTCAAAAAGGAAATAAGATAGAGAATTGAGATCAACATTCTTTACTGTTATCTGTGTGAAGACATTTAATACGAACGCAAAATTTAGTACATATTTCATTCCTCAAATTTTGTAAAATAGCAGAAGCTCAGAATGATTTTTCATTTAAGTACACTCAAGTCATGCGAGATAAATCATCAATAAAAGTAATATAATATTTATGTCGTAATAAAATTGGGACAGGACAAGGTCCTAAAACATCAGAATGAAATAAATCAAATGGTGCAACATCTTGTGTGCCGGTACGAAGGACATAGGTAACTTTATGATGTTTAGCAAAATAATAAGACTCACAATTGAGATGAGAAACATTCCCAAACTAAAGATACAAACGACGCAGTACATGGATAGACAAATGACCATGGCGATAATGGAGATCCAAAAACTTGGCGGAAGCAAAACAAGCAAGAGGCGAGACTTCATCCAGGACATACACTCCACCACTAAATTTTCCTCCACCACTAAATTTTCCTCCACCAATAATACAGCTCGTCGATTGTTCCTGAATACACAACCAAAAGATGTAAATGTAGCAATGTTGTTTAAATCATGAGGGAGATTACTAATAGACAGTAAGTTGTAAGCAGATTGATGAACATGAGCAACCGGTGATAGAGTCATGTCGGGAATCACATCACTGTTACCAAAGCTAACAATGGGTACAATCAATCGACCTACAACTGCAATAGAAGACCCACTGTGTAGTTTATACGAATGTAAGATACCTTATGTACTGGTAAGATGATTTGAAGCGCCTAAAGCCGCCAGCCAACGAATAGGGCGCTGTGAAGTACACACTGATTGAATGGTCTGAGCTACGACAACACTATGGGTCGGAGGCTTAATCTGGAGGGCTTGAAGACGATAATACTCTTCAATTATCTCAATAGTTCTCTGGATCCCAGATCCAAAAGCTGAGTCAGCAAGGTGGGCAGAGCATGAAGACGGAGGAGGCTTGGTTGCCCACTCGGGCTTCCCGTGGACAACTCAACATGTGTCTTTGGTATGGCCCTGACGCCCACAATAAGTACAATGTCTCATGTCGGTGTTACGACCATGACTGGTGCGAGCTCCTCGATCACTTCCTCTTCCACCACGAGAGGCAAGTGCCAACAGATCCCCAGAGGAAGAATGTAATGCAGATGTAGTACTGGGGTTACCCGCCTTGGTCAGACCATGGTACTAGCAGTCTGCAAAGTAAGGGCACAAAGATCATAGATGATCTATGGTAGGAGGTAAGGAATAAAGATGAAGGGGGCTAAGTCTTCATTAGTATTTGAGAAGGCAGCGTGCTAGCGAGATCAACGACATGATCAGTCGATGGGATAGGGTGAAAACCCTATTGAGGTATCAAGTCGACTCATTGACCACGGTACTAGTCGAAAACCCTATTGAGGTGAAAACCCTATTGAGGTATCAGCGACATCAACGACTTGATACCTACAGGACTCATTGACCACGGTACTAGTCGAAGGAGATCATGGGTCGACGAAGTAGAGCATACTTCGTCGACCTTCTGCGTCGATAGTTTGAAGGGAAGCAACAGACAGGGGATTGCTTCGACGAGAAGGGCTTCATCGTCAGCCAGAAGGGAAGTGTGGGATCGGCTTCGTCTCGACGAGTAGGCTAGGTGGAGAATCGATCAGCGAGAGAAGCGTGGGATTTGGAAGCGCAGGGTCCGATAAAAACCAGACGGCTTTGATCGCCTTCGATCATATGCCTGATGGTTTTCGAGTGACGCTTTTCACCCTAACCTGGATATGATACCATGTTACTAGGGTTTTGGAGGACTTGATACCTCCATAGAGTTCCAAGTATATATATATATAGTTTGAAATAAAAATAGTAAATACAGGAAATACGACATTATCATCTAACAATGCCTAACTGAAATGAAAAAAATGAGTGCATATTCGTCTGTTAAGAAACTCTTCACCGAGGAAATTACAATCAACCTCTATATGTTTGGTCCTTTCGTGAAAGACTAGATTTATGGCTATATGAATAACAGTCTGATTATCACAATACATAGGTAGAGAAGTATTATAGATTTCTCTTTGGTCTTTTAATAGAGTCCCGAGCCATTTGAGTTCACACTCCCTCAGTATTCAGATTCAACACTGGATCTGGAGACAACGTTTTGCTTTTTTTGCTTCTCCACGTGACAAGATTTTCTTCTAAAAATGTGCAATACTCTGATGTCGATTTTCTATCATGTGTATCATCAGCATAACTTGCATCTGAGTAAGCCTCTATATGAAGGTGACTATGTTTCTTGAAGAAAAAACCTTTACCAAGGGAACCTTTAATGTATTCTAGAATTTGCATAGCGGATGCCAGATGACATTCGTTTGGTTTATGCATTCCGACTAGCAATTTCAACTGCAAAGGCGATGCCGGGTCTTCTCACAGTGAGATATATAAGCGTTCCTACTAGACGTCAGTTGCGGGTACATATGAGGAGACGCTTCATCCCAGAGATTATCAATGCCCGTAGGCATAAGAGTTCGAGCTTTACTTTGTTCCAAGTAACCTAGCCCCTTCGAGAAGATTCAATGCATTCTTTCATTGACTTAAAATCACACCCTTGGTGTTTCTTGCTATTTCAATCCCAAGAAAATAACGAGGTTTTCCAAGTTCTTTTGCTAAGTGTCGTCGTAGATACGTTTTGGTAGCTTTTATGTTGAATGTATCACTGTCTGTGATAAGAATATCGTCAACATAAATTGCTAAAGCAACAATGTCATTGCCGCTCTCTTTTATAAAGGCATAGTGGTCTGTGTGACTGCAGTGAAAATTAATTGTGTGGATGACCTGACTAAACTTCTCAAACCACGCACGAGGACTCTGTTTGAGGACATAAATTGCTTTCTTCAGTTTACAGACCTGAGACACCCCTTGAGCAATATAGTCTGGTGTTTGCTCCATGTAAATTATTTCTTGAAAGTCATCGTAAAAGAATGCATTTTTGACATCTAGTTGAACATCACCCAATCTTTCTTTACCGCTGCAGAGAATAGAATACAAATAGAACTGAGACGTGCCACAAGTGGGATTGTGTCAAAGAATTCAACACCATAAGTCTGAGCAGAACCTTGGCAACAAGCCTAGCCTTTAGAATTCAATTTGTTCATCTATGAGGTATTTGACCACAAATACCCAATGACAGCCAACAACATCAGTCACGATGTAGATGGGACAAGAGTCTAAGTATCTCGAGAAAGGAGAGCAGTTATTTCTTCAACCATTGCCGCTTTCCAATAGGGAATCTCTCTGTAAGAGGTAGGGAATTGGTGGCAGGGGCCGTCTGCGCTAGGAAAGAAGGCATAAAAGATCGTCGTATCGTACGACGCCAATCCTCATCAGCATGCGGGGTATAAAGGAGGCGTCGTATAACACCTAACTATAGGGAGCGCTCAACATCGCTCTCCCAACCATCCTCGACGGTGGCAACAACCTCCTCATCGGCGTTCTCCTCAGCATCAGCACTGGGTTCGCCCTCTTCAACTAACAGATTCCTCGTAGGGCATTGGGCCGCCACATGGCCTCTACCCGAGCAACGATAGCACTGGATGTTTCCCGACCTGGAGGCCGTGGAAGGTCCAGTGGGGAAAGTCTTGCCCTTCGTGTCGGCGGAGACACGAGAGGGTCCTGCAGGGGTGGTCGAGGCCGGTGGGGGCCTCCTAAATGTGGACTCGTCTGTCCTGGTAGAAGTCTGACGGGTACTAGCGAGTCGCAAGTACTGCTCATACTCGAGGGATATCTGATAAACTTGTTCTACCGACTCCAACCGGTGGGGAATAAGTTCCCTACGTATCTTCGACCTCAATCCGGTACGGATCCGGGAAGCGGTGGCACTAGTCTCCTCTCGTAGATCACTCCTCACTGCTAGCTCATCGAATCGAGACATGTACTCCGCTACGGATTGCGTGCCCTGGCGCAACGCAAAAAGCTGATCTAGCAACTGATCCCAATAGGAGGCGGGAAGGCAAGAAATCTGCGTTTCATGTCTTCCCAACGGATAATAAGACGATATCCATCTCGTTGTAGAGACCTCTCTAGGCTGACCCAAAAAATCTTGGCTGGGCCGACCAGATTCATTTTTGCAAGTCTAACACAACGCTCGTCACTCGTATCATACCATTCGAAGTAATGATCCATCTCCTGAAACCAATCGCTAAAAGTCTTCGGGTCGAGCTGACCATCGAAGGTGGGGGCATTAATGCGTATGCGACGGCTAATATCATCCTCAGCGCGTGCTGCCCGGCGTGGCTCAGGATACTCGTCGAAATAATCATCACGACCGTAGTCAAAATGGTCCTGAGCTCTATCACGAGGAGCTGGACGTCGTAGTGGAGCAGGTGCAGGATGACGGTCTTGAACGTGATCGAGGGGTCTCCTACGGTGTGGGGCAGGCTCTCGAAGTGGAGCAGCCTCTCGTGGTGGTTGATCCCTAACACGCACATCTTGTGGTAGGAGGGCAGCCCGTCCTTCCCCAAAGGGAATATCAGGCGGAGTCGGTGAGGTTTCCCTACTGTGGGAAGTGGAGTGCTCTCGTAGTTCCTCAATGGCGGCGATGCAGGTGCGAAGATTGTCATATTGTGCATCCAATCGATCAATCAACCGTTGGAATTCCGCAGGTGTCATTTCTAAATTTAAGTTGGTGGTCCTCGCGACGGTTAGGCTCGTGTCAGACATGGACTGACGGTAAGACCCACCACTACGTAAAATGCATGTGGCCCAATCCTGGGCTCTGATACCAAATCTGATGCAGGGTAGGTCGTGTGACTCGGGTGTGCTGACTCTAATGCAAACCTCAGTGGAAGTGGCGCGGATGGACTCAAATAAATGCGACCTAAATGAAATGCAAATGGATTTTAAAACTTTTATCCGGAAAGAAAATTTTGCAGTGTTGGTTTTATAAGCAAGGCAAATTAACTCAAGATGAATAATAATTTTCCGGCGCACAAGCTAATCATGCTGACATTCACACAAAATGCTTTTACGACAACTTTCACGATTAAGCTTTGCAAGAATAAAGAAAATATGAAACAATTACACTAATGAATCGAAATACTCAAACACATATGAAATGTTTTCTCGCATTCAATAATGTAATTATTAAATCACAGTAGAACGATACTCACGTAGCAATAGAGATCCGGTGGCGAACACATAATGTTGGATGGCTGTCGTGGGGGAGGAACTGCTGGAGGCTAAGGGGAACTGCTGTAGGCAGCGACTGTGGAGGTAGCTGGACAGTGGGCGGTGGCTGTTTGGGGGAAGAACTGGGGGTTGGCGGTTTGGAGGTGGCTGGACAGGGAGGCTGGCGGCTTGAAGGTGGCTGCGGGGTTCACTGGTGGTTCCACGAATGGGCAGGGAAAGGGGCGTCGATGGCTGATGGGATCGAGGATAGAATCGCTGTAGGGCTCGACGGCAATCGGGAGAAACGGTGACTGGAACGAGTCCTGGCAGCGGGAAGATAACAGTGGGGTTGCAGCGGCTAGAGCAGAGGAAGTGGACGTCAAGGCTTCAACAACTTTACGATGAAGATGATGAATAGGATCGGAATCGAACGCCCGACGGTATGTTTTCGCAGTTCCCGTCGTTCAGTGCGTTTCCAGGCGAGGAAGATGAACAGTGGGCGTGCGGTTTTGCGAGGTGGGAGTTGAATCGAGCGGCTCTGGATGAAGAATACGCGACATGAGCTCTCTATCCGTCGTCGAGGGAGATGAGCAGGGACTGGGAGATATTCAGGCGTGCGACTGGCGGTTTCGTGCGAGGGAGATGAAGAACAGTTGTGGTTTACTTCATAAATCGTGGGTTTGAGGATGGCATTCACGGGAACAGTAAAGGAAGATAAAAGATAACTGAAATAACATTAGCCGAACGTCGCGCCCCGGGCTCGCGGCGTCGCACCACGAATGACCGTGAATTCTGGAATCACTCACAAAATACACAATGACCATAAACTGCAGCACCCGCCCCAATTTATAACAAGAAGGGGCGGTTGGGCACCGGGCGTGTACGGCTATGATTGGCCGTTACGCCCGCGGCCATAAAATACTAAAAAAAATCCAAATAAAATAAAATAAAATACATAAAAATAATAGCGCGACTAGCCGGACGCGCTCGCGGTCTCGGATCGCCGATCCGATCATCGCCTCCTGCGCGAATATACAAAAGTGGGCCCCGCCGACTGGCGACCCGTAGTCTGATGACGATGATATCGTCTGTCATATGATTTGAAGCCCTTGAATCAATACGTCTTTTTCTAGGAACACATGCGCTACCTGAGGAATATGAGGCAACTGCAGCAAAGCTCCTAGAAGTAAAGACGAGTGCCTCAATGTCAGCACGAGAGAGCCATCGTCCTGTGTTGAACATAGGAGTGACGATGCCCTGAGAAGCTGGATCTTGATCATGAGCGCCAACATGAACATGTAGTTGGTGGTGAGGATGCTTGGTAAAACATCTTTCCATCATGTGACTTGTTTTACTATGGTGAGTACATATAGGGCGGCAATCACTACGTCCCCTTTGACGACCTCTACATCCACGACCTCCACCACAGTCAGCAGAATGGGTAAAATTATCAGAGGAAACATGTGTAATAGCAGTGGTCTGACTGAGAAGATAAGTTATAGTGGCCACCCGAGTAGCAGTGGCTTCCAACATTTGTATAATGCTCTCTCCCAAGATCTGTTGGCTTCCAACATTTGTATAGTGCTCTCTCCCAAGATCTGTTGTCGAGTTGTCCCATAGGAGTCAGGGAGATGCTGAAGGAAGCAGACAACTAATAACTCTTTAAAGTGTTTCTGTTGTGTGGTAATGTCAACCGAGAATGGCCGATGTTGGAGCAGTTCAACTCCCAAAGACTGGACATCTTGATATGCTGTGTTGGGAGACATCGTAGGATGTGCAAACAAATCTGAATATAAGGAATCAATTCAGGAGGTTTTGGCACCTTTGGAATAGAGTGTCGTTAGATAATCCCAAGCAGTTTCAACTGTCTTATCATGACGAATGATAGGTAGACAGGAATCAGATAAATTGTTCGCTAGTTAGGTTCGAACTAAGACATCATCTGCATCTCAATCAATTTATGCAAGATCAGGAAAAGGAGAAGGGAGATCTGTGAGATGATGACAAGACCTTTGTGATCTAACCAGGAAGCTGAAGGAGATACTCTAATCGACATAATTTGGGCAAGTGTTTGGAGAGAGTACCAAAGGTTGTTAGGTTCCTCAATGGATGATGAGAGGGTGGAGTTTGACATGGAGAAGGTTGTGTGTGTGAGTGTGGTTTGTGCTATAATGATCGCACAATGAAATTGAACACAATCAACACAAGAAAACTTCAAACAATCATCAAACAACAGGAGGGAGACGATCACAATATCTGAGAATGGTAATCCGAAGGATTAATCATCTTGAGAGAAACAATAAAGTAGGTCCATATGCTTGAATGAGCCTCTAGAACATGAACTTGGACTGATTAATCTATGTTCAGAGTATCTATGGAAACCCTTGAGGCCTCTCGGTGCTGCTGTAGGTCCTTATGGCAGTGAACTGAACTGTTCACTGGGATCAACATGGTCAGAGAATCGAATATGCGGAAGCAGTCAGGTTGCTGAAATAGTAGGTCGAGAATACAGTGGAAGTAGACGGGTCGCTGACCTCGTCAATCACATACGAGACGGCAGTCGACTTCGTCGATCGCCTATAGAAGTGGATGATCGAGCCCACAGACAATGTGGGAGCGGTCAGAAGTGGGTTCATGCGAGAAATGGAGGAGAGGGACGTCGGGCGAGGGTTTCTCACGAGGAATTAGGGAGGAAGGAATTCTCTCTCTGATATCATGTTAGAAGAAAAATACTGCATTGATCTACTCCCAACATAAATGTAGGGATTATATATGAAATACGAGAGAAACTAAGTGCCCAAAGATGATGTGGGATTAAAGATAAAAAAACGGAATTGTAAAACTATCTTAATATCTAACAATGTAGATATGCTTAGAACCTGAAAAAGTTGAACATGAGGTTATTGCACTTTCTGATGTTTAACATATCACATCTTCCTAGTTTGTTCAACATTGTTTTATGAACCTCCTTCCATTCAGCTACTAGTAGAATTCATAGCTTATCTTCTTAATTAAGGATTTTAAATTCATTGTTTTGTTTCTAATTGAGATTGCATCCGTAATATTGTAGGTTCTTTATCTGTGAAGAAAAAGGTTAATGCTTAGTTTGACATGGGAATTAGCTCAACCATTAGGCTACCTTCGAAATTGAAAGATTATTTTCCTCAATCGACTAATTAAGGACAAATTAAATCTAAGATATTTGCATTTTTTAAACAACAAGCTCAATAAAATGTTACCTAATAGCTCACATAGTACAACTTTAATGTGATATATTGAAATTTGATTTTACTTGTGATAGAAGATGAGAATGGAAGAATGAAGAACAATAATTATTCGTACTCAAATGGGGTATTTGAAGAGAGCTATACAATGATATTTAACACCCCTCAAACTCATGATGTGAGCAATCATGAGTTTGGAGGAGAAATAATGAAAGAAAATAAAACAAAAATGAGAAAAAACTAACACTCCTCACCGGGTGTATTATGATCAACCAATCAGAATTTTCCTAAAAAATAATGTCTCTGAACGGTATGAGCTTTGATGAAGAATTCAACTATCTGCAACTATGATGAATCATGCACTGGCATAATGATCCCACATATATTACTGACAAACATAATGACAATCAATTTATGTGTTTCGTCTATTCATGAAAGATGGGGTAAGGCGCAATCAGGATAGTGCTAGTGCTGTCATAAAATAACAAAGTAGAGTCGGAGATAGTCACGCTCATATCATTAAGGAGCCATCAGAGTCAAGTGCCCAATTCAAAGAAATGCTTGGAATTTGTAATTTCTTAGATTAATGGAGTGTTGAACCTAATAATAGAAGATGTAAAACCCTGTGTTTGAAGAGATTCGTCATAACCTCAATATCTTGCTCCTTACACAGCCGCCTTAATCATATGTCTCCTTCGCTTCCATGAAAGGCATGTTATGTGCATCTCATAGTGCATCTTAGATTGTAGATTCGTGTGCTACGGTCCAGGTAACACCACAAAAATTGTTGTAATATACCAAAACCATTTGATGCAGGACAGCGCGTAGGGTTTGCGCGCCTGTCGGTTATTTCTAGGAGTCCCTAAGTGCATGCAATTTAAAAAAAACTTAGATTTGAGCAGGCGTGCTCGAACCTTAAGAAATTAAGCAACTAGATTTTTGTAAAGCATAAAATTACTATTTGTTTAAAATGAATTTCCTTGAAATATGGTTCAATTCTAATCCGGGGAAGGAAGTTCGGGCGGTTACCCTTGTGTAATCGCCCGGTGTTGCTGCTCTGTATAAGGACCGGGCGGTTACCCTTATGTAACCGCTCGGTGTTGCTGCCCTGTATAAGGGTCGACAGTTACCTGTATTGTAACTGCACAATGTATTTAGTCTCACATCCTCATTTGCCCTTTCTCTCACCTCCTCTATTCTATATAAAAAGGGGTGCACTCGTGTACTAAGTGGAATTCCGGTGAATTAAAATAAATATTTTTATTTGTATTTTGGGTTTCCACGCTGAACTCGTCTATGTATGTTGCGTTTGGCTCACGCCGCACACGATGAACATGATATGAATCTTGTACTTCAAGCTCGTGACTCGTGACTGAAGTTTGTAAGTTCATAATGGTTCAAGTTTTGCAGTCACTGATGTTTATGGTCTTTAAACATGTGTTATTAGGCCAGAATTTCTCGTTGTATTTTTGAAAGTTTGTAACCGCCCGATGTATTTAGTATCACATCGTCATTTGACATTCTCTCACCTCCTCTATTCTATATAAAGAGGGGTGCACTCGTGTAATAAGTGGAATTCCGGTGAATTAAAATAAATATTTGTATCTGTATTTTGGGTTTCCACATGGTATCAGAGGGAGGTTACGACCTGCGGAGAACTTCTTGAAATTACCCACCCTACTCTGCGGGCAGCTCTACTGAAACCGCCCACCCTCATTCGTGTGGACTCCACCTGCAAGCCATCCTACTCTTTGACTCTGTTTGGGAGAGCTGTTGCGGATTGAAAAATTGTTGATCGAAGAGAGCTGATTGAACAGATCTCTTTAAGAAGCTGTTTTGAAAAGTTGCATGCTGTTTGGAAAGTCTGTATATAAGTGCAGATGAAACAGAGCTTTTTCATTTACGGTTGTTTGGTATAACTTTTTGAGGGCAGGTTTTTTCAAAACGACAATATTGAAATGGACACATTTTTTATTAAAGTAATGTACACAAGCAACATTTGCCGGGATCAATTCTAAATAACAAAATGACATGATCAATTCAAATATCAATGTAGAAGAATCAATCAATTTACTATCAACCCATCAAATTGTATTTTGCATTGAAATGCAAGTACATCAAAATGCAGGCAAAAACAATGAAAATATGAATTACCTGCACATTTGGATGCAGACATTTGGATGGTACATCAAATTTCCTGCAGTTGCATCCCAATGCAGTCTGCATTTGTATCAAAATATTGATGGGTAAAACAAAAAATCGGAAAAAATGCATAACCAAAAATGCAGTCAACACTGGTTTTACCACCAAATCCAAAAATCCAAAACCCACCAAAATTTCGGTCATCAAAACTGGTTTTACAACACCTGATATGCAATCCATCGAAAACACAGATCATACAGTGTACAGAGCATCTTTTTTCACTCTGACTTTGAATCATGCAGTGTACAGAGGAAGCTCATCGACCAGTGGACTTTGCCACCGTTGGAAAGTGGATACTGAAAAACTGTGCAGAATCAGAGAAGGCCGAAAAAGCACTAGCTAGGAGAAGCCTTCTTCGGAGCAAAAAGAGAGATTTGGAGCTCGTCGGAGGAGATCTGATGCTAGCCCTAGCAAAAAGAACCGTGGAGATCTGGAGCTCGGCGACGGGATGTTGGAGCTCGGGGACAGCAAGGGGCTCGTCGAGGAGAAGACGATCGGAGGAGTGGAGGAATCGCTGGGCTCGTGAAGTCCGTCGAGGAGAAGACGACGGGAGCGGAAGAATGGAGGAATCGCTGCGCAGTCAGGGGGAGACGCGAGATCCAGGAATCGCTATTTTGGGAGAGCAAAAGCGGGGGGTCGGCAGATTCTTTAATAGACCCTAAAATGGTGTATTTTAAAAAGTGATTTTGAAAGTGTTGATCCCTTAAACAGGTAATTATCAGCGGTTGCGGCTGGAAAATAGATTTTCCAGCCGCAACCGTTGTCCCAAACAGACCCTTTATCACGTGTTGCCTACTCTGATATTGACTATGCATGTTCTCTTGATGATCGTCGATCCACAACTGGGTACTGCACATACTTTGGTGGACATCTTGTCACTTGGCGGAACATGAAACAAACTGTGGTTGCACGATCATCTGCGAAAGCTGAGTATTGATCACTGACTTCTGTTGTTTTAGAACTCACATGCTTGGAGAGTCTTTTGAGTGATTTAGGTGTGAAACTCCCCTCTTTAGCCACTCTCTTCTGTGACAACCAAGTTGCTATTCATATTGCTAAGAATCTTGTATTTCATGAACGTATCAAACACATTGAGGTTGATTGCCATTTTATTAGGGAAAATGTTCAGCTTAAAAAATTAAACCTGAGACATGTGCCTGATACTGGGCAAGTTGCTGACATCCTCACTAAGGCCTTACCTCGATCATTATATCATTAGTTTCTGTCCAAGCTTGGCTCCTACGATTTGTATGCTCCAGTTTGTGGGGGAGTGTTGAAGTAATCTGTATAAAGATCGGGCAATTACCCTTGTGTAACCACTAGGCGGTAACAAAAAAAACCCAATAGGAATAAAAGGGCAGAGAAGCCACATAACAACTAAGAATCGTAAATACAACAGACCAGAGATGACACTGAACAACTGCAAGATAATCCAAGAAAAATCGTGTGAATTGAGAAACCAAGGAATTTCAAAAGCCACAAGGGCATGGGTCTACCTGTATAGATCAAGCTAGAGTAACCTCTTAGTTATATGTGCATACAAACACTTGCTAAAATAAAATAAAGGCAGTACAACAAAAGCAAGTTAAAATTTCATATTTCACATTGTTAGCATACATATTGTTCCACACCAGAATATCGGGAATGTTACTTACCTTATTAGGAGAAAGATGAGAGTGTGAGGTCCCTCCACATAGCCGGAGACTAGGTCCACCGCTTTCATTGAAAAATATTCCTACCTCTCTCTTTGGTTTGATCACCCTTATATAGCTCAACTGGCTGAGGAATCGTGTGACTCGTGTTCTCCTCTTTTGTTACTTTGTTTCTGCCACTCTTTTGTCTTTGTGCATTGCATCTTGGCTTAATCATAGATTTGCCTTGGATTATGACTCAAATTCGCGTTGGATTATGGCTCAGATTCGTCTTGGATTATGCGAGGTCTTTTAGAGTTCACTGATTTGTCTCATTCGTCTAAAGGAAGGCACGTGCCTCCTATCCAGCGCTGAACCTTGTCTCGAGGTGGGTTTCTCCCTCTTTTAGTGACAATACTCGACGATGCACATCTCACGTGTGAGAGCTAAAACGTTTCTTACTTTCACAATTTTTTAGGGATTACGTGGGGTCGTGTGGTTAAGGCGGTATATGGTTGGGATGTCATTGTGTCTTGTGTATAGCCGCACTCCCGTTGGGGCCATGCAGCCCCTTTTAGAGATCCCTTCCTACTAAAGCCTTTTTTGTATTGTACGCACATTTTGTATTTCAACAATTATGGGCTTTGAAATCAATGCTACTCTGAAAATATTTTGGCTCCAACAATGTTCTTGTCTGATGTTTGTCAGTCAGATTTACTGGTGTAATAAAAATCTTTTCATTTCAGACAAATGTGAATTTTAGGTTTGCATAAAAAACGAAGCTACAAACTATCCAATAAGATATTAGCTGTTGTGTATGATAGAAATTAAAAGAAAACAATTGCATTAAAACAGGAGGCTTAGAGATGCCCAAAAACCTACTAATGCTCTCTTATACAGAGAGAATACTCTCTGTTGAGAATAATCATACATCGGAAAATTAACAGTCTTGTGCACTTAAGGTAGATCCTGTGCCTATCCACCTCTAACCATTCGGTTTTGGGTTGGATGCTTGAATTTTAACACTCTCCCATGTAATTACTCAAAATATCACTCAGCCTAAATACACCAGAACAATATAAAATACAACATTAATCCGTACTTAAAATTGGGATGCAATCGCCAGATAAACTCGCTCTTCATTCGTAAGGGCTGGCTCTCTCCAAGAATTCCTCTCCAAGGAGAGTTCAAAACACGGAAGGCTCAACGATCCCCAAAAACTTGCTCCTATTCTCCCTTATATAGGGAGAGAACACTCTCCTACGTAATTACTTAAAGTACACCACTGAAGGAGAAATACATCAAGACAATACAAAATACAATATTAATAAACAGTAGGCTTGGCTTGACGATTATGAATCTTCTCTTATCGTGAGGGTCATCAGGGGATACATACTTGTAGTTGCCTTATAGGTTTGCCTGAACGCTGTAATGTGTTTTTGTCGACATTTTTCTTCATTAGAACTGTCTATCTTTTGGCGCTTCTTCTCTAATTTTATATATGCAGGGGCATGAGATTGATACTTATGGAATAGGCACCAATCTAGTGACATGCTACTCTCAGCCAGCTCTTGGTTGTGTGTTTAAATTAGTCGAGATAAACAATCAGCCTCGGATGAAACTTTCTGAAGATGTCACCAAGGTAAGTTTGCATATATTGTGATACTAGTTTGTGTAATTAGGTCCTCGACTTTTTGTTATTCGTTGACTTTGTTATTTGCTGATTTTAGGTCTCCATACCATGCAAGAAGAAATGCTTCCGATTGTATGGAAGAGAAGGATTCCCATTGGTAGATATAATGACAGGTGTCAACGAGCCACCGCCTAAGGTACTTTCAAAATCTCATTTTTGATGTTTTTTTTTCTGGCTAGTCTGTTGATTTAGGCTCTATTTGTTTGGGCAGTAGGAAGGTGAGCAGTGAGAATGAACGGAGTGGGGGGAATGGGAGCTCCCACCTGCGGTGGGAATGGATGCTAAAAATAGATATTTTGACCTTCTACACTGCTGTTGCGGTGGGAATGGAGGTTTACCAAACAAATGTTTAATTCCGGTGACATTTTTCTCCTACCAGAGATGGAGCTAAAACGCCCAAACAAATAGAGCCTTAAATTTCAAATTCACATTGTTGAATATGAGTTTATAGTAGATTATTAGCACTAAAGGAGAAGATAGAATGATTCATACTACTGGACAAAATTCCGAAAATGCAAAACGAGACAAATAAATCAAAGTCCACATTTCTGTGACTTGTATACTCGTAGAGTCACACTATCTTTAGGATGTTTTTCTGCACCCACAATTGTACAGCTCGCTACTGGCAGCACATCATCAATATATAGCGAAATGTAAACTGGCGTGCTCCACCGTGCGCGAGATGATGAGCCGGGCGATAGCCTTGCCCAAAACTAGAAAAAAGAAATCTTGGAGCAAAAACTGGGGAAAATGAATTTTAAGGTTTTTCTCTCTTTCTGGATTTAGAAGACACACACTTGTCTATCTTGACTTATGTATCGCCACACATATTTAGCCCGAACTTTTAGAACGTTTGTATTGATATTTTCTCGACACCCTACAATAAATAATTTCTTCTGCACTAAAATACATAGTGGGATTACATGAGCATAATTTTTGAGCCTCAAGGTGCATCTATGGGTCTCTTTGGCCTGGCGACTGTGAATGCGGTGGTTACAAACTGTCGTTTGTGAACGCTTGAACTCACCTAAGGAACTGCACCAGTTTTTATGTTTAAAATTATTATTTTTTATTCATAGCGGTCATAACCGTTGTTATGTCAAAACATATATTCATGATGGTGGCGTTTTTGTCCAAACTCACCAGAGAAGAAATGCCGCACCAAACGGACGACGGTTCGTAACCACCATGTTCACGATCACCACCGCCTTGTCAAACGGACCCTATTTAGTATTTTAAAATTAAAGTATATGTATACTAGCCCAGTGTGTGTTGAGTAATACAGTAATTATGTCAGAATCCGGCAATCATTTGTGTACCTTCACACGAATTATGTAGATTTGAGTCCATGAGGACCATGACTACACCACATAATACTTTAATCCACCAACAGAAGAATACACAAACACAATTGATTTTTTATCCAATTTAATGTGAGACAAAAACTCGTACGGGAATCACATTGCGAATAATACAAGCCTACAATGCCAACATATGCTAATTCTTAAGAATATATATATATGTATATATATACATATATATATATAGAAATAATTACCCAACCCTCCTGTAAGTTATCATAATTACTGAGTGCACCCCTCTTAGTTTCAAAATTACAAAAATCTCTCCTTAAATTTTCATTGCATTACAAAAACCTCCCTTTAATTTTTCATTGCATTACATCCATGAACAAAAATACCCCCTGGACACTGTTCACCGAGGGGAGTATTTTTGTGCATGGATGTTATGAAATGAAAACTTCAGGGGAGGTTTTTGTAATGAAATGAAAACTTAATGGGAGGTTTTTGTAATTTCGAAACTAAGAGGGGTGCTCTCAGTAATTTAGCAAAGTTAGAGGGGAGGTCCCGGTAAATGGCCCTATATATATATACATATATACATATATATATACATATCTTTATTATATAAGTGAATATAGCATTCTCCATACTCTTACCGTGCTTTCATTTTCTACCGTTTGATCTTTCACATGTTTTATCCGAAACATCTTAAATATAAAAAATAAAAATAAACTTCCCGGGAGAAAGAGAGAGAGTAGGAGAGAGAGAGAAAGAGAGGTGAGAGGGGTTTAGAGTGCGGCGGAGAGGGAAAAATATTGTACGGTCATTTCGAGTACTCATATGTATATGTTGCGGACGCAGCCCGCAGACGCATCGAGCACGGGCCGCCGGACAGCATCGCGCCGGGAGTAGGCGAAGCCCGCCGTCGCAGGCCGGGTACTGTCGCGCTTGGCCGTAGGGGCGGAGCCTCGTGTCGGGCACTCGTATATACATATATACATATATTATATATCTATACGTACATACAAACAAAATTGATTTTTATCCAATCTAATGTGAGACAAAAAAACTCGTATTGAATCACATTGCGAATAATACAAACCTACAATGCCGGCATATTCTAATTCTTAAGAATTTAGAGCTCTGATATACTGCAGTGACTTGTGAATATATTGTACGCACCGATATAATCCCCGATTAACCAAGATTCTTGCCAAATTTCTACAGGTTGGTGAACGTATTCTGTGTCGTCACCCTTTTATTGAATCTAAGAGAGCGTACGTGGTGCCTCAGCACGTGGAGGAGCTTCTGAAATGTTTTTGGCCTGGAAAATCCGGTATGCGTGTTCGCTCTACACGGAAAAAGAATCTCATTCTCTATACCCTGTACTTTTTTTCCTTATAACTTGTGCACCTTCACAACTACAAACTAATTTCGTAGATGAATGCTGCGGATAGCACTAAAAATATCATTACATCAAAATGGCTTCCCTTATTATGTTAGTATTCAATAATGCGCTTGAACCATATGCCCTAATTGAATCTTCTATATTATTGTTTTCACCTTCAAGGTGAAAAAAGAGAAGAACTACCCTCACTCCAAGATATCCGGAGTCGGTGCTCGCAACAGCTACAGAAAATGAGGCCGGATCATATGAGGAGGCTTAATCCGACACCGTACAAGGTCAGATGTTTAAATGTTATTGGAAAAACGATCTTAATCACCTTTGAAAAATAGAATCGTACGTCATTTTGCCGCCGAAAATAAAGCATGGGGCCTATTTTTAAGTAGGAGATGTGTATTGTCCTGCTTTCCTAGTGATGATTTGTAAGCATTCCCAGCACACCGATAACCCGAGCTGACATATAACCCGTATGATTCAGGTCAGTGTGAGCGGAAAGTTGTATGACTTCATCCATTATCTATGGCTCAGTGAAGCTCCGGTCGGCGAACTAGAGTGATCTTGTTCAAAACTGGAGAGTCCGCTTTGGCTCCATTCAGCTCATGATTCGTGCTGGCTTTTAAAAATATGCTCTTTTTTCGCTCCTAGTTGAGCTCAATTTCTCCTTATGTCCGTTTGACATTACCTAGTGTTATGTATTGAATCGAAGGGGACGTTTCTGTCGGCCTGCTGCTGCTGCTAGCTCTCCACTTATAGTGTTTATGTGAAATAAAGCTAATATGTGCTCGCATTTGAATACGCTCAGTTATGATCGAATATATACCCAAACAAAGATCCAAATTGATTTTTTTTTTTTTTGGATTTTTTTTATAATATATAGCTTATTTATGATTATTCGACATTGATACCATGTCAAAGGTTATCTTTTTTTTTTATTAATTTCTTAAATTAATTGTTCGCTAATTAGTTGATGAATCAGATAATGATGACTAGGCTGTTGTAAAGAGAAGAACATATATTGCATCCCATAATTATAATTGTATTATATATATAGTATTAATGGGATATCAATAATATATCCCATTAATACTATATATATTATAATTGCCTCATCATGCTTCTCGTCTCCATTGAGTTAGCTTGCGTCTACTCTTTTGAGCTACATCTTGTTTTTTTTTCTGTCGAGCTACGATCAGTCCCCGTTCTATGGTGATACAACAGCTCTATACGTGGAGCTGATATTTGAACCATCGAGATCCAATTGCTCTTTTACTGCACTGAGTTGTGGCGTCTCTGTACTATCGGGCGACATCTGATCTTGTGCTACTTGTCTTTTGAAGCAACAATCTTCATCTTTTCTACTGCGCCATAATATATCCATGCTCTGTTGAAATTTAGTCACTCTCTGGTCGGTCGGTCGAAAACTGGCCTTTAAGCTCTGCTTTCTGCTCTGTTGAGTTCTCCTCTCTATCAAAGCGAAACTTTTTTAATCATTGCCAAGTATTTCTCGTGAAGTTGAGCCTCGTCTTGTCTTTCATATAGATCTAAGGGGGTTGTCTCCCTCACTTTCTCTCCTTCGGAGATCTAGGGCTTGATACTCCTTTGTAATCTTTGATGTCTGCAACTTTGTGTTATCTTGACCTAGACTATAAAGTGTCCTTGATTGTTCCATTATTAGTGTAATAATATCAGTGCATACACTAAGATATTTCATAAGGATTGTTCCATCATTCATCAACTTGTTCTTGATTTACATATACACAATATCAGTGTATACACTAAGATATTTAATAAGGATTGTTCCAATATTCCTCAACTTGTTCTTGATTTATACACAATATTAGTGTTTACACTAAGATATTTCACAAGGATTGTTCCAACATTAGTGTTTACATTATTCATCAAATTGTTCTTGAATTTTCATTTATATTGAGAATATAGGTAATAGCAATAAATTTAAGTCTTTTGCTCTCATTTGTATCTATAGACAGAATCTTTGGAAAATCATTCAAACATTGAATTCAAATATTATACACTAACATTTAACTAATTTTATTCTCATATCTAGGAGTGTGCAAGAACTCTCTCTTTCAAATTAAACCTTTGTGTGAGTTCAAGTGAAGGCAAGCGAGGTCGCCAACTCCTCAAATGGGTGAATTTTGCGGGGTGTGAACATAAAATAAAAAAACAGAAGGATAAATCTATGTATAATATTTATATTTGAGAAATAAAATCATGATCACCCTTCACCATGGTAGCACTTATCATAACAAATCATAATTAAAAGATATTGAGACATAAATTTTCTTTAAAAAATTATTAACAAATCATAATTAAAATATATCTTCATTCAATTTTTAATAAAAAATCTCAAATTAGACTTAATATACATGATTCCATTATACTATATATAAGCACTGCAGATTTGGCTATCCGCACTCAATTTGTCCGAGTTATTACGCGCCTTTTGAAAATACGTCTTGTGTATTCATTTTTAGGAAAAGCGTTCAACACGAAAGTTGTAGATCTCGTTGAGATCTACAACTTTCGTGTTGAACGCTTTTCCTAGAAATGCATTTACAAGTCGTATTTCCAAAAATTCGTTATAGTTATGATCATATTTCAATCAGAGCGGCAATACGTCTTGTGTGAGCATTTTTAGGAAAAGTGTTCAACACGAAAGTTGTAGATATCGACGAGATCTGCAACTTTCGTGCTGAACACTTTTCCTAAAAATAAATGTACAAGACGTATTTCCAAAAGACGCATAGTAACTCGTACAAATTGAGTGCAGATAGCCAAAACTGCAGTGCTAATAGCAGCGCCCTGAGAAAATCTTTGGTGCCCAATCACAACTAAAGAAGACCGGATAAACTTACAATTACACACTTTAATTGTTATTATTTTTACTTATAATAAGTCCCCAATTGGAGCGCTAAAACTAATCCAGCTGTCCAGAGCAGTCTGTATTCAGGCGACACGTGTCCCGTAGAAGTAGTGGAATTTGTTTTCTGTGATGCATCTGCGGCGTTGGCCTTCTCGGGGCAAGAGCCAAACGAGCCATTAATCTGCGATAAGTAAATTACAAAAATAATATTAATATTATTAGAACATCTAATGCAAAATATAAATTTGGCTATTTTAACCTTCTACCTAAAATAAGGGCAATGTTATAAGCACACCAGTTTTGGCTATTCGCACACCAGTTTTGGCTATTCGCACACCAATTTCTATGTTATTACGCGCCTTTTAAAAATACGCCTTGTACATGCATTTTTAGGAAAAGTGTTCAACACAAAAATTGTAGATCTCGTCGAGATCTACAACTTTCGTGTTGAACACTTTTCCTAAAAGTGCACGCACAAGCGTATTGTCGCCCTGATCGTAACTATAGCGAATTTTTGAAAATACGTCTTGTACATGCATTTTTAAGAAAAGTGTTCAACACGAAAGTTGTAGATCTCGATGAGATCTACAATTTTAGTGTTGAACACTTTTACCAAAAATGCATGTACAGGACGTATTTTCAAAAAGCGCGTAATAACTCATAGAAATTGGTGTGCGAATAGCCGAAACTGGTGTGTTTATAACATTGCCCTAAAATAATTGATTATAGGCAGATAGTGATATACATATATCTATACTATAAAGGGAATATAGCATTCTCTGCTAACACCATCAGCTAACACCATCAGACAAATCACGACCGTCCAATCTATTCCAAGGCTCATAGAACTCCTCACAGCCGTTTGATCATGATGGAGGTGGGCTGCGCATAGCCATAACCCCAAAAAACAGTTCACGGAAATCCCAAAAACCCGATTCCGCCAAAAATCGCCAGAAACAAAGGCTGCCTCTCCAGCTCCACCCTCTGCCGCCGCCGCCGGCGGCCTCACCGGCGCCATCTGGAGGGTGCGCCGGCCTCCGGCGAACCCGTCGGGGGTTGTCCGGCGGCACCTCCGGCGGCGGCAGCGGTTTGGGCAGCAACTGTGCAGAGGGGGGGGGGGGGGGGGGGGGGGGGGGGGGGGGCGGCGGGATTTTAGGGGGTCGCCGGCGGTGGCCCTGCCAGCTCGCCGCCGGACAACCCCCGGCGGGTTTGCCGGAGGCCGGCGCACCCGCCAGTGGGCGCCGGTCAGGCCGCCGGCGGCGGCAGAGGGTGGAGGCTGGAGGGGCGGTACTTTTTTTTGGCGATAATTAATTAGTGATATTTTTTTTGGGTTAATTATTCTTATTCCTTAAAAACATGCATGTAATTAATTAGTTTCCCATTTTTTAATTAGATATCTTAAGGCTCCGTTTGGCAAGACGGTGGTGGTTTTGAACGCAGTGGTTATGAATCGTCGAACGGCCTCACCTAAGTAATTTCGTCCATTTTTATGTTCAAAACTATTTGTTTTTTCTTGGCGGCGGTCATAGCTATTATCTATGTATACCTGAATTAACATAATTTCCCAATAAAGTATCTACTGAATTTGAAAGAAACGTGCGTTTTCCTTCATATATATATATATATATATATATATATATATATTATAGGGGCGGCCGAAGCCCGCCGACGCCGAGGGGGCGGGCGAAGCCCGCCTTGAATGCCAAGCGGACGAAGCCCGCTTGTTTGCGGGCGAAGCCCGCACTGTTGCGGCCGAAGCCCGCACTGTTGCGGCCGAAGCCCGCCCGAGAGCATCGAGCACGGGCGTAGCCCGTGCGAAGATGCTCGTATATATAAACTAAATATAAATAGTCTACTTATTATGTAATGATGTAATACTGGGGAGATCAAGTTAATCTCAATCGTTCGATCTTGTTGAAATCAAATATAGCCACATATTAATTTTATTAGAGCTCTTATATCTACTATGGTAGGGTGGTCTAGACCTATATTTTCAGGTCACTATCATACAACATGAAATTACGATTTTGTCATTATCTACGTTGATAATTTAATACTTGCAAAATTGTGTTGTCATGAATCAAACCCACAACCAGCCTTATATTGAATAAAGACTCAACCACTACATCAGCTGATAAGTTATTGTAATCACCTAAATTACTATCTATACGAATGAAACTACGACCTTTTAGAATAATTATAAACATAAGTGTTAATATAAGTTAATATAATATTTAAAATATAAGTTAATATAATATAATTTAGATCTATATATACAGAAACTAAAATATAAATTATAATAAACATATAAGTAATAGTGCACGGGCACCGGCGAGGCCCGTTGAATGCGGGCGAAGCGCGCTTGGAAGACGCCGATGAATGTTGCTGCCCGCACGTGGGACCCACGGAATGTAAAATTCGGGTCAAAAAATTGTCACGAAAATTCCAAACACAGGTAAGCCGCCACCACTATATTAAGGCCTGTCCAAAAAGCCCGGCGGGCCCAGGCCGAGACCGAGCCTGCCGGGCCCGGGCTTTTTTCCAACGAGGCTTGGCCTGGGGCTAGCCTTCACCGGGCTCGGGCCGGTCTCGTGCTTTCCCTCCAAACGGGGCCTGGGCTCGGGAGTTATAGTGAGTCGACCTGGATACATTATTTTTCCGGTGTGAGACTATTCTCAAAATACCCCCATTCATGCATATACTCTCTGATTCTATTTAATTGAATAACATGAGAATAGATAGCAAGATTGATATGATATCATAACCTAATTATATATTTAATATAAAATTAATGTATTTTAGGTAGATAATACTATATTAATTTCTTAATATAAAACTATTCCCAATAAATACCTTGCAAAAAGCAATATCGCTGCATCCACAAATCAACCGTCCATTGGCTTCATCTGTCGCCTGAGCAGCTCCCCCTCCATCACTTCTCTGCAGCACATAACGACTTCCATCACTTCCATCACATAAAAAAATCTAAGTAAAAAACACACATAAAAAGTCTTGCTTTGAGTCAACGGGGAAAAATACCTTGTAAAAGTCAACGGCTATGAAGTTAGGCCACCGGCTCGAGGACGAGTTGTGGCATGTGTTCAGCATGTCAACAAGCGGGGCCGAGTTATACTCACAAGCCTTCGCCGGATTCGGAACACTCGGGAAATAGTTCATCAGAACGAGCGACCTCAACGTGGTGTTCATGGGAGATGATTCCGCTCGGTTCGGGCAAAAACCCGCCTTCATGCCGCCGTCCCCGTCTGCGCATTAGAAAATTATCAGTTGATCGGAGCTCGGTTGGATTGGCTGACATCAAGTCAAGTTCGAACGAGCACGGCTCGACTGAAAATTGAGCTCGAAATTGAATTTGTGCCGGCTCAAAATATCTGATAGCTTAGCATTTCACAATTACTTTTCAAGATTACTATCCCTCTTTTGGCCGGAGCGGCTTCTAAAGCGAGATCGAGGTGGGTTGATTTACTATTTGAGCAATCAACCCAGGCTCAAAATTGACACAAAATCCGTCGTTTGAATAATTCAAAGTAAACTATTGAGTGATTTTTTTAATTAGTGAAAGATTACGGCTCTGTTTGGCACGATATTTTTGCTCAGGTGAGTTTGGACAAAAACGACGGGATCATAGAATGTATGTTTGGCATGAAAAAGTTTTGAACATAAAAGTAGGTGAAAAAGTTCCTTATGTGAGGTCGTGCGTTCACAAACGACGACTCATAACCATCACGTTCATGACCACCACCGCCGTGCCAAACAGAGTCTGAAAACAATTATTTTTATTTCATGAATTTTGAGTATAGTCTTACATTGGTTTTCGACCAAGTATCTCCACTCATACGCAATGCCTTCGGAAGCCTCTTTTGCTGATTTTGAGGTGAAGACGATCAGCCGCTGGTTCTTGCCTATCATGTCGCCGAGCAATGGCCAGTCGCCGCCGTGCTTCGGCATGCGGGAGACGGGAAACCAATACTTCATGAGGCCGGCGGCGGCGAAGATTCTGGTGAGGCCGCGGACGGATTTGACGTAGTCCTCGATGAAGATGGTGACGACTTCCAAAGGGTTGGCTTCCAGAAATGCTTGGATTTCTCTGAGCGCGTCAACGGCGGGTTGCTGCGGTTAAAAGATGAATCGAATGCTGGATTTGAATTTGAGTTCAAATGTATGCGGCGAGGAATGCTTGTCTCTAGGGTTTCGGATAGCTTACGAAGGCCGTGAAGTTGTAGCAGTTTCCGCCGAAGGAGTGGCAGAGCCAGATATCGTCCCGAAAGTCATATAAATCCAGCATCAATCCCCTGACACCATTCTGAATCCACCCCCCAAAATAAAGTTAATTCTCTGGGCTAAAACTAGCCGTTGGAGCTCTCAAAGTTTTGAAGTTGCTATCCAAAATTTTAAAAAGTATATGTTTTGGGATCAGAAGGGGGCGATAAGATGTGAGATTTTTATGTTATATGAGATGTCGAAAAGGACGTCTCAGATGCCTTTCTAGCAATGATATTCTCAGGTAACAAAAATGCCTCTAAAATCTCTGCCCGGACATATCGAGAAATTATAAATTCATTAAATATATCTAGAAAATGATAAATTTTCAAGAGATCAGGCAATTGGTTGGAAATATACGGGTCAAACCCGAACTTGGGTATTTTCAAGTGAAATGATTTGTTAAAACGCTTTTTAGATGTCTTGAATCATAACTTGTTAGAAGCATATTCTTCAAAAATTTGATGTAAACTATACAATGAATGACAAAGGTTTTTGAAAATTTTAACAATTTCTTACAAACTCTAAAACTTCTTTGCATTCTTGTTTCCCATAACAAAAATTAGTATGGCCACAAAAAACCCTAGTTAAAGACAATAAAGCTTCATAATTTTCACCATGGCCCTAATTTTCGTGCCCAAAATCATAACCTCTCGCTTGGATCGGCGACGCCCTGCCGTAGTCCAATCTAGTTTACACATAAGGCTAATCAAACCCCCTTCACACCTTTATTTTGTTGTTAAACTTTAATATATCGCCATTTAAATACTAACAAATGTCACATTTTTTTAATTAAAATAATCCAAGAAAAATTCATCAAAAACAGACCACTGCTAACTACATCACATAGATGCATAGAGGAGATATCTTTATGATCAGAATTACAATGTCTTGAGATCTATTTATTGAAATGTGAGAGTATTTATTTAATCTCATATTGAAAAAAAAAATTATATTGGAACAGAAATATCATGTGGCGGCGCTCATGAATCCAGCTGAATGATGTATTAGGGTCCATTTGGCATGGCGGTGACTGCTCGTGAATGCGGTGGTCATGAAACGTCGTTAAAGTCCGACCTCACTTAAAAGAACTTCATCCACTTTTATGTTCAAAATTAGTTTTTATTCTTTCTTAAAGGTGGTCATAATAGTTATCATGTCAAACACGTATTTTGTGACAGTTGCGTTTTTGTCAAAACTCAACCGAGCAAAAATATAGTGTCGACACTTACATCATTATTATTTTACTAATTTTTGGCTTGCAAGTTAGCATTAAGGCTTCGCTTGGCTCTCCGGCGGCGGCAGAGAAGGGTGAAAACGCCACCGGCGATCGGGGCTGGAGGGAGAGGGCTGGGTTCCGGACCGGAGCGGTCCCTCAATTTTGCTCACAGAATCAAGTGCAAACGCCGCCGCCTACGCGCCCTGGGCGTTTGTTTTTCCACCTTCGCCGTTCCGGCAACGTTTAGAAGACTGAGGGCCCTACGCCCTCCCAAACGAACCCTAATAAGACTTGAATTCACGTCTGTAAATGTGTTCGGTTGGTTAAAAATTTGGGAAATAAAAAAAAAATTTAGAAGAGACTTTAAACGTGCAAGGCAGCATAGCCACCTCCTCTTCCCACGTGTTAAATTAAATAGGCATGCGCTGCTAATAATTTTAAATTTTAAAAATGGAATGGGCTCCCTTCACTGACCCCATGTTTGAAATAATTAAGTTATACTATATTAGATTAAGGCTTCGTTTGTTTTGCCGTTTAGGGTTTATGTGCTCAAACACCCGCCTGTGCCAAACGACGGCGTCTGCTCCCGCCAGCCCTCCGAACCCCAGCTCCCTCCCTCCAGTCGCTATCTCCGGCGCGTCTGCGCCCGCCCCGTCTCCGCCCGCCTAACCAAACGAAGCCTAAGGCTCTGCTTGTTGCGGCGTTTTTTATCCGATGAGTTTGAACAAAAACACTACCGTCATAGAATGTATGTTAGACATCAAAGGTTATGACATCCGCCAAGAAAAGAAAATAAGTTTTGAATATAAAAGTGAAGGAAGTTCCTTAGGTGTTTAGGAATGACGGTTCAGAACCTCCGTGTTCACGACCACTACCGCCGTGCCAAACGGAGCCCAAGTATTATGTACACACATTAGCAGTCTTGTATGGTACGCCCTATACGTAATGTGCAGTGACAATAATATTTACGACGATAGAGTGACATTAATGCTACGTTTGGGGCGGTGCTTTTGCTCCGGTGAGTTTGGACAAAAATGTCACCAACATAGAATATATGTTTGGCATGATAATGGCCACGACGGCCACCGAGAAAAGAAAACAAAATTTGAACATAAAAGTGGATCAAGTTCCTTAAGTGAGGCCGTGCGTTGACGAATTACGGTTCACCGCCGCCATGCCAAACGGAACCTCTGTTTGGTAGCTGTGGAGATGTGAAAAATCATAATCCCACCACCACAATTTTTTGGAGGAGTTTTGTTTACACGTGCTCGAAAAATGTTTGTGCCGTAAAAAAAATTTATATTTTGAAGACTTTTTGAAAAGCAAGACTTTCACTTTCCCAAATAGAACCTAAAATGTGGTACAGTGGCTCGCTTTTACCAGCCTCATGCTAGAAATAATTAAAATTTAATAAATCATACAAAACAATATGAAGCTTAAAGATATAATTAAAAGAACAAATATCATGTTACAGTGGGTAATGTGGAAAAAGTTGTTGATGTATTCTTGAATCCTGAATGAATATAAATGAATGAATTGGTTTTTTGAAGTATGAAAAATTATTTTAAAATTATATATAATTAAATACAAATTAACTAGTTTGAATTTCAAATTTTTAGTGTATTTTTTAGCTTTTATTTTTCTCCAATGGAAAACAAGAAAAAATTAGAGGCACCTGCTAAGCGTTGTGAGAGTTTAGCCATTATGCATGTTAAATCGATGAGGGGTATATCAAAAAAGACATGGAATGAAACTATAAGAAAGACATGATGTACATAGGCATTAGTGAGATTATGACTAAAAATAGAGCACAATTACGACAAAAGATCCATATAGGCTCGAGTGTTGTTGTTGTTGGAAAATAAGATAGAGATTGTAATTTCAACCGCAAGTGTGTAATAAGAGAGAAAAAGCAAACACCTACTACAGCTTCGCGGCGCGGTGTAACTCACGTGCAAAGCATGTAGGGTCACGCGTGGTATCCCCAAATAAAAATCTACCTCGCCGAGCGCCACAGCGCGCTCGCTCGCCGGCGGCAACAAAATGAAACGCAGTAGAGAGAGAGAGAGAGAGAGAGAGAGAGAGAGAGAGAGAGAGAGAGAGAGAGAGAGAGAGTACTTGGAGCTGGTCGGCGATGGAATCCTGCTGATTTGTGAAGGTGACGATGGGGGTTCCGGTGCGCGATTTCTGACCCAACAGCGCGAAGGAGTTGTGCGTCGTCAGCCACGAGTACCTGTTGAACGGCAATCCAGTCCCCTGCGCCACCATTCCAAATCATCAAACAATCAGTTCATCTTTCTTTCATAAATGTGTTGAATCCCCAAAATGAACTGTCCCTAACCTTCGATTTGGGATCGGACGGACTGATCCGGGTGCATCGGGGCCGGATGCCGCCGTCCGCCGCGCAGGTCTCGCAGTGCAGCCCCGTGTCGCAGTTCCTATTCACCAAGCAGGTCCCGCCCAGCTATACCCATTCGCAAAGCAAATAAGCAATCCAGGTGTAGAAAAACAGTTAATGGGTATGGCCGGGAAGAAGAAGGAGAACCTTAGCGGCAGAGGATGTTGCGGATGCGTTCAATAGAAGCAACAATGGCAGATAGAAAGCAGTGATTTCATAATATCTCATCCTCACCTCCTCTATTTCCGTCTCCCGCTCGCCGGATAGGGGGAGAAGCACAGAGGCGGTTGGGTTTCTGTTTGAGGGATGGCTTTCGATCTGTAACGTATGGGGGGAGAGAGAAGATTATTCATAGAGAAGATTTAAGGGGGGAGAAAGATTAGGAATTAAAAGACAGCATTAAGTTTAGAGTGATGTTACAATCAACGGTTATCGACAGCCCAACATCGCTGTATACAAAATAGTATTACTATGTACACACCAAATTGTTATTTACAACCCAATTATAAATGATGAGGTCATTTCAACATTCAAACAACAATATAAAAAAAAACATTAGTAATAAATGATGTCCACCGGCGACATAATTCCGACTCTAAATGCCGAGACGGGATACGGCTTCCGTGAAGCCTGCCAACCAAGGAAAATTCAAAACGATCAATTGTTCGCCAAACCAACTCCGCATCCATTTGAGCGGATCTACCATCCACCCTAATATCCTGGATGCTCTCTTTGACATCAAAAATATCACATTGAGCCTTAGCCAAGTCACGGTTTGAGTTCCCTCCAAGCTGAATTCGGTTTGGCATTTTGTCAAACACTTGATGAGCGGAAATCTGGTTTGCATGGAATCGGAAATATGCCCCCTCCCAACAGTAGAATCTCGTTCATGCAGCATGTCGACATCACCATCAGACCTATTGAAGGAAGGGTTACCTGCAGGTCCATGCTCGTAGTCACCTTCAGCCATATCCGCACAGGTCGCACCTTGCCCGCCCGAGATTGATGGAGGGTTCACGCACATCAGGGGAGTGCTCGAGGCCCCATTCTGCAATGGTTTAGACGCCGTCTTTAGTGAAGTTGTAGGAGCGCCATCTACCTTGAGCACTGAAGCGGAATCAACATTTGACCGCACGTTTTTGCCGCTGAAAGAAGGCGCACCACCGCCTAAACTGAATCCCACCTTAGGGTCCCGAAATTTACCAGCCGCGACTGAGCCACCTCCATTCTTTCGCACTCCACCACTACCACTACCGCCCTTGTTATCATGGGAGAGAGTCTCTTACTAGAATCCTCGGTGTCGCGCGTGTGAGAAAGGAGGGGTACATCGGGGTTGGCTGTGCTTAGCAGGAAAATAGTGTTTTTAGATGTATTTCTCTTATTTAATGGTGTGCCGATAGCCATTTATTGTGTGCCCATAACACTCCTTTCACGCCCTCGTATTTCCCTTTTCATAAAATTTATTTAGTGCATTTGATCAATAGTTCTGTTTAGGGAGAAATCCAAAATAAGCTGTTTTTCCTTTGATTTTTTTAAGTAAATATAATTGGATTTCGTGCACCGTCGGATCGTTGATCGAACGGAACACGATTCTTCCCCACCTTCTTCTACGTGTGTTATTCCTATCAAATTCGGGCTCCTTGGTCTTAGGTTTAAATTTCATCATTAATATTTTTATTAAAATATTATTTAAATAAATAATTTATTTTTATTTGAAAAATATTTTTATTTGAAAAATATTTTTATTTGTAAATAAATATAATGGCTCAAATTATGGCTTCATTTAATCATTTTGGCGCACCTTTGATGGGTAAACAAACGGGCGCTCTGTTTGCTCAATCCTGACAGCTGAAAAACCTATGCAAAAGCGTCGTTTCCAGCCCCGCCTTCCTCTCTCCAGTTCCAATGGAGCCTTTCCAACCGCCACCGCCGTGCCAAATGAAGCCTAAGGGTAAAAATCATATTAGTTCATGAGATTTCAAGCTAATATCAAATTAGTCCCTAAAATTTTATTTGTGGCAAAATAATTCTTATCTAAGAACTTTTATTAGCCCTTTAATTGCACTTAAAATGAAGCCGAATGTTGGCCAAGAGGATAAAAATGACATAATTTAAAAGTTTAGGAACTAGAATATTTTTTAATATAGTACAAATATATATAGTCGTTTGTCGTGACCTCTCATATAGGTTATCGCTGTGGTTTGTATCGCGGTGTATTTGCGGCGTTTTTTGAAGCCCCGTTATTTCTCACGCAACGGTTGAAAAGCTCCGGAAAGTTCTAAAAAAAACGTCAGGAAAAACTCATTTTGTGTGCTAAATATTCAGATAGAAATATCTTGATCCAGAGTCCTTTTTAATTGTAACCTGAATATATAATCGAACGTGAACAGTAGTAGACCGATGCCTCTTCTCAACAGATATGTTATCTTATTCCTTTCTTTCATCTGCTGGCAATTAGGTGAGGTCGCGCGTTCACAAACGACAGTTCATAACCACGGTATTCACGACCGCCACCGCTGAATGACAATTTATAACAACCGTGTTCACAACCGCCACCGCCTTGCCAAACAGAGCCTAACTGGCATCTTCTGAATAAACTATGAATTGCATAACATAGAACTTCTTGAGACTCTCCTCTAAAAAATTCAATCAACATAGGCAACCAAAGTTAAATTGTTGGACTGCCACGAATTAAGAATTGTTCATGGATTGCGATTCAAGTGGACATTGCCAGACCTAAATTGCTTGAAAAAGAAAATTGTGTTTGCAACCTTTTCGGCGTCAAGGACTACTACGGAAAGAGAAAGAGTTTATGCGCCGCAAAAAACATTTTGGAGAATTTTGGCCCCCGCTGATTCAGCTTTATACGGTTTAATAACCCGTGCACGAATTGGATTCATGCAAGTCTCGTACTGTAACGACCCTAGCCGATCCAACGGGACAACGCCACGGCTCCGCTCTAGGCGACGTTACCGGACTGCAGCTCAAGCACCCCAAAGGCTCTCCGTGCCTATTTCTTAGCAGCGGCACATTGTTGAGGTCGGGTCTCGAACTCGCAACCCTCTTGATAAGGAGTTTTCAAACCACTCCTCATCACCATGAGAACCGCTTGATGCGTGAGTTCTTATCAAGTTTTGTCGTCAAATTTTTTGGGGGAAATTATTATTCGTAGAGTTAATTTGTCTGTTCACAAATTTTTACTATCTACAGCTCTAAAGAGAGCCAATTTTGCTATCCGAAGACATTTTTGCTATTCACAAACCAATGTAGAAAAAAAACAAAGTGAAATCATTCACGCAGCTATACATTTCATGTTGATTGTTGATTCAAAGGATGTGAAAAAATCTGTCATGGGCTTGGAGACTTACTATGTTTCTCGCGGATATAAAAGTTGGGGCAAAAACAAAGCGTTTCGATTTAAAGGATGTGGAAAAGTCAATTCTGCCATGATTTGTCTCGGCCAATAGTCTTAAAATGGTGAAAAAACTATGCTTCTAGAAGAAAGATAAATTTTTTCTAGCAACGGTGAGAGAATCTTATTCTATTTCGAAGACATACCTATTGTCGGCCTCAGATCAGAAGAAGTTGGTTTGCAGATAGACAAATACATTGCAAATAACAATCCTTTTTTATGGTGGAAGTTCTTATGATTTGCTTTATAATCACCTCAGTTTCGAGATTTGTTTTACGCTTATCAAATTTGTCGTCAAATTATTGAATGTTTTGAATCGGGTTACAAAAAATTACGAGCAGAACTGAGAACCGAACCGATTTTATACCTTAGGTGCATGAGATGGTTCCGATACCCAAAAATTGAAATCGAACCTATACAAATCGATTATTAGTTCTGTGAAACCGGTCCGAATTGCACGACTACTTTAAGCTACCCAAAAAACAAAAGTTCTTAGAAATTCCCTAAAATATTGTAAATATTAAATTAACAAAAAAGCAAATACATTATCATAAATATCTAATCGAAGTCTAGAGAATTCAGCTATAAGCAAACCTTTTTTGGTTGCTAGCAAACCAATTTCTATGCGTTATTACGCGCCTTTTGGAAATACGCTTTGCACATGCATTTTTAGAAAAAATGTTCAACACGAAAATTGTAGATATCGTCGAGATCTATAACTTTCGTGTTGAACACTTTTCCTAAAAATGCACGTGCAAGACCCTAAAATCGCCCTGATCGTAACTATAGTGAATTTTTCAAAATAACAAGAAAATACGCTTTGTACATGCATTTTTAGGAAAAGTGTTCAACACGAAAGTTGTAGATCTCGACGAGATCTACAATTTTCGTGTTGAACACTTTTCCTGAAAATGCACGTACAAGACGTATTTTCAAAAGACGCCTAATAACTCATAGAAATTGATTTGCTAGCAACCAAAAAGGGGTTTGCTTATAACAGCACCCTTTTTTCCTCTCAATTAAGCACCTGAGAGGTCAGACCTATTTCCATCTTCCGATCATCCCCATCATTCCGCTTCTACCGCCATCTCAATTCGTTATCGTTTCTCCTCCGGCGGGGATGGCGGCAGCGGCGTCTGGCGGCGGCAAGGTTTCATTTAAGGTCACTTTGACATCGGATCCAAAACTTCCCTTCAAAGTGTGCGTCCTTCGTTCCCCCTCTTTCTCCGTCCCGATCTTAATCCTCCCGGATTACCTAGGGCAACTTTTTATTCGCTATCTTCATTAATCATGATCCATGTTACATCAGATTTAGCGTGCCGGAGGCTGCGCCCTTCACCGCCGTGCTTAAATTTGCGGCCGAGGAGTTCAAGGTCCCTCCGCAGACCAGCGCCATCATCACCAACGGTACAAGTTCCTGCATAATTAAATTTGTAGATGACTCTGCTTCATCTAGTATATAGATGTTGCTGATCTTCTTTAATCCTACTATACTTCACTCAAATCTTTCATATTTGTTATTAGAGTTTTTGGTTGATTGTGATGAAATTGGATCTGCGTGCAGTTTTAGGATAAATTCCAAGTTCATCATTTCGCAGATTTCATCATTTTTTGGGAAAATTACTGTCTGTTATCATACTTCATATCTTAGAATCTATGGTTGCACTGCAAAATTGTGCATTCTATCTGAAATTTCTGCATTGGAACTAATATGTAATTATACTGCTACTGTACAGATGGTGTGGGCATCAACCCTCAGCAGAGTGCAGGTACAACCTCACTGTGTATTGTACATTAATTTGTTATTCTATGGTTGCACTGCAAAATTTATGTCAACAGTTTTGTTAGCATGCTTCCTTTTCACCATAGCTTAATATGGTTTGAAATAGGTGTATTTTAAGTGCCCGAAAAAAGTTCTTGTAACCTTTTGATTTCGGTTCTGTAAAAAAGGGCGGCCTGGTGCACAAAGCATCCCCGCGCAGCGAAGGTCCGGGGAAGGGTCTCACCACAAGGGTGAAATGTAGGCAAACCTTACCCTGCATTTTTTGCGAGAGGTTGCTTGCAGGACTCGAACCCGTGACCTCAAGGTCACACGGCAACACCTCAACCGGTGCGCCGAGGCTCCCCTTCCGATTTCGGTTCTCACATCTTATTTTAGGAATTCCGAAAACACGATGGAAGAAATGTTTTTACACGGAAATCGTCCGAGGGAAACAAATTGGAGTCCGCATCCATCGCTAGATTCAAGTTTGCTAGTTTTATTTCTGTATTTGTCAACTATGTACTGTTTATATGAATCAATTTGGAGAATCATCTCAATTCTCCATTCATTAGCTACATTGAGTAGATAAATGTTCTCTGAGTTTGCTAAATTACAGTTTGCACCCCTCTTACTTTAAAATTACTAAAATCTCCCATATAAGTTTACATTTCGTAACATCATGCAAAAAAAGACCCCCCCTGAAGATTTACTCCAAGGGGTTATTTTTGTGCGTGGATGTCATGAAATATAAACTTACAGAGGAGATTTTTGTAATTTCAAAAATAAGAGGGATGCAACTTGTAATTATGCTAACTTCCAGGGAAAGTTTTGATAATTATTCCTCCATCTTAAATAAGAAATATCTAGCATTTATAGTGGCAAAGTTACAAAGGGTAGGTATTATTTGCCATAAACAATATCTATTTGCTAGTTAAAGAAACACTAAAGTTTGTGGTAGGTAATATGTGAAAGTTAAAATGTGGGAGCATATGAAGAGCAAGAAGAATAAGGAGGATTTAAAGGCGCAAATTAAGGAAGCCCCGCATGTGATGAGATGGATGACGATATTTTAGTCGGAGGATGATCAAATAGTTGTCGTAGATTGAGTCATTTTAACTTAAATTTCAACATGTGCTTCCAAAATTTAAAGGCCCGATGATAGAAGGGTTATTGGATACGCCTTTAACTCCGAATATTTGTGAAGCAAAGCAAGAAAAATTACAAAAAAGAAATGATTATTGTTAGGAAGGAAGTGAGAGAAAGAGAAGGTCAATTGTGCTTTCGACGAATCTATGACGCGGGATAAACTGTAAGAAGGTTTTCAAATTGCTGCATATGTATAAACTTATAATCTGCATAATAAGCACTTGAACTTTTAATTAGCCGATCTACATGTGTGTATCTAATATATTAGCACTTTTAAGTACTTAATTTTACACTGGCTCCGTTCGTTGCCGTGTTTTTGCTCAAGACGATGGTTATGACCGCCGCTAAGAAAAGAAAACTAGTTTTGAACATAAAAGTGCACGAGGTTCCTTAGGTGAGGTCGGGCGTTCACGAGCGACGGTTCATAGCCACCGCCGTGCCAAACGGAGCCTATATGAGTCATTTTATGCATATGATATCTTTTTTTTTTAACTTTGAAATCGATTAATTTAACAGTTTCTTTAATTATTTTTAAGATAATATGTATTGTTGTTTCACCTAATTTAGCTTGGTCTTATAGGAAGGTAGATGCATGGTCTTATAGGCTCTGTTTGGTGCGGGGTTTTTGCTCCGGTGAGTTTAGACAAAAAAGCAACCGTCGTAGAATGTTTGGTAAGAAAATGGTCATGACTGCCACCAAGAAAAGAAAATTAGTTTTGAACATTAAAGTGGTCGAAGTTCCTTAGGTGAGGTCGGGGGCGTTCACGTACGACAGTTCATAACCACCACGTCCACGGCCGCCGCCTCTGTGCCAAACGGAGCAATAGTTTTTCTTTCAGCAGTAGGGTTGTTGTTGAGGGTGGGTGTGCTTTGGCTGGAGGGTATCCTATATAAATATTACAGAAAAGTTTGTCCCCCCCCCCCCCCCCGGCTTGTGTTTCGGTCCATATCCGTCCTCTAAGGCGACTTTCTTCTTCCTTCCTTCCATCTACTTTTCTGTATCAATTGTGTTTTTCTTCTAATCTAGTTGCTGATTTCCAGTTGTTATTCTCTAGTTGATTTAACTGCTATTGAAATGAAAAAAATATGAATCTAAAGAGTTTACCCTTGTGTTTGTGGTTGCATCAATTATAATTGCATCACAGAATTTTGTATTATTAGAGCAACTAGGATAGCCTCAAAAGGTCCAATACCCTAAATGGATCCCTTCCTCCAAATATTTTAAAAGATTGCTACTTAAAGTTTTGAGCGTAGGGGTCCGTCGTCCATTTGACACGGCGTTTTTGCTCCAGTGAATTTGGACAAAAACGTCACCGTCGTGAATACGTGTTTTGACATAACAATGGTTATGACTGCCACCAAAAAATTTAATTGTTTGAGCATAAAAATGAATGGAGTTCCTTAGGTGAGGTCGAGCGTTGACGAAGGATGGTTCGTAACCACCGCCGTGCCAAACGGACCATAGATCTCCGGGGTTGTGTTAAGGTCTCCATACTCATGCCAGATGATGTCGATCTTATTGCTAGTAGGACGGAAAAAGAGCTACGCCACGAGCCTTCACATTTATTTTTGTTTATAGCCGGGCACATGTTCGTTTTTGTGCTTTCGAACTTTATTGCGTTTTTTTTAATCACGCATTACATGCATGGTACTCTCTCATTTTATTAATACAGGGGAGATGATTTCGTCTAATTTTGTCGCTGCCCGCAGGCAACGTGTTCCTGAAGCATGGCTCCGAGCTGCGGCTGATACCTCGTGATCGCGTGGGAGCTTAACAAGCGAATATCTTCGGAGATTAAGTTAAAAGAGTTGATGCTGATACTTCATAGCAATTGGGCATCATATATTTATTCAATAACAATACTTTGTTCTGTGCCTTTTGTTCCTCTGTTTTCAGGGATGTGGTTTATATCCTTCCTTCTAATGCATGAGATCTCATATTTTTGTGTGCTGTTTTGTTCTCAATGCTCTTTGGTATAACCGGGGTATTCACGAATCGAATCGAATAACTCTTCAATCGAATCCAAATTTAACATAGAATACAGAAATTCGAATTCGTTCGAATATTCGGAGTCGGATTCGAATTCGTCATGAAATATTGGATTCAAATTCAGATTTGAACAAGGGATAAAATTAATCAGATTCGGATTTGAACAAGGGATAAAATTATTCAGATTCGGATTTGAATTCGAAAAATATGAATTTTAATAGAATCTCGAATTATTCATGAATTATACTATTTGTGAATTATTCATGAATTATACTATTTGTGAACAGCCCTAGGTATAATTGATATCAGTCTTCCTTTGGAAGTTTATTTGCAAAGTTATTGTAGGCAGGGGCGGATCCACATAAGGGTGAGCGTGGGCAGCCCACACTGAATTCTAAAAAAAATATTTTCGATAAGAGTGAGCAGGTTATTTACCATGACAGCTAAGTTACAGAACAATAAAATATATTGTAAGAATAATATATATTGTATCTTGGTTTAGTTGGTGTAGGTAGTTATTTTTATTCAAGTGGTCATAGGTTCAAATCCTACCTACAACAAAATTTAATGTTTTTTATTTTGTAAATAATTTTGTTATTATGCTAATTTTAAAAAAAAATTATAAACAAATTCTTTGATATATTGTTGTTTGCTTATTTTTTTTTGCAAAAAAGTTTATTGTTATGTCCTATAAATTTTTTTATATAAATTAATTAATTGTTATATATGTTGTTTAAAATTTTTTATAAATAAGTTAGTTGTTTAAAGTGTTTTTATAAATAAGTTCATGATTATATTATTATGTGAAAAATATTTAAAATGAAAGGTGGTATTCAAATAGTTCATAAACGATAATGAATTGAGGTTTTAATCTATAATCTGAATTATATTTACAGACAATAGCATGCAGGTTTGCTGAGGAATATGAAAACCCAAGGGACCGAGTTTTTTTTTCCGAATATGTCCCAGTAAAAATATGCGACCTTTCAATGCTTGTGGATCGAGATAAAACTATGGCTTTCACGTTTCGTCTCTCGAACTTTCTACTTATAACCAATGAAATCTCGCTGCATAAATATATCTTTCTAATATTGTATGCACAACTTTTGTATATTTTTTGTCATATTAATATGTTTGTTTCATATTTTTCGATTTATTCCTTTTTTTGCAATTTTTAAGTCCGCCCACACTGGAAAAAATTCTTGCGTCCGCCACTGATTGTAGGTATTTATTTAGAAATGTATGAATGTTATTAAAAGAGGAAGAAGAGAGAACAACACTCCTTGTACTGGCTAAGGTTCTAGAGAGGGTCAAAGGACAAATTCTTCAAAAAGGTCCCTCCTTTTATAAGGTCTACCCACAATCATCCTTTTTTGTAATGAAAATATTATTTGCATCGTCCGAGCCGAGCATTGCATTCATCGTGATTGAGCATACTCTCCGATAGAGAGAATATAATATTTATTTTGTTATATTTATGCTCGTCAAAATAAAACAAGATCCTATAGTTTTGAGTTGTTGAATATGCATATTTATGTATAATGGTGTGTTGTATAAGTTTAGTTTACTCAAAAGGAAGAATTGTTTGATTTTGGCATTGTAGTATTGTACCATCAAGTCACTCTAGAATTCGAGTGAAATCTTTTTTCATTAAGAACAAGTTATCCCTTCTCATTGTATCATTCTTGTTTGATTTTTGTGCATGCATGTTACAAAATGTAAACTCCGAGGATAGATTTCGATAGAAGAGGAGAAAGCAACCCATAGGCTATAATATGCAAACTCACAAGGAAATTTTGAGTAATTAATAGCAATAATAATAATAATAATAAATGTGTATTTGTTTTGTTTAGCTATTTGTAATTTATCTCATGTGAGTTGTATTTAAAGAGTAGAACGAAATGAAGCGTGAAATCATCAAACCCTAGCGCTTTTGAGATATACGTCCGCTCTTTTTTTGTCTTTTTTCCTTTGAACAACTCCATAGCATCCGCCGCCGTTTACCGCAATCATCTTCGTAATAAAACCTGAACAACCTTAAAATGACCACAAGATATCTCACATAGCAAAGCAGGGGGTGATTCATCTTTTATATGAAATATGAGCATGAGGGAATGTAAGGCAGAGGTGCTCGCCACAACCTCAAAATTATCACTAGAGATCTCACATCCTGAATGGAATCAGAGAGGGCGAATTTTTTTGCGGGCGACCCTTCTAGATCGTGTACGGTCAAAAAATGATCATGCACAGCGTAAAAATATTAAAGCCCAGAGACCGGAGCAGAGAAGAAGTGCCTTAGTAGAATTGTGTTTTAAGTGTTTATACATTTGAATTTCTCTGGAACACAACTTTACTTGGCCCTGGAATTCCAAATTTATCTACCTTCAAACAATTTAATAAAATATGAAATGGATTCATAGGAAGAAAATGCTCTGAAGAAATGAAGGATAACAATAGGGAAAAAACATTTGACAAAATAAATCAGCTTGGTAACAGAGAGAATGCTGCAATCATTCATTCATTCACAACTGCATATATGCGTAATGCTTTCCTTCCCGTACAGTCTACCATATGACGATAAAGCAGCGATTCGCTAATTTCTTCCCCAATCCCTATTCCCGCCCAATCCGGGGGTCTGCCTGGGCCCCTGTAGTTCTACCCTATGGAGCTCAGACGATTCTTTTACCGATTTTCTAATTCTCCTTCTAGTCTTATTGTGTTGTCCCGAGAACCATGTCATTGTTATGGGCTTCGGGCCGAGCTGTCTTTTATACAGGAGTCAATCGAGTCTTGTTGTATGTTGTGTCTTTTCCTTATTGATCTGAGTATCTTGTATTCTTGTATTCTCTTCTTAATTTATTTCCCCTTGCCCCCATGTATGAGATTTTGGTAGCCCACACTCTCTCGAGCATACTCCGCTTCCGATTCCATTGTATCCTCCTCCGTCATCCCGCCTCCGGACGCTCCATCGACAACTCCACCGACGTCTATGGGTTTCAGTCACTACTTTGTTTACTGGTGAAGTCATGATTCTTTAACCTGTCTCCCATTCCAAGCTGATCTGCTGAGGTGCTATAGACTTATGGCAGTGATTCCTTAAAATAATCCCTAAATTCTATTTCTTGTGGCCGCAAAATCTGTGAGGCGCCGACTCGCAGAGGTATCTATTTCTATTTGCTAATGTCACATTGCCCAGTAATCACATGGCCTCATAGAGAGATTTCCCTAGACACTAAGGTATCTTTAGCTATTTTATGGATGATTGAGTAATTTCTGGAGTAATTTATTAGCAGTAGCATAGTTCATGTGACTTCTAACACCTATCTAGTTATCCATTTGCTAATGCAGTGTGGCAAGGTGTCATATATGCATTGTGTCATATATTCTTCCATTGAAGCAAAGTATGATATAAAGGGAAAGAAGAAGAAGAAGAAGAAGAAGAAGAAGAAGAAGAAGAAGAAGAAGTATGATATAAAGGGAAAGAAGAGATTTAGGCTCTGTTTGGCGCGGCGTTTTTGCTACAATGACTTTGGACAAAAATTCCAGCACCATAGAATGTATGTTTGGCATGACAACGGTTATGACCGCTGCCAAGAAAAGAAAACTAGTTTTGAACATAAAAGTGGACGAAATTCCTTTGGTGAGGTCGGGCGTTCACGAACGACGGTTTATAACCACTGCGTTCGCGACCGCCGCCACCGGGCCAAACAGAGCCTTAGCGTTGATGTTTCAACTAGATAGAACTCAACCTTCGAGATGTTGAATTCAACATTCTATTAATGAATGAGAGCTTAATGAGAATATTAGAGATCTTTTACGTGTCTTCGATGAAAATCACCATTGTAATCTGCCATTTCATGCCCTACAAGTAATTTCTTCCTGCCCAACTTAGCTAAAGTCAATATATGGTTGAATCATGTGCTCTTAGCCATGATCGAAGGGTAAAACTATATTCTTTATCATATTCCTATCCCTGAATTTATGTGGTTGATGAGGTTAGTGCTAACATTGACTAATTGGTTGTGTCTATACTATGTTTTCGTTGGTGATAAGAATCTTAGTCTTGGGGTTCATTTGACACGATGGTAGCGGTCGTGTACGCGATGGTTATGAACCGCTGTTCGTGAACGACCGACCACACCTATAGAACTTCATCTACTTTTATGTTAAAATTAGTTTTTTTTCTTGGCGGCGGTCATAACTGTTGTCATGCTGGCACATATTTTATGACTGTAGCGTTTTGTCGAAACTCACCGGAGCAAAAACGCCACGCCAAACGGACCCTTATGTGCTCCAACAAGATTGTCTTCTTCTGATCCTCTTAGTGATTTACTTAACTTCATTGGTCTAAAAATTATGTCATAGGAATCAGATTAGAAAATTACTTGGATGAACCTTGCTTAAATACCTCTTATGATGATTTTTAAATTTTGGATTGGTGGAAGCTGTCATCTACTAAGTAATATTTTTTTGGCACGGAGTTTTTGCTCCGGCGAGTTTGGGCAAAAACGCCACAGTCCTAGAGCGTATGTTTGACATAACGATTATGACCACCACCAAGAAAAAAAAAACTAGTTTTAAACATAAAAGTGGATGAAATTCCTTAAGGGTCCGTTTGGCGCATCGTTTTTGCACCAGTGAGTTTAGACAAAAATGCTACCGTCATAAAATATATGTCTGGAATAACAACGATTATGAATGCCACAAAAAAAAACTAATTTTGAACTTGAAAGTGGATAGAGTTCCTTAGGTGAGGTTGGACGTTCACGAACGACGGTTCATAACCACTGTACTCATGACCGCTACCGCCATGCCAACCAAACCCTAAGTGAGGTCGGGCGTTCACAAAAAATGGTTCATAACCACCGCGTTCACGGAGATGTCCGGAGAATCAAATGAGAGTCTTCTTTCACACCACATAACCCAGGGACTACTATATCCCCTCTACTTTTATAAAGAAATCCTAATTGCAAAATTTGCAGTTAAGCTCATCATATAAACACAAAATTATAACCGATATCAAACAACATTAGATGTCATTAAACTCGAACATATGTGACTTAACCGGATTACTTGATTACATCTTTAGTCCTTAAAAAATGCAAGTATATTTCAAGCACATACTTTTTTGTTTATAACATGAGAAATTGGAAAACTGGAGTAAAATCCATGGTGCTGCATGCTTACATCTAACTAGAGAATCCAATAGAGATAAATTAATCACAAAATGAAGTACTTGGGTAGTATATAAAAATTCAAAACTAAGCAAAACCATAAGAAGTTAACATTTTTCTTGTCTATGACTACAACTACAAGTGCCATGCTTTGCAATAAACAGTATGGTTGAGAAGAGAGAGAGAGAGAGAGGATTGTTTAGGATAAATTATGAAATCGAACTAATCGGAAGAAATTTCTGAGAAATGGTTTATACAATCATATACGAGTCTTTGGCTAACTTCATTCATCCCAATTACTTCCATGAAAAAACAGCATCCAAAGGTTTTTAAGCTTTGTATCTTATCCATTAAAATCCCATCCAAGGGGAGCCTGAGAGAAGAGAAATTACTATGTAGAACAACTCCTAAGTACCCGGGAATGGAGTAATTCGGAATTGGAAACAAAATTAAACGTCTGTAATTTGTAAAACAAAGAGAAAAAGTTCCATACAAGACCAAGCTAGTTAACTTACTTCACATGGAAGATTTGGGCTCCTGATCGTAGACAACTGCGCTCCAAGAAGGGTTCCGAGGAAGAAAGGTTTCCTGCCATGAAGAATCCATCTCAATAAAATAAACTAATTAATTTGAAGATCGGATGCCGAAAACGAAAATGGGGGAAGAGAGGGTTACTGAGATGTAGGAGCAGGTGGGGATGACAAGCATGGAGTGGTTTCGGGCATGGGAAAAGGCGGCGACGCAGAGGTGGTTGGCAAGACCCATTCCCCGTCTACTCCTCGGCACGTACGTGTGCAGCATGTCCATCACCGCCGATCCTTCCCTTCCATCTTTCTCCTCCGGCGGCGATTCGGCGGTGACTCCGCCTTTGCTTTCGCCGGTGTAGAAAGCTGCTGTGGATGGACGCACGAGGCGATACTCCAGAAAGGCCTCCTTGTCTTCCGTCTCGAACCTCTGCTTGCTCTCGTTCCAGACGATCGCAGGAGGATCCATGGCCTCGGATGAATGCTGCCTACTCTTCTCTCGCGATCCGATCTGCTGTCGCTTCTCTCTCCAGAAATTACTATTAATGAATCATGATACAAGTTCACTGGAGAGAGAAACGATAGCAGATCGAATCGGATCACAATCTTTTGTCTATTTGCACTCGCCGCTATTAGCCAGCGTTGTTTTAAGTGATTGTCTATTCGTACTCAACTTGTCTATTAGCAAAACACTATTACTATTAACACTTTTTGTCAATTTTTTTAACATAATAAAAATATCATTATCACTATCGTCGCCGCCAACGCCATCGTCGTCGCCGCCTCCAACGCCATCGTCGACGCCGCCAACTCCAGCGCCATCGTCGCCTCCTCCAACGACATCGTCGTCGCCGCCTACTCCAACGTCATTGTCGCCTCCGTCAACACATTGTCGTCGCCGCCAACTCCAACGCCATCGTCGTCGCCGCCAACTCCAACTCCATCATCGCCTCCGCCAACGCCATCGTCGCCGCCACCAACACCATCGTCACCGCCGCCGACGCCATCGCCGTCGCCGCCAACTCCAACGCCATCGTCGCCTCCGCCAACGTCATCGTCACCGCCGCCAACTCCATCGTCATCGCCGCCGACTCCAACGGTGTCGTTTCTGCGAGAGGAGATGTGTATGGGCATGCATCTAAGGGGAAAGGGCTGCTTGCGGCTATTAAAAATAACACCGTAAAATTTTAAATTTTTGAGTGTTAATAGACAAAAGTGAGTGCTAATAAGCCCTAAAATTTTAAAATTTTGAGTGCTAATAGACAAAAGCGTAGTGCTAATAGCAGCGCCCTTTTTGTAAGGGAATTGTTAAAGGTAAATCAAAAACGGCTATTCGCACGCCAACATAACTTAGGCGAACTTAACATGGCTATCTGCACACCCACATAACTTAAAATCTTCATTTAAAACTGTTCTAAATTTTTCTACTGGCAAACAATAAGCCGCACACCAACGCCGAAAACTCTCCCCGATGTCCTCTCACGCTTGGCCGAAACCTTCTTGCTGCATGCCAATAAAAGAAGAAAGGGTTCATATTAGTATTTGTATTGCAGAAAGAGAATACTTGAGCCAACACATCTGCATATTTCGGTCCATCATTGTCCATCTGTTTACATGCACAATGATTTCCTTCTCCATTAAAACAATCTCGCTCTCGAGATCAAAATCTTGATGTGCCACCAGCGTTAAAAGGCGTTTTTTTTTTTGCAATTGTTAACCGCACCCCAGTTTTGGCTATCCGCAACCCTTTTATATGAAGTATTACACGTTTTTTTGGAAATACGCCTTGTACAAACATTTTTGGGAAAAGTGTTCAACACGAAAGTTGTAGATATCGTCGAGATCTACAACTTTCGTGTTGAACACTTTTGCTAAAAATGCACGCACAAGACGTATTGCCGCCCGAATTGAAACATGGGCGTAACTATAACGAAATTTTGGAAATACGCATTGTGCATGCATTTTTAGGAAAAATGTTCAACACGAAAGTTGTAGATCTAGACGATATCTACAACTTTCGTGTTGAACACATTTCCTAAAAATGATTGTACATGCGTATTTCCAAAAAAACGCGTAATACTTCATATAAAAGGGCTGCGGATAGCCAAAAATGGGGTGCGGTTAACAATTGCCTTTTTTTTAAATGATATCGCGGGATATCTTTTCTGCTCTCTCGAAATCTTAAGTTGGTGTGATCAAGGAAAAAATGATAAACACTAGTTCTATTTTAGAAATCATATAGACTACTCTTCACATAGAATTTAGTGTTACACTACACATGGAGAGAAATGTGAAATTAATAGAGCTTATGTTAAGAATGCTCTAAAGGATGTCTTTAAGTAGCCGATGAAATGTTGGATACAAATTATACAAATGTCAACAACAAAAAACAACATCATAGTGTTGCAAAATACACTAATACAAAACGATCTTCTATGTATGTCTATTTATTATTGAAAATATGTCACTATTCATTTTAGGGTATGAAAATAATTATTAGGATATTGTAACTTTGACATACAATGAGAACTATCCTCTAGATATAGCTATTTATTATATATATCTAGCTATCGTCAATTTATCTACCAAATAATAGTTTTGATCTTCAGATCATTTATGCTCACGTACATTAATCTTGATATCCTGGCAAGCAAAAATGATCTCCTAGAAGATGGACCGAGATCGCCGGTTAATGGGGCTGACATGGCTTTTGGGGGACGAATAAAGTGGCCAACATCCTGACAGCATCGGTAGTATTGAAGATTTTTCGATCGGAAAATCCACCGCCAAAACTTGTCTTCCTCATCACGGTACACTAGCTCTGGCGTGTAGGCTAGGCAGAGGAGTGACGGAAAGGTAACGTCTGTTAATATTAGGACTAAAATTAAAGGGTGATGTTATTAGCAAATCTATTTTCGCTGCTAGCAAATCATTACTACTAGCAAATCATTATTTTGAAAATGACTATTTGTAAACCCTTTTGTTATTAGCAAACCACCCAAAATATTAAAAAAAAATCAATCATATTATATGTGGCATTCAAACATTTTCAAATAAGCATTATAGTAAATATTTTTGTTAGCATTACATTTAATTTATGTAAACAAAAAGAGCTCCAAATCTTTCTTTTGTGCACCAAAATATTTTCAGACCCCCCAAAATTTGTTGAATTGCTCCAAATCTTCCTTAAGCGCACCAAAAAGTCTTTAAATGCAACAAAATATCTTTACGCGCCCCAAAATTTTTATGACCAAATGCAGTTTCAGTTAATGTTTCCGATATAACTGTTGATGTAATTGGTGAAGGAGACATCCATCATTAAACCTAGAGCAAGGTAATAACAAAATGTTTGAGCCTCGAGTGAAATAGCAGTGGAGTGAACAAATTGCAATGAAAAGAAATTGTCATGGAGTGAACAAATTGCACTGTAAAGAAGGTAAGACCTGCATATAGCTTGCACTGAAAAGAAGGTAAAACCTTCATATAGCTTTGAGAGAGCAAGCATGAAGTGAACAAATTCCACAGAAAATATGCTAAAACCTGCCGAAATGATTGCCTGGAGTTCTCGACGGGAAGGATGCGAGGCCTGGACCGATGGGACAGTGGAAGCTCATATCTAGGGTATCGACGAACGAGGAAGACGAAATGCCGAGGAAGAAAATCTAGGTTTCCGAGGCCTAGTGAATCACGAGGAGATGCCGAGGAAGAAGAAACGTGAGCAAGAAGAGTACCGAGCAGGTTTCGGCGAGGAAGAAGGGTACCAAAATAATGTGAACCGGGTATCGGCGAACGAAGAAGAAGAGTACATAGCAGGTTTCGGCGAACGGCGTAGGATCGCGAGGGTTGAGGAATAGCGGGATGATTGAACCGAATGAGGGCATAACCTAATGGTTTGCTAGTATGAGTTTTGTAGGATTGAAAAAATTGCATAAATGATGTGAATCAGGTTTAATTTGGTTTGCTAGCAATCAAAATAAGTTTGCTAATTACACCACCCAAATTAAAAGGAAAAAAACGTTGACTAAATCTTCAAAAAGAATATTAGGGACTAAAATCATTAAGTACATAAAAATTAGAGACTGAACCCAATTTTTTGCCTTTTTTTGCTAGAGAATGGGTTTTATATATTTAAATATAGATAACCTGTTAGTATTAATATCTTTATTAATATTAATACTAATTATATGGTTTGTTATATCTTTATTAAATTTAAATTATTTTGCAATAAATTTGTTGAACTGAAATAATTGGGATAAAATTAGACATGATGATGGACCCCCCGGAGCACATTAGAAAATTACGGAGTAACTACACAAGCTATTTGGTTAAACAAAATTTAATTACTGAGCATAAGAACATCATAAGGGAAAAGCATATGGAGATAATAAAACACTTGACAATAAAAAAAAAGGAATTGTTAAAAGCACCACAGTTTTGGCTATGTGCACCGCATTTTTACGCGCCTTTTGGAAATACGCTCTGTACATGCATTTTTAGGAAACATGTTCAACACGAAAGTTGTAGATCTCGTCGAGATCTACAACTTTCGTGTTGAACACTTTTCCTAAAAATGCACGCACAAGGCGTATTTCCAAAAATTCGCTATAGTTACATTCATGTTTCAATCAGGGCGGCAATACGCCTTGTGCGTGCATTTTTAGGAAAAATGTTCAACACGAAAGTTGTAGATCTCGTCGAAAGTTGTAGATCTCGACGAGATCTACAACTTTCGTGTTGAACACTTTTCCTAAAAATGCATGTACAAAGTGTATTTCCAAAATGCGCGTAATAACTCATACAAATTGCGGTGCACATAGCCAAAACTGCGGTGCTTTTAACAACTCCCAGTTATAGGTTCATAACTGCTTATCAATCCTTTGCCAAAAGGACCTCACCCTATTTGAAATTGTTATTCATTATGATAGCTGTATTCCATCATAGAATGATAATCCATGCACACATCTGTTGTAGATTTGCTCCATAAGCCGGAGTTCTTTTCGCTCAAGCAATTGCGCATCGCAAACAAAAAGAATCGAAACAACCAACCACATTTCGAAGTCTCAGACGATAAACAATAGTAATCCGGAGGTAGAAGGGGGAAAATCTACAAGCATCAAACAGATCCTTCATAACAGTATCCCGAGTCCAGAACGCCACACCTATGATGTGAAGCATGGCTACAGATGGATAGCAGCATAAAAGAAATCATACAACTTGATCAGAGACTTGTGTTCAGTATAAATAGCGCCAGCAAACTCGTGCGCTCTTAATCCGCGCGAGATTGACCCGCCCGGGACGAGAGAATGATGCCCACAATGAGACCATACAGGGCGAGAGCTTCAGCAAATATAAGAATCAGAATCATGCCTACAAAGAGTTTTGGCTGCTGAGCATTGGCCCTGTGTATTGTATGACGGCAAGCATGAATTTATTCATTCGTTCGTAAAACAAGTAGCGGATACAAAATGGAAATCAGAATTTAATCAATTCGGCGGGCAGAAATTATCATTATTGTAAGAACATGATAGACTTTCATAAATAATTTGCCAATAATTGCGTTCTATGAAGCATCGACTCTTCCGTGAGAGCCGCGTACCCATGTCTGGTGCGGTTTTGGTGCTGGTGTGTAGCAGGGGGGTATGCCTTAACTAGGCGAATTGCTCTGCATATTGTGATAAAAAGAAAATTGTCTTCTTGAAGTAAACAAAGTTGACTTCAGGTAAAAAAAAAAGATTGTGACCCTCTAACAAACGCAGCATCGTTTGTTTATTATAAAAAAACATAATTAAGTTTTTGGTTTTAGTTTCCTCTTAACGCTAAAGTTGTGAACAATTTGACTTAAAGTTGGTTGTGCTTCTATATGATATATTCGAGGACTAGAGATTTTAAATTGATTGCGTTTTGCTTGTACAATATGAATCTATCTGTATTACAAGGTCATTCTATATCTTAAAAAATGTGCAAATATAAGTCTCCTTACAATTTTCTGGGGTAATAGGGTGGACCATTAAACGAATCGTGGTCGTCGATCAACATACTTCTCCACCTCACCCAATAATAATAAAAACATATTTCTAAAACTCTTTCCTCCATAACCCGCATTCGCTCCTACCCCTCCCGCGATCTTCCCGTGCCGATTTCCTCCCAGGCGGTTCCTTCGATGTCATCTGCCTCGAGCAGTTCTAATCTAGCAGAAAATCACCCTCATTCCTTCCTATCCCGCAGCGAAGCTCCTTTCCCGGAGGTGAACTTCTTCGCCTTCCTCATCGGCAGTTCCTCTCCCGTGTCTGCACGGGAGGTACTGTCGCGGCTGCACGGGGGGGGGGGGGGGAGGGGGGCGTGCACTGTCACTCACACACACACACAATGAAGTAAGGGAATGGCCCGGAGAGGTTCCAGATGGCAGAAATTGGGATTCCAGCAAACAATTTTCAGTAATGCAGTCCTGGACTGAAACTGTGGAAAGCTGTAGGCTGGCGGTTACTAGAATGAGGGACGGTTGTCTTGGGGGGCTTCGTTTGAGGACTGGGGGAAGTAGGAAATGAGGCTGGACGGTGACCGGTCAGTAGTTTGTGGAAGTGGGGAAGTAGGGTCGGGTGTAGGGTGAGCCGGATGGGGCAGTTACGGGTAGTCGTCGGTTTCAGGTATGAGGAACAAGAGCCTTGGGGGATTTCGTTTGAGTGCTGGGAGGGATTTCCGGTAGGGGAGGGGCATTTGGACGGTTGCTGGATGGAGGTGGGGCTAAGTAGGATGTCGGCGTCTGGGATAACATGAGGTCTGCGGTTAAGAGGCAAGTAATGGGATTGTGGGGGAGTTGTTTGGTGAAGTAATGGGTGGTTATGAACTGGTGATAGTGGTTAATGGCAGTAACTAGGTAGTTGGCAGTAACTAGGTAGTTACGACAGTTTTATGGAAGTTATAGGTGGTTATGTTGTATTGATATGTGATGGTTGTGGGAGTTATGGGGAGAAGTGGTGGTGGTGGTGAGGGGCCGGCCAAGTGGTGGCGACTAGGAAAGGGGTGGATTCCGGCGAGGTGGTGGAACGATGAAGTGTCCAGCCAACTGGAGGAAGGGAGGGGAAGATTCCAAGCTTCGCACTTGGACTTCGACTTGAGCACTGACACTTGGTGATCAAAAGGAGAATTTTTACACTCAAACTTTTAATGTCCATCAAATGAGGAGTCTACCTCTATTTATAAACTAAGAAAGACCATGAACAATCATGATTCTCCCATCATGACGACCTCCAAACATACTAAATAAAAATCATAAAAATATAAATAAATTACTAAAATTTCTAGATTGATGATCCGCTCAAAATGAATGATCTCAATCATCACAGTCGATTCCTTGGCTGACGCATGTAGACCCATTTGGGTCGTGTGACGTGACCCCAGCATGCCTTCTACTTCAAAAGACACCTCTAACCATCATCACTATGCACGATATCATCTCCAAAAATAGCTTAAGAAGATGCTAGCACAACATTTTGAAATTTGCGAAGATAATGTGTTGGTTGTGAATCCTAAGAAGTTAGAAAGAGAAAAACATCAAAGACACTGATTGATGGACTGTGATATAAAGTCAAATCAAATAGATCAGAAGTATAAAACTTAAATAAATATCTTTTTTTAAGAAATTGAATTTATAAGCAGTCATCCTAAATATAGTTGCATGACTCAATCTTTTACAAACCGGACCGGACGGTTCAGCCGGTTGAACCGTGAACCGGGACCAAGTCCGGTCTGGGTGAGCATAAGGAACCGCCCCAATAACGAACCTCCATTAGACCGGTCAAAACCCGGTCAAACCACTGACCCGCCAAACCGTAAGCGGGTTTGGTTAACCAGGCGGGCCTTTTTGTCCTTGCAAAAATGCGTTGGGTAAGGATTGAACCCGCAACCAGTCAATCTTGGATAAATAACCCACCTACTAGGTCACTTTGCAAGTTTTTATAAACAAATAAACTTTTTTCTATGTGAAGGAATATATAATATAATTATTTATATAATTATATAAAATATATATACTATATTTATATTTATATTTATATACGTATAAAATATATATTATCACGGTTCAACCACGATCAAACAGGGCCAACCGATTGGACCTTGAACATTTCCTTGCTCCGGTTCAACATTCGGTCCGGTTCGTAAAACCTTGGTATGACTTTATATTATCCCATTTGTTTAACGTGTCATGTCTTAAAGATTCTCGTAAGAAACCTATTTGGATTGGATTGAACCATTATCTTATCATTTGTTTCTAATGAATATATTATATCTAATAATAAGAATAAATAAATAAAACTTAAAATTGTTATTTATCAAGTTTCATAGAGTATTCTTCTTAACAGAAACCATAGAAACATGATATATTCATTAGTTGAACCAACAATCTCCTTCAAAGAATTAATGTAAATAGTCATAAAATTAGTCATGATGAATTGTTCATGCTGACTTCAATCAGATATATGAAATTTTAATTTCTATGTTTTTTTAAGAAAACTATCAAGAAAAAATCATTTAAAATGCAGACCTTGCTATGAATTTCACCATCATGGCCTTGCTATGAATTTACAAAACTACCGAAACGAAAAAGCAAAGATCAATAGCACTTTGATTATTCATCATAAGATAATTTTTGGAGATAATTCGACAATTCTTTTATCAGATTACTCAATTGCTAGATCGACAGTTGTTGTCCTAAATCTTAATGGAAACTGTCGAGGGTTGATATAGATGGTCGAGGGTTGGTTCCCCCAACCGAGCCTCGCACAAAACTCTAGAGATAAAAAAGACGTCTCACACATACAAACTCTCTCTCTCTCTCTCTCTCTCTCTCTCTCTCTCTTATATAAGCTCCTGAGGCACGCTAATCAAGGGCAAACCCTTCCCTTAATTAATTGCAATAAAACCAATTATTAAGGAGCCATAACAATAATTAATACCAAATGATTCATGATATATTGATTAATTAAGACAGATTAATTGTTCAAATATTCAAGAGCACTTCCGACTATGATCCTCTTGCCTTCTAAGTGTGGGCTCAGTGCTCCGCTTACCGTAGTATAAGGCCTAGAGTTGGGCCGTATGTCGTGACTGGTTCAGATTGGTGCACCATGAACATTGCCAGCCGCTGGAAAACATGCATTGTACACGAGGCAATCTATGGAAAACCATGGTGTCTTGCCGGCTCGAGGCATATGTAATGTAGCAGTTTGTGGCCGGTAAAAGAAAGTCGTGGGGGTTGGCAGGGATTAGTAGGAAGGACTGTGGACGAGTGTAATGCACCTTTGGGTGAAAGAGTTGGGGTTGTGAAAATATGGTGTTAAATGATTGGGAAGAAACTTGAAATCCGAAATTTGAATGGTGTTAAAAGATGTGGAGAGGATTTTTAAATGTGGATGTTGGGGACGTATGTGAGGCCTGCTGGGAGCTCAGTGGGTGAGGTGCTGGGTGGGTCGGATCCGTCAGGGAAGACAATGGGAACGAGTTTGCGGGAATGTGGTTGCCTCAGTGTGTTGAACTCTCAAGGTCGGAGGTCGTTGAGTTGGGCGCAATTGGAGGTGTAGGCAGTGACGGTGAGAGAAGGGGTTGTTGCATTGGAGAGGAGGGCAAGGATGGAAGCACGGCGCTCCTTGGCATGATCTTCAGAGGAGTCAAGGATCGAGTGGATGAAGGTGATGACACCTTGGACGACTTCGAGGTGGTCTGTGATGGAACTATTACGGGGTCAGCATGGGGAAGAAGGCAGGTACTAGATGTAGTGTCTTAAAAATGTCGGCGCAGATGGGGTTGGTTGTCGGCGGTCACAGATGCCAAATCATATGCGGCGAATTATTGGTAGCAGCGAAGGCAGAGAAGAAAGGAAATGATACAGATAAATTTCGATAAGAGAATGAAAGATACGTGAGCGGATACAAGATCAAGGGCGAATCCCGACCAAACTCTCAAGATTGGTTCCCTCAGTGAGCTTCACACAAAACTCTAGAGATCCAAAAGATGCCTCATTCATACAAACTCTCTCTCTCTCAGGCTCTTGAGGCACGCTAATTAAGGAAATACTCTTCCCTTAATTAATTACCAAAAAGTGAACTATTAAGGAGATCTAATTAATATTAATTAATTCAATATAATTAATTACCTAATCAATAAAATCAGCCAGTATTAATTGATTATAATAATTAAATACCAAATGACTCATGATATATTAATTATTAATACTTGACTAAAAAGTGCTTACGACTATGATTCTCTTGCCTTCCAAGTATTGGCTTGGGCCTCCGCTTGCTGTCGTACAAGGCCAAGCATTGGGTCGTAGGTCATGACGGGTTTGGATTGGTGAACCCCTAATACATGCATGATTTCTCCATTAGCATGTGTTTATAAGATTATTTTTTAGTTGGATATATATCAGTATACAATAATCAAAGGTGTCAATGGTAAAATTTATCAAAGTTTAAATTCTCGTGCAAAGCTTCCCATAATACTTTCTTCCTTGCCTAGCTAAGACCTTATAATTTACCTTGGTCATATAATTTATCTCTTTGTTGGACAATTTGATTTGGTCTTATAATTTACCTTTTCTTTATTATCTAAAACCCTAAATCAAGGGCGTTTGTTAGCATGTATTGGTGCCCAAGGTATATTTAAAAAAATTGGGATCTAATGAGAATTATTCATCCCTCTCCAAGAAAAACCATAATCTTTTTTCTTTCTTTTTTGGCCAAATTGTCTTCAACCCCCGAAGGTTTCCAATAACCGCCAACCTTAAAACCATGAATAACCACCACTAGCCTTCCTCAAAAGCAGTAACCGACAACCATACCCTAACTTCAATTGCCGTTGATTTCCTTGCTCCTATTATCGCCAGTCTTCTGCTTTAGTCATCGCCTACTAGCCACTTGATTGGAGCTACCAATCACTTTTAGGAAGATGAAGAGAAGATGTTGGCCTAAGCTTTTAACATGAAAATAGAGGATTACATTCAGATCAAGTTGATAACGGAGTATTGTTCATGGGAGCATGGTAAAAACAAAGAGAGGATAACAAGATTCAAGAGAACCGTTTTTCCAATGGATTTCAGAAAAAGAAGAAAAAAGAAGATGAACTAATGAATCAAATGGTCGAAACTAATACTTAGCCTAATAAATCAAGTGTCTAGTTTGATGGGAGAAATGCCTGCAAGATGGAGCGGATGAAGATGCAATCTTCACGTCCTCACCTGACTCCAGCAACCTTAACTACAATCTTCCTTCTCCTTCCATGTATACTCCAAAAAATTCTGCCAAGAAAAAAGTTCGTAATATGGGAGGAGCTGTGGAGGATGTGATTGTTACACGAGAATGAAAATAAATCTAGATTCTAGACCACTAAAAATGAAATTCGATATGGATATTTTTGAGAATATTGCCTTGCATTAGGAAACTCATGTTATATAGCCCATACACGTCGAGATCATACGCGGACAATCAAGAGAAAATTAACCGAGCATCCCCACAGAGGCCAGCTCGTGTTTGCCTTGTCAGAAGCTCGCAGCCACCTCGCCAGGATAACACTTCACCTCGCTGGATATCGAGATCAGCTCGCCACAGCTCGTCGGCGATTAAATTGACCTCGCACATGGATGGGCCCACCTATGAGTAGGGGGTATACCCCCCCCCCCCTATCAACACCTATGAATACGGCCCAATGTCGAGGGGAAATGCATTGTGACGAGCACACCGGAGACCTCGCCTAGAACTCGCGAGCTCTCTATTGCATACTCTGGGCATGCCTTTTCCACCAACCTAGCACAGCGTTTGGTTTGTTAGGGGGAGTTCTGGGCGTGCGGTGGGACCTCCTAGCTGCGGCTAGCCGACATTTGGAGTTGTTCGAATAGTAGAATCCCCATCCTTCCCATTCTCGAATCATATACAAGTTTGAACTTCGATGCTGAACTATCAGCTTTAACATCTCGGTGCGGTGAGCGTGGACATTGGGCAAAGGACGAAACACACTCAAGAAGAATATCATGGCGCGCAACGACGGCTGGACTTTACCCAACTGAAATTGAGCCACCGCGTCTTGGCATGGAGGAATGCACACTTAAAAGGTATAGGTCATCGAGATGTTATGTGTGGATAGTTTAGAGAAGGCTTGTGCGTCATGAACTGTCTCACATGGGTAATGTTGAAGATAGGTGGAAGGGATGACAGGGCAACAAGATCAATCAATGTGAGAATACACCACCAAGTTCCATAGAAAGACAATTACTTTGGTAGTAAAGTTATAAACTAGAGTATGTATAGTTTTTGAGGAAGAGCTGATATGAATAAGAATTGAAATTGCACTAAAAATATAAAAATGGAATACGAACTCAAAGATAAGCTCCCACTAACTCTTTAGGGTTTTGGTTCCCCAAATATATCCTCTTCAAATGAGAGCTTAGTGCTTATATGAGTCATCTAAGATAGTGCTCACTACACCTAAGACTCCTTTATATAGGAGTGGGCACCCTCAATAAAATGAGAAAAATAAAAGACTAAAAAGGGTAAAAAAGAGTAATCAAAATACAATATTAATAAAGAAGATAAGCTTTGGAGAGGTGAAACTGAATCTTCGCTGGAAAACATGCATTGTACAGGAGGCAATCTATGGAAAACCATGGTGTCTTGCCGACTCGAGGCATATGTAATGTAGCAGTTTGTGACCGGTAAAAGAAAGTCGTGGGGGTTGGCAGGGATTAGTAGGAAGGACTGTGGACGAGTGTAATGCACCTTTGGGTGAAAGAGTTGGGGTTGTGAAAATATGGTGTTAAATGATTGGGAAAAAACTTGAAATCCGAAATTTGAATGGTGTTAAAAGATGTGGAGAGGATTTTTAAATGTGGAAGTTGGGGATGTATGTGAGGCCTGTTGGGAGCTCAGTGGGTGAGGTGCTGGGTGGGTCGGATCCGTCAGGGAAGACAATGAGAACGAGTTTGCGGGAATGTGGTTGCCTCAGTGTGTTGAAATCTCAAGGTCGGAGGTCGTTGAATCGGGCGCAATTGGAGGTGTAGGCAGTGACGGTGAGAGAAGGGGTTGTTGCATTGGAGAGGAGGGCAAGGATGGAAGCACGGCGCTCCTTGGCATGATCTTCAGAGGAGTCAAGGATCGAGTGGATGAAGGTGATGACACCTTGGACGACTTCGAGGTGGTCTGTGATGGAACTATTACGGGGTCAGCATGGGGAAGAAGGCAGGTACTAGATGTAGTGTCTTAAAAATGTCGGCGCAGATGGGGTTGGTTGTCGGCGGTCACAGAGGCCAAATCATATGCGGCGAATTATTGGTAGCAGCGAAGGCAGAGAAGAAAGGAAATGATACAGATAAATTTCACTAAGAGAATGAAAGATACGTGAGCGGATACAAGATCAAGGGCGAATCCCGACCAAACTCTCAAGATTGGTTCCCTCGGTGAGCTTCACACAAAACTCTAGAGATCCAAAAGATGCCTCATTCATACAAACTCTCTCTCTCAGGCTCTTGAGGCACGCTAATTAAGGAAATACTCTTCCCTTAATTAATTACCAAAAAGTGAACTATCAAGGAGATCTAATTAAAATTAATTAATTCAATATAATTAATTACCTAATCAATAAAATCAGCCAGTATTAATTGATTATAATAATTAAATACCAAATGACTCATGATATATTAATTATTAATACTTGACTAAAAAGTGCTTACGACTATGATTCTCTTGCCTTCCAAGTATTGGCTTGGGGCTCCGCTTGCTGTCGTACAAGACCAAGCATTGGGTCGTAGGTCGTGACGGGTTTGGACTGGTGAACCCCTAATACATGCATGATTTCTCCATTAGCATGTGTTTATAAGATTATTTTTTAGTTGGATATATATCAGTATACAATAATCAAAGGTGCCAATGGTAAAATTTATCAAAGTTTAAATCCTCGTGCAAAGCTTCCCATAATAATTTCTTCCTTGCGTAGCTAAGACCTTATAATTTACCTCGGTCATATAATTGATCTCTTTGTTGGACAATTTGACTTGGTCTTATAATTTACCTTTTCTTTATTATCTAAAACCCTAAATCAAGGGCGTTTGTTAGCATGTATTGGTGCCCAAGGTATATTTACAAAAATTGTGATCTAATGAGAATTGTTCATCCCTCTCCAAGAAAAACCATAATCTTTTTTCTTTCTTTTTTGCCCAAATTGTCTTCCAACCCCCGAAGGTTTCCAATAACCGCCAACCTTAAAACCTTGAATAACCACCACTAGCCTTCCTCAATAGCAGTAACCGACAACCATACCCTAACTTCAATTGTCGTTGATTTCCTTGCTCCTATTATCGCCAGTCTTCTGCTTTAGTCATCGCCTACTAGCCACTTGATTGGAGCTACCAATCACTTTTAGGAAGATGAAGAGAAGATGTTGGTCTATGCTTTTAACATGAAAATAGAGGATTACATTCAGATCAAGTTGATAACGGAGTATTGTTCATGGGAGCATGGTAAAAACAAATAGAGGATAACAAGATTCAAGAGAACCGTTTTTCCAATGGATTTCAAAAAAAAAAAGAAAAAAGAAGATGAACTAATGAATCAAATGGTCGAAACTAATACTTAGCCTAATAAATCAAGTGTCTAGTTTGATGGGAGAAATGCCTGCAAGATGGAGCGGATGTAGATGCAATCTTCACGTCCTCACCTGACTCCAGCAACCTTAACTACAATCTTCCTTCTCCTTCCATGTATACTCCAAAAAATTCTGCCAAGAAAAATGTTCGTAATATGGGAGGAGCTGTGGAGGATGTGATTGTTACACGAGAATGAAAATAAATCTAGATTCTAGACCACTAAAAATGAAATTCGATATGGATATTTTTGAGAATATTGCCTTGCATTAGGAAACTCATGTTATATAGCCCATACACGTCGAGATCATACGTGGACAATCAAGAGAAAATTAACCGAGCATCCCCACAGAGGCCAGCTCGTGTTTGCCTTGTCAGAAGCTCGCAGCCACCTCGCCAGGATAACACTTCACCTCGCTGGATATCGAGATCAGCTCGCCACAGCTCGTCGGCGATTAAATTGACCTCGCACATGGATGGGGCCCACCTATGGGTAGGGGGTATACCCCCCCCCCCCCCCATCAACACCTATGAATACGGCCCAATGTAGAGGGGAAATGCATTGTGACGAGCACACCGGAGACCTCGTCTAGAACTCGCGAGCTCTCTATTGCATACTCTGGGCATGCCTTTTCCACCAACCTAGCACAGCGTTTGGTTTGTTATGGGGAGTTATGGGCGTGCGTTGGGACCTCCTAGCTGCGGCTAGCCGACATTTGGAGTTGTTCGAATAGTAGAATCCCCATCCTTCCCATTCTCGAATCATATCCAAGTCCGAACTTCGATGTTGAACTGTCGTCTTTAACATCTCGGTGCGGTTAGCGTGGACATTGGGCAGAGGACGAAACACACTCAAGAAGAATATCATGGCGCGCAACAACGGCTGGACTTTACCCAACTGAAATTGAGCCACCGCGTCTTGGCATGGAGGAATGCACACTTAAAAGGTATAGGTCATCGAGATGTTATGTGTGGATAGTTTAGAGAAGGCTTGTGCGTCATGAACTGTCTCACATGGGTAATGTTGAAGATAGGTGGAAGGGATGACAGGGCAACAAGATCAATCAATGTGAGAATACACCACCAAGTTCCATAGAAAGACAATTACTTTGGTAGTAAAGTTATAAACTAGAGTATGTATAGTTTTTGAGGAAGAACTGATATGAATAAGAATTGAAATTGCACTAAAAATATAAAAATGGAATACGAACTCAAAGATAAGCTCCCACTATATCTTTAGGGTTTTGGTTCCCCAAATATATCCTCTTCAAATGAGAGCTTAGTGCTTATATGAGTCATCAAAGATAGTGCTCACTACACCTAAGACTTCTTTATATAGGAGTGGGCACCCTCAATAAAATGAGAAAAATAAAAGACTAAAAAGGGTAAAAAATAGTAATCAAAATACAATATTAATAAAGAAGATAAGCTTTGGAGAGGTGAAACTGAATCTTCGCTGGAAAACATGCATTGTACAGGAGGCAATCTATGGAAAACCATGGTGTCTTGCCGGCTCGAGGCATATGTAATGTAGCAGTTTGTGACCGGTAAAAGAAAGTCGTGGGGGTTGGCAGGGATTAGTAGGAAGGACTGCGGACGAGTGTAATGCACCTTTGGGTGAAAGAGTTGGGGTTGTGAAAATATGGTGTTAAATGATTGGGAAGAAACTTGAAATCCGAAATTTGAATGGTGTTAAAAGATGTGGAGAGGATTTTTAAATGTGGATGTTGGGGATGTATGTGAGGCCTGCTGGGAGCTCAGTGGGTGAGGTGCTGGGTGGGTCGGATCCGTCAGGGAAGACAATGGGAACGAGTTTGCGGGAATGTGGTTGCCTCAGTGTGTTGAACTCTCAAGGCCGGAGGTCGTTGAGTCGGGCACAATTGGAGGTGTAGGCAGTGACGGTGAGAGAAGGGGTTGTTGCATTGGAGAGGAGGGCAAGGATGGAAGCACGACGCTCCTTGGCATGATCTTCAGAGGAGTCAAGGATCGAGTGGATGAAGGTGATGACACCTTGGACAACTTCGAGGTGGTCTGTGATGGAACTATTACGGGGTCAGCATGGGGAAGATGGCAGGTACTAGATGTAGTGTCTTAAAAATATCGGCGCAGATGGGGTTGGTTGTCGGCGGTCACAGAGGCCAAATCATATGCGGCGAATTATTGGTAGCAGCGAAGGCAGGGAAGAAAGGAAATGATACAGATAAATTTCACTAAGAGAATGAAAGATACGTGAGCGGATACAAGATCAAGGGCGAATCCCGACCAAACTCTCAAGATTGGTTCCCTCAGTGAGCTTCACACAAAACTCTAGAGATCCAAAAGATGCCTCATTCATACAAACTCTCTCTCTCAGGCTCTTGAGGCACGCTAATTAAGGAAATATTCTTCCCTTAATTAATTACCAAAAAGTGAACTATCAAGGAGATTTAATTAATATTAATTAATTCAATATAATTAATTACCTAATCAATAAAATCAGCCAGTATTAAGTGATTATAATAATTAAATACCAAATGACTCATGATATATTAATTATTAATACTTGACTAAAAAGTGCTTACGACTATGATTCTCTTGCCTTCCAAGTATTGGCTTGGGGCTCCGCTTGCTGTCGTACAAGGCCAAGCATTGGGTCGTAGGTCGTGACGGGTTTGGATTGGTGAACCCCTAATACATGCATGATTTCTCCATTAGCATGTGTTTAAAAGATTATTTTTTAGTTGGATATATATCAGTATACAATAATCAAAGGTGCCAATGGTAAAATTTATCAAAGTTTAAATCCTCGTGCAAAGCTTCCCATAATACTTTCTTCCTTGCCTAGCTAAGACCTTATAATTTACCTCGGTCATATAATTTATCTCTTTGTTGGACAATTTGACTTGGTCTTATAATTTACCTTTTGTTTATTATCTAAAACCCTAAATCAAGGGCATTTGTTAGCATGTATTGGTGCCCAAGGTATATTTAAAAAAATTGTGATCTAATGAGAATTATTCACCCCTCTCCAAGAAAAACCATAATCTCTTTTCTTTCTTTTTTGCCCAAATTGTCTTCAACCCCCGAAGGTTTCCAATAACCTCCAACCTTAAAACCTTGAATAACCACCACTAGCCTTCCTCAATAGCAGTAATCGACAACCATACCCTAACTTCAATTGCCGTTGATTTCCTTGCTCCTATTATCGCCAGTCTTCTGCTTTAGTCATCGCCTACTAGCCACTTGATTGGAGCTACCAATCACTTTTAGGAAGATGAAGAGAAGATGTTGGCCTATGCTTTTAACATGAAAATAGAGGATTACATTCAGATCAAGTTGATAACGGAGTATTGTTCATGGGAGCATGGTAAAAACAAAAAGAGGATAACAAGATTCAAGAGAACCGTTTTTCCAATGGATTTCAAAAAAAGGAGAAAAAAGAAGATGAACAAATGAATCTAATGGTCGAAACTTTAGCCTAATAAATCAAGTGTCTAGTTTGATGGGGGGAAATGCCTGCAAGATGGAGCGGATGAAGATGCAATCTTCACGTCCTCACCTGACTCCAGCAACCTTAACTACAATCTTCCTTCTCCTTCCATGTATACTCCAAAAAATTCTGCCAAGAAAAATGTTCGTAATATGGGAGGAGTTGTGGAGGATGTGATTGTTACACGAGAATGAAAATAAATCTAGATTCTAGACCACTAAAAATGAAATTCGATATGGATATTTTTGAGAATATTGCCTTGCATTAGGAAACTCATGTTATATAGCCCATACACGTCGAGATCATACGTGCACAATCAAGAGAAAATTAACCGAGCATCCACACAGAGGCCAGCTCGTGTTTGCCTTGTCAGAAGCTCGCAGCCACCTCGCCAGGATAACACTTCACCTAGCTGGATATCGAGATCAGCTCGCCACAGCTCGTCGGCGATTAAATTGACCTCACACATGGGTGGGGCCCACCTATGGGTAGGGGGTATACCCCCCCCCCCCCCTATCAACACCTATGAATACGGCCCAATGTAGAGGGGAAATGCATTGTGACGAGCACACCGGAGACCTCGCCTAGAACTCGCGAGCTCTCTATTGCATACTCTGGGCATGCCTTTTCCACCAACCTAGCACAGCGTTTGGTTTGTTAGGGGGAGTTCTGGGCGTGCGGTGGGACCTCCTAGTTGCGGCTAGCCGACATTTGGAGTTGTTCGAATAGTAGAATCTCCATCCTTCCCATTCTCGAATCATATCCAAGTCCGAACTTCGATGCTGAACTCTCGGCTTTAACATCTCGGTGCGGTGAGCGTGGACATTGGGCAGAGGACGAAACACACTCAAGAAGAATATCATGGCGCGCAACGACGGCTGGACTTTACCCAACTGAAATTGAGCCACCGCGTCTTGGCATGGAGGAATGCACACTTAAAAGGTATAGGTCATCGAGATGTTATGTGTGGATAGTTTAGAGAAGGCTTGTGCGTCATGAACTGTCTCACATGGGTAATGTTGAAGATAGGTGGAAGGGATGACAGGGCAACAAGATCAATCAATGTGAGAATACACCACCAAGTTCCATAGAAAGATAATTACTTTGGTAGTAAAGTTATAAACTAGAGTATATATAGTTTTTGAGGAAGAGCTGATATGAATAAGAATTGAAATTGCACTAAAAATATAAAAAAGGAATACGAACTCAAAGATAAGCTCCCACTAACTCTTTAGGGTTTTGGTTCCCCAAATATATCCTCTTCAAATGAGAGCTTAGTGCTTATATGAGTCATCTAAGATAGTGCTCACTACACCTAAGACTTTTTTATATAGGAGTGGGCACCCTCAATAAAATGAGAAAAATAAAAGACTAAAAAGGGTAAAAAATAGTAATCAAAATACAATATTAATAAAGAAGATAAGCTTTGGAGAGGTGAAACTGAATCTTCTCTCGGCATGAGGTGGTCGTCCGAGTGCGCGTATATGTATTCTCCGTCTAAAGGAAGTGTGTTCAAATCAATACATCCGTCCTGAAAATTGACCTTGTCTCCAAGATCAAGATCAAGAACTTCTTGTGTGACGTCGTACTCCAATGAGGTGGAAGTAAAGCGGTGGAACAAATGTTACAAGAGTACATTTGTGTGTGACTGCGGGTGAGCGCAAGTGGGAGTTATCTCAAGTTATCTCGACTGTGGTCCTGACATAGTAAGTATGAAGAGAGCTAATGCCTATGTAGTAGTCCCTAACGCCTAGAAAACAAACTTGTCCACAAGACGCTCTGAAGAGAATGAAATCGGGATCGATTCGAAGGAATTTATTTTGATATTTGACATTGCTCGATGTGTTAAGAATCTAGTTGAATCAATGGTTGTTTTGGGGAGGAATGTTGGCATCGATGGTTGGAATCTGAAGCATGATGAAGGGTTGTTGCGGAATCATGAGATATGTAGAAGTTGGGTAAGTCAGGTGAGTCAGGTTGGGTGTGATTTGGTCATAATAGCATTGGGAATGATTTAAATTGGATGTGCGGACAAGGAGTAGGTGTTCACGTGTGGGCTAGTACTTCTTGATGTTGGTGCAATTGTGTGTCTAGGTGGGGGTGAGTACATGTGTTAAGTTGGGTAAAATGGTGGGGTGGTATGGGTTTACTGGATGTATGGCAGATTAGGTTGAGGGGAAATGGAACATGCAAGAGGGTTGTAATTGAGGGACCAGATAGTGAGAGGGTTGAGCGCATGAGAAGTCGTTGTCACATGAGAGGAGAAAAAGTGTGTTGTGGCAGGGGCATAAATGTTGAAATGGGAGGAGGAAGCGTCGAGGCATGTGGAAGAAGCGGGTGCGCAAGAAAGAAGAAGAGAGTGGGACAAGCTACTACTATTGAGGACGGAACCTGGAAGGATTGTCTCGGTCGTGCGACTGGAGTCGAGTTAGGTAAAAACCATTGTAGATCAAGAGTTGGGATCGCCGGGTATTGTTGAGGGTTTCATTGAAGGAGTTAGAATGAGGGTGGTCTGGGATACAAAAGAGAAAGGAGCATGCAAGAACAACCAGTGGGAGTGGAGGCAGGTGGTTGAGGACGAAAGGGGAGGACAACATGGTCCTACCATGAAGTATGAGTCCAATAACAAGAAGATTGATGAGCTTAGCTTTAATCTGAGTGGGGCGAGTGCCCATCAAGGCAACTGTGGTGTCCATGCAAGGTGGAAAAGGGAGTTGTTTGTCTAGTGCAAAGCAGGAGGGGAGCGCCTTAATATGACAAAAAATAAAGGACAAAAAGTTAAAAATAGTAAAATATTAATTAAAATAAAATATTAATAATAAAAAGTAAGCTTTGTAGAGGTGGCTCTAAAACTTATTTCAACGTCAAGCAATCGCTTTAGTGCGCATATACATTTCTACTGTCCAGGGGAAGTGTGTTCATACTAAATACATCTTAGGCATTATGCTTAAATAGTTGATAAATTCTACTTATTTCTAACCATGGATCTCGCTAAATCTATAATGATGGCAATCGCCATGGAAAACAAGAACAAGGCAGGAGGGAGGTCTAATAACTTCTTTTAAATGCTTTCTTCGTCCAAAATTAAGAAGGAAAGAAACTATGAAATGCTCAAAAATCTTGCAAATTTTCCAAATTAAATGCCTTGAGGAAGTCATGTGATTATTGTTAGATACCTCGTCATACCGAAAATAGATATAAAAAATATTATGGATTCATGAAATGTTAAGAACGACGTAAAAAAATGAGCTCTGATTATTTGTAGTAAATGTAAAGAGAAAAATAGTGTTTATACACTCGTTGCAAAGTAATTGGATGTAGTATTTGGCAATCCATGAATAACTGTTGAATACAAGAACCATCGGGTTAAATCTCAAAGAAAAGATGCAAATCGTTTAAGTAAAATTACTTGAAGAATTGGATTGAAGTTGAAAGAATGGGTTAAAATTAAGAGTCTAAGACATAGAGTTTGCAAATGTGACTCAACTATTTACATGTTTGTAGTGTCCATTTGTTCAGTAGTATATTTACTAAAGTTTGTTCCTCTTCATTAGGAGAATAAAGAGTCAGGTAAGTACATCAATGTACCTATTCCTCGATATGACTGATTGGAGGAAGTTTCGAGGGAAGGTCATGCTATTAGGTGGTGGGCAAGGGATTCCAGTGAAGAGTTGGCAAATTTAGACAATTTCAACAACTTGGAGGAAGGTGAAACTTAAGGTGGAAACTTCCTGAATACACCGAGTTCTTTTGAAAATGAACATGTTGAAGAGGACACTCCATTGCTCTACTAGAAAAAGAGGATGGTAATGTCAGGGATCATCTCGTGAAAATACAATGAGGATGGGAGAACATGTATAAGACTTCAAGATTACAGTTCATGCCCCAATTTATAATGTAGAATACTGTAGATAGGCGTCGCATGCCATAAAGAATATCTCTCAAGCAATGGATAGGGTAGGGTATAAGGATAACTTGTTAAGAAACATTTATGAAGACCTAAATAGTATTAGTGGCATACTGAATATGAGATTGAATATTTTACCACTTCTGATCTGGCAAATGCTTCATCCTTAATTATTGCCTACCCCCTTCTCGTAGGCATCACAGACGACTTAGAATTCCCGGGAGAAGTTTAATTAAAATACCGGTGCACCGAGGAGTCCTACAAGTTTTTGAAAGCTCAAGCAGCCTGTGTTCCACTCGAAGGCATCTCTTTAGTATGTTTGTCAAGGGACCAACAATATCCTTGTAGTTCATAATGAAATGATAGTAGCATCCTCGAGTCAAGAAAACCGTATATGGCATGCGGTGAATTAGGCTCGGGGTTAGTCTGCCACAACACTAAGCTTGGTCGCTCGGTTGTAAGTCCTCTTCTTCCATGTCCAAATTTCCAAATTCAAGACAAAATAGTGAAATACATTCTTGCATTGGCCCGATGTGTATGGCTCATCACAATTAAAGTAAAGGTTTGCACTCAGCGACCGTCCATCTCTGCTCTGAAGAATCATTTGAGATCCAGGGTTGTTGGGCAGACTTGGGATCATTCCCTTCGCTTAGCATGCACAGATTGTGTTGTGGTTGCATGCCGCCTTTGTAATTCTACTATAATCGCTTCCTATAAGTGTATCTATACATCAACAAATGCCATTATTAATTCCAAATTAGACTCGGTGTCGTGTTGAGGTCTGAAGGTGCTCAAATTTCACGTCACCCTGAGATGGTCATGAGGTTGGTGGTAAGGAGTAGTACTTATTGCTCCTGTGATACTTAGGAAGCAACAACAAGTTCTGAAATCTTTCTAGGTAATCATAAATCTACCCAATTTGTTTCTAGGAGATTACTTCCCACGAATGATTGCTTCTTAGGGGTGGACCAAAGTGTAGCGTCTCACGTCAGGCGGAGTTGGGCATACCAAATTTGGGTTGCGCCCATGAGATGAAATGTGGCAAGGCCAATTCATTCAGAACATGGTGTATTGATGGAGAAAGACTTGTTTGTATCATGCGAGCGCAAAAAATCAGTTCTATCGAGGGGGCGATAAGCGTATCTGGCTCCTGATCCGGGCAGAGAACTCGGCGCAAAACAAATTAATTATAATAGGTAGCTGATAGGTCTATCAGGATCCCGATCCGAGCACCCTGGTAGCTCCAGGAAGTCAATCTTCATCTACTTTGGCTTCCTCCTCTTGTATGTGCTCCCCCAAAATGCATCCGTAAGAGATCTCAACAGCAATGTTAACCGAGAAACAAAGCAAAAAACCAAAAAAAAAAACAGCAAGGTGAGATCCACAGAATCCGTAGAAAATTACCTCACACCGGCATCACCTACAATCCCAATAGCCATGCCGGCGGATAGACCAGCAAGTCCACAGGAAAGGCCTGACGAGAGATGGGCGTATCCGTCGAATAAATAATAAGACTTGGCCTTAGGGTTAATTCCCGTGCTAATAATCACCGCAATGATCAATCCGTAGATACCAAGCACACCAGCCATGACCACGGGCACAATTGACTTCATGACAAGCTCCGGCCGCATTACCCCCATCGAGGCCACGCCGACGCCGCTCTTTGCCGTCCCGTAGGCCGCCCCCATACCTGAAACAGAAGATCTTAATCGTAAAACGACGGGAAAAAGTAGTACCGGGCAAGATTCATTTGAGATGAGGTGCGCCGGAGACGAAGAAGAAAACGAAGAGCAGTCGGAGATTACAGGAGAAGACAAGCGCCGCTGCGGCGCCGAGGAACCCAAAGAATGGAGCGGTTTCATCGCCACTGAAGCCAGCCATTCTCGCAGACACCTTCGATCCTCGAAACCCTGGTCTTCAAGAGCTCTCCGGTTTCTTCCTAAACCCTCGAGTTCCTCCGCGCGATGAAGAAGGGAAAAGCGTGGCAGGCAAGGAGAGAAGGTAGAGAATCCACGCAGCCTTGGTTGATGAATAGCCAATGATGATGACGATGACATTCATACAACTAGCCAATTAGGGGATAAATTTTGGTGATTGCTAACCGCAACCCGATATTGGCTTGTCGCACCCCAATGCAAAAAGATTTCAACATGTTAACCGCAATCGAATACTTGTCTTGCCACACCCCATTTTTAAACGAAACCCGGAATTCTGAGAATTCTGAGAACACAATCTAAAATCTGAGATGATCGAAAAGAGAGATGAAAAACAAAATAAAAAATAAGGATTAAAAATAAGGATACACGAGGGATTGGGGTTTTAAGTTTTTGGTTGCGGTTAAACATAGAAAAATGAGTTGTTTTTTGAAATTTTGGGCTGCGGTTAGCCAAAGACGGGTTGCGGTTAACAATCACCTAAATTTTTACTTCCAGATCTGTTTTGAAATCAGAGTTCGGGATCCCTACCATTCAGCCGTGTGAAAAAGGGAACGAACAAGATCTAAATTTAAAAAAAAAAACTCATAGAGAATGACAAACATGTTGGATCTCCACGGAAATCATTTTGGATCTCTTTATTGAAGTCCGGGACGCGGAGGCAAAAAATTTGCCAATCAGGGGCCAGGAGAGAATTATTACAATGTGTTTAAAGAAATTAAAAAAACCATAAATATGAAAATCAGCTTGTAAGTTTAATAGAGCAACATTACATGTATACTAAAAATAATTTTATGCAATCATAAAAAATTATTTGCAGACCAAATTTTATATGACTGTAAGGTTGTACTCCAAAACAATAAAAGTTAATAAAATTACAATTAAGATTAACACAAATTTTCAAGAATTGAATGTCAGATTAACCCTAAACCCTTGAACAATAATTATACAGTTGAGCAAGGAAGTAGTTACGCACCACCTTTAATTCAAGGATCGAGCCCTCCCAAATCTTTTGCAAAAATAGATAGTGGATTTGGATTCCTGTTCTTTAGACAGTGAATTTTGACTGCTTACACGTCAAAACGGAGACCGAATGGGGAAGAAATAACTTCGATAAGATGAAGACGTTCAAAAAAAAACTTTTGTCGGAGAAAGGCAATGTGTGGACCCTTATTGAACTTCTTGGATCTGATGCTGAGGATCGGTCAAATTGGAGATCTCACTTCATTTGTAGTTGGATTGTTGAAATATAACCCGTGAGATATAAGACAAATCATATTATTCAGCAGTCGATTCATGATACCTCGTCCACCGAGAGAAAACTCGCGACATTGGGCAATCATCAGTCATCGGTGATGAGGATTCATCACGGGCTCTCATTTATGAGAGAAACCGGATGACGGTTACTCCCAAAAACCACTCCCGCCACTACTTTAGTGGAAGAGAGTGATTGACCAAAGCCGGAACCGCCGTCTCCGCCACCAACCGCCCGTGCAAGACCGCGTACGATCGCCGCATCCGAGCACTACACCACCGCGCAAGGCAGGACCACGCACATTAGCGCCCGCAGCAAGCGCGGCGCTACCGCCCGGCGCTACCGCGCGGTAGCGCCGAGCCCCTCTTGGGGTGCGGCCAAGCCGCACTCCATGAGGGGTGCGGCCAAGCCGCACCCCCTTTAGGGTGCGGCCAAGCCGCACCCCCCTTTGGGGCACCCCCTTTTTGGGGTGCGGCCAAGAGGAGTCACCCCCTCCCTCGGGCGCGGTCGCGCCGCGCCCGCCTTCAGGGGCGGTCGAACCGCTCTCCCCCGTAGCAGGATTGGGGTGAGTCCCCCCTCTTTCGGCTCGCCGCCCGCTTCTCGGGCTCCGTTCGGAGTAATTCCCCGTTCGTTACGTGCTCAGAACGCTTCTGAGCACGCTTATCTCACTTTTTGTCTTTTCTGGCTTCTCACTTTTTGTCTTTCTAGCACGCTCACATTTCGGGCACGCTCACTTTTCCGACTCGGCTCGCTCACTTTTTGTCTTTTCAGTTTCTCACGTTTCAGGAACAGCTTGTCGCCTTTCCTCGAAGGGCAGGATGGTCATTTACGAAAAATGGTGATCCGTGGGCTCTAAACCGGAAAATATGATTCGTCCTCCCAGGTGGTTATGGTGGTTACAACGGCAAAATTACCGGGCTACCCCCGGCCAAAGCTATAAAAGGACCCCTTAGGCTTCATTTGAGGGGATCCGGCCTGAATGCCCAGAGAGAGCTCCTTGAAGATTTCCACGGATTTCTCCTTTGGCGCTTGAAGATCTCCCTCGCGGACTTGAAGTTTTCCGTCTTCACGAAAGCGGACAAGGATTTCTCACTTTCGTCTCCACGAAAGCGGACAAGGCTTTCTCACTTTCGTCTCCACGAAAGCGGACAAGGCTTTCTCACTTTCGTCTCCACGAAAGCGGACAAGGCTTTCTCACTTTCGTCTCCGCGAAAGCGGACAAGGCTGTCTCACTTTCGTCTCCACGAAAGCGGACTAGGCATTCTCACTTTCGTTCTCTACCGTTCTCAGAAGGAAAAGACTTAGTTTTTCCCGAGAGGTAGCATGTCGCCCTCGGAACGTTCTCTCTCTCTCTCTCTCTCTCTCTCTGATATTGTAACGAGCAGCGGCCTGTCGCGCTCGACTTCTAAATCTCTAATTGTAACCCCCCAGAAGATAGTGGAAGTTTGGTCGGCACAGCTCCGGCCACGTGGTTTTTTACCCTTTCCGGGTTTTTCCACATTAAAACGTCCCAGTGTACTCAACGAATTTCTCTGTGACTGTTTACGCGCTTGGTTCGCTCTCGAGCTAAGGTGGTTCAATTCGACCGGTCTACCAAGAGCCCTAAGCGACCCGCAACAGTTTGGCGCCGTCTGTAGGAAGGAATTCCCAAAGTTCAGCAAAGATTACTGAAAGTGACACTTACCGCCAACTGCAATTGCCAGAAGAAGTGCTCGCACCACTGAAGGTTCAATCCCGGAGGGGCGCGTCGACCCAGCTCCCTCCCACTCACTCATCAATGCGCCTCTCGCAGAAGAGGCAGTGCTTATGCCTACGACGGTGCTTGAAGGGCGCATTCGGCAAATGGAAGAGCAACAAGCCGAGATGCTGACTCTCGTGAGAAACCTGGGGGCGCCACGAGTTCCCAATCAGCCTCCAGCATCAAACGCTCCTCCACCCCCAGTTCCGAATCATGCTCCGGTCGAGGGGGCCGTTCGGGAAGATGAAGTCTCCGAAGATTTCTCCGACGCTGCAAGCTCCACTCATCCTGCTCCGCCGATCGGAGGGCCGGAGGCTGACCCCCATCACCCCCGCCAAGGAAGAGCTGCTCCCGTCCGAGCAGTGGAAAGAACCACGCGAGAAGAAATACGCAATATGATAGAAGAAGAGTACGTCCAAGCAGGACGACGCGCAACTCTCGCCCACCGTCCCGCACACCACGGCTCCCCACTGTCGCCTCAAGATTTGGCCCATCCAATTCCGAATGGTTTCAAGCTTCCCAACATCGAGACATTCGACGGGACGGACGATCCGTAGGAAGATGTCAATCACTTCACCACCGTCATGAGGATTTACAGCGCCCCTGATCAGCTCCTCTGTCAGGTGTTCCCGGCAACTTTGAAAGGGCAAGCGCGCACTTGGTTCCACTCCCTGCGGAATGGGGCTATCAACAACTTCACAGAAATGGCGCAGCAGTTCGTGGACCAATTCATCGCCAATCGAAGGATCGCTCGAGATCCCTCCCATCTCCCAGGGATCCGCCAAAATGATGGAGAGACGCTCAAAGATTTTTTCCGACGTTTCACTACGGAGGCTCGACAGATCCCAGGGGTCGATCCCGAGCTCTTGCGGGGAGTCCTCCTTAGAGGACTCTGCCCAAGTGGCTTTTACTCATCTCTCATGAGAGAAATCGTACCAAATTACCCCGACCTCGTTCACCGAGTTGAAGCTCAGATAGCCGCCGACGAGGCCATCGAAGCACACCGCCGGCAGTTCGAGGGGAGCTCAAAGAGGAAGAAAGAGGAGTCGTCGCTGCAGGCAGTTCCCAACAAGAACAACAAGCATCGCGACAACCCCAGCCGAGACCGAAGATCTCGCCAGCATCAAGACTACACTCCCCTGAACACAACCAGGACTAACGTTCTCCTTGCCATCCGCGATCATCCCTCTCTCCAGAGGCCTAGGGCTCTTGCACCAAATTCTGGAGACCAATCCAAATACTGCGACTTCCATCGAGGTCGCGGGCACAAAACAGAAGATTGTTCGCGACTGAGCGCAGAAATCGAACGATTCGTACGTCGGGGACTCCTTGAAAAATTTCTCCAAACCAAGGATCCTGAATCAACAAGTCAAGAATGATCCGGCAGGGGAGCAATCCCCAGAGCGACAGTCCCGAAGTGTACAACCCTCATATTTCTCGAATCGGTGTGACCCGACCCGGACGAAGCCTGGGTAGCGAGCGAGCAAAACCCTAAACCACGAAAGAGGCCACGGAAGGAGTGGGAGAATTTCTCCCACTCATCCGGGCGAGTGGGAGGGGCCCTCCCACTCGTCGGGCGAGTGGGAGCAGCCCTCCCACTCGCCGAGCGAGTGGGAGGGGCCTCCCACTCGCCGGGAGAGTGGGAGCATCCCTCCCACTCGCCGGGCGAGTGGGAGGGGCCTCCCACTCGCCGGGCGAGTGGGAGCAGCCCTCCCACTCGCTCGGCGAGTGGGAGGGGACTCCCTGCCACTCGCCGGGCGAGTGGGAGCAGCCCTCCCACTCGCTCGGCGAGTGGGAGGGGACTCCCTCCCACTCGCCGAGCGAGTGGGAGCGGCCTCCCACTCGCCGCCCCCTTTGGGTGAGTGGGAGGGATCCTCCCACTCGCCCGGTGTAGGTAGGGAGGTCAGTATGACCTCCCGTGAGGGGGGGATGGACACCTCGAGTCCCACTCGCCCCCCCCCCCCCCCCCCCCCCCCTCACGTGTGATCGATGGCGGTCGTGGTTGGACTGCGGATAGCAGGATTTTTGCTATTCGCAGTCCATTTTTGGGAAAGTCTATAAATAGACCCCCATGGGCACCTTGGGAAGGGTTGGTTACTACCCCCTCCCTCGCGTGATCTTGTGAGCAAGCACCTCCCCTCCCTTGTCATCCTTCAGCTGACAGTGAGGTGGTTCTTAGTGCCCTCCAAGGTGCCCAGGCTCAGCATTGGCTTGGGAGGGGAAGCGCTCTAAGATCTTCCGGGTATGTGGTGGGACCTCCGCGCTGCAGCTTAAGGGGTCCATTTGTGGATTCGAGTGTTCAACAAGTCCAAGTCTTTCAGTTCTTAGTGACCGGTCAAGGGTCTGGGCTTAGAACAAGTAAGGGTTAGTCGCAACCCCCTTTCGAACGCTGAAACCGGGAAACTGGTTTCAACATTCTGGTGCGGTGAGCGTGGAAGCGACTAGTTCGGAAACCTCTGAGCCAAGTCCCATGGCTGGAAGCGACGAGTTGGGAGACCCGCCTCCACCTTGCGAGTATGTGAAGAAGAGCGACTTCGACGAATTCAGCAAGAGGATCCTGGAGTTCATGCAGGCCGCATCCTCCGCTCGCGGCGAGTGCTCAACACCACCTGCACCTAGGATCCCCTCACTCCCCCTAGTGGAAGTGAGAAGCAGTCAGCAAGAGAAGGGGCCAGCCTCGGAGGAGGGCTTGAGACTCCAGGCGCGAGTGCTCTTCAACGGTTCGCCCCGGACCAGCTGCCCCGGCGGGGAAGTGATGGGAGCACCTCCACCCAGCCAGGAAGAATGGAGGAGCCCTTTCTGCGAGCTGGTCATGTCAGCCCCCGTTCCGGATGGGTTTCGCGATCCTGCCATGTCCTACTACGAGGGGGATAGCGATCCTCTCCAGCATCTTCAGTGGTTCGAGGACATGACCACGATCAGGCAAATGTCGGACGCTTTTATGTGCAGGCTTTTCGCCGTCACGTTCCAAGGAAAGGCGAGGGATTGGTTCCACTCGCTTCCGGCGGGAACCATCTACCGCTTCGAAGATCTGCGTCGAAGTTTCTTGTTAAGGTTCTCTACCTCAAAGAAGAGGAGGAAGAGCATGGAGGCCTTGTTCGCAGTCAGGCAAAAGCCAGGGGAGACGCTGGCGAGCTACATGGATAGGTTCCAGGCGGAAGTCCTTGTCGTCGAGGTGCCCAGACACACCCTGCAGCTAGCCTTCACCCTTGGGCTGCAGCCTGGGCTGTTTCGGATGAGTCTGACTCGGGACCCTCCCCTGTCTTTCGAAGAGCTGATGAAGCGTGCTGATCGTGAGACCGAGTGTGAGGCTACCAATCAAGAGTTCGTGGCTAGATTAGCTGAGGAGGAAAGGAAAGAGTGTGGAGGGAAAAAGAAGGAGGAAGTGAGGAGTCAAGAACAACAGGGACCTCCCGTTGGGCAGGAGCAAGGCTGGAAGTCGCAACCGACAGCCGCCCGACCAGCTTGGAGGTCACAGGTTGGTCCCCCTCAGGGCCAAGGAAGGGGCCACTTCCAAGGAGGAGGTTATCAGGGGGGACACGGGCGGTTCCACCCAGCAGGGTGGCAACAGAACTCGGGGCCGCTGCAAGTCCAGCCCCTGCAAGCCATGGCCATCGGCCGGAAGAGAGGCGGAAGGAAGAAGGAGCGTTGGGAGAAGCCGAGGGACGAGCTGGCACTGCTATACTGCGACTTCCACCAGCAGGAGGGTCACGCAACCGCAGCTTGCCCGGAGTTCCTCGAGATGAGGGAAGGAGGAAGAGCCCCAGCAAGGGGAAAGCAGTTGTGCCTGGAAGGACCACGGGCGGGGGAGAAGGGGAAGGACAAGGAAGAGGATGATCCATGTGAAGAGAGGGCCGATGTAGGGGACCTGGGAGGGATCGGGGTCATCCACGGGGGAGCGGGCAAGGAGGCCACCCGGAAGGGGAGCCTCCACGCCATATACCGTCGGAGCATCGCCTCGACTTCCCGATCCCCGCCCTCAAGCGAGAAGATCACCTTCTCAACCCAAGACCTGCCGGCCAATGAGGACCCCTTCTGCGACGCGCTGGTCATCAAGGCGGCGATCGAGAACTTCACCGTCTCCCGGATCCTAGTCGACAACGGGAGCTCGGTGAACGTGGTCTTCAAGAAGGCTTTTGAAGGAATGAAGGTTGACGCAAAGCGAGTGCTAGCATCAGATGGGCCACTTTTCGGATTCTCCGGGGAGAGGAAGGAGGTGGAGGGGGGAGTCGAACTCCTCGTCACCCTGGGGGGAACTTCAAAGAACTGCCGGTTCGTCATCGTGGATGCGCCGAGCAGTTACAACGCCATCTTCGAACGTCCCCTCATCAGCGCATACAAGTGCGTGTCGTCCTCCTACCACCAATGCTTGAAGTACAACTCCGGAGAACTCCAGGTGAGAGTCAGGGGAGATCCCCGGGAGGCGCGCAGTGTTATGTTACTGCAGTTAACACGATCGGATGGATGCAAGCAGCCGAAGAAGTGGAAGAAGTGATGACAAAGATGGCCAAGGAGCAGGCAGCAGAGTGAGCCCGGAATGGGCGAGGTGTAAGGAAATGCCCAGGGAGGGGCGAGATGTAACGGCGTGCCCAGATATGGGTGAAGTGTAGTGAAGTGCCCGGATAGGGGCGAGATGTAAGGAGGGGCCCAGAAAAGGGCGAGGTGTAACAGGATGCCCAAAGGGGCGTAGCGTAGGTAAGTTGTAATAGGTAAGAACTATGAATGGGAAAGGGGTTCTGGAAGAATATCCAGGTTCAAAATCCCTGACTAGAGACCCTCCGCCGGGCTAAGTCATGCCGGTGGAGGGGGGACGTATCAGGTCAACTCGCTGCTTGGCGATTGGATTGGGAAGGCGTTGAGTCCCTCCACACCCGGTTGAGCTAAGACTCCCAGGACGTGGATGGGTACTTCCACCTCCAGTCGTATTGGGAAGGCGTTGAGTTCCTCCACACCCGGTTGAGCTAAGACTCCCAGGACGTGGATGAGTACTTCCACCTCCAGTCGTATTGGGAAGGCGTTGAGTTCCTCCACACCCGGTTGAGCTAAGACTCCCAGGACGTGGATGGGTACTTCTACCTCCAGTCGTATTGGGAAGGCGTTGAGTTCCTCCACACCCGGTTGAGTTAAGACTCCTAGGGCGTGGATGGGTACTTCCACCTCCAGTCGTATTGGGAAGGCGTTGAGTTCCTCCACACCCGGTTGAGCTAAGACTCCCAGGACGTGGATGGGTACTTCCACCTCCAGTCGTATTGGGAAGGCGTTGAGTTCCTCCACACCCGGTTGAGCTAAGACTCCCAGGACGTGGATGCGTACTTCCACCTCCAGTCGTATTAGGAAGGCGTTGAGTTCCTCCACCCCCGGTTGAGCTAAGACTCCCAGGACATGGATGGATACTTCCACCTCCAGCCAGATTGGGAAGGCGTTGAGTTCCTCCACCCCCGGTTGAGCTAAGACTCCCAGGACATGGATGGGTACTTCCACCTCCAATCGGTAGGATCCCTGACTAAAAGAGACCACTCCACAGACTCAGTCATATTGACAGATGGGAGACTCATCGGGCCAGTCAACGACTCGATGATCGATTCAAGTAGGGTATCAATTCCTCAAGCAGTAAAGGAAGAAAATAAGCTGGGACAAGTCGTTTAAATAACTACTGATTCGTTGATAACATGTACTACACGAATTGTCACTTCACTTTTCTAGTACATGTAGGCTTGAAGGAGAAAGACAAACACAAAAAATACATAGTTCCCATGAGGAACGGGAGAAAAGAAGAAGTCACAGGCCGCCCTCACGACCATGGGGAGTAGCCGCCGCTGCTAGGGGGCGAGCCGGATCGCCCAGGTGAAGGAAAGAACTCGGGCAGGATGTCGCTGGCGGAGACCCCCTTCCAGCTGTCTCGAATAGCGTCCACGTCATGGAGGCGACTCACCAGGGCTCGGGCCGTTGACGCCATGATTTTCCCCCGAGCGCGCTCGACTTCAGCGGGTCGAGATGGGGCTGGCCTCGCCGCTCTTGAAGGTGCACCTCCTTCTCCTCCCCCTTCTCTTAACTGCCTATGCGCTTCGGCAAGCTGAGCCCTCAGGTCCTGCACTTCCTGGTCCGACTCCTCACATCGTCTCCTGAGCGAGTCGGCGGCACCGGGTCCCTGCAGACCGGCAAGGCAAATAAGTTAGAACCTACGAATAATAAGGAATTAAAAGGAGAAAAGGAAAATTCATTAAGGTGGGCACGAACCAAGCCCCCGGATGACTCCTCCAGGAGTTTCTCAGCAGTGGCCAAGCGAGCCGCAAGGTCAGTGGCTTTCTCTTCTGCATCCAGCTTCGACGCGTCCGCCCGCACCGACCGTTGCGAGAGACTAAGACCTCGGCGGGCGGCCATGTGGGAAAGTTCGATCGCGCGGAGCTGGTCCTGGGAGCTCGCATACGCAAGGTCACGCATGGACATCTCCCGGTAAGATGCAGCGTCCTGCCGACCGTAGATGCCATAGGTAAAGTTATACGCCGCGCCATCCGTGATATCCCCCTCAACCCACGAAGGCCGCTGGGAGGTGAGGGAAACCCAGTTTACCGCCTCATCCCAATGGACGATAGGATCGCCAAGAGGGTCTGTGGCCTTCCCCCCATCTCGAAGTTGGGGTGATTGGCCAGCGCGTTAGGGTCACTCGGTTGCCCCCTCTCCCTAGGCAATACCCTGGAATCCCTTCGGCAAACTGCTTTCCCCCGCCGCATCCTCGACTCCTTCGGTGGGGAGGAGGGCGCTTCCTCCTCCACCACCCGCTCCTTGTCCCTCCTCTGACTCGACCCAGGTATCTTCGCAGCCGAAGCCAAATCAGCCGCAACCTCCTCGTTGAGCCCATGGGCGGAGGAGGAACTTCCTCCTGCGGAGGGAAGGCGTCGAGGAAGGGACCGAACACCTGCACAATTTGGGACGAGTTGAGCAGCAATGGGAGGAAATGAGCCATAAGAAAGACAAGTTGTCGAGGTCCAAGTACCTGCCCCCGGTTCCACGTAGGTGAGTTGATTGATATTCTTCCGGAGGTGATCAACCTCAAAGCTCGCACCCTTAAGGAAGCGGTGCAGCTCAGCAGCCTCCCCACGTAGTGAGGGGGGTTTACAAACCTTCTCGGGCCTCTGTATGGGGGAGAAGGGGATGCCGCCCAGGTCACCCCGAACGAACACAAATGACTCGTTCCAGTGGTGGACCTTGTTGGAGGTCTCGTGCACCTCCATGTGTGTGCCGGTCAGAAAGCACACCCCGTCAGCGGTCGCTCGGAAGGTGAAGATCTTGCGGAACACGTTCAGGTCAAACATCACCTTCTCCTCCCGCAAATAGCATGCGTAAGCTGTTAACATCGAGATCGCATTTGTGTTAACCTGAGCCGGGACTACGCCAAAGTAGTCCAGGAACTCCTTCACCTCAGGCCACAAGGGCAGCCGTAGCCCAGCCTCGAAGTGAAAGGAGAGGAAATGCAAGCCAGTTATCGTAATTGGAGTTGACGGTCTCACCCCCTGATGGGCATCTGCATTTCCACCCTTCGGGGAGGTAGGAAGTCCTAAAGGCGGAGAGCTCCTCCTTGGATACTTTCCCTACGGGGAAAGAACTCTCCGAGAAGTTGGCCGCGTTTTGTTCCCGACCATTCCTCTTGACAGCTGAACGGTTGGATGTCATCGTGTAGGAGTGGGAGGAAAGAGTAGAGACGGATCTGGGAGAAAGGCAAGGCAAGGGAGGAAATGAAGGTGAAGGTCCAAAGGGGGAAGGAGGGCGTATTTATAAGGGAGGGGTAAAAGGGGAAGCGAGTGGATCATGGGATCCACTCGCCCAAGGGCATGAAGGGGGGGTGGACCAGGTGGTCCACTCGCCCCGGGCGAGCGGACCGCAAGGCCCGCTCGCCCCGAGCATAGGCGAGTGGACCTTGAGGTCCACTCGCCCGGTGGACGGGAGTGGACCTCATGGTCCACTCGCCCGGCAGAGGAGGAAGGGCCTCACAGCCCTCTCCCCTGAGGTAGCGATGCGGACCGAAGGGTCTCTTCGCCTACGTCTCCCCCCTGACACACCACCCAACTGCTTCGCCCTCGGACCGTCCACCCGAGGTCCCTATCCCCCGCCTGTTACTCCACTGTCTCAGTGTTGCTGCGCTCACCCTGCATGAAAGTTAGCCAAATAATGACAGCTCAACTGAGACATAACTCGGTAGAGTTATTAAAACAAACATGACATAAACATGACAAAACAAATAGTCCGGCCGCGGAACAGACGAGCTGCTGCGACGTGTCGATCCTCATTATTACATAACAAATAGTACATCCCCAAAGGGGAGGGGTGGCTAACGCGCCGTCCACTTCCAGAAGCCCTGGTCCAGGGTGAAGGGGACCCCCCCCCCCCCCCCCCCACGCGTGGATTCAAAGCATGCCTTGGCTGAGGAGAGCTCCTCGGTCACGGTACGCACGGAGGCCTCCACCCGGCGAAAATGATCCTCGAACGGTGTCGTCATGCCGCCAAATGCGAGCCGGACCTCCCCTCGTAGGAGATTGAGTTCAGCCTCCAGCCTCTCCACCCGACGCTCCAGCACGCCAACACGGGCGAGGGGGTCGGGTCCGGAAGATAGCCTCCCCTCCCGCAGCTCCTGGGTAAGAGTCTCCAAGCGGCTCAGACGGGCGAAGACGTCGGGACGGTCCCCGACGGGCTCCGAGATTGCAGAGTGGGATGGCGACGAGACTTCCTTTCGGCTCGACTGGCCCGTCGAAGTCTTGCCCCCTCCAGCAGATGAGTCATCGTGAGCAGTCGAGAGGGCGGCAGGTTCCCGGACGAGAGAGATAGGACTCACCCGAGCGTCTGCACCCGTTCCCTCTACCACTCTTCGGATCCCTTCGAGGTCATCCGCGAGAAGCTATGAACGATGAAAAAGCACGTTGTCATGGACAGATATAACCACAAGTGTGAAGCAGGAAGGAGGAGAGAACCGATACCATATCCATATCCAGTCCGCGGGCAAACTCGGTCACCCCACGAGAGGATGATGACGCAGCCTCCTTCACCAACTCGGGGCGGGGCTTCTTCCGAGGCGATCGCACCGCGGGGCGGGTAGGAGAAGACGGAGGGCCATGGACCAGAGCTTTAAGCTCCGTCACGTCAGACGAACCCTTCCCAGCAAAGTCTTTGAAGCGAGCCCTGAAGTCTCGAGGTGGATCCATCTCATTCGAAGAGGGAGTGAGGGAAGCACTCAGGAAGGGTGCTCTTCTTACCCTCCTCTTCGAGGGGTCTTATATAGCCATCAGGTGGAACCCTCCAAAGATTCCCTCCGGGTCCCGCCAACTCGTTCAATAGGTGGGTTGGACTTTCTTTCCGAGCTTGAGTCAAGCTCGCAAAGAGCGGGGATTGTGTACAACCCTCATATTTCTCGAATCGGTGTGACCCGACTCGGACGAAGCCTGGGTAGCGAGCGAGCAAAACCCTAAACCGCGAAAGAGGCCACGGAAGGAGTGGGAGAATTTCTCCCACTCATCCGGGCGAGTGGGAGGGGCCCTCCCACTCGCCGGGCGAGTGGGAGGGGCCCTCCCACTCGCCGGGCGAGTGGGAGCAGCCCTCCCACTCGCCGAGCGAGTGGGAGGGGCCTCCCACTCGCCGAGCGAGTGGGAGGGGCCTCCCACTCGCCGAGCGAGTGGGAGAGGCCTCCCACTCGCCGCCCCCTTTGGGCGAGTGGGAGGGATCCTCCCACTCGCCCGGTGTAGGTAGGGAGGTCAGTATGACCTCCCGTGAGGGGGGGGGGGGGGGCGGACACCTCGAGTCCCACTCGCCCCCCCCCCCCCCCCCCCCCCTCACGCGTGATCGATGGCGGTCGTGGTTGGACTGCGGATAGCAGGATTTTTGCTATTCGCAGTCCATTTTTGGGAAAGTCTATAAATAGACCCCCATGGGCACCTTGGGAAGGGTTGGTTACTACCCCCTCCCTCGCATGATCTTGTGAGCAAGCACCTCCCCTCCCTTGTCATCCTTCATCTGACACTGAGGTGGTTCTTAGTGCCCTCCAAGGTGCCCAGGCTCAGCATTGGCTTGGGAGGGGAAGCGCTCTAAGATCTTCCGGGTATGTGGTGGGACCTCCGCGCTGCAGCTTAAGGGGTCCATTTGTGGATTCGAGTGTTCAACAAGTCCAAGTCTTTCAGTTCTTAGTGACCGGTCAAGGGTCTGGGCTTAGAACAAGTAAGGGTTAGTCGCAACCCCCTTTCGAACGCTGAAACCGGGAAACTGGTTTCAACACGAAGAATGGCATGTTCTACGCCTGACGTGTTTACTTGTATCTCGTGTTTTCAGCATCAATGTAACAAACAAATATCATTCTATTTATTGCTCTTCATCATGCACCCAAACCTCAAGCGTCATTTTCAATTGTACTGTCTCTCCCAGAACAGAGTGTTCAGATTGTCCGACAAAGGACTCTGCCCTCTCCCAAAACAGAGTGTTCAGATTGTCCGACAAAGGACTCTGCCCTCTCCCAGAACAGAGTGTTCAGATTGTCCGACAACGGACTCTGCCCTCTCCCAGAACAGAGTGTTCAGATTGTCCGACAAAGGACACTGCCCTCTCCCAGAACAGAGTATTCAGATTGTCCGACCAAGGACTCTGCCCTCTCCCAGAACAGAGTGTTCAGATTGTCCGACAAAGGACTCTGCCCTCTCCCAGAACAGAGTGTTCAGATTGTCCGACAAAGGACTCTGCCCTCTCCCAGAACAGAGTGTTCAGATTGTCCGACAAAGGACTCTGCCCTCTCCCAGAACAGAGTGTTCAGATTGTCTGACAACGGACTCTGCCCTCTCCCAGAACAGAGTGTTCAGATTGTCCGACAAAGGACTCTGCCCTCTCCCAGAACAGAGTGTTCAGATTGTCCGACAAAGGACTCTGCCTTCTCCCAGAACAGAGTGTTCAGATTGTCCGACAACGGACTTTGCCCTCTCCCAGAACAGAGTGTTCAGATTGTCCGACAACGGACTCTGCCCTCTCCCAGAACAGAATGTTCAGATCGTCCGACAAGAGACTCTGACTACTCCCATAACAAGTGCTTGTATGTGTCATACAAAAACGTCGAGCTCTTCCGAACAGAATGACCGGGTGTCCCAAAGTAGAGGCTCTGATATTTTTCAAAGGGCCCAACGTCCACCAGACGCGAGAGCTCGCTATCCTCCCCCAGTGACCTCACTACTACGACACGAAGCGCCAGCCCTTCGCAGAAATTTTGGGGGTCCTAAAAATGGTCCTATTCAAGTCCACGATCTTCGGTACTAACACCCAACAGCACACCTTGCGCACCTCGCCTCAGCGCTGCTTGGGAACCTCGCATCAGCACACCTTGCGCACCTCCCCTCAGCGCTGCTTGGGAACCTCGCATCAGCACACCTTGCGCACCTCGCCTCAGCGCTGCTTCGTCGCATCGCCCCCAAGCTACTCAGGCTTCGACGCTGAGACGACAAGCTCGCAACCAAACAAGGCGAGACAAAAGTTTCTCCCACAACTAGAGCCGAACGTCGACTTCCGGAACGTCGCACGAAGACGACGATGATCCAAATTGCCGCAAAGGAAAATCAAAACCTCCGAACTCCTCCACACGGTGATCGGATTCCGAAGGTTTGGGGGGCTTATGATGAGGATTCATCACGGGCTCTCATTTATGAGAGAAACCGGATGACGGTTACTCCCAAAAACCACTCCCGCCACTACTTTAGTGGAAGAGAGTGATTGACCAAAGTCGGAACCGCCGTCTCCGCCACCAACCGCCCGTGCAAGACCGCGTACGATCGCCGCATCCGAGCACTATACCACCGCGCAAGGCAGGACCGCGCACGGTAGCGCCCGCGGCAAGCGCGGCGCTACCGCCCGGTGCTACCGCGCGGTAGCACCGAGCCCCTCTTGGGGTGCGGCCAAGCCGCACCCCCCTTTTTGGGGTGCGACCGAGAGGAGTCACCCCCTCCCTCGGGCGGCTGCGCCTCGCCCGCCTTCAGGCGCGGTCGAACCGCTCTCCCCCGTAGCAGGATTGGGGTGAGTCCCCCCTCTTTCGGCTCGCCGCCCGCTTCTCGAGCTCCGGGCTCCGTTCAGAGTAATTCCCCGTTCGTTACGTGCTCAGAACGCTCTGAGCACGCTTATCTCACTTTTTATCTTTTCTGGCTTCTCACTTTTTGTCTTTCTAGCACGCTCACATTTCGGGCACGCTCACTTTTCCGACTCGGCTCGCTCACTTTTTGTCTTTTCAGTTTCTCACTTTTCAGGAACAGTTTGTCGCCTTTCCTCGAAGGGCAGGATGGTCATTTACGAAAAATGGTGATCCGTGGGCTCTAAACCGGAAAATATGATTTGTCCTCCCAGGTGGTTATGGTGGTTACAACGGCAAAATTACCGGGCTACCCCCGGCCAAAACTATAAAAGGACCCCTTAGGCTTCATTTGAGGGGATCCGGCCTGAATGCCCAGAGAGAGCTCATTGAAGATTTCCACGGATTTCTCCTTCGGCGCTTGAAGATCTCCCTCGCGGACTTGAAGTTTTCCGTCTTCACGAAAACGGACAAGGCATTCTCACTTTCGTCTCCACGAAAGCGGACAAGGCTTTCTCACTTTCGTCTCCACGAAAGCGGACAAGGCTTTCTCACTTTCATCTCCACGAAAGCGGACAAGGCTGTCTCACTTTCGTCTCCACGAAAGCGGACTAGGCTGTCTCACTTTCGTCTCCACGAAAGCGGACTAGGCATTCTCACTTTCGTTCTCTACCGTTCTCAGAAAGAAAAGACTTAGTTTTTTCCGAGAGGTGGCCTGTCGCCCTCGGAACGTTCTCTCTCTCTCTCTCTCTGATATTGTAACGAGCTGTCGCGCTCGACTTCTAAATCTCTAATTGTAACCCCCCAGAAGATAGTGGAAGTTTGGTCGGCACAGCTCCGACCACGTGGTTTTTTACCCTTTTCGGGTTTTTCCACGTTAAAACGTCTCAGTGTACTCAACGAATTTCTCTGTGACTATTTGTGCGCTTGGTTTGCTCTCGAGCTAAGGTGGTTCAATTCGACCGGTCTACTAAGAGCCCTAAGCGACCCGCAACAATCGGCAATCAAATAAATTGATTATCGTTCACAATCCAATTAAAACATCACCCGGCTCTCTTTAGATGTAGAATGTTATGGAAGAAACGTAAACAATTGATACTTTGAATAATGAACGACTTCGACGTTAAAACATGATGCGACAGCTAATCATCTTTCATGCATTGAGATCCAATTTTCAATCATTTTAGAGACACCAACAAATCTGATCGCCACACATCTCCAAATATGTGAGTGTGCAAAATATAAAATTTCAAAGTTATTAGTGATATCATTCACATAATTAAAACTAATATAGTCTACTTCATTGATACATTGGTAGAGAAATTAAATAGGCATCTTCATTTTTTCATTATAAATTAGGGGAGTTGATATTAGAAACTGGCTATTCGCAGTCCATCGCTATTCATAGTTCATAAATTTTATTTGTAGTCTTCTAACCAGAAAACTGACTACTTTGGGGGATTTTTCGTTGGATAATTTCCTTCTTTTTTGAAGAAGACGAATCGAAGAGGTGAAAAGACGATATGACCGATAGAAATACGGCTAGGGTTTAGGCAACGGGAGGAGAGAGATGGAGAGAATGTTATTCAATGGGGTGCAATTAGCGAGAATTGGACTGAAATATAATTAAGATTTTTACAATTTTTGGGGTGCAAATAAAGAGAATTGAACTGCTAATATCAACTCTCTAAATTATTCTCATAACCGTATATTCGATGGTTCCTCTTTTTCTTTCTTAAGTTTTACACATGTGTACATTTATTTTACTACCTTCTTTTCATTTTCAACTAATATTTGCATATAAAGCATGAATTCATATGCGGGCGCAGTCCGCTTATAGGCGGGCGCAACCCGCTCGTGTGTGTGTGTGTGCGCGTGCGGGGGGGGGGGGACTTTCTTTCATAACATTTACACTTTTTTCATTTTTTGCAATAAAGATGAACAGAACTCCTATCTCACGGATGCTCAATCAATTTACAGCCATCATATGCAAAGAGTCCAAACAGCATCAGTAGGCCGCAGCTTTTTCTCTGCTGCTTCTCCACTATCAAACAGGTCATAAAAAAAAAAGACAAACCTTTTCTATAACCTAGGGGTTTCTACATGATCGCTGCTTCTACTTCGAGATAGTAATCTCCCAAACTCGGGAAGAGCAGAGGCTGAGGAGGACAAGGGAGGCATAGTCCGGTCCGAATCTCCCGAAGAACCATTAGAATGAAGTGTTTTCGTATCCGGAAAGCTAAAATACGGCAAAAATTCGTCGCTCCTCGAATTATCCGCCTCGAAGATGAACTCGTCGATGTTCGTTAGCGATTTTAGTTGCCGACCAAGAGACGCAATGGTCATCTGACACTCTGCGAGTTTTCCAGCAGCCTCGGCGAGCTCTTTCTCCTACATTTCCAACATTTGACAGGTTATAACTAAATTTAGTCAACATGTGCTGCAAAAGATGATGTTTTTATATCAATCACCTCACTTAAGCCAAAGTCTTAGTTGTAACTTATAAGCATACCTTATTCAACTTTCCAGCTCCTTTTGTAGCATCCAATAGCTCAGCGCGCTTCTTCCTCCTCGACAATTCGTCCTCTAGAACCCGGCATTTCGCTGAATATTCGGCGGACAATGTTGTCTCCTCCTCAATTTTCGCTTGTAAATGTCTTACTTCAGTGTTCAGCCTTCCAGCTTCTGAGCGGGCTAATTCGAGCTGAGATTCAGAAGAAATTTTTGCGGCTTCTGCTATTTTCGCTCTGTCAGCTAACATGGTAGATACCGATCTCTCTTCTTCAAGGTCTGACTTCGCTGAGATTAGCTGAATCTCGAGTTCTTCCTTTTTCACTTCATTTTCTTCCGCCTTTCCGAGATACGCTGCACATATGGTGCTTTCTTCCTCTAACTTTTCTTCTAAAATGCTCACCTGCTCCCGCAGCTCTTCAGTTTGCATGAGTGCCGAGTTTAGTTGAGATTGCAAATCCTTTCTTCTTGTTTCCAACATCTCTATCTTCTCCTCCAGCTCGGTTGATAATGTCTTATCATCGAGTTTTCCTTGTAAACACTCCACCTCTTTGCTGAGTCTCATAATTTCCGAACGTGCCATCTCTAACTGATGCTCAGTTTCTTTCCTCTTCGCTTCCAGGCCAAATGCTTCAGCCATTGCGGTTTTCTTTGACTCATTCGCCAAATCTATATGCCTTTGAAGTTCGACCACCTCATCACCAGCTAAAGCGAGTTGATTGCATGAAATCTCAAGCTGATTCCAAGTTTCAGCTAAAGTCAACTTAAGTTGACCTTTCTCATTTTCCACCTCCTGAATCTTCTTCTCCAACACAGTCACCTGTAGCTGTAGATCCTCAGTTTCATACTTTTGTGACTTCTCTTGCATGAAATCTCCATCCGATTCAACTTCAGGTGTTGCGGCTAGTCTCTCCATCTCGAGAAAGTCATCCATCAAGTCGATATCGGTCAACCCAGTGATGTCCGTTGAGTATGACTTCTCTTGATTGAACTGATCAAATTCGGAAACTCCGGCTGATGCCCATGAATTCAAACTTTCTTGTTCAGTAAACGCACCAGACACTAAGACAGGAGTTTGGAAACCAGTTGACTTTCTGCATTCTATAGATCGTAGCCGCCGACACTCAGATTCAAGCTTTGCCACCTTTTTTATGCTTTCCAAATGCTGCTTGCTGGCTGATTCTGCCGCCTGAGTGCTTAAGTCTCGCTCCAACGTGCATACACGAAGTTGCTCGGATTGGGCAAGGAGCTCGGTTTTAAGAGACTTGTTTTCTTTCTCTAAAGATTCTAACCTCGAATAGAAAGACTTATCAGTAGTGATAAAGGACAATTTTTTCACAGCTTCGAGTTGTAAATGAAGCTCCTTGATCTCTATCTCGAGTTCAAATCTGCTGGATTCAGATTCACGAGCCTTGGTGAGGGCATCCTGAACCTTTTGTTCTTGCTCCTCCCTTGACTTCCTCAGCTGCCTAACACATTCTTTGAGGGCTTCGTCGAGGTGGTTGACCTTTTCTTCGAGGACAGCGTTTTTCAGAGAAGAGGTTTCAAGCAGCTGCTTCAAAGTCGTAACTTCAGCTTCCGCTGATTCCCAGCCTATAATTAACATATTCAGTACCAAATGAATCTGAAAATAATATTTTGGAACCACGTGAATGAAAATGAATAGTTTTATTAATCAAACCAAAATATCATGCAAGTTGAGTAACTTATAAATAAAAGAAGCGCGTATTCTTGAGCATGGAGCAACGACTGGGGAGAGGTTCATGTGGCACACAGCTCAAGTCCTACATTTGAGTAGAGGTGTTTTCCATGAATAGAATTTTAGACATTCATATTACAATAAAGATAATTTAACCCTGAGGAAGACCACCCCCCTGTAGGACAACCAATTATGTAATGATGTAAATATTGCCATTCCTTTGGGCTATGCATAATTATAGGGGCCTCCATTGGTATTTCGCATAATTAGGGACCTCGCCTCTATGTTTTAAAATTACAAAAACCTCACATTCCAGTTAACATTGCTAATTTGTCAGTACTATAAACCTCCCCTCTATGATGGATGCTCTTATAATGCATGTTAACTAGTAGGTGTCTTGTAACGTTGTGAGCTCGGAGGGAAGATTTTTATAATGTGAGCAATGAAATTTTCTAACACCACGTAGATATTTAAAATTGAAAGCAATTAATTAATTCAGCAATTTATAACGGCTTTCCTCCGCTCGGAGGGCCAAAGCAAAGCGCGGCGAATAACTCCTGCAAATTAATAACGTATTGCAAACAATTTTCTACCAGCAATAATCACAGCAACATATATTAATTCACCAATGAAAATGTCAAATCACATAAACCAATACCACAAGAAACTCACAAAAGTAGCGGGCTGAACCGATACACTGAAGAATTTGGGTCTGGGTATGTAGATTGGCGATCGAAGGTGGAACCGGAGGAGCAACGGGATGGCGGTGGCTGTCTTTGGCGGAGAATGGGGAGATCGGGCCGGAAATGAATAGATCCGGCCACTAGGGAATAGATCCGGGTGGGGGTGGATAGATCTGATGTATGAGAGCGGATCCGGGATACGAGTGATGTATGATGGTGGCAATAACGGATCGGGAGGTGAAAACCCTAGATCTGGGCTGATCTAGAATTTTAAGGTGGAAGGGAGGTGGATCCACGTGGAGGAGGGCTTAGGGTGATCGGTTAGGGCTGGGGATGAGCGTGTGAGACTGCTGGAAGGGAGATGGGGGGCTGGCGGGCTGGAGTGGGGGCTGTGGAGGAGCGGTTGGTGGCAGGGAGGGGTGGTGGCCGCGGGCTGGGAGGAGGGGCGGCAGCGGGCTGGCGGCTGGGAGGAGGGGCGGCTGGGCCTTGGACAGCAAGGGGGCGGTGGCTGTGGAGGCTCCTGGACAGGGGAGCCGGCGGCTGCGGGGGGATGGCCGGCGGTGGCTGGGAGGAGGGGGAGAAGGGGGGAATGGATAAGGGGTACCTTGGGGAGAAGAACGAGCACCCAGGAGTCGTCACCTAGGGTTCCACGACGTCGGCACCGCGGGGTGATCGCTGAAATCCGGGATTAGAGTTTCTCCAAATTCTGCAATGCTCAATTCAGCCCCTACAACATCTATTTATAAGAGAAAACAAAACTAGGGCATCCCCATCAACGGCTATGATTGGTCGGTGGGGTCGGTCACTGAATACCTGAAAATAAACTCAAAAAAAATAAACTAATATATGTTTTTGACTCGCAACGACGTGCCGGACGCAACCACGGAGTCGGATCGGCAATCCGATCAAGCCTTCCTGCGCGAATAAATGAACATGGGTCCCGCCTTGCGGCGAACCACTCAAGGTGCACGAACTGATGGATCCCCATCACTTTCTAACTCATTATTCACATTAGTTGCTCATTTCATATTGATTCATTTTCTTCATCCTCTTCTTTTTCAGTTTAGATTGAACCAAGTATATGAAGGTGAATCCAAGTACATCATCAAGAGAGTCTCTTTGATTCAGGTTTTTAAATACCATTTTTATTTTATTTTAAACACAATGATCACATGATATTCTAATTTATATAATTTCATTTGTTTGATTCATAATTTGATAGTCATAATTAGATTTGATTTTTGGTAAGCTTATTTATTTTGATAGTTTGCATGTTTAAAGTCCGATTCTACCACATCCTCCAAAAATGAAATTACAATCTTACATTCTTTGTTAATTTCTCTAATTTCAATTTACATGTCATTCACTACTATGTTCTTCAAGGATTTCCAATTGTAGTGTATTGATCAGATCAAACTATCATATTCATTTCCCTTGTCATTCATTCTGCTGACATTAGATTTGATTTTTGGCACTGTCAAGTCCGGAGCATTGTCGTGGCCAGAGTACTCTGGTCTGTGTGTGTGTGTGTGTTCTACAAACTTCAAAACATTACAATATATGTATATATATAATATATTGTTGATGGCTCGCCGGTTCTCCTGTACCCGCCATCGTCCACGACACACTTGTCTACAACGTCCCATTCCGCCTTCAACGACTTACATCCTAGACTGTCGTTGATGGACGGGTCACCATCAACATCGTCCCTTTCCTGGCTTCGGTGCCAGCGCCCAGATACCCTCGATAGGTCTTGGGACATGGCAGGCTGAGCCCGGCGTCCTCGGAGAAGTTGTCATCTCTGTTGTCAAGGCACCATCCATCATCCCTCTCTTCTCCCCGCTCCAAATCTCGATCTCATTGTCAATCTTCCAGAAACCCTAATTATTTTTAAATCGATCTTGCTCTACTACTTGATCAATTTATCATCTAATGAGTCTTTGCAAGATGGGTACTAATATGTAGGAAGTAGTTTGAGAATCTCATTTTTGGAAAGTAGTATCTCATTTTTGGAAAGTACCACTTTCAACTCTTATTACGCAATAGATTTTTGAAATGGGAAACCAACCACTGCAGGTTTAGTATAGGTTTATGTATGCTATATATGTATGTTTTGCCTGTCGTCAAATTACTCTTATGGTGTCGATCTGTGTATTTTCTCCTCGCATGGTTCTGATATGTGGTTTTCATAATCGAAATTTTCTTTCTGGATTTGGATGATGTTTGCTCTTTGCTATTTAATGAATTGAATTACACAAGCATTTGGATGTCTCTATAGATGTCAGGTATGAATGATTATCTTCTATGGTAGAAATAAAATGGGCCAGGCGGTACTGTACTAAATTAAATTGTTTTATACAGAAAATTGAGGGTGTGGGTCTGTAGCCTGTGTACAGCGCGCCCTATTAATTACTCAAACCTCGCTTGTGAGTTAGAATAATTACAGGTTGCAGCCAGTAGGAGTGCAGCCAGTAGGAGTAAAAGATAGGAGTGCAGCCAGTAATTTTATACTTATTGTTAATATATAAATGATTTAACGCATGCTAAATCAGTAGGACATGATTATGCAAACAAAGTATCTTCTAAATAGAATTCCCTCAAGTAGAAAAAAATTTATTTAAGCTATATTTGATGTCTTGTTACAGACCCCAGAAAGCTTCTTACAGACCCTCCCCACCCACCCTTCCATTGAGGTCTTGTTGACCTTCCATCACGATCCAACTATGGTAGGGATGACTAATCTTACTATGATTATCAAAAATCACATTAGGGATGGTGCCATATAGAGGAGGATCATGAGTATAAATTTCATAGAGTTGCCCTAGTTTTCGATGACTTACTGAGACCTGAGTCATTTAGTTATTGGCTTGTAGATATGCAGTATTACTTGGATAGATACGAGTTATTAGATGAGCGTCGTGTTAGATTCACGAAGATTGGACTCTTCCATCAGGCTAAAGCATATTGAAACGGGTTAGAGAGGACACTTGAGCGTGATCGTCTTCGCCTCGTTCAATGTTTGACGAGTGGCGTGGTACTTAAATATGGAATTGAGCATGACCTAGACCTTATGAGTTATGGCATCGACAAAGAGTGATCATGAGCGACCTAGCGAGCCCAGACCAATGGGATGCCCTCTTCTCACTCCCTCCCTAAGAGTAGTTAGTAGCCCTACCATAGATTCACCTCTGATTACAGGTTCCTCGGAGTCTCTCCATGTTGTAGTGCAAGTCATGTCGCAAGTGAAGTCGAGAGCCTAGTTTTGACCTCGTAGCGGCTGCCTCAATTGCATCTGAGGACACTACCGTCGTTGCGATTCATTGGGAGGATCATCCCGCTATTGATGAATTATTTGATGAGCCCCCGTGTGAGCCACCGACAGAGAGCGATCATGAGCAACCTAGCGAGCCCAGAGTGGTGAGATGCCCTATTTTCACTCCTGCCTAGGACTAGTTAGTGCCCCTACAAGGCTACCATAGAATCACCTTTGATTACATGTTCCTTGAAGTCTCTGCATGTTGCGGTGAAGTCAAGTCCCGAGTGAGAGCCGAGAGCCTAATATTGACCTTATAGTGGCTGACTCGCCTGCTTCTGAGGACACTACCATCGTCGATGATACTTATTTAGAGGATCATCCCGCTATTGAGGAATTCATTGATGATCCCCGAGGTAAGCCACCTCATGAATTTTTCCCTTTTAGAGACTGTCGACACACTCCAGAATTGCGTCCTCGCGTCGAAGTCTCAGGCATTCTTTCGGGTGATCGTCGCATTTGTGACAAATGTTCCAGCATACCGCCTGATGAGCCTCCTACGAGTCACATCCCTTGAGAAGCAGTTGGCACTTCATGGACACGTACCTTAGTGGTAATGCATCATGTAGTCATTTGGGCGTTCGTCGTACATTCGACGAGTACCTCTAAACCCCAACCAAAAAGTCTTCTGACAAACTACCTCTTCTAAGGGACATCCATCACATTGTACAGTCACATATTAATGAGTTAGTTGTGCCTGTTTTTCTTCAGTTGCATGTCATATTCATACATAAGCTTATACTAAATAATGAAAAATTTAAAATTTGCGATGATAATCACAGGAGAGAGTAGAAGTTTGAAGAAGGTGATTGTGTGATGATTCGAACATGACCTGAGAGGTTCCTCTTGGGAACTGCTATGAAGGGTCAGGCGAACAGGTCTTTACATTGTCTTGAGATAGATTGATTCAAAGTCTTATGAGCTTGATATCGTTAAGAATACGGGTATTCATCATGTATTTGATGTAGAGGATTTGATTCAAAATAATAAGTCATCTTGTTATTGGGGCCTTCAACCTAATACACCATTCAATTCTTAAAAACAACCCCTACCCTGCTCCAGAAATCCCGACAGCCAACAATTCATTCATGTTATTGCCTTTCAGAGTCCCCCACTTACAGCCCATATGCCCAAATCCATTAGTTTTTCGATTCCAGTAAACTCGTCAGAGCACAAATTAACCATCAACACTCTAGCACTCTATCAAATAACCGACTGACCCCAATCTCCCCTCCAATCAGTTTGTCGAAGCGCTTCCAGTACCGACTTCCCTTTGCTTTGCAAACAGACTGCTTCTCCACACCTATCTACCTGTCAACCGCGGGCTAAAGTCACGTTCAGCCTTTAAATCATCAATAATTCACCTCCCCCGTGTTCTTATTTCTTATGTAAGCTCATTTATGAAGTCGATATTTCTCTTTGTTGCTATATAGTGAAGAACATGTAATTATGGATATAAATTTGTATGTATTTACCCGTGAATAGTGCTACTTGCATGATTTATTCGCTTGAGATTTAATTGAAGCACTTGTATCCAAATTTGTCCGCTTATCTATTGTTCTAATCTCAATTCGGATTGCATGTGGATGCTTTTTTTTAATTTCATCATTAATTGTTATTAATCATTGGATATACCTATTTGTGCATCGCATCATACTTAGATCCACAGGATAATTCACTAATATCAATTCACTAGGGTACCTTTAGGACATGATTACACTTTCAGTTCACTTTATCCTTTGTAAGGTTTTACACTGAACAAATGAAATTGGATGCTATTTAATAACCTGTTGGTTTCCAATGGTAGGCTACCCCTTACAAAACTTTAACTCCAATCTCACTTGATGTTTCCAAACATCATCCCTCCAAGGCCATTTGTGAAGGGATAAACCAAATTTCCTTTGACAACATATGTTATAATAACGTATCATACCCGATTAACTATTGAACATAATTATGTCTTAAATTTATATGTCTAAACTTTCCATTATAAACCTTTTTTGCAGGCTCGTGACAATTACCTTCACTATCACAAGATTGAAACAGGAAGCATTCGCTTAGGCCAAAAAAGAATTTCTATTAATAAATTATTTAAGTTGTTCTCCTTCCTTGACAGCAACTGTCAAAGCAATAAAATCTGATTCCATGGTTTAGCAAGAAACACGTCTTTGTTTCTTCAAACCCGTGAAATTGCTCCTCCACAAAGTGTGAACAACCATCCGCTTGTGGGATTCATTTCATCTGAATCCGTAATCTAATTAGTATTTCTGTACTCTTCTAGTATTAAAAGATAACCCTGATTATTTAATGTGAAGTTTACTTTTTCAAGTATTTAAAACCCTTAAAATGACATTCCAATGAAATTGACCAGAATTACTAGTAAATCTACTTTGCATCCTTATAGTACAAGTCATACTTAGTCTTGTACAATATAATGCATACATAAGACCTCCAATTACACTAGTATTTCACACCAGACGAATGTGAAGTGAATGTAATTGCCCTAAGAGGAAAATTAATGGTTTGATGTTAGTGTATTGTCGTTTAGAAAGAAGAGTAGGACGAGAGACTAGCATCTTGGAGAATCAATTTAGATTCATGTCAGGGCGGTCGACCATGGAAGCTATACATCTCTTGAGGAGACTCATTGACAACTATCGAGAAAGAAAACAAGATCTGCATATGTTGTTTATCGATCTTGAGAAGACTTATAATAGGGTTCCAAGAGAGATCTTACGGAGAATCTTAGAAAAGAAAGGTGTAAATGTATCATACATTGACATAATCAAATATATGTATAGAAATTCAGTGACGAGGGTGAGGACATCTGGAGGATTAACACATGAATTCCCTATCATTGTTGGCTTATATCAAGACTCAACTTTAAACCCTTATCTCTTTACCCTTATCTTAGATGAGCTCACCGGACATATCCAACAACCAATACCTTGGTGTTTATTGTTTGTGGATGACATTGTTTTGGTTGATGAGACGCGCTAGGGTGTAAACGTGAAACTTGAATCTTGGCGAGACACTTTAGAAAAGAAGGGTTTTAGGTTGAGCAGGGCAAAGACATGGTATATGGAACTTAAATTTAGCAGTGCAAGAAGAACGGATGACTTCATTATTAAGTTGGGTGATCAAGATATTTCCCGCAGTGAGTGCTTTAAATATCTTGGATCGATAGTTCAAAATGGAGGTGTTGATAAAAATGTGATACATAGAATCCAAGCAGGTTGGTTGAAGTGGAGAGGCGCGTCAGGGATCTTATGTGATCGTAAATATCATTAGAACATAAAGGCAAGTTTTACCGTACTACAATTAGACCAGCGATGCTCAATGGTTCTGAGTGTTGGACAGTGAATTGTGTACATGAGCAAAAAATGGGAGTTGCGGAGATGAGAATGCTTAGGTGGATGTGTAGACACACGAGCCTGGATAAAATTAAGAATGGATGTATCAGGGATAAGACAGGAGTGGCACCAATTGCAGAGAAGATGAGAGAAGCTCGACTAAGATGGTTTGGACACGTACAAAGGAGACCATTAGAGGCACATGTTAGGTGTTGTGAGAATTTAGTCACTAGGCATGTTAAACGGGGGAGGGGTAGACCAATAAAGACTTGGAATGAAACTATAAGGAAAGACATGATGTACTTAGGCATTAGTGAGATTATGACTAAAGATAGGGCAGAATGGCGACAAAGGATCCATATAGCCGACCCCACTATAGTGAGATAAAAGCTTGAGTGTCGTTGTTGATGTTAGTGTATTGTCGATGAAATCTAATATGATGCAATGCACTAGCACCTGATGAATAATTACTATAAGCACTGAAATTAGTAAAGGTAATTACAAACAAACAAACACAATTGAAATTAGAATAACAAATAAACAAGGAATTTTATGTTGAATACTTGAATTAGGACATAAAGTGCTTCAATTAAATTCTAAGCGGTTAAACCACATAAATAGCTCGATCATGGGCTGATGGGCAAATGCACACAAAATACCATCCATATTTTTGTGTTTGTTCACCAATTCATCAACAATGAGGAAAATTGACTTTAAATATGAATTTACACAAGAAATAGGGGCCGGAAGACCAGAACGGTGGCTGAATTGGAACTGAACAGCAACCTAGAAGTGATTTTACACAGAAAATGGCTGCTGAATGGAATCCTGCGGCAATTAGGGGCTGGATTAATAGTTAGTGAGGGCTGGTATGGGATTGGATGGGTTCTGGAGGAAGGGTTGAGTAGGGTGGTGGGCTGTAGGTGAGAAAAGGTGGGGCTGGGACTAATTCCAGAGGCTGGAATTTAAATCCTGGCTGATGAGACGGGCTGGAGTGGGGAGGGGAATGCTGTTTGGAAAGCTTAGGAGGTTGGAAATGTTCACTGTGGCTGGAATCTCCAACAACAGGCCGTGCAAATCCTGGAGGGGAGGAGACAGTGGGCTGTAAACAGCCTGGGAGTGAATTGGAGGGAAAATATCAGATCCTGAAGAGGGTTTAGGTAGGAACCTAGGCGTGGGATTGTTGGAAGGCAGTTACTTGAGTGATAACTGTCCTGTATAGGCAATTATTGCTGAATTGGAGGCAGTTTTTGGCTAGAATTGAAAATGGGGAAGGCGATTAGTGTAAGTTTTAGATAGTTATGGGTGATTTGATAGTGGAGGGAGGTATTATTGGGGACTATGAATGGTGGGGGTGATTATGAGGTAGTTATGGAAGAGGGAGTAGTTACCTTGGGTTCGGCACCAAGAATCCACGGAATCAGCACCGTGGGAGGACCGCAAGAACCCGTAATTTCTGTCTAAAATTTGCGATGTCTGAAAATCAGCCTCTAAACCCCTATTTGTAGATTTAGAATCCATGACAGTAGGCTGAGATCGTGAAAAACATAAATCCACTGATTTTACATGAAATAAAAAATACATTAAAATATGTTCTCATCGCTCTGAACGAGGCCACCGGCTCGGACCGTCTATACGATAATCATATCTCCACCTCCTGTGCATGTAGACTCGTGCAGGCTCCGATAAGTGTCGGCCCGCCCTCAATCCATGATCCCCATCAGTATTCTAGTTGAGATTTGTCTACACTTCCATACTTGGTCAACTTAACTCAAGGATCAAAAGGTGTACCATAAATCATATAAAGTTCATGGTTGAATCTCTTCAACGCTTTCGCGGTGTAATGAGATTGAGACAATGTAATTATATCATGTGATATTAATATATTATGATTTTAATACCTAAAATCAAATCAGTCTCTTATCTTTCATGTCAAAAAACTGAAGATAAGAAGGCTTTTGAATTAGATACTAACCAATATCAATTACAAAAATAACCAGATCATTTACATATAAGGAAATGCTGACAGATTTTGCATTTCTTGCACAAAATAAAAATATTTATAAGATTCATTTATTCTAAGGCTATTTACAATAACTTATTGGTCAAGTTTCTCACGTCCCTATTTGGGAGCTTATTTTTGGCTACACAAATATTAACCAAGTTTACAATATTTATTTTCTTGACCCTTTAGATTGTTCTATATAAATTTCTTCATCTAATTCTTCATTTAAAAATGTTCTGTTAACATCTATCTGATGTATGATTAGCTTAAAAATGGAGGATAAAGAAAATAGAATCCTAATGTAACCTATTCTAGCAATTGGCACATATGTATCAAAGTAATGGATACCTTCATTTTGCCTATAACCTTAGGTAACAAGTTTAATGTACACTTGTCAATGGAATTATTATATTCAATCTTCCTCTTAAATATTATTTTACAGCCAATAGGTTTTCATTCAGGGCGTAAATCAGTGAACAGCCAAGTGTTATTAGATATGATTGATCCCAGAAAGTTAAATCTTTAGATTCCATTGTCACCTTAAAACTTGAAGGATCATGCCCAACATTATACAATAGTAGAAATAGTATTACCATTTAATACGAACTTGAATGAAAATGCTTGAATCAAGAACCACGGATACAATCCGGAGCAAGCTCCGGCCAACTCTCGGAGGCAGGTTCCTCCAAAGAGCATCTCTCTAATGAGAGCCCAAAAGACCAAGGATCAAAAGATGACCTAACTCCCTAAAACCACCTCCTTATATAGGGAGGGGGGGGGGGCTCACATCAAACTAAAACATTTAAAGAAAAGCAATAATAAAATAGGAGGCGCGTGCATGTAACAATGCATCCCGTCAGAAAAGCGACCTTGACCCCATGGTTGGAGCGTTGCCCGCTGGTCAGTAGTGGGATGTCGTCGAGGTGCCCGGGGCGTCAACCGGTAGTACGTCCGAGAGCAGCAGGGCGTCAAAGTCGGCGGCGGAGAGCACGGCCACGTCGTCACCGATGAGGACTCGACACTCCTTCACGGAGCACTCATGACCAGGAGAGTAGGGGTGCTTGCAACGGAAGCACAGGCCCTTGCTTCGTAAGTCGTTGTACTCCTGGTTGGACAGGCGGTGGGTAGGGACAGGCCGGTTGTTGCGAGGACCCATCATTGGTGGTCGGGGCAGAGGAGGTGGCGGAGATGTAGGTTTCGGATGTGTCGAGAAATATGTGTAGGAAGGATGCCGAGAGGGAGGTGATGGGGAAGGAATGTCGCCGGACGTCGCAAGAAATTTTGCCTCCACCAGGGGGCGAGGTCAATGGCGTGGTGAACCGTTAACGGTTGGAGAGTGCGGAGACGGGAGCGGAAGTGGGGTTGCAAGTCGTTCATGAAGAACCCCAAGTAATGGTCTGGGGGAAGACCGGGGACATGGGTGACTAATTCCACGAAGGCATCAATGTACGAGTCAATGGAGCCGGTGTGACGGACCCCGCAAAGTCGCTCGATCATGGGGCCGGAGTAGCGGGCGTCATACCGCTGAATGAGGGCCTCAGAGAGAGCTGGCCAGGTGAGGTCGGGAGAGGTCTGGCGGAGCCAACGGACCCAATGGAGGGCCGACCCTTCCATGCCGATGATTGCGGTGGAGACCCGTTGTGTCGGCGCGGTCTGGTGAATGTCGAAGAACTGCTCGGCGCGGGCAATCCACCCGAGGGGGTCCGACCCGTTGAAGGTAGGCATGTCAGGTCCACGGTACGGTGGAGTAGGCACTTCCACCGTTGCGGAAGCATCGGGAAGCACGGTGCTAGGGGATCCCACAGCAGAGGTGGTAGAGGGCCCGGAGTGCTGTGTGGGCTGCAATTTCTCGAGCATGGTCAGAATCGAGGCGAACTGCTCGGTCTGTGCCTCGAGACGAGAGTTGATGGTGGCGAGGGAGTGTTCAAGGGCTTCCACGCGGGATTCCATCCTCCCCTTTGGCATATGAGAGTGCACAAGGGATAGATGTCGCCGGAGCGTGTCGGAGAGGGCAAATAGGTGCGAGCTGGCGGCGGGAAGTGGGAAGTCGGTTGGGCGCAGCGGCGACGGCCCGGAGACAGAGCAGATGGCAGGGCGGAACAGCCGCAACCGCTGGATCGATGGCTGAATCGTCGGCGAAGCAAGCAGGCGCTGGATCGAGGGCTTCCACGTTGGATCGGGGGTGGGTCGTCGCTGGGTCGTCGCTGGGTCGTCGCTGGGTCGTCGCTGGGTCGTCGCTGGGTCGTCGCTGGGTCGTCGCTGGATCGACGCTGGAACAGCCGCGGGATCGGCGCTGGATCGAGGGCGTCGGCGTTGGATCGACGCTGGATCGTCGGCGAAGCAAGCAGGCGCTGGATCGATGGCTTCCACTTTGGATCGACGTTGGGTCATCGCTGGATCGACGTTGGGTCATCGCTGGATCGACGCTGGATCATCGGCAGGCGCCGGATCGATCGACGCTGGAGTAGGCACGATCGACGCTGCATCGATCGATCGGCAGGCGCTGGATCGAGGGCTTTCAAGTAGGATCGGTCGGCAGTTGCTTGATCGACGGCAGGCGCTGCGTGCAGCAGTCGAACGGTGAGACGAACTGGAGCTAACCGGCGGCTTACAGCGGGCGGCCGGGCAGGTCGGACCAAATAATACGAACTTGAATGAAAATGCTTGAATCAAGAACCACGGATACAACCCGGAGCAAGCTCCGGCCAACTCTCGGAGGCTGGTTCCTCCAAAGAGCTTCTCTCTAATGAGAGCCCAAAAGACCAAGGATCAAAAGATGACCTAACTCCCCAAAACCACCTCCTTATATAGGGAGGGGGGCTCACATCAAACTAAAATATTTAAAGAAAAGCAATAATAAAATAGGAGGCGCGTGCGCGTAACACTATTCTTATCACTTTCTACAAAATACATGTAGAATAAGAATCATAAGACTTATCAATTCCAACTTTTTTACTCTTTGGCTCAATATATTCATTTTCCATAGATAATTTTACATGAATTTCAACAAGCTCTTGCCTTTAAAGTGCATCTTCATAATTTCTTTTTTCTAGAGAATGAAAATGAACTCTCAAAGAATTCAGTATCTATATATTTCAGAATAATATTTCTATCAATGAAATTTGTGGATTCCATAGCTAGAAATCTATATGCTTTACTTGGTAATGCATATCCAATGAAAACACATTCAATGACTTTACTACCAAGCTCCGGACTTCTGGGATCCTGAAACCTCACAAATGCTTTACCCCCGCAATTTTAAGTCCCCAAGAGATAAATTTCCCTTTTTTCGATGTTCATAGGTCAATCACATTCTTTCTTTCTACTGCACCATTTTGCTGAGACTATACAGAGTTATGCCTAGGTGATAATTCCATGATCTTCTAAAAAATACCAAAAAGAGACATGTTCATCTCATCTATCTGATTTAATCTTTTGATCTAAATGATTTTCAATTTCAATCTTAATACTCTTTGAATTTCTAGAAGGCTTCATGCATAGTCCTCAGTAAATATACATAAGCATACTCATCCATAAATGTAATAAAGTTATATATTATGACATCAAGTTAAGATACTTTCAAATTCATGCATGCTATATGCATTAATGTATAAATTCTAAGAGACTTGAACTTCTGCCTTATGAAAAAGTATCTTAATTATTTTAGATTAACACATATGACACATTTATCCTCAAAAAGTTTCAAGTAGATAGGATTTAAACCCAAACTCATCACATAATTAATATTTCCAGAATTAACATACCCAAGTCTATAATAATATCATAAAACAAAGGATACAACAATATAAGCAATATAAATATTTCCATTAAGCAAGTTCAACTAGTATAATCTGTTGTCTATGTTAAAATAAGTTGTATTATTCATTTAAACATTGTGTGTAGCTGCTGTGGTGGATTCCGGGATGATCACTGTCAAGCTCCAAATCAAATTGTTTCTGCCCATGCGTTTTGTACTCGCACGGTCGTGCGTTTGTTCGTGCACTGGCAGATAGCTGTCATTCTGCAAAATCGCACGATTGGGTGCTTTTGTGCTCGCATGATATGAGCAGGATCGTGCGCGTTGTTTGCCTAAGTTTCCCGTGAACCCCCCTATTTTGGCCTTGATCGCGCGATCTTATGCACGATCGTGCGATTGTCTTCTCGCACGATCTCTTGTCGGCGGCTAGGGCGTCACATTTTCCCGCCCACTTTCATTTCTTCTCCCACGATCAAACGCACGATTCGTGGGCACGATCGTGCGAGAACAATTTTCCTGACGGCTTATAAATACTTCTCTTGACGAGATTTTCATGATCCTTCCAAAGGAAGAGCGTTTTCTCTCCTAATTTTGTCTCAGCAAAGCTAGGGTTTTGCCCTAAGCTCTCTCCCACCATCGTGCGAGAACAATTTTCCTGACGGCCTATAAATACTTCTCTTGACGAGATTTTCATGATCCTTCCAAAGGAAGAGCGTTTTCTCTCCTAATTTTGTCTCAGCAAAGCTAGGGTTTTGCCCTAAGCTCTCTCCCACCATCCGGAGCTTCAAGAAGAAAGATTCTCCATTAATATCAACTGCACCGCAAAGAGATCGAGTGCAAGACGTGGTCGGAGCAAACCCACCGAGCAGACGTGGTAGGAGGTGGTGCATCCCTCCTCGACCCCGGAAGGTAGCAAAGGATTGAGTTGAAGGATCGAAACCCTCGTCCATACCCGAGGAAGAGTCTCGGGTTCCGTTTGTATCTTTAACTTTTGTCTGTTCCTCTAGGATATTTTGTTGATTTTTCCTATCCTTTTGATGGTGTGTCATGTCAAGTGTCAACACCCATCATGTTTTTGGCGCTGTTGTCGGGGATCACTGCACGTGTGATTTCTTCGTTTAGGATTTTCAGGAATTTAGGTTCCCCTTATCTTTTAAATTTTTACCGCATTTATTTGTTTTCTATAATCACATGTTTCATCTGTTTTTCTTGATGCAAGTGCGTATTATTTCCTTTGTAGAATCGTGTGCATTTGGTTCTTAGAATTAATCATCTTAAATCCCCCTCTACACCATTATGTATGTCTATCAGCAGTGCAGATGGTGCGGAGATTATAATCATCACAGTGAGGAATGTTATACGGGAAACCGTGGATATAATTCTTATGGCTCATCCTATGGGGAATCAACTTCTTATGGTTCAAACATACACACCATCAAAAGGATAGGAAACTCAACAAAATAGCCTAGAGGAACGGAGAAAAGTTAGAGAATCAAACAGCGTTCGAGACTCTTCCTCGGGTATGGACGAAGATTGTGATCCTTTGACTCAATCCTTGGTTACCTTTCGGGGTCGAGGAGGGATGTCACCACCTCCCAATGTTACCTGTCTGCTCGGTGGGTTTGCTCTGATCACATCTTGCACTCGATCTCCTTGCGGTGCAGCTGATATTAATGAAAAATCCTTCTTCTTGAAGCTCCAGATGGTGGGAGAGAGCTTAGGGCGAAGCCCTAGCTTGTTGGGACGAAACTGGTAGAGAAAATGCTCTTACTTCAGAAGGATCCTGAAAATCTCGTCAAGAGAAGTATTTATAAAATGTCAGGAAAATTGCTCTCGCACGATCGTGCGCACGAATCATGTGTTTGATCGTGGGAGAAGAGATGAAAAGTGGGCGGAAAAATGTGACGCCCTAGGCGCCGGTAAGAGATCGTGCAGGAAGACAATCGCACGATCGTGCGTAAGATCGCACGATCAAGGACAAAATAAGGGGGTTCACGGGAAAATCAGGAAAACAACGCGCACGATCGTGCGCATATCGTGCGAGCACAAAAGCACACGATCGTGTGATTATGTAGAATGATAGTTATTTGCCCATGCGCGAACAAACGCACGACTGTGTGAGTACAAAACGCACGGGCAGAAGCAATTTGACTTGGAACTTGGCCATGATCATCCTGGAATCTACCACAGCAGCTACACACGGTGTTTAAATGAATAATACAACGTAAAAACTACATTAAACATGAATGAGAGGGAGAGGTGATCTCCCTCATGCATGAAATGCAACGGAAAACACTCAATCTAGCTTGAAAATGCTCATATGAAGAACTCACATGGTTGCAGAGTCTTTTGAGTGATTTGTGCATGAAACTACCCTCTCCGGCCATTCTCTTTTGTGACAACCAAGCAGGGATTGACATTGCCACAATCCCGTGTTTCATGAACGTACCAAGTACATCGAGGTCGATTGTCACTTAGTTCGTGAAAAAGTACAGCTTAAGAAATTGAACTTGCGGCATGTGTCTGCTGCTGGGCAAGTTACCGACATCCTCACAGGCCCTACCTCAACCTTTGTATCATCAATTTCTGTCCAAACTTGACTCCTACAATTTGTATGCTCCAGCTTGCAGGGGAGTGTTAAAATAAATTGTATAAAGGGCTCATTCTTATATGTAGTGTTTTAGTCCCACATCATAGGATGGGGTTGGGTCTCCACACATCCTCATAAATAGTTGGGTTCACTCTTGTTGTAAAGAATCTTGATGAGGAATATAATAAATCAATATATATATACTATTCCCTCTCCATATATTGTGTTTATTTACAGACTACATATCCCTTTCCAACATATTGTTCATTAGCTTACAAAGCTGTCAGACTCAAACAGAAACTAGAAACTGTATCTATCAACCAAAACCACTGATACTAAGTTCTCTTAATATCATGAACAAGAAGTTCGAACCATTGAAGGTGAGTTTTTTCCCGGAAGACGGGAGAATCACTCTGCCTTTTCCAGCAACCTTGGATGAATTCCCCATGTTTTCCATCTCCTATTAGATTTGGGACAAGCCTTTTTTCTTGTTATGTTCCTTGTAGCACTATAGTCTATCCACCAGTGTGCATCATCTTCAACCATGTTCACTTCAGATACCACAATAACAAAGATCAACACCACGTATGACATCTGTTTTAACTTCTTTTTGGCTGTAAGAAATTCTTCTTAAAGAGTTCCCAAAGAATTCCCTGCAATTTCACTTGAAGTGATCACTTTTGCCACAACATCAACAATTCTAACTTATCACTCTGTTTCTTGTCATTCTGGAATTTCTATTGCCATCAAGCTTTCTTTTCTTACCTTTATTCTAAGAATGTCTCCAAAAACAAGAACCTTTGGTTCTTCTTGTCAACATCAAATTTACCCAAATTTTCAGGTGTTCTCGTAAATTTGAATAAGAACAATCAACTCCCGAAGATCTGAAGTTTCTTTTTTGGCAATCAACTCTTTATGAAAGTTTTTCAAAGATCTTACAAGCTTAGCAATAATGATATACACTTGGAAAGTCTCATCTACAATACAACCTTCAAAGAAAATTTGATTTGGAAGTAGAGAGACGCTTATTCTTTGTTCTACATTTCAACCCATAAATTTATTACAACGCAATCAAAATATGGCCTACGGATAAAATCAGCTTGCTGATGGCGTTCTTTGATTCCGACATGAATCCATGATTTTGCTTTTCTGTTTTCCATTCTCCTTCTACAGCGCCTAGCCGATGTTCAATGTACAAGGTAGAAGAACAAATTGGCCTTCCATCTTTTATAATTTCAACCAACAAACTTCTCCAATTATAATACATCAGCTGTTCCAGTAACTTCAGCAGAATTCTCAGACATTGCTCAAAATAAAAGCCTTAAGACTGACAATATGGAATTGAGAATAATTCTTGGGTAAAGGATTTTGCTTCCCTTAGGACTTTGTATTTTCCTCTTTGTTACAGAGTTTTAGGCAAAAATCTCCCGGAATAAAATAGACAACAAGATTTCAAATGCAATAAAAAAAATACGCGTGAATTTGCAGCAACAGAGAGAACAAACTTAAGATTTTTTATAAACTATGAAGAGCCTCCGGTAAGGGTTGTATCACTTGGTGAAAAACTAAGTGTCGACTTATTTGGTAAAAAGCCAAAAGTTGTTTTGTTTCATGAAGAGCTACATTTCAGGCCAAAATTGTGTTGCTTCATGAAGAGTGTTAATTGTTTGCCTCGAATCCAAACCCAAAGGCAACGATCAATGTTGAACACGACCCGCGGGGTTCGGGGCCGCGGCGCTGGCCGAAATTTTTTCTGGGGCGTGTGTGGTTGGGACCATTCCAGAAGTTAGTGGACGCATCCAAAAGGCGGAGACGCGACGTTTCGGGGCACACGACCTGAGGCACAGGGGCGTGTGCCGTTCTGACGGTTCCATGGTGGTTATTACACGTCTGTTGATGAAAAGACGCGGCGTTTGGGCCAACGCCTGAGGCACACGGGCGTGTGCCAAGGCCGTGTCAATCTTTTTTCTCGAAATTGTAATTGTACGGAGTATTATATAAACTGCTAGTCATTCTAGACTTTGGGTATTGGGTATTCTGAATTCTGAAATCCGCTCACTCTCTGTAACCATCTATGTTCTTCATAGTAAAAATTCGACTGTTGCTGCTCGTGGGCATAGCCCATCTTGGGGTGAATCACGTAAATCTGTATCGTCTGTGATTGTTTATTTCTATTTCGTTCTTCATTCTTCTCATATTTCCGCAACAAAGAGCCACCACCAAAGTAAAAAATTGTGGTTTCTATTTTGATGCAAAGAAGAAAACTCTCACTTGGATGAGAGACATTCTATTGAAAATGTCAAAATTATATCTTTTAAATGAATTCACTAGATGCAATTAAAATAAAAAACAGTACAAAGAATACAATATCCTCTTGTAGATAAACTCCGAAGTTGTTGCTTCTAAATTTGCATAGTAGTTTACAATTCCAATTAATTTAAACAAACTTTATAATAAAGACAGCTGCGAGAGCAACAACAATAAAGTAGTTAGCCACAAGATTGCAACACACAAGCATTACTTATTCTAGTAAATATTGTTTTAAAATATTTTTTTCTCATAAGGCCCGCTGCAATTTTAGCTAAAACTAACCCCAAATAGTTGGGATATGGTGATTGATTACGATGATGATTGTAGGCTTGTAGCTTTTCATAAAGTCCGAACCGATACGTACAATTCTTTACACAATTAAGCATGCCTTAAAGGAAAATGAAAGTGGACTAACTTACCTGAAATGGCTTCTTCTGTAACTTTTGCATGCTGTTTTACCAGATGTTCTTTTGCAGCAACATCTAAAAGAGCAGCAGAAAGCTTCTCAGTTAAACTCTTGACAGTTTCATGCCCATCCTTACCCTCATTAATAGATGAAATTTCTGGTGAGTGAGCGTGATTTGGGGAACTTTCAGTTGGAGAAGATCTAAATACCCCCTGAGAAGTAAAAGATTGGGGTATTATCCATTTGTCCATCCAGTTAACACAAAATTGGCACAAGTAGAGATACCATGTAAAAGCAGCTATATGATATAAGATGCAAGGCATAATGACAATTTTACCATATTAGTAATGTAAATTCTATAGATACTTCTCCAAGTAAGATTCATATGAAAGAGGAAGGAACCTTTAGAGAGCTTTTATGTGAAAATTTGGTTATCATAGAAGTGAAATGCTCATGACAACAAGTGGTTCGCAGACAATCTAGCATTCACGAGTGTGTGTCAATAGAATCCTACCATTGAACTTATTTAATGTTCAGGCTAGCCCTATCCTCACATTTAGTAGTTTCTGTGATTTGAAATATTCAGACATCGGATTGAATAGTAACAAGTGTGACATAAACATTAATAGTTCTAATTTGACAAATATAAACATCATTTGAAAGAGAAAGGAACCTTCACATTAAAATTAGGGCATCATAAAAGTGGAATGTTCATGACAACAAGTGATTCAATAACACTCTAGCATTTTTAAAAGAATGTCAACAGATGCATTTCAATGAATCTATTTAGGCTCTGTTTGGCGCGGCGCTTTTGCTCCAGTGAGTTTGGACAAAAACACCACCGTCATAGAATGCATGTTTGACATGACAACGGTTATGACCACCACCAAGAAAAGAAAACTAGTTTTGAACATGAAAGTGGATGAAGTTCCTTAGGTGAGGTCAGGCGTTCACGAACGCCGGTTCATAACCACCGCTTTCACGACCGCCACCGTCACGCCAAACGGAGCCATAGTAGTTTTTGTGATTTGAAACAATTAGACATCATATTGTGCACTAAAATGTGTGATATAAACGTTAATAGTTCTATTTTGACAGAGATAAATCAGAACAGTGCTTAAATGAGAGAATCAAGGGCAAGTGTTTATGCAAATAAGATCAATAATAACACAAACCAAAACACAAAAGGGAGAGAGCTTACATAGGACAATTCCTTTGGTATGATAAGTAATAAAAAATATATGTTTATAAAAAATATATTGGAGGACATAGAACATGATAAGATATTTATAAATATCTACTGAAACATGATAAGATATCTCACAAGAAGAGGAAACAAAAGGGTAATTAGGACACCCCAATGAATAAATATAAGGGTCCGTTCGTTTGCACTGTTTTGGGGGCATGGTTTTCGTTTTGAGTTTCTGGAAAGGAAAAATAAGCTTTCGTTTGGCTCTGTTTCGATCTGTTTTGGTTTTGAGCTGAAAACATTATGTTTTCATTTCCTTCTAAACTTGTCTCCCCACAAAACAGACCTAGCGAGGTCTGTTTTGCTCGGTTTTGAGAATAGACGCCCTCCAACTCCCGCAAGCTTCACCTCCCGCATCGCCAGCGTTCCGCCTGCTATCTTCTTCCGGTCGTGATCGCAAGCTTCACCGAGCGGAAGATGATGCTAGCTCGGTCCTATCTCCTTCTGCCCTATCTTCTTCCGATCGTGATCGCAAAACTCCACCGGTCCTATCTCATTCCAGTCCTTCTACGAGGTCCTATTTTGCATCCCCTAACCCATCATCTTCATGGTCATTCTTGTTGCCTCGTTGTAGGGATAAGGGAGAGGGCTCTATTCAAATCAGTCTCAAAACCGTGAGGGACTCACTCATCCGGCAGGAAGACTCCACCGTTTTCAGCCTAGTCGAGAGCTCGGCATCCCTACAACGCCGCGGCATACGACAAGTCTTCCTTGAAGCTCTCCGGCAGTTCACTGGCTGAGATCCTTGATCTCTTTTGCCCTATCTTTCGGTCCTGCTATCTTCTTTAGAAATTTCTTCTGCCCTATCTTCCTTGATCGAGATCTCTATCTTCCGCCTGCTATCGAGGTCTTTATCGGCTGCAAACGAACGTAAGTTTTCTTTTTAGACCAAAACGAAACTAAAAATCAGGCTGCAAACGAACATAAGTTTAAAAGAAAACACATGATTTTTTACCTTTCAATGAAAACGTGCAAACGAACGGTTAGAGAAAGAAAAAAAATAACTGGTGAGAAAAATAATTATATTTATAAACATCTAGTGTAGTGGATTTGATCTAGGTCTCATAAGAATCACAAGCTAAATTTGAATTTTAATAAGTTGCAGGTGATGGTCGAGGTCTCCAGAGATTAACATTTAAGTTTCCGTAAAGACAATAACCAAACTGCAAGTGTAGAAAATTCAATGAGAAAAGTAAAAAAACGCACCTGCTCATCTGACAATCTTTCGGAATACGAAGAGACGGAACCCGAGCTCTCCGACTCAGCCGAGCTCTTCTCCCGGGACTTTCTCCTCCACAACCCACTCCGGCGATCCATGTCCGGAAACCTAGAATCTCATCACCGTCTGACTTCTAACTCCCGGAACCTTACTAGACAACCACACGAAAGAATCCCAAATGAAAACCAGTCAAGCAAAGATCGAGAATCCAAGATCCAGTGACGAGACACCAGAGAAATAAACAAGCTCGAGATTGTTAAGCTGTCTTTTTCCCCCCCAAAAAAACAAAAGTTAAACCAAAAGAGAGAAGCTGATAGCATCAAAACCCTACATTACGAGCTGAAAAAGAAAAACTCATTGAAGAAACCAGAAAGCAAAGTTTCAAATGCGTCTTCTCCAAATGGAATACGATCGAAATCAGATCTTCTTTTCGAAAGAAAAAACAAATTTATTTGATAAAAGGGCAGCGTACGCCCATCTCTTGTCCTCACCGGCACTGACCGAGAAAGGGCATGTGAGGAGGAGAAGAAAAAGTCTCCACTATTGATTTGTGCGCACTTTTCACTTTTATCAGTCTTCACATCGTCAAAAGACCGACTTCTACTAACTCCATTGAAAACGGGTCGGTGGTCTCATTCCTCGGCAGCTTCGCTTTTCGACTTCTTCTTCCTGCCATTGATGTTAATCATCAAACTCTCCTGCCGAAGAACCCCCAAAGCTCCGGTTGTGTAAATGCTTTTTATCAGCGCGCTCTCTGTCTCTCTCTCCTATATCACTCTCCATCCGTCGCTCTTTAATTAGCTGTTGCGCAACTTTTTCAAATGTTGAGGAATAAAATTTTCAACTTATATATATAAAAATAAATAATATATATATATATATACACACGCGAGCATCTCCGCACGGGCTTTGCTCGTGCTCACTGACTTTTAGCGGGCTGCGCTTACATTCGAGTGGGTTGCGCCCGCATATGAGCACTAACCATTCATTCAAAACACATACATATGAGTACTTAAAATGACCTTAAAAATATGAATCAATATTACTATTTTTATTTTGTAAGAAAATATAAATTTTTACCTAAAAAATCAATTTCTTTCTCTTCTATTCCCCTCTCCCTCATATCCCTAAATGTAGGTATTCGCCCGGCCGACGACGACAGTACCCGGCCAGCAACGGCGGGCTTAGTCCACCCCCGGCGAGATTCGTGTGGGCGGGCTTGGCCCTCCCCCGGCCAAGCGATAGTACCCGGCCCGTGACGGCGGGCTATGCCCATGACACTCCGGGATGCGTCAGCATCAAGCCGGTTGCGCCCACAACATATACATATGAGTACTCAAAATGACCGCACAAGAATTGTAATTAATATTTTATAATTGTTTTTTCCAAAAACATTTAGGCTCCGTTCGTTTCGTTGGAATTGGGGCTTTAGAATTGACATTCAATTGCCAATTCCGATTGTGACTGTTCGGCGGCCATAGAATTATCATGGAATTGGAATTCATTTCAATTCCCGTGGGAATTGATTATAGAAGAAAAACGACCACTTCAATTCTTACCTCACGAGGTCTTCATTCGTAATTCCCACGGACGATTTTTTCGTTCGTGCGCGCATTTTTCGTTCGAACGCGAATTTTTTCGCCCGAACGCGAATTTTTCGCCCGAACGCGAATTTTCGCCCGAACGCAATTTTTTCGCCCGAACGCGAAATTTTCGCCCGAACGCGATTTTTACGCCCGAACGCGAATTTTTTCGCCCGAACGCGAATTTTTCGCCCGAACGCGAATTTTCGCCCGAACGCGAAATTTTCGCCCGAACGCGATTTTTACGCCCGAACGCGAATTTTTCCACCGAACGCGAATTTTTCCCCCGAACGCGAATTTTTTCGCCCAAACGCGAATTTTTCGCCCGAACGCGAATTTTTCGCCCGAACGCGAATTTTTCGCCCGAACGCGAATTTTTCGTCCGAACGCGAATTTTTCGTCCGAACGCGAATTTTTCGCCCGAACGCGAATTTTTCGCCCGAACGCGAATTTTACGCCCGAACGCGAATTTTACGCCCGAACGCGAATTTTTTTGCCCGATCGCGACTTTTTCGCCCGATCGTGAATTTTTCCGCCCGAACGCGAAATTTTCGCCCGAACGCGAATTTTTCGCCCGAACGCGTCTTTTTCGCCTGAACGCGAATTTTTTAGCCCGAACGCGAAATTTTCGCCCGAACGCGAATTTTTCGCCCGAACTCGAATTTTTCGCCCGAACGCGAATTTTTTCGCCCGAACCCGATTTTTTCGCCCGAACCCGATTTTTTCGCACGAAAAATTCGTGTTCGGGCGAAAAATTCGCGTTCGGGCAAAAAATTCGCGTTCGGGCGAAAAAATTCTCGATCAGGCGAAAAATTCGTGTTCGGGCGAAAAAATTCACGTTCGGGCGAAAAAGTCGCGTTCGGGCGAAAAAATTCGTTATCGGGCGAAAAAGTCGCGTTCGGGCGAAAAATTCGCGTTCAGACGAAATATTCAAGTTCGGGCGAAAAATTCTCGTTCAGACGAATTTTTTTTAATATGAAGCCAAACAGTGAAATTACTAATTCTAATTCCCGTGTCATAATTCCTGAATTTAGGCGAACGACAGAATTGGAATTGACTTCAATTCCAATTCCTATGGGAATTTGAATTGAAGTCAATACCAATTCCTACATATCAATTCCTGCGAAACGAACGGAGCCTTATATTTTAACAAAAAATCATTTTAAAGTAAGTCTAGGAGGTCTAATGATTACCTACCATAGTAGGTGTAGGAGATCTACTAAAAACTTTTGGATTTTATAAATTTTCACCATTATTTTTATTATAGAAATATTGTGAAATTACATAAATAGTCATTATATTTTATAATTTTTATTTTTTTCATAATATTTGTTAAGTCATTAGAGTAAAAGAATGAAGCTATATTTGACAATTTTGAATGTTGCACCAAAGACAACTTCTTTTATATAGTAGTTAAAGAGTAGTTAAAGATAAATAAATATTATATATAAATATTATATATAAATATTATATATAAATATTATATATAAATATTATACATATATATATATATATATATCTTTGCAATAGTGTCCAATATGCCCTTATTGTTAAATATGCTCTTAGTATTTAAATGTAATGACTTAATATATATTATAATTTATTTTAAAAAAAATTAAAATGTAATTTTCATTTAAGTAATAATATTTTATCCCTAAATAAAAGTAACGATGGAAATCCATAAATTTAAAAAAGTTTTTAATAAAACTCTTATACTTATTATGGTAAGCTCTCATTAGGCAAGTCAGCGATCTTTTGGAGAAAGATTATCATTATGTATGTCAGTGATATTTTTGAGGAGCTACCATTAAACTCATCAATTTTATTAAAGCTGATTTAACATGATTTATAAATAAGGATGAATTTAAAAAAAAAATTGAAAATTTGTGCATAACTTCTTTCTAGATTAATTAATTAATTGTGTGTTTATTTTAAGCTGCATTAATTAATTGAAAGGGGCGAAGCCTCGTGCCTATTGTGGTCGGGGTACTGTCGTGATTGGTTGTAGATGCGGAGACTCATGTCTGTCACTTGTATATATATACTAAAGAAATACTTTTGAGCCTTCTGTGTAATCTGTGAGGCCCTTCAGAAAACATTTTGAACCGCTGATATCGGTGAAATTAAATCAAGCCATCTGATTACCTACGTTGTGTAACGGTGAAGATTCATGTTAATTTTACTATAGCTCATATACCTATTATGGTGGGGAGTCTTAAGCCTATATTTTCAGGTCACGACTGTCATATAACGTGAAATTACGATTTTGCTTTTATCTACATTGAAAATTTAATGTTATTTATAACAAAGACAATCGATCGGACTCGAGACCGTGACTATGCGAGCCTGTGATAACTCACCGGCCCAAGACCGACAAGGGATCACGCAAAATATATACAAGGTTAATTCTTGCGGTAAGGTTCAAACTAGAGACCTTGGATATTAAATACCTGTTTCTAGAGGGCAAATCACTAGGATAACTATCAATTGTCTCAAGTATGAACTTGTATAAACTATATACACAAAAATAATATATTTTACCATTTATATAATAATGCAACAAATATAGTGAGTTGTTAAAAGCATCCCAAATTTTGCTATGTGCACATCAAACTCATTTAATTTTAAGTTTAGAATACTCTCCAAATAAAAAACTAAGCGCACTCTAAATTGGTGCGCTTCAACCTTTCGCCTCTCCCAAACCCTAGCTCCTGGTGTCGCCCCCCTCACGTGCTCGACGCCCACCGCCAGTTCTTCCGCCTCCACGGCGCCCTCCGCCGATTTTTCCGCCTCCTCGACGCCATTCGTTCCCCGTCAGAGCGACGTCGTCTCCTGCATTCCTTCAGAGTCGACGCCTTCTTCCTCAGAGGCAGCACCTGGTGCTTCCCCTGCGTTCCTTCAGATCCGACGCCGTCTTCTACATTCCTTCCGCATGTGCAAACCCTGCATTCCTTCAGAGCCGACCCCACTTTGATTAGTCAATTTTTGATTATGCAATGTATATTAGCAATGATATCTACATCGTAATATGTTTGGGCTCAAAGATTGAATTCTGATTACTTTTTACAGCCACAAGCGTATTTCTATAATGCATCGTGCCATTTGTGTTTTGTTGTGATTTCAGTCATTTGACTTTGTAAATCATCATTTGAAGGATTACTGGTTATTTTCTAAGTTATCACGATAATGAGTCCACTGCGAGTTGATATGATGATTAAGGCTTCGTTTGGCGCGGTGGTGACGGTCGTGAACGTGGTGGTCATGAACCATCGTTCGTGAAAGCACGACCTCACCTAAAAAATTTCAGGCATTTTATGCTCAAAATTTGTTTATTTTCTTGATAGCGGTCATGACCTTTGTCATGCCAAACATACATTCTATGATAATTGTGTTTTTGACCAAACTCATTGGCGCAGCTTTTTTTTGTTTCGTTTAATTTGGACAAAAACACCACCGCCATAGTTATACCTTAATATGTATATGCAAGTTTTCCAAATGTCTTGAGTTTTCTCATTGTGTATTGAACTTTTTATGCAATTTAGTATTTTTTTTGCGTTTACTATAGATCCAAATGTTGTACATTTTTTATTTTTTGCAGCATGGAGAAAAGTAATGATATGGTAATATGTACTAATGAATCATTTATGAAAAGTGAAGTGGATGCGGGTAGTCATTTTGAGACTGATCAATTGTTTGTGACGAAAGAATCATTAATTGAATGAGCTCGAAAAGTTGGTTGAAGCTTAAGTTTTTGTTTTCACGATAAGATGTTCAGATAAGTCAGTTGGTTGTCTAACACCCTCATGTGCTTCTTGGGTGTGATAGAGGAGGTCATTACCGAGTCAATCAAAGCAACAAAGATGTTATGAAGGGTCTTCGAAAATCATCAAACAAGATGTATGTGATTGTCCTTTTTCTATTAAAGGATAAAAAACAACTAATATTGAAGAGTGGAAGATATCGGTACTATGTGAGAAGCATAATCATGAGTGAGTGCATTCGGAAGCTCGTGCATATGCAGGCCGCTTGGTATGCATCGGGAGTTAAGCCGCGGAGAATTTTAGCCTTCATGAAGAAAAATAGTAATGAAAATACAACAATCATCAAAACTATTTACAATGAGAGAATGTGGTTACAAAAACAACAACTAGAATGTTTGTACCTCGATATAGTTTCTATACATGTGCATTAATGTGGAGGAATATGTTAGTTACAACAAGATGGTGAAAGTAATTACATATACAATTAATAAACAAAAGTGGAAGTCTCCGAAGAAACTGATATTAGCAATGAACTTGAAGTCATTGTTCAACGATTCACTACTTCGACCAACAAACAAAAGAATGAAATTAAACATAAACTTTGAGAATGAGTTGAACCACCATGTAGCCAAACAATGGAGCCTTTGGTGCCTTTGTTGTACAACCCTGTATTCGTCGAGTGGGCCCCCGGGACCCAGGAGGTCTTTGGGCCAAATGTTATTTTTAGTTGTGTCCTAGGCAAAGAAAGGAGCGATCAGGGAGGGAGGCTTGCCCCCCCTATACCCAGTAAGGGGTCGAGAGGAGAGGGCGGCCTGCCCCCCTCTCGCCCCATCCCCAGTAAGGGGGCGAGAGGAGAGGGCGGCCTGCCCCCTCTCGCCCCATCTCCCGCAAAGGGGGCGAGAGAGGCGGGCGTCCAACCCCCTCTCGCCCCCGCCCCAGCAAGGGGGGCGAGAGAGGCGGCCGGCCAGCCCCCTCTCGCCCCCGTCCCAGCAAGGGGGTCGAGAGAGGCGGGCGGCCAGCCCCCTCTCGCCCCCGTCCCAGTAAGGGGGTCGAGAGAGGCGGGCGGCCAGCCCCTTCTTGCCCCCATCCCAGCAAGGGGGTCGAGAGAGGCGCGCAGCCAGCCCCCTCTCTTCCCCCGTCCCAGCAAGGGGGTCCAGAGAGGCGGGCGGCCAGCCCCCTCTATCCCCCGTCCCAGCAAAGGGGGCGAGAGGAGAGGGCGGTCTGCCCCCTCTCGCCCCAGCTCCAGTAAGGGGGCAAGAGTAAGGGGGCAGCCTGCCCCCTCTCGCCCAGCCCCGAGAAGAGGGGGCGGCCTGCGTTTAGCGCCTCAGATGGCGGGATTTGGCTGTTGGCATGCCAAATTTGGGGGCATTTTCGTAATCTCGTAGGCCAGAATGTGGTTATCGGCAGACCAAGTCCAAGAAACTATAAATACGACCAAGGGGGCACCATTTGGAGGGGACTTCTCTTTGGGCTTCTCTCTCCCCAAGTTTCTTCAAGTGGGTGAAGAGAGCCTCCAAAGGTGCCCCAAGCTCAGCATTGGCTTGGGAGGGGAAGCGCTGTAAGATCTTTCGGGTGTGTGGTGGGACCTCCTCACTGAGCTTTTGGTCTTGTTCTTAGTTTCTTAAGCCTTCAACCTAGCGCTCTCCCTTGAGAGAAGTAGGTGTGAGGTCACCCCCTCTTTTGGGGACCCCAAACTCCACGAAAGCCAAGTTATTGGTTTCAACACACACCATAACCAATTTATGTGTAATACACACACCCAATGACGGATCGAAGTTAGGTCGAGAAGGGGCGGACGCCCCCCCCCCCCTCAAAAATTTCGGAAAATCGAAGCTCCCGATCCCGCCCAGCGCAGCAGCGAGGCTTCTCAGTCGTCAGTTCGTCGATCGGAGGCCTCCAGGCGTCAGTTCGTCGATCTCCCGACCTTTCATCGAACGATGTTCGTCGATCTCCCGACCGTTTGTCGATCGGAGCCGTGTTCGTCGATCGGAGCCCGTGTTCGTCGAACGGAGCCCATCTTCGTCGATCGGAGCCCGTCTTCGTCGAACGGAGCCCGTCTTCGTCGAACGGAGCCCGCGTTCGTCGATCGAAACTTGTTCGTCGATCGTGGTCATTCGCTGTTCGTCGATCGTCCGTCCATTGTTCGGAGTTCGGAGTTCGTCGTTCGATGATTCTGCTGCAGTGCCACTGTCGTTCCAGTCCATTGCTATCTCGCGTTGATTATGTATATACATATTAATTTGTTATTCATCTTCTTTATTTCTCTTTCCCGAGCCAGAGCTTTTGAGAGAGAGAGAAAGAGAGAGCTTAGGGTTTTGTGAGCTTCCGACCGCCGCCGACGGAGCTCCGGTGCACGGATTCTTCGCCGGAGCGTAGTTTTGGAAAGCTCTCGCCGTGCTCATCGTGGGCGTGGTAAGTTTTCTTCGTTTCGTAATTTTTGGCGCTAGGGTTAGCGGCCCTAATTTCGTATTTTGTCCAAATCTTCGTAGATTCTTCGCGCGTAGGCCGTGTTTGAGCCGATCTGTGGCGTGGAGGGCTTGTGAGGCCGTTCTTCGGTGTCTCCTCCTCCGTGCGACTCTGCGAGTCCCGATCCCTGCGCTCCTCCCATCTACTGACTATCTTCTCATTCCAAAAGACAGTACTATGGGATTTTGGGGCATTGGACATCAGTCATCAGGTATGGACACATGACACCAATGTTTTAATCTCTTATAGTTTTATGCTCTCTAGTCTCTAATAGTGTTTGTTCTTTTGGGTATAATTCTTATTTTTTAGAATGGAGAAGTATTTTAAAACGAAATTAAAATCAGATGAGCAAGCTAATTCTGATGTGCCAAGTAGAGAAGTTTTCCCAAATTCTTGTGTTGATGTTTCAGAGGAGAAAGATTGTGTAATTGTTAGTGAATCAAGGCAAAAGGTTGAAGAAAGAACTAATCTGCATCATTACCGTGTTTAAGTCCTTTATGCAGTTATTGATTTGCAACTTAATGAATTAAACCATCGGTTTAATGAAGTCAACACAGAGCTACTGATTTGTATGGCTTGTTTAGATCCAAGTGAAAAATTTGCAACGTTTGATATACATAAGTTGATGTGTCTTCCCAAATTCTATCTATCAGACTTCTCTCAAGTGCAGCTTATAACTCTTCAAAGTCAGCTTGAAACTTACATTTTAGATGCATCATCCCGAGCTGAATTTTTGAATCTTACGGGAGTTAGCGATCTAGCGAAACAATTTGTTAAATTCAAGTTGGATATGACATATCCTCAAGTATTCAAGTTGATTAAATTGACATTATTATTGCTAGTTGCAACAGCTACAGTGGAAAGAGCATTCTCCAAAACGAAGATTATCAAGTCACGTTTGCGCAATCGAATGGGTGAAGAATGGTTTAATGACAGCTTATTGACCTACATTGAGAGAGACAAATTCAAATTAGTTGAAAATGAGTCAATCATTCAACTATTTCAAGCATCATAACTATATTATTTGCTATGCGCAGATCATATTGAAGGATTTTATTATATACATCCTACGATATGAGATTTTACTATCTGCATCCCAATGTTGGAGGATTTTACTTTTGCACCCTATGATGAGGGATTTTACTATTTGCACCCCATGATGAGGGATTTTACTATTTGCACCCCATGATGGGGGGTTTTTTACTATTTACAGCCCAATGTTGGAGGATTTTACTATTTGTACCTCATGATGGGGGATTTTACTATTTACACCCCATGATGTGTGATTTTACTATTTGCACCACATGATGGAGGATTTTACTATTTGCACCCCCATGTTGGATGATTTACTATTTGCACCCCATGATGGAGGATTTTACTATTTACACCCCATGATGAGGGATTTTACTATTTGCGCCCACATGTTGGAGGATTTTACTATTTGCACCCCTATGATGGGGGATTTTACTATTTGCACCACATGATGGGAGATTTTACTATTTGCACCCAATGTTGGAGGATTTTACGATTTGCACCCCATGATGGGGATTTTACTATTTGCACCCCATGATGGGGGGATTTTACTATTTGCACCCCATGATGAGTGATTTTACTATTTGCACATCCCATGATGGGGGATTTTACTATTTGCACCCCCATAATGAGGGATTTTACTATTTACACCCCATGATGGGGGATTTTACTATTTGCACCTCATATTGGGTGGTTACGGGGCTAGTCGGGTTTACTTTGGTTAACCTCATTTTCTCCACCAAATGAGGCGGGTGCTTTGGCTATTCGCAGCCCGGATTGAGGGGTACCTATCAAGTTTGTATCACCTAAAAAATTAAGGGTGTTGGTATATGTACAACCCTCATATTTCCCGAGTCGGTGTGACCCGACCCGGACGAGACCAAGACAATTCAAGGTGGTCGAGACGGTCGAAACCGATCAAGGCAAGAAGAGGCCGCGGGAGAGACGGAGGAAGCACCCGCTACCCCGGCTCCCTTGGGTGGGTAGGAGAAATCCTCCCACTCAGGCCCTTTGCGAGGGGAGTGGGAGGAGTGCTCCCACTCACCGGGCGAGTGGGAGCAGCTCTCCCACTCGCCGGGCGAGTGGGAGGGGGCCTCCCACTCGCCGGGCGAGTGGGAGGGGGCCTCCCACTCGCCGGGCGAGTGGGAGGGGGCCTCCCACTTGCCGGCCGAGTGGGAGAGGGCCTCCCACTCGCCGGCCGAGTGGGAGGGCTGCTCCCACTCGCCGGCCCAGTGGGATGGGACCTCCCACTCGCCGCCCCCTTAGGGGGCGAGTGGGAGAGGCCTCCCACTCGCCCGGTATGGGTGGGGAGATCGGTATGACCTCCCGCGAGGGGGGGAGTGGACACCTCGAGTCCCACTCGCCCCCCCCCCCCTCGCATGCGTGATCAATGGCGGTCATGGTTGGACTGCGGATAGCAGGATTTTTGCTATCCGCAGTCCATTTTTTGGGAAGTCTATAAATAGACCCCCATGGGCACCTTGGGAAGGGTTGGTTCCTACCCCCTCCCTCGCGTGTGAGCAAGCACTACCCCTCCCCTCCCCCTGTCATTGAAGGTGGACGGTGAGGTGATCCTTAGTGCCCTCCAAGGTGCCCAGGCTCAGCATTGGCTTGGGAGGGGAAGTTCCGAGTGAGCTTCCGGGTGTGTGGTGGGACCTCCGCGCTGCAGCTTAAGGGGTCCATTTGTGGATTCAAGTGTTCATCAAGTCCAAGTCTTCCAGTTCTTAGTGACCGGTCAAGGGTTTAGGCTTAGGTCAAGTAAGGGTTAGTCGCAACCCCCTTTCGAATGCTGAGACCGGGAAACTGGTTTCAACATTCTGGTGCGGTGAGCGTGGAAGCGGCTAATTCGGAAAGCTCCGAGCCGAGTCTCATGGCGGGAAGCAAAGAACCGGGGAGGTCGCCTCCCCCCATCATGTTGCGGCCATTAACGGGGGAGGAGGAGACAGATGAGGCAGATCATGTGTTGGGTGATCTGACCAAGTTAGAGGTGGCAGAGGAAGTGACTGAGAAAGAGGTCATTAGCGGCAGTGGAAGGCCGGAGAAGGTGCGAATTAGCGGGAGGTTGAGCGGGCCAGATCAAGAGAAGATCCGAAGATGTGTCCAGCAGAACATAGACATCTTCGCATGGAGCGCTGCGGAGATGCCAGGTATTGACGCGGACGTGGCATGTCATCGCCTCAACCTCGACCCGAACGTCCGCCCCATTCGCCAAAAGAAGAGGAAAGTGTCGCCCACCCTCGCTGGGCCGATCAGAGAGGAGGTGGGGAAGCTGCTCGAGGCCGGGTTCGTGGAAGAAATCCAATACCCAGGGTGGGTTTCAAACGTAGTAATGGTGAAGAAGGGAGATGGGAGGTGGAGAATGTGTGTGGACTTCACTCTGTTGAACAAAGCATGCCCTAAAGACTGCTACCTGTTGCCCCGGATCGATGCGTTGGTAGATTCAGCAGTCGGATTCCCTGTGATGAGCTTCTTGGACGCGTTCTCCGGCTACCATCAAATTCGAATGCACTCGCCCGACGTCAAGGACGTCTCGTTCATCACGGACGATGGATGTTATTGTTACAAGATGATGCCGTTTGGGTTGAGGAATGCGGGGGCAACCTATCAAAGGATGATGGATCGGGTCTTCGGAGAGCAGAAGGGGCGCAACTTAGAGGTCTACGTGGATGACTTGATGGTTAAAAGCAGGGATGTGGAGTCCCACCTGCAAGACCTAGTGGAGACCTTCGCTACCCTTCGGAGGTTCAAGATGAGGCTGAACCCTTCCAAATGTGTTTTTGGAGCAAGTCGAGGAAAGTTCTTGGGCCATCTACTCACCCCGGAGGGGGTCGAACCCAATCCAGACAAGGTAAAGGCCATCTTGGAGCTGGAATCGCCGAAGAACGCGAAAGAAATTCAGAGGCTGACTGGGAAGTTAGCAGGGCTGAGTCGGTTCCTCTCCAGGGCGGGAGAGAAGTGCTCTCCTTTCTTCAAGGCCCTGCGCCAGGGTCAAAAATTCGAATGGACACCAGAGTGTGAGAAAGCCTTTCAGGCCTTGAAGGAACAACTAACGCGAGCCCCCTTGCTCCAGGGGCTGAGGGAAGGAGAAGACCACTTTCTCTACCTAGGGGTAGGGGTCGAGGCAGTGAGTTCGGTCCTGGTCCGGGAGGAGGGCAAGAAGCAGCTGTCGATCTACTATGTTAGCAGAGTCCTGAAGAAGGCGGAGCTGAGGTACCCTGTCCTGGAAAAGCTAGCATTTGCTTTGATCATCTCGGCCCGAAAACTCCGCCCATATTTTCAGGCTCAATCGATCAGGGTGGTGACCGACCATCCCCTTCGCAACATTATGGAGGGAGTGGAGCATTCGGGCAGGTTGGCAAAGTGGTCGGTAGAGCTCAGCGAGTTTGATGTCAGCTTCATCCCCCGGTTGTCGATGAAAGCACAAGCAGTAGCAGACTTCCTGGCAGAATACGTCAAAGAGGTGGACGGGCCAGACCCCGCCGGGTTGGTGGCATGGGATCTGTTCGCGGATGGAGCATCAGGAAAAAGTTCCCTCGGCGGAGGGGTGATCCTAGTCAGCCCACATGGGACCAGGATCGAGCAAGCGATCCACATTCGGTTCCCTGTGACCAACAACCAGGCCGAATATGAGGCAGTGGTGGCAGGGCTCCGTCTGGCAAAGGAGTTGGAGATCAGGGACGTAAAGGTTTTCACAGATTCAATGGTGGTGGCCTCCCAGGTTCGAGGGGAGTTCGAAGCAAAGGAGCCAACCCTCCAGAGGTATCTGGCGAAGGTTAGGGACCTCGTCAGATGGTTCCACACCTTCTCCATTCAACACATTCCAAGAGAGGAGAACGCCCGAGCGGACTAGTTGGCGAAGCACGGTCCTCGCGCGGGAGGAACGGTGACCGAGCTGTTCCGCCCATCCATCGAGGAAGGCGAGTTGATGGAGATTGATCGGAGAACCTCGTGGATAGACCCGATCCTCACCTTCCTGACCTCGGGCAAGTTCCCGGAAGGAGACCTAGATAAGAGGCGGTTCAGGTACAAGTCAGCATACTACATGATGCGCGAAGGAAGCCTGTACAGAAAAACCTTGGCTGGGCTCCTAGCAAGGTGCGTGACGGAAGATGAAGTTCCGAGGGTCTTGGAGGAAATCCAATCCGGAGAATGCGGGAGCCATTCGGGAAGTCAGACCCTAGAAAAGAGGGTGCTAAGACAAGGGTACTTCTGGCCGACTCTGAGGAAGGATGCCATGGAGTTTACAAAAAAGTGTCAAAAGTGTCAACTCTTCGCGCCGCTCCAACTTCAACCCGCGCAGAGGCTCAGGACGATCACTGCGCCCTGGCCCTTCGCCATCTGGGGGATGGACTTGGTCGGCCCATTCCCTCAGGCTAGCGGTCAGAGGAGATTCTTGCTGGTTATGATTGACTATTTCTCCAAGTGGGTGGAGGTTAAGGCCTTGGCGAAGACGACCTCGCAGGTGATAAAGAATTTCATCTGGGGAGAAATAATTTGCAGACACGGACTCCCCCTTGCCATAGTGACAGACAACGGACCACAATTCGCTAGCGATGAACTCATCACTCTCTGCGGACAAGTGGGCATCGACCTCCGGTTTGCCTCTGTCCACCATCCTCGAAGCAATGGGCAGGTGGAGGCCGCCAACAAAGTCATCGTCAACTTGCTGAAGAAGAAGGTGGAGAACCTGGAAGGGAACTGGGTGGAGCAACTTCCCTCAGTCTTATGGGCCTTGAGAACAACTCCCAACACGGCAACGGGCGAAACGCCATTCAAACTTTCCCACGGGTCAGAAGTCGTGCTCCCAGTGGAGTTCGAGGTCAGATCCCCCCGGGTCGTAGCTGCCGAGGAAGGGGACGAGGACTGGAGAATAGGCAACGAAGAGGAGCAACGACTCTCGCTGGATATGGTTGAGGAGCTCCGGGACCTCGCCACGGTTCGACAAGAGGAAGTGAAGCGTCGGATGGCCAGGTACTTCGATAGGAACATTAGAATCAAACAATTCATCCCAGGAGATCTAGTCCTCAAAAAGGTCGACGCCGCGGGAAGGTCAGCGAACGTAGGAAAGCTCCAGCCCAATTGGGAGGGGCCCTATGTGATCTTGGAGGCCCTGAGGTCAGGGGGGTATCGCCTTCAGAATGTTGAGGGAATCCCCCTTGGGAATACTTGGAGTGGCGACGATCTAAAACGTTTTTATCCTTAATGAATATGTTGATTATCTCTTTTGTCATGCCTCTTACTCCAGCTTAAGGTAGTTACTCTGGCCGATGGGAGCACAAGTTGGTAAGGTTCCACGAAGCGGAATTGTATCGTGAAAGCATCGAGTACCACCATCTCCAGTTAGATCAGGAGTGCGTTGAGTTCCTCCACCCCCGGTTGATCTAAGACTCCCAGGATGTGGATGGGTACTACCACCTCCAGTTAGATCAGGAGTGCGTTGAGTCCCTCCACCCCCGGTTGAGCTAAGACTCCCAGGATGTGGATGGGTACTACCACCTCCAGTTAGATCAGGAGTGCGTTGAGTCCCTCCACCCCCGGTTGAGCTAAGACTCCCAGGACATGGATAGGTACTACCACCTCCAGTTAGATCAGGAGTGCGTTGAGTCCCTCCACCCCCGGTTGAGCTAAGACTCCCAGGACGTGGATGGGTACTACCACCTCCAGTTAGATCAGGAGTGCGTTGAGTCCCTCCACCCCCGGTTGAGCTAAGACTCCCAGGACGTGGATGGGTACTACCACCTCCAGTTAGATCAGGAGTGCGTTGAGTCCCTCCACCCCCGGTTGAGCTAAGACTCCCAGGATGTAGATGGGTACTACCACCTCCAGTTAGATCAGGAGTGCGTTGAGTCCCTCCACCCCCGGTTGAGCTAAGACTCCCAGGATATGGATGGGTACTACCACCTCCAGTTAGATCAGGAGTGCGTTGAGTCCCTCCACCCCCGGTTGAGCTAAGACTCCCAGGACGTGGATGGGTACTACCACCTCCAGTTAGATCAGGAGTGCGTTGAGTTCCTCCACCCCCGGTTGAGCTAAGACTCCCAGGACGTGGATGGGTACTACCACCTCCAGTTAGATCAGGAGTGCGTTGAGTCCCTCCACCCCCGGTTGAGCTAAGACTCCCAGGACGTGGATGAGTGCTACCACCTCCAGTTAGATCAGGAGTGCGTTGAGTTCCTCCACCCCCGGTTGAGCTAAGACTCCCAGGACGTGGATGGGTACTACCACCTCTAGTTAGATCAGGGGTGCGTTGAGTTCTTCCACCCCCGGTTGAGCTAAGACTCCCAGGATGTGGATGGGTACTACCACCTCCAGTTAGATCAGGAGTGCGTTGAGTCCCTCCACCCCCGGTTGAGCTAAGACTCCCAAGACATGGATGGGTACTACCACCTCCAGTTAGATTAGGAGGGCGTTGAGTTCCTCCACCCCCGGTTGAGCTGAGACTCCCAGGACATGGATGGGTACTTCCGCCTCCGACCGGTAAGATCCCCGACGAAAGACGACCGTTCTCCGGGCCCTGTCATGTCGGCAGATGGGTGGCTCATCGGATCGATTAACTACCCAATGATTGGTTCAAGTAAGGTATCAAATCCTCAAGCAGTAAAGGGAGAAAGATTAAAGGAAACAGGTATGTAGGAAATACATGGCTCCTACAAGGAGCCAAAGAAGAGAAGAAGTCCCTGGCCACCCTCACGTTCTGGGGGAATAGCCACGCTGCAAGGGGACGAGTCAGGTCGCGCAGGAGAAGGGGAGGACTCATGCAGGATGTCATCGACAGAGACTCCCCTCCAGCTGTCTCGGAGAGCATCCGCCTCATGAAGGCGGCTCCCCAGGGCTCGGGTCGTTGACGTCACAATCCTCCTGCGAGTACACTCGGCTTCAACAGGGCAAGGTGGGGCAGCCGTCGCTGCCCTCGAAGGTTCGCCTCTTTCTCTCTCCTTTCTCCCTTAGCTGTCTTTGGGCTTCAGCAGGTGAGAAGAGAAACTGGCGCGCGGGCTCTCGTTGAGCTGCCTCCACTTCCAGTTGAGCTCTGCTCCCTGGAAGATGTTGAGTTCCCTCCATCTCAGGTTGAGTTCGACTCGACTAGAGATGTTGAGTTCCCTCCATCTCAGGTTGAGTTCGACTCGACTAGAGATGTTGAGTTCCCTCCATCTCAGGTTGAGTTCGACTCGACTGGAGATGTTGAGTCCCCTCCATCTCAGGTTGAGTTCGACTCGACTAAAGATGTTGAGTTCCCTCCATCTCAGGTTGAGTTCGACTCGACTGGAGATGTTGAGTCCCCTCCATCTCAGGTTGAGTTCGACTCGACTGGAGATGTTGAGTCCCCTTGATGCGATGATTCGGCAAGTGCACCGGTCGCGCAAGTAATAATAATGGGGAAAATCCCCGAGTGTCGGTCTCTTGAGGAACACAGTAAGGTGGAGTTTATTATCGAGGAAGGACTTGAGATTGAAGTCCTTAAATCGGATGGAATGCGGGGGAGTTGGGTTGGCTTTTGGAAAATAAAATAAAAGCTATCAACTACTCCTATGCAATGTCGCTATGCAATGCTTCGCTCGGCGGGATGGAAGACTACGTAGGCCTTGAACGCGCTACTTCGTAAGGGCGGATGGACGAGTAGGCAGGCGGATCGAACTATGCAGGCCTTGAGCGCGCTGCTTCGTTAGGTGGGATGGAATACACGGGCCGCGATGCCACGCTTCGGTAGGCGGATGGACGAGTAGGCTAGCGGAGTGAGGGTCGCAAGCACCTCTTCGACAAGCACGCCACTAGCAATTGCTAGTGCGGCGCACGAACGTGACGGCGGGATGGAAATGGACGGCGGCGCACCTCAAGCAACTCAAATAGATAAATTACACAATCACATAGACATGAAATATATATGTAAATATAACTAATTCAAGTGCCACTTCATCATCATGATTAGATCTAGCTACATTTACATCAAAAAGAGAAGAATAAGGCAAGAAATCGACCGAATCCGAAGTCTCGTTGTAGATTCACGGTTGGAATCGCCGGGTTGTCAATCCGCGTCCAAGCTCGGTCCGCAACTACGTCCGGGGTAGAGAGAGCTGTCACGACTCTCCAATGGACCCATCTTCTTCGTGTCACGATCCGGTAGAGGTTGCAAACTTCCTCTTGCTCGATGGAGATGGCGGCTAGATCTCTCTTTGAAGCTCTTGGATGAAGGAGGAGGCCGAGAGGAAACTCCGGCTCAAGATTGGCGTGAAGAACAAGCCCGGAGCACCTCCAGATGGTGGGCGGCAGTGGAGGGGCGAAGTCGGACGAAACTGGAGCAGGAACGGCGGAAAATAGCGAGCAATCCGACCTAAATCGCGAGCAGCGGAATTTATAGGCGCTGGAATTAAACAGTGCGCACGGTCATTGGCGCACGACCAGTGGTCGTGCGCACTAGAATCCTGTGATCGTGCGCTCTGCCTGGACGGAGCCTGCAAAGACAGAAATTATAAAATAACATGTTCGCACGACCAGTGGCGCACGACTGGTGGTCGTGCGCACTATCGTAGGTGGTCGTGCGCACTAGCCGAAACAGAACTCATAAAATTGATGATAAGTGCGCACGAACAGTAGCGCACGACCGGTGGTCGTGCGCACTATCGTAGATGGTCGTGCGCATTGCACCAAACAGAACTCATGAAAAAAGGGTTAAGTGCACACGATCAGTGGCGCACGACCAGTGGTCGTGCGCAATTGAACCGGTGATCGTGCGCAGTGTTCCTGTGCAGAATTGCACCGGGAACACCTGCACGACTCCTATTCCAGCGTATACCACTAATCTAGCCACTGAAAGTGGAACTTAACAGCGCAAGAAAACTAATAACCAAGATAGATACGAAATTACACCAGAATGGGCCTAGAAGTGCACCTAGCATAGACTGATCAATATGAACTATAACAGGGCTAAAGTGCGGTGAAATGACTAAATAAATGGCCCAGATGAGTCCATAAAAGTGTATATGATCAGGACTCATCACCCCTCCATCTCAGGTTGAGTTCGACTCGACTAGAGATGTTGAGTCCCCTCCATCTTAGGTTGAGTTCGACTCGACTAGAGGTGCTGAGTTCTTCCTCCACCTCGGGTCGAGTTCAATTCGACCTGAGGTGTTGAGCTTTCTCCACCTCAAGTTGGGCTCGGCCCATATGAGGGTTCTTAAGTGGAGAAAGGTTTTCCTCCCACCTCAGGTCGAGCTCGGCTCGACTAGAGGTGCTGAGTTTTTCCTCCACCTCAGGTCGAGGTTAATCCGACCCAAGGTGTTGAGCTTTCTCCACCTCCAATTGGGCTCGGCCCATAGGAGGGTTCTTAAGTGGAGAAAGGTTTTCCTCCCACCCCAGGTCGAGTTCGGCTCGACTAGAGGTGCTGAGTTTTTTCTCCACCTCAGGTCGAGGTTAATCCGACCCAAGGTGTTGAGCTTTCTCCACCTCCAGTTGGGCTCGGTCCATAGGAGGGTGATAACTTCGCAAAAAGAAGTTATCTTGCATCTTAATTTAACCCTTTTTGTTTATGTTATATAATAATTATGAATGAAAATTATATATATTCAAATGAATTATTACTTGGAGTTTAAATCATTATTACGCCTAGTTTTAAATGTTTTTATGACAGGATTTGTGAAGAAATCGAGTCATGGATCGAAGGCTAAGCGTTGTTAAAAAGAACTGAAATATGTTGTAACATAATCTGAAAAAGGTTATAACATATCTAGCAGTTTAAGAAACAGAATTCCAGATTTTAAAAAAAGTTGCAACTTTTCTGCTGAAAAGTTGCAACTTGTCGGCGGTTACAGAATTTTCAGATCCGAAATATATTTGATTTCGGCGGTTACGGATGGAAATGAGGCATCTTTTCAGCAATTAAAACCTACCAAAAGTGGGCCCCGCCTAGAGAGAGAAAGGAGGAGATTTAAAAGGACATTTTCAGCCATTCTAAAAGGAACTTGGAGGGGAGAAAAATAGAGAGAGAGAGGAGGAGGAAGAGAAAAACTGCGGGGAAAAACCAGTCCAGAATTTACGTCCGGGCTGCAGGAAACGCTGTCAAATCAACGGAGAAGGGAAGATCTACTTGATTTACATCATGTTTAGTAAGATCTACCATTTATTTTGCTTTTCTCCTTCAAGCATGAGCTAATTCCGGCGATCTTGTGTTGTGAGAATACTATTTCTTTTGCAATGATGATGTTGTTTTAATTTTTCTTTGTGAATGTTTGGTGATTGATCGTTATCGTTCTTATGATCTTTATGTTGAAACTTCTGATCAAGGTTTCGTTTATCTACTGCGCTTCATAATTCGAGAGATGAGTTGCGTAAGGGTATCATAAGTTCGATATAGCGTTTGAAGGGAGAAAGAGATTTCCCCTTGGCGTTAGCAACATAGGTTTTTATTCATAATGCGGTTCTTTATGTCACACGAGTTAGAGATGACAGAGGAGATAAGGAATTAGGGAGATCCGATATCGAGAGGTACGGTTGTCTAAATTAAAATCGTTACACGATATTTCACCATGCATTTTTCACAAAGTTTTATTTATAAAAATCATTGCATTAGATTTAGGAAATCACAATACAAGATTATTTCTCATAACGGTTTGAAAAGTGTTTTATTATAGATCTGCCATTAATTTTAATTTAAAAATAGTTTATTGATAATTTTTGCTTTCATAATCATTATCACAAATATTTGAATACCTTGGATTTGAAGAAAAGACATAACTGGTATTTGCGAGCACTGAGTTTAACACCTCTCCGTGGGAACGATATTTAACTCACATTATATTACTTGAGCCGACACGTGCACTTGCGTACAAAATACGCAACCGTTTTCGGGCGTATCAGAGGGTTCTTTAGTGGAGAAAGGTTCACCTTCCGTCTCAAGTCAGGATCAACCGAAAGGCTTGGCAGAGGTTCCCCGATGACGGATCCTTTCGTGGATTCCCCTAAGGTCCCACCTACTCGTCAAATAGGTGGGTTGGACTTTCTTTCCGAGCTTGGGACAAGCTCGCAAAGAGCGGGGATTGTGTGCAACCCTCATATTTCCCGAGTCGGTGTGACCCGACCCGGACGAGACCAAGACAATTCAAGGTGGTCGAGACGGTCGAAACCGATCAAGGCAAGAAGAGGCCGCGGGAGAGACGGAGGAAGCACCCGCTACCCCGGCTCCCTTGGGTGGGTAGGAGAAATCCTCCCACTCAGGCCCTTTGCGAGGGGAGTGGGAGGAGTGCTCCCACTCACCGGGCGAGTGGGAGCAGCTCTCCCACTCGCCGAGCGAGTGGGAGGGGGCCTCCCACTCGCCGGGCGAGTGGGAGGGGGCCTCCCACTCGCCGGGCGAGTGGGAGGGGGCCTCCCACTCGCCGGGCGAGTGGGAGGGGGCCTCCCACTCGTCGGGCGAGTGGGAGGGCGGCTCCCACTCGTCGGGCGAGTGGGAGGGGGCCTCCCACTCGTCGGGCGAGTGGAAGGGCGGCTCCCACTCGCCGGCCGAGTGGGAGGGGGCCTCCCACTCGCCGGCCGAGTGGGAGGGCTGCTCCCACTCGCCGGCCAAGTGGGATGGGACCTCCCACTCGCCGCCCCCTTAGGGGGCGAGTGAGAGAGGCCTCCCACTCGCCCGGTATGGGTGGGGAGATCGGTATGACCTCCCGCCAGGGGGGAGTGGACACCTCGAGTCCCACTCGCCCCCCCTCGCATGCGTGATCAATGGCGGTCATGGTTGGACTGCGGATAGCAGGATTTTTGCTATCCGCAGTCCATTTTTTGGGAAGTCTATAAATAGACCCCCATGGGCACCTTGGGAAGGGTTGGTTCCTACCCCCTCCCTCGCGTGTGAGCAAGCACTATCCCTCCCCTCCCCCTGTCATTGAAGGTGGACGGTGAGGTGATCCTTAGTGCCCTCCAAGGTGCCCAGGCTCAGCATTGGCTTGGGAGGGGAAGTTCCGAGTGAGCTTCCGGGTGTGTGGTGGGACCTCCGCGCTACAGCTTAAGGGGTCCATTTGTGGATTCAAGTGTTCATCAAGTCCAAGTCTTCCAGTTCCTAGTGACCGGTCAAGGGTCTAGGCTTAGGTCAAGTAAGGGTTAGTCGCAACCCCCTTTCGAACGCTGAGACCGCGAAACTGGTTTCAACACTATAAGCACCGCAGTTTTGGCTATCTGCACTCTATTTGTATGAGTTATTACGCGCCTTTTGAAATTACGCCTTGTGCATTCATTTTTAGAAAAAGTGTTCAACACGAAAATTGTAGATCTTGTCGAGATCTACAACTTTTGTGTTGAACACTTTTTCTAAAAATGCACGCACAAGAGGTATTGTCGCACTGATTGAAACATGACGTAACTATAGCGAATTTTTGGAAATACGCCTTGTACATACATTCTTAGGAAAGGTGTTCAACACGAAAGTTGTAGATCTCGACGAGATCTACAACTTTCGTGTTGAACAGTTTTCCTAAAAATGTATGTACAAAACGTATTTCCAAAAGGCGCGTAATAACTCATACAAATAGAGTGCGGATAGTCAAAACTGCAGTGTTATAGCAGTGCCCAAAATTAAACATATAAATTGTTTACCCAGAAATCGGCGATCCCCTCCGAGCTAACTTTTTCAGGCATTTAGCGTTCTCAGAGACCCCGGCAGTCTCGCCCCTCCATGACAAGCTCCCTCCATCTGGGTGACCTTGCCCTCGGCGAGATCCAGAGCCGGGCAACCTCGCAGAGGAGACCGCCCCTCCCGGGCGATCTCCCAAGAAGGAGGCCGCCCCTCCCGGGCGACCTCTCGCAGGGAAGGTCGCCCCTTCCGGGCGACCTCGCAGAGGAGACCGCCCCTCCTGGGCGATCTCCCAAGGAGGAGGCCGCCCTCCCGGGCGACCTCACGCAGGGAAGGTCGCCCCTTCCGGGCGACCTCGCAGAGGAGACCGCCCCTCCTGGGCGATCTCCTAAAGAGACCTCACGCGGAGAAGGTCGCCCTTTCCGGGCGACCTCGCAGGGAGATCGCCCCTCCCGGGCGATCTCGCAGCGGAGAAGGTCGCCCCTTCCGGGCGACCTCGCAGGGAGATCGCCCCTCCCGGGCGATCTCGCTCCAGAGGGTCTCGGTCCTATACTGATTCTGTTTTGTGTGATCTGTTCAGGTGATGCAGGTCTAGACGATCTCAACGATCTCAGCAGTCTCAGCAGCAGGTCCAGACGATCTCAACGATCTCAGCAGTCTCAGCAGCAGGTCCAGACGATCTCAGCGATCTCAGCAGTCTCAACAGCAGGTCCAGACGATCTCAGCGGTCTCAGGCGATCTCAGCAGTTCCGGGCAGCCCGTTACCTTCCAGATCTGCCCGTTCGGGCAAACCCCCGCGTCTATAAATAGAGGGGTAGGGGTACCAGTTAGAGGATTTTTGGAGAGCTTCCAGTTTCAGCCGGTGGTTAGAGCGGTCTCAGTTTTGAGTGACCGCCGAGACTCCTATCACCTTTCCGGAGACATCTCTGTCTCCCTCCAGACCCTTTTTTCTTCAAGTCTTATGTTGTTTCTTTCATACTTTTCTATTATATTTTCAGCTGTAATTGTAATTCAAACTTCATATCAATAAAATTGTTCATCCTTCAGCTCAAAGTAACCAGCCACCCAACAGTTTCACCCCCCCCCCCCCCATCCTTCAGTTTGAGCGATTGTGGAATTGGTACTTTTTTGGCACCAACATAAATATTAGATAAATTTCTAAGCAATATCTATAAATTAAAGTAGTTAAGATGAAAAACACCTTGTCGAGCAATGATTTCACGCAACACAATCATCTCATTTATACTTTTTGGCTCCGTTTGTTTAGGTGGTAGCGTTTTGGAGCGATGTGAATGAGAGCGGTGAGAATTAAGCTGTGGAAATGGAGGAACGAGTCAGCTTTGGCATTTTGAAAGCCAAAAATGACACTTTAAAGTGCTGAGAATAGAGAAAGGAGTTTTACCAAACAGATTTTTGACATTGAGATTTTTTCTCCACCACCAATGAGGAAAAACGCCTGAAAGAAATAGAGCTTTTATTTACATGCGCTTTCACAGCAGTAATTATAACTAATAAGCTCCAAGAACAAAATTGTCAACAAATCATCCAACATAATTCTCTAGTAAAACATACTCACGGTCGCATTTGTTCTTGTGGGCAAAGTCAAATATATTTTGTCCCAAATGTTGATTTTTTTTCCTTTAAAAAACTCACCAATCAGATATCCTATAAACTGTATAGTACACCAAGGGCCGGCTGTCTTGCAAAAACTCTGGAAGCCTCTAAATAAAGCATGCATACCGTCGATCGCTGTTGTTGCCCGAGGAGAACTCGGCATCGTAGGTCCGTGGAGGTGTCGCGGGCCGGCGAAGGCTGGAACTGGACGTCGGAGCGCTTCGCTGGCGGAATCGAAGTCACGGGTCCCGCGTGCACAACCCATATATCGTCAAGGGTGGAGTCTATTCATGCCACTTAGGTAGAAGTCAAAGTTAAAGGTCAAAACAAAGTAAACAAGCAGAAGCATTTGAAGGTCATGTGCGAGTATGCAAGATCCATCCATACTCGTCAGGTATGCGACGTCGGCGACATCTCGCTAGTATGTGAGATCCTTCCATTGTCGTCATAGTCGCCAGGTCGGCATAGGCAACCTCGCAGGGCTGGGTATACACTCTACATACCCCACAAGGATTTGTCTATAAATAGACCTCCATGGGTACCAGGAATTGCACCTCTTTGGCACCACTCTTGGGGCCTCTTCTCGGAGACAACCAGTGTTCTCGCGAATCTTGACCCCTCATCGCCAGCTAGCGATATACTCGCGAAGAGGTGCCTTCCTCATACCGTGCTCAGCGGGATTTTCCGCGTACCGTGCTCAACGGAATAGGTAGCTTCAGGCTGTCTTTGTGTCCGAACATTTGGAGTCGAGATTTTCCTGGCTCCAACAATGCAGAAGAGGTGCATTGCGAAACCGAGAAGCAGAAAAGAAGCTGTCAGGCTGGAGGGGTAGGCAGCGGTGTGAAATTAACCTAAAATCGGCTTTATTAATAAATGGAGTTTCCACTCTTTTGTTTTACCAAACGCCCTATTTTGGATAACTCCATTTTAGAGGCATCAGAACAAAGCTAAAAAGCTCTCCCAAACAGGGTCTTAGTCCTTCGGGTAACCCTAGGCTGATATTGTTGGTTGGCCAAAGGGGATGATTGGTTGTGGAGATCGTTTCGGCTAAAAATTGACAACCTTTAGTCGACCTTATTTTTTTTAGGAAAGTCATTTAATAAATCTACCAATCTCCGGCTGGCGATGTTCAAATGGTGTTATTTGTGTTTGCTCGGTGCACAAAAAAAACCGTCAGTTGGCCAGATCTTGACCATCAATTCTTGCATCAAGATTAATGCGGAGTGTGATTCTCCGTTACACACTTTTGATGTAATTTTGGACGAACGAGATTTGCTGGGAGCACAACTTTTTTTGTGCGCCGCAGCAGATATACCTTTTTTTTGTATATAAATCTCATGGAATCATTGGATCGATAGGAAACAGCCACCGACCACGCTTGAGGCCCTGTTTGGCAGGGCGGATTCGTGCTGGTCGCACGAACGGCAACGCCGGCCGTGAAAACCGTGCGTTTGGAGGGGCCACGGTCGGACGGTGGGGATCCGCCACGTCGCTACAATCCCGCGGAACCACACGGATTTCATCTTTCCTGCGGCGCGGTTGCGACAACCGCGCCGGACTCTTAAAAGTTTGAACTTTGATCATCCGTAGCACCCAACGCCCACGTCAGTTCGACCAGCACAGTAAATTGTTATGTAAACGTGGACTAATTTTAAGTAGGTAAGCATATATTTGATCAGTGCGTGTGAGATCTGAGCCGTTCAATCAGCCCATCTTACGACCACCCAAAAAGATTAAAAAAAAAGTAATTGTTATGTGCAAATCAGTTTTGGATACGTGCAAACCAGTTTCTATTTGTTATTACGCGCCTTTTGAAAATAAGTCTTGTACATGTAGTTTTAGGAAAAGTCTTCAACACGAAAATTGCAGATCTCGTCGAGATCTACAACTTTCATGTTGAACATTTTTCCTAAAAATACACGCACAAGACGTATTGCCGCCCTGATCGTAACTATAGCGAACTGTTTGAAAATCCGTCTTGTACATGCATTTTTAGGAAAAGTGTTCAACACGAAAGTTGTAGATCTCGACGAGATCTACAATTTTCGTGTTGAACACTTTTTCTAAAAATGCATGTACAAGATGTATATTTAAAAGACGCGTAATAACTCATAGAAACTGTTTGGACGTAACCAAAACTGATTTGCAAGTAACTATTACAAAAGAAAAAGGGCAATGTTATACGCAGTCCTATTCTCGTTATTCGCAGTCTAATTTTTACGACTTTTTTCGCGCTTTATGAAAATACGCTCTGTACATGCATTTTTAGGAAAACTATTCAACACGAAAGTTGTAGATCTCGTCGAGATCTACAACTTTCGTGTTGAACACTTTTCCTAAAAATGCACGCACAAGGCGTATTGCCGTCCTGATTGAAATATGAGCGTAATTTTTGTAAATACGTCTTGTACATGCATAACTTTCGTGTTGAACAATTTTCCTAAAAAATGCTGTACATGAAATATTTTCAAAAAGCGCAGAAAAACTCCTAAAAATAGGACTGCGAATAGCAAGAATAGGACTGCGTATAACATTGCCAAAAAAAAAATGGCCCAGATTTCGTTTTTTCAAAACGAGGGGTAAAATTGAGATCCCTTTTGCGACGTGATGTGACATTTCGTTTGCAATGTTGCCCACAATCCAGGATAAAGGGTTTGTTATGCGGAATCCGCGTGCGGGCCCCACCCAACTTTTTTCAAATGATATCGACGTGTCCGCAATTGAAGCACTCTGCAGGGGGAAAACGACTGGGCGCCAAACAGCACGAAATGAAATATTACTTTTGCTTTAATTCTAAAAAATCGTAATATTTTATATTATGATGTTTCTTAAATCGCAAAAAATAGAAAAATGTACGGAAAAGATCCAAAACAATATCAAACAGATTATAATATGGACAATGTTATACGCAAGTCCATTGATATTCGCAATCTAATGAATTTAAATTTTTTTAGGACTACAAATAACCGTCTTAGGATTGCTAATAACATCGCCTTATATTTAAGCTCTCCTTGTTTCCGATGTTGTTGAGTGAAAGAGAGCTGTCAGGAATGAAGTCTAAAAAAATATATAGTTGTTCGTGAAAAATAGAGTGCGCTAATAAATTATTTGTGTAAAATTATATTTGGAGTTGTTCGAAAAATAGTGTTTCTTAAAACAAGAGTTTCTTATAAAAACAATTTGTAATTAATTGTCAGACTGAGAAAAAAAACTTCAATGTCACATCAAACTCTTCACTTTAGAAGTGGTGTGTCGCCCGGTTTTTCCCCGGTCCGAAGAATCGGCCCATCCTAGCTTCAAGACGGACCGGGCGCGCAAACAGTCAAAAATAAACCAATCAGCAATGACACATAGTCGTTTTAGCGTGGAAAACCCAGAAAGGGTGAAAAACCACGTGACCGGTACGTTGTCGGGCAGAAATCAACTGTTTTTCTCGAGGTTGCAAGTATTTGAGTTCCCTGAAGGGTGACAGATCACCTCTCAGTTTATAACAAGCTTTAGATGCGGAAAAAGGAAGGAAATTTCCTAAATCCACGAAGCTTTGGCGGGAGTCTCATCGGGCGCGTTCTTTCAAGTCTTTTCCTTCATCTACTGATGCGCCACGTGAGTGTTGAGCACGAACATGCTTGAGAGATAGCCGAGAGAATTCAGAGCGAAAGAATGATCTAAGTCCCACGTCCTCGTCGGAAAATCGCAGAGCTCTCCCCTCTCTCTTTGATTGCCTGACTTCAAATGAAGGCCTGAGGGCCCTTTTATAGTTTTCTGAAAGGGCGCGCTAGTAATTGCGCAAGGCTGAATTTGGAGTTGATGAATGGTGCTGCTCGGTTCCGGTCACTTGAATCACCAATTTTCCGAAAATGACGAACATGCCCCCAGGGATGCCAGGGAGGCCAAAGGTGGTTGATGGCGGCCGGGTGTGCCAAAGGTGGTCGGCTCGGGAGCGGCTCGCCGACGTGCCGACAGCTGGAGTGGTCCCGGCGGCGAGCCGGTGGTGCGCGTGCATGTGGGTGGCGTGCGCGTGCGCGCTGACAGCGCACACTCAGGGCGTGCATGCGTCATCTGCGTGCGTGCAGCCCGTGTGCGCGCACCTGCTGGCCAGGCGTGCGCGCCTTCCTGGTCGTACGTGATGCCGGTTGCGTGCGGGGCCGGCCGCATGTACTTGTGTGGCGACGGATGAGCATGCGCGTGACGAGTCCTTCCCGCGCGCTCGACGCTTGTCCATGTGAGGCTCCTTTCCCACCTTTGGGGCGGTTTTGAAACCCCTTGAGCGAACGCGCACCATGCACACGATTCATTCTGCCGGGTTGACTTGCTCGAGCGCTTTTACTCGGCTTGACTCGGAAGGCCTTTTGTGGGAAACCTCATCAGATGCCCCCTAATTTTTGAGGGTCGGGAGTTGTCAAAAGACGAGCTCAAAATTTTTACTCGTAATTGTGATAACTTTGCACCGTGATACCTAAGTATGACAGCAGACGTGCATTATGAACTATCTTTTTTTGGCGACGTTAGATCTTTTTGTTCGTTGAGCTCGGAGGCACATGTTAATTACGCGTCGCTTTCTGTGGTTTACCCTGCGCGACGATGACCCTGTAATCATTGCAGGGCAGGGATATTGGCGGTCATTTTACTTGTGCATTGCTTTCCACCCTCGTGGTTGTAGGCGTGACTTGTAAGCGCCTTGCTTTGCGCGTTCTTCCCACTCGGGTGCTCGTGGGCGATGTCTGACGCTGGCTTTAGCGACCGTCGTTCGGCATTAAGGCTGAGAGTTGGACCTTGATTTTGGCGCGGAGGAGCGTTTGCCCCCTTGCCCGATTGAGGGTGGAGGACACGGGGCCCGTTCCTTCAAGTGGTGTAGGAGAACTTTTGTTCGTTCTTGCCTTAACAGTAGAAGGACACGAGGTCTGTTCTTCTTGGAGGTGAACCTTCTTCCATTCTCGCCTTGACGATAGAAGGACACATGGTTCGTTCTTTTAGGAGGTGCAGAAGGGTCTTCTTCTGTTCTCTCCTCGACGGTAGAAGGACACATGGTCCGTTCTTTCGGGAGGTGCAGTAAGACCTTTGTCCGTTCTCGCCTTGACGGTAGAAGAACACATGGTCCGTTCTTTCGGGAGGTGCAGGAGGACCTTTGTCCATTCTCGCCTTGATGGTAGAAGGACTCAGGGTCCGTTCTTTCAGGAGGTGCAGAAGGACCTTTGTTCGTTCTCGCCTTGTCGGTAGAAGGATTCAGTGTCCATCCTTTCAAAAGGTGCAGAAGGTCCTTTGTCCGTTCTCGCCTTGGCGGTAGAAGGACTCAGGGTCCATTTTTTTAGGAGGTGCATAAGGACCTTTGTTCGTTCTCGCCTTGACGGTAGAAGGACTCGGGGTCCGTTCTTTCAGGAGGTGCAGAAGGACATGTGTCCGTTCTCGCATTGACGGTAGAAGGACTCAGAGTCCGTTCTTTCAGGAGGTACATAATTACTTTTGTACGTTCTCCTCTTGACGGTAGAAGGACTCGGGGTCCGTTCTTTCAGAGAGAGCCAACATAGTATTCAGAACTGAAGAACAGTTAAAACATTATTGAAAAGGGGAGGTACATGCGAGTGACTTTTTGGCCCTGTGACTTTTCACCATGGACGTAGACTACTGGTGGAAGCAACGTAGGTTTTGCACGTTCCAAGTACGTTCAGGGGAGCGTTTCCCATATGGGGCCTTCAGTTTGTAAGTCCCTGGTTTTACTATTACCGTGATGATAAATGATCCTTCCCATGTTGGGGAGAGTTTGTCCTTCTGGGGGTTTTTTCCGTCCGTCTCGAGGTTTCGGAGGACCAGGTCCCCAATGCTAATTGGCCTTGGCTTTACCCTCATATCGTAGAAGCGGGCCACACAATTTTTATATGCAACGATTCGTTGTGCCGCTTTGTCCCTGATCTCTAGAACTAAGTCCAAGTTTTCCCGGAGGAGTGCCTCGTTCTCCGCTAGGTCAAAAGCTTGGATTCTGGGGCTCGGAAAGCTGATGTCCACTGGTATAACAGCCTTTGACCCGTAAGAGAGATTGAAAGGTGTTTTCCTCGCCGGGTCCTTTCAGTGGTGCGGTAAGCCTACAATATGTTTGGGTGGGCGTCCACTCATTGCCCCCTGCTGGCCTCCTGAAGGCGACTCTTCAATCCCCTAAGGATGGTTCGATTGGTGACCTCTGTCTGGTCGTTAGCCCGCGGATGGGCTACGACCGTGTGACGGAGCTCTATCTTTAGATCCTCGAACATTTTTTTAAATGCCTTCCCTGTAAACTATGATCTGTTGTCGGCGACAATTGTAGTTGGGATGCTAAAGCGGCATATGATGTTTTCCAAACGAATTTCATGGCGTTCTCCTCGGTGATTTTGGCTAGCGGCTCTGCCTCGACCCACTTGGTGAAGTAATCGACCGTCAGGATGATAAATTTCCTCTGCCCAGAAGCTGATGGGAAGGGACCGAGCAAGTCGATTCCCCACTGTGTGAAGGGCCGCACACTCTGTAGTGGGGTACGACTGACTGGGGGTTGGCGTTTGAATGAAGTTGGCAACTTTTGCACTTTCGAACAAAATCGAGGGCACACTTCTTCAGCGTAGGCCAATAGACTTATTGGCGTAAAACCTTTAGTGCCAAGGCTTTTCCTCCCAAATGCTCACAGCATACTCCTTCGTGAAATTTTCTCAAGGCATACTCTGCCTCGAAGGGGCGTATGCACTTCAAATTGGGTCCCGAGTAGGAGCGCTTGTAGAGCTCGTTGTTGATGATAGAGAATGATGCGGCGCAGATCCGCAACCGTCTTGCCACTAGCTATTCCCCGGGAAGCTGTCCATCCTCCAAGTAGGCGACTATGGGATCCATCCAACAAGTCTCCCATTCTGCGATGGTGGCGATCTCCCACAGGCCGCTGATGCTATGGACCATCAGATCTTTGATTCGGCAGCGCCTTGACTGTATCCCATGGCGGAACTCGCAAGTTTGGTGAGTGCGTCCGCACTGGTGTTCTTCTCCCTGGGGATGTGGAGGATTTGATAAGATTAGAATTTTCCCAGAAGTGACTTTGCGAGCCGTAGGTATTGCGTAAGCTGCCCATTAATATTCTTCGTCTCGTAGTCTCCCTTAACCTGTGAGACCACCAACTGAGAGTCGGTGTTTATGATCAGGCTTTACACTCTACAATCGATGGCTAGGCGAAGGCCGGAGATGATGACCTCATACTCAGAGATGTTGTTCGTGGTCGGTAACTTCAGTCCAAGCCCATACTCGAGGGTGACTCCTTCGGTTTTGTTAGCAACAAGCCCGCATCTGCCCCCTCAGCTCTGGATGCCCCGTCAGCATATAAGACCCATCGTGCTGGAGCTGGGCAGTCGAGGCTGGGGGCGACCTCCGGTGGTGTTATGCACTCTACCACAAAGTCTGCCAAAACATGGGACTTGATGGTGGGTCTTGACAGGAATTGAATGTTGAACTCTCCCAGCTTTACTGCCCACTTAACTAGCCTGCTGGATACTTCTGGTTTCTATAGAATTGCACAGAGTCGTAGCTGTACGAGCAAATTTATAACATGGTCTTGGAAGTATGACATGAGTTTCCTTGTAGAGAACACCATGACTAGAGTTATTTTGTCCATCGTGGGTGTATCTTGTCTCTGTGTCTGACAGGATCTTGCTCAGGGACCCCTCCTTCTTCCTTGAAGAGTACTGAGCTGAGTGCGTGCAGTGACACTATTAGATACAGTAATAGTGCTTCCCTGGCTGTAGGTTTGGATAGTTGCGGGGGAGAGGCCAGATATTGCTTAAGTTTCTCGAAGGCAACCTGACACTCGTCTGTCCACTAAAATCTGATGATGCGCGCCCCGCTGAGGGCTTTGAAGAATGAGAGGTATTTATCCCCTGTCTGAGCCAGGAAGCGAGAAAGCACAGTTATCCTTCCATTGAGGTGCTGAACCTCCTTGATGTTGCGAGGATAAGACATTTCCTCTACTGCCTTGATCTTCTCGGGATTAGCCTCTATTCCCCGTTGCGTCAGCATGAAGCCCAATAATTTCCCAGTGATAACCCCAAATGCGCACTTGGAGGGGTTGAGGCACGTCAGAGAAGCTGAAAGCACCTGTCCAAGTCGTTCAGGCGATGTTCGCGTTGAATGCTTTTCACCAACATGTCATCGACGTAAACCTCCATGGATTGGCCGATGAGGTCCTTGAACATCTTGTTCATTAACCTTTGATACGTAGCCCCAACATTCTTTAGTCCGAAGGGCATCACTCTGTAACAGTACTGTTGAAACCGATTTCTCGGTCTCTGTGGAATTCGGGGCCCCCAACAAGTTGAGGGGTGGCCAACTCTTACTCCCCCCAAGGGAGAGCTCTAGGTTGAAGGTGTTGGAACTATGAACAGGACCAAGGGCTCGGCGAGGAGGTCTCACCACATACCCGGAAGATCTTTAGAGCGCTTCCCCTCCCAAGCCAATGTCGGGCTTGGGCACCACTGGAGGCTCTCCTCACCCCACTAGAGAGAGACCTGGGGAGGGAGAGGGAGAGAGAGCTAGCCTAGGATAAGCTTGCCTCCAAATGGTGCCCCCTTGGTCCTATTTATAGGATTTCTGGATTTGGGCTGCAAATAGCCAAAAGCTGGCCCGCGGAATTACCAAAATATCCTCGGATTGGGCTGCAGATAGCCAAATCCCGCTGTTCTGGAACGCTAAACGCAGACCGACCCCTCCCCCCAGAACTGGGCGAGAGGGGGTACCTCGCGGGTCTCGGCGAGCACCCTGCTGGTCTCGGCGAGCCCCCTAACTGGGGTACCTCGCGGGTCTCGGCGAGCACCCTGCTGGTCTCGGCGAGCCCCCTAACTGGGGTACCTCGCGGGTCTCGGCGAGCGCCCTGCTGGTCTCGGCGAGCCCCCTAACTGGGGTACCTCGCGGGTCTCGGCGAGCGCCCTGCTGGTCTCGGCGAGCCCCCTAACTGGGGTACCTCGCGGGTCTAGGCGAGCCCCCTAACTGGGGTACCTCGCGGGTCTCGGATTGGGCTGCAGATAGCCAAATCCCGCTGTTCTGGGACAGGAGTGACCCGATCTGTACCGTACAGGTGGAGTATCCCTTGATAAGTGGGACTTTTATGAGTCCCTTTACTGGCGTTGCTCGTTGTATGGTGGCCTCGTCTTGAATGTCGAAATTGTTGATTTGAAGAGTTGTGTCCTGCGCCAGCCGAGCCTGATTTATTTAGCAGACTTGTGTTGTCACTGGTCTCCCCGAACAATGCCCACACCTCAGGGGGTTAAGAACTCATTGCAAGGTGCAGGATGGAGGGGATTGCCCGGAACATGATCTGAAGAGGCTTGCCGAAGATTGTGTTGTAGGCGGAATTGAATTCCACGACCACGAAATGAATGTTGTGAGTTGCTTGCCTTGGAAATTCCCCCATCGTTACCGCGAGGGAGACCGTTCCTTGCACCAGGATTGACTGGTTGTTGAACCCAAAAATTGGTCCGCTCGCCGTACGAAGGCGCTCCTGGGTGATTTTCATGCTCCGTAATGCTAACATGAAGAGGACGTCGACCGAGCTTCCATGGTCCACGAGAATCCTCTTGTCGCGTAGGCAAGGTTCTCCGATTCTTGGACTTATGACGAGAGGGTCTCGATGCGGCAATCGTATGATCGTATCCCTCTCAGGTCCTCTTCTCCGAAGCGGATGGCGGTGTCTAGGCGCGCCTTCTTGTCAAGGTGCCCCATCGTTTTGCGTGATGGAGAGAACTTGGGATGTTAGGACGGGGGACCCTACTTCCTCACGTGTGGGCCTGCTCCCCCCCCCCCCCCCCCCCACCCACGCGCGCGCACGTACAAGCTGGCCGGTTGCGTGCGGTGCACGCGGTTCCGGTCGTGAGCGGCGCCGGTTGCGTGCGGTGCCGACCGCATGTACTTGCGCGGCGACGGCTGCGCGTGCGCATGGCGAGTCCTCCCCGGACGCTTGGCGCTTGTCCATGCGAGGCTCTTTTCCCCCCTTCAGGTGGTTTTGAAACACCTTGAGCGAACACGACTCATGCACGCGCTTCATTCTGTCGGGTTGACTTGCACGAGCTTTTTGGCTTCCCAAAGGGTCGATATGAGTGAAAAATATAAAATATAAGTCAAAGGTAGAAACCAACCATAGGTCCATAGGCACGTCTTGTTTGCAATCACCGCGTTCATAACCACTGCAACGCCATAAGGCTCCGTTTGACATAGACTTTTTTTTTTGCTCCGGTGAAGTTGGCAAGACCAAAGGGAGCCTAAATTGATTATCTTTTTATAAAGTAATTTAATTCCCATCAAATATTTTGATATTCTTTTATATGATTTTGAGTTTTTTAATCAATTGATGTAATAAGACCCAAAACAACAAACGTCTCCAAGGCACATAATTTTTTTTATTAATAAATAAAACTAACACCTCAGAAAATATTGAATTCTTTAAGCTTACGAATTTGCAACTGGAGTCCTACCAAGATTTGTACGTATACACTCAATTTTAACATAAAACACAAATGAATACAAAAAAAAAATACCTAGGTGTGTAGAGGAATTCTCCTTCCCAAATCAAATATTGTGCTAGCTAGATTCCGTGGGAGAGACTCAAACTAAGAACCTGCGAATAGTAGTTCTAGGCGAGTACTAGTCATATTTGTCAAATTGTTGGCGAGGTCGCACGAGCAGTTCCTAGTCTCGCACGAGTTGCCGTTCGTGTTAGTTTGGGAAGACAGAGAGTTGATGGCGAGTCGCGTCGGGCCTTCCTTATGACGGCTAACTTGGCCAAATCCTCGATCGGTCGCTATTGTTGTATCGGACGCGCATCTATATTAAAAGTGAAGAACACATTCTAGGAAAATAATTCTGATCTTCCCATTCTATTCATCTCGTTCTATCTTTAACTATTATATATAAGAACTTGCCTTTGGTGCAACATTCAAAATTGTCAAATATAACATTATTCGTTTACTTCAATTGCTTAACATATATTAAGAAAAAAAGAAAATTCATAAAATATAATAGCTATTTGTATAATTACACTATATCTCTATAATAAAAATAACGATGGAAATTCATAAAATTCAAAATGATTTTTTTGTTAAAATATAAATGTTTTTTAAATAGTAGGTGTAGTAGACCTCCTACACCTACTATGATAGGTAATCATTAGACCTCCTAGTCCTACTTTAAAATGATTTTTTTGTTAAAATATAAATGTTTTTTTAAAAAAACCAATTATAAAATATTAATTAAAATTTTTGTGCGGTCATTTTGAGTACTCATATGTATATGGTATGGGCGCAACCGACTTGATGCGGGCGCAGCCAGGAGCGTCATGGGCGTAGCCCGCCGTCACGGGCCGGGTACTATCGCGCTTGGTCGGGGGCGGGCGAAGCCCGCCGTCGCCAACCGGGTACTGTTGCACTTGGCAGTAGGGGCGGAGCCCCATGCCTGTCACTCGTTTTAATATAAAGATTTTCATTTCTTCTTAGGCTTTATTTGGCACGGCGGTGGCGGGCAAGAACCGGCGGGTGCAAACGCTCAAATGGAACCGGAGGGAGGAGGCGGTTTCTCATGGCCCGGCGGGTGCAAACGCGGCAAACGCCGCCGCTCGCCATTTGGTTACGCGCCTTGCGGCGGCGTTTGCCGCCCGCCACCGCCGCCCGCCAAATGTACCCTTAAAGTTCATTACCCGCTCCTCAAGTTAGGGTCTATTTGAGCGGAAATTTTTGGGTCGATCTTTTAAATCTCCTAAATGACCAAATTTCTCTCTCTCCATCCCCTCGTCATTCGTCTGGACGAAAATTTGGAAACGGAGATGGGTCCCAAAAATCTCCCTTGTTTGAGTGGGGCGGCGACGGTTGGAGATAAAGAAAAATCAGTGTTCTTGAATGAAGCTCCCACTCCGGGGTTGGAATCAGGTAAACACCGGCGCTTGGGGAGCGCCGTCGTGCCGGGGCAATGCCGTGGCCGGAAAACTGTCGGACGGGGCACGGCAGTCTGCACTGTCACTTATATATATATAAAAAAATCTTTAAAACCATTTAAAATAACGCAGGTAAACGACACTTCACTTGCCTCCTCACTACCTAGTAAAAGCAGGATCTCCACACGTTCAAAATGTTGGCGCCAATGCGTGCTTCTCCCCTCCTTCGTTGAAAGCCACTATTGAAGGTACAGAGAGAGAGCATAAAATTAATTCCATTTCAGCCTATCAAATTAATTCCTTTATAATTCTCTATAATTCCTCGAAAACTTTATTAAATGCATGATAGACATGAGTTTGTACTCTCCTTAGTATGCTTTATACGTGTGTGTGTATATATATGTGGAGAAATCTTGATGGAGATGAAAGGCACTTTTAGCACTTGACAGAGTATAGGAGAGGTTAGGAGAGGGGAAGAATGGTTCTTGAGATAGTCGAGGAGGAGGCCATCGGAGGAAGTGCGTCGCCACCGCTTATTCTGAATCACGTGTCGTTCGTGGTGAGGTCCGTGGGTCGATCGGTGAGGTTCTACGAGGAGGTGCTTGGCTTTGTGAGTGTCAAGCGGCCCTCTTCCTTCAAATTTCACGGGGCGTGGTGAGAGCCTTAATTCTTCTCCGTTCATCTTCCTTCCTTAATTCTTTTCTATCATTATTTTCATTTAGAACTATAAGTATGAAATAAGCATAGTGGAGAGAATTAAGGCAGCATATGACTTCCTCGACAAAGGGGCCGTTTGGCACCGTGGTGGCGATCACGAACGCGTTGATTATGAACCGTCGTTCGTGAACACACGACCTCACGTATCTGAGGAATTCTATCCCTTTTTTATGTTTAAATCTTTTTTCCTGGGGGCGGTCATAGCTGTTATGTGAAGCATATATTTCATGACGATGATGTTTTTTGTCCAAACTCAGCGGAATAAAATGACGCGTCAAACGGATGACGGTTCGTAACCACCGTGCTCACTGCCGCCGTGCCAAACAGACCCAAACAATCACTTTCTGTCCTAAACCACAAACCTTTCTTTATGCACCTCAAAATTTCACTCCAAATTCTATGTTAATTTTCATTTTTCAAGTGATACAATATTCATACAACTTCATGCTATTTTCAAAATGTCATGATGCAAGCAAGAAACTGATCAAATGAATGCCTACTTCCATCACACAGGCTCTACAACCATGGAATTGGCATCCACCTGCTGCAATGCAATTCCCTAGATGAAGTTCCAAAAAAGAAAGGAATCATAAACCCAAAGGAAAATCACATCTCCTTCCAGTGCTCAAACATCCACCTCCTCAAAAGAAAACTCGAAGAGATGGGCGTAGAATACGTTACCGCAGTTGTCGAGGACAGCGGCATTCAGGTCGACCAGCTCTTCTTCCATGACCCCGACGGCTACATGGTCGAGATTTGCAACTGCGACAACCTCCCCGTGATTCCGCTCTCCTCATGCCCGATGAAACTTCCTTACATGAAGTATCCCATGCTCTCTTCCTTCTATGGTGGTAAGCTTGAGAAGCCAAAAAGGCATACTACTTGCATTCTATTTTTTACATGTAACATGCTATGTTTCTTTCATGAACTCCGAGAAATTTAGTGTTTTTTTTGTGTGGGTAAAAGAGAAGTTGATTTTTAGAATGAGCTCCGTTTGGCACGACGGTAGCGGTCGTGAACGCACTGGTTATGAACCGTCGGTCGTGAACTTCCGACCCCACCTAAGGAACTGCATTCGCTTTTATGTTAAAAATTATTTTTCTTGCCAAACATACATACTCTATAGAGGTGGCGTTTTTGTCCAAACTCACCGGAGCAAAAACACTGTGCCAAACGGAGCCTCTGTTTGGATTTCAGCGCCACTAAAACATCAGTGTTACAACGCTGTTGCTTAAAGGCATCTAGGTAATCAAAGGTGTAATTGTGTACAATTTATAAGACATTTGTCACATCCTCACATAGTTAAATAACATCGGAATTACGCTTATCAACACGAATCCTCACATGTAGGGCTTTTCCTCTAACACGTTTATGGAAACCAATTGGTTATGGGTGAAGAGGGTCAGTGATGCAGGACGCCGGGGCCCCGCCGCACCCCGTGGCATCACACCAGCCAGCGGACCACGGCCAAGCACGTCTGCAAGAAGGACTGCAGTCCAGGCACCCCAACCCGTCTCCGCGCCTGTTCTCAGCGCGGCGGGTTGTTGAGGTTGGGGCTCGATCCCCAGACCTCCTTGATAAGAACCACTCCTAACAGGCCTTATCACCAACTGACCTGCTCGATCCCCAGACCTCCTTGATAAGAACCACTCCTAACAGGCCTTATCACCAACTGACCTGCTCGATCCCCAGACCTCCTTGATAAGAACCACTCCTAACAGGCCTTATCACCAACTGACCTGCAGGTCAGTTGGTGATAAGGCCTGTTAGGAGTCGTTCTTATCAAGGAGGTCTGGGGATCGAGCCCCAGCCTCAACAACCCGCCGCGCTGAGAACAGGCGCGGAGACGGGTTGGGGTGCCTGGACTGCAGTCCTTCTGGCAGGCGTGCTTGACCGTGGTCCGCTAGCTGATGTGATGCCACGGGGTGCGGCGGGGCCCCGGCGTCCTGCATCAGTCAGGATCTAGACTAAGGGTCCGTTTGGCACGGTGGTGATGAACTATCGTTTGTGAACGCCCAACCTTACCTAAGGAACTCCATCCACTTTTAGGTTCAAAACTACTGTTTTTCTCTCGATGATGGACAAAACCGCGCTGTCATGCTAAACATACATTCTATGACGGTGACGTTTTTATCCAAACTCACCGGAGGAAAAAACGCCGCGCCAAACGAACCCTAAAAGCACATGAACCGCATAAGTTTATCGCTGTGAGACTACATTCTCAACAACGACAACGAACTCTCATAATACGCTTTGAATTAAAGTAGGTTTGGCAATATTGTGCAGGAAAAGGGTATAAGCTGCAGTTTGGATCGTGCGGCGCTGAGGCGGAATCTATGTTCATGGAATCGTTGGTGACTGATATGATGGATATATCTTTCTGATATTTGTGAAGCGGAGAAGAGATATTCTAGTTAATTTTGAGCTATGTACAGCATTATCTGTTTGATGTTGCTGTGTGGAAGAAGCCAGTGTGTTGGTATCAAGTTAAGGTCAAAGGACAAATTAGTTTTATTGAATAAGGAAAGCAGCAGCAGCAGCTATATGATTCTTTGTTGCATTGAGAAGCTTTTTTTTTTCTTGGGGAAATAAATTCATGTAATGTCTCTTCTCCAAATTTATAAAGTTTCTCCTGTTGAAACAGTCATTTGTATCCTGAAAGGAGTGATTATTTTGGTGCTTGAGATATTGTTGAGTGTTTATTGTGACAGAATGTAAAGTGAGAAATCTCTGGGTATGACTGATAATTACATTTGAACATCAAATTTAGTATTTGATGAATTACTTGAAACATAAAAGAGATTTTATATATAGGGGCATTTACCGGGACCTCCCCTCTAAGTTCGCAAAATTACAGATTGCACACCTCTTATTATTGAAATTACAAAAAAACTCCTCTCAATGTTACAAAACATAACATTTATCTCGCATGAAGTTCACATTTCATAACATTCATGCATAAAAATACTCCATTCGGAGTACATTTTCAGGGGGGATATTTTGTGCATGGATGTTATGAAGTATAGGGGGCCACTATTTCAGTGGTAATCTGTGAGCAGCCACTTTGTGCATCTATTGTCAAAGGTTCGGTCTTTCTCCTCTGAGAGAAGCCACTTTGGGCATAGGGCCAAAGGTTAGGTCTGTTTCCAATCTTCCCCCGCCCATACCCCCAATGATTGGGGACTATATGGGTTTTGTTGTTGTTGTTGGATGTTATGAAGTATGAACTTCAGGGGAGGTAAATGTTATGTTTTATAACATTTCGGGGAGATTTTTGTAATTTCAATAATAAGAGGGGTGCAATCTGTAATTATGCTATCTTCCAAGGGAAGTTTTGGTAATTATTCGTGTGTCTCCTACCCCTCCCGTGATCTCCCCAACCCGCATTCATAAAACTCTTTCCTCCACAACCCGCATTCGCTCCTACCCCTCCCGTGATCTCCCCGTGGCGACTTCCTCCTAGGCGGTTCCTCCGTTTTCATCTGCCTCGGGCTGTTCCAATCTAGCGGAAAATCATCCTCAATATTCCTTCCTATCCCACACGCGAAGCCCCTTTCCCGGAGGTGAACTTCCTCGCCTTTTTCATCGGCAATTCATCTCCTGCGTTTGCACTAGGGGGTATTGTTGCGACTGTAGGGGGTGTGTGCACTGTCACTCGTGTATATGTATAACATGTGTATATACATATGCATATATAATATATATAATTAGCTCAAAAATCAACTTGATACATCTATATGTATATATATTAATACCACGATCTGCTCTATATGTATATATCTATATGTATATGTATATACAAAATGTGAAATTTCCACTATCTGTGGAACACTGAGACAAGCACACCAAGAATAAACATAAAAAAACTTCTTTATTGCTTGACAAGAACAACAATAACAAGAGAAAGGGCTGAATACAAGTCGCATACAACTTGATTCACAACAGCCTAAAGTAAAGGACAACAATTGGTCGCAGACAGAGTCCACTTCTCCACAGCTCGCTAGCGCACGACGCTAGCACTAGCGCCAGCGCTATCTCAGACCGCGCGAGCTCGTTGCTTGCACACTCCCCTGATCAGCCCGCAGATGCAGACCGCCAAATCAACACAAGACGCTAGCGCCTGCGCTACCCGCTACCGCCGACGCTATCTCAGCGAACTCACATAGCTCGCCAACCTTGCTCTAGGTCGCTCCGAACTCACTCCGAGTTCACTCCCACTTGAGACCGCCGAATGAGACCGCCCAAGCTCTCCTGCCGAACTTACTCAAAGTTCGCTCTGACTTAGACCGCCAATAGAGATCGTCCAAGTCGACAACTTTCTCTGATATACTCTGTAGGGGGGTTGCCACCTATTTATAGATTCCGGAGCCGCCACCCAGAAGTTGGGCTAGCGCCGGCACTAGCTCACTTCACAAATTTCAACACTCCCCTTTGAAGTGAGCTCCGTCAACCACTCCGAGCAGCGAGCGAAGCTTCCTGAACGGCCCCGCAGATAGGGGCTTTGTGAATATATCTGCTACGTTGTCTTCGCTCCGCACATGCTCCACCGCAATCAAGCCACCCAACACTTTCTCTCTGATGAAGTGGTGCTCGATCTCAATATGCTTTGTTCTTGCGTGGCACACTGGATTGGTTACCAGTTTCAAAGCGCTCTCGTTATCACCGCGAAGAATAGTAGGTCCGCTGACCTTCTCATCCACATCTTCCACCAGCCTCCTCAGCGAGACACACTCCTGGGCTGCTAAGCACGACGCCTTGTACTCAACCTCTGTGGTGGATAGGGAAATAGAGTCTTGCTTCTTGCTACACCACGAGATAGCAGCAGCTCCACATAGAAACACATGACCTGAGGTCGACTTGCGATCGTCAGCGTCACCTCCGTAATCTGCATCCGTGTATCCATACAGCTTGAAGTCAGACTCCTCTCCATAAGACAACCCCATCTCAATAGTCCCCTCCACATAGAAACACATGAAGAATCTCTCGACGATCTTCTCAACGTAAGCTCTCTGGGAAACGAACAGTCCACCACTTCTCTTCTCAACCTGAAGTCCAAGAAAATGGTGCAGTTCACCAAGCTCCTTCATCTCAAAGCGAACAGATAACTGTTGTCTCAGCGCCGCGACCTCTTCACTGTTGTTCCCGGTCACGATCATGTCGTCGACGTACATCAGCACCAGAACATGAAGATCTCCACTCTTCTTCACGAACATGCTAGAGTCTGAGTCTGAGGCATCATAGCCACAAAACTGCATGTACTCTGCAATCTTCCCATACCAGGCTCTCGGCGCCTGTTTCAACCCGTAGAGGGCCTTCTTCAGCTTGCACACGTGATGTGGGTGTGACTTGGACACGTATCCAGGTGGTTGCACCATGAATATGTCCTTGTCAATCTCTCCGTACAGGAATGCATTCTTCACATTAAGTTGCCGCAACTTCCACCCTCGACAAGCTGCCAGAGCAATGACCGTCCTCACCGACGTTGTAACACCCCAAAAATCGTAGTTCAGCGAGGTAGGCGGAGTGGTAGTGCTGCGATCGGAGTAGGCTGAAATTTCTCAGTCAAAGCAGTGCGCACAACCATGTTTCCTCTTCGCGCACGACCACTAGTCGTGAGGCAGTGATCGTGCGCTCTTGTCAAGACAAAGAGAGCCGTCGGGACGCTCACTGTCCAAAGTAGTGCGCACGACCATTTCTCCTCTTCGCGCACGACCACTGGTCGTGCGCCAGTGATCGTGCGCCCTGTTTATTCTGTTCCGTAAAGAAGAGCGGAGAAGACGATCCGACCGATCAAAATCTTTGGAATTCGATCCAACGGCTGAGAGGGTTTGCTGGAGGGTTTTAGGGCTTTGGAGAGGGGTTATTCCCTCATAATTTCTAGGCCTTTCTCTCTCCTAAGCTTGAGAAAGAAGAAGGGGCAAGGAGGAAGAAGAAGGAGATTCCGCCATTGACGGAGCTCCGGAGCTCCGATTCGCGAGACGTTTCCAGATCTGGAAAGTGCAGCCCGGTGCGGTTCTTTCCCTCCGATTGGAATCTCGGATCTATGGCGGGGAAGAGAGCTCCAAGGGTAATGATTCTTTCTCCCGGTCTTAGGACGTGTTCTTTGTCCTCTCTTTCTTTTTCTATGTTTGCATGAGGACTCCCTTTCACCAAATGGGTGAAGTGTAGGATTTCCTCTAGTTTTTCGGAACTCCGGGTCGATTGTGTCCGTCCCCGGCATATTGCATTTAGAAATTCGGTAGTCGCGCGGATTTAGGCATTGTGTGTGAAGCCTATTCGTGGCCGTGAGCCCGAATCGGTGATGCTTGATTTGCGACGTTGCATTTAGGTTAGGCCTAGAATGCGAGCCGGAGAATGACTCCGTGAGATCATCTATAGTATTGCGGGACTTGAGATTAGGCGTCGTGTGAAGATCCTAACGAAAGCCCCTTGCTTGGAGAGTGGTGGAATGCAAACCTTCACCACGAAATTGAAGTGAGTCGTTGTATACCTCCTTCGTTGGTTGTACTAGTGAAGCCTAAGTCCACTTGGTTGGTTTAGGTGCGTAACTTTTTGTGATTGGGAACACCCGTCGGTGTTTCCTTGCGAACGGGCCGAGGTAAAGCTACACCCGCATCGTTGTTGTTAACGCGATGATTTGAGCAATGGGCACAAGCTTGCACCGAACCCGCACCATGCGTATCGGCAAGAGGGGGAAACCTCGGGACGCCGTGTGATCATGGGATAGACCTGTTTGGGAGGGTTCCTCCAATAGGTAAATGCTCAAGCGTTCACTAAGCTCTTTAGCTTAGCTGGTTACGTGTGGCCGTGAGAACCCACGGTCATGGTTTTGGATTGATGTTATGATTAGCCTCATGCGTTGCTTAGGCGGTTGTGGGGAACCTTCGGGTGAACCCAACCAACATCATGTGCATTCTCAGGATCAACTCTATTTGTTGCTACACCTAGAAGATTGTTTGTGCTTGAAACCCCACCTTGTGTAGTTTGCACCTTCCTTAGTACTACTTGCTGCTAGTACGACTTGTTTGCAGGGAAGAAGCTCCGCCACCCCGAGAAAGGGGTGGGGTCGTTATAATTTGGTCAGCTGTGCTGACCGTTGCTTTGTTTGTCACCTCTTGGTGGAATCTTCTTGTGCAGATGCAGGTGAGCCTAGCGGGAAATAGCGGGCGGTGTCCCTTTTTGCTGCGTTGGCCCTCGAAGGTCAGCCTCTTTTCTGCTTTTCTTGTATTGCCGGCCTGCGTGCCGAAGTATGTTTAAGGAGTTTTGTACGTTTTGGAATGTAAGGCCTTAAGACCGTAACTCTACACTTTATTGTTTCATTCTTGTGATAGTGGACTATTCTAAAACAAATGTCAAATCTTTATGCTTCCGCTTATGTTTAGTATACTCTGGTGTAGTTCTTTTCTGTATATCTCCTTTTAACGCCTAGCTAATGTGGTTAGTATAGCGTGGGGTCCCGGCCGGACCTACTGTTATATTATTTGTACTGACATAATGTTACAATTTGGTATCGGACTTAGGGCGTCGATCCGTAGTTTAGCGAATTCGGGACGAATTTCTTTTAAGGGGTGGTGTGCACGGGATGCGCATTCACCTAAAACGACAAAAACTAATAAGAATGTCCACTTAGGAATGGAAAAACATACTTGTTTGCGGAACCTGAGCATTCCATGATTGTTGTTTGCTATGTTTTCGGTCACTAAATTGTGTATTGCACGATTATAGGTGACTAAGAGTGCTGCGGGGCAGTCTCGACCCCGTAACACCGCTGAAAGTAGTGCGTCGGCTGAGGTGCCAGCGACCACTCCTCCTGCTGAGATGATCAGGTTAATCGCAGAAGCTGTCTTCGCGATGATCAATGCTCAACCTCAAAGGCTTGCACAGCCTGCTATGCCTACTCCGGATGCGGCCCCGGTGATCGAACCTGCAGTGGAACCTGCGGTGGAACCGAGGATGGAGACCCCTGTGCCAGTGGCTGCAGTGGAACCTGCGGTGGTGCCAAGGGTGGAGCGTCGTGTAGAGTGTGTAGCTATTGCGCGAGCGCGTGATCAACAACTGCAGCATTTTCTATAAGCTTCCACCCTCCAACTTTCTCGGGGACCGGATCCCCAACGGAGGCGGAGGACTGGTTGTCAACTGTTAGAAAAACTCTAAAGGCGACAACAACGGAAGAAGCTATGATGGTCACCCTAGCCACCTTTCTCCTTAACGGAGAAGCAGAGCTTTGGTTGACCGAGCAAGAAGCGCATAAGTTTGAAGGTAAGGATATTACCGAGATCACTTTGGCGGAGTTCTCAAAGTCGTTTCTTCAGAGATACATTCCCTGTGCCCAACGCATTGCGTTGCAGAACCAGTTCTTGAAGTTAACTCAAGACGATAGCTCGGTGGACGAGTACTTGCACGAGTTCACTAGATTGGGCCGCTATGCGGGGGTTTTGGTGGAAGATGAGGAAATGAAGACGAACAAGTTTTATGAAGGTCTTCGGGATGAGTTGAGGATGCTCCTTGCAGGCCCAATGACTTTTGGCTTCCATATGATGGTGCAAAGCGCCAGATCTCTAGAGTTGGACATGAAGAGAGTACAAGCAAAGGGCGTGGCAAAGAAACCTGAATTTCATGCGCCGACCTCTCACTTCAAATCTGAGTTCAGGAGGAACAAAAGGAAGTTCAAGTCTGCGGAACCAACTCGCTCAAATGTGTCGGGAGCTACGACTGCACGTGGTCCAATTACATGTTTCACTTGCGGAAAGGTGGGACACAAAGCAAGCGTGTGTCGCAGTGGTCCCCCAAGGCCAGAGAACCGAGCGATGGACTATGCTCGTGCTGCGGGTCATGCGGAAAAGGGCAAAGCTGCGGAGTCTGCTGCTTCCCAACACATTCCGACCCAGCCGAGAGTTTACTTGCTTGGCCAGCAAGAAGCCATACGACAAACTGATGTCGTCACAGGTATGAATTAAATGTTAGGTTTTACATAGCTATGTGTGATTGATACTGTTGTGCGACTTTATGTTTGATTTGTGTGCAATTAGGTTTCATCCTAATTTTCAACTATCCGGCGAGAGCTCTATTTGATACAGGAGCATCGCACTCTTTTCTGTCTACGGGCTTCGTGGTGCGAATTGGAGTGCCGTCAACCTTAGTAAAAGATAGATTGGAGGTAGTGTTACCTAACGGGTTTCGCATGAGTACGGATAGGAAGAGCCGTGTGAAGATGCGGATCGGAAATCAGGATTTCGACTTGGAAGCGTCGTTATTACCGTTAGCTGAATTTGATGTGATCTTCGGCATGGACTGGCTCTCGGAGCAGCGAGCATGCATAGATTGCAATTCAAAGGAGATCACTCTGGGAAAGAACACCGAAGACGAAACCACGTTCGCAGGTATGCGAGGAGCGAGCAAGACACTGATGTCTGCTCTCCAGGTGGTTAAGGCGGTGAGAAAGGGCGCAGAATTGTTCTTCACTCTGTTGGAGGCTTCAGAGCCAAAGCCCAGGTTATGCGATGTCCCAGCTGTAGCGGAGTACGCCGATGTGTTTCCTAACGAACTCCATGGGGCTCCGCCTCAGCGGGAGATTGATTTCTGTATTGAGCTGGTGCCAGGTGCCAAACCTGTGGCCCGCTCACCGTACCGGATAGCGTCAAAGGAATTGGCAAAGCTGAAGGTTCAATTGCAAGAGCTGCTAGTGCAAGGCTACGTACGTCCAAGTTCATCGCCTTGGAGTGCACCGGTCCTCTTTGTGAAAAAGAAGGACGGGAGCTTGCGTCTATGTATCGACTATCGAGAGCTGAATAAGTTGACCGAGAAGAACCGATACCCGATTCCAAGAATCGACGATTTATTCGACCAACTGGTTGGGTCGACGGTATACTCTAAGCTAGACTTAAGGTCCGACTATTACCGACTGCGTATAAGGGAATGTGACATTCCAAAGACATCGTTCAGTACCCGCTTTGGGCACTATGAGTTCACCGTTATGCCGTTCGGTCTATCTAATGCACCGTCAGTATTTATGGACTTAATGAATAGAACATTCCAAGAGTATTTGGATCAATTTGTGATCGTCTTCATCGACGACATTTTGGTATACTCTCATTCAGAGGAGGAGCATGCAGAGCATCTGCACGCGGTTTTGAGCACCTTGAGGAGGAGTCAATTATATGCCAAGTTCTCCAAGTGCGAGTTTTGGCTATCGTCAGTAGCATTCCTGGGTCATGTTATTAGTGGGGATGGAATTGCGGTTGATCCGTCGAAAATAGAAGCGATCCGAGCGTGGCCTGTGTTGAAAAACGTAGCGGAAGTCCAAAGTTTCTTAGGACTTGTCGGCTATTATAGGCACTTTGTGGAGAACTTCTCGAGGGTCGCACTCCCTCTCACTAAACTGACTAGGAAAGATCACAAGTTCGACTGGTCGCCCGAGTGCGCTCGAGCTTTTGAAGAACTGAAGAGCCGTCTGACCACGGCGCCCATTCTATACTCGCCATGTGGTACGGAAGGCTACGTAATTTATAGTGTCGCCTCGGGGAGTGGTTTGGGTTGCGTCCTAGTGCAGTTCGGAAAGGTAATTGCCTACGGCTCCCGACAACTGAAGGTTCATGAAAGGAACTACCCGGTCCATGATTTGGAGCTAGTGGCCGTGGTTTTCGCCCTCAAGCTTTGTAGGCATTACTTGTATGGCGTGAAGATCGATATCTTTACTGACCACAAGAGCCTCAAGTACCTGCTGGATCAAAGGGAGTTGAATATGCGTCTGAGGAAGTGGATGGAATTCCTTGGGGACTGCACCTTCGACATCAAATATACTTCTGGTAAGGGAAATGTAGTTGCGGACGCGTTGAGTCGCCGGGCTCCTGCTTAAGCAAATTGGATTTTGATGCACGATGAGCGTCTAATCCGCGAGCTAGAAGTTATGGAGATCATTTGCGTCGATAGAAGAGCGTCTCCTTCAGCATGCTTGAACTGGATGGAGGTTCAATACGACCTCGCCGACCGAGTTCGACAAGCATTGGAGCTGGATGAGAGCATGAAACGCTATAAAGCGGAGACCGTTGATGGGTCAAATGCTGATTTCTCTTTCGAAGATGGCCTTATGTGGAAGAATGGCAGATTGTGCATCCCAAATGTTGGTATATTACGGGCGGAGTTGATGTACAAGGCTCATCATACCAAGTACTCGATCCACCCTGGGAGCACGAAAATGTACATGCATATGAAGAAACTCTTCTGGTGGCCGGGTATGAAGAAAGACATTGCCCTCTACGTGGCCAAGTGTCATACTTGCGCGTTGGTGAAGGCGGAATGTCAACGTCCCGGTGGGTTTCTGAAGTCATTGCTGATTCCGGAATGGAAGTTCGATGATATTTCGATGGATTTCGTGCACGGGTTGCCGAGATCGCAACATGGAAACGACGCCATCTGGGTGATCGTGGACCGATTGACGAAGGTATCACACTTTATTCCGAACCGGAAGGATGATTCTGTGGAGAAGCTGGCAAAGTTGTACGTCGATAACATCGTACGGTTGCACGGGATTCCCCGCAGCATCGTCAGTGATCGAGATGGGCGGTTCACATCAAATGATTGGAGGCTGATTCATCAATTATTGGGAACCAAGCTAAAGTTTAGCACGACCTTCCACCCGCAAATGGATGGACAGACCGAAAGGACCAATAGGACGATGGAGGATATGCTGAGGATGTGCGCCCTGGACTTCGGAAAGAGATGGGAGGACCATCTCTATATGATTGAGTTTGCTTACAACAACAGCTACCAAGCAAGTATAAAGATGGCCCCTTTCAAGGCTCTTTATGGTAGGAAATGTCGCACACCGTTATCTTGGGCTGAAATGGGCGACACTAAGTTGTTGAAACGCAAGGATGAGGAGGCAAATACATCGATTCGGGCTATTCGGGAGCGATTGCTCATTGCCCAAGATCGGCAGGCAAAATACTATAATGCAAATCATCGGAATGTCGAGTTCACCGTTGGCGACTGGGTTTATCTCAAGATCAAACCGTTCAAAGGAGTATCGAGGATCCGACGCTTGAAAAAGCTAAGTCCGAGGTACTTAGGACCGTTCGAGATCTTGGAGCGCATTGGTGAAGCTGCCTACCGGCTTGCTCTATCTTCGGAGCTGAGCGGGTTGCATGATGTATTCCACATCTCTGTGTTGCGGAAGGCTGTAAAGGAGCCAAATCTTGTTGCTGCGGTCAACAAAGTGTCGGTAGATGGTGGGCTAGCGACGAAAGTCAAACCCATTTGCATTGAAGACACTGAAGTGAAGCAGTTGCGGAACAAGTCCATTCGGATGGTGAAAGTCCGTTGGAATAATTGCGGGCGAGAGGAACTCTCTTGGGAAAGAGAGAAGTCGATGCTTGCGGAGTACCCCGAGCTATTTCTCTCAGGTATTTATAACTGTATTTTCTGCTAATACTGTTTTCAAAATTTCGGGACGAAATTCTTTTAAGGGAGGTGGAGTTGTAACACCCCAAAAATCGTAGTTCAGCGAGGTAAGCGGAGTGGTAGTGCTGCGCTCGGAGTAGGCTGAAATTTCTCAATCAAAGCAGTGCGCACGACCATTTTCCTCTTCGCGCACGACCACTGGTCGCGAGCCAGTGATCGTGCGCTCTTGTCAAGACAAAGAGAGCCGTCGGGACGCTCACTGTCCAAAGTAGTGCGCACGACCATTTCTCCTCTTCGCGCACGACCACTGGTCGTGCGCCAGTGATCGTGCGACCTGATTATTCTGTTCCGTAAAGAAGAGCGGAGAAGACGATCCGACCGATCAAAATCTTTGGAATTCGATCCAACGGTTGAGAGGGTTTGCTGGAGGGTTTTAGGGCTTTGGAGAGGGGTTATTCCCTCATAATTTCTAGGCCTTTCTCTCTCCTAAGCTTGAGAAAGAAGAAGGGGCAAGGAGGAAGAAGAAGGAGATTCTGCCATTGACGGAGCTCCGAAGCTCCGATTCGCGAGACGTTTCCAGATCTGGAAAGTGCAGCCCGGTGCGGTTCTTTCCCTCCGATTGGAATCTTGGATCTATGGCGGGGAAGAGAGCTCCAAGGGTAACGATTCTTTCTCCCGGTCTTAGGATGTGTTCTTTGTCCTCTCTTTCTTTTTCCATGCGTATCGGCGAGAGGGGGAAACCTCGAGACGCCGTGTGATTATGGGATAGACCTGTTTGGGAGGGTTCCTCCAATAGGTAAATGCTCAAACGTTCACTAAGCTCTTTAGCTTAGCTGGTTACGTGTGGTCGTGAGAACCCACAGTTATGGTTTTGGATTGATGTTATGATTAGCCTCATGCGTTGCTTAGGCGGTTGTGGGGAACCTTCGGGTGAACCCAACCAACATCATGTGCATTCCCAGGATCAACTCTATTTGTTGCTACACCTAGAAGATTGTTTGTGCTTGAAACCTCACCTTGTGTAGTTTGCACCTTCCTTAGTACTACTTGCTGCTAGTACGACTTGTTTGCAGGGAAGAAGCTCCGCCACCCCGAGAAAGGGGTAGGGTCGTTATAATTTGATCAGCTGTGCTGACCGTTGCTTTGTTTGCCACCTCTTGGTGGAATCTTCTTGTGCAGGTGCAGGTGAGCCTAGCGGGAAATAGCGGGCGGTGGCCCTTTTTGCTGCGTTGGCCCTCGAAGGCCAGCCTCTTTTCTGCTTTTCTTGTATTGTCGGCTTGCGTGCTGAAGTATGTTTAAGGAGTTTTGTACGTTTTGGAATGTAAGGCCTTAAGGCCGTAACTCTACACTTTATTGTTTCATTCCTGTGATAGTGGACTATTCTAAAAGAAATGTCAAATCTTTATGCTTCCGCTTATGTTTAGTATACTCTGGTGTAGTTCTTTTCTGTATATCTCCTTTTAACGCCTAGCTAATGTGGTTAGTGTAGCGTGGGGTCCCGGCCGGACCTACTGTATATTATTTGTACTGGCAGGGTGTTACAGACGTCATCTTCGCCACAAGACTAAATGTCTCCTCGTAGTCCTCTCCATAGGTTTGTGAGAAACCTCGAGCGACAAGCCTTGCCTTGTACCGCTCTACTCCTCCGTCAGCTTTCTTCTTAATCTTGTACACCCACTTGCAGGTGACAGGTTTGATGCCCTCCACTATGGGAACAAGGTCCCATGTCTCATTCTTCTCCAAAGCTTTCATCTCCTCATCCATGGCCACGTCCCACTCCTTGGTGCTAACATCATCTTCAAAGCGGGCATGTTCCCTCTCGTCGAGTGGTCCTGCGAAGAAGCAAGAGACCAAACTCACGAAGTTCCCCTCCTTATAGCGAGAAGGCGGGACGATGGTCCGCTCCGACCTCCTCAAGGCTTGGCCACTCTCTACCACTCCGGTACACTCCTCCTCTACAACTCTTCTTTCCTCATTCCTTGAAGCACTGCCCCCCCCCCCCCCCCCCCCCCCCCCCCGCTTCTCGAACTCGAAGCTCCCCCTGAGCCAGATGGCGATGGGGTACTGGGAGATAGCTCCAACTCCACAGTAGAGTCCCCAGTGAGTCTCTTCACTCCTGCTAGAATTTCCACTCTCCGGCAACACCACAGAAGAGACTCCCTGATATGAGATCAGTTCGTCAAACACCATGTCGCGCGAGACGGCGAACTTGTGGGTCTGCAGATCCATGCACTTCCACCCCTTCTTCCGCTCATCGTAGCCGATGAAGACACACTTCCGTGCTTTCAGCTCCAACTTGGTTCTCTGGGCATTTGGGACGTGCACGAAGCAGGTAGATCCAAACACCCTCATGTGGCCCACATTTGTCTTCTCCCCGAACATGAGCTGATGTGGAGACACCATCCTGTTAGGACTCAGAGGTAGCCGATTGATCATGTGGGTAGCACACGTCATTCCCTCCGCCCATAGGGCCTTGGGAATCCCCTTGGCATGCAGCCAACTCCTGGTGGTCTCCACCAGATGACGGATCTTCTTCTCTGCGACCCTATTTTGCTGAGGGGTGTGGGCGCAAGAGAGCTCTCGCCGAATGTCGTATTTCCTGCAGAAAGAAGCAAACTCGTTAGAGGTAAACTCCCCCCCATTATCACTTCGCAGCTTTTTCACCCTCAGGTTCAGCCTCCCCTCCACAAGTTCCTTCCACTCCTAGAACTTCTCAAACACTTCAGACTTCTCCTTCAGAAAGTAAACCCACGAATAGCGAGTGTAGTCATCCACCAAGACCAACGCATACTTATTTCCTCCATAAGTCAGGGTGGCGCACGACCCCATCACATCAGCGTGTATGCACTCAAGAGGTGCCTTACACCTAGTCTCCGACTTGTCAAACGGAAGTCAATGTGACATTTCATATTGACAGCCCTCACATACATGGCCGTCGCCGCAAGAAGAGAGGTTAGGCAGACCACTCACCAGACCCTTTGCAGCCATCATCTTCAACTTGTCCATCCCCACATGACCTAGCCTCTCATGCCAGATCGCTGCGCTGCCATTCATCTTCAGCTTAGGCATTTGCAGAACATACAAATCCTTCACCCATCTCCTGGTGAGCGTGACATCAACATCAACATATGACACATTTTTCAGAAACTTCACCTCCTTCGGTCCAAACAACACGTGGTATCCTGCATCCACTGCGTTTGCAACCGAGAAGAGATTCTTCTTCATGCCCGGCACATGATACACGCTCTTCAGTGTCACGGGCTTCTCATCACTTCCCAGGGATACCATCCCTTCTTGCTCCACAAGATGCACCGTATCATCCGCAGTGATGATAACATCCGATCCTCCATATGCCTTCAAGGAGGCAAACTTGGACACATCTCCCGTGAGATGGTGCCCGCAACCGGAATCCACTATCCAGTCATTCTCGAAGTTTATAGAGGCTAAGACATCGACATGCGTGGTCGTCATCTCAGCCAGGAAGCAGTTGTCTCCGCCTTCACCACCCTTGTGACCTCCACCTCTCGCTCCACCTCTCCAGTGGCCTCCTTCCTTCTCAGCAACATGATCGGCCTTCAGATTAGATCGACAGTCCTTTGTCATGTGACCATACTTCTTACATGCAAAACAAAGAGATCTCCCCCTCTCATCATGAGCAGGGAGGAACTTCCCCTTATCTCCTTGAGAGGACGTTGAGGGTCCATCTCTGGAGTTCTTCTTCTTCTTGTCCCAGGTCTTATTCTTGCCTGAGAACAACACCTCGCTATCTCCCTCTGAGATAGACACTCCCGCCATCTGCTTCACCAGACTCTCCTATGACGACAGCAGGTTCTCCAACTCCAGTAAGATGGGTTGAGTAGCCCATCCTTGCACAGACGTAACAAACACACTATACTCCTTCCGCAAACCACGAAGTATATGCCTCTTCAGTTTTGCCTCGGAGATCGGCTCATCAGGATCCAAAGCCGAGATCTCAGCACACAGGTTCTTCATCTTCAGAAAGAAGGTGGATATCGATAACTCTCCTTGAGCGGACCGCGCCAACTCATTCTCCAGAAACTGTAGCCGCGCTACATTCTTCTTGTTAAACAGCCCATCGAGAGCTTTCCAGATTTCAGACGCTGACTTACAACCCATGATGTGGTCGAACAAGTCAGGAGCAATAACTCTCTTCAAGGTGAACTCTGCTTTGTCGTTTGTCTTCATCCAAGCTTGCACAGCTGGACCATTGTCTCTGGCAGCTACGACTTCCTCTTGCTCATCTCCTCCAACGACCTCCCATAGGTCTTCTCCAAGAAGGTAGCTCTCCATACATGACTTCCACTTCTTGTAATTTGTTCGAGTAAGTAACTCAATGCCAAGACCTCTCGCATAACCTTCTCCGCCGTCCATCTTGGTTGCTCAGTACTTGTTACTCAGTGCTTGTTCCAACCTGCCTCTGATACCATGTGAAATTTCCACTATCTGTGGAACACTGAGACAAACACACCAAGAATGAACACAAAAAAAATTTCTTTATTGCTTGACAAGTAGTTACAACAATAACAAGAGAAAGGGATGAATACAAGTCGCATGCAACTTGATTCACAACAGCCTAAAGTAAAGGACAACAATTGGTCGCAGACAGAGTCCACTTCTCCACAGCTCGCTAGCGCCAGATGCTAGCACTAGCGCCCGACGCTAGCACTAGCGCCAGCGCTATCTCAGACCGCGCGAGCTTGCTACTTGCACACTCCCTGTTGAAACCGAGACTTGCGAACAAGACTTAGTCTCTGTGGAGTTCGGGGCCCTCAACTAGCCGAAGGGCGACCAATCCTTACTCCTCCCAAGGGAGAGCTCTAGGTTGAAGGTGTTGGAACTAGGAACTGGACCAAGGGCTTAGTGGGGAGGTCCCGCCACATACCCGGAAGTTCCTTAAGAACTTCCCCTCCCAAGCCACTACTAAGCTTGAGCACCACTGGAGGCTCTCCTCACCCCCTAGAGAGACTTGGGGAGGGAGAGAGAGGGGGAGAGAGCTAGCCTAGAATGAGATCCTTCCAAATGGTGTCCCCTTGGTCCTATTTATAGGATTTCCGAAGTTGGGCTGCAAATAGCCGAAAACTGGTCTGCCAGATTACCCAAAATACCCTTGAACTGGGCTGCAGATAGCCAAATCCCGCTGCTCTTGGACTGCGAATAGCCAAAACTGGACTGCGAATAGCCAAATCCCGCCGTTCCACGGCGCTAAACGCAGACCGAATGCCCTCCTGGGCTCGTCCCCCTACTGGATGGGGAGCGGGGGCGAGCCCCCGAGCAGCGGCTCGGGCTCGCCCCCTTGGATGGGAGGCGGGGGCGAGCCCCCGGGCAGCGGCCCGGGCTCTCCCCCCTTGGATGGGAGGCGGGGGCGAGCCCCCGGGCAGCAGCCCGGGCTCGCCCCCCTTGGATGGGACGCGGGGGCGAGCCCCCGGGCAGCGACCTGGGCTCGCCCCCTTGGATGGGAAGCGGGGGCGAGCCCCCGGGCAGCGGCCCGGGCTCGCCCCCTTGGATGGGAAGCGGGGGCGAGCCCCCGGGCAGCGGCCCGGGCTCGCCCCCCTTGGATGGGAGGCGGGGGCGAGCCCCCGGGCAGCAGCCCGGGCTCGCCCCCCTTGGTGGGGAGCGGGGGCGAGCCCCCGGGCTCGCCCCCTTTAGCTGGGAAGCGGGGGCGAGCCCCCGGGCAGCAGCCCGGGCTCGCCCCCCTTCCCCCCTTGGCCTCCACCTCCCTTCCTGTATGGGTCAATGCTACCGTGATGCTCCGATGAGCCTTCGGGAGTATGCTCCGATGAGCCTTCGGGAGTATGCTCGGCGAATATCGGGGTTGTACACAATCCCCGCTCTTTTCGAGCGTGGCTCACGCTCGGAAAGAAATGTCCAACCCTGCATATTCGACGAGTGTCGCTGGGAATCCGGTTATTGGTGCTATCTTGGAAGAGCCACAACACCTCCCCGAGAGGTCCTCCAACCCTGCCGGCCAGTGAGAGCCCGGCTAGCGGGACCACCTTGGGGGAAAAATACATAAGAGAATTTTCGGCCACTGAGCGGTTCCTGACTCTGCCAGCTAGGTGGGAGCCTGGTTAGCAGGTCAGCATGGGGACTAAGTACTTGGGACTTTCCTGCCACCGAGCGATCCTCGGACCTGCCAGCTTGGTGGGATCCTGGTCAGCGGGCCAGCGTCGGGGCTAAGTACTTGGGACTTTCCTGCCACCGAGCGATCCTCGGACCTGCCAGCTTGATGGGAGCCTGGTCAGCGGGCCAGCATCGGGGCTAAGTACTTGGGACTTTCCTGCCACCGAGCGATCCTCGGACCTGCCAGCTTGATGGGAGCCTGGTCAGCGGGCCAGCGTCGGGGCTAAGTACTTGGGACTTTCCTGCCACCGAGCGATCCTCGGACCTGCCAGCTTGGTGGGAGTCTGGTCAGCGGGCCAGCATCGGGGTTAAGTACCTTGAGACTTCCCTGCCACCGAGCGATCCTCGGACCTGCCAGCTTGATGGGAGCCTGGTCAGCGGGCCAGCATCGGGGTTAAGTACCTTGAGACTTCCCTGCCACCGAGCGATCCTCGGACCTGCCAGCTTGATGGGAGCCTGGTCAGCGGGCCAGCATCGGGGCTAAGTACTTGGGACTTTCCTGCCACCGTGCGATCCTCGGACCTGCCAGCTTGGTGGGAGCCTGGTCAGCGGGCCAGCGTCGGGGCTAAGTACTTGGGACTTTCCTGCCACCGAGCGATCCTCGGACCTGCCAGCTTGGTGGGAGCCTGGTCAGCGGGCCAGCATCGGGGTTAAGTACCTTGAGACTTCCCTGCCACCGAGCGATCCTCGGACCTGCCAGCTTGATGGGAGCCTGGTCAGCGGGCCAGCATCGGGGTTAAGTACCTTGAGACTTCCCTGCCACCGAGCGATCCTCAGACCTGCCAACTTGATGGGAGCCTGGTCAGCGGGCCAGCATCGGGGCTAAGTACTTGGGACTTTCCTGCCACCGAGCGATCCTCGGACCTGCCAGCTTGGTGGGAGCCTAGTCAGCGGGCCAGCATCGGGGTTAAGTACCTTGAGACTTCCCTGCCACCGAGCGATCCTCGGACCTGCCAGCTTGATGGGAGCCTGGTCAGCGGGCCAGCATCCGGGCTAAGTATTTGAAAACTTCCACTACATTAATCATCACATTACATGCAAGAAAAAACTAAGTAAACATCCATGCTATATGAACTTAAGGGTGGAGAGAAGAAACTAAGTGCTTAGACAAACTTGGTCTCCTACTGCCGAGGGTGGTCTCCCTCGTTCCCATTTGGTTGTTGTTGTTGCCGCCCCAAACCCCTCGCTTCCTTCAATTCCAAGAACTCAGGACAGTTGATCGTCGCATGACCTTCCTCATCATGGAGGTCACAATAGGGTAACTCCACCCTACCTCCTCTTCCTCTTCTTCCTGCTTTTCGGACTCTCCTCCTTTTTTTCCCAGCCAATCGCCATGGTCTGTTGAGGCGGTGGAGGGGATGCCCTTGGCCTCTGCCCCCACCTAGGTAGGTCAACCCCCTCTTCCTGGAAGTTGTCTTCTTCTTGGTTGAACCTCCTCTTGGGGGCCTCTACCTTCCCCCCATGCTGTCTTGCCTCTGGCTCACTCAGCTTGGCCAGCCTTCTTGCTAACTCCGGGTTGGCCTCCTCACTCTCGACTTCTTCTGCCACCCTTTCCATCAACTCTTCAAAGGACGAAGGAGCACTTCTCTTGAGGTCCATCTTGAAGAAACCCTCCCGCAACCCCAACGTGAAGGCAAGCTTGAGGGTGTACCCGGGCACTTCTTGGACGAGGAGAACCTCCTCCCTGAACCGTTCCAGATAGTGAGACAGCGACTCCCCTGGCTCTTGTTTGATCTTGAAAAGTGCCTCGGCATATTTCTTCCTCTTCCTTGACGTCGAGAAGCGTAGCAGGAAAACTAGGCGCAAGTCTTCGAAGGCATAGATGGATCCCGCAGGGAGTTGGTGGAACCAATCTCTAGCCTTCTCCTTCAGAGTTGTCGCGAAGAGTCGACACTTGAACGCGTCCGTCATGGGCCTGATGGAGACTATGTCCTCGAACCATTGCATGTGCAAGACGGGATCATCCGTGCCGGAGTAGTGAGACATCTCCAACCTTCTGAACCCCTCTGGAACCGGGGCCGAGAGGATCAGCTCACAAAAAGGGCTTCCGATGCTCACCCCCCTTTGGGACTGGGCGAGTGGGGGCATGGCGCCTCCCCTCTCGCCCCCTTGGGGCTGGGCGAGTGGGGGTATGGGACCTCCCCGCTCGCCCCCTTGGGGCTGGGCGAGTGGGGGTATGGGACCTCCCCGCTCGCCCCCTTGGGGCTGGGCGAGTGGGGGTCTGGGACCTTCCCACTCACCACCTACTGGTACCTCCTTCCTGGGTTGCTGGCCTGGAGGGCTCTCACCCACTTGTTGAGGCGAGACCTCCGGACCACCTCCTCCCATGCCTTCGCCTATCGTGGCGAAAGTTAGCTGCAAGGTCTGCAGGATCTCTTGCCTGAAATTTTCAAACATCTCCAACGTCGCTCCATCCACCGGGGGTTGCGATCGACCTGGGTCGGATCCTCCACCTCCAGCCATGGAGCTCATCTTAAGAGTTTCTTGAATCAGTCACACTCCACGCTCACCGCACCATGTGTTGAAATCGAGACTTGCGAACAAGACTTAGTCTCTGTGGAGTTCGGGGCCCTCAGCTAGCCGAGGGGCGACCAATCCTTACTCCTCCCAAGGGAGAGCTCTAGGTTGAAGGTGCTGGAACTAGGAACTGGACCAAGGGCTTAGTGGGGAGGTCCCGCCACATACCCGGAAGTTCCCTAAGAACTTCCCCTCCCAAGCCACTACTAAGCTTGAGCACCACTGGAGGCTCTCCTCACCCCCTAGAGAGACTTGGGGAGGGAGAGAGAGGGGGAGAGAGCTAGCCTAGAATGAGATCCTTCCAAATGGTGTCCCCTTGGTCCTATTTATAGGATTTCCGAAGTTGGGCTGCAAATAGCCGAAAACTGGTCTGCCAGATTACCCAAAATACCCTTGAACTGGGCTGCAGATAGCCAAATCCCGCTGCTCTTGGACTGCGAATAGCCAAAACTGGACTGCGAATAGCCAAATCCCGCCGTTCCACGGCTCTAAACGCAGACCGAATGCCCTCCTGGGCTCGCCCCCCTACTGGATGGGGAGCGGGGGCGAGCCCCCGGGAAGCGGCCCGGGCTCGCCCCCTTGGATGGGAGGCGGGGGCGAGCCCCCGGGCAGCGGCCCGGGCTCGCCCCCTTGGATGGGAGGCGGGGGCGAGCCCCCGGGCAGCGGCCCAGGCTCGCCCCCCTTGGATGGGAGGCGGGGGCGAGCCCCCGGGCAGCAGCCCGGGCTCGCCCCCCTTGGATGGGACGCGGGGGCGAGCCCCCGGGCAGCGGCCCGGGCTCGCCCCCTTGGATGGGAAGCGGGGGCGAGCCCCCGGGCAGCGGCCCGGGCTCGCCCCCCTTGGATGGGAGGCGGGGGCGATCCCCGGGGCAACGGCCCGGGCTCGCCCCCCTTGGATGGGAGGCGGGGGCGAGCCCCCGGGCAGCAGCCCGGGCTCGCCCCCCTTGGTGGGGAGCGGGGGCGAGCCCCCGGGCAGCGGCCCGGGCTCGCCCCCTTTAGCTGGGAAGCGGGGGCGAGCCCCCGGGCAGCAGCCTGGGCTCGCCCCCTTCCCCCCTTGGCCTCCACCTCCCTTCCTGTATGGGTCAATGCTACCGTGATGCTCCGATGAGCCTTCGGGAGTATGCTCCGATGAGCCTCCGATGAGCCTTCGGGAGTATGCTCGGCAAATATCGGGGTTGTACACTCCCCTGATCAGCCCGCAGATGCAGACCGCCAGATCAACACAAGCCGCTAGCGCCTGCGCTACCCGCTACCGCCGGCGCTATCTCAGCGAACTCACACAGCTCGCCAACCTTGCTCTAGGTCGCTCCGAACTCACTCCGATTTCACTCCCACTTGAGACCGCCGAATGAGACCGCCCAAGCTCTCCTGCCGAACTTACTCCAAGTTCGCTCTGACTTAGACCGCCAATAGAGACCGCCCAAGTCAACCACTTTCTCTGATATACTCTGTAGGGGTATTGCCCCCTATTTATAGATTCCGGAGCCGCCACCTAGAAGTTGGGCTAGCGCCTGCGCTAGCGCTAGCTCACGTACCAAATTTCAACACAAAATGCGATGTAGCATCAATGACCTCCGATTGTGCAAATGTTAACCCTGTAGCTATTTGTGGTGAAAGTTGGCTGAAGTGACTCTTGACGTATGTGCTCCCATCGATGCTCCTGCTCTCTATCAGAGGTGCTCTAAATTGAGGATCCAATAGCACTTCCATGTGAAAGTTGTTAATTATATGCCTCGAATCCTCACTCAAAGACAACGGTTGACACTGATCACGACCCGCGGGGTCCGCGGCCGCGTCCCTGGACGAATATTTTCCGGGGTACCGAGTGATATATAAACTTCTTATCGTTCTAGGTCTCTAGGGTTTAGATTATTTTGAAATTTGGAATTCCGCCCTCTTTCTGTAATCGCCTCTGTTCTTGATCTAAGTGAAAATCGGACTGCTGCTGCCCGTGGACGGAGCCGGCCATCTTGAGGTGAATCACATAAATCTGTATTGCCTTCTGTGTTGTTGTTTTTCGGTTTGTTTTTCATCCTGCTCTTTTTCCATAAGAAAAGTGCACAAATAAAAAAGCATATACAATGGTGTTTAACAATATAGACATCATCAAACAACTCATTAATTCTTCCTATCCGTACGGAAATATGCCAGGAATGAACAAATATAACATCAAGCATAATCTACACAATAGTCATTTTCGCAACAAAGGAGAATGTCTAGTTGTAGTCAATTCCATACTACAAAAGGAAATCTCTGCTAAAACTGACTTTCTATCTGTCAGTGCTTCTCTCAACCCAAGTTTTGATATTGTACACGTATTTGCAACTTAAAATTGATGATGTTTAAAATTGATTTCAGAAACGTAGCAAAAACGTCCAAACAAACAGAGCATTAATTACTTGATTTCAGAAACATGTTTAAAATTGATGATGTTCTACTTGCTTGACAAAAGTAAAACCATTAATTTTGAGAAATTTTAAAGATAGCAGTTTAGTTGTAGAGTTTAATATCCATATTGATTCCAAGAAAATTGGACCAAGCGAGGAAGTATATTAAGGCTTCGTTTGGCGTGGTGATGATGGTCGTGAACGTGGTGGTCATGAACCGTTGTTCGTGAACACCCGACCTCACCTAAAAAAATTCATGCATTTTATGCTCAAAAGTAGTTTATTTTATTGGCAGCGACCATAACCCGTGTCTTGCCAAACAACGTTTTTGGCCGAACTCACCGGAGAAAATAAGCGGCGCCAAACTAAGCCTAAATCCAACATTTTTCAAGAATGGTTTGTGACTTCAAACAACCAACAAGTCTTAAGAGAAATACTCAACATGTAACTAATGCCAATGCTTAACCATAAACGCAACACATACATCGTGCCTATTTCTCGTGTCCTCAAGTTTAATAAATCCATTCGTTGTAGTACCCTGAAACACTGTAACAGTAACAATGAGCGCAGATTCTCCCTAAACCATCAGGAGCACTTAATAGCTATAGTTCTTTGCAAACAGGCCTTCCTTGGCCTGGGCAGATTCTCCCTCGCCGGTGTACTTCCCGAGCTGAGCAAGCGAGTTCGCCTTCGCCCTCAAGAGCAGCGTATCCTGAGCCGCCTTCACATTCTCCGGCCGCCCCGCCCATGTCTTCAGGCAAGTGTTCTGCAGTGCTCTGGCATACGAGAACGAAACATGCCAAGGGTTTGGGCTCTGATTCATCGCATTCAGGTTCTGAGTTGCCTCCACTTCGGATTGACCGCCGGAAAGGAACTGTTCCATTCAAAACAAGGTAACGGTTGGTTAGTATGCGTGCTACATTTGTTTAAATTTACTTGGATTTTGAAGTAAGAAAATCATTCCAACCACCAGTTTGAGCATCAAGTGATTCAAAGCCGATGATTTTACTGTGATTTGTATTTGTTGAGATATCTTGCCTCCTAATCTCTTTGAAGCAAGTTCAACTGATCCCCCTTTACACCATTTGCAGAGGTTTTCGGGGAGTGGGATATGTCACGGGTTTGAGGCTTGCCAAACATATAGTCATCGATCACTGCTTTCTCCATAATGATGATCTATTGCCGCCTCTGAACTTAGCCCTAATTGGGTGAACCATGTAACTTCTTGTGTTGTGTGTGATTTTATGTTTATATTCTTCTTCTTTCTATGAGCGATGCTCTACGGTTTTGAGTGTTGGGCAGTGAATTGTGCACATGAGCAAAAAATGGGAGTTGCGGAGATGAGAATGCTTAGGTGGACGTGTGGACACACGAGACTGGATAAAATTAGGAATGAATGTATCAGGGATAAGACGGGAGTGTTACCAATTGCAGAGAGGATGTGAGAAACTCGATTAAGATGGTTCTGACATGTACAAAGGAGACCATTAGAGGCACATGTTAGGCGTTGTGAGAATTTAACCACTAGGCATGTTAAAGGGGTAGACCAAAAAAGACTTGGAATGAAACTATAAGGAAAGATATGATGTACTTAGGCATTAGTGAGATTATGACCAAAGATAGGGTGGAATGGCGATAAATGATCCATATAGCCGACCCACTATGGTGGGATAAAGGCTTGAGTGTTGTTTTTATTCTTCTTCTTTCTTTACTTGATTATCACTCTCACAATGCTGCCACATATAGGGCATTATACATGATTTAAAAAAAGATTTAGTGATTCCCACTAAGATTTAGTGGTCTCCTGTGAGAAATGAAGCTCCCACCCTTTAGTGAGAAATGAAGCTCCCACCCTTTAGTGAGAAATGAAGCTCCCACCCTTTAGTAAGAAATGAAACTCTCACCCTTTAGTGGGGAATGAAGCTCCCACCCTTCAGTGTGAAATGAAGTTCAAAATGAAGTTTTTGGCCTTCCTCACCGCTTAAGATCTCCAAAATGGAGGTTGCACAAACACTTACATTTCTATAGCGAGGTGAATCCAAAAATGCTACCGGAGCAAAAGCGGAATACCAAACAGAACTCAAGTCATAAAGTGAAAAGTTTGGTTGAAAATAAGTTTGACTAGGAATGTACTCAACCCAATTTTTGCCTGCTTTTGATTTACCCCTCTACTAATAAGTGGTATTAGACATGACATTCTATTATGATTGAGTGTTCATGCAGCTTGCAATCAATCATGGCAGAACAATATTTACGAGTCGGTGACTTAAACACTGTTGCCACATGATTGAATGAATTCTTGCTGCATGATAGTTGAGTTTTAGAAAAGATTAAATGATTGGCCCTCATCCATGCGCTTAAAATTTTATGTAAAAAATGAGTGTTATTTCTGAAAATCACATCAAACTGTAATTTCTTTATGATTCATGCTCCTTTTAACACTTGATAGTAGTTAGTACTCACCATGATTCCCGGAACAGCTGGTGGGATTCTTCTATGAAGAAGTTTAAGAGTGTACTCTGCAACTTGCTCGGGTGTGGCCCTGTCCTTGTTCTCTGCCCCCGGGGTGACCATGCTCGGTTTTAGAAGGATTCCTTCGAACAACACATTGTTTTCAGCCAAATAGAAGAAGACCTCCGCCCAGACTTTCTGCGCAACCTGGAAGGTCCTATCAATTCCATGCTCTCCATCCAGAAGAACCTCAGGCTCCACAATGGGAACAAGGCCATTGTCCTGCGATGAATTCAGAATAGAAAGACGAAAATACATGAGTTATCTGCCACTTTAGTTCATTTTGTTAATGGGCAAAGTTTACTTGTGCAATGGAGGCATAGCGAGCGAGTCCCCATGCGGCTTCCTTCACTGCGAGTGCTGATGGGCCATTGGGAATGCTGATCACCGTGCGCCTGCGAAGCGAGGTATGTGAATGGTTAAATCATTTGTAGAGTTGTTGAGTTTGGAAGATATGTGGTTGTGAGTCGAGTTGGCTTCACCATTTGGCAAACCGAGCGCCTTGCTGATAGTAAGCGGCCGACCGTGAGGCCAGACCGTCGAGTCCTTGGCACCACGACTCCTCGTTCGAGCCCGTGAGTGGGACGAGACCCTGTCCATTAACACATATTTTGTTCTTAAAGATTGAGTTGATACATGCCTAGATATGTTGAAATTAAATCTATAATGTCCTCTGCTTAAATAAGTTGTTCTAATAGTGTAATTCATAGTTTTCTTAAATAAGTTGTTCTTGTATTCTTTTATGAGCATATGTGGATGTTAGCAAAGCAAGATAGCATGAGGTGATCTATGGTTACTTTTGTGTTAAGGTGGGTGATAGTATTGGATTTAGGCTCCGTTTGGCACGACATGTTTGCTCCGGCGAGTTAGGAGAAAAACGCCACCGTCATAGAATGTATGTTTGTGTTACGCCCGACGTCGTCACCAGGCTACCCGATTACTGTGCACATCGACCAAAGGAGAAGGCGGAGGAAAACCGGGCTTAACCATCCGGTTCAGCCCGCCAGTATTAATATAAGGAGCACCGGGGCTGAACCGCACCGGTTCAGCCCCTATGGGGGCCGGCCGGCCCTAGGGGTTGGGTGGGCATAAATACCCAACCCCTCCTCCTTGGTTGATGATCAAAGATCATTAGCAAGGTATTCTTCCTCTCTTCTCCCTCAAACCCTAACCCTATTCTCTAGGTTTCCTCTAGATTTCTCTAGTTCTTCCCCTTTCTCTAGTTAGATCATAACATTTGGTATCAGAGGATCTTCCTCCCAACCATGGTGACACGCACCGAAGCCGAGAATGCACGCTTGGCCACCATCGAAGAGAACTACGTAGGGTTGTCGGACAAGGTGGCGGCGCTCGAAGAACAAGTGAAATCCTCCCCAAAAAATCTAGAGGATCGCTTGGACGCGCGCATGGAGGAAATCAAGACCCTACTTGTGCAAAATCTGAAAGGAAAAACCCACGCAGCGGAGGGATCCGAAGCCGAAGCATCCTACCATCCTCCGACACAGAACGGCACGGGAATCGGAAGTGGAACGCAGCAGGGGGCCGGATCTGGGTCTACAGGAGGCGGCCTCCCTGTATCGCGATCGGCGGAAGCCGATTGTACGCAAATCGGCGCTTACGCCTTCCGCACGAGCGGATCGGCGCAAGAGTGGTGCGGGGCCCCTGTAGCGACCACCGGCGGTTCGATGGAGGTCGGCTACCGCCGGCCAGGTGGATGGAGGCCGCCGGAAGGGCCAGTGGCACCGACGGGGCCGTTCGGCGCCCAGTCCGCCTGGAATGGACCCGTATTGCAGCCCGGTCCCTCGTGGCGGGGTCCAGGGCAGGGAGCAGCCCCTTTTCGACCTACTGTAGCGAATGCGGTCCCAATCGGGGGTGTGGCAGGCATCCTACCGCTACCACCGCCATATGGAGGACTGGCGGACTATGGAAATGGCAACCCATGGGGTGGAGGGCAACAAGGAGGCTACGGTCTGGACCGGGGACGGCCCAGGCCCGCAGTGGCTCCAGCGCAACCTTACCAACCAGCACATGCAGAACCACGGCCGTACATGCAGCCCAAACTGACACGTATGAACTTCCCCAAGTTCAAAGGCGGCGACGCCTTAGAGTGGATCCAGAAGGCTGAACTTTTCTTCAAGTACCAAGAGATTCCGGAAGGGCAGTGGGTCCAGTTGGCGTCTTTTCACCTGGAAGATGACGCTTTCCAGTGGACAAAGTGGTTTCTGAGGGGACGCAATTACGCAGCCTGGGAGGAATTTGTGGAGTCCTTCTCGGCTCGCTTCGGGCCTCTGGAGTACGAAGACGTAGAGGCTATGTTACAGAAACTGCGACAAAAAGGATCAGTCACAGAGTACCGGACAGAATTCGAACGGCTGGCCAACCGGGTCAATTGGGAGGAGAGTACGATGCTGAGCTGTTACATATCTGGATTGACGGACCATTTGAGAGACGAGGTCCACGCCTACATGCCACGCAGTTTGAGTCATGCCATCAGCCTGGCCAGGATACAGGAGGAGCGGTACAATCGGCAGAGGACTCGGACGACAGATCGGGCACCTACGGTTGCAGATGTACCCAAGCAAGAACCACCTATCGGGGGCCGCCCTACTGTGACGAAGTTGACGTGGCAGGAGCTTCAGGCCAGAAAGGACAAGGGGTTATGCTTCAACTGCGATGAAAAGTACACCCGCGGGCACGCTTGCAGAAGGTCCAGGTATTCATGCTACAGGAGGAAGCGGAAGATGTTACTCGCACTGCAGAGGAGGGAGAGTTGGTTTTTGACGACTTTGGCGTATCCATCCAGGCCCTGGAGGGGGGTACCCCATCTTCGACCTTACACTTGGCTGGGAGGGTCGGCAGGGAGACGGTGACGATCTTGATGGACAGCGGGAGCACTCACAACTTCATCCAACCCAGTGTGGCCCAGAGGATGGGGGATGTCATAGATCGCAGCGCAGCGTTCCACATCAGGGTAGCAGATGGACGTACACTGCAATGCGAGGGAGTGATGAAAGGGGTGGAGCTCCAGATACAGGGGTACACCGGGCATATTGATGTTTACTTATTGCCAATCCGGGGTTCTGACATGGTGTTGGGCGCACCGTGGCTGCAGCAACTTCGGCGGGTGACCTTCGATTGGGTCCAGATGACTATGGAGTTCAGCCAGCACGGGAAGGGGTACTGCTTGGATGGCCTCAAGTGGTCTAAGGTAAAGGAGATCTCACCCCACAGCGTGGAACGACTAGGGGCACCGGATAGTACGATGCCCATCGTTACGGCGAGTAGAGCGGAGCCTACAGCTCCAACAGTGGTCTCGTCTCCGATGCAAGCCAGAGACGACTTGTTCCAAGAGCCGCACGCTCTCCGCCTCCAGCTTGAGGACAAGCTGGTCCTTGATGGGGGAGGGAATGTTACGCCCGGCGTCGTCACCAGGCTACCCGATTACTGTGCACATCGACCAAAGGAGAAGGCAGAGGAAAACCGAGCTGAACCATCCAGTTCAGCCCGCCAGTATTAATATAAGGAGCACCGGGGCTGAACCGCACCGGTTCAGCCCCTATGGGGGCCGGCCGGCCCTAGGGGTTGGGTGGGCATAAATACCCAACCCCTCCTCCTTGGTTGATGATCAAAGATCATTAGCAAGGTATTCTTCCTCTCTTCTCCCTCAAACCCTAACCCTATTCTCTAGGTTTCCTCTAGATTTCTCTAGTTCTTCCCCTTTCTCTAGTTAGATCATAACAGTTTGGCATGACAACGGTTATGACCGCCATCAAGAAGAGATTACTAGTTTTGAACATAAAAGTGGATGAAATTCCTTAGTAAGTGAGGCGGGCGTTCACGAACGATGGTTCATAACCACCACGTTCACGACCGCCATCACCGCGCCAAACAAAGCCTTAGGCCCCGTTTGGCACGACGTTTTTGCTACGGTGAGTTTGGAGAAAAACTCTACCATCATAGAATGTATGTTTGGCACGACAACTGTTATGAACGCCACCAAGAAAAGAACACTAGTTTTGGACATAAAAGTAGATGAAGTTCCTTAGGTGAGGTCGGGCATTCACGAACGACGGTTCATAACCACCTCGTTCACGACCACCATTGCCGCGCAAAACGGAGCTTTTTTGCTCCGGTGAGTTTGGACAAAAACCCCACCATCATACGGTGATTATGACAGCCACCAAGAAAAGAAAACTAGTTTTAAACATAAAAGTGGATGAAGTTCCTTAGGTGAGGTCAGTTCATGAAGGACGGTTCATAACTACCGCATTCACGCCCGCCACCGCCGTGCCAAACGGAGCCCTAGACTTCGTTTGGCGCGTTGGTGGCGGGCGTGAACGCGGTGGTCATGAACCGTCATTCGTGAACGCCCGTCCTCACCTAAAAAATTTCATGCATTTTATGCACAAAACTAGTTTTTTTTCTTGGTAGTGGTCATAACCTTTGTCATGCCAAACATGCATTCTATGATAATTGTGTTTTTGTCCAAACTCACCGGTGTAAATAAGCCGCGCCAAACGAAGCCTTAGTCTCATGTTGGATAGTTGAAAAATGTGTCCATTTAACAATACCACTCAACTTTAATAATTGAAGAGATTTGAATCGAACAAACATTGATCGTCAGTGTATAAAGGAAAACTTCAATCCATTTTATAGCCTCTAATCTTGGTTATAATAATTGAAGAGTTGGAGATATTTGATGTCTAGTTAAAAAAGCTTCAGATCGGTGATAGTGATGAACGATATAAAGAGCATCTAACTTTAGTCTCCTTCCATATTTAGAACTACGAGGTGTTGTCGTGTGATCTTGAGGTCACGGGTTCGAGTCTTGGAAGCTGTCTCTTGCAAAAATGCACGGTAAGGTTTGCCTACATTTCACCCTTGTGGTGGGACCCTTCCCCAGACCCTCGCTGCGCGGGGATGCTTTGTGCACCAGACTGCCTTTTTTTAGTTTGTGTGAAATAAATCATCATTAGAGGGTATTTTGAGAGGGTTTGTAGCTTTTAAATAAAAGCAGATTTCTATTTATGTCCACTAAAATGAAGGACATAGGAAACCTCATAAAAAAAGCTTAAAATATATGTTTTCCAACTACAAGTAGCCAAATAAGATCCAATTAAAAAATGATATCATAGTCAATATTTCTCTAATATAAGCTCAGATCGTATATGGAAATAAGTAAATTTCATCAGCCTCTGATTGTACCTTGCATAGCATAAATAATTCAATTCATAATCATGTAAGTATAAATTATCCTTTTTAAGTGGCCAAATTTTGCTTTAATTTTGGTTCAAGTAAATGTTCTAAAATTCTATTATTCAGTTGAGTTATTCTCTCCATCAAAATTAACTGTTGCATTGAGCAAATGAAGGCCAAGAGAGAAAAATAGATTTCTCCATAAGGCTTTGATAAAGCTTTTCAAGTCTCATCATGCTACCTTCTCTCTTTTATTATCAATTTTTGTTAGGGACATTTATCGGGACCTCCCCTCTAAGTTTGCTAAATCACAGGTTGCACCCCTTTTACTTTCGAAATTACAAAAACCTCCCTTGTAAATTTACATTTCATAACATCCATGCACGAAAAGACCACCCTGAAGATTTACTCCAAGGGGGTACTTTTGTGCATGAATGTTATGAAATGTAAACTTACATGGGAGGTTTTTGTAATTTAAAAAAGAAGAGGGGTGCAACTTTAATTATGCTAACTTTCAGGCGAGGTTTTGGTAATTATTTCTTTTTTGTTATATGAAAACTACAGAGTTCTAAGATTTTGGGCATAATATAATTGATTTGCATCTAAAATATCATTTATGAAGGCAAAAAGAAAAGTTTTGTATATAGATCATGATGAAATTCAGTCTGTACATCTTGCACTGATCATTGATACCACACAAACAAAAAGAACAATAAATTGAACATATATATTCTAACAAGGCGGTTGCTTGCTTACCTTATCGACCTTAATCCCGGGCACGATGTTCTGAGACACAAGAACATCGACTATCTTCTTCCCCTCCGTCGTCAGTTGGTAGAGAGTCTCCTCAAAAAGAATGGCGCCAGAAATGAATTGGCCCAGACCAGGAGCTGAGACTAGAAGTGTCCTGTAAGCCTGCCGGTTAGCCTCCGTGTTCTCCACACCGATCGATGCCAGGCGCTTACCACAAGTAGCATTAGACTCATCCATGGCCAGAATTCCCCTCCCCGGTGAAGCAATCGTTTTCTGTAACAAACCCAAACCATCAACAACATAGTCGTAAGTTTTCAGAACTACTTATTACCCTTAATTCTGTTAGAATACAAGCATCAGACTTAAATCAATTGGTTGTGGGTAGAGGATTTAGGCTTTAGGGTCTATATTAAGCACACAAAGGTACATGAGATTCTCGATGTGAGACAATATCCTTCACGTATAGTGTCTTTGGCCTCTTAACACAGACTACTTTTAAGTTAAAACTAATTGGTTGCAGGTAGATTTATCCATGATTTATATTTATATGTACAAAGCCACATGACTTTCCTAATGTGGAATTATAATCTCAACAAATTATACACTTCTTATCAACCAGCTTAAGACCATAAACTCAATATTCATTAGCCGGCGCTTGTATGGGGCCTAAAAAGGGCATATGCAGTACACATATTTCAAGGAGATTTCTTCTATGTGAAATATTTGTTGGTGCGTGTAGCGCATCTTAGATTACTGTGCGCAACCGTCTATCACGCCTTATATTTCCGCCAGCACAAATTTTCGCGCATGATTGATCTAAAATAGAGTCTCTTTCAATACAGCCGTATTGCACGAATATTGTCGCAAGTGATGGACACCGTTGAATCACGGATCATAAGGTGGCTGTATTTGCTCCCCTACGGTGATCTATTTTGATCACCGTGTGTTACACGCACCTAAATATTTTTCCTTTTCTACGTAGTCTTTGACACTGACAGTCACTTAATCGCTAGGAGAAACTGCTAACCATCAAATAGTACTCGCCTCTATCGAATACACTAAATGCCCTTTGACAAATACCATACTGATCATGTAATGCACTTTCAGTGCTCCATTTCAATATTCCGAAGAAATTTTATGAGGGCATTATTGTGTAATATCTTCTCTATTTGCTGCCATAAACTTCTAGTGGTTAACTGACATTATCTTCCATCTATAATTGTTATCCAAAAATACATTAAGACTCTGTTTCGCGCAGCGTTTTTGCTTCGATGAGTTTGGACAAAAGCGTCACTATCATAGAATGTATGTTTGGGGTAACAACGGTTATGACCGCCACCGAGAAAAGAAAATTGGTTTTGAATAGAAAAGTGGATGAAGTTCCTTAGGTGAGGTCGGGCGTTCACGAACGCCGGTTCATAACCACCGCGTTCACGACCGCCACCTCCGTGCCAAATGGAGCCTAAGTGGGTGAGAATTGATGTCAGAACCACAATTTCTTCTCTTTGGCTTCCATCCTAACTAGATGCCTTAGCAATAAGCTAAAACAAAAAATAGCACATGCAGTTATACTTAAGCTAGAAACTACAGCTCAATACCTCCTTTCATTTTCCATACACAGCAGCAGAAATTAATCAAATAAAACCTGGAACATGTAAACTATAGACAAGATTCATTATATAAACTTTATGCTCTATAGACCTTTATAAAGAAAGTATTTTTCTCCTACTTGTGATGATTTTATATCTCTGCTGCTTGCTTTTTTTTTGTCAGCCCACAGTTCATGGGCACCGAGAACTTACAGCAGTTTTAACGAGTTCATCAGCGTACGAGCCGGCACGAACAGTGAGGCCCACAACTGCCGGTTGGCGGCCGGCCGATGGGCGGCCGGCGGCCGCCCATTCCGATCTCTTGGGGAGAAATGAAGACTTGAGGATGGTTGCAGAAGCCATTCGGTCCCGAGATCAAGGGGAGCAAGACAGAGAGAGGCTTCAGGAAGTATGATTTTCTCACTTGAGCTCAAATTTTGAGCAGGAACCTTGTATTGATATAAGGTGGAGGGAAAATGGGAGCAGGATATGAATTGTGAGGTGGAGATTGGACTCTGAAATTAATGGTGGAGATTGTGTTCAAGCCTGGGGTGATAAGCTGAGCTGAGAGCCTGCCTCAGGTTTTAGCTGGTGCCAATCCATTTTATTATTGCTTCTCTTGGAAGCATTTGCACTGTTGTTTTTGTCCTAATTTTGTTTGTTTAACAGCAAAATTAGTATTTCATTATGTGAGATTTGGGTTTCCATGGCTGTTATTAATGAATAAAATTGTTGTTATGAGAAAAAGGATGAATCATTTATGTGTCATTTCTGGTGACAAATGATTAAAAAAAACAAATTTATAATATAATATAGTGTATAATAACTAGGAGATGGTACAAATGTATACATTTCTTGCCTCAATGCAAAATTTAATAAAAATTGAATGATAAGGGTATTATTTTTAAAGTAAATAGAAAATACATAAATTAAATCTACATATATATATATATATATATATATATATTTTAAAATTGTATAAAGAAAGGGTAAAAATGGAAAAATGAATAATTTATTAAAGAGTGTTTTTCTCTCGTGTGTCTATATATATGTACACGAGTGACCGTGCAGATGCGGCAGTACACCTTGTGCAGACACGAGAGAGGAACTGACGATCATGAAGGCGAGGAAGTTTACCTCCGGAAAAGGCTCTTCATATCGGGATAGGAAGGAATGAGGGTGATTTTCCGCTGGATTAGAACCGCCTGAGGGAGATGACATCGGAGGTACCTCCTGGGAGGAAGTTAGCATGGGGAGATCGCGGGAGGGGTAGGAGCGAATGCGGGTTATGGAGGAGAGTTTTAGAAATATGTTTTTTTTTAATTATTGGGTGAGTGAGAGAAATATGATGATCCACGGTAACTATTCATTTGATGGTTCAATTTATTGCATTAAAAAAATAAGTGGACTTTTTTATATTTATACGAGTGACAGTGCATCTTGCTGAAGAATAATAATAGGGTGCTGCTATAAGCACTGCGTTTTTGTCTATTTGCACTCGTTGCTATTAGCAAGCACTGCTTTAAGTGATTGTCTATTCACACTCAACCTGTCTATTAGCAATGCACTATTACTATTAACATTTTTTTGTCAATTTCTTTTTAACATAATAAAAACATCACTTTCACTATTTTAAAAGAACACTTAAAAGATTACATATTTTCAAAAGTAAATGTCAAAAATAGATTGTCAATTTTTTGTTCCGCTTTCCTTGGATCACCTTGATGGAGTCTCCTTAGAGGCGGGGGTTATCCAAAAACCCCACTAACGGCGTAACTACCCGAGGAATAACCATCGCCGCCGAGCGGGCGGGAGGATTCTGGCGACCACCGAGCGGGAGAAGGGCAAACCGCGACCACCGAGCCGGAGGGGGTGTTCTCCGGAGTTCCGGCGGTTCGCCGACATGCAGGGAGGGGTCTCAGGCGGTTTCCGCGAGAGGAGATGTGTAGGGGTGCGTCTAAGGGGAAAAGGCTGCTTGCGGCTATTAAAAATAAAACCATAAAATTTTAAAATTTTAAGTGTTAATAGACAAAAGTGAAGTGCTAATAAATCCTAAAATTTTAAAATTTTAAGTGATAATAGACAAAAATAAAGTGCTAATAACAGCGCCCTAATAATAAAAGTGCAGTAGGTAATTACACATTCCATTTTTTTAGAATACAATTCCACAGGGAATCTTTAAAAGGAGACATTATTTATTGAGATGTAGGATTGAAAGGCTGTACTCGAATTTGGTCTTGATTATTTATATAAAAATCAAATAAATTTTTGCCATTATTGAACCCAACAAAGGCTGAACCGCTGAATGGTTAATAAATAATAATAATCTTACCTCTTAGGCTCCGTTTGGGAGGACTTATTTTTATCGTCCTCCCAAACGGAGCCTTACTCTCTTAGGCTCTTATTTCTAATATGCAGATATATCTATTATTTTTATATATTGTTATCAGTGATTCTTTTTGAGCAATGTTATATGCAGTCCGTTTTTGGCTTTATGCAGGCCGTGAATATATGCAGGCCAAAAAATTATTCATGCATACCAAATTTCACATATATATATTTGCATTTATTTGTCTCACCAACAATACGGCTATAAAAATACAAAATATTCTGATCATGGAAAGATAAAATATAGTTCAACAAAATACATTATAATCATTTTGATTCTATTTGTTTTGATCGGACTTTATTTTTGCATTAAATGGTCATGCAGTCTAGTGAAAATGATTAAACGATCGGACTTTATTTTCTCCAAAATGATCCGACTTTATTTTGGCATTCTATTTGATCATTTAATCACAAAATACATTAAATTTTCGGACTTTATTTTTGCATACTTCATTTTCACAAAATACATTAAATGATCGGACTTTATTTTTGCAGTCTATTTGATCCACAATAATAGTCCAACAAAATACATTATAATCATTTTGATTCTATATATCACAAAAAATATGTTTGTGACCATCCCTTTTAAGGCTTCAATCAATAAAAGACGTGTAAAATCACAAAAACAACGGGCTTTATTTATGCACAAAACACTATCCTTTAATTAAATTCAGATGCACAACACGATTTACAACATTTTGGATAAATGAAGCTTTTTCAAAAATAGAAAAATAAGTTATAGAGGAAGAGAGAAGAGCTCGCCGGCCGGAGAAGGGAAGGGGGTGGTCGGCCGGAGAGAATCACCGACCGGAGTCGCCGGAGGAGGGAGAGGAGATCAGAGAGGAAGCTCGATCTCGTCCGGCGTCTGCAGGTTGAAAATGAAAAATGATACATTTTTTTTAAATAACTGTGGCCTGCATATAGCCAAAACCGGTCTGCATTTAACATCGCTCTTTTTAAAAAACAGTGGTCTGCATATAGCCAAAACCGGTCTGCGTTTAACATTGCTCTTCTTTTTAGGCTTTAAAAATTCCCTTTTCAAATTTTATTTCTTCTCAATATAATATACAATATTAATTTATATAAATTTCCTAATTTCAGATTTTTGGCATCAAGTTTTTGCACATTTCATTGTAAATATTTAATATAATTATTATTTGCAGATCATAAATATCTATCCGCAGTCCAACTTTCCCAACTTTTCACGAGGGATTCCAACCCGGCAACCAGCAACCCGGCAACCCGGCAACCCGGCAACCCGGCAACCCGCGAACCCGCGAACCCGCGAACCCGCGAACCCGCGAACCCGCCTGCAAACCGGTGAACCGCTATAAATTATAAAAAAAATGCTCTCCCCACAAGAAAGATAAAACCCGCAGGTTAGTGGCGGCAATCGCTATGGAGAAATCGAAAGTGCTCTTGCTTTCCTTCTTCCTCCTCTTCTTGGCTTCTCCATGTCCGTCCGTGTTGGCTGAGAAGGTGCTCTCCGCAGCAGATTCTGCGGCAGTAGGCTTTGAGAATTCCAATTCTGCCGTCTACATCGTAATCATGAATCCGTCTAACATGGTGGCGACGGAGTCCATGCATATCGAGACACTTTCTTCCATTCTCGGGGGGTATTTCCTTTTCTATGATCAATTTGAGCATCTTAATTTTCTTGCTAGGGTTAGGGTTTCTGTTTGAGGGCAATGATGTTTCTCTTGCTTTGCTTTTCCGCAGCCAGGTGTCGGCCAAGAAGGCGATGATATATTGTTACAAGAACACCGTGCACGGTTTCGCAGCTAGGCTAACTCCGGAACAAGCTGCCGAGTTGGCCAGTACGTCCCATCTCTTCCTTGCTTCATAATGCGTTTGGCAACTTATTTATCTGCTCATATTTGTTCTTGAAAATTTTCCTTTCTTTCTTAGCTGATCGTGTTCTTGAATTTAATTACACGCATGATTTAGATACTGCTACTTGGAGTTGACCAATTCTAATTTGGTGCCGATAGAACCAATGCTATTCATAAAACAATTTTAACTTCTTGCCCCCTTTTAAAATATCTTGCAAATGACCTGATTTGACCTAGAAAAAAATTATTAGTAAACGAATATCATCAATGTGTGAATTACTGAAGGGGTTGGATCATGAGAACGCTTCACAATTTAGAAGATGCATGTGACTGTATGCTGTTCACTCGTCTCATGCATCTCTGGTGCATGAATAACGTGTTCCAGCCAACTTATAGAACACTGATTGCTTATTTATACACGAGTGACAGGCACGGGGCTCCGCCCTTACTGCCAAGCGCGACAGTACCCGGCCGGTGACGGCGGGCAGTGGCGGAACTAGGATTTCGAAGTCGCACGGGCACAATTAAAGTATTATCAATTCGGGGGGCAGTGCCCCCTGATGTGGGGGTTCGGGGGTAGCGCCCCCGAATTTTTTTTTTTGATGATATATTTATGTGAGGAAAATATTGAACAAAATATTACACAACATAGCATAGAAGATCTAAAAATTGTTTGTCAAATACTAAAAACTTACAGTTCAACAAGATACTTTCCGCTGGCACATGCTCTGAAAACGAGAAATAATAGTTTCTGTTGTAATTGTATCCGCAACATCTTTTTCAATGCACGCAACCAAACAATCATTCATCCATTCATCCCCCATTCTATTTCGCAACCGATTCTTTATGATCTTCATTGCAGAAAATGTTCTTTCAACAGTAGCTGTAGCAACTGGTAGGAGGCAAGCCAATTTTAATAATCTAAAAACTAACTGATAGTGATCTTGTTTTTTTAATTCCACAATTTTTTTCAGAAGATCACTAATTCCTTTAACATCTGAAAATGTGTCCGTTGATGTAGATCGCATATCAAAAATATATATGTCAAGTTGTCCTTCAAGTAACTGCAACTCTATTGGCGTAAAATCATATGGATATAATTCAGCAAGATGAATTAATTTTTGTTTATCATAAGAACTAAACTGATCTTTTGGGTCTAGACAAGCAAAACATAAGAGTAATTCTGTGTTGACTTCATCAAAGCGATCATTTAGCTCATTTAGCATCCAATCAAGCACTGCATTAAAAATTTCAATCCTGAAATAATGTTTATTTGTAATCTCACGTGCATTGCGTCTTGATCTACCTGGCTGGACAAACTTCTCATCCATATTCAGAACTTCTATGCCATGTTTTGTACAGAAAGTAGAGACTTCAGTCATAAAAAATTCCCACTCAACTTCATCATTTCTCATCTTTAATAGTAATAGTTTTGACAACTTTACGAAATGCATTGCATTTACAATATCTTGATCTTTCCTTTGCAACGCTTGGGATAATTCATTTGTTTTTGACAAAATATTTTTCATCAAATGAATCACAAAGGCAAATTTGAAAGTCAAGATAACTTGGAGAAGTGTGCTTGCCATTCCTCTTTGGTTTCCATCTGCCCCATCAACTATGATAATTTCCAGCACATCAACAATAGATGAGAACATGCGAATAAAATTTAAAATTGTACCATAATGTGAACCCCACCTAGTGTCTCCAGCACGTTTGAGCTCTACAGGTTGATTCAACCCTTTTCCACTTTCCAAGTCTCCACATCCAAGTTCTTTAACAACTCGATCAACTTCCAAAGCTCTAAGAGAATCACGACGTTTGCAAGAGCCACCAACAACATTCAACACTGTATTAATAAGTGTGAAAAGCTCGGCAATATCAGAATTCCTTTCTGCAACAGCTACTAGTACCAATTGTAGTTGATGTGCAAAACAGTGAACATAAAAAGCGTAACCATTCTCATTCAAAATTAAAGCTTTTAACCCTCTGAACTCACCTTTCATATTGCTAGCACCATCATATCCTTGCCCCCGCAATTTAGAGATACTAAGACCATGTTTCATAAATAAATTATCAATAGCTGCTTTAAGGGATAATGCGGAAGTGTCTGATACATGAACAAAACCAAGGAGACGTTCTTTGATTGTGCCATTTGCATCCAGATATCGTAAAATAACAGACATCTGCTCTTTTGTAGATACATCACGTGATTCATCCACTAAAATTGTAAAACATTCTTCTCCGATTTCTTGAACAAATTTTTTTGTTGTCTCTGTTGCGATTGCTGATACTATTTCCTTTTGAATCTTGGGCGATGTTAGTTGACAGTTTTGAGGAGCATTCTGTAACACAACTGACTTGATGTCATCATTATGTGATGCAAGAAAGTCCAAAAGCTCGAGAAAATTCCCTCTGTTCATAGAATCCTTTGTCTCATCGTGACCACGAAAGGATAATCCTTGACGTAAAAGAAATCTAACACAATCAATCGATGAACATAAACGAGCACAATATTCTAAAGTTTGTTGCTCATCTAGTCTAGCAAATGCAATCTCAATACCTTGTTTTTGATTCATCAAAGACACATAGTATTCTAGAAGCATTGTGTGGAGTAGTGTGAGTTCCTACATGTCTTTCCAATACTGTTTTGTCTTTCCAATATCTGAATCCTCTGGAAGTAAACGTAGACTCACAACCTTTTTGCGGGAAAACGTAACAGTAAAGGCAAAAAGCGGCATCTTTTTCTTTACTGTATTCTAACCAACCTTTATACTCGTTGAACCAATTCTTATTAAAGCGCCGAGCTTTGTTTCCGATTTCTGTTTGAGGAAAACTTTCTAAATTAGGTTGGCAAGGACCCTTTTGCAAATAATATCTTCTAATGGAATCTTGAATATTCGTATCATAGGAACTAACAGGAGGTCTTAAGCCAGGATCCGAAGGTAAATTTTCTAATTTGATCTCTTCAACACGACTCCTTTTACAAGTTAAAGCTAACTGCTGAGAATCGATCGAACTTTGACATGCTCCTTTTTTAGAAAAAAATCTCTCCATTCCACTAACTTATCACACTGCATAAATAAGACGGGACAATCCCGTTAGCGCAATGCACATCACAAACATCACCGATCCGGGCTTACCGCCACGGGTAGGCTTCACACAGCATGCCTAAATCCAGACTCGCACGTCGGATAACTAATGCATTGAAATATGCCGGGGACGGACACAATCGACCCGGGGGTTCGTAATGAACCGAAGGAAACACACACCGCGTCCAATTGGACGCAGGTGGCCCTCCAAAGTAAAGTAAATGCAGAAAACAAGAGTCGTTACCCTTGGAGCGTGTTTCTCTCGGCAATTGGAGCTCCGAATCAACTCTACTCCCAATTAACTCCAATGTGCACTTGGAATACCTGAAATCCGAGCAAACATGTCATACCATGTCATACCAAACATACATTCTATTACAATGACGTTTTTGTCCAACCTCATCCGAGCAAATAAGCCAAGCCAAACGCAGCATTAGAAATCAGAAATCTGATTTCTTAGAAATCAGAAATCTGATTTCTTAGAAATCATAAATCTGATTTCTTAGAAATCAGAAATCTGATTTCTTAGAAATCAGAAATCTGATTTTATCATTATCGATAATCCAATGGTAGCTGCTACAGGCCATAGAATTTGCAATGAAGCAGTCGATATCCCTATTATAGAATCGAACATTTTACAAGAAACATTATTGCTACCATATGGGGTAGAGATATATTTATTACTTATCAATTGGAATCCCTTTATTATTTTTTCTCCTTCACCTAATCTACCGACTAACTATAAAGTTCTGGTAAATCAGAAATCTGATTTCTTAGAAATCAGAAATATGATTTCTTAGAAATCAGAAATCTGATTTCTTAGAAATCAGATTTCTGATTTCTTAGAAAATCTGATTCCCTGCTTAGAAGTTAGAAGATCTGATTTCCATGCTCATTTAGAAAATCTGATTCCTTAGAATGCTCATTTAGAAGATCTAACAACTCTGATTTCCATGCTCATTCTGATTTCTTAGAAGAAGAAGAAGAAGAAGAAGAAGTAGAAAATCTGATTTCTTAGATTAGAAATGAAGAAGAAGAAGAAGAAGAAGAAGTAGAAAATCTGATTTCTTAGATCAGAAATGAAGAAGAAGAAGAAGAAGAAGAAGAAGAAGAAGCGTACCAGCCACTACCAGGTCCGATCGGCGATCGCCCCGCTCGCCCCTCTCGCCCCGCTCGCCCAGCGACGCCCCGCTCTTTGCCCTAGCAGCGCGAAAAAATCACTGTGCCTAATACTCTATCGGCGATATTTACGCTCGGGCACGTGCCCGAGCGTGTCCAGTCGTGGGTCCGCGCTTGACGGCGGGCTTTGCCTGCCCCCGGCGGGTCGCCCACAACAACTTTATTTTATAGCAACTTTGCATAATTTCAATATTTATTTTATAACAATAATAACTTTATTTTATAACTTTATATATAAAAAGGTGTGAAGGGACATGTCATGAACCTTAGCTTTTTTGATAGTTGTGCTTGTGAAGGGAAATGTCATGAAGCTCAGTTTTTTCGATAATTATGCTTATTATGACACATCAATTTCTTTACTTTTGGTTTGAATTTAACCAACATATTAGACGGGATCTTGGTAATTACAGAAATGGTCATGTTTCTTTGATTTTTTTTGAAAGTTATAATTTTTTAAAGTAAAAAAGAAGAGGGTACAACTGACATTATGAATGTTGCACCAAAGGGTCTTTTTTCTTTATAGAATAGTATATATATATATGTGTGTGTGTGTGTATGCACTAATGTGGTCATAATGGGAACTCTACTCAATCATGAACTGAACAAATTGTGGAAGAGGCAGGGAAAGCGAGTTAAGGCTAGAAATGCACAAACTCCTCGATTCATTTGCAGTAATGACACATCCTTACTCCTTAGAGCTTAAAAAGGAATTCAATTCAATATATACTCAAAGACTTATGACATAAAGACCAATGGAATATGACAGTACTAAAATATATTTTTCAATGGAAGTACTAGAATTTCCTTTGTAATTGAACATGTGAAAAAAAATCATCCAAGTCATGGTTGAAATAATATGCAAATAAAAATATTCATTAGTTTGCCCATTTGATCATTTGTATTAATCGATAAAAATAATAGTAATAATATATGTTATGAAATTCCTCTTAAGCATGAAGTATTTTCCTCCAAAGAATAGAGTGGTAATATATCTTTGAAAGATGGCATGATTCTTAAGGGGCTAGCATTGTTGGTGAGCCCTCAATGTTGCATCTTTTTGGATCTAACTTAGAAGGTAGGGGCCGACTCGAAGTATTGCCTTTGAACTAAGTATTTGGACAAGACCCGAGAGGATTAAATTTATTTGACTCCCTTTCAATGACAAACTATCACTTTTTTCTTTACCTGTATGTGCAAGATAAATAGTTCCTCTACACATTAGTTCTCAGTGGTGGGGTGGGATCTTGCCTATCTTTCCTGTTTGGCATTTTCCACTCTTTCTTCCCAAACCTACTCGGAAAGAGTTCTGAATGAAGCTCCTTACATATTTCTTTGCTGTGTTTTTTTTGAACAACTGTCGCTATACAAATGGGATCTATGGGAGGATGAGTTTGGATTAATAATTGAGGGTGCCTTGTTTGTTATTCTCTTTCTTGTTGGTTATGAGAATTGTTCTTCCTTTTACTGGCCATAACAAAGCTATTTTCTTGGCGCATGTATTCGATGGAGAAGAGTTGGAAGTCAACAAGTCATTAGAAAATATTGGTTTCGAGCCCTAATATGAACTTCATGAGGATTGACCTCTCCTACAACAAATGACAAAGCCGATGTTTTGCTTCCATACCTGTGTGTTTCTCTTGAACAATTTGACCATGTAGTTCGGGCAGTTCATTACTTCATTGGTTATATTTTTTATATGGAAGAACATCTTCTTTAAGTGTTTGTAGGTTATGTTATTAGTGGTAAAGTTTGACATTGTACCTAGTGAAAATATAGGGGGTTAGCTTCTGGTGGACAAATAAGACCAACTTGGTGGATGTTAAGATAGGTGCGCCTAAGTATGTCCACCAGGCATTCACCTTCTTGCAATTTAGAAAATCTGCATAAGACGATATTCCCATTTTATATCTTGAAATGTGCTGGTAATTCCTCTTCATTCAACATTGCAAGTATTCAGTCCTCATCATCAATGACTTCTTCATAATAGTGCTCTCTGTTGTCAATATTCTATCTCACTTTAATAGCAACAATTCCTTCGTTTGTGAGTAAAGATCCTTTTTGAATGATTCTTTATTTATTGTGGCATTGTAAGGACAGTTCATTAATGTAGACATTTATTTTGAAACATAGTGACTTGCGAGGTCAATTCACTTCAAAACTTCTCCTATTTTTGTTCACATTATGGCTTCCTTTCTTTAGGTTGAAGATCTCAAGGGTTGAAAGTTACTTTTCTGATTGTTTTGGTAGTTGCTCTTTGTTATAACCATAAAATAAGGATATTGGAAACCTTGAATTCAGTAACACTCATCCAATACTACTTGAGATCTTTGAAATTGAATCTTATGATGAGAACCACAAGCAATTTGCGGACTTGAAAATTAAGATTCTTCCTCTAAGTGAGAGTGCTCATTTGGCCATTCTTAGGGTATGGTATGAATTCTCATACTCTTTTAAACTAGGAACTCTTTTATGTGTGTTTTAATTCCACAATGGTAAATGAAATGAACCATGAAAAGATAAATATGAGAAGAGGGTAAAAGTAATGGTTTAAGTAGTCGTAAGCTCGTCTTAGGTGGCTTGCAAGCTTCTTAGAGGAGAAGAGGTCGGAAGAGGGGATGGCAGTAAACCATGAAAATGGAAACAAATATCTAATGCACCTTTGGGCCACTAAGGTTATGCTCAACCTCTGGGATCTTCAATCAAAGAAAAAAGATTTTCATTTCAAACTATGTCAGTTTTTCATAAAGGCCTCCAATTTGTTATAGGCGTTAGATGGAAGTTACATTATTGGTGAGCTTGTGTGACTTGTATCACAATAACAGTTGAACTTTTTTTCTAAAAGTGAAATCTTTCAAACATTGGAGAAACAAACTGGACTTAAGAGAGTTCTGAAAGCATCTTTAAATGAAGAAGCGAGTGAAGCGATTCCAAAGCATCTCTTGATGTCAGTCTGAACTTGGCCTGTCATTTCAAGGTTCTTTGGGTTAGGTGACTCTTCACCTTTCCAGGTTTGGTAGGATTGGACTTCATGCTCCTTCTAGCTTGCTTATTCTCTGATCAATTATGTTACTTTTTCATGTATTACAATTCAAATTCAACGGACATTGTGGATTGGTTACCATGCTTCCTTTGATCTTTATGCTCCTCCTAGCTTTGCTTCTTCTTGAATGTCTTCCATGCCCCGTTATCATTTATGTACCTTTTTCATGCATATCAATTTTAATTTCTAGTTCAATATTTTGTTCATGCAAATGTTCAACAGATAATGCCACATAATTTGATTTGGTTGTTTGGGATATTCAATTGTATTTATTAGTTGCCTAAAGGTTATATCATGAACTGGTTCAATGGATGACCAATAAAAGAAGAGAACTTACAGTAAGTATTGTTAGATGTGCCATACATATAAATGTACTGTGGAAGGAACGACTTCAAGTGCGCTGTCTACGAATGCTCGAACCATTGGCCTCAAGGTAACATGGTATCAGAGCTATAGGTTTTCGTCGATCCCGCCATCCCTCCAGACTGCGCCGACTGCCGCTCCATCCCGCCGATCGTCGATCGAAGCGGACTTCCCGATCTCGCCGCGAGTTATCGTCTATCCCGTCTGTGCCAGAGGAAGCTCGTCGATCCCGCCATCCTCCAGACTGCGCCAACTGTCGTTCCTTCCCGTCGATCGTCGATCGAAGCAGACTGCTCGATCTCACCGCGAGTTCTCGCCGATCCCGTCTGCGCCAGAGGAAGGTCTCGTCGAACCCGATCTTCCAGACTGCATAAGCGGTTGCTGCTGTTTTCTCCCTTCTCCTTGCTGCCTCAGCTCTGTCCGGCGCCCTTGCTGCTGTTTTCTCCGGTGTCCTTCTCCTCCTGTGAGGCCCTTTTCTCTTGCTGCCTCAGCTTGACCAAAATGGCCTCATCTCAGATTTCGTATCTTCCGAAATCCGATATCATCCTTAATGGGACCAACTACAAGGAATGGTCTTCCACGATTCAAGTGCTTCTTCGTGGATTGCAACTTTGGGGTCATCTTGATGGCTCTACTCCGGCTCCAACACCCGTTCCCGCTTCCTCTCCTTCTGCCACTAGTGGGACAAATGCGTCTTCCCCTTCTATCACCAGTGGGACAAATTGGAAAAAATGGCATGATGATGACGCCTGAATCATTGCCATTCTTTGCCAGTCTCTTGAGATATCCATTTGTATGGCTGTATGTTATTTTCCCATTGCCAGGGAGATCTGGGATCATCTACGTCAGCTCTATCTGCCATCCAGCCAGGCGCAGAAGTACTCCTTGGTGCAGACGCTTGCTTCAGCCTATCAGCACGACCTCTCTGTTCAGAACTTCTTTGCGGAGCTCAGTGCTTTATGGCGCCAACTGGATGGGATGTCTACCTCTGGTTGTCCCACTTGTGCTCGTTGCACCACTATTGCTGAGGAGAGGGATCACCTGTGCATGTATGAGTTCCTCTTGCATCTTCGACCTGAGTTTGAGTCTGTACGTGCTCAGCTGATGTACCGGGCTGCTCCACCTTCCCTGCGTGACTGTCTTGTTGTTGTTGTCGCCAAGGAGACCTGCCTTCACTCTTTGGAGGTTATGTGCCCTGCCTCCTCGCCACATTCAGTTCTCGCTGCTCCTCAGCACGGCTTCTCGGTCCCTGATTCGCCGGTCTTACCTCTTCCTCCTGGATTTAGTGCACCTACTCTGTATCACCCGTCTTCAGCCTCTTCACCCATTACCCTGCCAGGTGCACCACCGGGCTCACAACGACGTGTTTCCCGTTGTCACTACTGTCACAACTTGGGACACATTCGTTCGGAGTGTCGCACGTTACAACATTCCCTAAGCCAGCAGGGGCACCACATCACGCTGCTCCTATCCTGTATGATCTGATCAGGAACAGAGGTAGGGTTGTCATGAGCAAGTGGCATGATAGGAACAACTCTCTCAGAGTCGTGCCTCCTCGGCGTCTGTTGTCAGCCATGACTTCGTTTCTCAGACTGACTTAGCGGTTGCATCTGCCTCTGCAGGTATCACTAAGGCTTCCTGGTTATTTGATTCTGGTGCATCTTTTCATATGACCTTTGATGCAACTCGCTTACATTCCTGCCGGTCTGTTTCTTCTGACCTACGTGTCATCATTGTTGATGGTACCACCTTGCCTGTTGCTAGCTGTGGTACCCTGCATACCGCCCATTTTCACATTCCCGATGTTGCCCATGTCCCTAAGCTTTCTATGACCCTCATATCAGTTAATCAACTTGCTTCCCAAGGTTGTCCTGTTAATTTTGAGCGCTTTTGTGTAATGTGCAGGATCGTCACACAGGGGCACTCATTGGAACTGGTCGTCGCCGTAACGGGGTTTATGTGCTCGACCATCTCTGTCTTTCCTCACCCACTTCGCTATCAGCTTTCTCTGTTGCAGCTCCCATTTGTCTTTCGTCGATCAGCTTTCCGCAGTGGCATCACTGTCTCGGCCATCCCAATGGAGCTCGGCTATCCTATCTTGTTCCTCAGGGTCTTTTAGGTCGTGTGTCTGTTGATCGCTCACACTCATGTACGGGTTGTAAGCTTGACAAACAGCTACAATTCCCATATCTATCCATCGAGTCTCGATCATCTTTTCCTTTTGCTTTAGTTCATTCTGATGTATAGGGTCCTGCCCCCTTTATTTCAAAAGGTGGTCATCGTTATTATGTTATTTTTGTTGATGATTTCTCTCGTTATACATGGGTTTATATGATGCGTACTCGTAATGATTTCTTTCGCATTTATGTTGAGTTTGTCTCCATGGTGCGTACTCAGTTCTCCACGTCTATTCTCACGATTCGCTCTGATTCAAGGGGGAATACTTGTCACATGCTTTTCGTGATCTTTTGGCCTCTCATGGTACTCTACCTCAGCTCTCATGTCCTGGTGCTCATTCTCAGAATAACACCGCGGAAAGGAAGCATCGTCATATCATTGAGACGATTCGTACTCTCCTCATTGCCTCTACACTTCTGGGATGAGGTCATATCCACTGTTGTCTATCTTATCAACCTCCAGCCATCCACTTTCCTACAGGTCGCAGTCCTGGTGAGCGTCTGTTTGGTCGTCCTCCTCTTTATGACCACCTACGTGTGTTTGGTTGTTTATGCTATGTCCTTCTTCCTCCTCGTGAGCGCACCAAACTATCTGCTCAGTCCACCTCTTATGTTTTCCTTGGTTATAGTCTTGAGCACAAGGGTTATAGGTGATGTGACCCTGTAGCTCGACGTGTTCGTATCTCTTGAGACGTTACTTTTGTTGATGTCTTGAGGACCGCCCCTTCTTTATTTCATCCTCGCCTTCGTCTCCTTCCTCCTCTACTCACACTTCCACTACAATTGATGACATTCTCTCTCTCCATACCACCTCCCGTATCACATTCCTCTGAGTTACCTCACACCCAGTCTCCATCAGGGTCACCGTCTCATGTTCTTCTTCCTGACTTATCTCCACAGTCTCCTGACCTCCCTGCCCAGGTTCGTTCCCCTGCTCTTCCCGAGTCATCTCCACAGTCTCCTGATCCTTCTGTCCAGGTTCGTGCCCCGTCTTTTCCTCAGCACTATGCTCGTCACTATGTTCGACGGTCTTGTCCTACAGATTCGCCATTTGCCCTCTGCATCTGATCTCTTCTTGTGAGCTACCTGTGGATGATCCCCGAGCACGACGCTACCCACTCTTGATCGAACCCACCAGATCGGCTCAACCTTGCTACTCAGCTGCTTGATCTACCAGTCCTTGACCTATCAGCCCTTCCAGCGACTACTTGTGGTGTTCCAGAGCCTAGTACCTACAAGGAGGTTGCCTTGATTCCTGAGTGGCAGACCGCCATGTCTGACGAGTTGAGTGCTTTGGAGCGCACTTCTACTTGGGATCTAGTTCCTTTACCCGCTGGTACAACCCTCATCACATGCAAGTGGGTCCTCAAAGTGAAGACTCGCTTAGATGGCACAGTGGAGAGATACAAGGCCCGGTTAGTGGCACGTGGATTTCAGCAGGAGCACGGTCGGGATTATGATGGGATCTTCGCTCCTGTGTCCCACATGACTACTATCAGGACCCTCATTGCCGTCGCAGCCGTCCGTCAGTGGTCCTTGTTTCAGCTGGATGTGAAGAATGCTTTTCTTCACGGTGACTTGCAGCAGGAGGTGTACATGCTTCCACCCCCAGGCCTCTCTATCGCTCCTGGTCTTGTCTGTCGCCTCCGTCGAGCACTTTATGGTCTCAAACAGACTCCTCGAGCCTGGTTTTAGCGGTTTAGTTCAGTAGTTCTTGCAGCTGGTTTTCAGCCGAGTCACTATGATCCAACTTTGTTTGTTTACTTATCACGGGGTCAGACCCTTCTCCTTCTATATGTGGACGACATGATTATTACTGGTGATGATGCCTCCCATATTGAGTTTGTCAAGCATCACCTTCAACAGTAGTTCTAGATGACTGATCTTGGCACACTGCATTACTTCTTGGGCATTGAGTTCTCTGCCACTCCTACTGGCTACCAGTTATCTCAGCAGCACTACACCTCAGACTTATTGGCCTGTGATGCTCTGTCCGACACTCGCACTGCTGCTATTCCTATGGAACTTCACCTTCAGCTGCGTTCGGATGAGGGCTCTCCTCTTTCGATCTGACACGACACCGTCATCTGGTTGGGAGCTTGGTTTATCTCACCATTATTAGACCTGACATTGTCTTTGTTGTTCATGTGCTGAGTCAGTTTGTGAGTGCTCCCACAACAGTTCACTATGCTCACCTGCTGCGTGTTCTCTGATATCTTCGTGCTACTATGACTCGTGGTCTATTCTACCCCCGCATCAGTTCCCTCTAGTTACAAGTATATTGGACCAGTGATTTTGTTGATCGTCGTTCTATCACCGGTTATTGTCACTTCTTGGGCTCTTCACTCATTGCCATCTTCAAGTGCGTTGTCTACGAATGCTCGAACCATCGGCCTCAAGGTAACAAGTACATAGGAATTTCCATAAATATTTCTGTATCATTGGCTCATCATCCTCATTAATAGCTCAAGTCTAACTATTTTATGTTTTCCTTAAAGTTAACCCATAATGGAATAATATTAACAAGGCTTAATATAACAAAAAAAGTGAATAATCTCTTTGAAGAGCAAAAGATGTGATTTGTAGACTCCATGCTCCATACGCTTTTCGAGGACTACAACTTTTGCTAAAAAGGCTGTCAACGTCCATAAATGTGGGGTTCTAATTTAGCAAATTGTAGATGGCTTTTCTATTGGAGCATAGAATTAATAATTTAGAATTAAAAGAAGATCAATTTCTTGTTGAATAATTATATTTCCTTTTATATTAAGAACTAATTAGGGATAAGAGGGGCAAGGACTTTAAACAGCCCCCGTGTATGTGTTTGAGATTGTATAACCCGTAATTCGTCGAGACCATGGCGTATGGTGAATGTGGTCGTGACTAGCAAATTGACCGATCGGAAGCAAGCGAAACCGACCAAGGTTGTGAGATAAGGCCCGGGGGAAGAGGAAGTGGACCCTAGGTCCACTTCCCCGCTTGGGCGAATGGACCTAGCGGCCCACTCACACATGGCAGGGGCGAGTGGACCCATGGTCCACTCGCCCAGCCCAGGCAGTGGACCACTCGGTTCACTCCCCCAGCCCCCAGCAAGGGGGGAGGAGTGCACGTCTTGAGTCTCACTCGCCCCCCTCCTGTCTCGGTCGTGACCGTTGGTTCGGATTCAGAGTTGAGCTACAGATAGTGGAATTTGGCTATCCGCAGCCCAAATTTGGGAAGTATATAAATAGACCCCCATGTGCACCTTGGGAGAGGGACCTCTTCTTCTTCTCTCCCTCGCATGTGACTTGTGAGCAGGCACTCCAGCCCTCTGTCAGCTAAGGTTGACGGTGAGGTGTTCCTTAGTGCTCTCCAGGGTGCCTAGGCTCAGCATTGGCTTGGGAGGGGAAGCTCTCTTTGATCTTCCGGGTTTGTGGTGAGACCTCCTCGCTGCAGCTTAAGGGGTCTGTTTTGTTCTTCGGGTCTTCTAGGGTGCAAGGTTCTTTGACTGTCAGCGACCGGTCACGCATTCTAGCTCAGGTGAAGTAAGGGTCAGCTGCATACCCGTTGCAAACGTCGAGGCCAGTTCTCTGGTTTCAACATTCTGGTTCGGTGAGCGTGGAAGCAGCTAGTTCGGAAAAATCTGAGCAAGTCCCATGACTGGAAGCGATGAGCTAGGGAACTCACCCCCTACCAGCGAGTACGTGAAGAAGGGTGACTTCGAAGAGTTCAGGAAGTCGATCCTGGAACTCTTGCGGGTCGCACTCCCCCCTCAAGGGAGTGCTCGACACCACCAACACCCGTGCTCGTGTCGCCGTCTCTGATAGAGACAGAGCAAGCACGTCAGCAAGAGAAGGGGCCAGCCTCAGAGGAAGGCTTGAGTCCCCAAGCGCGAGTGCTCTTCAACAACTCTCCTGAGACTAGCTACCTCGGTGAGGAGGTATGGAGAATGCCTTCGACTCGCCAGGGAGGATAGGAGAGTCCCTTCTGCGAGCTGATTATCTCAGCTCCCGTTCCCGACGGGTTCAGGGAACCTGTCATGACTTACTGCGTTGGCAAGGATGGCCCTCTCCAGCATCTCTGGTGGTTTGAAAACGTCGTCTCGGTCGGGAAGATGACGGACGCCTCCAAGTGTAAGCTCTTCGCCATCACTTTCAAGGGAAAGACAAGGAACTGGTTCCTCCGGCTCCCATCAGGTACCATCTACAGCTTCGAGGACCTGCGCCAGAACGTCTTGTTGAAGTTCTCCACCTCGAAGAAGAGGAGGAAGTGGGTGGAGGCCCTGTTCTTGATTCGACAGAATCTGAGGGAGACGCTGAGAAGCTACGTGAATCGGTTTCAGGAACAAGTCCACCTCCAGATTGACCAGAGAAGCAGGAGGGACCAGGAGAAAGAGAAGGAATAAGAAAACAGAGAAAGTGGAGAAGGTGATGGAAGAGATGCATGTGACCGAGTAAGCGCGAGAAGGCGCGTTGTAATAGATATATAACATACCTATGATGAACGAAAGGGTTTAGAGTCAGCACCTTAGGTAAGACCCCGACTAGAGACCGCTGACCGGGCTTAGTGATGCCGACAACTGGGAGGCTCATCGGGTCGGCTCGTCGCGGTCAAGGCTTCGAGAGGGGAAACCTGTCTGGGGATGTGTTGAGTTCCTCCGCCTCCGGGTGAGCTGAGCTCCCAGGAAGTGTTCAAGTTCTCCACCTCCAGTTGGTCAGGGGATGTGTTGAGTTCCTCCGCCTCCGGGTGAGCTGAGCTCCCATGAAGTGTTGAAGTTCTCCACCTCCAGTTGGTCTGAGGATGTGCTGAGTTCCTCCGCCTCCGGGTGAGCTGAGCTCCCAGGAAGTGTTGAAGTTCTCCACCTCCAGTTGGTCTGGGAATGTGTTGAGTTCCTCCGCCTCCGGGTGAGCTGAGCTCCCAGGAAGTGTTGAAGTTCTCCACCTCCAGTTGGTCTGGGGATGTGTTGAGTTCCTCCGCCTCCGGGTGAGCTGAGCTCCCAGGAAGTGTTGAAGTTCTCCACCTTCAGTTGGTCTGGGGATGTGTTGAGTTCCTCCGCCTCCGGGTGAGCTGAGCTCCCAGGAAGTGTTGAAGTTCTCCACCTCCAGTTGGTCTGGGGATGTGTTGAGTTCCTCCGCCTCCGGGTAAGCTGAGCTCCCAGGAAGTGTTGAAGTTCTCCACCTCCAGTTGGTTTGGGGATGTGTTGAGTTCCTCCTCCTCAGGTGAGCTAAGCTCCTAGGAAGTGTTGTTCTCCACCTCCAGTTAGTCTCAGGCAGTGTTAAGTTTCCTCCATCTCAGGTTGAGTTCTGCTCGATTAGAGGTATTGAGTTTCCTCCATCTCAGGTTGAGTTCTGCTCGACTAGAGATGTTGAGTCCCCTCCATCTCAGGTTGAGTTCAGATCGTCTAGAGGTGCTGAGTTCCCTTCATCTCAGGTTGAGTTCGACTCGACTAGAGATGTTGAGTTTCCTCCATCTCAGGTTGAGTTCTGCTCGACTAGAGGTGTTGAGTTTCCTCCATCTCAGGTTGAGTTCTGCTCGACTAGAGGTGTTCAGTTCCCTCCATCTCAGGTTGAGTTCGGCTCGACTAGAGGTGTCGAGTCCCCTCCAACTCAGGTTGAGTTCGGCTCGACTAGAGGTGTTGAGTTCCCTCCATCTCAGGCTGAGTTCGGCTCGACTAAAGGTGTTGAGTTCCCTCCATCTCAGGTTGAGTTCGGCTCGACTAGAGGTGTTGAGTTCTCTCCATCTCAGGCTGAGTTCTGCTCGACTAGAGGTGTTGAGTTTCCTCCATCTCAGGTTGAGTTCTGCTCGACTAGAGGTGTTGAGTTCCCTCCATCTCAGGTTGAGTTCTGCTCGACTAGAGGTGTTGAGTTTCCTCCATCTCAGGTTGAGTTCTGCTCGACTAGAGGTGTTGAGTTCCCTCCATCTCAGGTTGAGTTCTGCTCGACTAGAGGTGTTGAGTTTCCTCCATCTCAGGTTGAGTTCTGCTCTACTAGAGGTGTTGAGTTTCCTTCATCTCAGGTTGAGTTCGGCTCGACTAGAGATGTTGAGTTTCCTCCATCTCAGGTTGAGTTCTTCTCGACTAGAGGTGTTGAGTTTCCTCCATCTCAGGTTGAGTTCTGCTCGACTAAGGTGTTGAGTTCCCTCCATCTCAGGTTGAGTTCGACTAAACTAGAGGTGTTGAGTTCCCTCCATCTCAGGTTGTGTTCGGCTCGACTAGAGGTGTTGAGTTCCCTCCATCTCAGGTTGAGTTCGGCTCGACTAGAGGTGTTGAGTTCCCTCAATCTCAGGTTGAGTTTGGCTCGACTAGAGATGTTGAGTTTCCTTCATCTCAGGTTGAGTTCGGCTCGACTAGAGGTGTTGAGTGCCCTCCATCTCAGGTTGAGTTCGGCTCGACTAGAGTTGTTGAGTCCCCTCCATCTCAGGTTGAGTTCGGCTCGACTAGAGGTGTTGAGTCCCCTCCATCTCAGGTTGAGTTCGGCTCGACTAGAGGTGTTGAGTTCCCTCCATCTCAGGTTGAGTTCGGCTCGACTAGAGATGTTGATTTTCTTCCACCTCCAGTTGAGCTCGACTCAACTAAAGGTGTTGAGTCTTCCTCCACCTCGGGTCGAGTTCAGCTCGACCAGAGGTGTTGAACTTTCTCCACCTCCAGTTGAGCTCGGTTCGCGGGAGGGTTGTTAAGTGGAGAAAGGTTCGCCTTCCACCTCCAGTTGAGCTCGGCTCAACTCGAGGTTTTGAGTCTTCCTCCACCTCGGGTCGAGTTCAGCTCGACTAGAGGTATTGAGCTTTCTCCACGTCCAGTTGAGCTCGGTTCACGGGAGGGTTGTTAAATAAAGAAAGGTTCGCCTTCCACCTCCAGTTGAGCTCGGCTCAACTAGAGGTGTTGAGTCTTCATCCACCTCGGGTCGAGTTCAGCTCGACTAGATTTGTTGAGCTTTCTCCACCTCCAGTTGAGCTCGGTTCACGGGAGGGTTGTTAAGTGGAGAAAGGTTCGCCTTCCACCTCCAGTTGAGCTCGGCTCAACTAGAGGTGTTGAGTCTTCCTCCACCTCGGGGCGAGTTCAGCTCGACTAGAGGTGTTGAGCTTTTTCCACTCCCAGTTGAGCTCGGTTCACGGGAGGGCTGTTAAGTGGAGAAAGGTTCGCCTTCCACCTCTAGTTGAGCTCGGCTCAATTATAGGTCTTGAGTCTTCCTCCACCTCGGGTCGAGTTCAGCTCGACTAGAGGTGTTGAGCTTTCTCCACCTCCAGTTGAGCTCGGTTCACGGGAGGGTTGTTAAGTGGAGAAAAGTTCGCCTTCCGCCTCCAGTTGAGCTCGGCTCAACTAGAGGTGTTGAGTCTTCCTCCACCTCGGGTCGAGTTCAGCTCGACTAGAGGTGTTGAGCTTTCTCCACCTCCAGTTGAGGCTCGGTTCACGAGAGGGTTGTTAAGTGGAGAAAGGTTGTCGCTCTTGTGTTCAGTTCAGATTGAATCGTCTTTTAGGAGTTCAAGCACCGCGTTCCCAACGCCCGTCTCTTCGAACCACGGGTGGTCCATTGTTTTTCCGGGCTCGTGTCGAGCCCGAAAAAAGCGGGGATTGCGTATAACCCGTAATTCGTCGAGACCATGACGGATGTTGAATGTGGTCGTGACTAGCAAATTGACCGATCGGAAGCAACCGAAACTGACCAAGGTTGTGAGTTAAGGCCCGGGGGAAGAGGAAGTGGACCCTAGGTCCACTTCCCCGCTTGGGCGAGTGGACCTAGCGGCCCACTCGCCCATGGCAGGGGTGAGTGGACCCATGGTCCACTCGCCCATGGCAAGGGCGAGTGGACCATTGGTCCACTCACCCAGCCCCAGGCGAGTGGACCATGGTCCACTCGCCTGGGTTAAGGGGCGAGTGGACCTGTGGTCCACTCGCCCTGGGCATTTGGGCGAATGGACCATAGCCCAGGAAGTGGGCCACTTGGTTCACTCCCCCAGCCCCCAGCAAGGGGGGGGGGGGAGTGGACGTTTTGAGTCCCACTCGCCCCCCTCCTGTCTCGGTCGTGACTGTTGGTTCGGATTGAGAGTTGAGCTGCAGATAGTGGAATTTGGCTATCCACAACCCAAATTTGGGAAGTCTATAAATAGACCCTCATGGGCATTGGGAGAGGGACCTCTTCTTCTTCTCTCCCTCGCGTGTGACTTGTGAGCAAGCACTTCAGCCCTCTGTCAGCTAAGGTTGACGGTGAGGTGTTCCTTAGTGCTCTCCAGGGTGCCTAGGTTCAACATTGGCTTGGGAGGGGAAGCTCTCTTTGATCTTATGGGTTTGTGGTGAGACCTCCTCGCTGCAGCTTAAGGGGTCTGTTTTGGTCTTCGGGTCTTCTAAGGTGCAAGGTTCTTCGACTCTCAGTGACCGGTCACGCGTTCTAGCTCAGGTGAAGTAAGGGTCAGCTGCATACCCGTTGCGAACGTCGAGTCCAGTTCTCTGGTTTCAACAGAGATTATCTAGGATGAATGGACTCTGAGCCCTATGTTGAACCAAACCTACTCTATCTATTGCTTGGAACTTCCGTGCATCCGTAACATTCCGTCTCTTCATTGGCCGTCGGCAAACAACTCCACTCCATGCCTACATTCTCCAGGCAGCGGCCCCTTGCACACATAGCAGTCCTCTCGTCCACATGTTTATGCACCAACTGACTCCCACGTGCATTCCCTAGACTTGCACCATGTCAGACGCCTCAATGCCATCGAAAACACAATTATTGGCCTTATTCTCACCTCGATGCCTTCGAGGCTTGCTCCAAGTAGCGTCATGCTTACATCCTTTGCTTCTTCACCAACAACAGCGACCTTCCTCACCACTACATACGCTTCTAGTCTACACCGCTACCCAGCTGCCCCCTACACCAAATCAACAACTCCATGTGCCCCCATTCAAAATGCTTTATCCAATGGGATGTGTTTCCATAGCTGAGCAGTTCTTCGAGAATCATGGCATTGCCGGTGACCAATGAATCATAGTAGGGCTCGTTGTTTGTAGGGATCCACCCTAACTGTATTTGTTGGCTACGTCAGTGTACACTGACCTTAACTTGGGTGATGTTGCTGCAAGCACTCATTCAATGCTACAATCATCATTTTATCTGCAACACACTCATTCAATGCTACAATCATCATTTTATCTGCAACACACTCATTCAATGCTGCAATCATCATTTTATCTACAACACGATGGACCACCTTTATGTCATGCGACAATTTCCTTCTAGACGAGTTAATTGAACTTATTACCCACGTTCCAGGGCTTCCTCCTGATTATTACATGGGCTACTTCATGGACAACCTCCAACCTCATATTTGGGCTCCTTTTTGTTACCTCCACCCAACATTCATCAATCAAGCCGTGGACACCGCTCGCTTGGTTGGAGCAGAGTCTATGACTCGACCAACAATTATCGCGACTTACCCTCCTCATCCCAAAGCTGCACTCCACCTTCAATCCCACCACCATGACCAGACAAGACCACCTTCGTTCAACATATCTCCATCCCAACACTGCCCATCCATCATTCTCAAAATCTTTTACTTCCTATCCCAGCAACACATGTCGGTGCGCTATTTATTTAAGCAGGAATACAATGACCTCTGCAACAAGGATCTTCACTACCATTATAAGCAGCTTTATTCACCCACCCATGATTGTCCACTTGAGGAGCCCACACCTTCCCCAAGATTCAGTGTACCTCAACGATGTCATAGTATGGCGTTAAACTTGGCCATGTGTCAGGGTGGACTTCTCCACCTTTGGTCGACCTTGTTATGGTGTTGCATTGCTTCAGACCCTGGGTGAGGTCATGATTAATTAGTCCAGATTGATGATGACCTTTGTATCCTATGCCCACTCTGTCACCCCTCACAGGGGCATCTTGATGAATCGCACCCCGGTGACATTTCACACTCCACAGAAGATATAACATGTGGATTTAAGTGTTGTCACGACTCCTCCAACGGACAATGCATTATCCCTGAGCTAGGACCACCAATTACGCCAATTGTTAGGAGTTAACTAATATATTCCCTGAGTCATAGAGCCTTACACCCCATCGTGTTGTAGGCGACAACATGCCTTCTGCAACCCTCCATACGCTCTAGCAACATCATTTGCACGCCAACACGAAAAAGTGCACCTTCGGCAAGCAAATTGTTAATTACTCGGGTCACACCATCTTAGCCCATTAGCTGACCATAGAAATTGACAAGGTCTCAACAGTCATCCTATACCCATCCCACTGTTCCACCATGCAGCTCAGAGATTCTTGGCGCTCATAGGGTACTACAACCAATTTATTTGTAATTACTGCAAGCTAGCGCATAACGTCAATCTTGAAAGTGAACTCAAAAAAGAAAGTGATGAAAATCCCCTTCTCTTACCGCTCTCTTGAAGAAGGGGACCTAGTCATCCTTCCAGTGGACACCCGCAGCGGAGGAAGCATGATGGAATTTGCAACAGGCATTTGTCTCCGAGTGTATATTGGCTACCCCGAAAAGGTGAAAGTGTTTAGCATCAAGGACCAAGATCACTCAAAACCAAAACAAAAACTGTGTTAGCTTCAGCTTAGGCAAAAATCTTCCTGTGGTTATAGCGAGCAACTAGAAATGTGAGTTTTTTCTTATCATATGCGACATGCATGGGAAATCATTTCTTTGTGTGATTGTCTTTACATAACACGAAGCAACATTTTCCATGCACTATGGGTTTAGTTTGTATGTATGTCTGATTTTGAATTGAGTTAGAGCAATTTTGGCTCGGCTCAAAATCAGAATTTTTGAGTTGAACTGGGCTCGAAATCGAAATTATTTCAAATCGAGTTGGCTTGATTCCGAGCCAAGTTGAAATGGAATCCAGTCGACTCAAAATTGAGGATTTTCTCTTTATTATGAATTGGCTCGAAATTAATTTGTGTTGACTCGAAATTGAGCAAATAAAGCCTTTTAAGACTGTAATCATTTAGTTTAGGTCTAAACTTTAGTGTTTTAGCTTTAAAATAACGAGTGACAGGCACCGGGCTTCGCCCCTATCCCCAGCTGCGATGGTACCCGGCCACGACAGTGCCCGGCACAACGGCGCTCCACCCGCTTAATTTATTTTTTATATTTCATATATATAAATATTTATAGTTTGATTGTTAAAATATATAATTATATATATATAATAATTTAGCGTAATTTTTTCTTCCAATGTTGCAGCCCGACGTGACCCCCTTCCCTCTCTCCCCTCTCTCCCCTCTCTCTCCCTCTCAAATTTTGCATAATTTTTCCTTCCAATGCTGCAGCCTGACGTGACTCTTCTCCCTCTATCCCCTCTCTTTCTCTTTTCCTCTCTCATTGTCTCTCCTTTTCTTTCCAATGTTGCCGCCTAGTTTTTTTTAAAGGCGAATTACAAATGCACTTGCAGATGAGGCTAATTGCCTTACATATCATCATTACCTGGTTGGCAGGAATTCTATATTACCCGAAATGTCCTTTTTGAAATTTAAATTTTGAATGATAGCTGAATGAGAGCTATTTTAGGAATAACAAATGTTTCACCAAAGGGGTGTCTTCCCCTTTAATATTGCATAGATAATATATTATTAAGTACATAATATTTTAATCAATTTGAGCTGATTCGAATCATATTTAGAGTGATTTTGGGCAGGCTTGAAATCGACTTGAAATGTGATTCGAGTCAAATTGAGTTGAATCAAGTGTAACTGATTCTAATTCAACTCAATATCCGAATGTTTTTCTAGCAATTTTCGAGTTTTGAGTAATATGCTCGGCCCTATTTGTATAATTGATATTTATGATGTGTTTATGAATACTTTAATAGTCTTCTTGCATACAAATATTATTTTATCTTGCATAAATTTTGATAATGTGCTTTCTAAAATTCCACAACTGATGGACCCCCAGTTTTTCTTATGTTTTTTTATCTTTAAAGAAGCTTTTAGGTTAACTTTATTATCATCTTGTTGGTTATGTCTGAATGAATTTTTTAGCCTAGAATAAGAGTTATAAAAAATTTGTACTTGTTAGTTTGCTCTCCAAATTTTTTTTCATCTACGCTTTATTCTGTAGTATCTTGCTACGAACCTTGTTGAGATTTGCGGTTTAGTCGAGGAGCCGACGGATTTTAGTATCTCAACCATAGAAGGGAGCGTCCCTGGACTCTATTAGAGGTAGCTAGATGTGAAGAGGGAGATAAACAGAGCCTTTGTTGCAGCTACCAGAGACGGGGGCTCAAGGGGGAGAGCTCCAAACCCTTTGAGGAGGAAGAGAAGAACTTAACTTTAATTAGTGGATTTTGGGATCTCAGTCATAGAAGGGAGCTCCCCTTGACTCTACTGAAAGAGATCGGAGGTGAAGAAGAGGGGGATAAACGGTGCCTTTGTTGTGGGCATAGACAGGGGCTCAAGGGAGAGCTCCAAAGCTTAAATCTATCTATGAGAGGACGAGAACTAAACTAAAATACCTTTTTTTTTTGTTTTTCCCCTTCATAACCCAAAGGCCTTTAAATAGAATAACAACGACACATTTGCAAAAAAAGGCCCCTAGCAATTACCCTTACTAATAACACTTCCAACAAATTTAGGTTGCAATAATTTTTTTTTTAAAAATCAAAATATAAGATATATCACAGTAGATAAAGCGTAGAAGCAAGAAAACACGAGAAGTTGTATAAATGCAAGAGATCTCGAAATCAAATAACTAATTAAATGGGAACGTACGCCTCAAAACTTGGAAACAACGATTACAAACATATATTCCTCTAATTGAAAATTAACACACAATTCAACACAAAATAATTGACTTCAAACTAGAAAACTCACACACTTCAAAAATAGGGGGCTGGATGGCTCCCTGGAGGATGTTGGGAAGCCAGAAGTGTGGCCCTGGGTTGGATTTAGGCTGCCAAAGATATGTCAAACCGTTGGCCGACACAAAAATATGCTAGAATTACCCCTCTAAAAAGCTGAAAATAGGCAGAATGCGACTGCTGGTGTTAATGGGGGAGTCGACCGAGGAAGGGGTGGAGGTTGATAGGAGGCTGGATGTTACCAAATGAAAATAATTGTGATAAACACGATAAAATTGATATAATCACGAGGTATGTTTGTGCCTAACCTCAGGAGGCTGATTCCTCCTAGAAGTCTCTCACCCAATTGAGAGATCTCAAAACCCTAAACATTCAAGATGACTAAAACTTTCAATCTACCTCCTTATATAGGAGTGGGGGCTCACATACAAATTACCCTAATGCCCTACAAAATAACATTACAAAATACAATAGGATGTCGCTTGCGCGTGCGTAACAACATATCCCGCCAGAAAATCGATCTTGTCCCAAGGTTGAGGTATCGCCCGCCGTCTAGTAGTGATATGCCCGCAAGGGGCTGCTGTAAAAGTGCCTAGGGTTCCGTCCGGCGGTACATCCGTGATCATAAGGGCGTCAAAGTCAGCAATGCCGATCTCATCAAAGTCATCCCCAATGAGGGCCCGGAACTCCTTGACAGGACAATCATGAGTAAGCGAGTAGGGCGAAAGAGGGCGCAGGAACTGCAGGGTCGAGAGTGACCGCCGAAGCTGGCGGACGATCGATGCGGGGGCTCGCAATGAAGCTCGGTCGGGCGCTGCAGGGTGCTGGTGTTGAGAATTTAGCGGCAAGGAGAATAGGGAAGAAGGGATCTGGTCGGTGCTGCGGTCGAAGCAGCTGGCAGACAATTTGGAGCAGCGAAGACGGGATTTGGCAGACGACTGCGGGGCGACTGCGAGACAGAAGGAATCGATCATGGTTGGGCGATGCCGATGCAGGTATCGGTGTGGGCTGGATCTAGCGAACGACGTGAACGGGGAGGGATGGAACTGGCTGGATCTGTTACGAGAAGAAGGAAGCGTACTGTTGCTGTCGAACTAGATCTGCTGCTGGCGGAAGGAACTGAAGGTGGGCGGACTGCTGCTGTCGCGAGAAGAAGGAAGCAGAGAGGAACCGGCGACACGCGATGCTTAGGCGGGGAGGCTGGGTCGGACCAATGTTACCAAATGAAATACTTTGCGATAAACACGATGAATTTGATACAATCATGAGGTATGTTCGTGCCTAACCTAAGGAGGTTGGCTCCTCTTAGAAGCCCCTCTCCCAAATGAGAGATAAATAGTATTGTGAAAACTTATTAATTTTTTTCATAAAAGTTATTTAGTGCAGTTGGTAAATAGTATTGTGAAAAGTAATCCTTGTTAGAAAGAAAAAATGTGTAACTTTATTCATCCCAAGAAGAGGGTATTTATAGGAGAGAGAGAGTGTACATGAAAGAAGATAGGAGATGTGGGACTAAAAAAGCCTAAGTGGGCTATACAAAAATGGGCCTAAACAATGGGCCTTTATATACATTATAAGTATTACTTTAACACCCCCCCCCCCCTCAAACTTATAACTGTTGAAGTAGAAGTTTGAATAGCAGCGGAACAATCAGGGAACAGCATTGTCATATGTGTCGATCAAGGAGAGCTGGCGAATCAGAAATTCGTGTCGCTGGACTGAGTGAGACTTGGTAAAGAAATCAGCTACCTGAGAAGCAGATGGTACATGTGGCAACGAGATAACGTTATTGAGGAATTGTTGTCGAACATAATGACAATCAATTTCAATGTGTTTAGTGCGTTCATGGAAAACTGGATTTGAAGCAATCTGTATGGCACTAGTGTTGTCACAGTAGAGTGGTGTAGCGCCGGGGACGGTAGTCTGGAACTCTTGCAACAAACGACGAAGCCAAGTTATTTCTGCAGCAGTGGTAGCCATGGCACGGTACTCAGCTTCAGTACTAGAGCGAGATATGACATCTTGTTTCTTGGATTTCCAGGAGATCAGAGAGTTGCCAAGAAATATGCAATACCCAGTGGTAGACTTGCGATCAGATATGTCACCAGCCCAATCAGCATCAGAATAGGCACGAAGTTCCAGAGGAGAGGTTGAGTCAAAAAATAGTGATCGTGTTCTTGTACCCCGAAGGTATCGCAAGGTGCGGAGAAGAGCCGCATAATGGGTGCCCCGTGGTTGCGCAACAAACTGGCTGAGGATGTGAGTAGCGTGAGAGATGTCTGGTCGACTGATGGTGAGATTCACTAACATCACAACTAGCTGTCTGTATCTGGAGGGGTCAGGCAGGATCTCCCCTTCCTGAGTGTACAACCCTCATATTTCCCGAGTCGGTGCGACCCGACCCGGATGAAGCCAAGATAGCAAGGGTGGCCAGGACGGACAAAACGACCGCGTGGAGACGGTCGAAACCGACCAAGGCAGAAAGAGGCCGCGGGAGAGACGGAGGAAGCACCTGCTGCCCCAGCCCCCTTTGGATGAGTGGGAGAATTCCTCCCACTCACCGACCCTTCGCGGGGGGAGTGGGAGAACTTCTCCCACTCATTCGGGCGAGTGGGAGCAGCCCTCCCACTCGCCGGGCGAGTGGGAGAGGCCCTCCCACTCGCCGAGCGAGTGGGAGGGGCCCTCCCACTCGCCGGTTGGGTGGGAGAGCCCTCCCACTCGTCGCCCCCTTTGGGGTGAGTGGGAGGGATCCTCCCACTCGCCCGGTGTAGGTGGGTAGGTCATTATGACCTCCCGTGAGGGGGGGATTGGACACCTCGAGTCCCACTCGCCCCCCCTCATGCGTGATCGATGACGGTCATGGTTGGACTGCGGATAGCAGGATTTTTGCTATCCGCAGTCCATTTTTGGGAAAGTCTATAAATAGACCCCCATGGGCACCTTGGGAAGGGTTGGTCTCTACCCCCCTCCCTCGCGTGTGTCTTGTGAGCAAGCACCCCCCCTCCCTTGTCATCCTTCAGCTGACAGTGAGGTGGTTCTCAGTGCCCTCCAAGGTGCCCAGGCTCAGCATTGGCTTGGGAGGGGAAGCGCTCTAAGATCTTCCGGGTATGTGGTGGGACCTCCTCGCTGAAGCTTAAGGGGTTCGTTTCTAGATTCAAGTGTTCTTCAAGGGCAAGTTCTCCTAGTTCCTAGTAACCGGTCAAGGGTCTAGGCTTAGGTCAAGTAAGGGTTAGTCGCAACCCCCTTTCGAACGCTGAAACCGGGAAACTGGTTTCAACATTCTGGTGCGGTGAGCGTGGAAGCGACTAGTTCGGAAAGCTCTGAGCCATGTCTCATGGCTGGAAGCGACGAGTTGGGAGACTCGCCTCCGGCATGCGAGTATGTAAAGAAGGGCGACGTCGATGAGTTCAGCAAAGGGATCCTGGAGCTCCTGCAGGTCGCATCCTTCACTCGCGGCGAATGCTCGACACCACCTGCAGGGAGGCGATAAGAACGCCCCCGTCCAACCAGGGGGGAGTAACTTCACCTGGAAGGGCCAAGAAGGAGTTGCGGAGACAGAAGAAGTGGCGAAGAAGATGACCAAGGAGCGTGCGGCCAAGTGAGGTGCCCAGGAAGGGCGAGATGTAAGTGAAGTGCCCAGGAAGGGCGAGATGTAAGTGAAGTGCCCAGGAAGGGCGAGATGTAAGTGAAGTGCCCAAGAAGGGCGAGGTGTAATAAAGTGTCCTGCAAGGGCGTAGGGTAGTGAAGTTGTAATAGACGAACTAGGAATGAAAAAGGGTTCTGGGGTAATACCCCGATCTAAGATCCCTGACTGGAGATCCCCCGCCGGGCTCAGTCATGCCGGTAGATGGGGGACTGGTCAGGTCGACTTGCGGTCCAACAACCGATTGGGAAGGCGTTGAGCTCCTCTGCCTCCAGGTGAAGGTAAGCACCAAGGACGCGGATGGGTACTTCCACCTCCAATCGGTAAAGGGACTAGGAGTGCGTTGAGTCCCTCCACCCCGGTTGAGCTAAGACTCCCAGGACCTGGATGGGTACTACCACCTCCAGTTAGATCAGGAGTGCGTTGAGTCCCTCCACCCCGGTTGAGCTAAGACTTCCAGGACCTGGATGGGCACTACCACCTCCAGTTAGATCAGGAGTGCGTTGAGTCCCTCCACCCCGGTTGAGTTAAGACTCCCAGGACCTGGATGGGCACTACCACCTCCAGTTAGATCAGGAGTGCGTTGAGTCCCTCCACCCCGGTTGAGTTAAGACTCCCAGGACCTGGATGGGTACTACCACCTCCAGTTAGATTAGGAAGGTGTTGAGCTTTCTCCACCTCCAGTTGGGCTCGGCCCATAGGAGGGTTCTTAAGTGGAGAAAGATTTTCCTCCCACCTCAGGTCGAGCTCGGCTCGACTAACAGGTGCTGAGTTTTTCCTCCACCTCAGGTCGAGGTTAATCCGACCCAAGGTGTTGAGCTTTCTCCACCTCCAGTTGGGCTCGGCCCATAGGAGGGTTCTTAAGTGGAGAAAGGTTTTCCTCCCACCTCAGGTCGAGCTCGGCTCGAATAGAGGTGCTGAGTTTCTCTTCCACCTCAGGTCGAGGTTAACCCGACCCAAGGTGTTGAGCTTTCTCCGCCTCCAGTTGGGCTCGGCCCATAGGAGGGTTCTTAAGTGGAGAAAGGTTTTCCTCCCACCTCAGGTCGAGCTCGGCTCGACTAGAGGTGCTGAGTTTCTCCTCCACCCCAGGTCGAGATTAATCCGACCCAAGGTGTTGAGCTTTCTCCACCTCCAGTTGGGCTCGGCCCATAGGAGGGTTCTTAAGTGGAGAAAAGTTTTCCTCCAACCTCAGGTCAAGCTCGGCTCGACTAGAGGTGCTGAGTTTCTCCTCCACCTCAGGTCGAGGTTAATCCGACCCAAGGTGTTGAGTTTTCTCCACCTCCAGTTGAGCTCGCCCCATAGGAGGGTTCTTAAGTGGAGAAAGGTTTTCCTCCCACCTCAGGTCGAGCTCGGCTCGAATAGAGGTGCTGAGTTTCTCCTCCACCTCAGGTCGAGGTTAACCCGGCCCAAGGTGTTGAGCTTTCTCCACCTCCAGTTGGGCTCGGCCCATAGGAGGGTTCTTAAGTGAAGAAAGGTTTTCCTCCCACCTCAGGTCGAGCTCGGGGTGCTGAGTTTCTCCTCCACCCCAGGTCGAGGTTAATCCGACCCAAGGTGTTGAGCTTTCTCCACCTCCAGTTGGGCTCGGCCCATAGGAGGGTTCTTTAGTGGAGAAAGGTTCACCTTCCGTCTCAAGTCAGGCTCAACCGAAAAGCTCGGCAGGGATGTCCCGTTGGCAGATCTTTTCGTGGATTCCCCTGAGGTCCCACCTACTCGCCAAATAGGTGGGTTGGACTTTCTTTCCGAGCTTGGAACAAGCTCGCAAAGAGCGGGGATTGTGTACAACCCTCATATTTCCCGAGTCGGTGCGACCCGACCCGGATGAAGCCAAGATAGCAAGGGTGGCCAGGACGGACAAAACGACCGCGTGGAGACGGTCGAAACCGACCAAGGCAGAAAGAGGCCGCGGGAGAGACGGAGGAAGCACCTGCTGCCCCGGCCCCCTTTGGATGAGTGGGAGAATTCCTCCCACTCACCGACCCTTCGCGGGGGGAGTGGGAGAACTTCTCCCACTCATCCGGGCGAGTGAGAGCAGCCCTCCCACTCGCCGGGCGACCCACTCGCCGGGCGAGTGGGAGGGGCCCTCCCACTCGCCGGGCGAGTGGGAGAGGCCCTCCCACTCGCCGAGCGAGTGGGAGGGGGCCTCCCACTCGCCGGTTGGGTGGGAGAGCCCTCCCACTCGTCGCCCCCTTTGGGGTGAGTGGGAGGGATCCTCCCACTCGCCCGGTGTAGGTGGGTAGGTCATTATGACCTCCCGTGAGGGGGGATTGGACACCTCGAGTCCCACTCGCCCCCCCTCATGCGTGATCGATGGCGGTCATGGTTGGACTGCGGATAGCAGGATTTTTGCTATTCGCAGTCCATTTTTGGGAAAGTCTATAAATAGACCCCCATGGGCACCTTGGGAAGGGTTGGTCTCTACCCCCTTCCCTCGCGTGTGTCTTGTGAGCAAGCACCCCCCCTCCCTTGTCATCCTTCAGCTGACAGTGAGGTGGTTCTCAGTGCCCTCCAAGGTGCCCAGGCTCAGCATTGGCTTGGGAGGGGAACCGCTCTAAGATCTTCCGGGTATGTGGTGGGACCTCCTCGCTGAAGCTTAAGGGGTTCGTTTCTAGATTCAAGTGTTCTTCAAGGGCAAGTTCTCCTAGTTCCTAGTAACCGGTCAAGGGTCTAGGCTTAGGTCAAGTAAGGGTTAGTCGCAACCCCCTTTCGAACGCTGAAACCGGGAAACTGGTTTCAACACTGAGGACTCAGTTTAACATTTAGTTCAATAGGAGTTGCAGCAATGCGGTCATCTGTTAGAGCAGCACGGTCAAGTATCTCAGTGATGAACTTCTGTTGAGATAAGACGTATCCTCTGGGAGAATGATCAACTTCAAGACCTAGAAAATATCGTAATGGTCCGAGGTCTTTCATCTCGAATTGCGTATTGAGATAAGTCTTGACTTCTTGGATATGCCGAGAGTTTCCTCCTGTGATAATCATATCGTCAACATATAGAAGCAGGATAGTGCCGGAGACATGAGTAAACAATGCTGGATCAGAGAGACTAGCAGTAAAACCAAAAGCCAACATTGCAGTTACAAATTTTGATAACCAAGCGCGAGGAGCTTGTTTGAGACCATAAGAGCCTTGCGAAGATGACAGACTTGTCCAGCTGAGTGTTGAATTCCCGGTGGTGGTGTCATATAGACATTTTCAGAAAGATCTCCATGTAAGAAAGCATTCTTGACATCAAGCTGAGAGATGTTCCATGAGTGAATAGAGGCAATATCAAGAATAGTACGAATGGTGGTCATCTTGGCAACTGGTGCAAAAGTTTCATCATAATCAATACCATATTGCTGTTGGAAACTACGAGCAACCAAGCGTGCTTTATATCTGTCGATGGTGCCATCAGCCAGAGTTTTGATTTTGTAAACCCATTTACAACTGATAGGTCGAGTGCCCTTAGGAGGCACAACGAGGTCCCAAGTATTTGTTTTCTTCAAGGCTTGTAATTCTTCATCCATTGCATGCTGCCAAGCAGGTATAGAGGCTGCCTCATGGTATGTTTGGGGTTCCCGATGGTTAGAGGTAGTTGAAAGAAAAGCTTGGAGAACAGGAGTGAGAGAGGAGAACAGGCTAAGACGATTTGGAGGCTTGTGGGTGCGAGTAGAGCGACGAAGAGGGATTGGAGATTGTGATGATTCACTGTTATTGAGGTGTGAATCAGGGATTTGTGAGAGGGCTTGATCGTTTGTTGGGTCGCACTCACTAGTTCGAACATCAGGAGTAGCAGAGATGGTTACTGGAGAGGTAAGTGGTTGAGAAATGTCGAGAAATATGAGATCTTCAGGAGTGGATGGTTTTAATGGGATATGTGGATTGGGAAAGGCATAGTAGGGAAGATGTTCAAGGAAAACCACATGTTGGGAGATGCGCATGCGTTTGGCAACAGGATCATAACATCTGTAGCCCTTGTGTTGTTCGTTGTAGCCCAGAAAAACACAAGCCACAGAGCGAGGTGATAGCTTATCTCTTTCAACAGGGGGGAGTTTAACAAAGCAAGTACACCCAAACACTCTTAAGTGAGAGTATGTTGGGGTCTTGTGATAAAGTCGTTCGAACGGGGAGATGTTTTGCAGGTTTGGGGTATGAATTTTATTTGTTAAGAAAACACTGGTAAGAACGGCTTCTGCCCAGTATTGGACAGGTACCGAAGAGGTGAGAAGAAGAGATCTCGCTACTTCCAAAATGAGTCTATGTCGACATTCGGCTACTCCATTTTGTTGGGGAGTATGAGCACATGAGTATTGAGCAAGGGTTCCTTGAGACCGAAGGAACTGCTGAAAGTGGTGTGAGAGATATTCCCCCCCCCCCCCCCCCCCCCCCCCCAGAGTCGGTACGCAAAGTTTTAATTTTACAGACAAATTGCGTAGCTACCATAGAAGTAAATTCAACATACTTAGAGAATACATCAGACTTAACATTCAAGAGATATAACCAAGTAAAGCGAGGGTAATCGTCAACAAAATTACATAATATTTGTTTCCTCTTTTGGAAATGTGAGGAGAATGCCCCCAAACATCGGAGTCAACTAACTCAAACGGGGCTACAGTAGCAGAAGTGCTAGTGGGGAAAGAGGAGGCAATTTGACGACCTCGAATACAATGAGTACAAGGATTAAGCATTTTTGTATTGACAGAACCCAGAGCACCGGAGGAGGCTAGGAGTTGAAGTCGTGGTAACGAGACATGGGCAAGATGACGATGCCAGAGATCACACGAGGAGATGACGGCAGAAGAAGCTACAACAACAGTTGACTGGGGAAGTGGGAAGTGCAGACTGGTAAGGTAGTAGAGACCGTTCCGACGAAGACCTTTACCAACAACCTTCCCCGTAGTTGAATCCTGTATAGAGCAGTTAACAGTATTGAAAGAAACAGAGAAATTATGATCAGTAAGTTGAGAAACAGATAAGAGATTCATGGCCAGTTTCAGAACATAATAGACATGAGGAATAATGAAGTTAGGGCGGTCTAGGAGATGTCCACGATCCTGAATTGGGAGTAGAGTGCCGTCAGCAGTGCGAATAGAGGATGATGAGGAGAGAGGTGTAAGAAAAGAAAGGTGGCTATCATCATTCGTCATATGGTAGGAAGCACCCGAGTCCAAAATCCAAGAGGCAGGAGCAATACCGGCGGCAGCAGCAACGGAGGAGGAACCTATGTCAGAGGAGGAACTGTTGACCTGCATCATTGCCATAAGTTGCTGCATCTGTTAAGTAGAGAAGGTTGGGGTGAGAGCAGTAGTAGCGGCCTGAGGAGCGGGGCGACTAGCGGACTGGTGACCTGCAGCTTCTTGAGCCTTGCGGTTTGCAAGAGCAAGGCATTCTTGAGTGGTATGAGTTCCATAGCGTTTGTGCCAGTTGCACCATTTTTGCCCAGGGGTAGTAGCCGGCACTGCCCGAGATTGGCGATTTCCAGAGGGGGATGGTTATGACCAGGGAGGAGGCCGAGAGGTAGCGGCCATAGCAGGAGTGACCGGGGTAGCCAAAACAGTGGGTTCCAGAGAGGAACCATTCTCAAGGGCAAGGCGGCGATTTTCCTCTGCAGTTAGTTCATTTACCGCGACATCTAAGGAGGGAGGCGGTGATCGTTGAAGAAGTATGTCAGCAAAAGTCTGAAATTCAGGTCGGAGATGTATAAGGAACTGCAGTAGTCGGCGACGATCGCGAAGAGCAAGGTACTGTTGGTAGAAAGGACTTGTGTCTCCGGGAAGCGGAGATGCCTCCATGATGCTAAGCTGATTCCAGAGATCAATCATGGTGGCATGGTACTGACGAATGGAGAGATTTCCTTGACGGGTGGACTGAATAGTTTGAAGAAGCTGGAACTCATGTGCACTGTCAGTTAAGGTGAAGTAGGTGCGAAGGTGATTCCACATGGAGGTTGCAGTGTCATAAGGTTCAAGTTGCAGCATGATTGAGGGCGAGGCAGATTGAAGGATGACATCGATTGCCCGATGCTCATCATAATGCCAGGTATCGAGAAGACTGAGGAAGGCCTTATCAGTTGCTTTGTCAGCTGTTGTCGTAGGGATGAGAGTTGTGCCATCAATATGCCCCCAGAGACGGCGATTGCGAAGATGACTTTTGACGGCTAACGACCAAATCTTGTAGTTGGTGCTATCAAGAGTGATGCGGAGACGGGACTCAGAGGTAACGGTAGAGTCAGCCATCAAGACAATAAATGGAGGGGAGCGGGTGGATTCTCGGCGAGCTGGGGGGGTCTCGGCGAGCTGGGGTGTGGTCTCGGCGAGGTGGTCTCGGCGAGCTGGGGGGGGGGGGTGGTCTCGGCGAGCTGGGGGAGGGGTCTCGGCGAGGTGGGGGTGGGGGATCTCGACGAGCTGAGGGGGGGGGGGGGGGGGGGGGGGCTTGGGAGAGGCAGCACGAGCAGTAAAAAAAAATTCGAACCCCAAAAAAAATTTAGACAGAATAGAGCTCTGATACCATGTTAGAAAGGAAAAATGTGTAACTTTATTCATCCCAAGAAGGGAGTATTTATAGGAGAGAGAGAGTGTATATGAAAGAAGATAGGAGATGTGGGACTAAAAAAGCCTAAGTGGGCTATACAAAAATGAGCCTAAACAATGGGCCTTTATATACATTATAAGTATTACTTTAACAATCCTTCGTACTTTTCCACGAGCTATCATCTCCCTTTATATGTGTTTGTAGAAAAGATAGCTGATTCTATATTCATAATTTTGTGACTGGCAGAGCTACCAGGGGTTCTCAGTGTCATGCTGAGCAGGAACTACTCACTTCACAAGGGAAGGCTGCTCAATCTTCATTCTTCACAGCATCCATAAACTTTGAACCTTTCTAAAGTTTCTGCATGTATTATATGGATCTAAAGTTTCTGTTATTGAGGAAACCCTAAGTAGTCTGCAGGACTGTTTGTTGGAAGCATTGAAGAGACCTGTTTTATTATCAATGAATATATATAAATCCCTTCATCTAAAGGGGCTTTTAAAACTACTCTTCTCCTCTATGCACCCTCTTAATTATTTTTATTTTTATTTTTATTCTTGGGGTTAATGTGATCTTATCCAAAAAATTGTTGCAGCCCGATGCACAAAGCATCCCCGCGCAGTGAGGGTCCGGGGAAGGGTCCACTCGCAAAGATTTTTCTTGCTTTAATAAATGCCTGTTGATGTCATGCGATATTAGCACCTCAAAAAATTCTAGTTTCACACCAGCAGGCTATTAGCACACCACCCAAAAATCAAAATAAATATTTTTTTTTTCATTCATTTCAAGTCACAAAATATAACTTTCACACCCTAGTGATAGTATGAATAAAAGTAAACTTACAAAAATTGAAAATCATCAATAATTCTTGTTGTAGCAAACTTACAAACACATAAATGTAATATAAGCCTCTCCAAATACATTATGAATGATAGTAAACTAAAGTAAAATGAAAATTGAACGCATGTCGAGCAGGGTCGCCAGAAACTGAATACTAGTCGAAGCTTGAATCCAAAACAAACGAAAATTGACAAAAAAATTCTTAATAACCTGGAATACCTAGGATCAACCAGAGAAATTGATCTATGGCCAAAACTGGATCAGTCGATGCAATAAGAGCGATTTGTCGCAAAACCTGAAGCAGTCGAAGCTTGAATCCAGAACACATTGGGCAGTCGAGCAACCAGTAGGATGATTTCGGCTGCGAGGGGGGCGAGAGTTCGCCCGCAGGGGTTTAAGGGTATGACGATTTGTCGTAGATGGGAGGGAGTCCGCGAGTGCCCAATTTGTTCTGGATTCAATCTTCGACTGCTTCAGGTTTTGATATTTATTAATATAGTGGCCATAAACGGGAGGGAGTCCGCGCACGGGATTTCGTTGATTAGGGTAGGGGTGCGATTATATGAGATGTATATATATTAAAATAAGGGTGTTATTTTGTTTCTTTAACGTGGTGCTATTATCTATTAAACACTTGCAGACGAGATACATTTATATTCACACTGTAAAATTAAAATGTTGGTTCGAAAAAAATAAAATATTGAAGATGGAATTTTTAAAGCCGAATAAGCTATCATTGATTAAAATATATAGTAGATTTACAGGTTAGAATTCGAGGTGAAGTTTTGACCATTCAGCATTTGTTTTCTCTTTGTGGGTTCATCACTGCATCTTTAAAAGGACCTCAGTAGGAAGTCTATCCCTGCAAGAGTTGAGAGCTTGGAGAGATCCATGGCTTCATGTCCACGCTTGCTCACAGAGTGGCGCGGTGGTGTCGGTCGTGAACGCTGGATCATGAACCGTCGTTCGTGAACGACCGACATCACCTAAAAAAATTCATGCATTTTATGCTCAAAACTAGTTTATTTTCTTTATAGCGGTCATGACCTTCATACATTCTATGATAGTGGCGTTTTTTATCAAACTCACTGGAGCAAATAAGCTGCGCCAAACGAACCCAAGAGCTATCGTTCGTGGACGTCCGACCTCACCCCCCAAATTGCTTCTGCGTTCAGTTTCTAAATGGAATGTTCTGCTGCAGCGATCGTAACTATTCTAGTGCCAAAACATGTGTTTTATGGCGGTGGCGCTTTTTTTGTCTGGACTCACCAGAGCAAAAAACATCGCGCTAAGCAGACTTGAAGGCCTCCTTTGTTCGTGCTAAGCAGACTTGGAGCTCCTTTGTTGCGGCTTCGGAAAAACAAACACTATTTTTCTTGTTTGAAACCCCGGATCCCTAAAGCATAGTTTTATGTCCAATTCCAATCGCAAAGACTCCGGTCTTGAAACCAAGAAACTATATTCGTAGTGACATAAATTATATCCAATGTTTCTAGCTTTTTACTGTATTTTATTTTATCTTAGCAAAGGTTGAACTTGAGCTTATGAAAAAGCTGGAAATTTTCTCAGAGTTCCTCGTATCGAAGCTCACTAACTTTCTTATGTTTCATTGAGATCTAGGCTCTGTTTGGCGCAGTGGTGATGGTCGTGAGCACGGTTATTATGAACTATCGTTCGTGAACATCAAACCTCACCTAAGAAACTTCATCCGCTTTGATGTTCAAAACTAATTTTCTTTTTCAGGTGACGGTCACAACCGCTGTCATGCCAAACATGACGATGACATTTTTATCCAAACTCATCGGAGCAAAAACATCGTGCCAAACAAAACCTCAACATGATAGGTCAAAATACAATCGCTCATTTTCATATCCTATAGGACCATCAATCATAAACTAATGTTATTTAGTTGAATAATGACTTACAAATTTTGATGAAAACATTCATCTTTCCGATTTCACCCTTCTTTATTATATAGTTTTCATTTTTTTTAAGAGTGTTTAATTTATATTTATTATTATTATTATTTTCAAATATGTGATGTTCTCAATTTCTATAAAATTGATGCAATTAGCAATCATATTCTGGTATACAGAAGATGTCCACAGCTGCAAGATTCATGCCAGGCCAGCATATTTCTTCCAATTTCAGCTGGATCTCAATCCATGAATCAATATAAAATAATTAGTTCGAAGGAGTCCGTTTAACGGTCAGGATTGATTTTTATTTATACAACGGTGTAAAATACTTTGGATATATGAAAAAAAAAAGATAAGATTACTAAATCTGAACCGCGGAATGAATACTATCCATCTGGCTCCAAATGAAGAGGATCCCAATCCCCAAATCTCCGAATGATGCAAAAGCCCAGCATAACTTAACCTAATCTGCAGCCCTAAAAGCATCACCGACATTCACAGACAAGCAGCCAGTCACGGTTCGCCTGCCAACCGCTCCATTGCCCTTCCTCATCATCGCGACGAACTCGCCGTAATCTATTTGCCCGTCCTGCGAACAAAGCGACGAAACCATTACGCGGATCGGCTGGTAATTAGAAGAACACACTCAGTTATAGCACTAACATTGTTTTGATCAATCTCCCTGATCATGTCATCTAGATGGCCGTCGTTGAGCCCGAAATCTCTGCACGCTTGGGAGAGCTCGTCGATGGTTATGTACCCGCTGCCGTCTTTGTCGAAGTAAGCGAAAGCGGAAACCAAAGTCTCCTCTCTCTCCAACTTGTTCAGGTGCACAGTAGCTGCGAGAAACTCGCCATAGTCTAACGTGCCGCTGTTGTCTATATCGGCCTGCGATTGGTTGCTTTAATTGCTATATAAGTTTCAAATATAATCATGAATTAACGGCTCAAAACATTTTTTTTTCATCAATAAAAGAATCTCACAGCTTCCATCAGGGCCTGGATTTCATGCTCAGTTAGTTCAGCTCCCACCCTTCTCAAGCCAATTTTAAGCTCTTCAAATGTTATTGTCCCATTGTTGTCTGCATCAATCATCTTGAAGAGCTCTTTGAGCCCACCAATTTCCTCTTCAGAAAGGCCTTCTGCTATGACCTAAAAGAGAAGTTTATGCATAAATTTCTGAAGAGAATAGAGTAAAGCAAGAGTAGAACATTAACAGATTAGAGAATTAAACTTCTGAATGAATCAAGTAATAATAGATTTATAGAGTTTGATCAACTCAAATGACAATTCTAATGGAAATAATCCCCCAAAATATGTGATCAGGATAATTGGCCCAACCTTAACTTACTTAGGCCAAGCCCAGAGCCTTTAGGCCTTGCCATCCCAAACTAAGGCTTCGTTTGGCGCGGCTTATTTGCTCCAGTGAGTTTGGTCAAAAACGCCACTATCATAGAATGTATGTTTGGCAAGACAAAGGTTATGACCGCTACCAAGAAAATAAACTAGTTTTGAGCATAAAATGCATGAATTTTTTTAGGTGAGGTAGGGCGTTCACGAACCACGGTTCATGACCACCGCGTTCACGACCGCCACCACCGCGCCAAACGAAGCCTAAGCTTCTCATAAACTCGGTCGACCAACATCAACCTCCGTTGGGGCATCCCTAACCTGACCGAGTTAATTCTAGTTCAATTGCTCATAGCCTACGTTCAAATTGGTCCGTTCCCAAATCATTTGCACCACTCGGGTTATAATTGACCCTACACCAGACACAATGGGTTCAATCTGAATCCAATGAGCCTATCCCCCACTCCCCAGCGCAGTGGGCCTTCTTAAATTCAATCAAACCAAATTATTACTCAATTAACAAAACAATGCACTCAATTAACCCAAAGCAAGTCCAGGTAACAAAACTTTAGTCTATTTCTAAACCATACTAATTTGGCCGTACACATAACTACTTCGGCTAAGAACTGCTCAAAGACCACACCTACCAGTATAGCCCACAGGCATTTAGGCATGAAGTGCGAAGTACCCAACAACGAGAAGGTTTGTAGCCTGAGGTGGGACAAGATATTTTTACCGCAGATCTCAACGTCATTTTGTTAGGCAGGTTTGATGCCTTAATCGAGCTGAAGTGAAAGCATGTTGCGGACATAGAGGAGGATGACCTAGAGGAAGGAGCATCGTCAACGTGGCGTGTATACTCTCGAAGGAGTAGGCCGGCGGAAAGGACTACAGCAACATGATATGGCGTGGTCGCCTTCTATTATGTTTTAGACCAGCAATGCTCTATGGTTCCGAGTGTTGGGCAGTGAATACATGAGCAAAAAATGGGAGTTGCGGAGATGAGAATGCTTAGGTGGATGTGTGGACACACTAGACTGGATAAAATTAGGAACATATAAGACAGGAGTGGCACCAATTGCAGAGAAGATGCGAGAAGCACGACTAAGATGGTTTGGACACGTACAAAGGACACAATTAGAGGCACCTGTTAGGCGTTGTGAGAGTTTAGTCACTAGACATGTTAAACGGGGGAGGGGTAGACCAATAAAGACTTGGAATGAGATTATAAGGAAAGACATGATGTACTTAGGCATTGGTAAGATTACGACTAAAGATAGGGCACAATGGAGACAAAGGATCCATATAGCCGACCCAACTATAGTGGGATAAAGGCTTGAGTGTTGTTGTTTATTCTCTTCATCGTTTTCGCATTTGTCGGGAGGGGTTATATAACTCCCGACTCCTTATTTTGGGATTATTTTGTATCTTGAATTTGAAATCAATTGGAGCTTAAGGCTGGCCAAGTGGGATCTTCCCCTTGGGAGTTCATTTCGCCTCACTAGTTATGGCAGTTCAAATGAGAGACTAGGAAATCATGTGGCACGGCGTGACAGAATCTACCCCGCCGCTCATCCATTCAATTCATGCAATCATGCCAACTTGACTGCTTGTTATGTCTGAACCCCTATTATCTGAATATGTCGGAGTTGTGGAGGATCACGAGGGCCTCCCCTCACCTCAACTACAGGATCATCACATTTGCCTTCTTCCCTGCATGGTGTCAATTGTCATTCACAACTACCACTATCATTTTCTACAAAAGGATGAGAACGAATGTACAAGCATTGCAATGTTGCAACAATGAATTATTACACCAAGTCAACCATCCTTCTCATCACCAGAATTGCTAGTAAAAGAAAAAGAGGGTTCTTAGCGGTTTGAGTGAACTATTGATAACTCAACTCAAAAAATGTCTAAGACAAGTTTCTAATTACGATCGCCAAAGAACTACTTGATCACAAGGCGTAACTATTTTTTTTACCCAAACTTGACCTTTCCACGGGCTGTCACCAAATTTGAATAGATTCGTCCTACATTGAGAATACGGCCTTCAGAACTCACCAGGGGCACTTTAAATTTTTGGTGATGTCGTTTGGCCTCGCCAAGCCTACCTTCAAAGCCCTAGTGAATGAGGTATCTAGAGTTCCCCTTCAAAAACGTGTCCTCCGAAAATTTGACGGTTTCATACTTAGGTCACATTGTTCATGTCTAGGGGGTATCAGCATACCCATCCTCCACCTCAGTGTGGGGACGATTGGCCCAAGCGCGGTACACTATGAGTCGTGCGGGGTGATCTACCCGTATGGGGGTTTCTCTCCCTACAAAGTTCTCTCGCCGCACTGGGTTTTCTCATCCTATAGGCTTTTCTCTGCTTGACTGGATACTCCCTCGTTTCATCAATCATTACAGAGAAATTGTCAATCCCTTGACAACCAATTAAATAGAAATGTCTTCTAGTGGAGCACAAAGATGGCACGTGCCTTACAAAATTTTGAAGGTTCCTCCACGCTACAAATGTGCTTTAAACTACATAACTTCTTCGAAGAACTTTAAGTCGAGGGTAACACCTCTTAGAAGAGGTTAGGCAATGTTTTACAGCAGATGGGCCACTCCATTGCTTACTTCAACAGACGAACAAAGTCTCACCTTCTAAAGTTGTAAGCATACGAAAAAGAATTGATTGGTTTGGCCAAGTCCATATTGTTATGATCTAACTAGAGAAAGGGGAAGAACTAGAGGAATCTAGAGGAAACCTAGAGAATAGGGTTATGGTTTGAGGGAGAAGAGAGGAAGAATACCTTGCTAATGATCTTTCATGCTCCACCAAGGAGGAGGGGGTTGGGTATTTATGCTCACCCAACCCCTAGGGCCGGCCGGCCCCCATAGGGGCTGAACCGGTGCGGTTCAGCCCCGGTGCTCCATATATTAATATTGGCGGGCTGAACCGGATGGTTCAGCCCGGTTTTCCTCCTCCTTCTCCTTTGGTCGACGTGCACAGTAATCGGATAACCTGGCAGCGACGCCGGGCGTAACATTCCCTCTCCCATCAAGGACCAGCTTGTCCTCAAGCTGGAGGCGGAGAGCGTGCGGCTCTTGGAACAAGTCGGCTCTGGCTTGCATCGGAGACGAGACCTCTGTTGGAGCTGTAGGCTCCGCTCTACTCGCCGTAACGATGGGCATCGTACTATCCAGTGCCCCTAGTCGTTCCACGCTGTGGGGTGAGATCTCCTTTACCTTAGACCACTTGAGGCCTTCCAAGCAGTACCCCTTCCCGTGCTGGCTGAACTCCATAGTCATCTGGACCCAATCGAAGGTCACCCGCCGAAGTTGCTGCAGCCCCGGTGCGCCCAACACCATGTCAGAACCCCGGATTGGCAATAAGTAAATATCAATATGCCCCATGTACCCCTGTATCTGGAGCTCCACCCCTTTCATCACTCCCTCGCACTGCAGTGTACGTCCATCTGCTACCCTGACGTGGAAAGTTGCGCTGCGATCTATGACACCCCCCGTCTTCTGGGCCACACCAGGTTGGATGAAGTTGTGAGTGCTCCCGCTGTCCATCAAGATCGTCACCGTCTCCCCGCCGATCCTCCCAGCCAGGTGTAAGGTCGGAGATGGGGTACCCCCCTCCAGGGCCTGGATAGATACTCCAAAGTCGTCAAAAACCAACTCCCCCTCCTCTGCAGTGCAAGTAACATATTCCGCTTCCTCCTGCAGCATGAATACCTGGACCTTCCGGCAAGCGTGCCCGCGGGTGTACTTCTCATCGCAGTTGAAGCATAGCCCCTTGTCCTTTCTAGCCTGAAGCCCCTGCCACGTCAACCTCGTCACAGTAGGGCGGCCCCCGGTAGATGGTTCCTGCTTGGGTACATCTGCAACCGTAGGTGCCCGACCTGTCGTCCGAGTCCTCTGCCGATTGTACCGCTCCTCCTGTATCCTGGCCAGGCTGATGGCATGACTCAAACTGCGTGGCATGTAGGCGTAGACCTCGTCTCTCAAATGGTCCGTCAATCCGGATATGAAACAGCTCAGCATCGTACTCTCCTCCCAATTGACCCGGTTGGCCAGCCGTTCGAACTCTGTCCGGTACTCTGTGACTGATCCTTTTTGTCGCAGCTTCTGTAACATAGCCTCTACGTCTTCGTACTCCAGAGGCCCGAAGCGAGCCGAGAAGGACTCCACAAATTCCTCCCAGGCTGCGTAATTGCGTCCCCTCAGAAACCACTTTGTCCACTGGAAAGCGTCATCTTCCAGGTGAAAAGACGTCAACTGGACCCACTGCCCCTCCGGAATCTCTTGGTACTTGAAGAAAAGTTCAGCCTTCTGGATCCACTCAAAGGCGTCGCCGCCTTTGAACTTAGGGAAGTTCATACGTGTCAGTTTGGGCTGCATGTACGGCCGTGGTTCTGCATGTACTGGTTGGTGAGGTTGCGCTGGGGCCACTGCGGGCCCGTGCCGTCCCCGGTCTAGACCGTAGCCTCCTTGTTGCCCTCCACCCCATGGGTTGCCATTTCCATAGTCCGCCGGTCCTCCATATGGCGGTGGTATCGGTAGGATGCCCGCCACACCCCCGATTGGGATCGCATTCGCTCCAGTAGGTCGTAAAGGGGCTGCTCCCTACCCTGGACCCCGCCACGAGGAACCCGGCTGCATTCCCGGTCCGTTCCAGGCGTACTGGGCGCCGAACGGCCCGTTCGGTGCCGCCGGCCCTTCCGGCGGCCTCCAGCCACCTGGCCGCGGTAGCCGGCCTCCAGCAGGCCGCCGGTGGCCGCTCCAGGGGCCCCGCACCCCTCCTGCGTCGATTCGCCCGTGCGGAAGGCGTCAGTGCTGATCCGCGTGAGATCGGCTTCCGCCGATCCCGATACGTGGCCTCCGCCTCCCGTAGACCCGGATCCGGCCCCTTGCTGCGTTCCACTTCCGATTCCTGTGCCGTTCTGCGCCGGGGGATGGTAGGATGCTTCGGTTTCGGATCCCTCCGCCGCGTGGGATTTTCCTTTCAGATTTTGGACGAGTAAGTTCTTGATCTCCTCCATGCGCGCGTCCAAGCGATCCTCTAGATTTTTTTGGGAGGATTTCACTTGTTCTTCGAGCGCCGCCACCTTGTCCGACAACCCTACGTAGTTCTCTTCGATGGTGGCCAAGCGTGCATTCTCAGCTTCGGTGCGTGTCACCATGGTTGGGGGAAAGAGCCTCTGATACCAAATGTTATGATCTAACTAGAGAAAGGGGAAGAATTAGAGGAAACCTAGAGAATAGGGTTAGGGTTTGAGGGAGAAGAGAGGAAGAATACCTTGCTAATGATCTTTCATGCTCCACCAAGGAGGAGGGGGTTGGGTATTTATGCCCACCCAACCCCTAGGGCCGGCCGGCCCCCATAGGGGCTGAACCGGTGCGGTTCAGCCCCGGTGCTCCTTATATTAATACTGGCGGGCTGAACTGGATGGTTCAGCCCGGTTTTCCTCCGTCTTCTCCTTTGGTCGACGTGCACAGTAATCGGATAACCTGGTAGCGACGCATGGGCGTAACACATACAACACTGGAGACCTTATCTATGAAGGAGGAACTTGATCATCTGCCCAGATCACTTGTCTCGAGCATCTGCTTACACAAATGCCCACTGCCTCATCTTAAAAAAGATGGTTTAATAAATTATTAGGTTTTGATTTTGTGGTGAATTATAAAGCAGCAGTGCTCAAGCAAGCGGCAGAACCTTATCTCGCTGTGATAACGATCTAGGAGTTATATGTGCAATCTTAAAACATCTCATTATCCTATCTAAGAACATTAAAGCAAATATCCACACATTCCCAACTCTTCCACCTTGAGGCTACGGATAGTGGAGGCGCATGCCGCGGTGGACTGGGACCTCAAAGAGGACTTGATCTTCCATGAGGGGAGAGTGTACTTGTCTGACAATGCGTCTGAGCGAACTTCTTGGAGAGAGCCTCAAGGGAGACAATGAACGATTCATAGCAGATTACATCACTTGTTGAAAGAACAAGACCGAGCATCTCCACCCAACCGCTTCAATTGCTCTTCATTCCAACACAAATGTGGTCCAAGATCCCGATGGACTGAGTAGAAGGATTACCAAAGTCGAAAGGGAAGCTTGTTAATCTTGTGGTGGTCGACTGCTTGACTATCTTCAATCTTTTACATTTAACAAAAGCAATCAAACATAGATCTCATCAAAATGACCATGAAGTTGGCTTGTGTCATGAAATTGTTTTCACTCCTGTATATTTACCAAATGTCGAAGTTGGCTTGTGACCATGAAGTTGGCTTGTGTCATGAAATTGTTTTCACTCCTCTCCGAACTCCTCCTAACGCGGTGCTCTCCCTGCTTCTTGAGTTCGAATCTCCCCCTGAGCCAGAAGCTCCCCCTGAGCCAGAAGCTCCTCCTGAGCCAAATGGCGATGGAGCACTGGGAGATAGCTCCAACTCCACAGTAGGGTCATCAGTGACCCTCTCTTCCCTGCTAGATTCTTCACTCTCCGGCAACACCACAGAAGAGACTCTCTGGTATGAGACCAGTTCGTCAAACACTACGTCGCGCGAGACGACAAACTTGTGGGTCTGCGGATCCATGCACTTCCAACCCTTCTTCCGCTCATCGTAGCCGATGAAGATACACTTCCTCGCTTTCGGCTCCAACTTGGTTCTCTGAGCGTCCGGGACGTGAACGAAGCAGGTAGAACCGAACACTTTCATGTGACCCACATTTGGCTTCTCCCCGAACATGAGCTGGTGTGGAGACACCATCCTGTTGGGACTCAGGGGTAGCCGGTTGATCACATGAGTAGCACATGTCATTCCCTCCGCCCATAAGGCCTTGGGAATGTTCTTGGCATGTAGCCAACTCCTGGTAGTCTCCACCAGATGGCGGATCTTCCTCTCTGCCACCCCATTCTGCTGAGGGGTGTGAGCGCAGGAGAGCTCCCGCCGAATGCCGAACCTCCTGCAGAAAGAAGCAAACTCATTGGAGGTAAACTCCCCTCCATTGTCGCTTCTCAGCTTCTTCACTCTGCGGTTCAACCTCCCTTCCACAAGCTCCTTCCACTCTTGGAACTTGTCGAATACTTCTGACTTCTCTCTCAGAAAGTATACCCACGTATAGCGGGTGTAATCATCCACCAGAACCAGCGCATACTTATTGCCTCCATAAGTAAGGGTGGCGCAAGGCCCCATAACATCAGCATGTACGCACTCAAGAGGTGCCTTACACCTGGTCTCCGACTTGTCAAATGAAAATCGATGTGACTTTCCATATTGGCATCTGTCGCATACATGGCCGTCGCCGTAGGAAGAGAGATGAGGTAGGCCACTCACTAGGCCCTTTGCCGCCATCATCTTCAGCTTGTCCATCCCCACATGACCCAACCTCTCATGCCAGATCACTGCGCTGTCGTTTGTCTTCAGCTTGTCCACGTAGGCATTTGCAGACAGAACATACAAATCCTTCACCCTTCTCCCGGTGAGCGTGACGTCAGCATCGACAGACGAAAGGTTCTTCAGGAATTTCACCTCCTTTGGTCCAAACAGCACGTGGTATCCAGCATCCACTGCGTTAGCAACCGAGAAGAGGTTCTTCTTCATGCCAGGCACGTGATACACACTCTTCAGTGTCACTGACTTCTCTCTACTCCTAAGGGACACCTTCCCTTCTCGCTCCGCGGGAGGTACCGTATCATCCGCAGTGATGATAGCATCTGTTCTTTCATATGCTTCCAAGGAGTCGAACTTCGACATATCTCCTGTGAGATGATGCCCGCAACCGGAATCCACTATCCAGTTGTTCTCGAGGTTAATGGAGGCTAAGACATCGACTGACGTTGCCGTCATCTCTGCCAGGAAACAATTATCTTCCCTCTCATCGCCCTGGTGACCTCCACCTCTCTGATGGTCTCCACCTCTCTGGTGATCTCCCTCCTTGTTAGCAGCATGACCGGCCTTCAGATTGGACCGGCAGTCCTTCGCCATGTGCCCGTACTTCCTACAGGCAAAGCAAAGGGATCTCCCCATCTCATCGCGCGCAGGGAGTAACTTCCTCCCATCTCCCTGAGAGGACGTTGAAGGTCCATCTCCGGAGTTCCTTTTTCTTGTCCCAGGATCTCCTCTTTCCTGAGAACAAGGCATCTCATCCTCCTGAGATGGATACTCCCGCCATCTGCTTCGCCAAGCTCTCTTGAGACGACAGCAGATTCTCTAGCTCCAATAAGGAGGGCTGAGTAGCCCACCCTTGCACGGAAGTAACGAAGGGGACATACTCCTTCCTCAAGCCTCGGAGTATGTGCCGCTTCAACTTCGCCTCTGAGATTGGCTCTTCAGGGTCCAAGGCCGAGATCTCCCCACACAGGTTCTTCACCTTCAGGAAGAAGGTGAATACCGCCATCTCGCCTAGAGTCGATCTCGCCAACTCATTCTCCAGGAATTGTAGTCGCGCTACATTCTTCTTGTTGAATAACCCATCGAGGGCTATCCAGATCTCAGACGTTGACTTGCAACCTATGATGTGGTCGAACAAGTCAGGTGAAATGGCTCTCTTCAAGGTGAATTCCACCTTGGCGTTGGTCTTCATCCAAGCTCTCACAGCTTGACCATTGTCTTCGATTGGAAAGACTTCTGTCTGCTCTTCTCCTCCAACGACCTCCCATAGGTCCTCTCCAAGCGGGTAACTCTCCATGCAAGACTTCCACTTCTTGTAGTTGGTCTGGGTGAGCAGCTCGATGCCAAGTCCCCTAGCATACCCTCCTCCGCCGTCCATCTTGGTTGCTCAGTCCTTGTTCCCACTATCCCTCTGATACCATGTGAAATATTTTGTAGTCGGTAGAACACGTCAACCAACAGGAGAATAAGAACACCAAGAAATGAACACAAGTTTTCACAAATAATAATACTCGGCAGCTAGTTACAAATGGGCATGGTTGAATACAAGCTGCATCCAACTTGAATCACGACAGCCAATAGAAGAAAAGAACTTGGTCACGGACAGCGTCCACTTCTCCTCCGGAGCACACCGCGCAGGTGATACTCGCTTCTCGCTACCGCCGGCGTTAACGCTAACACCCAGCGTTAGCTCTGCTCCTCGCAAGCTCGCTGCTCGCACTCCTCAGCTCCATAGTCGCAACTAGACGAAGCTCGCTACTCGCCACACTCAACGCCCCGCGTTAGCTCCTAACGTCCCGCGTTAACTCGCGAGTAGGTAACTCTCCCTAGGTCGCTTGCCGAACTTACTCCAAGTTCGATGCTCGCCAGATAGCACTCTGGTATCTCTAACTCGCTCAAAGAAGAGGATACTCGCCACTTTCAGAAATGCATTCTCTTAGAGGGGGGGTACCCCTCTATTTATAGACAAAACATGGGGAAGGTGCGAGAAGGAGCTAACGCGGGCGTTAGCTTGTAACGCTGGCGTTAGCTCAGCGAGAAGGAGCTAACGCCGGCGTTAGCTCTAACGCCGGGCGTTAGCTCACTTCAAAACTCAACAGTTCGAACATTCTTAGTCCTCATATATGTTAAGCAATTGGTTTATTGCATTTGTGTATGGATTTCTATCAGCGGCTTTAGGACAAAAATTGAGCATAAAGATCATACCATTTATATGTAATAAAATGCACAAGATTGGTAACAAGACAAAAAAATAATAGTAATTGTTGAGAATAATTCCCCATGTCGAGGAACTCATGTCGTCGTCTGCACTTAATATAGATCTTGGGCCTCTCCACCTACAACAAATTGGTTTGGGGTTGGATGCATAGGTTATAACATGACATGGGCCCACTCCACCTCAACTAGGTAAAAAAATGTACATGTTGTGGAGACCAAAGACTACGCGTGAGAGGGCATGCAAAGAATATTATCCCACATCAAGAAACACAAGTATCCCTATGCACTTACTATAAATCTTATGCTCCTCCAACTACAACCATGATGTACACGCCTAACGGACAAGTGACACGTGTGCTCGGATGATCGGCCACATTTGCGAGAGTTTCTCTAAGCCGCGGTTACCCTTATGGATAATAGTGTAATCACAGTTAATTATGTGTTTGTGTTTTAATGTATTTCATCTTGTAGCTGGTCTCGATCTATATAAGGAGCTTATAGTGTGAGAGTCGGGTTATCTTTGGTATATTAGGTGTTTCTCTCTTCGAAGAGAAGGCCGTGGAGGGATCATGCCCTCAGAATTCAGATAGCAAACATGTGTCGCTATTATGTATTCATCTAGCTATTAAACAAATTGATTTTGGGTTGAGTACATGGGTTCTAACATACACCAATAAGAGTTAATTGCATTGCATATGACGTTTTCTTAGGTAATTATTATCAACACATGGTCGAATGAAAATAATTAATAAAATAAGTCTACTGAGTAGAAATCCCTACCATATAAAGGCTCCTTGATATAAGCCCAAATCCACACTAAAAATGGCATCTTTCTTTATCTTTTTCCATTTTTTCCTTGGTAGCCGAGCTCATTCCTTCAGACTATTGATAAGGTCAGCAAATCCTTAATTCAAGGAGCCTTTAGGCGCGACAAAACAGCCTAATCCTGAATTCCTGATTAGTGTGGATCGTATTTAACAGCTTAATCCTGAATTCCTGATCCTGCCTGGTTTTAGATTATGCATGGTCCCGAGGATTTCGAGTTTTCGACCCTATCGTATTTTAGGTATGCAATAAGATAACAAATACTAACTAACTTGAATTCCAAAAAAGAGTAAATAAGAATACGAAAGAAAGTAATACACCAACATAAAACATAAAGTGCCTCCCAACCAAATGTTATCCATCACAAGAAAATCTCTCTAATCCATATAAATAAATAAAATGATATCTTCCTGAAATGCTTCACATTCAAGCTTGAGGGTACATAAAAATTCACCAGCTTGTATTAAATCTCAAGAAGTGAAAACTGAACGGAAAAAAAAAATCGGAAAGCGGCTTACATGTAATGCCATCTTCTTAAGCTTGTTCATTGCGGAGAATTCCTTCAGGCGCGACAAAACAGCAGAATCCAATGGTCGGTCAGGTGCCACTGTGTCGTCAACAATCCACGGGTGACCTGCAATTTCGATATAATTATAATGAAATCTAAGAAACACAATGCAGCGCATTTCATAGAAGAAATATAGATTCAACTCATCAAAAAAAAATATTTGAGACACCTACAAAGAACTTGGTGAGCTGTAAATCTCGTTTTCGGATCTCGAGTCAGCATATTTTTTATCAAATCCTTCGCACTATCAGATATGCTGGGCCATGGTTCAGATTCAAAATCTAGAGTCCCTTGTAAAATCTGCCTGAAGATCCCAGCTTCAGTTTCTGAGATTAAAATGAGAGATTCAACTAAAATGTTAATAAGAAGCTTAGGTTAGAAAACCAGATGGCATGTGAGAAAAGAGAGAGAAGATTAAGGCTCAGTTTGGCGCAGCATTCTTGCTCTGGTGAGTTTGGACAAAAAACGTCATCATCATAGAATGTAGGCTTTTTGGCACTTTGCACCCCCCCCCCCCCCCCCCCCTTTACTCTTGTTTGGTACTTTGCACCCAAAATTTTAAATATGGCGCTTTGCACCTTAGGGCATTATAATGAGGGTATTTTTGTCCAGCTTCCTTACCAACAGACATATACGCCTGATTGCTTCTCAGCACCCCCAAATCCTTCTGGTATAACCCCTTGAATTTAAGGAATTTTAGACTCATTTGGACCGAAATATCTCTTGAATTTAAGCATAAGGTGCAAAGTGCCAAAATAAATGCAAACGAGGTGCAAAGTGCCAAACAGGAGCAAATAGGAGGTGCAAAGTGCCAAAAAGCCTAGAATCTATGTTGGCATGACAAAGGTTATGGCCATCACCAAGAAAAAAACATGTTTTAAACATAAAAGTAGATGAATTTCCATAGGTGATGTCGGGCGTTCACGAACGACGGTTCATAACCACCGCGTTCACGGCGCCGCCGGAGCCGCGCCAAACAGAGCCTAAATGGTACCTGCCCAAAACGGTGGAACACCACTTAGTAAAATATATAAGATCACTCCAGCACTCCATACATCTGATTCTGGACCATAATATTTCAGAAGTACTTCAGGGGCAACATAGTAGGGGCTCCCCACAACTTCAGAGAAAATTTCACCTGCGAATGAAGATGGAGCAAGCAAATAATTTGCAAGAGCTTCTATGTGAAAATTTTGATGATTAAGGTGGAGAATGAAGATGCAGGAAAGATAAAGCTACACATCTCGTTAATTTAACCATCAAAAGCGAGCAAACCTGGTTTGTAGAACACCGAGAGACCAAAATCGGTGGCCTTGAGTGGCGCATCCTCGTCGGCATTGGAGAACAAGAAGTTTTCCGGCTTGAGGTCCCGATGCATCACGCCGAGAGAGTGGCAGGCCTCAACGACGCCGACGATGGTTTTGATGAGCTGCACAGCCTTCCGCTCGCTGTAATGTCCCTTCTGTATAATCCTATCGAACAACTCGCCGCCTCCGCACAACTCCATCACCAAATGCACGAAAAGCGGGTCTTCGTAGGTTCCTCTGATCCTCACCACGTTGGGATGCTCGGACAAATGATGCATGATCTGGATCTCTCGCCAAACGTCGTCGTAGTCCTCTCTGCAGAAGAGCTTCCGTTTCGGGATGGACTTGCAGGCGTACTCATTGCCGTCTGCCTTGTCGACGCAGAGATACGTGGTGCCAAACTGGCCCTGGCCCAGCTTCCGGCCGATATTGTAGTGGTCGCGAAGATTGGAGGTCTTGTAAGGAAGAACTGAGGAGGGTTTGGAAGACGAAGAAGAAGGCATTTGTAGAAGAAGATCGATTTGGGTGAGGTTCGAATAAGATGGATTGTGTTATTGCTGGAGGTAAGATACGTTTTAGACAAGATTGGGGAAGGAAATGGAATTGAAACTTTGGGGATTTATGTTTCTATAATGGCATTATGGCAATGCAAACTGGTACGGTTGCTACCGATCTCGAGCCAGATTTCGTAGAAAGGGTGCGTATTGACTTTAGTGGAGGGCATGAGAGGACGCGGGAGAGAGAGAGAGAGAGAGAGAGAGAGAGAGAGAGAGAGAGAGAGAGAGAGAGAGATCTGAAATTCTGAATGGGAATGAAGAAGATGACGGGAATGAGGAGGAGAAGTCATCCTCCGTTTCGGAGCTGTTTGGTTGCAACTTGTAAGCAGCTTCCTTCAACATAAAATTAACATGCAAATTGCAAATATGAATTAAATGTAATAGGCAAAATATTTATATTGGCACTTTAATTTTTGGTTAGTTTTAAATAAATTTTTTAATTTCTATTTGATTCAAATAAAACCCTTAAATTTATATTTTATTTCGAATAAATCTTTAAACTAAGACCGTTAACTGTTTAACGGTATCGAATTATTAGGCATTGACGGCATGGGCGGATCTATAGGAGGCCACAGGGAGACGTGTCCCTCCCTTTTTTTTTGAGATTTGTTATAAGCACACCAAAAATAAAAAATTATAAAATTTTATATGGCTATTCGCACACCAAATAGGCTATCACGCACGGTTTATAACAACAATATCTAGGTCACGGTTTATAACAACAATATCTAGGTCACGCCTCGCCCGCAGCCTCTGCTTTCTATCTGCCGCACTCGCGTAGTTCACGTCGACGGCTAATCTCTGATCTCCCTTCCTCCCTTTTACTCATGCCATCGACGGCGATTCTCTCTTGTTTGCCAGAACCCGGCCGTTCACGGTCGACCGCAGGTCCTCAATGCTCGCTTATGCGACGAGCCGACGGCGCCGACGACAAGGGTTTTGTTCCCAATTTTGAGCCCTAATTCCCTCTATTGGTTGTAAGCACTCTCTCATCCTCTTTCCCATCTTCTTCTCTTCTAGGGTGCGCAAAGCTCCAACGTGACCTGGATATGAGAAGCGGTGAGAGATTTTCTGATTTGAAGGATCTTCGTCATCTCTCTATAAAGATTGTTGAAACTGGTAAACATGTTGCTTATCAACCGATCTACAGGATTTTGAAGTTTGTGCAGATTCTTCTTGTGGCTACTGCAAGTGTGAAAAGAGCATTCTCGGGCATGAACTATGTCAAGAACAAGTTGCGCAATAGTATGAGCGATCAAATGTTGAATTATTGTATGATTACTTTTATTGAGAGAGACTAATTTTTTGAAGTCTGTGATGACGATGTTATCGATCATTTTTAAAAAATGAAGACTAGTTATCACAATTTTTTTTGTATTTTCCAATTTCGCCAATAAAATATATTTTTGTACGACTTTATAATACCAATATTTTAAGAAGAGTTTTTTATTTCATTTTGAAAAATATAAATTATTCCACCCGTTACAAAATTTTTGGATATGTCACTAGTTGAGAAATATAATTCCTTGACGAGTAGCTTATGTAACCATACAATAATTTTTGTTACATATAATAAAATTAATTATTAATTTTTTAAATTTATTTATTTTATTATTATTTTTTATCAACGTAACTCACTAAGAATTATATTCTTTTACTAAAAATAAATAACAAAATATTAAGGGCTTGAAAGATCAGCACGTAATTAAAAAAAATGTAATATTCTTACATATTTTTATTAATTAACATTTCTTTATACATTTTCATAAAAATTATGTAACAGAGTGCGCTATTTTATAGATTTATTTTATTTTATTTTTATATTTTAATTGCAAGCTAGCTTTTATAATCCATAATTTCTTGTTAATTATTTTTAATAAATGAAAAAAAATTCAAATGTACTTTAGAATAATTATTCATTGCAACATAAGTGATTTATCAACTTCGTGTCAATGTCTCGTCAGCGTCTAGTCATTCAAATAAAGTATAAAATCAATAGACTTATTTGAAGTAAATAAAAATTAAAGAAAGTATTTAAAATTAGGCTTAAAGTTAAGCAACCAATATATTCTAATTAACCAATTTAATACTTTGATTTAAAAATGAGTGATATTAAAATATTAGAATTGATGGGACCCCCCTCAACTTATAGGAATTCCGGTATATGTCCCCATTAACACATGGAGGAAACGGCTGCGCCAATCGCCGCAGAAACTGCCGCCCCAACAGCCCATGGCTGGCCATCCGCCGGTCGCTGCCGCACGTACGCCGCAAGGGGTCGCGGTCCGGCTGGTCGCCCCCATGCCTCGCGGCCGGCCTCCCGGCATGCCGCCGCCTCGCCTCGCGGTCACACGCATGCGGCCTCCGCGGCGCGTGCGGGCGGCCTCCGCGGCGCGTTCCGGCCGGCCTCCGCGGCGTGTGCGGCCGGCCTCCGCGACGCGTGTGGCCGGCCTCCGCCCGCCTCCCGGACGCCCTCCTCCCCGCCTCCCGGTCGGCCTCCGCCCCGCCTACCCTCCGCCCTCCGCCCCGCCTCCCCTCCGCCGTCCTCCCCGCCTCCCAGCTGCCCTCCGCCCCGCCTCCCGTCTGCCCTCTCCGCCCCGGCTCCCAGCTGTGAGGGGCCACGACTGCACCTTGCGACCGCACGCACGCGACCGCGCTTCCTCGACCGGCCTCCCGTCGTCGACCGGCCCTCCTGGTCGGCCTTCCTCCGTCGCCGGATCGCCGTCACGCGATCTCCACCATCCGATTTACACATAACCAACTCGTAATCACTCATCTATAAAGCATAAAAAGTATAAATATCATAGTGATATGTGACCTAAGTATGTCTACACATACTTGGAATGATCTCAACTATGAAGTAAAAAAATGTGTTGTTTGTGAATTAAACCTCATAATATGGAGAGTTATTACGATTATTATTGAAAGAAATTCCGTTCTACTATCAAAACTTAACCATGAAGTCTTAACCAAGCCAAAGTCAAGCCTAATTCAAGCCTTTATGATTTTCTATCAGTAGACATACTAAATTCTTGTGGAGGTTAAATCAAAGGCTTAGCTCATTTTTATTCTTTTCTATTGATGCGGAAGTCAAATAAGAAAAGTTACAGGAGAGTAAATAATTTTATGAAATAACACACAAAACACTAAAAATCTTAATTGAGTTTTACCTTTTATGGATTTGTGAATGTTAAAATCTTAATGATTGACAACTTCATCTTGATTAATGTGAATCTATTGAGTAAGCTTTAATTAATTATTTTCGAGGAAAGGGGTCATTCGAATTTACATCTTGATGGTTATCTGTTTACCCAATTTACTAATATGACTAATCTTTGAAAGTCTAAGTGCGAGGGTGTGATAAATTCTTAAATAGAAGTTATTTAGACCTATAAGTAGAATTCTATGTCGCTTATATTTGACAAAAATGTATTAAAAAGTTTGGAATACGAGTAATTCTATAATTGATCTTTGTTTGGGTATTATCATCACTTAACTATGTTTTTATTGTAGAAATGCTAAAGAAGTCAATTTGAAGAGGTAAAGCTAAAATCAATTTTTCTGCTAGGGAAAGTTGTTGCAAAAACTTTACAGGTTGTTGCAATAAGTTGGAATTACGAAATTCAACATTCGGAATTTGAATTAATGTGGCGCTAGTTGGTGAAATGGAAAGTAGCGTTAGTTCAGATGCAGGGATTCCGAAATATAGAAGGGGGCGATTGGTATGGAAGAAAAACAAAAGAGAGAGGGAGGATTTAGGCGATTTTGGAGAAGGAAATAGGGTGCACCATTTTGAGGAGGAATTAAGAAGACAGATTTCTGCACTATACGGTGATGAGTCCCATTTATATATATATATTTTTGGACTCATTTGGGCTGATATTCTAGTGTTTGCACCACATTTTAGTCACGTTTTCATTTATATATACTATTCCATGCTAGGTGCACCATTAACCTCATTTCGGTGTGCAATTGCATTCCTCGTTGTTGGGGGTAAGCACGTTGTGCTCCCCTTCCCTTCTTTGTTGTATTTCTGTGCTGGACGTGTATTCCCAGCTGGTATATCTTGTTTGCAGGAGACCTGATCGTCCCGTTTTCCCCCAAATGTAATTTCTGTGCATATCGCACGGTCGTGCGTTTCCTTGACGCACGGTCTGCGCGGTCGTGCGTTTGTGTCTGGGAAGAAAATGGAGCGTCGGAGTTTACTAGTGCGTTTTAACGCACGGGCGAATCCGCCCGTGCGTGAGTAAAACGCACGGTCGACCTGTATCTTTGTGATTTCAGAGCGTCGGATTTTACCCGTGCGTTTAGACGCACAGGCGGCGTTGGTCGTGCGTGAACAAATCGCACGGGCGGCGCAGCGTATTCTACAAGCCATATTTTATCAGTTAATATCGCACGATCTACGCACGATCGTGCGTTCGACCGTGCGTGACCAATTTTCAGCCTGTTTCCTATAAAAAGCAGGAATCGAGGCAGTCAACAGAGGATCGGGAGAGGACGATGAGGAGCGATTCAGAGAGCGGGAAATCTCTTCCTTCCCGCTGCTCTTGAGTGCTGAAGGCTTCCCCTTCATCTCCTCCACCATCAAGGTCATTTCCGGTGATTTCCACCTCCATCCTTCCATCCGGGAACATTAGGAAGCTTCATCCACCATTAGCTCAAGCATTCCTCGCCAAGGAAACCAAGGAAGCGCTGAAGATCGTAGGAGCGGTGACAGCCTCCTTCGAGCCAAGCTCACCATCTGAGGGCCGAGTCCGGAGAGAGCCCGACAACCTCTCATTCCGGCCGTGAACCCAAGACGTGACTTCTTCGTTGTGGTCCTCTCTAACCTTGAATGCTTATACTTCATTTTTGTGTTGTATGAACACGTGTTAAGCTAATCTTAAGGAGTTTTGCTTTCCTTCATATGCACTGATGTTGTGGTGACATGAATAGCCCCTTTGTTCCTAGTAATTTTCTGTGATTTGTTGTGGGTGAAGCCACTAGCAATTGCTAGTGGTGATGTTTTGAGAAGAGGTGTGTGCGACCCTCAACCGTCATAGTGATATCCCGTCCACGCGCCTTCAGAAGCACGGCATCGCGGCCGTTGCACCCATCTCGTCGTGCGAAGCATAGTTTTGACCCACATCTTTCTTCATTTTGCAATAGCGTAGGAAACCAAATCAACCACCCCCCCCCCCCCCCCCCCCCCCCGTTGTTACTTATTACTCCTTTTAACTGATTTCCTGTTTAGAGCAAATCGTACTACCCAACTTGCAGTCCTTGAGAGATCGATATTTGGGGATAACTTCCCATTTTTATTACTTGAGCGACCGGTGCACTGCCGTCGTATCGCATTTCGTGCCTGCTAATTAGCAGTACCGAAATAGCGCATCAAGTTTTTGGCGCCGTTGCCGGGGATCACAAGCGTGTTTGATTTGTTTTTAATTGGACATTCGTTTTAAGGTATTGTGTCTTTCTTCAGTATGTTATTTTCTTCTTCTATATCATGTGGGCACATTTGAACATCCGATGTCGTTGGTGTGAGGACACATCCCACGCTAGTGATAGGTGTCCCAAGGAGTATGGCGTTGTTCAGAAACCGTACGGGGCTCATAAATCCTTTGGCTACTCTGCTGCACCTTCGTTATCGCACCTTTTTGCGGCTGCCGCACCTTTTTGCGGCTGCCGCACCTTTGGTGCCGGCTTTGCCGGCAAAGCCGGCAAAGCAGTGCCTATTTTGCAAAAGTAGAGAGCACGCCTTGAAGGATTGTGCTGCTTATCTTCGCGGATTGGCGGATGACGATGAGTCGGATATCCGGAACATCTCATCTTCAAATCCTGCGAGCACAGCTCCATCCGCTGGTTACGTATCCCTTCCACCTTCACTTCTTGAAGTCTCTGGAATCGACACGTGCATCAGTGTCTCTTATGACTCTGTTTCTGATGCGACCCCCCATACCTCTTCAGTTCATATACCACTTCGCGAGGATTTGTACCCTTGTGTGGAGAGTGAGCCCGAACTAGTAAGTAGCACGTCCTCTCCCGCCACACACGAAATTACATCTGTTGCTGATATTTTTATTGAGGTCACTTTGCAGGATGTTGCAGATCTGTGCAACGTTGTGCCCACTCTCATGGAGGAGGACAGCCTTGATTGTGCTGAAGCAACCACTTCGGTTCAGTGCGGGGAAGTCCAAATTGTAGAGGAGGACATTGCGTGCGCCGTTGAGCCTATTGAAATCTTCAATGAGGAAATCAGTCTTTCTTTGTCGCACCCACTTGGGAGTGATACCGGGATCGCTTCCAATGATGATAACCTTGAAGTTGACGGTCCTGCTATGCAAGCCGATGATGTAATGGGTCAACTACATGATGAGACAGACACTGAGATTTCTTTGTCATTTTATCTTCCTCTGCCAGACATCCGGAGCAGGTATCTATATTCAGGGGTGGGGGTAACCGTCCTATCACCACATAGGCATCGGTTACCGAATCATATAAAGGAACAAATTCCTGTGCACTTCACTTTTCACAGACCGATCAGTTGATACGTGCAAGCTGTTAAATAAGTCGTGCTGGGAGGACACAAAACCCAGTAGTTATCTAGGCATAGGAAGAACTTAATTTAATTTTATCAAATTAATTAGTATTGTTTGTATTTGAATTAAGAAAACTTTCTCTTTTGTTTGTAAGTTGTGTCTTTGTTCGTCTCGTACATCTGGGAGCGCGCATTGTTTCCCCCATTTTGTTCACATCGAAAAAAATCGCATCAGTTGGGGGCTGATTTGTGCAAACGCACGATTGGAACGATCGTGCGCGGCTAAATCGCACGATCGTGCGATTTTTAATTTTATAAAACATGTGTTCCTTCCCGTCAGAATGCACGCAGGCCCTAATCCGCACCATCGTGTGATTCGCGAAATCCCTCTCCCGTGCGCGATCTCTCTTCCCTCCTCCATTATCTCCTACGTTTCCTCTTCCATTCATCGTTACCCCTCTTCCATAGCTTGTGAGTGGAGCTCTATGGGATTCAAAAAGACCGTGACCATATTTCGCCGCAGAGGAGGAGCTTCGGCTTCAAGTTCTGACAAACCTCGTTTCGAAGCAATGCTGCAGTTTGGGAAGCCAGAGTTCTTGGAAAGGTACAACCTGCTATGCCATAAGACTTTCCTTGATCATCGTGTAGTCTCTACTACGGAACTTCAAAAGATTGAATTAGTGGCGGCAGTGAATAGGCTGCTCCATGTGGGTTCATGGGGGAACCTCTTCTCCATCACGGAGCTGGGTTACCGTGAACTCACGCTCGAGTTCCTTTCCACCTTCCGCATCATTGACTACCTCGATGAGGAAACCAGAGAGTCTACTTCGGTTTCATTCCGGATGAAGGGCCGCTACTATACCATGGGTGCTGGTCAACTGGCGGTTTGCGCCGGGATTTACACCAAAGATGAACTCCTCCAAACGGATATTATTAGCCGTCCGAGTGAGTTCCCGGATGGGGTATCTCCTAGCGAGTTCTGGCAGTCCATCACGGGACGGGATCAACCGTATGAGGCTCGTGCGGCGAAATCATCCCACATTATCTCTCCCGAGCTTCGCTATGTCCAGCATTTGATCGGGCATAGCATCAATGCCCGCGCCATGAGTCAAAACGTTGCAGGATGGCAGGATCTTCTCTACCTTTACAACATGCAGCAGGGAGTACCTCTCCATCTTGGGCTAGTGCTGGCCCAGTACCTTCTTCGGCAAGCCACGTACCTCCCCCTGAAGGCGATCGGAGGTTCTCAGTATATCACCAGGATTGCCAAAGGGCTTGGGATTTGGGATACACTCCCCCCTATGACACAAATCTCCGAGGGTTCCAGCATCACAATAGCCATGATGACAGCTTTTAAACTTGTCAAGAGAGTGAAGGTAGGACACAATTGGCGTTTCGAACTCTGCAGACCCGGGACTGGACGTGAGGAGCGACGCGATCATACTGACACTGCCGGAGCTAGTACTACGGCATGGACGAGTGAGCAGCCCTCTGCTGTTCCCCACTTCGCGTACCCGGATGCTCAATGGCAAGCCCCGCGGCCCAACATAGAGCAGCACTATCCGGAGTTTTACGAGAGGTTCCTACGCATGGAAGATACTATGGCCATGCAGAACGAGCTTTCGTCGTGGATTGGTGCGCATCTGGGAGTCGTGCCTCCGGATGTCCCTGCCCGAGCTTCTGTTTCTGGATCTAGGCGGCAGCGTACTCCTCCTCCTCCTTCGCATTCATCTCCGCAATCGCCATCGTGATCATTTCATTGCAGCTTCCTTGATGACGTGACTCCTTAATTAGTTTTGTTTATGTTAAACTAGCTTGTGATATGCTTTGATTGTATTCTGACATTATTCAGCTAGGGCATCGCCCCTAGGGTGTGATTTTGGACATCTTTTCTGTATGTTATATCATGCCTCCTTGTTGTGTTGTCTCATTTTATCTGTATCTGTGAAACTTCTCTTTATTCTCTGCTATTTGAACAATGATTAATACAGGTATTCGGTCCACCTTCAAGGATGTTAAACAAATGGGCTTTTTGGGAGACAACCCATGGGAACCACCCGATTCCGTTTATCTTTTTAATCCTTTTGCGTATTGTTATTTCAGTTTTGCTAACATTGTAGGTGAAGCTATGCTCTCGCGTGGAAGGAGATTTATTTTTAAAGAAATTGGGATTACCGCACTTCTGGCATGCTCTTTTGTGAGCATAGGTCAACTCTTCCCCTCTCTTACTTATGTTTGAGTTGCTTATTTTAGATGTTCTCAATCAAGTCTGGGGGAGAGAGCGAGATGTGCACGTGCACGCACGTTGCATGACATGCTAGAATGTGCTGAGTTAGGATTTATATTTTGTTGCATACACTTGCACCTAGTTCACGCGCACTTGATCACGCGTGCTTATTGGGTATCACTGCGAGGTTTTCCCGCTCATAAGAATTGAATTGTTAGTGTTTGAGTGAGGAGTAGAGAAAAATGTTGACTCGAGTAGTGCTCTAGTCATGTGCTCCCGTCACACCTAGAAATTCAACTAGGGTAGAATAAAATTCAGAGTTGTAATGTAATTATTTCTGTTATAGTAGATGAAATTTATTTTACTTTAGTGGTGAATCTGGTGAATCCAACGGTAGCAATAGGTAGAGTGTAGCAGGCTAGTAGTAGCTTATTACTAGGGTCGAAAGGAAGGGCAACCTTTCTTGGTGGCTAGAACTTGCACTAGGCGACTTTCGACACGATTGTGTTGAGGTACTCGTCATGAAATGTGATATAGGTCATCTCTTGATCCGTTTGTGCTTTTGAAATCCTTACCTACGTAATCACCATTACAAGCTCATTTGAGCCCACTCTTCCTCCTTGTTTAGCTCCACTAATAATGTAACCAAAGCCATACAGCCGAACCTATGTTTGCACCAACCGTAGAGCTGAAAGAAATTTCTTTCTCGATCGCATTTGGTGTCATCTATGTTGTGTATGACAGCTTTAATTTAGCTGAAGGAGTCGTTTTATTGCGCTTAAAAATGTTCTTTTGCAGAAAAGAGAAAAGAAAAGAAAAGAAAGAAAAGAAAAGAAAAATAAAAGAGTTGTGCAATAATAATTTTCTCTCGGCAAAATTTTCGTATATTTGGCTCAACGCGCACCTAATGTTCAGTTGAAGTCTGGGGGTGTCGTGTAAGTACTGAAAAATGTTGTATTGGTGATTGTCATTCTCTTGAGTGCGATGGTTGTGTTGAGTGCGATTCCCATCGTCCTTCTACTTACCTAGCCTATACTTAACCCAAGCCCAATAATTGCCTTAAGTCCTATTGATTTTAGATACGAGGCGTCTCATGCAGTAGAGAGAGTGTGAACGTGCAAGCCTATGGACACCGACTTTGATGGATTTCTTAGGAGATTGTCCCTAGCTTCGATTTGAGTAATACTTTACTCATTAGTCACACTATTTTCCCTTTTTGCGCGACCGAAAGATTCACCAGGATTCACCATCCAAGTGAAGTAAATTCCAAACTACTGTTTTAGAAATAATTATACATAACCCTGAGTTTAATTCTGTTCTAATGTATTTCTACGTACGAGAGCATGCGACTTCGCATAATTCTCTATCGCTCAAACTCATGCTAACATTTAATTGTTCCGACAGGAGAGCAGAGTAGTTTGCCCGAGACGTGCAAATGGTTAAGTCTGGGGGTGTGATGAGTCCCATTTATATATATATATATATATTTGAACTCATTTGGGCTGATATTCTAGTGTTTGCACCACATTTTAGTCACGTTTTCATTTATATATACTATTCCATGCTAGGTGCACCATTAAGCCCATTTCGGTGTGCAATTGCATTCCTCGTTGTTGGGGGTAAGCACATTGTGCTCCCCTTCCCTTCTTTGTTGTATTTCTGTGCTGGGCGTGTATTCCCAGCGGGTATATCTTGTTTGTAGGCGACCTGATCGTCCCGTTTTCCCCCAAATGTAATTTCTGTGCATATCGCACGGTCGTGCGTTTCCTTGATGCACGGTCTGCGCGGTCGTGCGTTTGTGTCTGGGAAGAAAATGGAGCGTCGGAGTTTACTCGTGCGTCCGCCCGTGGGTGAGTAAAACGCACGGTCGACCTGTATCTTTGTGATTTCAGAGCGTCGGATTTTACCAGTGCGTTTAGACGCACGGGCGGCGCAGCGTATTCTACAAGCCATATTTTATCAGTTAATATCGCACGATCTGCGCACGATCGTGCGTTCGACCGTGCGTGACCAATTTTCAGCCTGTTTCCTATAAAAAGCAGGAATCGAGGCAGTCAACAGAGGATCGGGAGAGGACGACGAGGAGCGATTCGGAGAGCGGGAAATCTCTTCCTTCCCGCTGCTCTTGAGGGCTGAAGGCTTCCCCTTCATCTCCTCCACCATCAAGGCCATTTCCGGTGATTTCCACCTCCATCCTTCCATCCGGGAACATTAGGAAGCTTCATCCACCATTAGCTCAAGCATTCCTCGCCAAGGAAACCAAGGAAGCGCTGAAGATCGTAGGAGCGGTGACAGCCTCCTTCGAGCCAAGCTCACCATCTGAGGGCCGAGTCCGGAGAGAGCCCGACAACCTCTCATTCCGGCCGTGAACCCAAGACGGGACTTCTTCGTTGTGGTCCTCTCTAACCTTGAATGCTTATACTTCATTTTTGTGTTGTATGAACACTTGTTAAGCTAATCTTAAGGAGTTTTGCTTTCCTTCATATGCACTGATGTTGTGGTGGCATGAATAGCCCCTTTGTTCCTAGTGATTTTCTGTGATTTGTTGTGGGTGAAGCCACTAGCAATTGCTAGTGGTGATGTTTTGAGAAGAGGTGTGTGCGACCCTCAACCGTCATAGTGATATCCCGTCCACGCGCCTTCCGAAGCACGACATCGCGACCGTTGCACCCATCTCGCCGTGCGAAGCGGAGTTTTGACCCGCATCTTTCTTCATTCTGCAATAGCGTAGGAAACCAAATCAACCCCCCCCCCCCCCCCCCCCCCCCCCCCCGTTGTTACTTATTACTCCTTTTAACTGATTTCCTGTTTAGAGCAAATCGTACTACCCAACTTGCAGTCCTTGAGAGATCGATACTTGGGGATAACTTCCCATTTTTATTACTTGAGCGACCGGTGCACTGCCGTCGTATCGCATTTTGTGTCTGCTAATTAGCAGTGCCGAAATAGCGCATCATACGGCCGAGAGGAAACTCATGCAATATTTTGATCTTCTCCCATCATATCTAGTAAGATCTTTCAAATTTTGGGGTGTACTTTTTCCATCATGAATTAAACCTCTAAGTCTTGTACGTCGATAGTACTTTGTCTTGTTTGATGTTTTGATTTTAATTTCCTTTATGATTGTTTGAGAAACTATCTTTATTGAATTTATGATTTTGTTATTTAAAATTTGGATTAAGTTTTTATCTTCTAAATTCCGTGGTAAGATTCGAGAGAGGAGTTCGTCAATTTCAGGATGAATATTTTCTTCTGCGCGCGAGATTTGAGAGAGGTGTTGCATAAGTTTTCAACCAAAGTTTTTTACTTTTATACTGCTCTGCGAGATTCGAAAGAGGAGTGACGTAAGTGTATCATAAGTTTCAATATAACGTAGAAGTGAGAAAGATATTTCATCTTCTTGTTAGCAACATTGATTCGTGTAATTCATGTTATTCTTCTTTTTGCCTAAATTAGAGATAACTAGGGGAATTAAAAATAAACAGATTTCAAATATTAAGAGATAATGATTTCTACTTTCAAGTCGTTGCAGAATAGTTAATCAAATATTTTATAAAAAATCATTCTAAAAACTCAATGCAATAGGCACAGGAAATCAATTTACAACACTATTTCTATAAATTGATTAACAAAAATTAGGAAATCATTTTTAGTTTTATTAGTTTTTTTAACCATTTTCAAAAAAAATCACTCTATTAAAATTTGCTTGAATTCAAGGAAAAAGTTAAACTAGTATTTATGAGCGTTAGATTAGACACTTCATCGTGCGAACGATCTTTACTCTCATTTTATTAATTATCTGACACGTGCACTTGCGTATCTATATTTTTCGCGTATCAGTCGGCATGGAGAAAGCCAATATGGAGGAGACCCACATGGAGAACCTCAATTTGAAGGGCCTCAATTTGGAGGAAGCTAGTACCAAGAAAGCCAGTACGGCGGAAGTCAATATGGAAGAGACCAATATGGAGGAACTTTGTTCGGAGGAGACCAGCACGGAGAAAGCCAATATAGAGAAAGCGACTATGGAGTACCCGGGTATGGAGGAGAACAACATGAGGGAAGTGCGCGCGGAAGTCGTAGCGATCACGGTGATGACCTCCCATAATTTTAGTATTTTTCAAATGTAATATTTTTTATTTTGAATTATGTAATATTTTTTGTATTTTAGTTATGTAATGAAATTTGAAGTTAAAAAAGCTTTAAAATTTTATTAAAATATAATACAAAATAATAATAAAAATATTAATTTATTACTATAATTATTATTTATATATATTTATATATACATATAAATATATAAATATAATTTATATATATACATAAAAAATCATGTTCTCTAAATATAGAGAACATTATTTGAGTTAATTGCTCTAATCATGTTATCTATATTTAGAGAACATGGTACAATGGGGATCTCTAAATATTGAGATCCCCATTGGAATTGCTCTTAAGAATGAAGATCGAAATCAACAAAAAAAAAATGTCAGGAAAAAGAAGTAAACACACAGAGATTTACGACGGTTCATAGCCACCACAATCAAGACCATCACCACCATGCCAAACATAAGCTAAAGAGCGCTACAGAAACAAGTGGATGAGCTTATCACAAAGGATATATAATAGAGTCCTTAAGTCCATACTTAATCCAAGCTAGCACTCATTATCCTCAAGAAGGTTGAGGTTTTGCATGTGTGTTGATAGCCAATGTCCTCAAGAAGATGGACAGCCTTATTGTTATAACTATTGAAATTCCTACTATAGCATGATATATATTGACTATCCATGCTCACAATTATAACGGTTGAAGTTACTACAAGAAAATCATCAAATAACAACGAAATTTAGAAAAAAAAATTATTTTCTTGATAATTTGCAAAAAAGTTAGCTACGAATATGAAGTATGACATCTCCAATAAAATAGAAACAAAAAATTTTGTGGCTAAACTAGGAATAGATTTTTTTTGTTGCTAAAATTGTCTTGATAGTTAAAATCGAATTTTTTGCATTTAATTTTTGTTGCTAACTAGAATCTAATTAAGCAACGAAAAATATACCTTAATTATAGAAATACGTGATTAATTGAATATACTTATACCTAATATAATATATATATTATATGATATATTATATGACAAATTATATAGTTAAATAAGATGAATACTCTAGAAGATGGAAAGTAATTAACATCATGGTATAACTATAAAAGATATTTGTATTATCCATGTATGTCAAATAGATGGAGAAACCAAAAGAAGAAAATATTAAATTAGTGTAAATTAAAGAAATAAAATTGTATATGAATAATACTAATGAAAAACTATTTTTGTTTATCTTATAATGTATAATAGACGACATGAACACATTAGAACTACATTATGAAATAAATATTAATAAGTTGATTTAATTACTTTTATTATTTCAATTCTTATACTATTGTGTGATGTACTATGCCAAGTTTATAGATAATTATGTTTGATTGGAGTGATTAGATGGTGGTGAATGTATTCTCATACAATTTCTTAATTTTATATGAAATTTTCATTTTTACTATTTCTCATTAGTTTGTATTTATATTTGGATGCTTACTAATATATATATATATATGATTAAATGCTTCTTTTGATTAGTTAATTGTTAATGTTAACCCTTGTGATTAATAAGAATTTGAGGGAAGTCAAATTTGAGTCATCAATGTTGATGTGGTTTTTGGAAAATATGGATATGATTTTTGAGGCCATGTGTGCAAAGTCATTAGTCCCTTTTACTTATAGGTGTGAGATATAATTTGCATATTGAATATGCATGTTATATGTATTGTTTCTTAGCTATGGTGGGGGTAGTCGATTGCATTGTTATATGTATTGTCAAAGCTCACCAATCAGTTGTTTGAGAACTAATTAATCTTCAACTGGAGTAGCTTTCAATAGCTTTCACGATATCACGACATTCAATTTAGATCGTCCTAACGCGCCTCAAGTTCTATTAAGTACATGATTGCATGCATTTTTAACATCTCTTTGATTGTAAGCTGGTTTAACTCAAATCAGGTATTTTGCTAGTAAGAAATTCATGTCTTATTAGATTTTTATTAATTTGCGACTAGTGAGTCATTTTATGACATTGAGCCTCTCAAGTTTACAAGTATATATTCAAGCCTCATACTTTAACAAAGCGTGTCTTTTTTTATCGTTTATCTTGTTGGTATAATCCTATTCAAAATTGATTTAGTAAGTAATTATGAAAATGAGTGTTGCCTTGTATTTTGTTATGAAGAGCTACTCTTTTTTTTTTATAAGAGTTGCATTATTTAGTGAAATTTTATCTTTTATGTATGGATGTACATTTTTGTATAATTGTATATATTTAAAGAGGTGTATATATCTCTTGGGTCGTGTTTGTTCAAAATATTATATCTCATCAAAAAGTTGTCTATAATTAATGTATATGGGTATATATATACATTTGGATCTAAAGATTCATTTGGATCAATATATATCATTTAAGGATCTAAAAAATCATTTGGAAGGCTGTATAAAGCCTTATTCCAATATGTGAGATATATTTTGGCTTAGTATATTCTGTCTTCTTCTTATCTTTTGAGAAATTGTGCTAAAGCTAGGTTGTGCTATGATTAAAGATAGGGCGCAATGACGACAAAGGACCCATATAGCCGACCCCACTATGGTGGGATAAAGGCTCGAGTGTTGTTGTATATTCTATCTTCTTCTGAAACAGCCGTTTTGAAATGTGAGAGTTGGTATTTCCAGTTCAACTCCTTTTATACTGTGGCGGATCCAGAAAATTACTAATTAATGATAGTGCACAAAAAAATTTCTAAATACAATAGTTATCGATTTAATTTTGGGGGTTCACATAGCTGGACTTAGTATGCGAATAACCAAATTTGATCTACAATAGTCAAATTTTGATCTGCTTATAACAAATCGAAAAAAATTGAAGGTGCCGGTATCCCTTTGGCCCCCCTCCGAATCCGCCCCTGCTTTCATAGCTCCTTCAGTATATATAAAGCTCTCGCGGTGCTGATTCATCAACTAGCTATCACGAAAGCCGGGAAGAGTACAATTATTCTCTCCAGACGGCGGGATTCGATCATCATTCATGCCGTAATCTATACCGTTCATAATTAGAGCGTTTAAATTAGAACACGAAGTTGAGTCTGCGAGCTGTGAGGAGGCCAATAGATTGTCCAAGTTCTTCCAGTCGACGACAGCGCCGCCGGTCTCAAAAGAGTAATCTCTGGCCATGAAATTACTGGAGGATGAGAAGGCGGGGCTGTCAATGAGATGCGGAATCTCGAAGAGATTCTGATTCTCCTTCGATTCGCTTCTGATGCCGAATCCATGCGGCGGATCATGGATGAAGTTTCCGGCGGCGGGTATTGATCTCGTGTTAGTCTCCGTTTGAATCATTTGGTGGTATTGGTTTTGATCTCTGAGGAAGTAACTGGGATTAATGTAGTTGCTGAAGCATTGTGTTCTTGGATTTGGGCTTTGTTTTTTGAACGCCCGGCACACCACCCATCCTTCTTCCTGCGCGCAGTTCATGTAGAAAATTGTTATTTTATGGGAGCACAATTATAAATAAAAGGGCAGCCCCCTGCAAGAGGACTACTCGAACCCGTGGCCTCAAGGTCACACGACGACACCTTAAGTACTGGTGCGCCGGGTTTGCATATATATTAGAGTGCATGACCGGCACGGACTCCGCCCCTAAGATCAACCATGGCAGTACTCCGACCGCGACAGTATATATATGTGGGGCCCCCAGTGCCCCGCGCACGACTGTACTTCAACCACGACACTGCCCGGCGCGACAGCGCACCCGCTGCTCGCAAACCCCCGAGCGCTATAGTTCGTAGCCGCTCTTTTTTTTGTGCGCCGGGTTTGCATATTTTTTTTAATTAAAGAAATTGAAAGTTTTGTAATAAAGAGTGGTAAAATCTAAAAGTTGTTTTTCTACTCTTCGTGACATAATGAGCATGGTGCGTGGAAGATTTTTTTTTTTTTTGCTCAAAATTATAGTTCTAAATTATGATCCGAAAATTATAGTTCAAATTTTTTTTCACGACGGATTTGTATCCGAAATTTATAATTCAAAATTATAATTGTAAAGCTAACTGTATTTTTACTGACCGATTTTTATTCTAAAATATATACATATGAGTATTTAAAGTGACGATAAAAATACCATAATTTATATTATGTGATTTATTTTGAAAAAATGTAGAACTTTAAGCAAATAAATGTAATTTTGAGCCAAAAAAACTTCCAACACACCATGCTCATGGTGCGTTGGACGCACGTACAAGTGTTCCCTCTATTAGTCTATTTGGAACTTCAATTTGAGGTTTCATTTCATGGTGAGGATTGATTCACACTTTATTTAAATTTGTATAGTTTTTTAATTGAAGAAAAAAATATAAAAGAATGGGACTAATAAACCCGTCGGATCAGCCAAGAATTAATCTGGACCATGAAATAGATACTCTCCATTTGGACTCAAATATAGAGGATCTTGATACCACCGTAGAAGTCATGCATTCGGAAAGGGCGGGAAAGGGCGGGCCATCCGTGACCTGTGGGGCCCACGTCAAGGTTCTCAAGGTTGACTTTCGACCCAATACACTTTAATTTGTCAATGTGGGTCAATAGGGGAATATGGGTATGGGCCCACACCAAGGTTCTCTAGGTTGACTTTTGACCCATGGGAAGGTTGTTTACTCTTTGCATTAATACATTACACCGTGGTTGTGAACTATACATTACACCGTGGTTGTGAACTGAGACTCTAAATATAATGTTCCCAGGGTTGTTTAGAAGGCGGCTTAGGCCAGGTAGACTACTAAAGGGTAATGGCCGGAAATTTACAGGGATTTGGGGGGGGGGGGGGGGGGGGGGGGGATAAAGTGCATTTTTGCACTTTATCGTGAAGTGCAGGGCATCCAACCGTCCACGTGGTTATCTAAAAGTGCGCATATCTCAAAGTGTATTGCACATTACCCGTGATCCGTTGGATGACCGCACTTCACAGTGAAGTGCGACAATGCACTTTACCACCCCTGCTTCCATTCCAAGTTTACATTGATTCATTTTTCAGCACTCAATGTCTGCTCAGTGCGGCATTTTTGCTCTAATAAGTTTGGACAAAAACATCACCGTCATAAAATATGTGTTTTGACGTGACAAAGGTTATGATTTCCCCCAAGTGAAAAACTAATTTTGAACATAAAAATGAACGAAGTTCCTTAGGTGAAGTCGGGTGTTCACGAACGGCGGTTTATAACCACCGCGTTCACGGCCGCTACCGACGTGTCAAATAGACCCTAAGTGTTCTTTAGTTTTCCGCGCATTTATGCATCTTTTTTGTGTGAGCGCCGGAAAGGAAATGATGAGATGGATTCGGCTGATGAGCTTGCCTGAGGTGGCCCTTGTTCGGTGGACTGGAGGCGGTATTCATGCATGATCCAATCTGATTTTCTTCCGTTCGGCGCCCGGCCTTCGTAGAACACGAGAGTCTTCCTCATCCCGATCATCAGCTTAGACTTTGAAAGAAGTATCGCTTTATCTCTCCCGGTGGCCTTCCAGAATCCGGCGGCCGTCGCCCTATTTGTGCGGGTCCCGCTTGGATACTTCTTGTCCTTGTGACTGAAGAAGTACCACTCTTTCTGCTCCTCATACCCAAGCCTGCATTTATCTGCCCCCAACAAATAATAATTAAGATAGAAATATATGATTGATATATCATCTCTTGTTATCTAGTTTTGGTGTTTGGAATTTGAATTTTATTCTATTTTAAAGCTTCATTGTCAATATTTTATTAAATTTTATGGTAAACTATGTTTGATATTCCTAAAATTTATATAAAATACATATTAAGACTCCGTTTGGCGCGGCTTTTTTTGCTCAGGTGAGTTTGGAGAACAACTCAATCATAATAGAATATATGTTTGGGAAGACAATAGTGATTATGACAGTCACCAAGAAAAGGAAACTAGTTTTGAACATAAAAGTGAATGAAGTTCCTTAGGTGAGGTTTCATAATCACTATGTTCATGACCGCCACCACCATGCCAAACGGAGCCTAAGTCTCGGCAACATCAATTTTTTAAATTTTAGCTCAATGATTATAGTTTTTATTTTTAAAAGATGTAATTTTATTTCAAACTATTTTAATCAAAAATCTTACTTTTATCACTCGTTAAATCGCTCAAATTTATAAAATTTATTTAAACAATATATTAAAATAATTAATGTCAACATTGTCATTATCAGGGGGATTTCTCTTGCTCAGAAGAAGATCTCTGAACGATCTTCTAAATCTTGCTTAAAATGGTCGTGAAATATGTCTGTACGAGAAGGCTAAGGTTTCGTTTGGCGCGGCTTATTTGCTCCGGTGAGTTTGATCAAAAACGTCATTATCATAGAATGTATGTTTGGCATGACAAAGAGTTATGACCACTATAAAGAAAATAAACTAGTTTTGAGCATAAAATACATGAATTTTGTTAGGTGAGGCCGAGCGTTCAGTTCATGACCGCGGCGTTCACGACCGCCGCCACCGCGCAAAACGAAGCCTAAGTAATTAGCTTTTTGCTCTCTTTCAACCAAAAATAAAAAAAGTAATTTTAATTTACAGATTGATATGATTCAACTATAGGGGGTAAAAAAGAAATTGAAGTTAAATTTTATTTTTATTAAAATGAAAGTAATTCTCTCATAACAAAATATTAAAAAAAAATTAGAGACTTCAAAAATCCATTTAAAAATTACAGACAAAATCAATGAAATATAACTTATGATAAATATCCTAGACAATTCAAATATACCTTAATATTAAAAACAACTATAAAAAATTAATTCCAATTCCAATAATAATAATAATAATAATAATAATAATAATAAAATATATAAACCTTGGAGATCCCACGGCTCGATTTTATATAGGTCAATGTCAGATATAACCTCAATATCAAATCTCTGTGAAGCAATTTTTCTTCTTAGGTAGTACCCCACAAGCTCCTCTTCTGTGGGGTGGAACCTAAAACCTGGAGGGACACAACACTCCACTTCCATTTTCACGCCTTTTACCTGAATTTATAAGAGCCCCTGCAGATCACGACGAATGATGATTAATTGAGCACCAACAAGTTTGGTGACATATATATGCATGATGGTAACTTACTTTGTAGGCTTCCAAAGCTTCCTTCTTCAATACGCTACCGATACTTCGTATTTCTACGACGTCTCCGGCACGTCACGCGTCTTGTTTCAAAAATAAATAAAATATTATCGGCAGACAGTCGTGATTTTCCCTCGTAGATGAGCTTTAGCATTAGTGTACGAGCGACGGTGCATGAGGGGTCTGTGCGTCCGCGACAGTGCCACGATGCTACGATACTCCCCTCACTTGCAGCCCCCGGATTAATTGCACTCATGCCGATGGACTGCAATCGTGCTCTCGCGCGGGGGGCTGTGAGCGGCGGGAGCGTCGTCGCGCCGTGACACTGTCGCGACCGGGGTACTGATGCGTCCGCATGGGGGTCCGGTGCACTGTCGTGGCCGGGGTACTGTTGCAGCTGCACGAGGGGCCCGGTGCACTCAGGGGCGGATACAGGAATTTCAACAAGGGGGGTCATCATTTTTCTCTAGCTAGCAATTTTTTTTAGTGGCTCCATCTTATCATAGTAATTTCTCCTTCATCCGACCATCTTTTTTGACATGTAAGTACTCAAAATACATTGTCTCGACGAGACAAATTCAAATAAATTATCCAATTTGTAAATTTCATGAGGGGTGGAGGGGAGGAAAATTTTTTTATACATGTAGCGTTCCTACAAGAAGGTGCGAAATTGATTTTGTATGCTAAGATGTATATATTTTTTACAAAATACAAATTGTAATATCTATGCATACTTTTTTACTATCATTTAAATATCTCATATGCATATATTTTGGATAAAGATTGTAAAAATATTAATGTAGAAAATATATTTTTGTTAGTGTTAAATATAACTGTATTTTTCCGATAAAAAAAGTCTGAAAAATAGTTTTTTGAAACTGTATTTTCGATACAATTATAGTTAAGTGGAAAAATACAGTCCCCCGCCTAGAACATGAAATACTACGCGTATAAAAGCATTTCTCGTGTAAGGACAGCCCGCTCCCACCCCTCTAAGATCCGCCCCCAGCATGCACTATCACTCGATCATATATAAAGAGATACACACACAAGATAACTCATAACTAAACATTTTATAAAATGAATATAAATATTTATATAAAATAATAATATTCGATTTATTATTTTAATTAAATAAACGCGCGAAACCCGCTCAATTCACCGTTAAATACCCTGCGGTGGTGTGATATATTCCGCCGCCGCATATATATGCGGGACCCGCATATTCCATGAGACATCCATTAGTGGGCTACTCTAAACCCTTTTAAAAGTTCCGTAATTAAAGACAGATAACTTTACCGCCCGCATGCTAATCACTGGAGATACATTGGTTAGAGAATTTACTATTTTTATTCTCTTTAATTAAATTTGTTTTATCTATATCTTGAAAATTCACATTCATAATTTTAATATTATTTCTGCTTTTTAATCTAATTTTATTATTTTTGTTTTAAAATAACTTAAATTATAATGTATATCTATGTAATTACGCATCAAAATAAATAAATAATTTATCGAAATCAATTTGTCAAAATTAAGTTTTCAAATATTTAAAAATATTATATTATCTAATTGTGACCGTCAAATCAAATAAGTAAAGAAACCTTAAATCTTAAACTAATTATTATACATTTTTAGGGTCACTTGTGTCGTTTCATATATAAATTTTGATATATGAAATTAAAAAACTTATAATTATTATTAATACAAATATCTTATGATTAGCAGTTGGCAATAAAAAATATAATAAATTTTTCAATAGAACGCAACAAAGAAACAAAGCCTACGTTTGGGGGAGCGGTGGCGGCCCGAGATCGGGTGACTGATTCGAGCACACAGAAACCCGTTTAATTTTTTTTTAAAATGCAACAAAGAAAAAACACGCATGCAAATAATAATGTCTGAGCTCCACAAATATTACAACGACGTTTGATTTCGTCTCCTTTTGACTCGGCAGTGGCAATCGTGAACGTTGTGGTAATTACAAACCGTCGTTCTTGAATGTCCGATCTCACCTAAGAAACTTCATCCACTTTTATGGTAGAAACTAGTTTTCTTTTCTTGGTGACGGTAGGACATATATTTCATGACGGTGATATTTTTGTCTAAACCCCCCCCCATCAAACCGTGACATAATTAAGGATCCGTTATAAATTGCATGGCTCAAATATAATTCATGAGTTAAGATCATATATATATAAATATTTATATGCATGATTCATGGTAGGGGCAATATTGTTATTATAATGAACGAACAAAAAACTCACCGATCCTGTGGAGGGAAGAGAGGGCGGCCGGAGTTGAGAGAGATCTATATATAGTCTGATCTATAGAGGAATTGAAGCTCCGAGGAAGAAATCCTGATGGAGGAGTAAGAAGCTAGCTAGGTTAGAAGAAATGATCAGTTGAGTGGCTTCGGGAATAATATTATAAACTGGGAAGAGAATTGGAGACATACATTAATATATATATACATGTAAAGGAGAGGGTAGGGTGGTGGTATAGCCATTGATTGCGCGTGGGTGGGGGTGGCCAAAGGAAGATACTATACTGACCCCCCGAGAAGAGAGAGAAGATGAGAGAGAAGAGAAGAGAGAGAGAGAGAGAGGAGAGAGAAGAGAGGAGAGAGAGAGAGAGGGGAGAGGGGAGAGAGGAGAGAGAAGAGAGGAGAGAGAGTGGAGAGAGAGAGAGAGAAGAGATAGAGAGGAGAGAGAAGAGAGGAGAGAGAAAAGAGAGAGAGAAGGGAGAGTGGCGATTTGGACGGCGGGACAGCAAAATAACATTACGCTACCGCCCCTCCCAATCTCTCTCCTCACTTTTTCACACCGCGCAATACTACGATGCAAGACTTCCCCAGCTTATTAGAATAATATTAAAAAAAAAAATTGTAGTTGGATATATATAGAATATAATTTAGACAGCTAGCCGTTACTGGCGATATTATGGCTCCGTTTTGGGCGGCTGCGGTCACGAACGTAGTGGTTATTGTTATACCACTCATAAAGGTCTTGGGGTGCGTCTGAAGGAAGCACCACTGAAGAGAGATGTGGTCGGCGGTCAACACGCAATCGCCCGAATCAAAGAAACCGAGCCCGCCATTTCCGCCGCCCACCGCCAGAAACAGAGCGCGCGCAAGCGCGTGCGCTGCCGCGCGCACAATAGCGCGCGGGCAGCGCCTCCCGTCGCGGGGGAACGGCCCCGCCGCACCCCCCTCGGGGTGCGGCTCGCGCGGAGCCGCACCCCTCAAGGGGTGCGGCCAAGCCGCACCCCCCTTGGGGGTGCGGCCCAGCCGCACCCCTCAGGGGGTGCGGCCCAGCCGCACCCCTCAGGGGGTGCGGCCAAGCCGCACCCCCCATGGGGGTGCGGCCAAACCGCACCCCTGAAGGGGTGCGGCCCAGCCGCACCCCTTGGGGGGTGCGGCCGAGCCGCACCCCCCCGGGGTGCGCCTCCGCCGCACCTCCCATAGGATGCGGTCCGGCCCCCTTCCCTCGCCTTTTTCCATAAGGGGGCTCGTAAGGGACACCGCCGTATTCACGCCCCCTCGTCGGGCGCATCGGATCCCAATTCCCCTTTGGGGGACAACTTTCCGTTCCACCGTTTGCTCGGAACGCCTCCGCGCTCACGCGCGCTCAGAACACTACTAAGCGCGCTCAGAGCGCTTCCATGTTCGTTGCGCGCTCGGAGCACTTTAGCGCTCACGCGCGCTCAGAACGCTTCCGAACGCGTTCGGGAGCGTTCTCACTTTTTGTCTTTCAGGCGTCTCACTTTTTGTCTTTCAGGCGTCTCACTTTTTGTCTTTCAGGCGTCTCACTTTTTGTCTTTCAGGCGTCTCACTTTTTGTCTTTCAGGCGTCTCACTTTTTGTCTTTCAGGCTTCTCACTTTTCAGGAACAGTTGGTCGCCTTTTTCACCTCCAACGGAACTGCCCGAATTGCCCGAGCTGCCCAAGCTGCCCGAGGGGCAAGGTGGTCATTTACGAAAAATGGCGATCCGAGGGCCCCAAACCAGAGAATATGATTCGTTCACCGAGCATTTATGGAAACTGCCAATGACAAAATTACCGGGCCGCCCCCGGCCAAAGCTATAAAAGGAGCCCCAAGGCTTCATTTGAGAGGACCTTGACTTCTGGACCCAGGAGAGCTCCTTGCAGACTTTTGCGGAATTCTCCTTCGGCACTTGAAGATCTCCTTCGGGACTTGAAGATCTCCTTCGGGCCTTGAAGATCTTCATCTTCCAGAAAGGCGACCAGCGTTCTCAGAAGAGAAAGGCGACTGACCTTCTCACTTCCAGAAAGGCGACGAGCATTTCTCAGAAGAGAAAGGCGACTGGCCTTCGCACTTCCAGAAAGGCGACGAGCATTTCTCAGAAGGGAAAGGTGACTGGCCTTCCCGCTTCCAGAAAGTCGACCACCATTTCTCAGAAGGGAAAGGCGACTGGCCTTCCCGCTTCCAGAAAGGCGACCAGCATTTCTCAGAAGGGAAAGGCGACTGGCCTTCCCGCTTCCAGAAAGGCGACGAGCATTTCTCAGAAGGAAAAAGCGACTGGCCTTCCCGCTTCCGAAAGGCGACCGGTCTTCCCGCTTCCGAAAGGCGACTAGCCTTCTCACTTCCAGAAAGGCGACTAGCAGTCTCAGAAGGGAAAAGGACTTAGTTTTTCGAGAGGTGGTCTGTCACCCTCGAAGCTCTCTTTCTCCAAGTATTGTAACGAGCAGCGGCCTGTCGCGCTCGAGTTCTAGCTTCCAAGTTGTAACTCCTCCAGAAGATAGTGAAGTTTGGTCGGCACAGCTCCGGCCACGTGGTTTTTTACCCTTTCCGGGTTTTCCACGTTAAAAAGTCTCCGCGTACTCAACGAACCTCTAATTGACTGTTTGCGCGCTTAGCTCGCTCACGAGCTGAGGCGGTTCAAGTGAACCGGTCTACCAAGGGCCCTAAGCGTTCCGCAACAGTTTGGCGCCGTCTGTGGGAACATTCCCAACAACTCTTCAAAAGCCGACTGCCATGGCAAGGAAGAGTGCTCGCACTACTGAAGGATCGATGCCGGAAGGACGCGTCGACCCAGCTCCCTCCCACTCGCTTATCGATGCACCTCCCGCAGAGGAGGCACTACCAGCACCCGCGGCTGGTTTGGAGGTGCGCATGCGGCAGATCGAAGAACATCAAGCTGAGATGTTGGCTCTTGTAAGGAATTTTGGGGCTCCTCCAGCTCCGATTCAGCCACCAGCTCTGAACGCACCACCACCCCCAATTCTGAATCATGCCCCGAACGGGGAGGCCACCCAGGAAGACGAAGCCTCGGAAGGATTCTCCAATGCGGCAAGTTCCGCTCACCTTGCCCCACCAGCTGGAGGCCCAGAAGCTAACCACCGCCACCACCACGGAAGAGCTGCCCCTGAGCAAGCAGCGGAAAGAGCTACGCGAGAAGAAATACGCAACATGATAGAGGCGGAGTATGCCCAAGCAGGGCGACGCGCAGCTCTCGCCCGTCATCCCGCGCGCCACGGCTCCCCACTATCACCTCAAGTCCTGGACCATCCAATTCCAAACGGTTTCAAGCTTCCCAACATCGAAACGTTCGACGGGACGGACGACCCGCTGGAACACGTCAATCACTTCACCACCATCATGGGGATTTACAGCGCCCCCGACCAACTCCTCTGTCGAGTGTTCCCGACAACTTTGAAAGGACAAGCGCGCACTTGGTTCCACTCCCTGCGGGATGGGGCCATCAACAACTTCGCAGAAATGGCGCGGCAGTTCGTGGACCAGTTCATCGCCAATCGTAGGATTGTCCGAGATCCTTCCCATCTCTCGGGAATCCTCCAGAACGACGGAGAAACTCTGAAGAATTTTTTCCGACGCTTCACCTCTGAGGCGCGACAGATCCCGGGGGTCGACCCCGAGCTTTTGCGAGGATTTTTCCTTGGAGGACTCCGCCCAAGTGGCTTCTACTCAGCTCTAATGAGAGAAACCGTACAAAGCTATCCTGACCTCGTCCAGCGAGTCGAGGCTCAGATAGCCGCTGATGAGGCCATCGAAGCACACCGCCGGCAGTTCGAGGGGAGCTCGAAGAGGAAGAAAGAGGAGTCGCCGCCGCATACAGCTCCCAACAAAAATAACAAGCATCACGACAACCCCAGCCGAGACTGAGGATCTCGCCAACGTCAGGACTACACTCCCCTGAACACTACCAGGACTAACGTTCTCCTCGCCATCCGTGATAGCGACGCGTTTCGCAGGCCCGAGCCGCTTGCACCGAACAGAGGAAATCAGTCGCAGTATTGTGACTTTCATCGTGGGCGTGGACACAGGACTGAAGGCTGCAACAAATTGAGGGAGGAAATCGAGCGCCTTGTCCAACAAGGCCTTCTCGGAAGGTTTTTACTAAACCAGGTCCCAAACCAACACGGACCACGGGCTGACACTCCAGTAGAGGACAACGCTGTACCCCGACACGGATGAACCAGAAATACCGGGCAGGGAAACTTTCCTCGTAGTAGAGCACGCGCAACCCGCATTTCATTTGTCGTCGATTTCTGTTTTCCGCTCCTTCCAGTTTTCTGCTTTTAAAAACAGTAAGCCGCAAGATTATACTTGCGCGCATGCATCCATTATGTATTTGAAATTACTACATTTGCTCTCTGTCTCAATCAGCGGTACTAATCTTCTAGAGTGAGGCACCGAAAAGTTAAAGTCACATACGACCCTCAGCATTATTATCAAACGACAAACTCGCCAACATAGGAAAAAGAAGGGGCCTCTCACAAGTGGAGGACATACGTCGAGTCCAACAATCTAAACCAAGTCCGTAAAAAGGACAACACAGCTCCCACGCTGCAGAGCATCATGCTCCCGCGTTGCAGGGCACACAGCTCCCACGCTGCAGAGCATCATGCTCCCGCGTTGCAGGGCACACAGCTCCCACGCTGCAGAGCATCATGCTCCCGCGTTGCAGGGCACACAGCTCCCACGCTGCAGAGCATCATGCTCCCGCGTTGCAGGGCACACAGCTCCCACGCTGCAGAGCATCATGCTCCCGCGTTGCAGGGCACACAGCTCCCACGCTGCAGAGCATCATGCTCCCGCGTTGCAGGGCACACAGCTCCCACGCTGCAGAGCATCATGCTCCCGCGTTGCAGGGCACACAGCTCCCACGCTGCAGAGCATCATGCTCCCGCGTTGCAGGGCACACAACTCCCACGCTGCAGAGCATCATGCTCCCGCTATTCACCGGTCAAGTCTACATCATGTAAAAGTCGCGAGCAAAGGCACGTGCACCAAAGCCGCGGGCACAGAACCGCGCAAAAAGTCGCGAGCAAAGGCACGTGCACCAAATTCGCGGGCACAGAACCGTGCAAAAAAGTCGCGAGCAAAGACTCGTGCACCAAAGCCGCGAGCACAGACTCGTGCACCAAAGCCACGAGCACAGACTCGTGCAAAAAAGCCGCAAGCACAAACTTGCGCAAACTAATTTTCTATTGTGTAAAAGCCGCGGGCTCAGAACCGCGCAAGCTAATCTGTCATTTTGCGTAAACCCCTCAGCCCATGCGGATATCAGAGCCGGGCAGCAAGCCCACAACGAGCTCGGAAAACCAACACCCTCCGACATCAGCTCTTACCAGAAAAGCGCCGCACAGTGGACAATGGGTAAAGCCGCCACAGAAAAATTAAAACCTCCGAACTCCTCGCATCGAAACTCGGACTCCGAAGGTTTGGGGGGCTTATGTTATACCACCCATAAAGGCCTTGGGGTGCGTCTGAAGGAAGCGCCACTGAAGAGAGATGGGGTCGGCGGTCAACACGCAATCGCCCGAATCAAAGAAACCGAGCCCGCCATTTCCGCCGCCCACCGCCAGAAACAGAGCGCGCGCAAGCGCGTGCGCTGCCGCGCGCACAATAGCGTGCGGGCAGCGCCCCCCGTCGCGGGGGAACGGCCCCGCCGCACCCCCCTCGGGGTGCGGCTCGCGCGGAGCCGCACCCCTCAAGGGGTGCGGCCCAGCCGCACCCCTTCAGGGGTGCGGCCCAGCCGCACCCCTCAGGGGGTGCGGCCAAGCCGCACCCCTGAAGGGGTGCGGCCCAGCCGCACCCCTCAGGGGGTGCGGCCCAGCCGCACCCCCCCGGGGTGCGACTCCGCCGCACCTCCCATAGGGTGCGGCCCAACCGCACCCCTCAAGGGGTGCGGCCAAGCCGCACCCCCCCGGGGTGCGCCTCCGCCGCACCTCCCATAGGATGCGGTCCGGCCCCCTTCCCTCACCTTTTTCCATAAGGGGGCTCGTAAGGGACACCGCCGTATTCACGCCCCCTCGTCGGGCGCATCGGATCCCAATTCCCCTTTGGGGGACAACTTTCCGTTCCACCGTTTGCTCGGAACGCCTCCGCGCTCACGCGCGCTCAGAACACTACTAAGCGCGCTCAGAGCGCTTCCATGTTCGTTGCGCGCTCGGAGCACTTTAGCGCTCACGCGCGCTCAGAACGCTTCCGAACGCGTTCGGGAGCGTTCTCACTTTTTGTCTTTCAGGCGTCTCACTTTTTGTCTTTCAGGCGTCTCACTTTTTGTCTTTCAGGCGTCTCACTTTTTGTCTTTCAGGCGTCTCACTTTTTGTCTTTCAGGCGTCTCACTTTTTGTCTTTCAGGCTTCTCACTTTTCAGGAACAGTCGGTCGCCTTTTTCACCTCCAACGGAACTGCCCGAATTGCCCAAGCTGCCCAAGCTGCCCAAGCTGCCCGAGGGGCAAGGTGGTCATTTACGAAAAATGGCGATCCGAGGGCCCCGAACCAGAGAATATGATTCGTCCACCGAGCATTTATGGAAACTGCCAATGACAAAATTACCGGGCCGCCCCCGGCCAAAGCTATAAAAGGAGCCCCAAGGCTTCATTTGAGAGGACCTTGACTTCTGGACCCAGGAGAGCTCCTTGCAGACTTTTGCGGAATTCTCCTTCGGCACTTGAAGATCTCCTTCGGGACTTGAAGATCTCCTTCGGGCCTTGAAGATCTTCATCTTCCAGAAAGGCGACCAGCGTTCTCAGAAGAGAAAGGCGACTGGCCTTCTCACTTCCAGAAAGGCGACGAGCATTTCTCAGAAGAGAAAGGCGACTGGCCTTCTCACTTCCAGAAAGGCGACGAGCATTTCTCAGAAGGGAAAGGTGACTGGCCTTCCCGCTTCCAGAAAGTCGACCACCATTTCTCAGAAGGGAAAGGCGACTGGCCTTCCCGCTTCCAGAAAGGCGACCAGCATTTCTCAGAAGGGAAAGGCGACTGGTCTTCCCGCTTCCAGAAAGGCGACGAGCATTTCTCAGAAGGAAAAGGCGACTGGCCTTCCCGCTTCCGAAAGGCGACCGGCCTTCCCGCTTCCGAAAGGCGACTAGCCTTCTCACTTCCAGAAAGGCGACTAGCAGTCTCAGAAGGGAAAAGGACTTAGTTTTTCGAGAGGTGACCTGTCACCCTCGAAGCTCTCTTTCTCCAAGTATTGTAACGAGCAGCGGCCTGTCGCGCTCGAGTTCTAGCTTCCAAGTTGTAACTCCTCCAGAAGATAGTGAAGTTTGGTCGGCACAGCTCCGGCCACGTGGTTTTTTACCCTTTCCGGGTTTTCCACGTTAAAAAGTCTCCGCGTACTCAACGAACCTCTAATTGACTGTTTGCGCGCTTAGCTCGCTCACAAGCTGAGGCGGTTCAAGTGAACCGGTCTACCAAGGGCCCTAAGCGTTCCGCAACAGTTATGAACTGTCATTTGTGAACGCTCGAACTCACATAAGGAATTTCATCCATTTTTTGTTCAAAACTAGTTCTCTTTTTTGATGGCGCGCGGTCATGACTGTTTTGTCATGCCTTACATTTTATGGCGGTGCCGTTTTTGTCCAAACTCACCGGAGCAAAAAAAAAGTCGCGCCAAATGGAGTCTATGTCAAGTGCTTTGAACTCAATATAGGCATGAATGGTGTTGAAACCCGGATACCGGTTTAACTATGTTCGAGACTTGGGGAGTGACCAAAGGCTACTTGTTTAGTGGCCGGCCCACGTGAGACATAAATAACTCTGAACTGCCTATAAATAAGACACGCTTGCTGCAGCGAGGAGGTCCCGTCACATACTCGAAAGTTTATAGGAACTTAATTCTCCTCCTAAAGTTAGTGCTGAGCTCGTCACAAGAGAGGCATGCAATGAACTCGCCCACCATAGGGGGTGAAGGTGCTTTCTACTTGTGCCTTGGAGTCTTATTTATAGGCAAATCCATAGGGTGAGTGTGTCTTCTACTACTTGTGTCTTGGGACCCTATTTATATCAAGTAACTCATACGTGAACGCGGAGATTATGAGTTGTTGTACTACTTGCTGAGCTCCTAGTATCAAGTGTCTTCTACTACTTGCTGAGCTCGTCACATACTCGAAAGTGTTAGGCCAACCGAAGCCTAACACTTTTTTTTAATAAATAACACGTTATTAAATAAAAGTCTGAAAAAAATCTAAGAATAATTTGAATTATATGATTTCTTATTGAGGTATATGTTCTCTTACCTCACGTACCCAATCATTGTGGCCTGTCCAGACTGTCGATATCATTTAATTCTCAGAGAATCTAGGGTTAGGTGCTCTTGAGAGAATGTTTAGCAATTTATTTATCAACTATTAATGTTCATCTAAAATTCTATGTATTTCTTCGACACATATTTGCATACGGGCGGGGTGGGGACGAATTGAAATGCAGGGAAATGTAGGAGTTGTGGGCCCCACTGACTGCCGCATTTCTATTGGCTCCAATTCTTCTATATTTGCCGTAGATCTTCTAAAAAATAATTTTTTTTCCCGCGTAAAAAAAGTTTGGAAAATTTTGCCAACATTTTCTATAGTTTTTGTTTTCGTTTTGAGCACATTTCTCTATGTTATACGATTATTTATGCCAATCATGCATACACCCATGGGCAGATCTAGGGGTTGGTTGGGGCAATCAAAATTAACCATAGGAGGAGGAAGCCAAAAGATCCCGATCTCTCCCTCTAAGGTGCCTTTAAGGGTATCTATTTGCAAACCAGAGTAGAAAATCTATAAATAGACCTTTAAGGGCACTTTAGAGGGAGAGAGATCTTTTGGCTTCCTACTCCTATGGTTAATTTTGGTTGGCTCCTAATGCGCTCCAAGGTGTCCGGTTCAACATTAGTTTGGGAGGGGAAGCGCTCTAAGATCTTCCAGGTGTGTGGTGTGACCTCCTCGTTGTAGCTTTGGGTCTGTTCATTTTCTTTCGCCAATAGTCGAGAGTGTCAACGAGAAAGAAGTAGGTCTAGGCTACATCCCCATGTGGGTCCGAACTCCTCAAGAGACCGGTTGACGGTTTCAACACTCGGGTTCGACCACTGAGATTTGCCAACCCCCTTTTCCTTCTTTGGCTGCCTTCAAACTGATGTCAGTGCGCTTCGATAGTCTCATCGTCTGCTATCTGAGCTTCCACCCGATGAACGAGATTGAGATAACTCGGCACTATCTCCCTCATTAGAGCAAAGTAAAAGCCGCTTGGATGGAGACCTCCAAGGAAAACACCCTGCAGAAGCTTGGGATCGACCCATGGGATTTGTCGGGCTTCGGCAGTGAAGCGGCGAAAAAAATCCTTAAGATTCTCTTCGTTGTTCTGGCGGATTCCTAAAATATGGGAGGGGTCTCGAACGGTCCTGTGGTTGGCGATGAACTGGTCAGTGAACTGGTGTGCTATCTCCGCGAAGCTGTTTATGGATCCACTTCGCAGGGAATGAAACCAAGTGCGCGTCTGCCCTTTCAAGGTTGCTGGAAATACCTGACAGAGGAGCTGGTCTGAGAGTTATAAATTCTCATAATGGTAGTGAAGTGGTTGACATGCTCTAACGGATCATCCATCCCGTCGAATGTTTCAATGTTGGGGAGTTTGAAATGATGCGGAACTAGGTGAGCCATGACTTGGGGCGATAATGGAGAGTCATGATGCAGGGGACAACGAGCAAAAGCAGTATGTCGCCCAACCTGACCGTACTCTTCACTATCACATCGCATATCTCTTCGCGAGTGGTTCTTCCTATAATTTGTTCGGTGTCAATTCCTCCTTGACGTTGATGATGGTGATCGACTTTTGGTCCCCTGGCCGACCGGGCAGGATGAGTGGAGCTTGTTGTATCAGAGTGTTCTTCTGAGACATCCTCCTCCCGTACGGCCTCCTCGACCGGAGCATGCACGGTTCGTAGATGGGGGAGAGGAACGTTCAGTGCTGGAGGTGGAAAGGGAACTCAGGGAACCTCAAGCTAGATTTCTCAGGAGAGCCAGCATCTCGGTCTACTGTTCTTCCATTTGATGCATACGCCCTTCCAGTGCTGCTATGGGCGACTTTCCTGTCTCATCCGTGAGAGGCGTGTTTACGAGTGAATGCGAGGGAGCTAGGTTGATGCACCCCCCTGGGATTGATCATTCGGTGATGCGGGCACTCCTTGTCATTGCTGGATGATGTCTTGAGGAAATTTCTGTAGACCTTTGTAGAGTTTTGTGAATGAGATTGCACAAACGTCGTCAAACTGTTGTGGGTCGCTCGACGCTCTATGTTAGACCGGTCAAATTGAACTGTCTCAGCTCTAGAGTGAGCCGAGCGTGCAATCACTTAAAGAAAACCGAGACAACAAACAAGAAGATTTTTTGCGTGGAAAACCCAAAAAAGGTAAAAAACCACGGGGTCGGATCAGTGCCGACCAAATTCATTATCTTTTTGGGTGTTACAAACCTTAGAATGCAAGAGAGTGACATGCCACCGGCTCATTGTTGGGGTTGTAGAGAAAAAAGAAAGAGATAGAAGTTTCTAAGAGTCAAGAGATCTCTGAGAGCCAAAGTGAGATCTTCGAGTTGCCTTCGAAGGAGATGTTCGAAGAGGAAGGAGATCTTCGAAGGCCAAAAGAGATCTTTGAAGGATTATTCGAATGCCAAAAGGGAACTCTGAAAGATTTTCAAAGGAGCTTTCTTGGGCGCTGAAGGCAAGGTGTCTTGAAATGAAGACACTGAGCACCTTTTATAGCCTTGGGCAGGGGTAGCCCGATAATTTTGCCATCGTAACCACCTGACAGGCGAATCACGTTTGTCGATTTGGAGCACACGGATCGCCATTTTTCAAATATTCCTATCTTGCCCCCCCGGGCAGGTCGGTCAGTTCGGGCAGCTTCGTTGATGGTGCTGAGAGCAGTGAACAAGACCTGCAATCTAGGAAATCAAGAAAGGTTAGCTGTCGCGCGCGTAGGTAATGTGAAGGCGTTCTGAGAGCGTCGTGAACACGGAAGCGTTCTGAGCGCGCGGTGAACGTAGAAGCATTCTGAACGCGTCATGGGCTTGGAAGCGTTTAGCTCGCTTTGCGGTCGGAAAATCAAGAAGGTTGTCGAGCGCCGTCGGAGGGGCGTGATCTTAAGAGGAATGGCGCGCCCCTTAAAGAATGCGCCCCCAAAACGGGAAGTCGTACCCCCCCTAAAAAGGAAGCGGGCTTCGGCCGCACGCCCCTAGGGAGGGTGCGGCTTCGGCCACACGCCCCTAGGGAGGGTGCGGTTTCGGCCGCACCCACCAAGGGGGTGCGTTTTCGGCCGCACCCCTCAAAAGGAGGGTGCGGGCCTTGCCGCACCCCCTATGGGGGTGCGGGCCTTGTCGCACCCCCCTAAGTGGGGTGCGTTCCTAACCACACCCCCTTAGTGGGGTGCGGGTCTAGCCGCACCGGTACCCACCTTGGGGGGGGGGGGGGGGGGGGGGGGGGGGGGGGGGGGGGGGCTTTGGCCGCACCACCTTAGCAAGGTGTGGCCGCATCCTCTTAGTGGGGTGCGGCTACGCGGCTTTGGCCGAACCCGGTGATGGTGGGGTGCGGCCTTGTTACTACCCGCGCGGGTGACGCCGCGCGATAGTTGCGGCAGTTTTTCCTTATTTCCCCACTCCCTTGGTCATGAGGTTGAACTTGCACTCTCCACTACGTCCATTTTCCCATGGTGGAGCTTTGGCTAATCGCACCCCTGGAGCTTATATAAAAATATGGGTGCATATCAAATATGATTGATGGAAAATGTGTAAGGATTGATATGAGAGAATTTTGCTCTCCATTGTAAGAACTAACAGAAGTTGAATTTGCATCTTATTCCTTTTGTAATGTATCTGGTTAAATACTAATTGATGTTTAGGTCTTAGAACATACTTGCGCTTGTGAGATGTCACTCCCTCTTTAAGAAGTACACATTTTTTGTTGCTTGGTCCACGAGCAGCTACTTTGGGAAGATCGTGATAATTCGTATTCTTCAGGCCGGATTTGATTTACTGCCAATAGCACATTTCTCATTTTTATGGCCAGCCTCTAGCTTTCATCACACTCCTTCACATACACCAATTCCATTTAGATTTCACCACACATTTAGATATTTATGAATTGTTCACAAATTTCTTTTAAATTGCATTCCATTTTTGGGTAAATTGCTCCAAATTTTATAGAATTTTTGTAAATTACTTATGTTTGTTATTTTCTACATGATATTTGCAGTTATTATTGATGTTGGAATTTTTTTACAACTTATATGAGCTTTCCAACTATAGAGGAAATGATCACATTAGTGCGTACGTAATATTGCTAAAGGTGTTGATTTTGTTATTACAATACAAAGCGCAGATAAGATAACCTCTAGGACCAAACATAGAGTAATGTTTGGGTGTGATAGAGCCAGATTTAAATGTCGGAGTCAAAATGATTGGGTAAACAAAATATTAGGAAATATTCCTTTAAACGTTGTGATTGTCTATATTTGTTGAAAGACACAAGAGATGTAACCGGTAGTGAGTGAACACTCAAAGTAAAATGTGGTGTTCATAATCATGAAATGGTACACCTAGAAGCTCACTTTTATGCAGGTAGGTTAAATAAAAGTGAGCAAAATATTGTTCATGAGATGTATGTTGTTTGAGTGAAGTCTCGAAAAATCTTGACTACTCTTAAGAAAATAGACAACATTAACCCTACATGTCTTAGAACTTTGTATAACGAAAGAGCTAAGATGCAAAAAAAGAGTTAGAAAATGGAGGGACACCAACTCAATTATTATACCTGCTGCATTACAGATAATGGGTATATCAGTTTCAACAAAGCAAAGTTGGGTGGAAATCAACTAGAGAGCTTGTTCTTTGCTCACCCAATCTCAATTCGGCTTTGCAAAATATTTTCAACCGTGTTTCTCTTGGATTGCACATACAAAACGAATAGATATTGACTTCTATTACTCTCTATTGTTGGCGTAACATAAACAAATATGACACTCTTTGCTGCTTTTATATTTATGTCCAATGGAACTGAAGAGAGTTATATATGAGCTTTTAATTGTTTTATGTTCGTGTTTGATAAATATGTTCTATCACAAGTTTGAATAACTAACAGAGAAATGACATTGATGAATGCCGTCAAGGTTGTGTTCCCACATTCATTAAACTTATTATGTCAAGTACACATTAACTGAAATATTCTAGCTCATTGCAAGAAGTTCTTCACTAATGAAAGGAATTTGAGATTTTTTTTGCTTGAATGGCATAAAGTGGTTAATTCAACTACTGAAAAGATTTCATCAGTGCACTGCAGTTTATTAAAAATGTTTATGCTGATAAATATCATGTTGTTTATTCATATGTTATTGCTACATGGATTGAATCTTATAAAGAGTACTTAGTGTCAACTTGGGTTGACAAGTTTTTGCATTGAGTAATACCACTACAAATCGAGTGGAAGGTGGTCATAGCCAAATTAAGAAATTTTTAGAATTCTCAATTGATAACTTAACCATATTGTGGAAAACATTTGATCAATTGAACACTTTACACTATTCAGAAATTAAAAAACATATTTGGTCAAAGTGTCATTCAAGTAAGCAAAAAATATAGAGGGGTGATATATTCTGAATTAATTGGTAGAATTTCATCATCTGCTCTAGAGATTATACATAAAGAAGTGACTAACTTACTATTTGGCCATAATTTTTTTGAAGAATGCAAACATACAAATAGGTACACATTGGGATTGTCATGTGCCCATGAATTAACACCTTATGTGGCATAAAACAATTCAATTCCATTTTGGATGATTCACAAATATTGGAAACAATTATAACTAATAGAAAAGTATATTGACATAGAAGTGAAAGTTGAGAGGTAGAAAATGACATTGACATAGAGTTGAATGAAATTCTAAAGAGATATACAAGAGTGCAATGTACTTCAAAAACATGAAATTAGAAGAAAATTGTGAGAAATTATGGACCCCGCATCAATCCTCACAATAGAACCAAAGGTTCCATCAAGTCTAAAAGGAAGGCCTAAAGGTAGCTACAAGAAATTTCAAAAAAATGAAAGATCTACTAAGCGGGAACTATCATTATTTGATCATGTCTTGCAAGCCGATCAAGAAAAGATGCTCCGCACCAACACAATCCCTAAGGGTATTGGAAAAAAAATGCTTTAAAGAGTACGAAAAGATATGCCCTCAACATATCTAAATATATCTTTGACGCGGTGGATGTAATGATAGATGGACATTGTGGCTATCATGTTATTAGTTTGGTACAATGCATATGGGGAAAAATTGGCAAAGAGTACGGTTTGAACTTTTTAGTGAAATGCAGCGGGAGAAAAACATATATACAGAGATATATGGAATCACGAGATATAATAAACTTTTTGACTCTTTAGATTGTACAATTGTTAATGCGCAATTGGATAAGTGGATGACTGTGTCTGACATGTGATTGATTGTAGCTTCTTGTTACAATATTAGATTTGTTCATTTCTCTTCATTCCAGTCTTTCACTTTCCTGTCGTTATATTCAACACCTCCAATATTGACAAGAACAATTTTCATTTGGCTCATCAATGGAAACCACTTTGTACAACTGATGATGCACGATGATTGTTCATTACCGCCTATATCCTCAAGTTGGAAGAAATATCGTCAAGAAATTGCTACTAGTTATAGGTTAGTAATACCCGCTTGTCACCTGCTTTTGATTAACCCATTTGATGTCCTCCGCTTCCTCCTCCCGCACGGTGCCTAGAAGTCGCAGGTGGAGGCGGTGAGGAATATGCTGAGTCTTATAGACTAACGGTCGGTGGACCTCATCATTTTAGGGATGACGTGTCGGAACAGCAGGACCTCGTTCAGGAGACAGTACAGGAGGACGGGATGAGGCAGAGCAGTCACTACACGTCGCCGCAGCAGCAGCAGCTACAGATGCATGAAGACAGTGTTTGATAGCTTCCGCATAGATGTAGAGTGTGAGTGTTGTTGCACTATATTTGAACATGTACCGGGCATAAGCCCTTATTCGTTTAGTTCTTTCTCATCGTGGACATTGTAATCATATATTATGATAAATATATAATGTGATTTTGTGGACTTTTTTCATTTAATACTTCAATTACTGTGATTATGGTTGGCCTGGATGATGATGAATAGCTGGCAGGATCGGCGTCTTGCGACGGCGACCATTGGGTGTAATGGTGTCGCCGCAAGACGGCGGTTCTGGGCGGTAAGACCCGGGAAAGAATGCAAAAAAAGGAGGGTCTTACATTCATTGCCATGTCGCGCCCACAAATGTTCAATCAGTGCATCTCAAAGTGCAAAATGTGCATCTCTATCTTTGATCTTTTAATGCTGATTTAGGAACTGACGAAATCTTTCAGCTTCACTTGTGCTCATCTCTTCAACATTCTGAGCGGGTGGTGGAGTGGAAGTTTCCTCATATTCATTTTCATCTCGCCCGTCTTCAAACAATCATATTGTGCATTATAATATAAGCAGTCATGATATCATGTAACACATGTTTATCCCAAAAACGGGTTGACCCCTTAATAATCGCAAATCTTGACTGAAGAACCCCAAATGCCCGCTCTACATCTTTTCAGCATGCTTCTTGCATCATTGCGAAGTGTTTTTTTATCTTGGGATTGAGAAATAGTTTCATCTAATGTTGACCATTTCGGATATATTCCGTCAGCTAAATAATAACCAGGGTCATAATTTTTCCCAAGATTTTATAATGAGTAGGAGATGTAATACATTGTGCTAAGTTAGCAAATAAATGAGACGATTGCAAGACATTGATATCACTGTTCGAACCTAGTAAACCAAAATATGTGTGTCATATGCACAAGTCATACGATGCTACCGCCTCGAGAATAATTGTTGGCCCACCATGACGACCTGTTGGCCTGCCTATGTAGTTGGGCAGTTCTTCCATTGCCAATGCATGCAATCTAGACTCCCCAACATCCCTAAAAATTCTCGTTCTTCTCCTTTCTGTAATAATCTTGCAACATCATTGACATTGAGATATCTCAAATATTCATCTTTATATACTTGCACAATTGCCCTACAAAATCTCTTCAAACGTTGAATAACGGTTGACTCACCAATTTGAATATACTCATCACAACTATCAGTTATTGTTCCATACGTCAACATACGAAATGTTGCTGTAATTTTTTATAAATTTGACAGTCCAAGCTTACCAACACCATCCTTCTTTTGAATGGAGAAATTAGCATGCTCCTGCACTGCGGCGACAATACGAAGGAATGGATTCTTTCGCATGCGAAATTGTCTTCGAAAATATGTTTCCCCATATATGGGATGCTCAGAGAAGTAATCATTCCACAGTATAGTGTTACCTTCAATCATCCCCCGGTTGATTACTACGTGACCAGGTATTGAACCTCTACATCTCGGTCGCGCATCTTCTTGAAGTTGAGCTGCAATTTTGTCCTATTGTTGGAGGTATAAATATGAGATAAAATTTTATCTTCTTTCTCCCAGTCATCTAACTCTTCTTCCCACTGAAGAATTGCTTGATTGAATAATTCATCATCTGAAGATGGTGGAGATGGCAAATGGGATGAACTAGCTCCATAGTTCATTTTGTGTACGATAGTAGTATATGTGGCTAGCCAGAAGTGATGTTTATATAGATTGTTTTGAAAGAACTATCCCAGCATTGAATTCTTTCTCCACTCACACATCACTTTCTCTCCATCAATCATGTCATGCATCAATTTCGGTGCTTTGTTTTTATCCCAACATTGGATTCTTTTTCCATTCACACATCACTTTCTCTCCATCAATCATGTCATGCATCAATTCTGGTGCTTTGTTTTTATCCCAACATTGGATTCTTTCTCCACTCACACATCACTTTCTCTCCATCAATTATGTCATGCATCAATTTCGGTGCTTTGTTTTTATCCCAACATTTGATTCCTTCGCCACTCACACATCACTTTCTCTCCATTAATCATGTCATGCATCAATTTCGGTGCTTTTTTTATCCCAACATTGGATTCTTTCTCCACTCACACATCACTTTTGTTGGAGTTACCATTGTGATCTAGAAGTGGTCAAACATGTAATGTCACTGCCAACGCGATATGAGCCTGCAGGGTCGCACATAAGAGCATGTGGAGAAGATGGAAGATTGACTGTGTTGGTAAAGGTTACCAATCATCATAATAGAATGGGGAAGTCCAGCAATTGTTGCTGTCTGAATTCGTCGGATATGACTTGTCGGAATTCGTCGGATATGATTCGTCGGATTCGTCGGATCATTCCGTGGAATCTCGACGAATTGTCACAGAAACCCTTCACTCAGCAAATGTTGCCGTCTGATTCGATTCGTCGGATTCGTCGGATTGTTTCGTGGAATCCCGATGAATTATTACAGAAAACTGTTTCTGTATGGACTGCGGATAGCGCATTTTTTAGGTCTTTTATACTTCGGGTATAAATAGACGGTTCGACGGTTCTTCTTGGGCATCCACGATCATTACGCGAAGAAGAAGAGACGAGACGGAAGAAGTTCAGCCTCACGAACCCTAGCCGACGAAAGTGTTCCGCCGTCTCGATCGCCTCCGCAGATCTCCCCTCCGGCGATCGTCGCCGTGATTGTTCTTCCTGGAGCGAACCTAGCAGTTCGTGGAAGTGCAAAGGTGCAGTCGTTCTTCTCCCGGCTCGTGTGGATCACTGTAGAGACGTAGACATTATTCTACGTGAGAGCTCTCGCATAGCCGGCGCAAGGACTCCTCTTCTTGGAGCATCTTGGTTGGATTTGATCCAACTCCTCTAAGGTAATTTCATACCTAGCATTTTTATTAACTTGTTGATTCAACATTCATGGCCCGATCAAAGACTTTTGGGTTGTTTCTCTTTATTTCCGCTGCGCCTACATGTGATGTATGGTCATAGAAAAACCCAACAACTTTCTCTCCATCAATCATGTCATGCATCAATTTCGGTGCTTTGTTTTTATCCCAACATTGAATTCTTTTTCCACTCACACATCACTTTCTCTCAATCAATCATGTCATGCATCAATTTTGGTGCTTTGTTTTTATCCCAACATTGGATTCTTTTTCCACTCACACATCAATTTCTCTCCATCAATCATGTCATGCATCAATTCTGGTGCTTTATTTTTAGGTGATTTGTTGAAACCGAGATCTTGTGAACAAGACTTGGTCTCTGTGGAGTTCGGGGTCCCTAAAAGGGGTGGTCTCACACCTACTTCCCTCGAGCCAACTCTCTAGACAAGAGCACTTGGACTTGGAAACGAACCAAGAACTTAGTGGGGAGGTCCCGCTGTAAGACCCCATTTTTTTTTTTGCAAAAACCACCGGGTCTTAGGCCCAGAACCGCCGTCTTGCGGTGACACCTTCACTCGGGAAGGTCGCCACTACAAAACGCCGATCCTGCCGGCCAAATCGATCACGAAGAAAAGTACATAAAAGAGGAGACAAGTCCACAGAATCAACATGAAATATAAATGTCCACATATATTAACTGAATAAAAGAGATACAGGGGTTACAATAATAAAGAGGGCCCATGCCCTGTACATCATATCCTCACTACAAGATCACTCGCAGAAGCTAACTACTAATCACTCACAGATCCTGAATCCTGTGCTCCTGTACTAGACTGGCCCGCCTCCGTCTGCTCCGGCCTCTGGTGTTGCTGCGTCTCCTCGAACCCCTAAAATGATATGGTCCACCGACCGTTAGTCAAAAAGACTAAGACTTATATTCCTCACCCCACCCCCAATGGCTCCTAGGCACCGTGCGGGAGGATGAAGTGGAGGACAGCAAGGGGTATAACAAAGAGCAGGTGACGATGGTACATGGACTGTTTCTACACTACACATGTGTATTTATATAATTGAAGCATTAATTAAGAGCATGGTAAAAAGTATATAAAGAGCAGTAAGCAGTAAGTGTAGTAGCAAAAAGTAACCATTGATTTATAGGAATGCCCATACAAACCTATAGACCAAGGGGTCGTTTAGCAGGGCCTACCGTATAAGAAGTCCCATAACCGACTTATACGTTAGGGGTAGGTTGAATGCAATGTTTATGCTATGACATGCAAGTATGTTGTTATGCTATGTTCATACAAGTGCAACTCACTCACTACGACTCTATGCGCATAGACCTTTAGTTCCCCCTTTTTGGAGCGAGCTAGACTCCCAGGATACTCCCGTAGTGGCAAACGGAAGCGGTGGGTTGGGCCTCGCCCACCTCTAGGTTGGTATTCACACTACCTAACCTAGACCTATTGTACGCCTCCACTAAACCCGTGGAGCGTCTGCGTACTCTTGCTGACTGGACCGCCAGACTTTCAAGGCTAAGTGTAAATACCACACTCGTCGAGTCAACGTATTGACGTCGGTGTGAACGACCGTTCAATACCGAAGACCCACCACCTTCAATGCACAAGCAACATGTTTTACTTCCTATCTCTGAGCCATAAGCTCCCCGGGCTAACCCGCCCGCCATCAATAACCTTCCGAGCCATAAGCTCCCCGGGCTAACCTGCCTGCCATCAATAACCTTCCGAGCCATAAGCTCACCAGACTAACTAGTCTGCTGCTACAACCACCGAGCCCACCGCTCGTACAACCAAACCAACTAAACTCCCGAAACCACAGGGTGTGGATGAGTGTGTTATTAGTTAATACCCATAAGGAAACCCCTTTAATACTTTACCTGATCTAAACCTGAGGCTTAAGACACTAAAGGGACAAGACGATCTTTCGTCAATCCCAGGACGACCTACCCCAAGGGTGGCACCCCACCACCCTAGGACTCTTCAAACCCTAATTAACTCCAGGGATACTCACATAGTCATATGATCACCATTAAACTCTCACATCTCCAATCAATATACCCCAATTTGGCCTATAACTCCAAAACTGTCAATTTGCTAAACGCAGACCATCCTTAATGTTTTGATGCTCATGAAGGGAGGTAAATTAAATAATCAACACTATGATCCAATATTTTTACTGGGGGTCCATGTTACTGATTTAAGATCCATTGCAGAGTTCCATAATTTTCCCAATAATATTAATATTTAAAACCATTTTTTCCAAAATACGACTTCCTAAGGTTTGAACTACAAGTGCACTTTTCTGACTTCCACTGCCTGCCTAACTTTTTACATAAATCAAGGGTACCTAATAATCAGTAGATATGAATTTGTAGGAGATTCCAGCAAGATTTACTATTTTTGAAAATTCCAAAACCCATTTATTTCCAATAAATTCCAAAGGAGGTACCCTCATATGAACTCTAAAACTTATGTAAATTTATACAGAGGTGGTTCACACTAAAATATTCAGTCCTACAAAGTTTGACCATGTTCCACAGAGGGTACATTTGTAATTTCCACAGAGGATATATTTGCAATTTATTCCAAAATGAACTAGAGGTACCAAAAATATTAATCCATAAATTATGAGAAAAATACAGTGGGTACATATTGGTATTAAATAGCATTCAGCAAAGTTTCATGCAATTACAGAAATCTAACACCCTACAATTGTTCATCCCAAAAATTGTCAACAATATGAATAATTACAATTTGGACCTTCAAAACTCTTCCAATGGATCTAACAAAATCTCCAGGGATTAATAACATCAAAACTAAGTTGGTGACAGAAGATGGTTAATCACTAAGTATTATTTCTTCCTAAATCCCCAAACCCTAAATATTTACAAATCTACCCAAGGATTTAATACCTAGGTTTGGCAACTCCAAACCCCACCAATTTCTCACAGTAGCATTCTCTGGTCACCAAGATTATCTCCCCAAAATTTCAAGTCAAACCATTAAGGTTTGACCCCTCTTCCTTCATTGGCCTCTAATTGCACCCCTTTAGGGTTTAATCCTAGGGTTATGGTCAAAACCTCTCCAAATCCACCCAAACTACTTTTGAGGGTGTTATAACACTTATAGGACTCAGGGGAGTCCAATACACCCCTCTCCAAGGACAAACTCTCCTATGTCCTTCACAACCCCAAATTCCACTCCATAGGGATCAACCCTATGGCCTTGAGCAAATCAACTCTAATGCTCACAAATCTTCCTCGTGGGGTCTCAAATTGACTCCACTGACCTTCCCAAGAATACTCAAGTCTCTATGGGCCCATTTGACCAATGGATCTCTACTTGGCTAAATGCACCCCAAGGTGCTCCAAACCCATGACCTAGGGCAATCCAACTCCTCATGGTCCCATAACTCTCTTGGAGGTGATTTGGGTGATATTAGGGCAGTGGCCAAAGTCCCACTCTAATAGGAGGTGGTTTGACCATGAAAAATCCCAAATAGCCCTTATTCACAAATTTCCCCTAAATGGACAAATCTTTGGCCTAATGATTACCTAATCAAATGAACTCCAAATGAGTTGAGATTTTAACCAGGGGTTTATCATAACACTAATAACACACCACCAAAATTTGGTAGTGATTGGAGGTCATTTGACCCTCCAAATAATTTATGCAAGGATTATTAAATTTCTACAAAAACTTTAGGGAAATGTTCCCCAAAAATTCTCATTTTTGGATATGTTATAGCCCTAGATATGACTCATTACTAGTCCAAATTTCAAGTCATTTGGACTTGTGGTTTGATGTGGGCATCCATTCAAAGTTCAGTCAAACCTTGCACTAAAATGGGTGTTGAGGTCAAACCAGGGCTCCAAATGGTGTGAACTTAATTTTGTATGGTCCTAGGGGTCAAGGCCTACAACTTTCATGTTGGGCACTTTTTCTGTAGAGGGCATCTAGTATTTTCTATATTTAAAATTAGATTCAGCCTATAAAACACTATTAATAAGAATATTAATAACAAATAATAAACTTAACCAATCATTACGGCGCAGATCCGACAGATGCTGGCCATCGTCCCCGATAGCCTATGGCTGCGATTTCGCGCGCCTGGGCGATATGATCTTCGATTTCCCCGGCCACCTGAGCGCCGCCTCGGCCAACCAACGCCACCACCACCTCCGTTGAGGTGGTGGCCGGCGACGAACGGGGCTTGATTGGCCGGAGGTGGCCGGAAATGTGGATTCTGGGTGGAAGCCCAAACTCGATATACGGGTGGCGTGGCTGGCTCGATCCACGACCTATTGGCCACGAATCGAGCCGCCGAAGAGCTAGATCTACACCACTGAGGGAGGAGCAGAGAACCAGACCTGATTTAGGGCTTGAAGTCTTGCCGATTGGGGGATTGCCATGGCCAACCTTCATGCTTTCCAAGTTCTGCAACCACCACCCCACACTGCCCGACCTCTTCTGAAAACAAGGGGGTTTCACTCCTCTCCGGCTTCTGAAGATAATGGGGGGGGGGGGGGGGGGGGGGGGGGGATCAATTGAAGGCAATGGTGGCTTTAACTACTAATGCCATTAATGGCCTCTTTGAATTCCTCTAAGGCCGGCCACAATACATCCCCCCTGCCTTCAATTCCTCCTGGGAACTGCTGGGAACTCCTCCTCTCCCCTAGAGGAGATGAATGCAACCATTAATGGGGGAGATTGAAGGTTTCTTCTTCCTCCCCATTAATCCTCCTCTTTCTCTCTCCCCCTTAATGGGTTTTTTCTCTCTCCTACTCACCATGGCCGATTTTACCTCTCTCACATGCTTAATATCAGTCTACTAGGCTGGTCAAGTGGTCAATTTGGGCTTAGCCCAAAGGGATTGGGCTAGGTTCAAGAGATTTGACCTAATTTGGGCAAATTTGACTTTTGGTCCAATTGACCAATTGGGTGACCCTAGGATGGGTCTTTTGGGTCCAATGGGTTCAAAATTAGGTTTAGAAACTATTGGTGGGGTCAATTTGGTCACATTGGTCTTAGTTGACCCAATTTAAGCTGATTTGACCAAAACAGGCTAAGTTGACTTTGGTCAAATTGAGCCCTAGGGTTGACCCAGTCATGGGGCTTTTTGGTCCACTGGGTCCCCTATGACATGATAACCCTAAGGGTAGGGTCAATTTAACATGGTGATGGTCAATTTGGGCACTTAGTGAAGAATTGCCATTTTGACCTAACAAGGGCATTTTGGTCAATTTGCACCATTGGGGGTCCCATGATGGGGCTTTTAGGTCTACTAGGTCTCTTATGATATTCTAGACCTAGGTGAGTGATCAATTTGTCATGGTGAAGGTTAATTGGCTCTAAATAGGCTACTTTGACCAATTTAGGGCTAGGGTTGACTTTGGTCAATTTGACCTCTTTGGTTGACCCCAATGTGCCCTTGGTGCCCTAAGGGGGCCCCTAAAGGGTTAGGGATACTATGGTGGGGTCAATTGATCAAGTTGAGGCCCTAAAGTCCAACCCTAAGCTTGGTAACTAGAAATTGCTATTTGCAGTCCAAGGAACTTTCAACCCTAATCTTGCCTAAGTTAAAGGGGTTTCTACACTACCAAGGCCTTGTCATGACCTTGTCATGACACATTCACCTGGGGGGTCTAGCTGTCTGGGGGAGGTTACACCCGCCACGTACCCGGAAGTCCCCTTGGAACTTCCCCTCCCAAGCCACTATTAAGCTTGGGCACCACTGAAGCCTCTCCTCCCCCCTATGGAGAGATCTGTTAGAGAGAGAGAGAGGGGAGAGAGCTGGCCTTGGACTGAGATCCTTTCAAATGGTGCCCCCTTGGTCCTATTTATAGGTTTTTCGGATCTGGATTGCGAATAGCCAAAACTGGACTGCAAATAGCCAAATCCCGCTGTTCTGAAGCGCTAAACGCAGACCACTGGACTGCGAATAGCCAAAACTGGACTGCAAATAGCCAAAACTGGACGAGAAGGGGCCTATCCTGGGCGAGAGGGGGGCGAGCTGCCCCTCCCCCTCTCCGCCTCCTTGCTGGGCGAGAGGGGGGGCGAGCTGCCCCTCCCCCTCTCCACCTCCTTGCTGGGCGAGAGGGGGGCGAGCTGCCCCTCCGCCTCTCCGCCTCCTTGCTGGGCGAGAGGGGGGGGGGGGAGCTGCCCCTCCCCCTCTCCGCCTCCTTGCTGGGCAAGAGGGGGGGGGGGGGGGGGGGGGGGGGGGGCGAGCCGCCCCTCCCCCTCTCGGCCTCCTTGCTGGGCGAGAGGGGGGGGGGAGGGGGGCGAGCTGCCCCTCCCCCTCTCCGCCTCCTTGCTGGGCGAGAGGGGGGGGGGGGGGGGGCGAGTTGCCCCTCCCCCTCTTCGCCTCCTTGCTGGGCGAGAGGGGGGGGGGGGGGGGCGAGCTGCCCCTCCCCCTCTCCGCCTCCTTGCTGGGCGAGAGGGGGGGGGGGGGGGGGGGGCGAGCTGCCCCTCCCCCTCTCCGCCTCCTTGCTGGGCGAGAGGGGGGGCGAGCTGCCCCTTCCCCTCTCCGCCTCCTTGCTGGGCGAGAGAGGGAGGGGCGAGACCCCCCTCCCCCCTCTCCGCCCGGATACTTGGGAGTGCTCGGCGAATATCTGGGTTGTACATCGGCGACCCTTCACGCTGGGCCTCTCGATGGATATGGGGGTTGTACACAATCCCCGCTCTTTGCGAGGTTGGCACAACCTCGGAAAGAAAAGTCCAAGCCCAAATATCCATCGAGGGGGGCAGGACCTTGCCCCCGAGGCACATTCGACCCACCCAGCTAGTGAGAGCCTGGAGTGAGGAGGACATCTCGATGGCGAGCTCTTTCTTCCGAGGATCATTCGACCCACCCAGCTAGTGAGAGCCTGGAGTGAGGAGGACATCTCGGTGTTGAACTTACCCATCCGAGGATCATTCGACCCACCCAGCTAGTGAGAGCTTGGAGTGAGGAGGCCATCTCGGTGGCAAGCTCTCCCTTCCGAGGATCATTCGACCCACCCAGCTAGTGAGAGCCTGGAGTGAGGAGGACATCTCGGTGTTGAACTTACCCATCCGAGGATCATTCGACCCACCCAGCTAGTGAGAGCCTGGAGTGAGGAGGACATCTCGGTGGCAAGCTCTCCCTTCCGAGGATCATTCGACCCACCCAGCTAGTGAGAGCCTGGAGTGGGGAGGACATCTCAGTGTTGAACTTACCTATCCGAGGATCATTCGACCCACCCAGCTAGTGAGAGCCTGGAGTGAGGAGGACATCTCGGTGGCAACCTCTCCCTTCCGAGGATCATTCGACCCACCCAGCTAGTGAGAGCCTGGAGTGAGGAGGACATCTCGGTGTTGAACTTACCCATCCGAGGATCATTCGACCCACCCAGCTAGTGAGAGCCTGGAGTGAGGAGGACATCTCGGTGGCAAGCTCTCCCTTCCGAGGATCATTCGACCCACCCAGCTAGTGAGAGCCTGGAGTGAGGAGGACATCTCGGTGTTGAACTTACCCATCCGAGGATCATTCGACCCACCCAGCTAGTGAGAGCCTGGAGTGAGGAGGACATCTCGGTGTTGAACTTACCCATCCGAGGATCATTCGACCCACCCAGCTAGTGAGAGTCTGGAGTGAGGAGGACATCTCGGCAACAACTTACTCATCATATAAGCAAAATAACTTCATCCATCTAATGGGGGGATTTCCCTTGTCAAAAACCTCCTGGCCTAACCAACGAGGGGTAGAGCTTGTTACAAAGGAAACAACAAAAAACAAAAAACACAACATACCCCCCCATGACACTCGCCTCTCAGGCTGCTTGCGCGAGATGATCATTCCTCTGTTTCTCCTGCCACTCCCATCTGGCTCATGCTCTCCATGATCTTCTCCATCTCCTCCGCCCCTGCTTGCCAAGAGATGCTGTTGACGGCTGTGACGTAGCAGTGCCTCGCCATCCTGGGGTCTCCGCGGATCCTGACTTGGATTCCTCCAGTGTTGAACTTGAGGCACTGGTGGAAGGACGATGGTACGCATCGGAAGGCACTGATGAGGGGTCTTCCGAAGATGGCATTATAACTGCTAGGAGCGTCAACTATGACGAACCGACAGTTCCTTGAGCCTCCCCCCATCGTCACTTGGAGTCCAACTCCACCCTCTACCTCTTTCCTTTCCCCGGAGAATCCGAATAAGGGTCCATCTGAGGCCAGTGTTGAAACCGAGATCTTGTGAACAAGACTTGGTCTCTGTGGAGTTCGGGGTCCCTAAAAGGGGTGGTCTCACACCTACTTCCCTCGAGCCAACTCTCTAGACAAGAGCACTTGGACTTGGAAACGAACCAAGAACTTAGTGGGGAGGTCCCGCCACGTACCCGGAAGTCCCCTTGGAACTTCCCCTCCCAAGCCACTATTAAGCTTGGGCACCACTGAAGCCTCTCCTCCCCCCTATGGAGAGATCTGTTAGAGAGAGAGAGGGGAGAGAGCTGGCCTTGGACTGAGATCCTTTCAAATGGTGCCCCCTTGGTCCTATTTATAGGTTTTTCGGATCTGGACTGCGAATAGCCAAAACTGGACTGCAAATAGCCAAATCCCGCTGTTCTGAAGCGCTAAACGCAGACCACTGGACTGCGAATAACCAAAACTGGACTGCGAATAGCCAAAACTGGACGAGAAGGGGCCTATCCTGGGCGAGAGGGGGGGGGGGGGGGGGGGGGGAGGGGGGGGGGGGGGGGCAAGCTGCCCCTCCCCCTCTCCGCCTCCTTGCTGGGCGAGAGGGGGGGCGAGCTGCCCCTCCCCCTCTCTGCCTCCTTGCTGGGCGAGAGGGGGGGGGGGGGGGGGGGCGAGCTGCCCCTCCCCCTCTCCGCCTCCTTGCTGGGCGAGAGGGGGGGGGGGGGGGGCGAGCTGCCCCTCCCCCTCTCCGCCTCCTTGTTGGGCGAGAGAGGGAGGGGCGAGACCCCCCTCCCCCCTCTCCGCCACGATACTTGCGAGTGCTCGGCGAATATTTGGGTTGTACATCGGTGACCCTTCACGCTGGGCCTCTCGATGGATATGGGGGTTGTACACAATCCCCGCTCTTTGCGAGGTTGGCACAACCTCGGAAAGAAAAGTCCAAGCCCAAATATCCATCGAGGGGGGAAGGACCTCGCCCCCGAGGCACATTCGACCCACCCAGCTAGTGAGAGCCTGGAGTGAGGAGGACATCTCGATGGCGAGCTCTTCCTTCCGAGGATCATTCGACCCACCCAGCTAGTGAGAGCCTGGAGTGAGGAGGACATCTCGGTGTTGAACTTACCCATCCGAGGATCATTCGACCCACCCAGCTAGTGAGAGCCTGGAGTGAGGAGGACATCTCGGTGGAAAGCTCTCCCTTCCGAGGATCATTCGACCCACCCAGCTAGTGAGAGCCTGGAGTGAGGAGGACATCTCGGTGTTGAACTTACCCATCCGAGGATCATTCGACCCACCCAGCTAGTGAGAGCCTGGAGTGAGGAGGACATCTCGGTGGCAAGCTCTCCCTTCCGAGGATCATTCGACCCACCCAGCTAGTGAGAGCCTAGAGTGGGGAGGACATCTCGGTGTTGAACTTACCCATCCGAGGATCATTCGACCCACCCAGCTAGTGAGAGCCTGGAGTGAGGAGGACATCTCGGTGGCAAGCTCTCCCTTCCGAGGATCATTCGACCCACCCAGCTAGTGAGAGCCTGGAGTGAGGAGGACATCTCAGTGTTGAACTTACCCATCCGAGGATCATTCGACCCACCCAGCTAGTGAGAGCCTAGAGTGAGGAGGACATCTCGGTGGCAAGCTCTCCCTTCCGAGGATCATTCGACCCACCCAGCTAGTGAGAGCCTGGAGTGAGGAGGACATCTCGGTGTTGAACTTACCCATCCGAGGATCATTCGACCCACCCAGCTAGTGAGAGCCTGGAGTGAGGAGGACAACTCGGTGTTGAACTTACCCATCCGAGGATCATTCGACCCACCCAGCTAGTGAGAGCCTGGAGTGAGGAGGACAACTCGGTGTTGAACTTACCCATCCGAGGATCATTCGACCCACCCAGCTAGTGAGAGCCTAGAGTGAGGAGGACATCTCGGTGTTGAACTTACCCATCCGAGGATCATTCGACCCACCCAGCTAGTGAGAGCCTGGAGTGAGGAGGACATCTCGGTGGCAAGCTCTCCCTTCCGAGGATCATTCGACCCACCCAGCTAGTGAGAGCCTGGAGTGAGGAGGACATCTCGGTGTTGAACTTACCCATCCGAGGATCATTCGACCCACCCAGCTAGTGAGAGCCTGGAGTGAGGAGGACATCTCGGTGTTGAACTTACCCATCCGAGGATCATTCGACCCACCCAGCTAGTGAGAGCCTGGAGTGAGGAGGACATCTCGACAACAACTTACTCATCATATAAGCAAAATAACTTCATCCATCTAATGGGGGGATTTCCTTTGTCAAAAACCTCCTGGCCTAACCAACGATGGGTAGAGCTTGTTACAAAGGAAAACAACAAAAAACAAAAAACACAACATACCCCCCCATGACACTCGCCTCTCAGGCTGCTTGCGCGAGATGATCATTCCTCTGTTTCTCCTGCCACTCCCATCTGGCTCATGCTCTCCATGATCTTCTCCATCTCCTCCGCCCCTGCTTGCCAAGAGATGCTGTTGACTGCTGTGACGTAGCAGTGCCTCGCCATCCTGGGGTCTCCGCGGATCCTGACTTGGATTCCTCCAGTGTTGAACTTGAGGCACTGGTGGAAGGACGATGGTACGCATCGGAAGGCGCTGATGAGGGGTCTTCTGAAGATGGCATTATAACTGCTAGGAGCGTCAACTATGACGAACCGACAGTTCCTTGAGCCTCCCCCCATCGTCACTTGGAGTCCAACTCCACCCTCTTCCTCTTTCCTTTCTCCGGAGAATCCGAATAAGGGTCCATCTGAGGCCAGCACCCTCCTTGACTCCACCTTCAACTCGTCAAATGCCTTCTTGAAAATGACGTTGACAGAGCTCCCGTTGTCAACGAGGATCCGAGAGACAGTGTAACCTTCGATGGCTGTCTGAATGACTAGCGCATCACAGAATGGATCCTCGTGATCTGGCATGTCCCTGCTTGAGAAAGTGATTTTCTCCTCGGGAGGTGGGTCCTGTGACGTTGAAGCGACGCTGCGTCGAAATACGACGTGGAGGCTTGCCTTACGAGTGGCCTCGATCCCTACCCCCCCCCCCCCCCCCCCCCCGTGGATCACCGCGACCCGTCCTTTGGCTCCTATGTCAGTTCGATCCTCGCAGATGTCGTCGTCCACTACTGCTCCAGGTGGAACTTCTTCAATCCGCACCGGCGGCTGCTGTTGTGCCTGACCTCTCGCCTCTCTCACCTCCAAGAATTCTGGGCAGGTAGTTGTTGCATGCCCCTCTGCTTGGTGGTAGTCGCAGTACGGCACCGCCCTTCCCCCCTTCTCCTAAGGGCTGGGATGTCTCTTGCTTCGACTCCTCCTCCTCTTCGAATCGCCATAGCTTGAGCTGGTGGGGGTAGGAGCTGCCTAGGGGCCTGCCTCCAAGGAGGAGGGTTGGGCCTCCCTTGGCCTCCGTAGAAGTTTCCCCCCTCCTTGGGCGAGACCCCTCCCTTGCTCCTGACCCCCCTGGGGTCCCTGGTACCCTTGACCCCTCTGCTCTTCCCTCCTCCTTCCTTCCTGCTGCCTAAGGCCACCTTGCTCTCTTGGCTCGGCCTCCACCAACTTCGCCAATTTCTTTGCCAGCCCCGGGTTCGCCGCCTCGGTGGCTATCTCCTTTGTAGCTTTTTCCATCAGGTCCTCAAAGGACAAGGGAGGCTTCCTAGTTAGGCGCATCTTGAAGAGGCTCTCTCGTAGCCCTACGGTGAAAGCCATCTGGAGGGCATACCCTGGCACCTCCTGGATGTTCAAGATCTCCTCCTGGAATCTGTCCATGTATTGGGCCAATGTCTCCTCGTGCCTCTGCTTGATCAGGAAAATGGACTCAGCATTCTTCTTCCTCTTCTTGGATGTGGAGAAGCGTAGCTGGAAGCTTCGGCCTAAGTCCTCGAAGCTGTAAATGGAGCCAACCGGGAGCTGGTGGAACCAGTCCCTAGCTTTGTCCCTCAGGGTGGTGGCGAAGAGACGACACTTGAACGCGTCCGTCATGGGCCTGATGGAGACGGTGTCCTCGAACCACTGCAGGTGCTGGACGGGATCATCCTTCTCGGTATAAAAAGTCATGTTGGGCTCCTTGAAGCCTTCCGGGATGGGAGCCGAGATGATCAGCTCGCTAAAGGGTGACCCCCCACTCACCGGCTTCGCGAGCTCCACTTGCGCGACTCCTGCTCTGAGCGAGACCCCACTCACCGGGCTAGGAAAAAGCACTCGCCCGGCGAGGTCCCGCTCGCCACTCTCCGTCACTGGTTCCTTGCCTGGCCGACCCCCTGGGGCAACCTCTCCTGACCCCCCCTGGGCGAGCACTCCTTGCGACCCAGAAGGCGGTGTCTGGGGGGAGGGAGCCGAGCAGTCACCTCCCCTGGTGATGCCTTGGAGCAGCTCCATGATTCCCTTGATGGCCGTCATGAACTCTCCCCTTCCTACCACCTCACTTGGGATGTGAGACCCCTCATCGTCTCCTCCTCCAAGGTCTCCTGCCATGAGACTTGGCTCAAGAACTTCTATGCTGACCACTCTCCACGCTCACCGCACCATGTGTTGAAACCAAGATCTTGTGAACAAGACTTGGTCTCTGTGGAGTTCGGGGTCCCTAAAAGGGGTGGTCTCACACCTACTTCCCTCGAGCCAACTCTCTAGACAAGAGCACTTGGACTTGGAAACGGACCAAGAACTTAGTGGGGAGGTCCCGCCACGTACCCGGAAGTCCCCTTGGAACTTCCCCTCCCAAGCCACTATTAAGCTTGGGCACCACTGAAGCCTCTCCTCCCCCCTATGGAGAGATCTGTTAGAGAGAGAGAGGGGAGAGAGCTGGCCTTGGACTGAGATCCTTTCAAATGGTGCCCCCTTGGTCCAATTTATAGGTTTTTCGGATCTGGACTGCGAATAGCCAAAACTGGACTGCAAATAGCCAAATCCCGCTGTTCTGAAGCACTAAACGCAGACCACTGGACTGCGAATAGCCAAAACTGGACTGCGAATAGCCAAAACTGGACGAGAAGGGGCCTATCCTGGGCGAGAGGGGGGGCGAGCTGCCCCTCCCCCTCTCTGCCTCCTTGCTGGGCGAGGGGGGGGGGGGGGGGGGGCGAGCTGCCCCTCCCCCTCTCCGCCTCCTTGCTGGGCGAGAGGGGGGGGGGGGGGGGGGGGGGGGGGGGGGGGGGGCGAGCTGCCCCTCCCCCTCTCCGCCTCCTTGCTGGGCGAGGGGGGGGGGGGGGGCGAGCCGCCCCTCCCCCTCTCGGCCTCCTTGCTGGGCGAGAGGGGGGGCGAGCTTCCCCTCCCCCTCTCCGCCTCCTTGCTGGGCGAGAGGGGGGGGGGGGGGGGGGGGGGGCGAGCCGCCCCTCCCCCTCTCGGCCTCCTTGCTGGGCGAGAGGGGGGGGGGGGGGGGGCGAGCTGCCCCTCCCCCTCTTCGCCTCCTTGCTGGGCGAGAGGGGGGGGGGGGGGGGCGAGCCCCCCTCTCCGCCTCCTTGCTGGGCGAGAGGGGGGGGGGGGGGGGGGGGGCGAGCCGCCCCTCCCCCTCTCGGCCTCCTTGCTGGGCGAGAGGGGGGGGGGGGGGGGGGGGGGGGCGAGCTGCCCCTCCCCCTCTTCGCCTCCTTGCTGGGCGAGAGGGGGGGGGGGGGCGAGCCCCCCTCCCCCTCTCCGCCTCCTTGCTGGGCGAGAGGGGGGGGGGGGGGGGGGGGGGGGGCGAGCTGCCCCTTCCCCTCTCCGCCTCCTTGCTGGGCGAGAGAGGGAGGGGCGAGACCCCCCTCCCCCCTCTCCGCCCGGATACTTGGGAGTGCTCGGCGAATATCTGGGTTGTACATCGGCGACCCTTCACGCTGGGCCTCTCGATGGATATGGGGGTTGTACATGATTGTTATCCGCACTACAGTTTTGGCTATCCGCACTCTTTTTGAATGAATTATTATGCGCCTTTTGGAAATACGTCTTGTACATGCATTTTTAGGAAACATGTTCAACACGAAAGTTCTAGATCTCGTCGAGGTCTACAACTTTCGTGTTGAACACTTTTCCTAAAAATGCATGTAAAACCAAAAATTCGCTATAGTTATGCACATATTTCAATCAGGACGGCAATACGTCTTGTACATGCATTTTTAGGAAAAGCGTTCAACACGAAAGTTATAGATCTCGATGAGATCTACAACTTTCGTGTTGATCATTTTTCCTAAAAATGCCTGTACAAGCCGTATTTCTAAAAGGCACGTAATAACTCGTACACAAAAAATGCGGATAGCCAAAGCTGTAGTGCGGATAACAATCACCTATTTTTATCCCAACATTGGATTCTTTCTTCACTCACACATCACTTTCTCTCTATAATCATGTCATGCATCAATTCCGATGCTTTGTTTTTATCCAACTTTTGTTTTTAGCATATTTATTTATTTTTTGTTTGTTTGTTTAATTCCAATACACAATTTTTTTTTGTATGTTAGCGAACCCAATAATTTTTGTTGTATTTTAGCATTTGTTTTTGTGGTTTTTTTGGTCATTTGTATTTTGTGGTTATTAATTTCAAATAAAAGTTGTATTTTGTCGTTATTTTTATTTTTGTTGTAATAAAATTTGAAATAAAAAAAACTTAAAAAAATTTTAATCAAATAAAATAAATTAATAATAAAAATAATAATATATATATATATATAATATACATATAAATATAATTATATATATACATAAACATAAAATTATATATATAATAATCATGTTCTCTAAATATAGAGAATATGATTGGAGTTGCTCTACCATGTTCTCTATATTTAGAGAACATATATAGTACAATGGGGATCTCTATATTTAGGCTTCGTTTGGCTCGGCTTATTTGCTCAGGTGAGTTTGGACAAAATCGTCATTGTCATAGAATGTATGTTTGGTATGACAAATGTTACTATCATTATCAAAAAAAGAAACTAGTTATAAGCATAAAATGATTGGTATGATAATGACGTTTTTGTCCAAACTCACCGGAGCAAATAAGCCGAACCAAACAAAGCCTTAGAGATCCCCCATTAGAGTTGCTCTAAGTCCACTCAATCTGAGGGGAGCATATTTTAAGATGGTATATATCATATATAACAAATTAGGTTAGATAGTTAATTTACTCCCATGTCCCCAAGGGCATATCCACATAGGTCAGCGTAGGCCCCCCACATTATTATTATTATTTTATTATTATTAATAGAATTTAAATTAAAATTACCGTGCAGTCGTATATATTATATATTGTATCTATTAATAATGCTTTCAATAATGTGGGATTGACAATCAGGGGGTGGACCTAGATGGAGGCATACTTGGGCACATGCCCGAATTCATTTTTAACAAAAAAACATAATATAATGTATGTCACATACATTATTACTATTTGCCCTTTAATTTTTAAGCATATAGACATTAAATTGAAGGCTCAAACCCTTGAAATTGGGTGTATCTCGCGACTTACGCGCGACTGACCAAATTTGCTCCTGCGGCGACCTAAATATATAGTCAATTATTCGCGTGACCTAAATAGGGCTTCAGTTCTTCTTCGTGTTTGTCGTGATTGCGCCCTATTTGCATTTCACATTTCACATTCCCGTTTCCTCTGGGCTCCAGCCATAAGGGGCGGAGCAGCGAGCTGCAACTGGCATTTGTGTTCTCCAGCGAGAAGGGGCGGCAAAACCGACGGGGTGACGACTCTGTTCTCTAGCGGCCAGCCATAAGGGGCGAGCCGATTTCTCTTCTTGCCGACAGTAAGAGATCTTTCTTCTTCTTGAGTTCGTTATTCGTATTACTTATAGATCGCACAGGGGCGCATGGCTCTGTTTAGGCATTTTTAGTTATTCACCCAGATTATCTCACATTCTATGATTCTCACCCAGCCACCCTTTATTATCTCACATTCTATGATTGCTCAGTTTTTGATGGGACGAAAAACAACATTGATTTAAAATGTAAATTTTGGGTTATTTTGAGACCTTTAGTAAGTTTAGTCCTCTCCTATTTTCAGGTAAATTGAGGATCAGTTGGATCTATATCTCAGTAATTAGAACTCTAATTTCTATCCTCAGTTGGATCTACACTTTTAGTAAGTTTAGTCCTCTCCTATTTTGTGTTGTAATTGTGGATTTTTGTATATGTTCATTTGTCAAAAGTCTTGATTTTCATATATGTTTATTAGTTATGAAGAATTTTTTTTCCAAAATCCGTTCAATCTAGTAAAAAAATCTCAAGACATGGAAGAATTACTTTCATCATCATGCACAAAGAGCCGTCGGTTAAATTGTGTTGAAGACTTGCAATTTGATCCTGGGTTAAGACTGTTGAAGTTTGAAGTGATGCATGGAGGAGTGGCGAGTGGAGCTTGTGGGGGACGAGTAGAAGGTTGGCGAGTCCAGCATTGCAAGTTGGCGAGTGGATGTCTTGTGGCTGGCGAGTGGAAGGAAGTGGAGTTGGCAAGTCAATGTAGGGGGGTTAGCGAGTGCACCTTGGGAGCTTGCCGAGTGGAGCCTGGCGAGTGGGTGTCGGGCGAGTGGAGCATGGAGGAGGGGCGAGTGCATCAAGTGGGGGTGGTGGCGATGTGCATCAAGTGGCGAGGGTGGCGAGTGGATGTAGTGAGGTGAGTGCCCCCCCCCCCCCACCCCCCCCCCCACCCCCCCCCATCTCTCTTATATTTGTGGTTGCCTATAAATACCCCCCCCCCCCCCCCCCCCCCCCCCACCCCCCCCCCACCCCCCCCCCCCCCCCCCCCCCCCCCCCCCCCCCCCCCCCCCCCCCCCCCCCCCCCCCCCCCCCCCCCCCCCCCCCTCATGTATGTTCAAGTGAGACAAGAGAAGAGAGAGAGAGAGAACTAGTGGTGAACTAGTGAGTGAGAGTGGGATTGTGCCTACACCCCAAGAGAGTCCAACCCCAACCCGCACCTCAGCGAGAGGTGGAAAGTGCAGAGTGCAGAGTTGCGTGCGTTGTGAAGTGGAGAGTGCGTTGACAAGCTCAACGGCACTGAGTGGAGAAGCGGACCTCGTCTGTGACTAGTTTATTTTTTATATATCTCAGCTGACGTGATTCAAGGTGTATGCACCTTGTAGTCAGCTTGTCTCTTTGTATTCAACTGCTTAGTTATAAAGAGTGTTACTTCGTCTTTGTTCATTGTTGGTGCCCTTGCATGTTGGTAACATAAAATCTAACAAAGACAACCAATATCGAGTTATGATGTCAATGATCAGGACATAATAAAAATATATTACCTACAAAAAGTCGCTTGTCAACCACAATTAGATCAATTTTTATAGACTGAATTCGATACTAAAGCTCGACGATTCAATAAAAATTGGTTCATCGAATTTAAGAGTTGGTTGGAGTATTGTCAGAATAAAGATGCATGCTACATTTTATCTTTACTGTTATGTACTTCTTCCCACAAAATGGTTGTGATCCTACATTTCTTAGTCGGGAATTTACATATAATTGGAAGGATAAGACAATTCTTGAAAAACACATTGGTAAACATTGTTGGCGCCAGAAAAATTCTGACCTCAAGATTCGGACCAATGCAGCCCAAGGTTACTGATCCTGCGGTCCAGCTGCACGGCTCGGATAGCTAAATAGGAGAGAGAAAATGACTACAAGCACACCCCAGGTGCTCCAGCAGGGAGGTCCCACCACGTACCCGGAAGTTTGGGAGAAACTTCCCCTCCGCAACCAAAAGCTGGGCGAGGTACTAGACGGGCATGGATTTGGCGAGTATCCAACTTGGGGGGACCTCGACCACTTCCAAAAGTGCCTTTTCTAGTACCCATGGGGGTCTATTTATAGAGAAATCCTAGGGGGGGGGGGGGTACAGGCGAGTATACTGCCTCTGCTCGCGAGTTACAAGGGCTACTCGCCCATACTCGCGAGATACTCGCCCAAGCTCGCCTCTGGTCGCCCCTTGCTCGCCATACTCACCCCTTGCTCGCCATACTCGCCCCTTACTCGCCATACTCGCCCCTTGCTCGCCATACTCGCCCCTTGCTCGCCATACTCGCCCCTTGCTCGCCATACTCGCCCCTTGCTCGCCCAGCTCGCCCCTTGCTCCTGCTGGCTGAGTTGCCTTGTGTCTTGGACTGCCGGCTTCTGTGCTGACCTTTTGACCTTGACTTCTACCTACGTGGCTTTGAATGGGCCTACCCTCGGAGAATGAGGGTTGTACACAATCCCCGCTCTTTGCGAGTAACGTAGTTGCTCGGAAAGAATCATCCAACCCTTATTCGATGAGCTGTCTTTCTGGCGAGTACTGATCTATAATCGGCACCTCGTTGTCCTGCGCCCTCACAGGAGCCGAGCTCGAGGGCTTCCTTGCCTCCAGAGAAGGTCGACACCTCACAGGAGCCAAGCTCAACTAGAGGCGGAGAGAAGGTCGACACCTCGTAGGAGCCGAGCTCAACTAGAGGTGGAGAGGTCCAAGGGGACACACCATCCCGAGGCCTCCATCCTATTGCGTTTGCTGAATGCTGGTCGGTCAAATCGATCATCTCTTCGTCAAGCTGGGGGGTTGGCGTCCGGACTCTCCTCTGATAACCTCTCCAGCCGGATGGGAAGTGCAGTCAGGGGGTAACTTGGCCAACGTGCAAGGGGGGAGCTGATCTCGACCGTCAATCCAGAGGCTTGGTCTTAGGAGGACTCTCTCCCGAGGCGCTATCCCACCACCCGACTTGGGTTTTTACGAGAGTCGAGTCGGAGACCTATCCCCCAATTGGTCGCCAGGTTGCGAAAGAGTCTTCATACTGTCACTCAACAATAAGAGGGGATTAACCGCACCAACCCATATGATTGGAATAAACGACAAGAGATATTAGGTTTTGTAGCAAGAGGTCAAATGACACCTTTATACAAGGGTCCCTTAGTCAGGTAAATCGATCATCGCTTCGACGAGTTGGGAGGTCGGCGTACAGACTTTCTCCTGATAATCTCCCCAGTCGGATGAGAGATGCGGTCGGAGGGTAACTCGACCAACGTGCAAGGGGGGAGCTGATCTCGACCGTCAGTGCAGAGGCTTGGTATTAGGAGAACGCACTACCGAGGCACCGTCCCATCATCCATTCTGGGTTTTACGAGAATCAAGTCGGAGGCTCGTTTCCCAACCTGTCGTGGAGATCGGTTTTACCTACTTCAAAAAGCTCTTGCCAGAAGAGAAAAACAACTCTCGCGGCCCATGTTTCAGGGGGCGAGGAATTTTTATTTAAATGGAATAAACACAAGGAGGGGGAGAATAGACCTTCCCGCTCATGGATAGAACCTTTTCAGGTCATTGCCGCTCCAGGTATTCCAAGCGATTTCCCTTCATGATTCTACAGGCGGTCTCTGCCAGTCTCGAATGCCTCTTGAACGATGAAAGATCCCTCCTAGTTCAGTTCGAGCTTCTCGATGACAAGTGATCTCCCTGTTGAGCCTTTAGGTGCTTCTGAGCAGTTCTTCATCTCATAGAACACACCATGAAGGGGACTGACAGTCGGGGAGGTTCTAAAGGAACACACCATCCCGAGGTCTCCATCCTACTTGGGTGTTGAATGCCGACCAAACCTGTTTCAATCTCCCATGCTTCAGGGAGGTGAGGGATATCAACTTGAAGGCTATACGAGTAAGAACATAGCATCGGGGATACCAACTGGAACACCTTATGAGTAAGACCCCTCATGGATCATAGCCGGCGGAAGGAGATCATCGGGAGTATAGTACCGCGGGACATCAACGCGGGACATCAACTGGAATACCTCATGAGTAAGCACTCTCATGGATCATAGCCGACGGAAGGAGATCATCGGGAATAAGGAGCTTGCAGAATACCAAGCTTGGAGACGTCACTAGTAAACATTCTCGTAATCCTTCATGAAGATCATCGCGAGTAGGAGCTCGCGGAACACCACCTTGAAGACGTCACGAGTCAGCATCCTCGTGGAATGTAAGCCCTTGATGAAGATCATCGCGAGTAGGAGCTCGCGGAACACCACCTTGAAGACCGTCGCGACTAGGAGCTCGTCGAGCATCAACTTGGAGGCCTTGCGAGTAGGTTGTTGAAGCAGTCCATCGCGACTAGGAGCTCGTCGAGCATCAACTTGGAGGCCTCGCAAGTAGCTTATGTGCTTTCCCTTGGTGGCGAACTCGTCATGAATCATCCTGTTTGTTAGTCAGACAAAAGCACTCGCGGGCTTTACCAAAGCACCCGTAAGCATATAGATGTATGGACATCACTGGCATTGAAGAAGGACGAAACTGGGGGAGGAGGAGTGTCCCTTTGACATAAGACCCAGGTTCTCACCACCTTGCGAGTAGAGAACCTGCCTATGGGCGAGTATAGAAGCTCGCCTATGGGCGAGTAAGGAAGGATCTCGCCAATGGCCGAGTATTGAAGAAGCTCGCCTGCATGAAATCACCTCATTTGATGCTGCTCGCCTATGTGAGTAAGGAAGAAGTTCGCCTATGGGCGAGTATTGAAGGAGCTCGCCTATGGGCGAGTATTGAAGAAGCTCGCCTATGGGCGAGTATTGAAGAAGCTCGCCCACCTGCAAAAAGTCGCCTGCATGAACTCGCCTATGGGCGAGTAGGGAGGGCGAGTAAGGAAGGATCTCGCCACTACCCAGGAAGCTCGCCTCTCTTCCGAGTAAAGTCGCTGGTCTGAACTTATCTTTGGATCTCGCCTGCAGGAACTCGGGATCTCGCCTATGACGAGTATGGAACTCGCCAATCATGCGCTCGTCTTCTCGCCATCTTGGAACTCGCCTGAGGATGTCGCCATCTGGAACTCGCCTTGCTTGTCTAATGATCGCGAGTTGCTGCCTTTGACCTCCATCTCGCCACTTTAAGCCATGAAGCCTTCTCGCAAAAATTTCTTCCACCGACTACGATTCACGCTCACCGCACTAAAGTGATGGCGCCAGGAAAATCCTGACCTCAAGATTCGGACCAATGCAGCTCGAGGTTACTGATCCTGCGGTCCAGCTCCATGGCTCGGATAGCTAAATAGGAGAGAGAAAATGACTACAAGCACACCCCAGGTGCTCCAGCAGGGAGGTCCCACCACGTACCTGGAAGTTTGGGAGAAACTTCCCCTCCGCAACCAAAAGCTGGGCGAGGTACTAGACGAGCATGGATTTGGCGAGTATCCAACTTGGGGGGACCTCGACCACTTCCAAAAGTGCCTTTTCTAGTACCCCTGGGGGTCTATTTATAGAGAAATCCTAAGGGGGGGGTACAGGCGAGTATACTGCCTCTGCTCGCGAGTTACAAGGGCTACTCTCCCATACTCGCGAGATACTCGTCCATTCTCGCGAGATACTCGCCCAAGCTCGCCTCTGCTCGCCCCTTTCTCGCCTCTGCTCGCCCCTTGCTCGCCATACTCGCCCCTTGCTCGCCATACTCGCCCCTTGCTCGCCATACTCGCCCCTTGCTCGCCCCTTGCTCCTGCTGGCTGAGTTGCCTTGTGTCTTGGACTACCGGCTTCTGTGCTGACCTTTTGACCTTGACTTCTGCCTACGTGGCTTTGAATGGGCCTACCCTCGGAGAATGAGGGTTGTACAAACATGATATCGATCATAATACCTCTAAAAGATTGTGTGAAGATTTGATGAATAAAAAATAAAGCATCCAAATAGTATATGCTTGCTAGACAAGAAGGAACTCAAATTGTTGAATACCGTACTCGTTTAAATGCATCTATTGAGTGTGTCAGATTTCTTCTACATCAATGATTGTCATTTCGTGGTCATGATGAATCTGATGAGTCAACAAACAAAGAGAATTTTTTGGAACTTTGGAATTTTCTATCATCAAATAACAATGATTACAAAGTCATTGTGTTAAAAAATGCTCCACAAAATTATCAGTTAACATCACCAAAGATACAAAAGGAGATTGTTTCGGCAATTGCAAGTGCAACAATAAACAAAATCATTGAGGACATTGGTCAAGAATGTTTTGCAATATTAGTTGATGAATCTTGTGATATCTCAACTAAAGAACAAATTACTATTGTTTTGCGATATGTGGATAAACGTGGTAAGATTATTGAAAGACTCCTTGGCTTTGTCCATATTTCCCACACAACATCTTTAGCACTCAAGTTTGCTAAAGGTTTAAAACCTTGATTATGAAACCTTGATTAAAGGATATGATGGAACCAGCAACATGCGAGGTGAATTTAAAGGTTTAAAACCTTGATTATGAATGATAACACTTCTACCTTTTATATTCATTGTTTTGCTTATCCGCTACAATTAATATTAGTCGCAGTTGTAGAAGGACATTTTGAAGTGGCTAAACTTTTTTGCTATATTACTAATGTACTAAATGTTGTTGGGAGCTCATGTAAACGACATGATTGCCTTAGAGAATTAGAAATTGAAAGAGTTATTGAAGAAATTAGTTGTGGAGAGTTAGAGAGTGGCAGAGGGTTAAATCAACCACTTGAAATTATATGAAGGCTGGAGACACAAGGTGGAGTTCACATTACGATACTGTTTTGAATTTCATTCGGATGTTTTCATCTATTGTGAATGTCCTTAAGATTATTGCACGTGAAGGAATAGATGGAAATCAATGAGGAACTATCAATGGTTTTTTAAAGGTTATTGGTATTTTTGACTATATTTTTCTCTTGCATCTAATGAAAACATTCTATCGAAGACATGAATTATCACAAGCGTTGCAAAGAAATGATCAAGATATCATTAAGGCTATGAATTTTGTGAAAATTTCAAAACAGTTATTACTTAATATGAGAAATATAGACTTTCAGTGGTAGGCGTTAGTCTTTGAAGTACCATGTTTTTGTGGAAACATAACATTGATGTTCCAAATATGGAAGATAAATTTTATCTAGCAGTTAAATCAAGACACACATCAAAAGATATTACAAATAATCATCATTTTCGGATTGAGATTTTCAACACCGTGATTGATTTGATGTTGAGCGAGTTAAATAATCGCTTTAATGAAGTAAATACTGAATTGATTCTTTGTATTTCATGTCTTGATCATAATGATCATTTCATTGCTTTCGATAAGGAGAAGTTGATTCGACTTGCAAAATTTACAGAATTTTTTTATTACATATAAATTAAATATATAATAATATTTAAACATATATATATAATTACAGTTAATATATATTTTAATATATATAATAAAGATATTATTATATTTTTAAAAATAAAATACATACTTGGTCGTAGGGGCGGGCAAAGCCGGCCTGGCGCGTGCGAAGCCGGTCGGGCGCAGGCGAAGCCAGCCGGGCGCGTGCGAAGCCCGCCGGGCGCGGGCGAAGCCTGTCGGGGGCGGGCAAACCCCGTCGGGGGCGGGCAAAGCCCACCGGGCGTGAGCCAGGTACTGTCGCGCGGGGCACGGGGGGCACCCCATGCACTGTCACTCGTAAATTTTTTGAAATAAATTAATACTTGTTGCGGAACGCTTAGGGCTCTTGGTAGACCGGTTCACTTGAACCACCTTAGCTCGTGAGTGAACTAAGCGCGCAAACAGTCAATTAGAGATTCGTTGATTGCACTGAGACTTTTTAGCGTGGAAAACCCGGAAAGGGTAAAAAACCACGTGGTCGGAGCTGTGCCGACCAAGTTCCACTATCTTCAGGGGGGTTACAAAGTGAGACTTAGAACTCGAGTGCGACAGGCCGCAACTCGTTACAGTAGTAGAGAGATAGAGAGATCCGAAGGCGACAGACCGCCTCTTTGAAAAAACTAAGTCCTTTTCTCCTTCTGAGAAAGGTGGAGAACAAAAGTGAGCTGCTCCGGGGAACAAAAGTGAGCTGCTCCTGGGAACAAAAGTGAGCTGCTCCGGGGAACAAAAGTGAGCTGCTCCGTCGCCTTTCGGGATGAAGGAAATCTTCAAGTCTGGAAAGGAAATCTTCAAGCACCGAAGGAGAATTCCGCAAAAGTCTGCAAGGAGCTCTCCCAGGTCCAGAAGTCAAGGTCCCTTCAAATGAAGCCCCAGGGCCCTTTTTATAGCTTTGGTCGGGGGTAGTCTGGTAATCTTGTCGTTGGCAGTTTCCATAAATGCTTGGTGGACGAATCATATTTTCCGGTTTGGGGCACACGGATCGCCATTTTTTGTAAATGACCACCTTGCCCTTCGGGCAGCTTGGGCGGCTCGGGCAGTTCGGGCAGCTCTGTTGGAGGTGAAAAAGGCGACTGGCCGTTCCTGAAAAGTGAGATACCTGAAAGACAAAATGTGAGACGCCTGAAAGACAAAATGTGAGAAGTCAGGAAGACAGAAAGTGAGAAGTCAGAAAGACAGAAAATGAGAAGTGCGCGCTCAGAAGCGTTCTGAACGCGCAACGAGCGAGGGAGCGCTCTGAGCGTGTAATAAGCACGTGGGCGTTCTGAGCGAACGGAGAGATGTTCTGAGCGCGCAATGAGCGTGGGAGCATTCTGAGCGAACGGAGAGGCGATTGGTCGCGATCCGAGAATGAAAACGGGGCCCGTCTTTCCTGGCGAGGAGCTCGCCCGAAAAGGCGCCCCGTGAGTCCCCCTGTCAGAAAGGGGGGAAGGAGGGGGAGGAAACGGTCACCCTCCCCCGCAGAGATGGAAGGCGGAAGGGATGCGCTCCCGGGAGACGCGGCCAGGCCGCACCCAAGGGGGGTGCGGCAAGCCATACCCAAGGGGGGGGGGGGTGCGGCCAGACCGCACCCCAAGGGGGGTGCGGCCAGGCCGCACCCCACCCGAAGGGGGTGCGGCCGGGCCGCACCCCACCCAAGGGGGGTGCGGCCGGGTCGCACCCCTCCCAAGGGGGGTGCGGCAAGGCCGCACCCCACCCGAGGGGGGTGCGGCAAGGCCGCACCCCAAGGGGGGTGCGGCCAGGCCGCGCCCCACCCGAGGGGGGTGCGGCCGGGCCGCACCCCTCCCCAGGGGGGGTGCGGCAAGGACGCACCCCATCCCTAGGGGGTGCGGCAAGGCCGCACCCCAAGGGGGGTGCGGCCAGGCCGCATTCCATGGGGGATGCGGCCAGGCCGCACCCCACCTGAGGGGGGTGCGGCCAGGCCGCACCCCACCCGAGGGGGGTGCGGCGGCGAGGCCGCACCCCGGGTTCGGCCGCACCCCTTGCGGGTGTGCGGCTCGGCCGCGCCCCGTGAGGTGGCGCGGTTGCGTGGGTCGGCTTCAAGATAGGAGGCGGTCCCGTTGCCATTCTCGGCGTGGCTCCGTATGGCAACTCTGGCTTTATTTCCCCGGATTCCTTGCCAAACTGGTGGGGGGAGCGCTTTTGGAAATATCTGCTGCCATTGCGGCCTATAAATAAGAGTCTGTTATACGAGCCCCCATCATAAGCCCCCCAAAACCGCCGGAGTCCAGAACTCGTGAAGGAGTGAGAGGGTTTTTTGAATATTTGCATGGTGCAACGGACGATGCCAGAGGTAAGTTTTTTTTTTGAAAAAATGGCTTGGAGGGAAAAACGGGAACGACGGTCGGGGGGTCGGGTGGCCGGCGCTCGAGCGGCGTCCGTGCGCGCGCTTGCGCGCGGTCTAGAGCAGGCGGGGGACGTGCGCGGTCTGCGCCCGCGCGCGGCCGGCGCTCGGGCGAGGTCGGCGGGCGGCCGGCGCGCGGCCGGTGCTCGCGCGCGGCGGCGGCGGGCGGCGGGCGTCCGCGGGCGGCCGCTGCGCGGTCAGTATCCGCGCGTGGTGCCCGCGCGCGGCGGCTGTGCGCGACCGGTGCTCGCGTGCCGTCGGCACGCGGTGGTGCCCGCGCGCGGCCGGCGCGCGGTCGGTGCCGGCGCGCGGTGCCGGCGCGCGGTCGGCGCCCGCGCGCAGCGTCGGCGTGCGGCGGGCATCCTTGGGCGGCCGCCACCCGCGGTCGGTGCCCGCGCGTGGTGCCCGCGTGGGGCTGGTTCCCGCGCGCGGTGCCCGCGTACGTCGGGTGCCTGCACGCGTTCTTGAGCGAAGCCGGCGGCGAGCGTGTGTCGCCCGGCTCTCGTGCGTGCTCGGAGTTTGCGCACGGTTTTTGTTTATATAGATGGTGCGTGAATTCGCGCGTTCTTGGCCGGCGGTGTGGTTCGCCCTGCTTTGGTCGTTTTATTTGTCTATCTTAGCGCCTGCGTTCATATACATTTCTTTTTCAGGCTTCGAAACGGGGCGGCCAGTCGAGGCCGATGCGCCTGCGTTCTTCTCTTGATGGTGCGCGAATCGAGATATGGCGCAAACAGTTTGGATTGCTGCCTAATACTGAGGTGAAGATTCCGGGGGCGGATGAGCGCGCTCAGAATCCGCCTACTGGTTTTATGACTCTTTCCGAGAGCTGCTTGAAGTCTGGGTTCCGTATTCCTCCATCTGATGAAGTTCTCGAGATACTCCGGTTCTGCGGTGTCCCAATTACACAGTTTACGCCTGCTGGGATGGCGAACATCATGGGGCTGGTTGTCTTCTTCCGGGAGCACAGCGCGCGCTTTTCACTCGATATTTTCAAGGACTGGTGCGAGGTTTCCACCGACTCGGGTGGTCGTATCGAGGTCCGTAGTAACAAGAGCTGGTTCCGCTTTGGCGAGAAGGCAGATTACCGTCACTGAAACACCCTCTATGGGTATGTCCGTAATCGCTGGGAGCTGCCGGAGCTTTGGAGAGCGCTCCCTAGTCGTTGTCGTCGGTTGACCGGGCGGGAAGACGAGTTCCTTCCCATTCCCGGTTTCCCTGGTCGGGAGGGCCTGTCGAAGGCTCTGTTCTGTATTCACAGCTGCGTGGAGGAGAGCCGACTACTCTCGGCGGGGCTTTCTTGGGATGCCGAGCGGGAGGCCGCTGTTCCCTTAGAGCGTGGAAGGAAGAGAAAGATTGTTTTCAGGAATGGAACTCCTGGTTCGTGTTCTGCTCCGCCGGAGCCTAGGAGCCACGATCATGAAGCCGGTCCGAGCCGCCGTCGGGGGGAGCCGACTGCTTCCGACCCGGAGGTCGAGATTCTGGCCTCCCCTACTGCTGAGCAGGTTGCGCAGGGAGACTTGCCGCCACCTCCTCCTCTTCCACCGTCGAGGCGAGTTTCCTCGTCCCTCCAGGCGATGACTTCTGCAGTAAGTGAATCTCTCCTTACTTGGGTCTTGACTTGTCTTTGCTTTTGTTGTTTATGTTTCCTGATTGCTTCCTTCGTGCTTGCAGGCGAACGTTCTGACCAATGTTGCTCTCACATGGAACGACTATTACGTGGGCCTCAAGGACAGCTACATCTCCCTCCAGGAGGAGCTGAGCGTGATGAAGAGGGACATGTCTGCTTTGCAGAAGAGGAGGGATCGCGATCTGTCCCGCGTCAAGCAGCTGGAGGCCGACCTCTCTTCTTCCCAATCTGAGGTTGAGAAGCTGCAGGAGGCGTATGGTGGAGACAAGGCGCTTGCCCAGGATGCGCTTCGTCAGTTGTCTGAGGCTCAGGGGGAGATGTTCCGCATGGAGGGGGAGCTGGGTTTCCTGCGGAGCGAGGTGGAGCGGCTGTCGTCGGTTGAGCGCAGCCTTGAGGATGCCAAGGCGGCGGGAGTGGCCGAGTTCCGAGATTCTCTTGCTTTTGTCGAGGAGCGGTTCCAGATGGCGGAGGAGATCCGTGCCGAGGTCATGACGAAGGAGGTCGAGCCCTTGTTGGAGGACGAGCGCGAAGTCGCCTTCCAGCGCGGTATTCAGAAGACTCTGCGCCTGGTGGGGAGGAAGTTCGGGTGTGACACCGCTGGACTTGGAGCGGGAGACCTTTCGGAGGATGAGTGTTCGGACGCAGCCGAGGATTGACGTTGATCGTCTTCTGTTTCCTTGCTTTCCATGCCATTGTCTGTTTGTGCGTCGTTCTGAGTTGGTTTGTTTGCATTTTGCTTTCCTGCTTTCCGTATTTTTGTCTGTTTTGTGCGCAGCGTTGAGCTGACGCGGTTATCGTGTTTATCGTATTCACTTCTTTGCGTGATCCTGTTGATCTGGTTGTTAGCACCTGCATAGTTTGTTTGTTTTCAAAACGAGTTTCGCACGAGATGGAGCCCGCGGCTTGCAGATGTGTACATATATAAAGAGTTAGTATGCGCAAATCTGTGCTTGCGGCTTTCTTGCACGAGTCTGTGCTCGCGGCTTTAGTGCACGAGTCTGTGCTCGCGGCTTTAGTGCACGAGTCTGTGCTCGCGGCTTTAGTGCACGAGCCTTTGTTTGCGACTTTTTTGCACGGTTCTGTGCCCGCGGCTTTGGTGCATGAGCCTTTGTTCGCGACTTTTTTGCGCGATTCTGTGCCCGCGGCTTTGGTGCACGAGTCTGTGCTCGCGGCTTTGGCCGGTGAATAGCGGGTGTATTCAAACCGGGGGTGAACGCAGGGGGGGCAGGCCCCCACGACACCGGGACTCGACGGCGGAGGAGAATGGCGAACCTTCAATCGACGGCGGTGCAGAGTCCCCAGGGCAGGGCCCCGAAGCGGTACCTGCAGCAGAATAGATTGGAGCAAGTAGAATTTTATTAGAAAATGAATACTGATACATGCGCAAGTGTAATCTTGCGATCCCGGGGTTAACAAGTTTCTGGGACAGGCTTTATTGAGGGAGAAGATAGCGTTGAGCTTCGTTTGCGTTGCTCTTGCTCGAGTCTCTTCGGTCGTTCAGCTTGGGGGGCGACAGTGGCCCGGCGGTTGACCCTCGACGGCCTTTTCCTGTGTCTCTGCGCGGAAGGCCTCCAGGTATCCTAATTGGACAAGGCGTTCGATTTCATCTTTCAGTCGGGCACATTGCTCCGTTCGGTGCCCTCGGCCTTTGTGGAAGTGGCAAAACTGGGATTGATCTCCCCTGAGCAAGGAGAGCTTCCTGGGCCAGTGGATGATCTTGCTATTACAGATTACGGACAATATGCGTTCGCGCGGTGTATTCAGCGGGGTGAAGCTCCGGGAGCCTTGACTTGCTGGCTCTCGTAGGCGGTCTGCTTGGTTTTGAGCGGGCAGTTCGGCTTCCTCGAGCTGTTGTTGCTGCCCCTTTCTCTTGCGGCTTGTATCGAAGGGCGGCGAGCCTGTCAGCGCCTGAAGTTTGTCTTTTCCAATTACTGCAGGAGTCGCTTGGCCTTTCCGTGCACCCTGCTTCTCGGACTTCGATCTCGGCGACGGGTTGCTGTTGATCCAGGGGAGCCTGGAGGCGGGTGTGTCGAAACCATGCATCGCGCTCCTGAGGATATTTCCATTGCTGGTCATGCGTCGGGACATGGAAACGTCGTGGTCCATGGCGTCCAGAAGGAGGCTCCCGAATATCGCGTCGTAGGGGGAGTCTGCTTCGGCGACGACGAACTGTACATCGTACTGGACTGGTTCTGCGTGCGCCCCTACTTGGACGGGGAGGGTGATGATTCCTACGGTAGGTACCGTAGTTCCATCAGGGAGCTCCGCTTCGCTGGCCCTAAGCTTGAGGTTCCCGCTTAGGAGCTTGAGCTGAACTATTGCTGCTAGGAATAGAACGTTGAATGAGATGCGGTGAGTTATCAATGCTTTCCTCAGCTCACAGGGGGGACTCCCTATGCTTGCGTCCAAGATGAAGTCCATCCATGCGCAGTGGCGCTCTTGGTGAAAATTTGTGCTTTCTCTGATTGCTCGTTCCGCTCTTCCTCCCCTAGGAGGGGTGGTTTGCTTGCACCGGGCTTTTCTTCCCCTTGAATCTTTCTCGTGTGTGTCTCGTGCTGCTCGACGAATAGTTGGGACAACTCGGTGAAGTTGTGTATTGCTCCGTTTGGCAAAGATTGATACCAGCGGAGGTCGTCTCCACGCAGTGTTTTGGTGAAGATTTTGCAGCTGACTGGGTCGGGAAGTCCGAGCCTCCGTATCGTTATCAGGAAATGATTAACGTGCTCATATGGATCTTCTGCTCCGTGGAACTCCTTGTTGTACGGGAGCTTTAGCCATGACGGAACTGGGTATTCCAAAATTGACTTGGAGAGGGGGGGTCGCCTTTGTCCAGGCGTATCATCGTTCGGATCCCGTCCTGCCGCGAGAGGGGTCGGTTTGCCAGTCGATCCAGGCCAAGGGGGTCGGATGGGTGCAGTGATGAGCGCTCCTTTCACCGGGCTCTTTGGAACTGAGGAGCTGTATGCGTCGGATAGTTCAGGGGAGGTGTCCACTCTTGCTGGTTCCGAGAATTCCGGCGAAGCGGGTACTGCGCTCGAAGATGCTTTGCTTAGAATTTGGGAATCCATTCCCACAGACGGCGCCAAACTGTTGCGGAACGCTTAGGGCTCTTGGTAGACCGGTTCACTTGAACCACCTTAGCTCGTGAGCGAACTAAGCGCGCAAACAGTCAATTAGAGATTCGTTGATTGCACTGAGACTTTTTAGCGTGGAAAACCCGGAAAGGGTAAAAACCACGTGGTCGGAGCTGTGCCGACCAAGTTCCACTATCTTCAGGGGGGTTACAAAGTGAGACTTAGAACTTGAGTGCGACAGGCCGCAACTCGTTACAGTAGTAGAGAGATAGAGAGATCTGAAGGCGACAGGCCGCCTCTTGGAAAAAACTAAGTCCTTTTCTCCTTCTGAGAAAGGTGGAGAACAAAAGTGAGCTGCTCCGGGGAACAAAAGTGAGCTGCTCCTGGGAACAAAAGTGAGCTGCTCCGGGGAACAAAAGTGAGCTGCTCCGTCGCCTTTCGGGATGAAGGAAATCTTCAAGTCTGGAAAGGAAATCTTCAAGCACCGAAGGAGAATTCCGCAAAAGTCTGCAAGGAGCTCTCCCAGGTCCAGAAGTCAAGGTCCCTTCAAATGAAGCCCCAGGGCCCTTTTTATAGCTTTGGCCGGGGGTAGTCTGGTAATCTTGTCGTTGGCAGTTTCCATAAATACTTGGTGGACGAATCATATTTTCCGGTTTGGGGCACACGGATCGCCATTTTTCGTAAATGACCACCTTGCCCTTCGGGCAGCTTGGGCGGCTCGGGCAGTTCAGGCAGCTATGTTGGAGGAGAAAAAGGCGACTGGCCGTTCCTGAAAAGTGAGATACCTGAAAGACAAAATGTGAGACGCCTGAAAGACAAAATGTGAGAAGTCAGGAAGACAGAAAGTGAGAAGTCAGAAAGACAGAAAATGAGAAGTGCGAGCTCAAAAGCGTTCTGAACGCGCAACGAGCGAGGGAGCGCTCTGAGCGTGTAATAAGCACGTGGGCGTTCTGAGCGAACGGAGAGACGTTCTGAGCGCGCAATGAGCGCGGGAGCATTCTGAGCGAACGGAGAGGCGATTGATAACTTCCCAAAAGGAAGTTATTTCCCTACTTATTTTATTCTAATTTTCATTAAAAAGAGGAAAATAATCCCCAATTATAGTAAATATGTTTAAATATCTTATTAATCAATATTGAACTAATTACGGTCATTTTCCATGGTTTTCTATCAAAGATTGGTCAAAGGATTCAAGTTGGGGAAGCAATGGATCATTTATTGCTGATGCAGAAAATAGGTTGCAACGCCTAAAATTAGCAGGTTGCAACGTGGCGGCGAAATTCAGATTTTGAATTTTAAAAGTGGCGCCTATTTGAAATTCCAAAGGAGGCATCCCTTCAGTTTTGGAAAGGAAGTTATGAGCACGAAATTAAAGCACTAAGGGGGGATTATTCTTGGGGAGAATGCGGAATAGAGGGGGGAGAACTTTGGAGGTCTTCTTCTTCCTCTTGAAGGTTTTCGGCTAGGGCTGGGAGAAAGGGAAAAACTCTTCTACATCATTTTAATTTCCTGGATCATGTCTTGTAAGATCTACTTTGATTTGTGGTTTCTCTCTTCCTTCATGAACTAAATTCCTAAGTCTTGCATGTGTGGAGTACCTTAGTTATGATGATGACTTGATTTTCATTTATAATTTGTGAATGTGTTGATGTTAATCTTTATTAAATTTATGATCTATTCTTGGGATTTTGGTTTAGGTTTCATCTTTAAAGTGCTTGACAAAAATTCGAGAGATGAGTCGGGCTAGATGAACGTTTGTTTTGCACGGCGATATTCGAGAGAGGAGTCGTGTAGTTTTTAACCAAACTTTCGTATTTATACTTCATCGCGAGATTCGAGAGAGGAGCGTTGAAAGTGTATCATAAATCTTAATATAATTCCAAGAGAGAGAGAGAGAGAGAGAGATCTCCTCTTGAATTAGCAACCGTGATTCTAGCACTTCATGTTATTTTAATCTCATCTAAGTTGGAGACGACTAGAGGATTTTGGAATAAACGGATAATGGAGATCGAGAGATAAAGTTATCCATTTTAGAATCGTTGCAAGAGAATCATTAATACTTCATAAATTATCACTTTTGTTCGTTGTCATCATAACAAGGGAAAATCACATGTGAGACTATCTTTCCAAGTGAAGTAAAAGTAATTTAAGTAACCGTAACTAGAATTGTAGTTGTTTTCTTTTGAATTGTAGTTGTTTTCCTTTGCACTATTTAAGTTTTTCTATCAATCATTATTACTTGCTTGAATTTAGAGAAAAGACAGAATTAATATTTGTGAGCGCTAAGTTAAGCACTTCCTCGTGGGAACGATCACTTTCTCATCATTTTATTACTTGTACGGCACGTGCACTTGCGTATTTATATACACCTTTCACGGACGTACCAAGTTTTTGGCGTCGTTGCCGGGGAAGCGCGCTAATTTAGTGTTTTATTTCTCACAATATTTGTGAAACCTTAGTACTTAGAGATCAAGCATTTGTTTGTTCGTGTTATTTGTTTTAATTTATTTGTCTATTTGAATACTGGTCGGTGTATGTCCAGGTATAGGCAAGTAGAACTATTGCCGTTGAATTCTGAAATTGAGCGTACCTGTAGACGAAACAGGAGAGACTTTAGAGCTGTCAATATTATTCATCCTGCGATGGATATCCCTCCACCAAATAATGCTAATAATAATGATGGTCAGGTGGATCAAAATGCCCAACCGCCAGCACCACCACGTATGACTTGTCACGAGTATAACACACCTCTAAGGGGAGGTTTGCACTTCAGCATTGCTCGACCAGCAATTGCTGCTAACAATTTTAAAATGGACCCACTAATTATGCAACAAGTGCAAAACAATAAGTTTGGGGGTCTAGGTCATGAAGATGCAAATTTCCACTTGCGAACCTTCTTAGCAATTTGCGATATGTTTAAGTTCAATGGAGCATCGGAAGATGCAATCCTGTTGAGAGCATTTTCGTTCTCCTTAGAGGGTAGAGCTAAGGATTGGTTAGACTCGTTACCACATGAGTGTATCACCACATGGGACGAACTAGTCGATAGGTTCTTGAACAAATATTTTCCACCCTCTAAGACTGCAAAACTGAAAAGAGATATCACAACATTTTTACAAGGTAACGGGGAAACTCTTTACGACGCATGGGAGCGTTTTAAAGAGCTGTTGAGAAAATGTCCTCATCATGGGTTGCACCAACACCAGCAAGTGTCCACATTTTACAATGGGCTGCAAACTGCAACCATGATTTTAGTCGATGGAGCCGCTGGGGGCTCATTAATGAAGAAGTATCCTGAAGACGCATATGCTATTTTAGAAGACTTAACATCTAATAATTATCAAGCATATGAGAGGCAAACTAATAGTAATCCAGCGGGAGTCCATCAGGTGGACCAAATCACTTCTTTGGCCGCTCAGATGGCGTCGCAGTTCAATTTAATTAACAAAAGATTAGATTCACTCTCAACCCCTACAACTAGTGCCCCGCTCACAGTTGAACAACTAAATCAAATAACTGAAGAAGCAAATTATGTGGGAGGGCAACCAAGACAAATTCCGCCAGGATTTGCCAATCATTATCAGCCCGAGTGGCGAAATCATCCAATTTTTTCCTGGAAGAATAATCAAGGGATGAATCAACCACAAGGTTTTAATCAAAATATGAATCAACTACCTATCAATAACAACTCTCAACCCCAACAAGTAAACCAAAGGAAGGTGACTGATGAGTTTATCTTAGGCATGTTCCAAAAGTATGACTCAAAAATGGTAGGAATAGAATCAACGTTAAGATCACTAGAAACTACTATGGGTCAACTTGCAAATTCATTAAGTCAAAGGCCCATTGGAACTCTACCTTCCGACACCACACCCAATCCAACAAAAGATAATCATAATAATCATTGCAAGGCTATTGCACTAAGGAGTGGTGTAGAGATCCCAAGTGGGGAGGGGTTGCTTGAGAAAGTTAGGGAAGAAGAGACGAGTAAGAAGCCAAGTGAGTCGAGCATATTAGAGAAGGACGAGTTGGTTGAAAAAAATGAGGTGGAAGTGAAACAAAAAGAGAAACTAAATCAAAAGAAAGAAGTAGTCTATCCACCACCTCCATTTCCGGCTAGACTTGTTAAATCCAAACTTGACACACAATTCCAAAAGTTTATGGAGATTTTCAAAAAGTTAACTATAAATATCCCATTTGTTGAGGCTCTTGAGCAAATGCCAAGTTATGCCAAGTTTATGAAGGATATCTTGGCAAAGAAAAGAAAGTTTGTTGATAAAGAGATAGTGGCGTTGACTGAGGAGTGTAGTGTTATATTGCAGAAGAAGTTGCCACCCAAGCTTAAGGACCCTGGTAGCTTCACAATTCCTTGTTCTATCGGTTTAAACTTTGTTGGGAGAGCTCTATGTGACCTTGGGGCGAGCATCAACCTTATGCCATTATCTATCTATAAGAAGTTTGGTTTAGGGGAGATCACACCTACATCTCTGACTCTACAGTTGGCCGATAGGTCTCTAGCATTTCCCAAGGGAATTGTAGAGGACGTATTGGTTAAGGTGGATAAATTCATTTTCCCCACCGATTTTGTGGTACTTGATATGGATGAGGACAAGGATGTCCCCATCATTCTTGGTAGACCATTCTTGGCCACCGGACGAACACTCATTGACGTCCAGAAGGGTGAGCTTACGATGAGAGTTAATGATGAGAATGTGACATTCAACATCCTCAAGGCTATGAAATTTCTGGATGATAAGGAGGAGTGTTTTTCTATTGAGGAAGTGAATGCACCTACACGTATGATATATGATGAGAATGATTGGGAGCGTAAAATCCTGAGTGTGTTAACAAATGAAGAAATAGAAGAGGACCCAGACTTAACGGAAACTGTAGAAGCTTTAAGTATTTATGAGCATATACCAAATTCTAACATGTTTGAGTTAATAAGTAGACCAAGTGAGTCTAAGGTCATGATGCCTTCTATCTTAGAGTCGCCTACGCTTGAATTGAAACCGCTACCCGAAAACTTAAAGTATGTTTTTCTAGGTAAGGATAACACACTACCGGTTATTATTGATGCATCTTTAGTTAAGGAAAATGAAGAGAAATTGCTTGAGGTTCTCCGTGAGTATAAAGGAGCAATGGGGTGGACCATTACAGATATTAGAGGGATAAGTCCCTCAATTTGTATGCACAAAATTCTTTTGGAAGAAGAAGCAAAAGAGTCAGTTGAACACCAACGAAGACTTAGCCCACCAATGAAAGAAGTGGTCAAGAAGGAGATAATCAAATGGTTGGATGCGGGTATTATTTATCCTATCTCCGACAGCCGGTGGGTAAGTCCTATTCAATGTGTGCCAAAGAAGGGGGCATTACGGTAGTTAAAAATGAGAGCAACGAGTTGATCCCCACTAGAACGGTAACTGGATGGCGGATTTGTATGGATTATCGAAAGTTGAATAAGGCGACTAGAAAAGATCATTTCCCACTTCCATTTCTCGATCAGGTTCTTGATAGGTTAGCAGGAAATGAGTATTTCTGTTTCTTAGATGGTTACTCGGGGTATAATCAAATTATGGTAGCTCCCGAGGATCAGGAGAAGACTACCTTCACCTGCCCTTTTGGGACATTTGCATTTAGGAAAATGCCCTTTGGATTGTGTAACGCTCCTGGCACATTCCAGCGCTGCATGGTCGCTATTTTTACTGATCTGATTGATGAGGGGATCGAGATCTTTATGGATGATTTTTCAGTATTTGGGAGATCATTTGATGAATGTCTGAAAGTGTTGAAGAAAGCTTTGGATAAGTGCATTCAAACCAATTTGCTCCTAAATTGGGAAAAATGTCACTTTATGGTTAAAGAAGGAATTGTTTTAGGACACAAGGTGTCAAAGAAGGGATTGGAAGTAGATCGTGCAAAGACAGAGGTTATAGAGAAATTGCCTCCACCAACTAATGTTAAGGGAGTGCGAAGTTTTTTAGGACACGCCGGCTTCTACCGTCGTTTCATTAAGGATTTTTCTAAAATCTCTAAGCCACTAAGTCATTTATTAGAAAAAGATTCACATTTTAACTTTGATGAGGAATGTCTGGCCGCCTTTCATTCTTTGAAGCAAAGTCTGATTTCTTCACCCATTATTATTTCACCCGATTGGTCTTTACCATTCACCATTATGTGCGATGCTAGTAACTTTGCTGTGGGCGCAGTTTTAGGACAAGTGCGTGACAAGGTCTTTCACACAATCTACTATGCTAGCAAAACGTTGATTGATGCACAAGTAAACTACACAACTACCGAGAAGGAGTTATTAGCAGTCGTTTTCGCTTTTGACAAATTTTGATCCTACTTGGTAGCTTCTAAGGTGATTGTTTATGCGGACCATGCATCAATTCGATTTTTAGTGGAGAAAAAGGACGCGAAACCTAGACTGATTAGGTGGGTTCTTCTCCTCTAAGAGTTCGACTTAGAGATTAAAGATCGTAAGGGAGCGGAGAATCCGGTAGCAGACCACCTATCACGTCTGGAGTATGAGTGTGAGAGAGATGTGGACATAGAGATTAGAGAGAATTTTCCTGATGAGAGGTTGCTGGCAATATCTGAGGCGAGTATGCCATGGTATGCAGACATTGTGAACTACATAGTGAGCAATGTATTTCCCCCAGACATGGAGTATCAACGAAGAAAAAGGTTTCTCCACCAGGTGAAATCTTACATCTGGGATGATCCGTATCTATTTAAGATTTGTGCTGACCAAGTGATCCGCAGATGCATCCCGGAGATAGAAGTACAAAGTATCCTAGCGAAATGTCATGCTTCACCTTATGGTGGACACTTTATGGGAGAGAGATCAGCAATAAAAGTCTTAGAGGCTGGTTTCTATTGGCCAACACTATTTAAGGATGCTCATAGGTTCACAAAATGTTGTGATAGATGTCAAAGAACGGGAAACATCAATCGAGGGGATAACATGCCAATAACTAATATTCTAGAGGTGGAGATCTTCGATGTGTGGGGAATAAATTTCATGGGCCCATTTGTAAACTCAAATGGAAATCTTTATATACTTTTAGCTGTGGATTACGTCTCGAAGTGGATAGAAGCTATAGCCACACCGAAGAATGATGCTAAGGTTGTACTAAAATTTCTTAAGGCTAATATTTTTTCTAGATTCGGTACACCCAGAGTCATAATAAGTGACGGTGGAGCACACTTTTGTAATACTCAATTTAAATCGCTCCTTTGAAAATATGGAGTCACTCACAAAGTCGCCCTTGCGTACCATCCTCAAACAAATGGTTTGGCTGAAGTTTCTAATAGAGAGATAAAATCAATCCTAGAAAAAATGGTAAGCACAACTCATAAGGATTGGTCACAAAAACTAAACGAGGCATTATGGGCTTATAGGATGGCATTTAAAACCTCGATAGGCCTAACCCCATATAAAATGATCTATGGCAAATCTTGTCATCTTCCCGTCGAATTGGAGCACAAAGCATATTGGGCAATAAAAAGGTTGAATTTCGATCTCAAAGAAGCGGGCAAGAACAAACTTTTTCATTTGAACGAGCTGGAGGAAATCAGATCTAATGCGTATGAAAAGGCTAGGTTGTACAAGGAAAGGACGAAGAAATGGCATGATTTGAGGTTGCGAAGAAAGGAGTTCAAAAAAGGGCAGCTCGTCCTCTTGTATAACTCACGACTGAGATTATTCCCGGGAAAGTTGAAGTCACGATGGTCTGGACCTTTTCGGGTGAAGGAGGTACATCCGTTTGGAGTAATAACGATTTGTAATGAGAGAGAAGGATCAAAGTTTAAAGTAAATGGACAGAGGTTGAAGGAATATTATGAAGGTAGTGACCAGCGCGAGGCGATTGTGTTAACTTTCAGTTGAAAATGAAATAGGGAAAGCGTCCGGCCGGGACGTTCTAAACGAGGCGCTAGGTGGAAGGCAACCCACCATCTCTGTTATTTTTCTATCGTTCTTAGTTTGTTTTGTTTATTTTATGTTTGTTTTTATCAATAGGAGGAAAATAGGTGATGGAAGAGATTGCAAAGTAATCTTGGTATTAAATAATTTAAAAAAGAAATTTTCCAGAATTTAGGTTGCAACGCAAAAATTTCGCGCGTTACAACTTGCTAGCCTCGGTGGTAGTGTAATTTCTGGCAGTTTTGGATTCCGCGTCGCAACGCACAAATTTCGCGCGTTACAACGTGCTAGGCTCGATGGTAGTGTTAATTTCCTACAGAATTGTTTCCGCATTGCAACGCAAGGAAATCTCGCGTTGCAATTGGCTAGCATCGGTGGGAGCAATGGCAAACGAAACGGCGGGCGCCGGTTCATGTGAACCGGTCGCTTAATCTTATTTTACTTAAACCGGCCGACCAAAACCACCAAATACCGCATTCAAATAAAACCCCAGCCCCGATTATGCATTTAGGGCACGCGAACTGGAGGGGTTTTGGCGGAAGCGAGCACGACGCAGTCAAGGAGCATCTTCGCGAGCGACGATCATCGGCGTCCCGGCGTCATCTTCCTCCACCGACTTTTAGGGCTGCATTAGTTCCCCATCTTACGCATATCGACAGCGATTTCCAAGTCTCAACGCGATCCATAAGGTAACAAATGGAGCACCGATTTTTTTTCCTGTATCGTTTCTATTTTGCTATGTTTTGGCTATGGAGTTTGCGAATCCATTAGGGCTTGAGTTTCTTTTCGTTCTTCTCTTATGGGTGAAGAAATGTTGTCAAAAGGAAAAGGGAAACGAGAAAGGGGGAAAGAGTGTGCTCACAAGGGTGATGTCCGGTTTGTAAACGATGAGGCACATAAGCTCTGTGATGCCCTACAATCAATACCGTTTATACATGAACCGGGTTTTAAAATGGAGTTCAGAGGTTGGAGAATAGCTTATGAGGACCTAATTCATCAGTTAGGTTGGGAGATGTTATGCCACCCGCGAGTTGAGGCAGTGTATCAGTGGGTTTACGAGTTCTATGCTAACGCTAGGTTCTCTGAAGGGGACAACGTTTTAGTTCGTGGCCGCATGATCAACTATTCCCCAAAGGCAATAAATGAAATGTTCGAGTTGGAAGACAATGAGATTACTCCTTATGATGTATTACCGACCACGGCCCCATTGGAAGACATTGCTGCAGTAGTTTGTGGTGGTACGAAGCCGGATTGGGTTTTAAAATCAAAAAAAGCATTGAGGTCTCAGTGTTTATCTCGAGAGGCAAAAGTATGGCTACTATTTATTAATGCAGGTATCGTGCCAACAAGGCACGCAAACGTTGTATCTTTCGAGCGTATTGCCCTCATCTATGGTATCCTAAAGGGCATTAAATTTAATGTTGGCCATTTAGTACATAGTAGCATCCGGAAGAAAGTAGGAGAAGAAAAAGCAAAACACCTTTGGTTCCCCACTTTGATTACTGAGCTCTGCAAGAATGCTGGTGTGGAGATTAGGAGAGGAGACACAGTTACACAGGTAGGTCATCATATCACGGTGACGGTGATAGAGAAGAATATCAAGGTTGCGGAGGAGTCCCCGAAGAAGACAAATGAAAGAATGCAATCAGTTCTCCGAGGGCAATACACAAGGCCACCTCCCGGATCTCCAGAGACAATTACTCTAAATGAAGGAAACCCAGCTCAGGCTAGCATGCTATGTTTGCAGGATACAGAGTACATGAAGACGTACCAATGCCTTGAGCATTGTTATTTTGATGCCCGACAGGACTACGTGTGTAATGTACTTGCTCAGCTCATGTACAAGGCGAAACTCCCGATGCCGATACCAAGTTATCCTTACTGCAATAATTTTGACAAGAGAGGATATCTGATGACTAAAGGTCGGGAAAGGTTGGATACTGCCTATGATGAAGATGACAGTGATGATGCTGATGAGAATGATGATGCTGATGACGAGGACGAGGACGACGAACCCGATGAGGATGAGGAAGAGATGGACGAAGATGAAAGCGAGTAGCCGGGAGCTGTCCAGTTTCATATTTTTGGATATTTTGCTTCATTTGTGAATGCTTTTTGGACAATATTATGCCTTCTTTTGCCTTCTTAGTTTTGGATAATATTTCTGTAAAGTTAGTGCTGTGATGTTTGCATATTTTAATTTTATAGCCCGTTACCTTGCATTCCATTACTTTAGTTACTTGAAAGGTTTTGCTAAGATATGGTTCCATCCAAGATCCATTGCTAACATTAGAATCTTTAAATTAAAAGCTACTTTATCAGGGTTATGCTTGTGTTTGGTTTTGTGATGTTATTTGCAGATCCTCTGAACTACTGAGTTGTGATTCGACCGAAGCACTCATGGACTATGAATTCTTTGGAAGGTGGCTATGCAACATGAAGAAAAATATGAGGGGAGTATTTGTTTTACATTATTTCTATTTCTTTCATCGTAAAATTGTCAATTATTTCCTCTTTTATTCTTCACTGAGTTCATTACTAGGGACTAGCAATGTTTAAGTGTGGGGGTGGTTAGAGTGCAACCCCTACTGCTTGGATAAGGACTTATTTACTTATATATGCGAACTCAATAACTCCGTCTTTGTTTTTGCAATTTAACCTATAGGACATTCTTGTTATCCAATGATAATCGAGTGGTATGGCCGGTTAATCAAACGATTTCAGTCACAGAATTTGAAATTAGTGAGAATTTTTTTGGGTAAAGCGCTCTTAAGTCTGATTTAAGCATAATTTTCCTTGAAAGATTTTACTTCAAAACCTAGCTTTTGATATGCTTTCTAAAATATTATGGGAATGAGTGAGTAAGAACTGAGTTAGCGATGTTGGCTGAAGCTTGGGTTTATGTAGTTAAACCATTTTGACCCTCCACTACAATCTTTGTACTTGAACTCTTTTCATGTTGATATGTATTATTCCACGCTTACCTTCTCAATATTCTTATTAGTTACGTCTTAGTATATTAGCCATTTTATGGGTGTTTAATTAAAAAAAATGATTGAGAATCATAGTGATATGGGCCTAAGTATATGTATACATACCTGGAATGATCCCTACTATGCTAGCAAATTATAAATTATAAAAAAATGCATCATAGTGATTATGTGGCCTGGGTATGTACACTTATACTTGGAATGATCCCTACTATGAATATAAAAAAAGAGTGAAAATGTCAATAAACCCCATGATTTGGTGAATTATTAAGATTACAAACTAAGGGAATGTCTTTCTGCTATCAACATCATCCCTAAACGCGTAACCAAGTCGATTCTACTCTCATTTGAACTACTGATCTTTGTGTAGGCTCAATCAATAATTTAGCTATTCTTATCCTTCCCTATGTTGCGGAGATCCATTGTTAAAAGATGTTTAGGAGTAACTAATTTTAAGGAAAAGCACACACAACACTTATGACTTTATTTGAGCTTTACCTTTCATTCGAGCTAATTGATTTGTGAATGATTGAATTCGTGTTGATTTATTGGCTTATCAGTTGAGTAAAGCGGATTTCATTAATATGTCTTAGTTAATTTGTTGTTAAGGATGTGTGATTATCTGAGTTTGCACAATTTCATTAATTCTTTATTCAAGCTTTGAATTGATTATATTTGCTAGGGACTAGCAAATGTCTTAGTGTGGGGGTGTGATAACTTCCCAAAAGGAAGTTATTTCCCTACTTATTTTATTCTAATTTTCATTAAAAAGAGGAAAATAATCCCCAATTATAGTAAATATGTTTAAATATCTTATTAATCAATATTGGACTAATTACGGTCATTTTCCATGGTTTTCTATCAAAGATTGGTCAAAGGATTCAAGTTGGTGAAGCAATGGATCATTTATTGCTGATGCAGAAAACATGTTGCAACGCCGAAAATTAGCAGGTTGCAACGTGGCGGCGAAATTCAGATTTTGAATTTTAAAAGTGGCGCCTATTTGAAATTCCAAAGGAGGCATCCCTTCAGTTTTGGAAAGGAAGTTATGAGCACGAAATTAAAGCACTAAGGGGGGATTATTCTTGGGGAGAACGCGGAATAGAGGGGGGAGAACTTTGGAGGTCTTCGTCTTCCTCTTGAAGGTTTTCGGCTAGGGCTGGGAGAAAGGGAAAAACTCTTCTACATCGTTTTAATTTCCTGGATCATGTCTTGTAAGATCTACTTTGATTTGTGGTTTCTCTCTTCCTTCATGAACTAAATTCCTAAGTCTTGCATGTGTGGAGTACCTTAGTTATGATGATGACTTGATTTTCATTTATAATTTGTGAATGTGTTGATGTTAATCTTTATTAAATTTATGATCTATTCTTGGGATTTTGGTTTAGGTTTCATCTTTAAAGTGCTTGGCAAAAATTCGAGAGATGAGTCGGGCTAGATGAACGTTTGTTTTGCACGGCGATATTCGAGAGAGGAGTCGTGTAGTTTTTAACCAAACTTCCGTATTTATACTTCATCGCGAGATTCGAGAGAGAAGCGTTGAAAGTGTATCATAAATCTTAATATAATTCCAAGAGAGAGAGAGAGATCTCCTCTTGAATTAGCAACCGTGATTCTAGCACTTCATGTTATTTTAATCTCATCTAAGTTGGAGACGACTAGAGGATTTTGGAATAAACGGATAATGGAGATCGAGAGATAAAGTTATCCATTTTAGAATCGTTGCAAGAGAATCATTAATACTTCATAAATTATCACTTTTGTTCGTTGTCATCATAACAAGGGAAAATCACATGTGAGACTATCTTTCCAAGTGAAGTAAAAGTAATTTAAGTAACCGTAACTAGAATTGTAGTTGTTTTCTTTTGAATTGTAGTTGTTTTCCTTTGCACTATTTAAGTTTTTCTATCAATCATTATTACTTGCTTGAATTTAGAGAAAAGGCAGAATTAATATTTGTGAGCGCTAAGTTAAGCACTTCCTCGTGGGAACGATCACTTTCTCATCATTTTATTACTTGTACGGCACGTGCACTTGCGTATTTATATACACCTTTCACGGGCGTATCAGCGATTGGTCGCGATCCGAGAAGGAAAACAGGGCCCGTCTTTCCTGGCGAGGAGCTCGCCCGAAAAGGCACCCCGTGAGTCCCCCTGTCAGAAAGGGGGGGAGGAGGGGGAGGAAACGGTCACCCTCCCCCGCAGAGAGGGAAGGCGGACGGGACGCGCTCCCGGGAGACGCGGCCAGGCCGCACCCAAGGGGGGTGCGGCAAGCCATACCCAGGGGGGGTGCGGTCGGGCCGCACCCCTCCCAAGGGGGGTGCGGCAAGGCCGCACCCCACCCGAGGGGGGTGCGGCCGGGCCGCACCCCTCTCCAGGGGGGGTGCGGCAAGGCCGCACCCCAAGGGGGGTGCGGCCAGGCCGCACCCCACCCGAGGGGGGTGCGGCCAGGCCGCACCCCATGGGGGTGCGGCGGCGAGGCCGCACCCCATGGGGGTGCGGCGGCGAGGCCGCACCCCATGGGGGTGCGGCGGAGAGGCCGCACCCCGGGTTCGGCCGCGCCCCTTGCGGGTGTGCGGCTCGGCCGCGCCCCGTGAGGTGGCGCGGTTGCGTGGGTCGGCTTCAAGATAGGAGGCGGTCCTGTTGCCATTCTCGGCGTGGCTCCGTATGACAACTCTGGCTTTATTTCCCCGGATTCCTTGCCAAACTGGTGGGGGGAGCGCTTTTGGAAATATCTGCTGCCATTGCGGCCTATAAATAAGAGTCTGTTATACGAGCCCCCATCAATACTCCTTTCACAAAAGGATAAAATCTATAAGAATATAATGCCACGTGTAAAATTTTATATAGTCTTGTATACATAAGATAAATTTATGGGCCCTACATGAACATTTTTGGTGCTACCAATCCTCCATTATAGCTCTACCGTCGCTGATGTTTGGTCCCGAAATCTTTTATTCTTCAAGTGTTGGTGTAGAAAGGAAGCCATCTAACTGGAACCCTTTCTATTTTAGTACTGCTGAACTTTTCCCAAATATTAGGTTATGGTTTGAAATCTTAGAGGCCAAGTCAGCCCGCTCTGGGCAACCGAAATTTTTTCGCCAGATTTGGAGACGGGTCCGTCGTGATGTTGTCAAGTGGACTTCCTTCGTGATATGATCGAACTTTGATCGCAGAAAGTTCTTAATATGATCGCAAGATTTACATAATTTGATGGCAGGGTTGCAAAATTGATCGTAGAAAGTTCAACTTTGATCGCAAGAAGTCTACGTGGCTCCGTCTCATAACTAAGAAGAATATAAAAAGCCTACCACCCACTGCACCTTTTTGTACATCCATTAAAATAAGCCGAAATATTGAGTTGGCGGTTCTATGACATCGTTCGTTGTGTTACTCACCATCAACATCTCTGGTGATATTGAAGCTCTGGCTCCGTTTGGCGAGTTGTTTTTGCTCCATTGAGTTGGGACAAAAACAACACCGTCATAGAATGGATGTTTGACACGACAACAGTTATGCACGACAACATTTATGACCGCCACCAAGAAAAGAAAACTAGTTTTAAACATAAAAGAGACTAAGGCTTCGTTTGGTTGGGCGTTTCGCCTCCTCCGTTTGGAGCAAACGCCACCGGACGGCGGGTAAACAAACGGGCGTCGGCGGCGTTTGCTCCGTTTGCACCCGCCGGATAGAAAAAAAGGAGTCTAAATGGAGCGTTTCCAACCCCGCCTCCCCCCTCCGGTTCCAATGCTCCGTTTGGACCCGCTGGTTGCATCCGCCACCGCCGAACCAAATGAAGCCTAAAGTTCCTTAGGTTAGTTCGGGCGTTCACGAACGATGATTCATAACCATCACATTCCCAACCGCTACCACCGTGCCAAACGGAGTCGAGGAAAAAAATAACAATTTTAGACAAATAAAAATGAATGCAGTTTCTTGTAAGTGTGTGAGCCCGACTCCCAGCGGATATGATGGGGTCGCTCAATGAGTACAACAAAAGTTAAGAAAGTTGTTGCAAGCAGAAGAGAAACCATCGGCGAGCTGTCGGGGTTGGTTAGGCGTGCTTCACGCGAGTTCCTTCTGATTTGCTTGGGGTCTTCACATCGGTGTTCTGGGTCAACGATCAGTCTTCTGGTGTACATAATGTACTCGCCGAATACAAATTGTACAACTAAGAAATCAAACGCCTCCAAAACAACGACGATGAAAATATAACTTCTTCCCAAACCATCATCGTCTGAAATAGAACCTTAGCTTGATTAATTTTGCTGGCATTTCACATTATTAAAATTTATATTTTTTATATCCCTAGAGAATTATGTGTGTTTGGTTGGGTTGTTGCTGATGAAAAATTGTTGATCATAAATTGAGTTTTGAAAAAGAGATGTTTCTGAGAAATGAAGTTTTGTCATAAAAACTATTTGGGTCAAATGGAGTTTTCAGTGCTTATTGAAATAGAGTTTTTAAAAATTTATTTGGTATCAAAATGAAGTTTTTGATGAATTTTTTTCTTAATATGTTACTCAATACACATAAAATGCATAACCTTGATAATAGTTACTACAATAGATAAAAATAACAACATTTCTTCCCACCATCTACGATTTAGAAACGTACAACTGTTGCGCTATACTTTCACGCAACGTGATCATCTCTTCTACACCGCCTGCAGTATCATGACAAATTTCTCGATGCCCTTGTGTGCTCACCCCCTCATCCCCACATCCTTGCTCGCAGTCACTGAAATCAATATCCCTTCGCGAAGGGTGCCGTCGAATAAAATTATGCAATGTCATAGTCGCAATCACAATATCGTCTTGTTTAGCGAAGTTGTAGCTCGGCATATCCCGTAATATGACCATTTCTTCTTCCAAATGCCGAAAGATCTTTCTATCACACTTCTAAGTGATGAGTGCACATGATTAAATATCTCTCGGCGTCCTTCCGGTGCACGATTGAATATCTCACACAAACATTCACCACAATAATCATCACAAAAAAAACACACACAATCACCACAATCATCACACAAACAAACACACACATTCATCACAAATTTTTTTTTTTTGAAAAAACCACAATCATAAAAAAGCCCTAAATTTTTTGAAAAAACCTATCATTCATCAAAACAAACCCCAAAACAAAACAAAAAATTCAAGATACACCATAAAATCGGGAGAATATCCACCATAAATCTATATCATTCCACCATTAATTAATAAATACAAATTTGAAAAAGGGAGGAGTTTTACCTAAAATCGGGAGAAGGGAACGAACTAGCCGACGATCCCATCAACTGGAACAGGAGGCTTCAGCGAGGGGAACTGGATGTTAATTGGTGACGCCTCACCGATCCATGGGAGTTGGTGATTCCTATTTTGGGGGATCACAGTTTTGGCATTTCATTAGGCCCCCGGCTGGTTCCTTCCTTACTTGCTCCAGCCGTTCAAGGCAAACACCCTAATTTAGTGCTAATATCTTTATTAGGCTGTTCTTCTATGGCCTATATATATGTTTGTTGCCGAGTCATTACTGATAAAAGAAATAAAAAAGGAAAAGAGATTGACAGCAATTCTTGAGATCTACAGGAGGAGGAGTTTCATCTCGGCGGGCTCTGCTGCGGCAGTTTCAAACGTTGTTCCAGGCAGCGGTTCCAGGCGGCGCGATCCAGGCGGATCGGCATCTGGGGATCCGGCGCAGGCGGGTTCAACCTCGGCAGGAGCGGCAGGCGGCGTATCTTGGCTCCAGGCGGAGCGACTTCGGGCCGCTGATCCAGGCGGGATCGGCCTCAGGCGTGCAGTCCAGGCGGCGATAGCAGGCAGTCGACCCAGCAGGAAGAAGGAGAGATCAGTGTCGCATGGCGACACTATTGTCGGTATTCCGACAGCAGGCTTCTCAGGTGTTGTCGGTCAAGTTTTGTTTTGGGTCGTTCTTTTTGCGGCTTGTCTTTGATCTTTACGGTCTCATCTTTGTACTATGTAACTCAGTTTATTAGTAGATCTTTCCCGGCGCGCTCTCCCCGTGGATGTAGGAGCTCCTCTCCGAATCACGTAAATTTTTTTGTCTTCTGTGTGCTTGAAATCTCGTTCTGTTTATTATTTTGTGCGATTGTTTTGCTCAATCAATTTCCGTTGCGCTACTGCGGTACTCGATCCGATTACATAACAATTGGTATCAGAGGGAGATTCCGCGGGGGTGATCGTCTGGACCTTCCGGTTTTTTTTTTATTTGGGTCAACGGTATGTGACGACACGGTCCGCTCCCTACCTTCTCAGATTTGATCCGTGAATATTATTCAGATTGCCTAGTAGCTTTGCGAGCAAAGTAATGGCGGCAAAATTCGAGATTTCAAGGTACGACGACAAGATCGATTTTGGTTTATGGCAGAAGCGGATCAAGGCGGTTCTCGTTCAGCAAGGTCTCCACAAGGCGCTCCTCGGCAAGGAGAAGTCCGGAAAGAAGGATGACGAATGGGAGGAACTGGATCTGAAGGTCATCAACACGATCCAATTAAGTCTATCCGACGAGGTCATGTATAACGTAGTCTACGCTGAGACTACAGAAGAATTATGGAAGAAACTGGAGGAGTTGTACATGTCTAAGTCTCTCACGAATAAGCTCTACGTAAAGAGACAGTTGTACAGCTTAAGGGTGTCTGAGAGCAATCAGCTGCTGGAGCACATGAACGTGTTCAACAAACTCATTTCCCAGCTGCGGAGCATGGACGTGAAGGTTGAAGAGGAAGACCAGGCTCTTCTATTAATGTCTTCTCTACCAAAGTCCTATGACCACCTGGTCACCACAATCCTCTACAGAAAGGATACACTTAAGATGGAGGAGGTAATGACGACGTTGCTCTCCAATGAATCGAGGAGCAAATCGGGTCCTAGCACCAGCGTGGGCTTGTTCGTGAAGAACAAAGAACCGGTCAAAGGGAGATCGAGAGACAGAGTGAAGAAAGTCAATCGACCTAGGTCCAAGTCTATGGACAAGAAGAATCAGTGCCACTACTGCAAGGAAGAAGGGCACTGGAAAAACAACTGTCCGAAGAAAAAGGCGAAAGAGAAGAATCAGGAACCACAGCAGGCGGCTGTGGCCTCAGACCCAGAGAGTGACGCTGATGTACTTCATGTACAATCCACTCTCGATACCATAGATGCGTGGATTATGGATACTGGGTGCTCGTATCACATGTGCCCAAACAAAGAATGGTTCTCCAGCTTCAGGCAATGTGACGGCGGTCGCGTTTTGATGGGGAACAACTCAGAGTGCAAGACGCTCAGAATCGGTAGTATTCGAATCAAGATGTTCGACGGAACAATCAGAACTCTTACAGATGTTAGGTACGTGCCCGATCTCAGGAAAAGTATAATTTCCCTAGGCACTCTGGAGGCGGCTGGTTACTCCTATACCGGTGAGGGCGGATATCTGAAAGTCAAGAAAGGCGCTCTGGTAGTCATGAAAGGAGAGCGCTCTGGCACTCTCTACAAGTTGATCGGCACTACCATTGTCGGCGACGCGGCGGTGTCTGAGACGTCAGATGCGGATTCCTCTCTATTGTGGCAAGCCAGACTTGGCCACATGAGCGAGAGAGGACTATTGGAGCTTCACAAGAAGGGCCTACTGAAAGGGGTCAAGACATGCAAGTTAGACTTCTGCGAGACCTGCGTTCTCGGGAAGCAGCACAAGGTGAAGTTCGTGACATCCACGAAGCGGAGCAAGTAGGCGCTGGAATATATACACTCCGATGTTTGGGGGCCTGCCCCAGAGCCTTCACTTGGAGGCGCCAGATACTTCGTGACATTCATCGACGACTTCTCTAAGAAGGTCTGGATTTATTTTCTGAAGCATAAATCTGAAGTCTTCGAAAAGTTCAAAATCTGGAAGACGAAAGTGGAGAAGCAGACCAGGAAGATGGTGAAATACCTCAGATCTGACAATGGCGGCGAGTACACCTCAACAGAGTTTCAGGCATACTGCGATCAGGAGGGCATCACTCGCCATCTCACCATTCCCGGCACACCGCAGCAAAATGACGTCGCAGAAAGAATGAACATGACGCTTCTGGAGAGAGCTCGGTTCAAGTGATACCAGTTGTAGGATCCCTCTCCCGCACCTGGAGAGCATCCGGATCTTATTCCCAGAACCTCCGCCTTACGGTGACACTAACACCCGAGTTAGCTGCCTCCGCAAGACGCCGATCCTGTCGGCAGAACGATCAACGGGCCAACAAGAGCTAAGAAGGGAAAGAAACAAAACCAAGTCCACAATCACACATTTATACAACAAAATATAAAAGTCCATCAATGAGTACAACAAGTAAAGGATAGAAAGGGCTTAAGCCAGTACAAATCCAAGCAAAGTACATAAACTCTCTCACTCTACATCTATGCGGAAGCTAAACAACTCTCAACTCTCGAACACCTGTCTTGTAGTAGAAGTAATGCGCGGCATAAGCTCCCCGTGTCCTGTCTCCTCTTCTAGTTGGGGCTCCATCACCTCGTGTACCTACGGTCACAACCGACCGTTAGTCATAAAGACTAAGCCGATTTTGTCCATGCCTCCCCCCGCGACTCCTAGGCACCGTGCGGGAGGAGGAAGCGGAGGACATCAAGGGTAAATCAAAAGCAGGTGACAGTGGCGAGACTAGCAAGTATATAGATACTAAACAAGTAATGAAAACATCTCTACCCTAGCAGGAGTATGTATATAAGCAATAAGTAAAAAACAGTATAAGTAAAAGAGCAGTATAAGTAAAAGAGCAGTATAAGTAAAAGAGCAGCTACGAAAGTAACATTAACTTATATGCACACACAAAAGGACATAAGCTAAGGGATCTGGCAAGAAGTAAACTCATCGTATAAAAGAGCCCATACGGATTTATACGATGAGGTCTCTGTTCGTGCAGAAATGCTATGCTATGATGTGTAATGCAATGATGCAATGTTTGTATTATTATTTCATACACATGCAACTCACCCACACGACTCTGTACGTACAGACCTTTAGTTCCCACTTTTCGGAGGTAGCTAACCTCTCGGGCACCTCCCGTCGTGGTCAAACGGTGGTAGAGGAGCGGGCGTCTCCTCACCTAGGTGGGTAAGTCACACTACCAGACCTAGGCTCTAACATACGCTGTGATACCGGTACCCGGTACTCACGAGCTCCTGCGTACTAAACTGAATTGGTCAGGCAGGGTTTAGGGAATTCGTCCGTCGGACGCGCAGTAAGACAATCTGGCCCCCATAAAACCACTAGCACTGCCGAGTCAACGAACTTCTGTCAGTGTGACGACTAAGACAGAACCGAAGACCCACCACATCTTACACACAAGCAACATGTATTAGCCATTTACTACCGAGCCTCCAGCTCGCAATTCTACATCAACATTTATAAAGTAGAGCCTACCGCTCGCCAGACTACACTAGTCTTATATTTAAACTACGAGCCTACCGCTCGCTAGACTACACTAGTCTTGTATTTAAACTACGAGTCTACAGCTCGCTAGACTACACTAGTCTTCTATTAAACTACGAGCCTACCGCTCGCTAGACTTAACTAGTCTTATATTAAAACTACGAGCCTACCGCTCGCTAGACTACACTAGTCTTGTATTTAAACTACGAGTCTACCGCTCGCTAGACTACACTAGTCTTATATTAAACTACGAGCCTACCGCTCGCTAGACTACACTAGTCTTATATTAAATCTGCGAGCCTACCGCTTGCTAGACTACACTAGTCTTATTTTTAAACTGCGAGCCTACCGCTCGCTAGACTACACTAGTCTTATTTTTAAACTGCGAGCCTACCGCTCGCTAGACTACACTAGTCTTATTTTTAAACTACCAGCCTACCGCTCGCTAGACTATCCCAGTCCTTCCTTATAACCCGAGTCAACCGCTCGCAGGACTATCCCAGTCCTTCCTTATAACCCGAGCCAACCGCTCGCAGGACTATCCCAGTCCTTCCTTATAACCCGAGTCAACCGCTCGCAGGACTATCCCAGTCCTTCCTTATAACCCGAGCCAACTGCTCGCAGGACTATCCCGGTCCTTCCTTACAAAATGTTCCGGTTTGGGATGGAAGCTAACTTATCATGTTCTCCTACTTAACTAGTCTTGTCTAAAATTTAGTTGATCTTAGAAGCTTTAGGGTTAGCCTTGGACTTCCGGAGGGTTACCCGGTGAGGGGCTCGCAGCGGTACTGGGAAGTGTGGCGGGCTGATACCCCGAACTTCCTCTTCCCAAGGCACTTAATCTTGTTGGTATCTGCCCTTTTTTACTTGATCCCCATTATCCTCTCCAATTACATTAAATCTATAAGATGAGTTAAACTTGGCTCTTAGGAGTGGGGGAGTTCTTTTGGACTCCTACACCACTAATTATGACCGGGTGATGACTCTCCCGTCGTCACATTCTAAGCTCGAGTTCCCTTCTTCACCGAGGAACTGCACACATTCAATTAGCATTCTCAACCTTACTTGGACCCACACTCCTATTCTTCGTCATCCTTAATCTAGGGTTTGCCTTAGATATTTCTCGACTTCTCCCTTGAGTATTTACCTTAAGATGGCTCACCGGCTAAGGGTAGTCTTACTTTCCATATAATCATTTAACACTGATGAGTTGACTGTGGGGCCCTTGATGAGGTCTAACCTCCTTTTTATATCATTATAGATTCCTGCACTTACAGCTTTGCTAAACGCACCCCAACCCTTATTTCCCATGATGCCCCTTAGAGGTGTTCTTCCAAATAATCTGAGCCTTCATAATAATCAAAGAGTTAATAGTTCTATGTGTGAAGGTCAGTGATGGTCTAAATCATATAAATCAGTTTTACTATTCGCAGACCAAAACAAGATTGAGCTAGATTTGACTCCTAGGGTGCAATCTTGATCACATCATATCCAAATGAGTTCCAATTATTACCATGGGTTCGCAATGAGTAGTGATCTAACAACCTCAAATCCTAATTTCATAAATTCTCCAGGGAATACTAAATCTTAGTCTCTATTAAAATAGAAGATGTGCAGATAGTGATTTATACATCGACTGTCAACTAATGATCTCCATAAATTTTGATAAATTCACTGTAGCATAATATTGGTCCAAAAATCTCAAACCCCAAATTGCACATTTTTACAGGAACTATTTAACCATAATTTCTAATTAACATAAATGGGGTGCAAATAGGGATTTACACTACAGGTGCTATGTTAAGACTTCAATAAATTCTGGGAAAACTACTATAGCACACTATTGGTCTAAAAACACCAGATCCTAAGTTTCATATTGAACCAAGGAGTATTTACCCTGATTTATCATTTATTACATTTGGAGTGCCAATAAGGGGTTACACTACAACTACCATTTATATGTCTCTGTAAATTCTGAGAAAATTAACCTAGTACAATAATCATCTATAAACACCAAATCCAAGGTTGCATAATTTATCAGGGAGTATTTATCCATAATTACTATTTATTACAAATGGTGTGCCAATAAGGGATTACACTACAGCTACCATTTATATGTCTCTATAAATTCTGAGAAAATTAACCTAGCACAATAATCATCTAAAACACCAAATCCAAGGTTTCATAATTTACCAGGGAGTATTTATCCATAATTACTATTTATTACAAATGGTGTGCCAATAAGGGATTACACTACAACTACCATTAATATGTCTCTATAAATTCTGAGGAAATTAACCTAGTACAATAATCATCTTGAGACACCAAATCCAAAGTTTCATAATTTACCAGGGAGTATTTATCCATAATTATTATTTATTACAAATGGTGTGCCAATAAGAGATTACACTACAACTGCCATTTATATGTCTCTATAAATTCTGAGAAAATTAACCTAGTACAATAATCATCTAGAAACACCAAATCCAAGGTTTCATAATTTACCAGGGAGTATTTATCCATAATTACTATTTATTACAAATGGTGTGCCAATAAGGGATTACACTACAACTACCATTAATATGTCTCTATAAATTCTGAGGAAATTAACCTAGTACAATAATCATTTAGAGACACCAAATCAAAAGTTTCATAATTTACTAGAGAGTATTTATCCATAATTATTATTTATTACAAATGGTGTGCCAATAAGGGATTACACTACAGCTATCATTTATAAACATCCACTGGCCCTACCAAATTTATATCATGATGATAATGATGAAAAACTGAGTCTACCAAATTTCCAAAATTTTCTATCACAGGCAATTATTTATAATTATAGTTGAATGAAATTACCAAAATGCCATTATAAACTCTAACCCCTTTAATATTCATCCAAAAATTCTGATAAATTTACCATAGGCTTATATTAACATGATGACCTACTGTGATTTATCACAAATTTATCAGACCAATAAAAACTCAGAATTTGCACAAGGTTCATAAGGGGTATATTTGTAATTTTAACTATTTAAAACATGAAATATTTCCCAAAAAATTTCTGAAAATTCATGCTGCCATAATAATAAAATCAGAGACTAAACCCTAAGTTTCACTTCATTCTAAAATCATATGATCCCCCCTTTCATTTTATAACCTAAATTAGGGGTAATTTAGTAAATTCCACATCTTGGGATTTTTGTACCAAAAAATGCCCAAATACCTTTTGGGAAGGCATATTACTGCCATGGACCCATGTCCAACATCTCAAGCCATTGGGTCAACCCCAAGGCTTGGGACTCACTCCACCCCAAATTTGCTAAAGACACACATTTAAGGTCTTTAGCCTAGCTCTTGCATGGCTCATAACTCCATATGCACAAGGCCAAATGGTCTCAAATTTCTACCAGTGGTCAAGATATATATAAAGAGCTTACCACCCAAATTTGGGGGTGTTTGGAGTTATACAACTCCATAAATATCAAATATTTACTTTTGCTAATAAATGAAATAACTCAGTGGATATACATCCAAAAATTCTCAAATTTATACCATAGGTGTGTCATTATACCATGCATGCATGGTAGAAATTTCAGGTCGACATGAGCTTTAACAAAGAAGTTATAAGCAAAATGGTTTCTGATCTAGCCTAGGACCAGTCCCACCAAAATGGGTGCCTAGGGTCCTACACAGCTCCAAATGGCCTGATCTTGGGTCCTATAGAAACTAAAGACCCAGATCTACAAATCTTGTCTCAGCCACTTTTTGCAATTATGGCCTCTAAAGCCTTCAAATCTTGCATGCAAACCTCTAAATATTCCATGGCAGAATGAACTGGTCTGCCAATAGAGATCAAGGAGACGAAATCAACGGCTGTGATTTTGTCTCCTTCCTCTAGCCGACGGCCCAGAGGAAAAGAGCCCTGATCCCGGCCAACCACTACCCTCCCCGGCCATCTGCCACCGCCACCACCTCCATTGAGGGGTTGGCCGTCGATTGGCGGTGGAATGGTGGCCGGAGGTGGCGGTTTTCGGCGATCCCTGGAGGAAGCCCAAATGGAGCTCGGGAAGGAAATTTCCCATGGTTGTCGGCTCAATTGAGCCCGACTGCCCTTGCTAAGGCCCTAGATGACTAGCACAGAGGGAGAGGGGGAGAAATCGTGCCTTAGTGGGGCTTGGCGGCGGGTGTTGTGACTGTGCGGCATGGTGGCGGCGAGCTCCGACGGTCCTGCCTAATTCCTCGATCCGGCACCGTTTTCTCCACTCCAAAGCACCAGCTCGACTACTCTCAGCCTTCTGAAGGTGATGGAAGGGTCGAAATGGGGTGGGGATGGCTGGACATAAGGTTTTGAGTGGGTGGATTTTTGGCCATGCCTTGGATGCTCCTCCCAGCCACCAAGTAGCACTATTTCAGTAGGAATTTGGCTGGGCATTCATGTGGGGGCTCAGGCAAGGCTTTGGGCAGAGGAATGGAGGGCCACATGGCCTCCATTCCCCAAATTACTCTTCTTCTTATTGGTGGAAGGGGAAAAAGACCATGCTACCCCTTTGCATGTCATTGCATGTTGGATTCAGTGGGCAAGTCTGGTCATTATGCATGTGGGCTTCAGAGTTGGCTGAATTTGAGGGCTTTAGCCCATATGGCTTGGCCTAATTCATTTAAATACCTTTTTTATCCCAATTTTGACCTGGAGTTGACTTTAGGGTTTGATTTGGTCAATTGATGAGTTGGCTGGTCCAATGTGATGGTCTTGAGTCCATTGACACTAACCAAGGTTGGTTGAGTCATGGTGAAGACCTAGGTGAGCTAATTTGACCAATAGGTGTGATTTTGACCAAAATTGGGGGAAATGTTGACTTTGGTCAATTTGGTCAAATTGATGATCTCATGATGGGGCTTTTGGGTCCATAGCATTCCTTGGAGTGTTTATCATCTATTGGAAGAGTCAATTTGAAGGTGTGAGTTCATGTTGAGCTAGTTTGACTTAGGCTAACCTGCCTCCTATAGCAGACCACATGTTGGTTTATTCAACTCAATGGGTCCTAAGGTCACTACCTAGCCCAAACCCACAACACTCACCACTTGTCTCACCTTAATTGCAGTTAAGGGGTCTAGAAGTTCTGAGGATGTTACAAGGCCTTTATGCTAAAGAAATCTCAGTCTCATTCTAAAGAGGTGGAGAAGACTCCAGTCACACCAGTGGAGGTGGAGCTGGAGGGAAATGACAAAGCTGGCGGCGATGATTCCTCCGACCCGGAGGATACTGACACTATGCAACCTACCGAGGCGGAGCCATATTCGATTGCCAGAAGCAAGTCTAGGAGAGAGGTTCGACTGCCTCTCAGGCTACAGGACACTGTAGCATACGCATTTCAGGTTATCTCCTCAGATCCTTGTTCCTTTCGTGAAGCTATAGAGAGCAGAGATAGCTCTCAGTGGAAAGCTGCCATGGAGGAAGAGATGGAGTGTCTTCAGAAGAACAAGACGTGGGATTTGGTTACCTTACCAAAGGGAGCCAAAGCGATCAGTTCAAAGTGAGTGTTCTAGAAAAAAGAGCCCGCATCAGGAAAAGATCAGTGGAGATACAAAGCCAGATTCGTTGCCAAGGGGTTCGCGCAGAAGAAAGGAGTTGATTTCGATGGAATCTTCTCACCGGTGGTAAAGCACTGTTCGATCCGGGTGTTACTTGCTATGGTGTCCATGGAGGAGATCTACATTCTGCAGCCTGAGGGGTTCATTCAACCCGGTGACGAGAAAAAGGTGTGTAAGCTAAGAAGATCGCTATACGATCTGAAACAGGCTCCGAGAATGTGGAACAAGAGATTCGACACGTTCATGACCTCACAGGGATTCTGCAGGAGCCAGTACGACAGTTGTGTCTACTACAAGTTCCTGGCAAATGAGGACATTCTGATTCTGATGTTATATGTCGACGACATGTTGATTGCCTGCAAGTCAGCCCAGGAGATCAAATCTCTAAAGCAGAAGCTACATGCTGAGTTCGAGATGAAAGATCTTGGTCACGCTCAGAAGATCCTTGGGATGGAGATCAAGCGAGACATGAAGAGAGGCATGCTCTGGCACTCTCAGACTGGTTATATTCAGAAGTTTCTAGAAAAGTTCAACATGATGAAGTCTAAAGCTGTTACGACTCCCTTGGGACAACAGTTCAGATTATCAGCACAGCAGTGTCCTTACTCAGAGAAGGAACGCCAGAAGATGCTCAAGGTTCCGTACGCTAGTGCGGTTCGGTGCTTGATGTACGCGATGATATGTACGAGACCAGATATCGCCCAGGCTGTGAGCGTGGTCAGCAGATACATGGCAAATCCAGGACGACAACATTGGGAATTGAAGCAGTAAAGTGGATCCTGAGATATTTGAAAGGAACACCAGACGTCGGGTTACTCTTCAAAAGGAGCAAGGACGGTGGAGCTCTAGAGGGATTCGTCTATTCTGACTATGATGGGGACCTCGACCGAAGAAGATGTACATCTGGGTATATCTTCCTTCTTGGTAATGGTCCCATCAGTTGGAAAGTCACTCTTCAGGATATAGTTGCTTTATCTATGACAGAGGCGGAGTACATTGTTGCGGTGGAGGCCGCAAAGGAAGCCATCTGGCTTAGAGGTCTTGCTCAGGAGCACAGGATCACTCAGGAGTCGGTGAAGCTGCACTGTGACAGTAAGAGTGCGATTTGTCTTGCAAAGGACCCTGTCTATCATGCAAGGACAAAGCATATTGATGTGCGCTACCACAAGTTGAGGGAGTTCGTTGGAGGAGGCCAGATCCAGTTACTGAAAGTGTCCACGGAGGATAACGTTGCAGACATGCTGACTAAGCCACTGACAGGAGTCAAGTTCAAGCACTGCCTTGACTTGGCTCACATTCGCGCATGTTAATTAGGGTGACCCCAGGGAGAGGGGGTAGTTCGCCGTGGGGAGGAGATCCAAGCTGCCGGTGGAGTCTATTTTGTGAGGCGTCAAGGTGGAGTTTGTTGATTGGTGACACCTCACCGATCCATGGGAGTTGGTGATTCCTATTTTGGGGGATCACAGTTATGGCATTTTATTAGGCCCCCGGCTGGTTCCTTCCTTACTTGCTCCAGCCGTTCAAGGCAAACACCCTAATTTAGTGTTAATATCTTTATTAGGCTGTTCTTCTATGACCTATATATATGTTGTTATTTTTGGTTCGGATCCAAAAATAGAAACGCCTTGGATGGCAGGTGTGCATTAATGGGCGCCAAGCATTTTTGGGAATAAATGAATAGGAAACCGGCCCTATTAATGACATTATTTTTAGAGAGAGAGAGCTCTCTCTTGCCTAATATTAAAAGCCACGGTTATGATTTCTCTGGTTTTTCCTTTCACGTGGACGTGAATAAATAACCGCCTCCGGTTCACAGGAAAAGAAAGCCGGCCACTGTGAAGGAGCAGAGAACGAGCGAGAAGCTTTTCTTAACCGCCTGAAGCCGTGAGAAACTGATACAGTGTCGTTCTTGCTAGTGTTGGAGGGAAGTGCCGCAGCCGTCGTCGTCGTCTTGCTCTTGGTGCCGCGAGGGGTGGGAGACCCCTGTAGAGGTTCCGCCAATGGTTGTCATTGGTGCAACACCATGCGATGGCGGCGAAGTGGAGATAATGGCGGTGCGGGCGTGGCGGCGAAGGCTTGCGGTGGTGCAGTGGCCTTGACGGAGTTTCTCTCTAGCGGTGCGGGCGTGGCGGCGAAGGCATGCGGGAGTGCAGTGGCCTTGATGATGTTTCTCTCCGGTGGTGCGGCTTGATGTCGATGGCGTGCGCGAGTGCAGTTGGCCTCGACGGTGCTTCTCCGGTGGTGATGCGGTTGAACGTCGGACGTCGACGTTGAAGGTTCAGTGAACCTTGTGCATCCGCTGTGCTAGCGGATTGCAGTCCAGATTATTATCTCTCCCGCGGATCGAGCGAGTCCGGCTCTCCGCGGTGTATTCTGTAACGGACGTCGGTACATTTCTTCATGTTGTTTTTGCAGTTATATGGTTTATTTATGCTGCGTTTCTTGTTCAGATTTCATGCGCTTGTTACCCTGTATTATTTGGGTGTGCCTAGGGGATTGTTTCCGCGTCATATCCCAACAAGTGGTATCAGAGCTAGGTTTCTGTAGGCGACTGATTGGACATTCGAGGAAAGGTTTGACTGCGGTGGGTGACGACTAGGTCCGCTCCCCATCTTTTCAAATCTGACCTTTGAATTATTCAGGTCTCCTGATCGTGTCGTAGGACAACTATGACAGGGAAGAACATGTTTCTGCACATTTTTTGAAGAAGTGCGACAGTGACGGGTTTGACCTATGACAGGTGGTACTGCATGAGATGGTCATGATAACCACGGATTTGTTACAGGGAGGTGATTATCTATGGGAACACAAGTCGTGTTCAAATTGCTTTTTGTGCCCGTTAAAGGCAGCTGGTGCAGAGACGGAGGAGGACGTGAAGGCCCAATTTCACTTCTTACCTCGCTCACATTTTTTTTACCCGGCTTTAGTGACGATGCTCTTATATGAGAAGGATACGGTGGAGCTGGTGGAGGTCACAATCACAGTGCTATCCAGACAGATGTTAGTGGGCCCTACTCCTGAGGGCGGTCACATCTTGGCAGCAGCGGATGGGTAAGGTGAGGCAGTTTGACAAGGGATTGAGTGGAGCACGATCTCGATCCGGGCCGAAGGAGGGTGTGGTATTTTACCATTGCAGACAGTGCAGTCACACAGGAGTGCAAGTTCGCAGCGTGCAAAAGGGTCTAGAGACCAGGGTGCGAACATGGTGACAGCTGGGTTAGGGTGCAAAGTGATGAGGTCCTCACCATCACTGAGAGTCTGTGCGACTCTGACAGCTAGATGTTTGACATTACTGAGCGGATTGGATTCAGGTGGCTACAGTTAGGTGGCCCGAGGTGGAGTCCTGATGGTGGAGTGGGGGCGTACCATGCTCAGGAGAGCTGTGCAGTGCGGTAGTTTGTACCGGCTGATGGGGACCATGGTGTGTGGTGATGCACCCATGATTTCTGCGGCCAACGTGGTGGATTGTAGTGGTGGTGCAGAGGATCGTCCTTCTGGGACTTGGGTTATGCAAGTCAGTTTCTACGATCGGGTTGCAACGACGTTCACGGGTTGAGCCAGAGCAGAGATGAGTTGACTGGAGCAGGTCGGCTGATGCCTCAGACTGAGGCGGTGCTACGTGCAGAGTTGCATGGTGCAGTTGATGCTTCGTGCAGGTGGTAGATCCGGATCCCGAACCAAGGTGGTGATTGTTATTTTTGGTTCGGATCCAAAAATAGAAACGCCTTGGATGGCAGGTGTGCATTAATGGGCGCCAAGCATTTTTGGGAATAAATGAAGAGGAAACCGGCCCTATTAATGACATTGTTTTTAGAGAAAGAGAGAGAGAGCTCTCTCTTGCCTAATATTAAAAGCCACGGTTATGATTTCTCTGGTTTTTCCTTTCATGTGGACGTGAATAAATAATCGCCTCCGGTTCACAGGAAAAGAAAGCCGACCACTGTGAAGGAGCAGAGAACGGCCGAGAAGCTTTTCTTAGCCGCCTGAAGCCGTGAGAAACTGATACAGTGCCATTCTTGCTAGCGTTGGAGGGAAGTGCCGCCGCCGCCGTCGTCTTGCTCTTGGTGCCGCGAGGGGTGGGAGACCCCTGTAGAGGTTCCGCCGGTGGTTGTCATTGGTGCAACACCATGCGATGGCGGCGAAGTGGAGATAATGGCGGTGCGGGCGTGGCGGCGAAGGCTTGCGGTGGTGCAGTGGCCTTGACGGAGTTTCTCTCTGGCGGTGCGGGCGTGGCAGCGAAGGCATGCGGGAGTGCAGTGGCCTTGATGGTGTTTCTCTCCGGTGGTGCGGCTTGGTGTCGATGGCGTGCACGGGTGCAGTTGGCCTCGACGGTGCTTCTCCGGTGGTGATGCGATTGAACGTCGGACGTCGACGTTGAAGGTTCAGTGAACCTTGTGCGTCCGCTGTGCTAGCGGATTGCAGTCCAGATTATTATCTCTCCCGCGGATCGAGCGAGTCCGACTCTCCGCGGTGTATTCTGTAACGGACGTCGGTACATTTCTTCATGTTGTTTTTGCAGTTATATGATTTATTTATGCTGCGTTTCTTGTTCAGATTTCATGCGTTTGTTACCCTGTATTATTTGGGTGTGCCTAGGGGATTGTTTCCGCGTCATATCCCAACATATGTTTGTTGTCGAGCCATTACTGATAAAAGAAATAAAAAAGGAAAAGAGATTGACAACAATTCTTGAGATCTACAGGAGGGGGAGTTTCATCTCGGCGGGCTCTGCTACGGCAGTTTCATACGTTGTTCCAGGCAGCGGTTCCAGGCGGCGCGATCCAAGCGGATCGGCATTTGGGGATCCGGCGCAGGCGGGTTCAACCTCGGCAGGAGCGGCAGTCGGAGTGCTGCAGGCGGCGTATCTTGGCTCCAGGCGGAGCGACTTCGGGCTGCTGATCCAGGCCGGATCGGTCTCAGGCGTACAGTCCAGACGGCGATAGCAGGCAGTCGACCCAACAGGAAGAAGGAGAGATCAGTGTCGCCTGGCGACACTATTGTCGGTATTCCGACAGCAGGCTTCTCAGGTGCTGTCGGTCAAGTTTTGTTTTGGGTCGTTCTTTTTGCGGCTTGTCTTTGATCTTTACGGTCTCATCTTTGTACTCCGTAACTCAGTTTATTAGTGGATCTTTCCCGACGCGCTCTCCCCGTGGATGTAGGAGCTCCTCTCTGAACCACGTAAATTTTTTTGTCGTCTGTTTGCTTGAAATCTCGTTCTGTTTATTATTTTGCGCGATTGTTTTGCTCAATCAATTTCCGTTGCGCTATCGCGGTACTCGATCCGATTGCATAACAACTGGAGGCTCGACTTCTGGACGCCGGTCAACTTCTGGACGCCGTCGGCGAGGAGAACTGGAGACAGCGAGGGGAACTGGAGGCTCAGAGAAGAAGAAGGAAACCGCCGCCTGGACTCTCTGCGCGCAGAATAGCCAGGGCCGCTCGAACGCGCGTCTGAACTGGAGGATGGAATGCTGGCTAGCGTAGTAAAAGAAACGCGTGTTTTTAAAAAACGGCGTTTAAAGGAAACCGCCAAACCAAACGCTGCGTTTGACATAACCTCCGTTTCTGTCCAGACGCACCGGAGGGAATCAGCCGAACCAAACGGGACCTTAGAGAGAATATGAAACTAAAACTAAAATAGTTTTATAAGGGTATACACTTTTGCTTAGACAAATTTGATTTAGTATTTGTAAGGAACACAAAGCAATAAAATAAATGTGAGGTATGCGTGCAGAGAAATCCTGAGCCCATCATTAAATGTTAATCTGCTTTCAAAATTTTAAGTGGCTGGAAGGCCCTGCCAGGTTATCACAAAACTAGGTTTTTTTTGCAGGCATAAATTGTGTGGGTGTCATGACATTCTGATATTTAAAGGGCGTTGATATTTGTGAAGGTATTATGCCCTTACGGATGGCGCACAAGGAATGGAGAGCCGTCAGAAGCCTCTCCGACGAGGCTGTGCGCTCAGGTGAGGAGCGGGCAAGACAGTGGCAAACTGGGCGTTATAGGTGAAGAGGCGCTGGTATCGGAAAAAAGAAATGGAGGGTGCGATTATGAAGAGGTGAAATTTCTGATTTCTATTTTTAAAACTTTAAATATGGTATGCGAATAGCCAGTCTAGGTGTGCGCATATCAATCATCTTTTTATTTAGGAGTTTTTGAGATGCAACTACATTAATTGGTTCATGTTTTTCGGATTTTTTTTATGCATTATGTCTTTTTATTTTCTAATGAGTTATCGTTATTTCACGAGAATATTGTATTTACATAGTTAAATCTCTTGGGGTCCGTTCGTTTGGACGGAATTGGGGGAATGAAATTGGAATTGGACCAATTCCAATTCTAATTCCGCAGTTCGGCTGAATGCAGGAATTCTGACAGTGGAATTGGAATTAACATTTCTGTTGTTCGGTTGCATGTTAGAATTAATTGATAGGAATTGAAATTCAATTTTTAAGAATATCACAAAATTGCAGAGAAATACTAAACTATCAAAATGTCTACCAAGATAAATTAAGTTCGCATAATACATAGAAATAATAATTCTAAAGTCCATCCCTCAAAACAACGTTCAACAAAAAACTGATAATGTCTCTGGTTGCACACATTCAATCATCAAGATGCATGCGGAGCCAGGTCCTCCTGATAGATACTGGTTGAGCCATAAATATGTCACTCTTTGCTACATCCACGTTCAACATATCGATAGCCTTGATGATCTCCTGCTCAGTCAAATCAGTAATATCTGCTAAGACCGCATATATCATATCGGCTCTCGATAGCTGTCTCGGCGGAACTGGCACGTTGGTCTCCTGCTCCATGTTCCTTGCAATTGATGTAATCGCATCTGCAATAATATCAGCTGCAACCTTCTTCTTCCTCTTCTTTGGTCGTGGTTCGACCTCTTCAATGATGTTTTCATCCACAGGCGCTTCTATATTAACTTCATTCACAGCCTCTGTTGCAGTCGCAGCTTGAGCTCCAGTAGCTCTATCAACCCCGCACAACATGCCTAAGTCGCCCCAATTGACGATCACCTTACTCCTGTAATGCTTTACAGATGAGTGTGCCTACAAGTAATAAATTAAAGATTAGAAAAATAATTTTTAAATTTTGGTAATTTACTTTTCTAAAATAAAAACATTACCGTAACATAGTTGACCCAAACATCCTCGCTATCTACCTTGACGACATTGCGCTCTCAATCCCAACCGAAGCCGCTTGTATCCAACATAGCCGATATTTATTGATAATACTTATTCCAAGTCTTTAAGCGTGCCATTATTTTCTCCTTATTAATCACCACATTGCATTCCTCCTTCACGACTTGGATTGCAACGGTGAATGCAACACTTTTCCAACAATTTGCCGCTTTATTTCCCAAACTCTGCTGCTCGAGTAGAGATGTTGATAAAGCGGTATCCATCTGTGTTGTCCAATGGATATACGAACGTTCCTTTCCTTTGTTTGTTTCCATTTACTAGTTGTTCACAAGTGTAGGAAATTAATAAATTGTAAGAACATGTAGCAATTAAAATAGCTTTTTCAAAATAAACATAAAGTAAACATGTAACGTGAAGCAATCAAGACAACATCCAAAATAAATATAAGCTAGCCATGTAACATCTAGCAATCAAAAAACATCCAAAGTAAACATAAACTTTCAAATTTTATGCTCCTCGACGAGCCTGATACTCATTGAACATGTTCATAGCCAATGTATCTCTAAAATGACTCCACTCGGGGGTAACTTAAACTTGCCCCACTACGTCTGCGTACTCATAACTATCACCTCCCATGTCTTGCAGTAATATCTCTGCGTCAGCCTCAGCAAGTAATCTAGCATCATGATCTAATCTCCTCTCTATAAGAAAGTTATGCAAGATACAACAAGCATTTATGATTTGAACCTGTGCATAGTAAACATAAGTTTAGGCTAACATAAAACAATTGATTATAAAGTAAGCATTAATTTAGGATAACATAAAGCACTTTGGATTGGATTTGAACCTGCACATTAATATCGAAGAAGGATGCTTCACGCAAGATAGCACATCGTTTCTTAAGTAGGCCAAATATTCTCTCAATCACATTTCTTGCCTTTGAATGTCGTAGATTAAATAACACCTTGTTGTTTGAGGGATTATTGCCCTGGGCGGACCACTCTTTAAGGTGATATCTGGTGGACCTATAAGACGCAAGATAGCCAGGGCCATTTGTGTATCCTGCATCCACAAGATAGTATTTGCCCACCGACACTTCAAAACGATCGGTTCGTTCCAGTGCATTACGTAGAACTCTGGAGTCCGATGATGAACTCTCCCATCCAGGCAATACATATAAAAACCTCATGTTTGAATCACATACCCCCATGACGTTTGTTGTTATTGCTTGCTTTCTATTTCAATACCTACCTTGATCTTTAATGGACACTGTTACTTCAATATGAGCGCCATCTATGGCTCCGACACAGTCATATTTGATAAGACAATGTTATATAAATATGTTGCATTTAACATACTACTCAATATACATAAATGACTTGCTTACTGCAAAATCACGCCATCGTTGTGTTGTAGTTGTTGAAACCAGTTTCCCGGTTTCAGCGTTCGAAAGGGGGTTGCGACTAACTCTTACTTGACCTAAGCCTTGACTCTTGACCGGTCACTAAGAACTAAGAGACTCGGACTTGGTAACAACTGGAGTCTAGGAACAGACCCCTTAAGCTTCAGCGTGGAGGTCCCACCGCACACCCGGAAGCCCACTCGGAACTTCCCCTCCCAAGCCAATGCTGAGCCTGGGAACCTTGGAGGGAACTAAGAACCACCTCACTGTCAGCTGAAGGATGACAAGGGAGGGGGGGTGCTTGCTCACAAGACACACGCAAAGGGGGGGGGGGGGGGGGGTAGTGACCAACCCTTCCCAAGGTGCCCATGGGGGTCTATTTATAGACTTTCCCAAAAATGGACTGCGGATAGCCAAGATCCTGCTATCCGCAGTCCAACCGTGACCACGAACGATCAACGCATGAGGGGGGCGAGTGGGACTCGAGATGTCCACTTCCCCCCACACGGGAGGCCATACCGGCCTCCCCCCAATGTGCCGGGCGAGTGGGAGAATTCCTCCCACTCGCCCAAAGGGGGTGGCGAGTAGGAGGGCCCCCTCCCACTCGCCCCCAAGGTGGCCGGCGAGTGGGAGTGCCTCTCCCACTCGCCTGGCGAGTGGGAGGGTCCCTCCCACTCGCCCGGGTGAGTGGGAGAGATCCTCCCACTCCCACCACAAAGGGCCGGTGAGTGGGAGGGTCCCTCCCACTCACCCAAAGGTGATTGGCGAGTGGGAGGCTCATCCCACTCGCCCGAAGGGAGTCGGGGGAGCGGGTGCTCCCCCCGCTTTCCCCGCGGCCTCTCTTTGCCTTGATCGGTCTCGACCGCTTATGCGTGGTTGTTTTGCCCGTCTCGACCACCTTCACTGTCTTGGTCTCATCCGGGTCGGGTCACACCAACTCGGGAAATATGAGGGTTGTACACAATCCCCGCTCTTTGCGAACTTGTCCCAAGCTCGGAAAGAAAGTCCAACCCACTTATTGGACGAGTAGGTGGGACCCTAAGGGAATCTTTGGAGGGCTCCGCCCGATGGCTATATAAAACCCCTCGAAGAGGGAGGTAAGAAGAGCACCATTCCTGAGAGCTCCCCCTACTTCCCCTCTTGAACCAGATGGATCCACCTCGAGACTTCAGGGCTCGCTTCAAAGCTCTTGCTGGGAAGGGTCTGTCCGACCTGGCGGAGCTTAAAGCTCTAATCCATGGCCCTTCGCCCTCTCCTACCCGGTTCGCGGTGCGATCACCTCGGAAGAAACCCCGCCCCGAGTTGGTGAAGGAGGTTGCATCGTCATCGTCTCATGGAGCGACCGAATTCGTCTGAGGCCTGGATATGGATACGGTATTGATTCTCCCCACATCTCTATTTCACACCTGCGGTTATACATGACCATGGTGACGTGTTTCTTAATTGCCCACAACTTCTCGCGGAGGACCTCGAGGGGGTCCGAAGAATGGTAGAGGGAACGGGCGTAGATGCTCGGGTGAGCCCTGTCTCTCTCGCTCGGGAACCTGCCGCCCTCTCGACTGCTCACGATGACTCTTCTGCTGGAGGGAACCAGACCTCGACGGGTCAATCGAACCGAAGGGAATTCTCGGCGCCACCCCGCTCTCCTACTGCAGTCATGGAGCCCGTCGAGGACCGATCCGACGTCTTCGAGCGTTTGAGTCGCTTGGAGACCCTTTCCCAGGAGCTGCGGGAGGGGAGGTTGTCTTCCGGATCCGACCCCCTCGCCCGTGTTTGCGTGCTGGAGCGTCGGGTCAAGAGGTTGGAGGCTGAACTCAACCTCCTACGGGGAGAGGTCCGGCTCGCATTCGGGGGGATGACGACACCGTTCGAGGATCACTTTCGCCGGGTGGAGGCCTCCGTGCGCACCGTGGGCGAGGAGCTCTCCTCAGCCAAGGCATGCTTCGAATCCACGCGTGTGTGGGGGGGTCCCCTTCACCCAGGACCAGGGTTACTGGAAGTGGACGGCGCGTTAGTTACCCTTTTTTCGGGGATCTACTATTTGTTATGTAATAATAAGGATCGGCTCGCCATAGCAGTTCGTCTGCTTCGCGACCGGACTGTTTGTTTCGTTATGTCTCCCTTACGTTTGCTTCAATAACCGCGCTGATTTATGTCTCGCTTGAGTTGCTATCTTTTGGTTAACTAACATGTATGGTGATCGTAATGATGCTGAAACAGCTGACTAACGGGCAGGAGATGGGCCTCGAAAGGACGATCCGGGGACGAAGCGGTCGGGTGGTGTCAGGGGGAGGCGTAGGTGAAGGGGACCCCTCGGTCCGTATCCTTACACCAGGCGAGAGGACCGCAGGGCCCTCCCTCCTCTGCCGGGCGAGTGGACCATGAGGTCCACCCCCGTGCACCGGGCGAGTGGACCTCAAGGTCCACTCGCCTGTGCTCGGGGCGAGTGGGCCTTGCGGTCCACTCACCCGGGGCGAGTGGACCACCCGGTCCACTCCCCCTCCATGCCCTTGGGCGAATGGACCCACGGTCCACTCGCCTTCTCTTTTATCCCCCCTTATAAATACACCCCCTTCTACCTCTAGGTCCTCACCTTCCTCTCTCCCCTTGCCTTGCCTTCCTCCCATAGCCAGCTCTACCTCTTCCTTCCACCTTTCTTCCGGCCGATGGCCATGGCTTACAGGGGCTGGACTTGCAGCGGCCCCGAGTTCTGTTGCCACCCTGCCGGGTGGAACCGCCCGTGCCTCTCCTGATAACCCCCTCCTCCTTGGAAGTGGCCCCTTCCTTGGCCCCGAGGGGGACCAACCTGTGACCTCCAAGCTGGTCGGGCGGCTATCGGTTGCGACTTCCAGCCTTGCTCCTGCCCAACGGGAGGTCCCTGTTGTCCCTGACTCCTCACTTCCTCCTTCTTTCTTCCTCCACGCTCTCTCCTTTCCTCCTCTGCTACCTCGGCTAACCTAGCCACGAACTCCTGATTGGTAGCCTCACACTCGGTCTCACGATCAGCACGCTTCATCAGCTCTTCGAAAGACAGGGGAGGGTCCCGAGTCAGACTCATCTGAAACAGCCCAGGCTGCAGCCCAAGGGTGAAGGCTAGCTGCAGGGTGTGCCCGGGCACTTCGACGACAAGAAGGACCTCCGCCTGGAACCTATCCATGTAGCTAGCCAGCATCTCCCCTGGCCTTTGCCTGAGACTGCGAACAAGGCCTCCATGCTCTTCCTCCTCTTCTTCGAGGTAGAGAACCTTAACAAGAAACTTCGACGTAGATCCTCGAAGCGGTAGATGGTTCCCGCCGGAAGCGAGTGGAACCAATCCCTCGCCTTTCCCTGGAACGTGACGGCGAAAAGCCTGCACATGAAGGCGTCCGACATTTGCCTGATCGTGGTCATGTTCTCGAACCACTGAAGATGCTGGAGAGGATCGCTATCCCCCTCGTAGTAGGACATGGCAGGATCGCGAAACCCATCCGGAACGGGGGATGACATGACTAGCTCGCAGAAAGGGCTTCTCCATTCTTCTTGGTTGGGGGAGGCGCTCCCATCACTTCCCCGCCGGGGCAGCTGGTCCGAGGCGAACTGTTGAAGAGCACTCGCGCCTGGAGGCACAAGCCCTCCTCTGAGGCTGGCCCCTTCTCTTGCTGACTGCTTCTCACTTCCACCAGGGGGAGTGAGGGGATCCTAGGTGCAGGTGGTGTTGAGCACTCGCCGCGAGCGGAGGATACGGCCTGCATGAACTCCAGGATCCTCTTGCTGAATTCGTCAAAGTCGCTCTTCTTCACATACTCGCAAGGTGGAGGCGGGTCTCCCAACTCGTCGCTTCCAGCCATGAGACTTGGCTCAGAGTTTTCCGAACTAGTCGCTTCCACGCTCACCGCACCAGAATGTTGAAACCAGTTTCCCGGTTTCAGCGTTCGAAAGGGGGTTGCGACTAACTCTTACTTGACCTAAGCCTTGACTCTTGACCGGTCACTAAGAACTAAGAGACTCGGACTTGGTAACAACTGGAGTCCAGGAACAGACCCCTTAAGCTTTAGCGTGGAGGTCCCACCGCACACCCGGAAGCCCACTCGGAACTTCCCCTCCCAAGCCAATGTTGAGCCTGGGCACCTTGGAGGGCACTAAGAACCACCTCACTGTCAGCTGAAGGACAACCCTTCCCAAGGTGCCCATGAGGGTCTATTTATAGACTTTCCCAAAAATGGACTGCGGATAGCCAAGATCATGCTATCCGCAGTCCAACCATGACCACGAACGATCAACGCATGAGGAGGGGGGGGGGCGAGTGGGACTCGAGATGCCCACTTCCCCCCACACGGGAGGCCATACCGGCCTCCCCCCAATGTGTCGGGCGAGTGGGAGAATTCCTCCCACTCGCCCAAAGGGGGTGGCGAGTGGGAGGGCCCCCTCCCACTCGCCCCCAAGGTGACCGGAGAGTGGGAGTGCCTCTCCCACTCGCATGGCGAGTGGGAGTGTAAGACCCCCCTCCCTAGACTGAACCGAGTTCAGGGAGGGGGGATCTTACTGCCCAAAGAAGACTACCCAGCGCTTTCCGGGTGGCGACGTCCCACCCTCTCAAGCGCTGAGCGGTTTCTTTGTCAGGCACAAGAATCATAACATCACATCAGAACGCATAACAGAAGCAATCGAAAGACATAAAAACAAGCACACAGCTTATATTCACATATTGGAACGGGGCCGAAGCCTAATGTTTACAACTACTGCCTCGGGGGCTACATCGACGAAACAAAAGATCCTAGTCTAGTCCTATAATGTAATATCCCATTTCCTACTAGACCCCTTAACTTCACTTAAGGTAAGACAAGTGGTGAGTTTTGTGAGTTTGTACTAGGTTACAACCCTAGGACACCTATGATTAGGTGAACTCACCTGTGATCTACTATAGGGCTCAAGTCAACCTGAGTCAAACTAACTCAAAATGATCTCTCACTTGTAAATTGACCCTACCAATAGATGGTAAACCCCATAAAGGAGGGCTCTGGACCCAAAAGCCCCATCATGGGGTCTTCAATTGGCCCAAATTGACCAAAGTCAAACCTAGGTCAACATGAGCTAATCCTTCCCTAATAGGTTCAATTGAACCCCAAAGCATGAAATTGACTTCACCCCTAGTCTTAGAACATCATGGGGGACCTAATTGAACCAAAAGCCCCATCATGGAGTCAACAATTTGACCAATTTGACCAAAGTCAACATTTCCCCAATTTTGGTCAAAATCACACCTTTGGGTCAAATTGGCTCACTTAGGTCTTCACCATGGCTCAACCAACCTTGGGTGGTGTCATTGGACTCAATGTCAACACATTGGACCAGTCAACACACCCAATTGGCCAAGTCAACCCGAAAGTCAACATAGGATCAATTTTGCCTAAATTGGGCTTAATTGGAATTGACCCAAATTCCAATGGATTGGGGCCCTCATCCAAGGCCCACTCTTAAGCCCATGAGCCTAATGACCAGCACTACCCCCAAATTTCAACATGCAATGACATGCAAAGGGGTAGCATGGTCATTTTTCCTTCCATCATTAAGAAAAGGAGGAATTTAGGGAGAGGAGGCCATGTGGCCCTCCTCACCTCTGCCCAAAGCCCCCACTGAACTCCCCATTAACTCCCCAACGGAATTCTAGCTGATTTGGTGCCACTTGGTGGCTGGGAGGAGCATCCAAGGAGGAGGCCGAACTCCACAAACTCAAAACCATATGTGCAGCCCATATCAGCCACTCTAGACCCTTCCATCAGCTTCAGAACGTTGAGAGGAGTGGAGCTAGTGTCCTGGAGTGAAGAAAACCGTGGATAATCAAGGAATCGGGGAGGATCGTCGGAGCTCGCCGCTACCATGCCGCACCACCACAACACTCACCGCCAAGCTCGGAATCAGGCACGTTTCTCCTCCCCTCCCTCTGTGCTAGGTTCTAGAGCCCCCTAGGAGAGACATCGGGCTCAATTGAGCCCGATCCCATGCGAGAACGAGGGAGAAATCCCGAGCTTTTCTTCTTGCTCGGGATCGCCGGAGACGGGTTCTCAGGCGGCCGTGTCGCCGCCTGGCGTTAGCCACCACCTCAACGGAGGTGGTGGAGGCGGTGGCCGGCGGTGGAGGGCCGTGGATGGCCGGGAATTGAAGGAGGAAGGCGGTCCAGGCGGGATCGATCCCAGCCGTCGGCTGTCGGGGACGATGACGGGCCGCCGTTGGATCTGCGCTGAAATTCGTGCTGGATCGTTTTAATATAGTTATTTTAATTATTCTGATATTTGTATTTTCTGTCACACTTTGACATGTTTATTCATGCTGAATTTTAAGGCCTTTAGAGGCCATTTTGAGAAAAATCGCCAGAGACAACTTTTGTAGGCTTGGATGTCTACTCTCATTTGGAAGTAGAATCAAGTCATTTGGTTAACTGTAAGACTCACAGCACTCATTTTAGTGAGGCTGGTCAAAACCAAATCCTGAATTTTAAAAGTGCATATCTTTTTACTGGTAGTACTTATGAAGCTGAAACTTGGTACATGCATGCATGTGACCCAAATTTAGCTTAGGTAAAAATATCAGAATTTTAGGAGGTACTTTTTCTAAAGTTTTGTTCAAAACTTAGGAAATTAAATAAATGATATTTTTGGGGTTATATAACTCCAACTGACCCCAAATTTGGGGGATAACCTTATCTAGGTACTAGCAACCCATGGTTAAAATTTGAGGTCAAATGGATCTCTGCATGTAGAGGAATTTCAATTTGTTTGTCTCTACTCTTATGTGATTTGGTGTGCCAATAGACAAAAGTCTATTGTTGTATTTTCAGAAGAGAAGGCTTGGTGTTAGCCTCTGAAACTTAGGCAGCACCTTCATAATATCAAAACATGCCACCCCAATGAATGGTGGGGACCCTAGAGACCAAAAACCCCTTACTTTGATTTAACATGACTTAGGTCACATAATGTTGTCCATGGAAATTTCATGGGGAAAAACTTATGGAAAAAATATGAAACTCTGGGGATCACCTTGTAACATCATTTAGGACCTCTGGAAATCTTGTGTGAATTGTTAGATATTGTTTACTTGAAAATCATGATAAATTACCTTATGTTGCCTTTTTAATTAAATGAGATTTTTGTGATGAAAAGTATTTGGGGATTGTGTAAACCATGGAAAATCATGTGAAATCTAGTTTTGAACTTCTGAGATTTTTGGTAGAATTATTGGATGAATATTACTTAGTAAAATTCCATAAATATGGTTTGTCACACTTCTTAATTTATAGGATAACTAAAAAGAAAAATCACTGGATGATCATGAAACTTTGGATAGGATGTTTTTAGGACAATATGATATCACTGTAATTTTACCAGATTTTATTGTGGCTTATAAATAGTGGTTGTGGTGTAAACCCTTATTGGCACACCACTAGAATCAAATGAATATTATGGATAAATATCCACTGGGAAATTATGAAATTTAGGCAATAAGGTTTATAGACCAATATGATGCTACTGTAATTTTCTCTGAATTTTTGGAAGTCTAAATCTTGTACATCATGAACAAAGTCATTTTGTCACCCCTTTTTGGATAAATAGAAATTATATGTTTATTCTTGCTGGAAAATTATGATCCTCTGGAAACAGTGTTTTTATATAATTTTTGTGTCACTATAATTTTCTCAGAATTTTAGAAAGACAGAATCATATACTTGGTGTGTAAATTAGTATTTTCAGTCAATTATTGTAAATTAGGAATCTGGAGTATTTAATTACTGAAAATTATGAAATATTGGGGAACTTATTATTATGTCAAGTGTCACCTCTGGAAGAATTTCAAACAAGATTGAGTTAAATAGCATGATACCTCCTTTGCAATTTAGTTGATGAGAATCTAATAAGGAATTTTAATAAAGGTCAAAAGTACTTGGAACAAGCTTAGATTCTGACATTTCATTAGTATGCCCATCTTGAATATATGATAAACATTAGAAGTCATTTGGAAGTAATTTGACCAAGGTTCCACCATGGGAACCTAATCTAGTTATTTGTCGTGGTCTGCGGATAGTGAAAACTCAATATGGTGATTAAGTCAATAAAATCACTTAGGAAACCAATGAAGTTTGGGTTATAATAAGAGATGAGTGTAGACCACTTAGAAGGCGGGAAATATTAGAGTTGAGCGCCATTCAAGGAACGATCGCTTAGTATTAAGACAAAACATAAGGCGTGAAAACACCTAAGTTATAAAGAGCAATGAGAGAGTGGAATTCAAGGTCAGGGATAATTACCAAGAGTAATAAATGTCCTGGAAAGGGGTGGGCATCATCCCATCACATACCCTAGTACCTTGCGAGCCCTTCACCGGGTAGCCCTCGGGAAGTCCAGGATTCACCTTAAACTTCTAAGTATAGCAATAGCTAGACAAGAGTAGTCTAATTAGGTGAACAAGAGACGTGGTGAATTCATACCTAGTTAAGGGATGGGAAAACTTCATATCTGGACAGGTTAGTCCTGCGAGCAGAGGCTCGGGAAATTGTAATCAGGACGGGGTGGTCCTGCGAGCTGGAGGCTCGGGTTGTAGTTACTTAGTGTACATAGAATCAAATTAGTGGCGGGTCTTCGGTATGGGCCGGTCGTCACACCGACGGCAGTACGTTGACTTAGGCGGGTGTGAGAGTTTGAGGGGCCAGTAGGTGGGTTATACTGCGGTCTGGAAGACAATCCCCAAAGACGCACACCTGACCTTTAAGACTGGTGGGTTCCAGCAAAGAGTACACAATACTCTAGAGTGCACCTAGGACGTGTACAGAGGCGTATGGGAGGTCTAGGCCTGGTAGTGTGTATACCTGCCTAGGGGTGGAGATGCCCGCTCCACCGCTACCGTAGCCACAACGGTAGTACCAGAGAGTTTAGCTAACTCCGAAAAGTGGGAACTAAAGGTCTGTGATCACAGAGTCGTGTGGGTGAGTTGCATTAGTTAAAATCATCATAAATCATACATATCATATCATACTTAAACCCTAAATGTAGTTATGCAAACTTATCATATAAATTAGTATGGACTCTTTTATATGATAAGTTAAACCTTGAAAATCTTAACTTATAAGTTTGTATGGGCATTCATATAAGTTAAGGTACTTCTGGGATGATAGATAGATATACTTGCTCCTTTACTTGCGCCGTACATTTACTTACTTATTACTTGTACTGTTCTTTACCATACACTGCTATTACCTGTTGTATAATGTTTCTTTACGTAGCCATTCTTTACTGTTTGTCATACTATATATACACTGTGATTGTTGACGCCAGGAAAATCCTGACCTCAAGATTCGGATCAATGCAGCCCGAGGTTACTGATCCTGCGGTCCAACTTCACGGCTCTGATAGCTAAAATAGGAGAGAGAAAATGACTAAGCACACCCCAGGAGCTCCAGCAGGGAGGTCCCACCACATACCCGGAAGTTTGGGAGAAACTTCCCCTCCGCAACCAAAAGCTGGGCGAGGTACTAGACGGGCATGGATTTGGCGAGTATCCAACTTGGGGGGACCTCGACCACTTCCAAAAGTGCCATTTCTAGTACCCCTGGGGGTCTATTTATAGAGAAATCCTAGGGGGGGGGGGTACAGGCGAGTATACTGCCTCTGCTCGCGAGTTACAAGGGTTACTCGCCCATACTCGCGAGATACTCGCCCATACTCGCGAGATACTCGCCCATACTCGCCTCTTGCTCGCCATACTCGCCCCTTGCTCGCCATACTCGCCCCTTGCTCGCCCAGCTCGCCCCTTGCTCGCCATACTCGCCCCTTGCTCGCCATACTCGCCCCTTGCTCGCCCAGCTCGCCCCTTGCTCCTGCTGGCTGAGTTGCCTTGTGTCTTGGATTGCCGGCTCCTGTGCTGACCCTTTGACCTTGACTTCAGCCTACGTGGCTTTGAATGGGCCTACCTCGGAGAATGAGGGTTGTACACAATCCCCGCTCTTTGCGAGTAACGTAGTTGCTCGGAAAGAATCATCCAACCCTTATTCGACGAGCTGTCTTTCTGGAGAGAAAAGGTCGACACCTCATAGGAGCCGAGCTCAACAGGAGGCGAATACAAGGTCGACACCTTCTAGGAGCCGAGCTCAACTAGAGACGGAAAGAAGGTCGACACCTCACAGGAGCCGAGCTCAACTGGGGGTGGATACAAGGTCGACACCTTCTAGGAGCCGAGATCAACTAGAGGCGGAAAGAAGGTCGACACCTTCTAGGAGTCGTGATCAACTAAAGGCGGAAAGAAGGTCGACACCTTCTAAGAGCCGAGCTCAACTAGAGGCGGAGAGAAGGTCGACACCTCGCAGGAGCCGAGCTCAACTGGAAGCGGATACAAGGTCGACACCTTCTAGGAGCCGAGCTCAACTAGAGGCGGAAAGAAGGTCGACACCTTCTAGGAGCCGAGCTCAACTAGAGGTGTAGAGAAGGTCGACCCCTTCTAGGAGCCGAGATTAACTAGAGGCGGAAAGAAGGTCGACACCTTCTAGGAGCCGAGATCAACTAGAGGCGGAAAGAAGGTCGACACCTCGCAGGAGCCGAGATCAACTAGAGGCGGAAAGAAGGTCGACACCTCGCAGGAGCCGAGCTCAACTGGAAGCGGATACAAGGTCGACACCTTCTAGGAGCCGAGCTCAACTAGAGGCGGAGAGAAGGTCGACACCTCGCAGGAGCCGAGCTCAACTGGAAGCGGATACAAGGTCGACACCTTCTAGGAGCCGAGATCAACTAGAGGCGGAAAGAAGGTCGACACCTTCTAGGAGCCGAGATCAACTAGAGGCGGAAAGAAGGTCGACACCTCGCAGGAGCCGAGCTCAACTGGAAGCGGATACAAGGTCGACACCTTCTAGGAGCCGAGCTCAACTAGAGGCGGAAAGAAGGTCGACACCTCACAGGAGCCGAGCTCAACTGGAAGCGGATACAAGGTCGACACCTTCTAGGAGCCGAGCTCAACTAGAGGCGGAAAGAAGGTCGACACCTTCTAGGAGCCGAGCTCAACTAGAGGTGGAGAGGTCCAAGGGGACAAACCATCCCGAGGCCTCCATCCTATTGCGTTTGCTAAATGCTGATCGGTCAAATCGATCATCTCTTCGTCAAGCTGGGGGGTTGGCGTCCGGACTCTCCTCTGATAACCTCTCCAGCCGGATGGGAAGTGCAGTCAGGGGGTAACTCGGCCAACGTGCAAGGGGGGAGCTGATCTCGACCGTCAATGCAGAGGCTTGGTCTTAGGAGGACTCTCTCCCGAGGCGCTATCCCACCACCCGACTTGGGTTTTTACGAGAGTCGAGTCGGAGACCTGTCCTCCAATCGGTCGCCAGGTTGCAGAAGAGTCTTCATACTATCACTCAACAATCAGAGGGGATTAACCGCACCAACCCATATGATTGGAATAAAATACAAGAGATATTAGGCTTTGTCGCAAGAGGTCAAATGACACCTTTATACAAGGGTCCCTCAGTCAGGTAAATCGATAATCGCTTCGACGAGTTGGGAGGTCGACGTCCAGACTTTCTCCTGATAATCTCACCAGTCGGATGAGAAATGCAGTCGGTGGGAACCGCGGCCAACGTGCAAGGGGGAGCTGATCTCGGCCGTCATTGCAGAGGCTTGGACTTAGGGGGACGTATACCGAGGCATTGTCCCATCACCCATTCTGGGTTTTACGAGAATCAAGTCGGAGGCTCGTTTCCCAACCTGTCGTGGAGATCGGTTTCACCTACTTCAAAAAGCTCTTGCCAGAAGAGAAAAACAACTCTCGCGGCCCATGTTTCAGGGGGCGAGGAATTTTTATTTAAATGGAATAAACACAAGGAGGGGGAGAATAGACCTTCCCGCTCAGGGATAGAACCTTTTCAGGTCATTGTCGCTCCAGGTATTCCCAAGCGATTCCCTTTCATGATTCTACAGGCGGTCTCTGCCAGTCTCGAATGCCTCTTGAACGATGAAAGATCCCTCCTAGTTCAGTTCGAGCTTCTCGATGACAAGTGATCTCCTTGTTGAGCCTTTAGGTACTTCTGAGCAGTTCTTCATCTCATAGAACACACCATGAAGGGGACTGACAGTCGGGGAGGTTCCAAAAGAACACACCATCCCCAGGTCTCCATCCCACTTGGGTGTTGAATGCCGACCCAACCTGTTTCACCTTATGAGTAAGACCCCTCATGGATCATAGCCGACGGAAGGAGATCATCGGTGATAAGAAGCTTGCAGAATACCAAGCTTGGAGACGTCATGAGTAAGCATTCTCATGGAACATAAGTCCTTCATGAAGATCATCACGAGTAGAAGCTCGCGGAACACCAGCTTTGAGACGTCACGAGTCAGCATCCTCGTGGAATGTAAGCCCTTGATGAAGATCATCGCGAGTAGGAACTCGCGGAATCCTAGCTTTGAAAACCACCGCGACTAGGAGCTCGCCGAGCATCAACTTGGAGACCTCGCGAGTAGCTTTATGTGCTTTCCCTGGGTGGCGAACTCGTCATGAATCATCCTGTTTGTTAGTCAGACAAAAGCACTCACGGGCTTTACAAAAGCACCCGTCAGTATGATCATGTGTGGAAATCATTGACATTGAAGAAGGAGGAAACTGAGGGGAGGAGTGTCCCTTTTTACATAAGACCCCCTACGCAGAGGGTTCGGGGGTTCCGCTGCCCGGTCAGCGGACGGGGGTCAAGGGGGCAGCGCCCCATGCGGGGTCGGGGGCAGCGTCCCTGGAAATTTTTTATTTTCCATACTCGCCAGACCTTGAAATCGCCCTTCAGGAACTCGCCACTCTTGAACTAGGCACCAGGTTCTCACCACCTTGCGAGTAGAGAACTCACCCTCGCGAGTAGAGAACTCGCTTATGGGCGAGTAGAGAACTCGCTTATGGGCCATCTGGAACTCGACTCTGGATCTCGCCATCTGGAACTCGCCTGCATGAAGTTGCCTCTGGAACTCGCCCAACTTGTCGAATGCTCGCGAGTTGCTGCCTTTGGCCTCCATCTCGCCACTTTAAGCCATGAAGCTTTCTCGCAAAAATTTCTTCCTCCGACTACGATCCACGCTCACCGCACCAAAGTGTTGACGCCAGGAAAATCCTGACCTCAAGATTCGGATCAATGCAGCCCGAGGTTACTGATCCTGCGGTCCAACTTCACGGCTCTGATAGCTAAAATAGGAGAGAGAAAATGACTAAGCACACCCCAGGAGCTCCAGCAGGGAGGTCCCACCACATACCCGGAAGTTTGGGAGAAACTTCCCCTCCGCAACCAAAAGCTGGGCGAGGTACTAGACGGGCATGGATTTGGCGAGTATCCAACTTGGGGGGACCTCGACCACTTCCAAAAGTGCCATTTCTAGTACCCCTGGGGGTCTATTTATAGAGAAATCCTAGGGGGGGTACAGGCGAGTATACTGCCTCTGCTCGCGAGTTACAAGGGCTACTCGCCCATACTCGCGAGATACTCGCCCATACTCGCCTCTTGCTCGCCATACTCGCCATACTCGCCCCTTGCTCGCCCAGCTCGCCCCTTGCTCGCCATACTCGCCCCTTGCTCGCCCAGCTCGCCCCTTGCTCCTGCTGGCTGAGTTGCCTTGTGTCTTGGATTGCCGGCTCCTGTGCTGACCCTTTGACCTTGACTTCAGCCTACGTGGCTTTGAATGGGCCTACCTCGGAGAATGAGGGTTGTACAGTGATAGCTTAGATTCTCCCTGTCACTTGCTTGTTCCATTTTGCTTGATTTCATCCTTTTCCTTCCTCCCGCGCGGTGCCTAGGAGTCGCGGGGGTGAGGCGAGGACGACAGCGGCTTAGTCTTTTTGACTAACGGTCGGTGGACCTTATCATTTTAGGAGCCGGAGCAGCAGCACGACCAGTTGGACGAGGCGGGAGGATCTGAGGGGCAGGTGCCGCGCATCACTTCTACCATGGGACAGGTGTTTGTTACCGTAGTTTTGTTCTAGCTTCCGCTTGAGAGATGTAGTGAGAGAGAAATTTTGTACCATTTTATTCATTGGCTATGTATCGGGCTTAAGCCCCCTTTCTCTCTATTTGTACTCATGCTGGACTATGCTTTTATTTCAAATAATTATCTGTGATGTGGACTTGCAGTTTTGTTTATACTTCTTCTTCTCTATTGGCCTAATGTTAAATGATCGTACTAGCCGGCAGAATCGGCGTCTTGCGGTGGCGACTAACCCGTGAGTTGGTGCCATCCGTAAGACGGCGGTTCTGGGCATAAGACCCGGGTTACCTCTTGGTAAGGGGAGGGGGGTCTTACATATAATCTAGGACTCAGGTCGCGGAAGATAGGGGGCAAGGCTGGGGTAATCAAACGGGCCATCTCTAAGGCTGGTATATCATCCTGTGCTGCGGGGGCTCCTTGCTGTCCCATCTCCTGTGATTGGTTATAAGAAATAACCGTTAGTCACAGAGCTAAGTAGAAAATACATCCCCTCCCCGGATTCATATCCAGGGGGCGGCTAAAGGACGGAAATAAAATAGCCGAAGCAAGGAAGAGAGTTAGCAGCAGGTAAACATATATATATCTACATATATATATAGATAGGGTCTTCCGCCCTAATATCCGTAATCGCGCCGTGTGGTAAATACACAACACTATTTCGCGCATACACACTCCCAGGTATTCAAACTTGTACGCACACAAAAAGACCCTGTGTCGACACAGTTTAGACCGCTTTATTTCGAGCAGGGGAGCTAACCCCGCGAGCCTCACCGATGTGGCCGTCGGGGACAGTGGCCAGTCTTGCCACTCCTGAATGTAGTCGTACCGTATCACTCAGGCCCTCCTGTACAACTTGGTGTACCAACTGGATGTGAGCGACATCCGGCGAACCGATTTGTAGGCCGACCAGCGGAGGCAAAACTACAGGTTCGGAGTGGTGATAACCCGCTGTGCACATCTCCCTGTCGCCATGAGTCGTCAACCCACCCGCACCGGTACGAACGGTCTGCGAGCGTGACCAACCCGCCACTTCCAAACAATCTTCACCCGCTTAATAATAAAACAAGCGCTTAAAATACGTGGCAGATTACTCTACCCGTCCCACAACCTCTGACCGGGAGGCTTAGCGGTATGAGGGCTCCTTGCTTGGGGCTAACCTGGGAGGAGGGACTCGACTCCGGGTTCTCCCCAACTAAGGCCTCGCAGAAGGGAGGATAAGCACCGCATTATAGCCACGACAGCGCTGCATTTAGTAAGTAAATTAGGCCGGAAGCAGAGGCCATAACACTAAGTAGAGAAGTAGGCCGAAAGCAGAGGTCATGTTAAGCAGAAAAGTAGGCCGAAAGCAGAGGCCATAATATACAGAAAATTAGGCCGAAAGCAGAGGCCATAATGACAGGACCAGTGCGAGACTGGATTTAAATGAAAGTACAGAAAGTAAATGCGGGGGACCAGTGCAAGACTGGATTTAAAGGAAAGTACTGAATGTAAATGCGGGGGACCAGTGCGAGACTGGATTTAAAGCAAAGTACTGAATGTAAATGCGGGGGACCAGTGCGAGACTGGATTTAAAGCAAAGCACTGAATGTAAATGCGGGGGACCAGTGCGAGACTGGATTTAAAGCAAAGCACTGAATGTAAATGCGGGGGACCAGTGCGAGACTGGATTTAAAGGAAAGTACTGAATGTAAATGCGGGGGACCAGTACGAGACTGGATTTAAACGAAAGTACAGAAAGCAGTAAGCATATAAAAAAGGTTAGTAGTCCAATCACTCCATAAGAGGAGGCTTCATTCGTCGACTCCGTTCGTAGGAGGGGATTCTGCCCTTATTATTGCCGCGGCGGTATCGAGTTTCAGCGTCGCGCCGCGATTTTATTCCGATTTTGCGTTGATATTCCGAACTTAGTCGATTCTTTAGATCGATACGCGTAATCTTTATTAAGTGTTAAAAAAATATGCGTCGAGGGGACGCCGATTCATTTTGATGAATTTCGCTCTTTTTCGGCGTTTATTTTCGCTTGTAAAAGCTTTTGGAGGACCAAAACCAGAGGTCACACCTCCCAACTTTGATAGTAGTTGAGAAATACCTTTAATTAGAGCCCATGATCTTTGGTGATTTTTGCGAACTTATTTGGGCGTTTATTTTCTTAAAATAAACTTTATAATGGGTTTTAAAAATATTAAATCTTTTCCTAAAATTCCCCAAAAATTACTGGAGGTGCCCCTTAGAGTGTGGCACATTTTCCATTTAGAAAGTTTCCCCTGAAAATGCCCCAATTGCCCAAAAAAATTAAAGTGGGGGAGGGGCTGTTTTGGGGTGCTAATAGAGAAAGGGAGGAGGCGCAGGGGTCTTGCACCCTGCGCCTTCCCGCGGCCCCCGCAGCGGATCCGCGGCGTATCCGCTGCGGGGGCACATATGCTGAGGCGGGGCGGGGGAGGCGGGAGTTAAGGTAGCGGGAGCCGCACGATTTCCTGGGAGGAAATAGTGCGGCTCCCGATTTAATCATCGGGAGGCAGCCGCTGCCGCCGCCGGGCAGCGTCCGGCTGGGGCTGGCGCCTCCCCCGGTCGGCGCCCCGGGGGCCGGCGACTCCCCCGGTGGTGGTCCGGCGGCCTGGCGCCGCCGGCCACCGCCGGAATTAGAGCAGAAAGGAGGGGCGGGAGGCGGAGACCTGCATGCCCCATGCATGCCGCCGCGCCGCCGCCCCCGTGGGGAGAGGGGCTGGTGCCGCCCCCGGTCGGTGTGCCGGGGGTTGGAAACCACTCCGGTGGTGGTCCGGCGGCCTGGCGCCGCCGGACCCCACCGGAAGTTAGGGCAGGAGGCGGCGGGGAGGCGCGACACAGCTTGCATGGGCCATGCAAGTTGGCTGCGCCGCCGCCTCCTCGGGGAGGGCCCTCCCTGCCACCCCGGGTCGGGGCGCCGGGGAGAGGGCAGACCTCCGGCGGGGGTCCGGCGGCCTGGCACCGCCGGCCGCCGCCGGGGTTGGCGGGGTTTCCCCTACAGGAAAAGAGAAGGGGGAGGAGGACTCGGGCGCCGTCGGGGCTGCGACCTCCGGCGGCCCGGCCGCCTCCCCTTCGTCGGCGCCTAGGTCCCCGAGTGGGGACCTGCTCCCCCAGCGCCACCACCGGAGCTGGGGGTTTGGCTTCCACGGCCAGCGCCGCCACCTGAGCAAGCTCGGGGTGGCGCTGGTGGCGCTCCGGCGACGGGGAGGGGGCGGCTTGCCTCCAGGAGATAAGAAGGAGGAGGGGAGGTGGTTCTACCTGAGGAGGAGGTGGGCCTCGAGATCTTGAGGGGCGGTGGCCGGCCATGAGGAGGTGGCGGCGGCTTGGTTGGGTAGGGTTCCGGCGAGGAGGTGGTTGTGCTGGCTCCGGCAGGGTGGAAGGAGGAGGAGGTGGGGGCTGAGGAGGGGTGTGTGGGCTTGAGAGGAGGGCTGGCCCTTCCTTTTATAGGAAGGGGGAGGTTTCCCCCTCCCCCCCCCCCCCCCCCCCTCTCCTCCACGTGGGGTTAAGGGAGGGTGAGTGGGGGGAGATATTTTCTCCCCCTCCCCTCCCTTCCCTCTCTCCTGCCCCTTTGCCCAAATAGGGGCTGCCTATTCATGGGCAGCCCTCTTCCTTGGGGGGGGGGGCTTTCTCTCTCCTCCCCCCTTTTCCTTTTTCATTTCCCAATAAATTTCAAGCGGGGGGGGGGGGGGGGGGTTGACCGAGGTCAACCTAGGACGGGGTCTTCCAGGGTCTCGGGGTCCACTGTGATCTGTCAGGGCGGATACCGGGTTCGTGCGCTTTATATTTCGTGCATTGCACTGATGTGGTCTACATAGCCCTAAAATGGCATACTCTCCATACGACCTCGAATCGAGGTGCAACGAATTCCGTTGCGCTCGTATTGTTCATACGAGTCTACCGGAACTGACGGGAGTTAATTCGTGGTTCGTACGGTCACTATTCATAATAATGAGGTAGTGACGCGCTACGACACCCGAAATGGTCGTTTTCTCCAAACGACCTCGGATCGAAATGCAACGAATTCTGTTGCGCTCGTATTGTTCATACGAGTCTAACAGAACTGATGGAAGTCAATTCGGGGTTCGTACGGTCACTATTCATAATAATGAGGTAGTGGCGTGCTATGACACCCGAAATGGTCATTTTCTCCAAACGACCCTGGATCGAAGTGCAACGAATTCCGTTGCGCTCGTATTGTTCATACGAGTCTAACGGAACTGACAGAAGTCAATTCGGGGTTCATTTGGTCACTATTCATAATAATGAGGTAGTGGCGCGCTACGACACCCGAAATGATCGTTTTCTCCAAACGACCCTGGATCGAAGTGCAACGAATTCCGTTGCGCTCGTATTGTTCATACGAGTCTAACGGAACTGACGGAAGTCAATTCGGGGTTCGTACGGTCACTATTCATAATAATGAGGTAGTGACGCGCTACGACACCCGAAATGGTCATTTTCTCCAAACGACCTCGGATCGAAGTGCAACGAATTCCGTTGCGCTCGTATTGTTCATACGAGTCTAACGGAACTGATGGAAGTCAATTCGGGGTTCATTTGGTCACTGTACCCCAATGACTTAGTTGCGGCGCGCAACATTACTTAAAATGGTAGTTTTCTACTGCTCGGGCCTACTTTTATTGGGCTCACTAGGGTCTAGTGGCCCAATAAAAGTCGGGATGTTACAATCCAATAAAAATAAAGAGATTTTCGTCCCCGAAAATTGGCCAAAGTAGGGGTTTAAAGGTTATACCTGGGGGAAGAGTGTCGGGTATTTTTCTCGAACGAGCGTTTCTGGTTCCCAAGTAAACTCTTCGCGTCCACAGTTTGACCACAGGATATTGACCATCGTGATGGTTTTGTTCCGCAGTTCTTTGATCTTGGAGTCCACTATCTTCACTGGTTCGAGTTGGACGAATCGGTCGGATTGTACTGATGTTGGTGGTGTGGGTAGATGCTGCTCCGGTTGGCGTAGAACACGTCTTAGTGAGGAGAAATGAAATACGTCGTGAAGGTTTCCCAGTTCAGCTGGCAGAGCTAACCTATAAGCCACCTGTACAACCCTCATTCTCCGAGGGTGGACCCCCCCAAGGCCACGTAGGCAGAAGTCAAAGTCAAAGAGGTCAACACGGCAGACAAGTGTAAGAGCAGAAGACAGCCTAGGCGAGTAGGGGTGTACTCGTGCGAGTAGCTCAGATACTCGCCAAAATGTGGGCGACCATAGGCGATACTCGCCCATCTGCCCGGGGAGATCGCCTCAATGTCGCTAGTCGTCGGGCAAGGGCTGGGCTATAAACCCCCCCCCCCCCTACCCCTTGGTTTTCCTATAAATAGGACCCCAGGGGTACTTGGATTGGCACCTGGACTTGAGCTTTCGAAACCCTGCTCTTGCATTCTAGAATCTGTCGCACTTGGTCGCTACTCCCGGTACTAGCCAAGTCGGTGCCTTCCTCGTACCTTACTCGGCCATTCTTTGGTCTTGGAGGGGAAGTCTCTTCGGAGCTTCTGGGTACGTGGTGGGACCTCCCTGCCGCAGCACCTGGGGTCCTGTTTGTTGCTCTTCTAGCTCCTTCGTCGTTGCCAGCCAAGCCATCTCGTCGGGCTGCTGGGCGAGTAGCCTCCGGCTGCATCGGTCCGAATCTTGAGGTCAGGATTTTCCTGGCGTCAACACTTTGGTGCGGTGAGCGTGGATCGTAGTCGGAAAAGGAAAGTTCAGCAGGAAGTCGAGATGGTCGTAGGTGGCGACCATGAAGGGGTAGTCGGCAACTCGGCCGCGAGTGGCGAGTTCGCGACACTAGCGGTTCTGGAAGCCTTCGCGCAGCGTATGGAGGGAGCCTTCGCGCAGCGCATGGAGGGGATCTTGCAAACAGCGCTTCAGCCGCGCGCCGAGGTCACGGCGACCTCGCCGCATCGCCCAGTTCCATCCGAGGGAGGGAGTCCCCCCCGGCGAGCAGGAAAGGAGCACATGGAGGATGAAACCGAGCGACCAAGGAGGTCGCAATTCTACCAGCCAACCTCGCAAGGTATTCGCTTCCGCGAGCCAGGCGAGCAGGCGAGGTACCAGGATACTCGCCCATATGGCGAGTATGGAGGTGATACTCGCCAGGTTGAGGATCGTCGCCGGGCAGGAGGGAGGAGCCCCTTCTGCGAGGAGATTCTCGCCGCGCCAGTGCCAGAGGGGTTCAGGGACCCTGCCTTGAACTACTATTCGGGAAAGGAGGACCCCGTCAGGCACATCCAATGGTTCGAGGATATAGTCTCTATCCGAACCATGTCGGACGCCTTCAAGTGCAGGTTGTTTGCCATTACCTTCCGAGCAAAGGCCTGGGACTGGTTCCACCAGTTGCCCGCAGGCTCAATCTGCTGCTTCGAAGACCTGTGTCGTGGGCTGACGACCCGGTTCGACACGGCACGGAAGCTAAAGAAGGAGGCAACGGCCCTGTTCTACCTCGTGCAAGGGCCAGATGAGGCATTGGGACCTTACATCGAGCGCTTCCAGGAGGAGGTTCTGCAAATCCAGGAGATGGATAGCAACATCCTGTTGCTGGCCCTGACATTCGGCATCAGTCAAGGCCTCTTCAAGTTGGAGCTCAGTGAGAACCCACCCTACTCCTACGACAACCTCATTCAGAGGGCCAATAAGTTTGTCCGGGGAGAAGCCTCCAACCCCGACTTCTTGGCAAGGTTGGCTCGGGTGACCAGAGGCGACCATGGAGAGAGGGATGAGATCCCTGGAAAAAGGAAGAGGGAGGAGCCCCGGAGGGAGGAAAGGAAGTGGACGGAGCGGCAAGAGGAGAAGAAGAAGGAGGAGCTCAGGAGGAAGGAAACCGGGAGGATCGTGGAGAGAAGGCCCGTCGAGTCCCCTGAGCGTCAGGAGGAGGGAAGACGCTACCAGGTCCCCGTCAACCGGCCACCATGGAGGCCGGCTGGACGGCACCAGCGTCAGGACCAAAGGGGGAGATCCCCAGAAAGAAGGCCCTTTCGCCAACCAGAGAGGCGTCAGGAGAGGAGGAGAGATGAAGCAATGGCGGTAGCCGGGCGAGGCCGCCGTCAAGGAAGGAAGAAGCCGAAGCCTAGGAGGCGTCAAACAGAAGAGGTTCCTCTCTACTGCGACTTCCACCAGGTGGGGGGACATGCCATGGCTGCCTGCCCAGACTTTTGGGAAGCCCGGAGGAGGTTGGCAGCAGCAGGAGAAGCTGGAGGAGAGCAGAGGAGGATGGAGGCCCCTGCCGAGCCACAGGCAGGGCAGGCTGCAGTCGTTCGCAGGAGGAACGAGGATCGGGTCGATCAGGGAGGTCGGGGAGACCTGGGCCAGGGAGGTCGAGTTGGAGTAATCCATGGGGGAGCAGGGCTGGAAGCTTCCCGCAAGGGAAGCCTCCATCAGATCTACCGCAGGAGTGTCGCCTCGACCTCACAAGCACCGCCCCCGATAGAGGAGATTACCTTTTCCGAGGAGGACATGCTAGGGAACGCGAATCCCTTCCATGATGCCCTCGTGATTCAAGCCGCGGTGGAGGACTTCACCGTTGATCGAATTCTGATCGACAACGGTAGCTCTGTAAACGTCATCTTCAAGGGGACGTTTGACGGACTGGGAGTCGAAGCTGCCAGAGTTCGAGCATCAGATGGTCCCCTCTTCGGCTTCTCCGGAGAGAAGAAGGAGGTGGAAGGAGGAGCAGATCTCCTGGTAACACTCAGTGGCACCTCCATCAGCTGTCGATTTGTTATCGTCGACGCCCCGAGCTGCTACAGGGCTATCTTTGGGAGGCCGCTTCTCAACGCCTTCAAAGCCGTCCCATGCTCCTACCATCAGTGCTTGAAGTACTGTAAAGGAGACGTCCAGGTGAGGATCAGGAGCGATCCAAGAGCCGCTAGGGAGTGCTATCTTAGCGCCGTCAGTACCATCAGCTGGATGGCTGACGCGGAAGAGTTCGGAAGAGTGCTGGAGAGCCCGGCCAGGCTGGAAGTGGCTGAAGAGGTCGAGGAGATCGAGGTACTCTCCGCAGCGGGAGTGCCGGGGCTGCTGAAGATTGGCGGGTCGCTGAAGACCGAAGAGAAGATCGAGATGGCGGCGTGTCTGCAAAAGAACGTCGACATCTTTGCTTGGAGCGCAGCCGAGATGCCAGGAGTCGACCCTGAGGTTGCGTGTCATCGCCTCAACCTGGATCCCACTGTCCAGCCCGTCCGCCAGAAGAAAAGGAGAACCGCCACCATCCTCGCCAAGCCAATTAGGGAGGAGGTTAAAAAACTGCTCGATGCAGGGTTTGTGTCAGAGATCCAGTATCCAGGCTGGGTCTCCAATGTTGTAATGGTGACAAAGGCGGGGGGAAGCTGGAGAATGTGTGTGGATTTTTCCTTAATGAATAAAAGCTGCCCGAAGGATTGTTATCCCTTGCCTCGAATCGACGCGCTGGTTGATTCAGCCGTCGGTTTTTCTGTGATGAGTTTCCTTGATGCGTTTTCAGGATATCACCAGATCCGGATGCATCCCCCCGATTGCCGCGATGTCTCCTTCATCACCGACGATGGCTGCTACAGCTTCAAGATGATGCCCTTCGGTTTGAAGAATGCAGGAGCTACCTATCAACGGATGATGGACCATGTTTTCAAAGAGCAAAAGGGGAGGAACCTGGAAGTGTATGTGGACGATCTCTTGATCAAAAGCAAGAGTGTCCAGGAACACATAGCCGATCTGGTAGAGACCTTCGTGACGCTAAGAAGATTCAAGATGAGGCTCAATCCGACGAAGTGCATCTTCGGAGCAGGCAGGGGAAAGTTCCTGGGACATCTCCTTACCTCGGAGGGAGTAGAGCCTAACCCCGACAAAGTTAAGGCGATCCTGGAGATGCCATCCCCGAAGACGATGAAGGAAGTCCAAAGGTTGACAGGAAGGCTGGCGGGTCTTAGCCGCCTCCTCTCTAAAGCCGGAGAGAAATGCTCTCCATTCTTCAAGACACTCCGCAAAGCGAAAAGCTTCGAGTGGTCCGAAGGATGTGAGATGGCGTTCGGAAAGCTGAAGGAGCAGTTGACTCAGACACCTCTCCTCCAGAGCCCGAAAGAAGGCGAAGACCTGCTCGTCTACCTGGGAGTAGGAGCAGAGGCGGTGAGCTCCGTTTTGGTCCGAGAGGAAGGAAGGAAGCAGTTACCCGTCTACTATGTCAGCCGGGTACTGAAGAAGGCGGAGCTGAAGTATCCAATCCTGGAGAAGCTTGCCTTCGCCTTGGTGGTGTCGGCACGAAAGCTCCGGCCTTATTTTCAGGCTCACTCCATCAGAGTGGTGACTGATCATCCTCTCCGCAATGTCCTAGAGGGAGTGGAGCATTCAGGGAGGTTGGCAAAATGGTCGGTAGAACTCAGCGAGTTCGACATTTCCTTCTCTCCCCGAGTAGCGATCAAGGCCCAGGCAGTAGCAGACTTCTTGGCTGACTTCTCGGTGGAAGCAGAGCCAGGAGAAGAGGTGTTCGATCCCATTCCTTGGAAGTTGTTTGTTGATGGAGCTTCGGGCAAAAGCTCTGTGGGGGTGGGCATCGTGCTCGTCAGCCCGCAGGGAACAAGAATCGAGCAAGCCGTCGAGATCCTCTTCCCCGTCACAAACAACCAGGCAGAGTATGAGGCCATAGTGGCAGGCTTGCGCCTTGCCAAGGAGCTGGGGATCCGTGATGTCCGGGCTTTCACAGACTCAATGGTGGTCGCGTCGCAGATTCGAGGCGAGTTCGAGGTGCGCGACACCATCCTGCAGAAGTACCTGGTAAAAGTAAAAGGACTGATTGGAGGCTTCCAGTCTTTCTTCGTCGAACATGTGCCAAGAGAGGAGAACTCGGCAGCAGATCGCCTCGCCAAGTACGGGCCGAGGGCTGGAGGAACTATCACAGAACTTTTCCACCCATCCATTGAAGAGGGAGAGATAATGGAGATCGAGCAACGCCCCTCGTGGATGGATCCCTTTGTGGCATTCCTGGCCAGCGGTCAGCTCCCAGCGGACGGAGGGGATCAGAGAAGATTTCGGTACAAGGCGGCATACTACCTCCTGCAAGATGGGGAGCTGTACCGCAAGACCATCTCGGGCCCCCTGGCCAGATGTGTTTCCGAAGACCAAGTACCCCGAGTGTTGGAAGAGATCCACTCGGGAGAGTGTGGAAGTCATTCTGGGACTCACACTTTGGAGCAGAGGGTCTTGAGGCAGGGTTACTTCTGGCCTACTATCCGGAAGGATGCTGAGATCTTCTCGAAGAAGTGCCAGAAGTGCCAGCTCTTCGCCCCCCTTCAGTTACAGCCGGCCCAGCAGCTCCGATCGATCATCTCCCCATGGCCATTCGCCATCTGGGGGATGGACTTGATCGGCCCTTTCCCTCAAGCCAGTGGACAACGAAAGTTCGTTCTCGTCATGATCGACTACTTCTCCAAGTGGATCGAGGCCAAAGCCCTGGCCAAGACCACCTCTCAAGTCGTGAAGAACTTCATCTGGGGAGAGATCGTCTGCAGATTCGGGATCCCTCTCGCCATCATCACTGACAATGGTCCCCAGTTCGCCAGCTTAGAACTGGAAGACTTTTGTAGGCAGCTAGGAACCGACCTTCGGTTCACCTCCGTACATCACCCGAGGAGCAATGGCCAAGTGGAGGCCGCCAACAAACTGATCATCAACCTACTGAAGAAGAAGGTGGAGAACCTAAGAGGTAACTGGGCGGACCAGCTCCCCTCGGTCCTGTGGGCTCTGAGGACCACTCCTAGCTCAGCCACGGGGGAAACACCGTTCAAACTCTCTCACGGGTCAGAAGCTCTCATTCCAGTAGAGTTCGAAGTCAGAAGCCCAAGGGTGATAGCTGCGGAGGGCGGAAGCGAAGAATGGCGACTAGAGAATGAAGAGGTTCAAAAACTGTCTCTCGACTACATCGAGGAACTCCGAGATTTAGCTTCAGCCAGGCAAGAAGAGATCAAGCGCCGGATGGCAAAACATTTTGACAAAAATGTTCGCCTCAAACAATTCCAAGCAGGTGATCTGGTCCTGAAAAAGGTGGACGCAGCAGGAAGGTCTGCGGCCGTCGGTAAGCTCAACCCGAACTGGGAAGGACCTTTCATCATCCAGGAAGCACTCCTAACAGGAGGATACCGCTTGCAGAACCAGGAAGGCGAGCTGCTAGGGGGCACCTGGAGCGGCGATGACCTGAAAAGGTTTTATCCCTGAGGGGGAATGTGTATACCCCATCCTTGTAAATTCACTTCTTTGAATAAAATCTGCATCTCCCTGAAACATGGGACGAGGCAGCTTCTTTCGCATCAACAAAGTTTTCATAATAAAGAAGTCAGGTGAAGTCAATCTCCACGCTAGGTTGGAAAACGAGCCTCCGACTTAACCCTCGTAAAAACTCAGAACGGATGATGGGACAGTGCCTCGGGTGTGCGTTCCCTTAAGACCAAGCCTCTGCAATGACGGCCGAGATCAGCTCCCCCCTTGCATGTTGGCCGCGGTTCCCACCGACTGCATTTCTCGTCCGACTGTAGAGATTACCAGGAAGAAGTCTGGACGCCGACCTTCCGATTCGGCGAAGGGATGATCGATTTCACTAGCTCAAGGAACCCTTGAAAAAAAGGCGTTGTGTACCCTCGAGAGCTAAAAAGCTCGCAGCAAAGCATTTCATTTTCTAAATTATTGTGTTAGATCATATGAGTTATTGTGCCTAAAGTGTGCTTAACTCCCTGCTAAACTCGTTGAGCAACAGGAAGCAGGTCCGATCCACATCCAGCATCCAAGTAGGATGGAGGCCTCGGGATGTTGTATCCCCTTGGATCTCCCCGACTGCCACTCCCTGCTTGACGTCGTCCTACATCAACATTCGCCGCCGCAGGTTGGAAGACGAGCCTCCGACTTGACCCTTGTAAAAACTCAGAACGGATGATGGGACAGTGCCTCGGGTGTGCGTTCCCTTAAGACCAAGCCTCTGCAATGACGGCCGAGATCAGCTCCCCCCTTGCATGTTGGCCGCGGTTCCCACCGACTGCATTTCTCGTCCGACTGTAGAGATTACTATGGTAAAGTCTGGAAGCCGATACTCCAACTTGAGAAGGGGAGCGATCGATTCGACCGGCCAAAGGATGGAGACCTCGGGAGGGTGTATCCCCTTGGATCTCCCCGACCGTCATTCCCTACTTAACGTCACTCTTCGTCGACGTTTCGGCATCCAAGTAGGATGGAGGCCTCGGGAAGATGTGTCCCTCCAGGCCTCCCCGACTGCCGTTCCCTATCTCTTTCCCCTTCAGAATTTATTGAACGAGTCTAATGAACTCTTCACCAGGTACAGAGTGAGGCCTTGAGAGCATGTGTCCTTCGGAACCCTCCAAGTACCCTCCACAACTCGACTCCACCAAGGGAAGTATTGAAAAAGGCGAGTATGCATGCGCGAGTATCTCGGCGAGTATGCATGCGCGAGTACCTCGGCGAGTATACAGGTGCGAGCATGAAGAAGCACTCAATCTCGCCGTGACCCTAAGAGCCGAGCGAGCACTCAACCTCGCCCCGAGCCTAGGAGCCTAAGCGACATTCAAAAAAGAAAGGGATGCGAGCATCAAAGAAAAAGGCGAGCAAAATGATTATATTCATTTACTGACGTAAATACATACACAAAAAGGATTGTACAGCTTTGCCAAAAGAAGACAGGCGACTATGCATCCTCGCCACCATCATCGGCGTCGGGATCGAGATCTTCCACATCATCAACCTCGTCCTCAGAATCGTCGTCGTCAGAATCGGTGGATGAGGATGGGAGATCTCGCATGGGGGAAGTGGACTCTTCGGCGAGTAATGCCGGGATGATGTCCATGACCGTCAGATGCATTGCTTCCGGCTTCAAGAAGCCATCAGCCTTCAAGCTGCTCAGGACCACCTTCCCGGTTGCTCGAGGGATCTCCCGGCGGATATGCGCCATATCATCGCCGACTATCCGGATCTGCTTGCCCACCCTGGAGGGGCCCGCCGACGAAGGCTGTTGCTCGGCAGGCCGAGTTTCCAACTCAGCGATTCGCACTTGGGCGGCCTCCAAGGTTTGCCGAGTATCCTCCAGCTCCTTCTCGGCCTGGGACAGCCTCTTTGCCGACTCCAGCTCGGCGGCCTGCAGCGAGCGAAAAGAAGAAGGTTAGTTTAAATAAGTTTGCAAGGTAGCGAGTTATCCCAAAACGCGAGTAAAGTCGCATCGGTGAGTACCTCGAACTCCTTAATTCTGTTCGCCATGGCGATCATCTTCGGGCCCTGCACCTTGATCATCTGCTCGTACTCGAGCAGTTTCCTCGCCGTCGCATGCCCAAGCTCGACAGCCCGCAGGTTGGCTCGCGAGCTCTGATGGGCGAGATATTCGGTCGAGACCTCTTGCAAGGATTCGGCGTCCGCGCGACCTTAGAGGGCGAACGAAACGTCGAACGCCTCGCCCGCATCCTCCCAATCCTCCGACCAGGCGGGGAGGTTGGTGCTCAAGGTCACTTCATGGGCTCGCTCAGCCCAGGACACCAAAGGGCGACCATAAGCATCCTCGCTGCCCCCACCTTCGCCGAAGAGAGGATGGCCGCTAGGCTCGCCCGCCTCCGATGGATCGTCCCTCTCTTTCAGGTCCCTCCTAACGACCTCCTTCTTTCTCCCAGGCTCGACGGATTTCGCCTTGGCTTTCCTCTTCTTTGAAGGCCCAGCATCATCGCCGGCGACCTCCTGATCATCGCCGTCGGGCGACAAATCAACCAAGGCAGGGGTTCCCGCCTTCGGCGCCAAGGGAAGAAGCTCGCTCGGCAAAGAGCGAGTAGCTACAACAAAATGTAAAGAGAAAAACGTTAGACACCGGGTGAAGACGAATTGGCGAGTATGACCTAATGCTCGTTTAGGCGACTACCTTCACCAGGGAACACCTCCGCGAGCTCATCTACTCGCGTCCTCCATAAGACGACATCCAGCCGGCGACCTCGGAAGCTGTCGAGTAGCTTCTCCCGGCTTTCCTCCAGATAAGGAGGGAAGAACGCACTCTCGGCCGGCTGGAAAGAGGAAGTCGGCACGACGCCAAAGTCGCCCTTAATGACGACTATGCGCTCCGTCCAGCGATGGTTCTTGTTTGCCGTGCCGACTAGGGTGCAGACATGGCTGCACAAAAAGACAACGCCTTCGCTAGTGGCGCCAAAGTGGAATACTCGCCGGAAGACGGAGAGATCAAAGGCGATCCCCTGATCGCGCAAGTAGCAGAGGAACCCCACAATCATCGCCACTCCGTTTGGATTGATCTGTGCCGGGACTATCCCGTGGTAGCGGAGGATCTGGCAAACCTCCGGCCACAAGGGTAGTCGCAGGCCGACTTCAAAGTGGCGGATGGGGAAGACCAGCTCGGTCGCCAAGAAGGAATTCAGGCTTTCGTCCTCACGAGGAAGCCTGGCGACATATCCCGGCGACAAGTACTTGGCGGAGAACTCCTTCAAGTCGCTCGGCGGAGTAATCGGCTTCTTGAAGGAATTTGCCTCGAAGTTCTTCGCGTGACTTGCACGGCGAATAGCTGCATCGTCAGCCATCCAAGAGTGGAAGGATCGAAGAAGCGAGTAGCGAAGGGCGAGGAGAGGAGCAATCGAGAGATAGTCGCTAGAAGAAAGGGAAGATCGTCAAGAGCGTAATAAATACGTATCTACCCCCCCTATTTATAGTACTCGACAAAGCTTGGCTTCCCGCATACCCCACCGCGAGCGCGAGTAGGAGGTGGCGCATATCAAGGAAAGGTCGCCAAAACCTAGGGTGCACGTCAGAACACTGATGTCGAACGAGCGAGCACCTGCATCAAATTTTTAGGCTACTCGCCATATCAACGCGACATTCAACAGCTACTCGCAGAAAAGAAAAACAAAAAAGAAGCATCAACACATCACAGGAAACAAGAGAGGCAACAAGGCGAGATTCATACTCGCCAAATAGGCAAATTACTTAGAAAAAATAAAATTGTTCAGAATTACAAACATTTGCCAGAAGGCGACAAGCGACTACAAAAAGAAAAAAGGGCAGGATCCTAGGGGTTCGGTTGAGCATCGGGAAGTTGTGGTTGTCGCCCAACCCAGCCCAAACCACGAGCTCTCTTGAAATGCTCGAAGGCCACGGACATCGCATCCTCGCCTTGTCGCAGCTGTTCCTCCATCCTCGCCAGGCGACCTACGGAGCCCATGCTCGCGCGCATCCCCACCAGCTCGTCATGATGCAGCTGCTGGCGATGATCCATCCTGCCCACCCGGCGCTCCAGCTCGCCGACAGACTGAAGGCGAGATTCTACACTAGCCAGGCGAGTTTCTAACTCTTCCAGCCGTAATGCTCGGACCTCCAGCTCGGTCAGACGACGCTGGGAGTCAGCAGCCGCCAAGAGCTCTATTCGCGCTTCAACCGCGGTCAGACGCCGATGAGACTCGCTGATCGCCAGCCGCTCCAACTTCGCCTCCAAATCCAGGATGGCGCGAGTAGCCCTCTCCTAATACTCGCGAGAAGGAAGCCCGACAGCGTCGACCAGGGCCCCGATGGGGGTAGGGGCGCGAGCTGCAGGAAAAGACATGGAAGCAAAATCTTAGTGACGAGTAGCGAGAAGACTCTTCTTAGAAGATACTCAAAAAAGCAGCGACTCCACTTACCAGGCCGATAGGCCTCACTCCGCGAATCGCGGCGAGGACTCCGAGATGGTCGGCGAGGAGAGCTCCTTCCCCGATGCGGGGACGGATTGCGACGAGTGCCATCTCGCCGGTTCGAATGCGACCCGCCGATGTGCTCCCTGCTGGAGGGCGCATCACCCCGACCGCGACCATCCACCGGTCGCCCTCCCCCTCTGGGAGCGAAGAAACCAGAAGATCCCGCCATCCCACCTCGTCGCGAGGATCCAGCCGAATGAGCGGTAGGAGCCGAAGAAGACAGAAGGCGACGATCATCTTGCATGTCGGCCGGAGGAGGAAATGGAGGAGGTGGAGGAAGTTGGTCCGCCGGTAGTTGCGAGCTACTCGCCACCTCAGGTCGCTGCAAAGGCGGTGGCGGCGGAAGAGGATTGCTCGCTGAAAGAGTCCTCTGCTCGCTCATCGGCCTCTTGTCTACCGCAGAGCTATGAAGGATTCGCACCGATCCGCCCTGGCGAGTTCCTCCCCCAGCCGTGTTCAAGACCATAGGCGAGGATCGTAGGGGAATGACGCTCAGAGGCTCCTGCCGAGCATCGGCGAGAAGCGTATCTGCGAAATAATACAGAAAACGTCAGAGACCAGCCGACACTTGGGCGACTAATAAAAGTGGCGAGTAGGTATCTCTCACTTTGCGCAGGAGTAACTTCAGCTCGACTTGAGCCGAGATCCCTGCAGTACTCGCCTCTGGAGCAGTATTCGGCAAAGGAGGATCAGGAGCAGGCGAACCACCTGACTGGCCGAGACCCAAGTCGGCGAGCACCTGCTGGGTAGTACCGACCTGAGAATCAGCGACATTCTCAGGGGCGACGGCACTCTTCTGCTTCTTCTTGCTCTTCTTCTCCTTCTTCCTCTCCAGGCGCTTCCTCTTCCGGGAAGCGAGGAAGTCTTCGAGCTCAACATCGCGAGCAGGCTTCCGCAACGGCGGCAGCAAACTGGCAAGCTCGGCCAAATCCGCAGCAGCTTCCTCGGCAATACTCATCGACATCTTGAAGCGAGAACCAAAGAAACCTTGGCGTCAGAGACCCCTCCCCCTCTATATATAGGGCTGGGGAGTCAAAACAGCGGGATGCCGACTACTCACTAATACTCGCCTAGAAGACAGCTCGTCGAATAAGGGTTGGATGATTCTTTCCGAGCAACTACGTTACTCGCAAAGAGCGGGGATTGTGTACAACCCTCATTCTCCGAGGGTGGACCCCCCCAAGGCCACGTAGGCAGAAGTCAAAGTCAAAGAGGTCAACACGGCAGACAAGTGTAAGAGCAGAAGACAGCCTAGGCGAGTAGGGGTGTACTCGTGCGAGTAGCTCAGATACTCGCCAAAATGTGGGCGACCATAGGCGATACTCGCCCATCTGCCCGGGGAGATCGCCTCAATGTCGCTAGTCGTCGGGCAAGGGCTGGGCTATAAAAACCCCCCTACCCCTTGGTTTTCCTATAAATAGGACCCTAGGGGTACTTGGATTGGCACCTGGACTTGAGCTTTCGAAACCCTACTCTTGCATTCTAGAATCTGTCGCACTTGGTCGCTACTCCCGGTACTAGCCAAGTCGGTGCCTTCCTCGTACCTTGCTCGGCCATTCTTTGGTCTTGGAGGGGAAGTCTCTTCGGAGCTTCTGGGTACGTGGTGGGACCTCCCTGCCGCAGCACCTGGGGTCCTGTTTGTTGCTCTTCTAGCTCCTTCGTCGTTGCCAGCCAAGCCATCTCGTCGGGCTGCTGGGCGAGTAGCCTCCGGCTGCATCGGTCCGAATCTTGAGGTCAGGATTTTCCTGGCGTCAACACCACCGGGCCAACTCTTTCGATGACTTGATATGGGCCTAAATAGCGGGGGTCCAGCTTTTTCTGCTTCTTTATTCGGGATATCCCGTGCATAGGCTTAATTTTCAAGAAAATCATATCTCCCACGTTGAATTCCACCATCCGATGACGTGCATCATAATATTTGGCTTGACGACTTTGTGCCTCCAGCATACGTTCTTGAATCAACCTTATAGCTGTCGTGGCATCATCTATATAGGTGACTCCTAAAGCTTCGGGGTCCTCGTCCTGTGCCCATGATAGTGGTGTTCGACAACGTCTTCCGTAAAGGGCTTCGTAAGGTGCCATTTTGATGCTCGCCTGGAAGCTATTATTGTATGAGAACTCCACTAAGGGTAGTAACTGCTCCCAAGGCTCGTTGTGTTCCACTATGCATAATCGGAGGAGGTCTTCCATCGTCCGGTTCGTCCTTTCCGTTTGCCCGTCGGTCTGGAGATGGAAGGCGGTACTAAAAGCTAATCTGGTTCCCAGATAAGCCTACACTCGCCTCCATTCTTTTAACGTGAAGCGTCCATCGCGGTCAGACACGATCGACTTGGGTACCCCGTGAAATCGTACCACCTGCTCTATAAATAGCCGGGCTAATATGTCGACGTCGTCGCCTTGTCTGTTCGGAATGAATCGAGCCACTTTGGTGAGGCGATCTACTACGACCCATATTGAGTCGTTTCCTGCACGAGATCGGGGTAAGCCATGGACGAAGTCCATGGAGATATCTTCGAATTTCCATTCTGGAATCGGCAGGGGTTGTAGTAGACCTCCTGGGCTACGACATTCTGCCTTGACCATTTGGCAGGTTTGGCAGTGTGCTACATATTCGGTGACGTCCCTCTTCATTCCTGGCCAGTACAGTGTCCTTCGCAGGTCCGTGTACATCTTCACTACCCCCGGGTGTATGGAGTACCTCGTTTGGTGTGCTTCACGGAGGATCTCTTCCCGGATTCCCTCTGCAGCGGGAACAAATATGCGGTGTCTGTACTGCAGGATGCCATCATACAAGTTGTAGTCTTCTTGTGCACCGTGTTGCAAGGCTTGAATGATCGGGGCTGCTTCGTGATGAGTCCTGATCATATACACATTTATGGACTCATCTGGGCCAATTTCCTAGTTTATGCACTACACTTTAGGCATGTTTTCGCTCATATTTGTTATTCCATGCTATGTGCACTTCTAGGCCCGTTTTTGGTGTTATATCATGTTTTTCATCTTTAGTAGTTTTCATGCGCTGTTAAGTGCCACTTTCAGTGGCTGGATTTGTGGTTATGCTGGAACAGGAGTCGTGCAGGTGTTCCCGGTACAATTCTGTACAGGAACACTGCGCACGATCACTGGCTCCTTCGCGTACGACCACTGGTCGTGCGCCTCTGCTCCTGCGCACTTAACGCCCATTTCTTGAGTTCTGTTTGGCTTATCGCACGACCACTGACGATAGTGCGCACGACCACCGGTCGTGCGCCATTGATCGTGCGAACATTGTATTTTATAATTTTCTTCCCTTGCAGGCTCCGTCCAGTCAGGCGCACGATCACAGGATTTTAGTGCGCACGACCACCGGTCGTGCGCCACTAATCGTGCGCACTGTTTATTCCAGCGCCTATAAAACGACCTGCTCGCGAATTAGGTCGGGATCCCGATTTTGTTCCGCCGTTTTCTCGCTCTAGGGCTCCGATTTCGCCCCTCCACCGTCGCCCACCATATGGAGGTGCTCCGGGCTTGTTCTTCACGCCAATCTTGAGTCGGAGTTTCCTCTCGGCCTCCTCCTTCATCCGAGTGCTTCAAGAAAGGTTTAGCCGCCATCGCCATCAAGCAAGAGGAAGTTTGCAACCTCTACCGGATCATGACACGAAGAAGACGGGCTCATTGGAGAGTAGTGACAGCTCTCTCTACCCCGGACGTAGTTGCGGACCGAGCTTGGACACGGATTGACAACCCGGTGATTCCAACCGAGAATCTACAACGAGCCTTCGGATTCGGTCGATTTCTTGCTTTGTTCTTTTCTTATTGATGCGTGTTTTGCTAGATCTAATCATGATGATGAAGTGGCACTTGAATTAGTTATATTTACATATATATTTCATGTCTATGTGATTGTGTAATTTATCTATTTGAGTTGCTTGAGGTGCGCCGCCGTCCATTTCCATTCCGCCGCCGCGTTCGTGTGCCGCACTAGCAATTGCTAGTGGCGTGTTTGTCGAAGAGGTGCTTGCGACCCTCATTCCGTTAGCCTACTCGCCCATCCGCCTACCGAAGCGTGGCATCGCGGCCCGTATTCCATCCCGCCTAACGAAGCAGCGCGCTCAAGGCCTGCATAGTTCGATCTGTTTGCCTACTCGTCCATCCGCCCTTGCGACGCAGTGCGCTCAAGGCCTGCCTAGTCTCCATCCCGCCAAGCGAAGCATTGCATAGCGGCATTGCATAGGAGTAGTTGTAACCTTTTATTCTATTATTCGCAAACCAAACCAACCATCCATTGTAACCCCGACCAAGGACTTCGATCTCAAGTCCTTCCTCGAAACCTAACTCCACCTTACTGTGTTCCTTTGAGATCGATACTTGGGGATTCATTCCCATTTTATATTACTTGAACGATCGGTACACTGCCGTGTCGTGCCGCAGTCTAGCCACCATCTATAGTGGTGTGTAGGATTTGCGCAACAAGTTTTTGGCGCCGTTGCCGGGGAACACAGTCGTGTGAGTTTTCTGCAGAGGGAGAACCTGAGGGAGAAGCCCTTCCATTTGTAAATTGCATTTCTTTGTCTTATTTCTTTTTATTCTATTTTCCTGTTTTAATTAGGTTGCTTTAGTAATTTTTGTTAGGTGTGGTATTTCGCACAATAGTGTTTTTTATTTGAATCGTTTTATCTTCGCACTATGTGGGCACATCTTAATTTTCGTTGTCGTTGGTGTGGAGCTACCTCCCACTCTAGTGATGAATGCCCTACGGAGAATAGTAGGCATAATTCTTATAGCCCAACATATGGAGCACCGACTTCGTCTGGTACTCCATATGGTGCGCGTAAGTCTTATGGCTACTCTGCTGAGCCTTTACCGTCGTACTTCTTTTCGGCTCCAGCTCCCGCTGTGCCAAAGAAGCCCGCAAGGCAGTGCCAATTTTGTCAGAGCACTGATCATGTCCTGAAGGACTGTGCCGAGTATCTTCGCCAATTGGATGAGGATGACGAGCTGGATATCCGGATCGTCCCAACTCCTAACTCTGGCGGCACACCTTCAACATCCGGTTATGTGTCTTTGTCACCTTCACATCTTGAAGGGAATGGCATGGATACGGTCACCGGATGTGCGGTTGATCTGGGCACCGACATTGCTGAGCCTATTCTCCCGGTGCATCCACCACCCCTAGTGGATTCGATTCTTTGTGAGGAATCCGTGCTCGACTTTTATCCGAGCACTATTCTTCCCCCTGTTGTGCATACTACATTCGTCTCTGATGACATTGTTGATGATGTGTCACAAGAGGAGGCGGTTGATCTTAGTATTGTGCCTACTCCTATGGAGGAGGACAACCTTCTAGGTGAAGAGGAGCTTTCCTCAACACCGGTGGAGGAAGTCCAAATCTTGGGCATGACCACTGTCGATCCCGCTGAACCTTGCGACATTGATGACAATGCCAACATTATTTTACTTCCCCAACCTGATGGGAGTGAGACCGAGATCACTCCCCTGATTTCTGATTATTTTTGTCCTTCTTCTCTTTTATTTCTTGACCCCCCTTCTTCACCCGAGCCTATGCATGTTGAATCTTCACAGGTACTTCAGGAGGGCTTGGAGCTTTGTGCTCAAGTCAATGATGAGTGTGTTCTTTTATGCGAGGAGGTTGATTCCTCCTCCATTAAGGAAGCCTCATTCGTTGCCTTCTCCTCCTGCGGACCTGCTGCGGATGATACCTTGCTGGGCAAGGATAGTTTTGGTGAGATGAGTGAGGACCAGGCCTCCTCCTCTTCTTACTTTCTTTTCCCTCTACCTGTGAGGAGCAGGTATTTATATTCGGGTGGAGGCGTGACTGTTCTTTCTCCGTATAGGTACCCGCTACCGACACGGATATTGGGCCAGTTACCTGTCCACTTCTCCTTCCATACTCCCCTTAGCTAGATATTATAAAGTTTTGAATAAGTCGTGCTGGGATGACAATAACCCCAGTAGTTATCTTACTTTTCCTGCATTTTTATTTCTTCTAATCATGTTTAGTTAGTTGTAGTTCATTTTAGTTTGTCCTTTTCTTTTGTTTTTGCGGAGCTGACCCCTGCAGGTATCTTTTCTGGATGGCGGATGTTGTAGCTTCATTTTAGCTTACACGCCAATCTTCTGGTATGCTCATTTCTGAGCATTGGGTACTCTCTTTCCCTAGCCCTATTGTGATTTTCATGTCATATATTATGTGGGTTGTTTAGTTTAAGTCTGAGGGAGAGTAGTTTTGTGTGCCCACGCACGTGCACTATTGCATTGCATGCTAGAAGTATTTCTATTTCATTTATTTAGTATTGTTCATCTTCATTTCACACCACAGCACCCACTTGAGCGCGTACTCATTTGTTTGCCTGCTCTGTTGTGAATTTAATTCTCCTGCTTATTTGGGAAAGTCTAGGTGATGGCTTAGGACTATGTAGCAGAGTAAAATGTTGACTCCAGTAGTGCTCCTAGTCGAGTGCTCGGTTGCATAGAAATTTGTGTAGATTATACTTCTCTTTATACTTATGGTTTTATAATTTTTTTCTATTAGTGTAAATGTTGTTTACTCTACTCAAATGGTGAATCCGGTGGAATCAAACGGTAGCATAGGGATGTGTGTAAACGATCGCTAGACTCGTATTGCTTGAGTCGGGAGAAAGGAGAATCTTTCTCGGTGGCTAGAACTTGCCCCAAGCAATTCTTGAAGCATTGGCATAGGATAGTTCTAGTGCGTGAGAATGACGTAGGCCATCATTTTGGCCCGGTTGAGCCTTTGTGCCCACTCCTATCGCTTTATCCTCGTTAGCCCAGTTGTGCCTACCCTTTCTTTGATTCAGCCCCACTGTTGTCTCACCAAAGCCTAAACGCCAATCCTAGTCGCACACCCAAATCTGAGCTTTAGTTGTAGTTTTATTTACATTGTGGAGGGCGTTGATTGTGGTGTTTATTATTGTGAATCTGTGGATATGCTCATTTGAAAATTTTGCTGAAAGAAAAAAAAAGACAAGAAAAAGAAGATAGAAAGAAAAAAAAATGAAAAGGAAAAGAGAAAAAAAAAGAAAAATGAGTTTTATTGAAAAATCATGTAGAAAAATTATGTATTGGGAGTAGGCGGTGCACACACCTATGTTGCAAAAGTCCAAGTCTGGGGGTGTGGTGCACTTGCATTCGATTTTGGTGCGTGGGTAGTTATATTAAAGCTCATTTGGGTTGCGTGTTATAAGCCCTCTTGTTTATCATTGTTTACCTCACCGTAACCCAAGCCTCAATTAAAACCTAAAAGTCCTACCGACTCGCGCTATGGACCAATCTAGTGTCGTGGAAAGAATGTGACCGGGTGAGCCTATGGTCGCCGACACTGATGGATTTCGGTGGAGTTTGTCTGGCACCCCAATCTTGAGCAATGCTCATCTCAGCGCTTAGTTTACTTTCTCCGTATGCATGACCGGATGATTCACTGTAGTTCACCATTTTGAGTGGTTGTAATATGCTTTTACTCTTTTAGAAATATATAAACTGTTTTTATAATCAGAAATCTTTTCTACTATTTTTCTTATGCACGTGAGCATGCGACTTCGCATGGTACTCTGTATTGTAATCTTAAGCCATCTACTTTTCTTTCCTCGTTCGCTTAGAATTTATTTGCTCGGGACGCGCAAACAGGTAAGTCTGGGGGTGTGATGAGTCCTGATCATATACACATTTATGGACTCATCTGGGCCGATTTCCTAGTTTATGCACTACACTTTAGGCATGTTTTCGCTCATATTTGTTATTCCATGTTATGTGCACTTCTAGGCCCGTTTTTGGTGTTATATCATGTTTTTCATCTTTAGTAGTTTTCATGCGCTGTTAAGTGCCACTTTCAGTGGCTGGATTTGTGGTTATGCTGGAACAGGAGTCGTGCAGGTGTTCCCGGTACAATTCTGTACAGGAACACTGCGCACGATCACTGGCTCCTTCGCGCACGACCACTGGTCGTGCGCCTCTGCTCGTGCGCACTTAACGCCCATTTCTTGAGTTTTGTTTGGCTTATCGCACGACCACTGACGATAGTGCGCACGACCACCGGTCGTGCGCCATTGATCGTGCGAACATTGTATTTTATAATTTTCCTCCCTTGCAGGCTCCGTCCAGTCAGGCGCATTATCACAGGATTTTAGTGCGCACGACCACCGGTCGTGCGCCACTGATCGTGCGCACTGTTTATTCCAGCGCCTATAAAACGACCTGCTCGCGAATTAGGTCGGGATCCCGATTTTGTTCCGCCGTTTTCTCGCTCCAGGGCTCCGATTTCGCCCCTCCACCGTCGCCCACCATATGGAGGTGCTCCGGGCTTGTTCTTCACGCCAATCTTGAGCCGGAGTTTCCTCTCGGCCTCCTCCTTCATCCGAGTGCTTCAAGAAAGGTTTAGCCGCCATCGCCATCAAGCAAGAGGAAGTTTGCAACCTCTACCGGATCGTGACACGAAGAAGACGGGCTCATTGGAGAGTAGTGACAGCTCTCTCTACCCCGGACGTAGTTGCGGACCGAGCTTGGACACGGATTGACAACCCGGTGATTCCAACCGAGAATCTACAACGAGCCTTCGGATTCGGTCGATTTCTTGCTTTGTTCTTTTCTTATTGATGCGTGTTTTGCTAGATCTAATCATGATGATGAAGTGACACTTGAATTAGTTATATTTACATATATATTTTATGTCTATGTGATTGTGTAATTTATCTATTTGAGTTGCTTGAGGTGCGCCGCCGTCCATTTCCATTCCGCCGTCGCGTTCGTGTGCCGCACTAGCAATTGCTAGTGGCGTGTTTGTCGAAGAGGTGCTTGCGACCCTCATTCTGTTAGCCTACTCGCCCATCCGCCTACCGAAGCGTGGCATCGCGGCCCGTATTCCATCCCGCCTAACGAAGCAGCGCGCTCAAGGCCTGCATAGTTCGATCCGTTTGCCTACTCGTCCATCCGCCCTTGCGACGCAGTGCGCTCAAGGCCTGCCTAGTCTCCATCCCGCCAAGCGAAGCATTGCATAGCGGCATTGCATAGGAGTAGTTGTAATCTTTTATTCTATTATTCGCAAACCAAACCAACCATCCATTGTAACCCCGACCAAGGACTTCGATCTTAAGTCCTTCCTCGAAACCTAACTCCACCTTACTGTGTTCCTTTGAGATCGATACTTGGGGATTCATTCCCATTTTATATTACTTGAACGATCGGTACACTGCCGTGTCGTGCCGCAGTCTAGCCACCATCTATAGTGGTGTGTAGGATTTGCGCAACACTTCGACATCGATCTTCTGGGCTTCTCGTATTCTATCCCTGATGTCACATTGTATCTCCATCCAATAGAGGTGGGCTTGATATTCCATCGGGTTCCTGCGGGTAACGAGGATGATATCCAAGTCTGCCAAGGACTTGATCAACTCCTCTGGTATCATCTCCAGCCAGCTACTGGCCATCGAAGTTTGCCTACTTAAAGCATCTGCAATCTTATTGGCCTTGTCGGGATGATATTGGAGAGCGAAGTCGTAATCGCATAAGAACTCCAGCCACCGGCGTTGTCGAAGATTTAGCTCCTTTTGGGTGAAGATGTATTTGAGGCTTTTATGATCGGAGAAGATCTCGCATCGCACTCCGTAGAGGTAGTGCCTCCAAACTTTTAGTGTGAAAACTACCGCACCCAGTTCTAGATCATGGGTGGCGTAGTTTAGTTCGTGAGGCTTCAGTTGCCGGGAGGCGTATGCGATTACTTTGCCGTGTTGCATTAGTACGGCTCCTAATCCCTTTAGTGATGCGTCGGCGTAGATCTGGAAGCCCTCTGTTCCTGAGGGAAGGGTCAGAATCGGGGCTGATATCAGTCGGCTTTTTAGCTCTATGAACGCTGCTTCGCATTCCGGAGACCACTGGAACGTCACGTCCTTTTTGGTTAGGGCGGTAAGTGGTAATGCAATCTTAGAGAATCCCTCCACAAACTTTCGGTAGTAACCGGCGAGGCCCAGAAAACTTCGGATGTCTGCCGCTGGCTTAAGTGGCGGCCAATCTCGTACCGCTTGTACCTTGGCTTGATCCACTGCTACCCTGTTCTTGTTAACTGTGTGTCCCAGAAAACCGACTTCTTCCATCCAGAACTCGCATTTGCTAAACTTGGCGAAAAGCGAGTGCTCTCTTAGCTTAAGCAGAACCATTTGGAGATGCCTGGAGTGATCGGTTTTGTCCTTCGAGTAGATGAGGATATCATCTATGAAGACTATTACGAAATGATCCAGGAAGGGTTTAAATACAGCATTCATTAAAGCCATGAAGGCGGACGGGTCATTAGTTAACCCAAATGGCATTACCATGAACTCGTACAGTCCGTAGCGGGAGCTGAAGGCGGTCTTGGGAATGTCCTCTTCTCGCACTCTGAGTTGATAGTAGCCGGATCTTAAATCCATCTTGGAAAAGACGGACGCGCCTTGCAGCTGATCGAACAATTCATCTATCCGGGGTAGGGGATAGGTATTCCGGACAGTGAGTTTATTTAATTCTCTGTAGTCAATGCAGAGATGCAGAGATCCATCCTTCTTTTTAACAAACAGTACTGGGGCTCCCCAGGGCGAAGTACTAGCACGTACGAATCCTGCGTCGACTAACTCTTGTAGTTGAATCTTGAGCTCGGCCAGTTCCCTCGGGGCCATCCGGTACGGTGGTCGGGATACTGGTCGGGCTCCTTGAGTAAGTTCGATTTGGAAGTCCACTTCCCGTTGCGGGGGCAACCCGGGAAGGGACTCTGGGAAGATATCTGGGAAGTCCCTGATCACAGGCACTTTAGCGAGTACTTGTGTCGTGTCTTCCATCTCAAAGTAGATTAGGTACACCTCGTCCTTCCGTCGAACTGCCTTGACGGTTTGTGCAGATGTTAAGATAATGCGGGTGACAGAGGGTATACCTGCTAGCGTGATAAATTGCCCATTTGGATTCTGGAGGCGGATTTCTCGAGTCGAACAATTGATTTGGGCGCTGTGCTAGGCCAACCAATCCATCCCCAGAATGATGTTGAATCCGGTTATTGCCAATACGGTTGCGTTGACTTCGAATTCTATGCCTCCTAACATTGCTTGGAAGGAACATTTTTCAGTGGAAGTCATATCTGATCCATCCGGGAGTCGTATTCGGATTGACATCCCGGATGATCGCACCGTGTTCTCCTTGTCAGCGATGAAGTTTTGTGCAACGAAAGAATGTGGCGCCGGTATCGAACAGTGTTTTAGCGGGATGACCTTCTACCAAAAGTAAACCTGATAACATATATATACTACGATCATAAGCTTTTCACAGATATACAGGAGTAGGGATGACATATACAAAAGTCCTATTATATAAAGCTATAACATCCCCTAGGATATCGTACTACTGGAAGTAGATACCTATCACTACGTCAGGAGCAGGACCGTGCTGAAGATCCAACGCGTATGCCTCGAGCGGTGCTGCTCTGCCCTGCCTAGCCTGGCCTCTCCTGCCTGCAGGCTGTCCTCTGCGCCCACCTCGTCCTCGTCCTCTCTCCGCGGCTCCCTGTACTGCTCCTAGGCCGGGCCTACCTACCGTCTGTGGGCAAAAGGCTCGTATGTGCCTGGGCTGTTGGCACAGGTAGCAGTTCCCTGCGAAGGGAACATCTCGTCGTGCGACGGGGGTGGCCTGAGGTGCTGGGGCTGGTGGTGCTGGGGCTGGAGGTGCTGGTCGGGGCTGAGGTGCTGGTCGGGGCTGAGGTGCCTGTCTATATGGCTGGTGACGCTGACACTGTCTCCTGGCCTGGTCCTGTCTGTGTGGGCCTACTCCTCTCTCTCGGCCCTGAGTCCGGGGAACACCCACGTGTCCCCTCCGCTGTTGGGCCACCATCCGCTGATCCATCTCTAGAGCGGTGGCATGTGAGGCAATCGTGTGGAAGGATGCCTGGGAAATCATGATCAGGGCCTGACGGAGATCGTCTCGTAATCCCCGGTAGAATCTGGCAGCCCTGTCCCTATCCGTACCTGCTAAGGTCCCGCCGAAGCGGGCCAGTTGGATAAACTCTCTCTGGTAGTCTGGAACCGTCCTATCTCCCTGCCGGATCTGCAGGAACCGCTCCTGGAGTGCCATCCGGTCCGCATCCGAAATGAAGTGCTCTAAGAAGGCCTCTGAGAACTCCTCCCAGAGGATCGTGCTGAGTGGTCGCCCTCTGAAGGTAGAGCGGCTGGCGGCCCTCCACCAATCTCGGGCATAGCCCTCTAGCATGGTTACCACCAAGGATACTGCGGCTATGGCGGGGCACATCATCCCGACTAGGAGCTCCTCTACCCTCTCCACCCACTCTTCGGCCTGAATGGCTGACTCGGTACCTCGGAAGCTGGGGGGCCTTAGCCCCCGGAATGTCGTCAGAAGGTCGGTGGGTACGGTGGCCTGCTGGGGTGGCCGTATGGTGGCTGTCTGGAAAGCGGCTAATAGTGCTATCAGGGTCCGTCCTAGCTCTGTATCCCCGAACGGAACTGCGGCTGGAGTGGCCGAGGCTGGTGGTGGAGTGGTAGGGTGGTACTGATCCCTGGAGGAGGATCTCCCGTTACTCGACTCGGGTATCTGGAGAAGTAACAAAACGAACATCAGTACTTGCAAAAATAAGGGAATTTTGCAGGACTGAAACGAAACGAAAGCGAAAAGCGTGCGGGTGTACTACCGTGCAGTCTCGAATCCTTAACCTTAAACCTAAAGGGTCTACCAGGCTTCCGCTACATGGTTCATCCCGAACCAAGAAACGGAATCGGGAACGGGAGGATCGAAAGACTGCCCCATGTGATCGGATCGTGGTAGCTCTGATCCATTTGAAAGACCCCCCCTCCCCAGACTGAACCGGGTTCAGGGAGGGGGGATCTTACTGCCCAAAGAAGACTACCCATCGCTTTCCGGGTGGCGACGTCCCACCCTCTCAAGCGCTGAGCGGTCTCTTTGTCAGGCACAAGAATCATAACATCACATCAGAACACATAGCAGAAGCAATCGAAAGACATAAAAACAAGCACACAACTTATATTCACATATTGGAACAGGGCCGAAGCCTAATGTTTACAACTACTGCCTCGGGGGCTACATCGACGAAACAAAAGATCCCAGTCTAGTCCTATAATCTAGGACCCACGTCGTGGAAGATAGGGGGCGAGGCTGGGGTAATCGAACGGGCCATCTCCAAGGATGGTATATCATCCTGTGGTGCGGGGCTCCTTGTTGTCCCATCTCCTGTGATTGGTTATAAGAAATAACCGTTACTCACATAGCTAAGTAGAAAATACATCCCCTCCTCGGATCCATATCCAGGGGGCGGCTAAAGGACGGAAATAAAATAGCCGAAGCAAGGAAGAGAGTTAGCAGCAGGTAAATATATATATATCTACACATATATAGATAGGGCCTTCCGCCCTAATATCCGTAATCGCGCCGTGTGGTAAATACGCAACACTATTTCGCGCATACACACTCCCAGGTATTCAATCCTGTACGCACACAAAAAGACCCTGTGTCGACACAGTTTAGACCGCTTTATTTCGAGCAGGGGAGCTAACCCCGCGGGCCTCACCGATGTGGCCGTCGGTGACAGTGGCCAGTCTTGCCACTCCTGAATGTAGTCGTACCGTATCACTCAGGCCCTCCTGTACAACTTGGTGTACCAACTGGATGTGAGCGACATCCGGCGAACCGATTTGTAGGTCGACCAGCGGAGGCAAAACTGCAGGTTCGGAGTGGTGATAACCCGCTGTGCACATCTCCCTGTCGCCATGAGTCGTCAACCCACCCGCACCGGTACGAACGGTCTGCGAGCGTGACCAACCCGCCACTTCCAAACAATCTTCACCCGCTTAATAATAAAACAAGCGCTTAAAATACGTGGCAGATTACTCTACCCGTCCCACAACCTCTGACCGGGAGGCTTAGCGGTATGAGGGCTCCTTGCTTGGGGCTAACCTGGGAGGAGGGACTCGACTCCGGGTTCTCCCCAACTAAGGCCTCACAGAAGGGAGGATAAGCACCGCATTATAGCCACGACAACGCTGCATTTAGTAAGTAAATTAGGCCGGAAGCAGGGGGCCATAACACTAAGTAGAGAAGTAGGCCGAGAGTAGAGGCCATGTTAAGCAGAAAAGTAGGCCGAAAGCAGAGGCCATAATATACAGAAAATTAGGCCGAAAGCAGAGGCAATAATGACAGGACCAGTGCGAGACTGGATTTAAATGAAAGTACAGAATGTAAATGCGGGGGACTAGTGCGAGACTGGATTTAAAGGAAAGTACTGAATGTAAATGCGGGGGACCAGTGCGAGACTGGATTTAAAGGAAAGTACTGAATGTAAATGCGGGGGACCAGTGCGAGACTGGATTTAAAGGAAAGTACTGAATGTAAATGCGGGGGACCAGTGCGAGACTGGATTTAAAGGAAAGTACTGAATGTAAATGCGGGGGACCAGTACGAGACTAGATTTAAACGAAAGTACAGAAAGCAGTAAGCATATAAAAAGGGTTAGTAGTCCAATCACTCCATAAGAGGAGGCTTCATTCGTCGACTCCATTCGTAGGAGGGGATTCTGCCCTTATTATTGCCGCGGCGGTATCGAGTTTCAGCGCCGCGCCGCGATTTTATTCCGATTTTGCGTTGATATTCCGAACTTAGTCGATTCTTTAGATCGATACGCGTAATCTTTATTAAGTGTTAAAAAAATATGCGTCGAGGGGACGCCGATTCATTTTGATGAATTTCGCTCTTTTTCGACGTTTATTTTCCCTTGTAAAAGCTTTTGGAGGACCAAAACCAGAGGTCACACCTCCCAACTTTGATAGTAGTTGAGAAATACCTTTAATTAGAGCCCATGATTTTTGGTGATTTTTGCGAACTTATTTGGGCGTTTATTTTCTTAAAATAAATTTTATAATAGGTTTTAAAAATATTAAATCTTTTTCTAAAATTCCCCAAAAATTACTGGAGGTGCCCCTTAGAGTGGGGCACATTTTCCATTTAGAAAGTTTCCCCTGAAAATGCCCCAATTGCCCTAAAAAAATTAAAGTGGGGGAGGAGCTGTTTTGGGGTGCTAATAGAGAAAGGGAGGAGGCGCATGGGTCTTGCACCCTGCGCCTTCCCGCGACCCCCGCAGCAGATCCGCTGCGTGGGCACATATGCTGAGGCGGAGGGGGGGGGGGGGGGGGGCGGAGGCGGGAGTTAAGGTAGCGGGAGCCGCACGATTTCCTGGGAGGAAATCGTGCGGCTCCCGATTTAATCATCGGGAGGCGGCCGCTGCCGCCACCGGGCAGCGGCTGGCTGGGGCTGGCGCCGCCCCCGGTCGGCGCGCCGGGGGCCGGCGACTCCCCCGGTGGTGGTTCGGCGGCCTGGCGCCGCCGGCCACCGCCGGAATTAGAGCAGAAAGGAGGGGCGGGAGGCGGAGACCTGCATGCCCCATGCATGCCGCCGCGCCGCCGCCCCCGTGGGGAGAGGGGCTGGTGCCGCCCCCGGTCGGTGTGTCGGGGGTTGGCAACCACTCCGGTGGTGGTCCGGCGGCCTGGCGCCGCCGGACCCCACCGGAAGTTAGGGCAGGAGGCGGCGGGGAGGCGCGACACAGCTTGCATGGGCCATGCAAGTTGGCTGCGCCGCCGCCTCCTCGGGGAGGGCCCTCCCTGCCACCCCGGGTCGGGGCGCCGGGGAGAGGGCAGACCTCCGGCGGGGGTCCGGAGGCCTGGCGCCGCCGGCCGCCGCCGGGGTTGGCGGGGTTTCCCCTACAGGAAAAGAGAAGGGGGAGGAGGACTCGGGCGCCGCCGGGGCTGCGACCTCCGACGGCCCGGCCGCCTCCCCTTCGTCGGCGCCTAGGTCTCCGAGTGGGGACCTGCTCCCCCAACGCCACCACCGGCGCTGGGGGTTTGGCTTCCACGGCCAGCGCCGCCACCTGAGCAAGCTCGGGGTGGCGCTGGTGGCGCTCCGGCGACGGGGAGGGGGCGGCTTACCTCCAGGAGATAAGAAGGAGGAGGGGAGGTGGTTCTACCTGAGGAGGAGGTGGGCCTCGAGAGCTTGAGTGGCGGTGGCCGGCCATGAGGGAGGTGGCGGCGGCTTGGTTGGGTAGGGTTCCGGCGAGGAGGTGGCTGCGCTGGCTCCGGCAGGGTGGAAGGAGGAGAAGGTGGGGCTGAGGGGGGGGGGGGGGGGGGTTGTGTGGGCTTGAGAGGAGGGTTGGCCCTTCCTTTTATAGGAAGGGGGAGGTCTCCCCCTCCCCCTCCCCCCCTCTCCTCCACGTGGGGTTAAGGGAGGGTGAGTGGGGGAGATATTTTCTCCCCCTCCCTTCCCTCTCTCCTGCCCCTTTGCCCAAATAGGGGCTGCCTATTCATGGGCAGCCCTCTTCCTTGGGGGGGCTTTCTCTCTCCTCCCCCCTGTTCCTTTTCATTTCCCAATAAATTTCAAGCCGGGGGGGGGGGGGGGGTTGACCGAGGTCAACCTAGGACGGGGTCTTCCAGGGTCCCGGGGTCCACTGTGATCTGCTGGGGCGGATACCGGGTTCGTGCGCTTTATATTTCGTGCATTGCACTGATATGGTCTGCATAGCCCTAAAATGGCATACTCTCCATACGACCTCGAATCGAGGTGCAACGAATTCCGTTGCGCTCGTATTGTTCATACGAGTTTAACAGAACTGACGGGAGTTAATTCGGGGTTCGTACGGTCACTATTCATAATAATGAGATAGTGACGCGCTACGACACCCGAAATGGTCGTTTTCTGCAAACGACCTCGGATCGAAGTGCAACGAATTCCGTTGCGCTCGTATTATTCATACGAGTCTAACGGAACTGACGGAAGTCAATTCGGGGTTCGTACGGTCACTATTCATAATAATGAGGTAGTGGCGTGCTACGACACCCGAAATGGTCGTTTTCTCCAAACGACCCTGGATCGAAGTGCAACGAATTTCGTTGCGCTTGTATTGTTCATACGAGTCTAATGGAACTGACGGAAGTCAATTCGGGGTTCATTTGGTCACTATTCATAATAATGAGGTAGTGGCGCGCTACGACACCCGAAATGGTCGTTTTCTCCAAAAGACCCCGGATCGAAGTGCAACGAATTCCGTTGCGCTCGTATTGTTCATACGAGTCTAACGGAACTGACGGAAGTCAATTCGGGGTTCGTACGGTTACTATTCATAATAATGAGGTAGTGGCGCGCTACGACACCCGAAATGGTCGTTTTCTCCAAACGACCTCGGATCGAAGTGCAACGAATTCCGTTGCGCTCGTATTGTTCATACGAGTCTAACGGAACTGACGGAAGTCAATTCGGGGTTCATTTGGTCACTGTACCCCAATGACTTAGTTGCGGCGCGCAACATTACTTAAAATGGTAGTTTTCTATTGCTCGGGCCTACTTTTATTGGGCTCACTAGGGTCTAGTGGCCCAATAAAAGTCGGGATGTTACAGGGAGGGTCCCTCCCACTCGCCCAGGTGAGTGGGAGGGTCCCTCCCACTCACCCAAAGGTGATTGGCGAGTGGGAGGCTCCTCCCACTCGCCCGAAGGGAGTCGGGGGAGCGGGTGCTCCCCCCGCTTCCCCCGCGACCTCTCTTTGCCTTGATCGGTCTCGACCGTTTATGCGTGGTTGTTTTGCCCGTCTCGACCACCTTCACTGTCTTGGTCTCATCCGGGTCGGGTCACACCGACTCGGGAAATATGAGGGTTGTACAGTAGTTGTATCAGGGAGCTTTATAAAATCCGGTGCTAACTTCAAAATTGCCACCAATACATTGTTGAAATGTCTACTAATTGTATCAATTGAACGAAGATACGTGCCTCCAACATCTCGGAATTTCTTATTATGTGCTAACACATACAAGAACACACATACTGACACTTTAACCATAATGTGTTGTGTGTCATTTAATAATCCACGCCGCGTAAGAATGTGGCATAGGGTCTCAAATGAACTCTTATTCATACGCAGTTGGTTAAACAGTTTATATATGTTCCATTATACAAACGTTTGAATAATGATTTGCGTAGAATATTTTTTGCTTCGGACTCCATAAGATCCATACAAATCTTAGGCTTCAAAACAATTATTGCCGCAGCAAGAGACGCTGCAACAGCTGCCTTCTTACGTATACGACGTCTCTCTAATTCATTCATCTACATGATTACAAATAAAATAATACACAAACAATCTTTAAAATCAACACACACACACATTCACTCACACACATTCATCAAACAAAATCAACACAAATACACACACATATTCACACTCATATTCACATCCACACATATTCACACTCATTCACATCCACACACACATACACATTCACACAGACACACATTCATACACACACACACACACACACACACACACACATTCACCCATTCATAAAAAAAACACAAACACACACATACACATTCACAAACACACATTCACACACACATACACACACACATTCACAAACACACACACATACACATTCACCAATTCATAAAAGAAAAGCACACACACACACACACATTCACCCATTCATAAAAAAACACAAGCACACATTCACAAACACACACATACACATTCACAAACACACACATTCACACACACATACACACATTCACACACACATACACACACACATTCACAAACACACACACATACACATTCACCCATTCATAAAAGAAAAGCACACACACACACACACATTCACCCATTCATAAAAAAACACAAACACACATTCACAAACACACACATACACATTCACAAACACACACATTCACACACACATACACACACACATTCACAAACACACACACATACACATTCACCCATTCATAAAAGAAAAACACACACACACACACACACATTCACCCATTCATAACACACATATTCACATCCACACATATTCACACTCATTCACATTCACACACACATACACATTCACATAGACACACACATTCACACACACACACACACACACACATTCACCCATTCATAAAAAAAACACAAACACACACATACACATTCACAAACACACACATTCACACACACATACACACACATTCACAAACACACACACATACACATTCACCCATTCACCCATTCACCCATTCATAAAAGAAAAGCGCGCGCGCGCGCGCGCACACACACACACACACACACGTTAATCAAAACGATTCACTCACACATACGCATAGATAAAGAAGGAAAAACGAAATTTTTTTTTTAAAATCGGTACCGTTCGGAGGCTGGGAGGAGGAGGAAGGGCTGCAATGGCCGGAGAAGGGCTACCGGAGGAGTTGCGTGTTTCGCCGGAGTAAAAGGGGGCTGCGCCGCTACCCTAGCTCGCGGAAGGAGGGCTTGCGCGCGTCGCCTGGGACGGAATCGGGAAAGAAGACGTCGGGAGGTCTGAATCGGGAGTGGAGAGAAATGGCGTAAACTTAAATCCCGTGGAATTGAAAAATAATTCAATTCTGACCGACAATGCGTCCAAACGAACGGCGGAGATGGATTTCAGAGCCAATTTCATTTCCAGAATTTCAATTTCGTCCAAACGGATGGACTTTTGCATTTTTTAGTTACTTGTGTTGATTATTTAAGATAGCGAATATCTCAACTTATTTAATTCCTTAAATTTTTTTTAAATTTTCATTTTTAGGTCTATGAATATTATCGTCATTTAAGATAGCGAATATCTCAACTTATTTAATTATAGTATCTGCGTATATAACACAAGGTCCCTAATGGGTCATATAAGTAAAAGTACCGAACATTTGAGGCTATTTCCGTAAGCAAATATCGTACACGGATGAGAAGCCGAGGGCGGGAAAAATCCTCCAAAGCCCTAATTCAGTCGTCACACAGAAACAGTGGGTAAAAAAACTCCACACTTCCAGATCAAAGAAATTCTGTTCGTCCTCCATCACAGTTTCGGATTTGAACTCCCCGATGAATGGAAGGGGCAGGAGGCGGGATATACCGAGCTCTCAAAGAAACCCATCAAAGCAAAAGCTCCGCCTCTCGGCCGAAGAGGTTCTTGAAAGCAAGCTAGGGTTCGATCTTTTCACCGAGGGAGAAAAGAGGCTTGGTTGGCTTCTAACACTAGCTCCGGTAAGTATTTTTCACGGCGCACTCTTACAGTTGCCCCCACAAAGCTAATTCTGATCAGGGCCAGTTTGGTTGTAAGTGGAAATCAGGTTTTAGATTTGGGAAGTTGTGATTTTGTTTCAATTAATTATTTTTGCGTGCAATTGAAATCATTGTTTTGAGGGGGGTTTTTGTTAGGAAAGGGAGGTTGAATTCACTATTAAGAATCCAAATGATCCTTCAATAAATTTTTTTCATATCTGATTGTTTTCCAATCTGCAATCTCCGCTTTACTATTGAAGTTTAAAAAAAAACTGTTGCAGTCATCATGGGAGGACCAGGATACACAGAAGATATATAGTTGCGTGGATCTATTTTTTGTCTGCCAGGTCTGGATTTTTCAAATTTAAGAACTGTTTCTTCATATTGTTTAACTGATATCCATATTCCGTAATCAATCTGTTGTTACTTGTCATGCATTGTGCTTTGCTGATCCAGTTATTTTCCCCATCCTAGGATGGATCCACTTTCAAGGCTAAAAACGTGTTTCGACCTTATTTCTATGTTGCAACCAAGGTGAACAATCTGTAATACAATATACACACCGATTTTTTTTCTATTTTTTGTTTTACTCGAGGTGGGTTTAAAGCTTGCATCCATGCTCAATATTGCTGCAGGAAAAAATGCAATTGGAGGTGGATGCATATCTCCGTCGGCGTTATGAATCCGAAATTGCTAATATTGAGATTGTCGAAAAAGAAGATTTAAATTTGGTAATCTGTTACTAGTTTTTTTATTTAAAATTCCTTGTACAACATTTGAACAAGGATTGCCCAAATATTCAATTTGTTTCTAATGAACTAAAAGAGAACCCCCCAAACTGTTTCTTTTTTGCTTTTGGATCTTACCTCAACGAGAGGTAAGGAGCCTTATTTATATTAATAACTTGAGTCCTTATACATTATTGAAAATAAAATTTATATCTCTCAACACTCGCCTCAAGTTGGATCGTATATAGTTATCATACCGAACTTTTTTACAAATGTAATTCTCTCTTGATCCTGAGATCCCCTTAGTAATTATATCATCGAGTTGTTCCCTAGTTTTGACAAGCTGCAATTCATCATTGATAAGACATAACATACGGAGGCGTATCTGTACAAGTACGTACCTTTGCAGACAACGGTAGAGAACTTATTCTCTTAACCAAGTACATTGATAGTCTCAGGGGTTTCCAGTGGGATAATGTCTAAAGGAACATGCACGTTCGTACTTTGAGTAAAGTTAGGCGGAAGTGGAGACAATACTGTAGAGTTTACTAGATGAGAGAGTAAGTATGACCTCGAAAGCGAGCTATCACATCCTCAGTCAGATACGGGGGTAACTGGGGTTGGAGAGTTAGAATGAAATCGAGTGACACAACAAAATTTGTCAACAAAGACTTCTCAAGGGAGAATCAGGTGAACTTTTCAAAGGCACCATCGATAGATATATAGTATCATTTTAGGTCAGGTGAGTAGCAATAACTCATGATGGTGCAAGAATATCTCGCAGATACACTTCAAGGAGTGTGCAACAAGTTTGGAGAGAGACGGGCGAGCATTCTGAACATAACAACACAACCAAACACACAAAGAGGCAAATGATGTGATAATTGTGTAACAAACAATGTATGCCGAGGTGTCTCGCCTTGAAGAATTTGTGTAAGAGGACGATTGCTGAAATATGTAGACCTAAGGACAAAATCACTCCAGAAGTGTTTAGCCACCGTCATATGATATAATAAGGCATATGTGACCTCAAGGAGATGACAACTCCTGTGTTTGACAACATTATTTTATTGTAGTGTGTTAGGATAAGCAGTCCGAGAACAATTAATTTGTCACATACAAATATAGACATAGACTGAAATAAATACTCCAAACCATTGTCGGTACGCAGACGAATAAAGAATAGCATAAAAGTTTCATTCCACAAATTCTAAAAAATAGAAAAAAGGACATAGATTGATTTTTCATTAGATACACCCAAGTCATACGAGAAAAATCATTGATAAAACTAACATAATATTGATGACCAAAGTTGAAACCAGACAAGGTCCTCAGACATTGGATTTGACAACATTAAAGGGTGCAAGAGCTCTTTTATTATCATGTGGTATAAGTCGACACGACAATGTTCAACACAATTGAAATTAGGAACAAACTTTAACTCAAGACACAAACACTGAAGAACAAAAGAAGGGTGACCATGACGGTAATGGAGGTTCGTGATCTGGGCAGAGACAATATGACATGCAAGAGGGATGGATTCATCAAGAAGATACACGCTTTGCTCGGTTTCCCTCTACCAATAATATGGTTTGTTGTTTCTTCGAGGAAAAAACACACCCCGAAGAGGTTACGATAACATTGCAATTTAAATTACGAGTAAGCTTAGTTGTAAGTAGATTGCGATACATGAGCTACAATGGACAAAGTCATGTTTGGTGTATCTACACAGTCACCAAATCCAACGATTGAGACGTTCAACCCATCAAAAACAATAACAGTTGTTCCATTATGAGGGTTCTCAAGACGATATGAATGTAAGATACTTGCGGTGTTGGTATGGTGATCTGAAGCACTAGAATCAATCAACCAACATACATGATGCTGGTATGGTGATCTCGGGATGATTGCTTTATTTCAGTTCAGCCATCTTAAAGGAAAATTTACCAAGACAAGTAGATTATTTATGAGATTCAATTTATGGGTTGGGTTTTTAACATTTTAATTGTCAAAAAGGCCCGAGGGAAGTGACAAATATGTATTAATTTTTCTTTATTAAATAAAATATCTTCAAAAGATTGTTGCCCCTTCCCTCCGATCGACGTGCTGGTTGATTCAGCGGTTGGTTTTCCTGTAATGAGGTTTTTTGATGACTTTTTAGATTACCATCAAACCTGAATGCATCCTCCAGACATACCGAACACTTCTTTCGTCACCAACGAATGCTATTGCTACAAGGTGATGTTCTTTCGGCTGAAGAACGCGGGAGCAACATACTAGAGGATGATAAACCGAATCTTCAAGCAGCAGAAGGGAATCTGAAGGTTTATGCGGACGATTCGATGGTGAGGAGCACAAGCCTAAAAGATAATTTTGGAGACCTGACAGAGAGTTTCGCCACCTTGCGTAAGTATAAGATGATGCTTAATTCGGCCAAGTTCCTCTTTGAATCAGGGAATGCGAAATTCCTAGGGAATCTCCTAACTTCCAAGGGAGTTGAGCCAAACCTTGACAAAGCGAAGTCTATTTTGGAAATGTCGGCACCGAAAAACATTAAAGAAGTTCAACGACTGACCAGAAGGATCGTCGGGCTTTGTCGTTTTCTTTTTAAGTCTAGGCAAAAGTGCTCCCTATTCTTCAGAACTCTTCGGGCCAGTCAGAAGTTTGAGTTGACCCAGGAATGCGAGCATGCCTTCCTTGGTCTCAAGCAACTGGTCAGTGCCCCTTACTATAGAGCCTGCGAGAGGGGGAGTACCTCTTTTTGTATTTGGGAATCGGAGAAGATGCAGTGAGCTTCGTTTTGGTTTGTGAAGAGGGAGCTAAACAGATTCCCATTTATTATGTAAGTCTCCTCTTGATGAACCCTCATCGCCTGGGTTCACTCATGCGATCTAATCGACGCTCTTCCAATAGTAGTGCACGTTGAAGACTTTGTTCTGGAAGAACCGGAACAAGGTAGAACTATTCCTTTTACTTAGGGGATCCTGAAGACCGATGGCTCGCGCTACATCGAGTTGGTGGGGATCTCGCCGAAGTCATCTCAGATGAATAGAATCTTCTCCGCCCACCGATGGTCCTTATTGGTCGCTTTAGCTTCATGGAACGGGTTGTGAAGTAGGCGATCCCCTCCTTTGTCCTCTTCATCATAAACATGTTAAAAACCGTGAAGTCACAAGGGGCTCACAATTCTCGAAGGAAAATCGTGAATGAGATCATGATTGCGATCCGTTCGAATTCAGTTGGGCGGGGAGCAACCTAAAGTGACCGAGGATTTCCATCACCTCGGGCTAGAGGGGAAGACGTGGCCCATGCACGAAGTGTTCCAGGGAAAAGACAAGCTCCCATTGATGGAACGTGCTGAGGCACTCCTTGCCGACTAGACACCCCATCAAGAAGCCCGTCGAGAGAAACCTCTCCCTGAACATAGCTAACTCGCCGTCATCCACATAGAGTTTAAGGCCAGACAAGCAGGGAAGAGGACTGCACATTTACAACGAGTCTACTCAGAGCTCAGGAAGATTGAAGAAGAGCTCGCTGACAAAGGCGACTTGACGACAAGGAGTTAGCGTATAAACAACTAAACACCGCTCCCCTATTTCTAGAGGAGAGGATGAAGCCCAAGCGGCAACCACCTCGCCGTATCCCGCGAGCTGACGACTCCTCACCAGGACCATCAATGATTGTACTTCTCGCCGTGTTAGCATCGTTAAAATTTTGTATATCACCTCACCAATTGTTAAAAACAGGTCGCCTTGGGGTCTTATAATGTCATGCAAGAAAAGAAGTTCTAATTCATTGTCTCCTTGTGTGAGATTCTTGGAATCTCTCTCCTCTAACAATCAAACCACGCTTATGCAGCCGCAGTTAGGACTCCGTTGTATCTCTCACCACCGTCATCTCCGCCTCCGGTCATCTTCCAACCACAACTCTGAGTTGGCACATAATAGAGAGCTCCACCACCCGCATTTGCGACTATGTCGCCAATAAAAGCGATTAGGTGACTCTGGAGATCGGCAAAGTCGGTCGGTCATCAGGTCTGAAAAGGCAACAACATGATCATGCAACCATCGATCAGACGATTGCAGAGGCACTGGTTCGGTTGACCTCGCCTTGCTGGCCGAGGGCTCGCCAATGGAAGGAACACCTGCGAAACCATGAGGCCAGTCAACTACACTCGCCCAGAGGACTCACCAGGAGCATGTAAGCTAAATGGAATGTAAGAAGGCGTACCCGTTTGCCCGAGGTAGGGCGGATCATTCCCAACTGGAGTTTAGGAGGGTGCAGGTGCACCCGTCTGCGGAGCGCCTAACTGACAAAAGTTGAAAAAAATAGCTTTCACCCTCTTTAGAGCCTCCTTGATCGGGTCGACTAGCACGACGTTGAGGACTCCACCCTCTTCCGCGAGCTCGTATCTACCTGAGGGGGGGGGGGATCCTTCCCAGATGGAGTCCAGGAGGGCGCAGGTGCACCCGTCTGCCGAAGTACCGACCCGACAAAAGCTTGAAAGAAATAGCTTTCGCCCTCTTTAGAGCCTCCTTGATCAGGTCGACTAGCGTGACGTTGAGGACTCCATCCTCTTCCACGAGCCCGTATCTATGTTGACGATGATCAACAAGTCAATTCAAATCACATTGAAGATCTCGGGAGAAAATACCCATAGATACCCGTTGGAGGGGTCTTCGACGCGCTGCTCACAACGACCACGCAAGGCGAAAGATTTAGCGCGTTGACGCCATGAAGCTCGTAGAGGGCCGCCTGCACCATCACCTAGGGAAGAGAAGCTTCACACGTCAAATAATGAACTGAATTATGGAACCCGACATTTAGACACCTACTTAGTCATAAGCAGCCTTCTCCTCAGCCTCGCTTCTCGTATCATCATCATCATCTGGGCGAGAGGAGGGAGACTTCTGCGGGACCTCCTCAAGGGCGTCACCGCGTTTCTGCTCGGAGGACTTCCGCTTCGAGCTTTCACCATGGTGAGTTGACTTCTCCTTCCAGGAGCTGCCGATGGGATTAGCTGAGAAAGCATTGATGAACGAATTGAGATCTTCCTTATCCCTTTTTTGACGAGGCTCTGAAAGCTGTAGATGAAGGTGGCCCAAGGCCCTATTTATTGAGGACGTACCTCTTGCAGAGTCCTTGTTCTCGTTCAGTTTTGCCGACCTCTTAGCAAGCTTGAAAAAAGCGTTTATTGTGTACGTCTTGTGCTCGTCAATGTCTGATGTTGACGACTATGGAAAAGAGAATTACCAAAATGCCCCACTAGGGTTGGGTCGCCACAAGCTCACTACCACCTCGTTGGTGATGAGACCAGCTCGCCGATGGCCTGATTGACCTCGCATAGGGGTGGGACCCACCTCTGGGTAGGGGGTATACCCTCTTGTCACTGCCTATAAATACGACCCATTGTTGAGAGGAAATGGGGAGGCGCAAAACCCATATGAGACCTCGCCTAGAACTAGCGAGTTCTCTATTGCACACTTGGAGTCTGCCTCTTTCCCCCAACCTAGCACAACATTTGGTTTGGGAGGATGAGTTCCTATACATGCTCGGGTTTGCGGTGGGTCCTCCTAACTACGACTAGCTTGTCACTGGAGTCGTTGTAGCACCAAAATCTTATTTTTCTTGTTTCTTTCTCCTTCGTTCGTGTTTTTTTAATTTTGTGGGCCGGTAACCTCGGCCCATACTTGAGTCCGAACTTCGAAGCCCGATCTCCTGACTTCAATAATATATATGCTCTTCTTACAACTCAGTTGTAAGTTGTATTTTTTTTGTTCTTGTTTTTGATTGAGAGTTTAAAGAAATGAAAGGAAAATAAATGTTATAATTAATTTGACATCTATATCCTCAAATGAAGAGGTTAGAATTTAGATCGAATACACATTTATTCATTTGTTTATAGAATGTAGCTTAGGTAATATAAACAATACTTATTGGAATTGCTCACATATTTTGTTTTGCATTTGTTAGGAGAGAAACAAAATCCTTCTTTGGAAAATTATTTCCCCATCTTTCCTTTCTTTTCTTCTTATTAAAATTTTAAATTAAATCACCTTATTTTCATATACTTTCCTTTCTTTCAAAATTTTTAACTTCCAGTCATGCTTGCAAAACATGCCCGTACATTGACTATTAATGTTTCATCTTAGGCACTTCAAAATTACTTAATAAATGGGCTTAAGCTCTTTGTTATACTACAAAAACAAGTAGTTCTATGGTTAGCTTGTGATATGACATCAAGAACACCCTTAATTTTTAGATTTTATTTCAATTATTTTTATGTAAATAATTATCCACCTATTGATTATTTATACTTGCAATTTATTTTTTTAGGTTGCATTTATTTTAAATAAGAGATAATTATCTAGTCAGATAGTTTTCTATTCGAATCAATATTAGTTTGCTTTTGTTTAAATAAATGTTCTTTTGCGAACTATTTTTTGTAATTTTAATTTGTGTGGTGGGCAACTATCCGCCTTTGGATGATTATACTTTTTTGTTTTACTATGTTTACTCTTATTTTATAAATATTTCTACTAGTCTTATAATTGAATAATGATATAAAACATGAATGAATTTCGATTGAAGTTTGTTGAAAATCTCCTTTGCATGATGGTTTTTAGAATTTTCCATCTTGATGTAAGATAATTCTAGTTGGATCCGTGGTATGCTCCCATGCAATCTCAGTTGGATTTGACATCTTCATTCTTGTATTAAAACTTGATTTTGATATGCACATTATTTTCTATTTGGTATTGAAGATTAGATTCTAATGTTCTTTTGATATTGCAGAAAAACCATCTCTCTGGCTTGTGCCGATCATACCTTAAAGTAAGCTTTGATACGGTCCAACAACTGACACATGCCAGGAATGATCTCCTACATGTTGTTGAAAGGAACAAAGCAAAACTGGGTGCTGCAGAAGCATATGAATCCATATACGGCGTCAGAGGGTAATAACAAAACACACTTTTTTCCAAAAAATATTTGGTTTCTCACCACCTTTAATGCAAAAGAGAGTTATTGTATTGTGTGACATGTTTTATTCCGTTTCCCATGCTCGTTAAAGCGATGTACTTTGTGTATATAAAGGCGAATGTTTTTTTTTCTTTTTATTTGAACTCCTGGCACAAAACATTCTCCTTTCGAATATTTCACTTTATGCTGTCCGCCCTTCTAATAGTATACCTGTTTTGGATTATCTGCAGCAAGGAGAGGCCACAAGACTATGTTGATTTTATCAGTGACCTTCGCGAATATGATGTCCCATATCATGTTCGTTACACAATTGATAGCGGTGAGCTTTTTGCTATTAAATGTTATATGCACATTATTGATGTCTGTTTACTATTTCCTTCTGTAATTTCAGGATATCATTATTATGCTCTCTGAGTTTTTTCATTTGTTTTTCAAGAATTATCATTTTCTTTGCCTGTGATTTTTTGTTGCAGATGTTAGATGTGGACAGTGGTATGATGTAAGTGTGTCCAGTAGTGGTCTAGTAGTGGAAAAGAGAACTGATCTTCTTCAGCGTGCTGAAGTTCATGTTTGTGCATTTGATATTGAGACCACAAAACTTCCTTTGAAGTTTCCCGATGCGGAGTTTGATCAGATAATGATGGTGTCATATATGATAGATGGAAAAGGCCATCTAATCATTAATCGAGAGGTGAAAAAATATAAATAGGTTCTTTTTAGTTTTTAATGGTCTTATAGCTGATTGCTTTGTTAAAGTTTCTAGGAGGTAAACTCTTCTAAGCTATTTGCAAACAAATATATCTTGTTTTAAGGCATTGTACTATTATTTGTACCAAGTCATATTTGTGAACTATGACACTTCCACTCTCTTAAGGGATAATTTACTTTATATAAATATAAAAGAATAGAATTTATGGTCATGTTAGGAAAGGAAATGTTTGTACTTGTACACTATTGTTTTTGGACGGAAACAAGGATGGATCTTTATGTTACGATCCCTTTTTTTCATTTTTGGCAGCGGCCGCAATTGAACATTTACATTTCATACATTATCAAAGATGGAAGATAAGAAATTTCAAAATGCATCATATAGAAGCGTTCATCATATGACAAAGTACTAAAGAGAAATTCAATGCAAAATAAATCTTTTCATTTCATTCTTTTCGAGTACAAAACTTTACACGGACAAAATTCCCTAGATATAAACACAAAAATGAGGGCACAAAAGAGATATATCTTATGCTACTACAACGAACTATCCAACACCTAACATGTACATATAGATACATTAAAAGACAACTATCTACTTAAAATAAAAGTGAAAATTCTCTGCTTGCAGTCTGCAAGGTTGTCGGGATCGAGATCCTAGATGAGATCGTTTCGACGTTGGATCGAATCGAATCGTAGGATCGGATCGAGGATCGCAAGATCCTACTATATTCATAAATTAAGATTAAAAATATAAAACTGAAATTTGTATCATCCAATTGCATGCTTAATTAACAAAAAAATCATTAAATTGAGTTGTATGTGAATAATTATATCAAAAAATAATTGAATAACTAAATAAAAAAGATTATATCGTTCTAACTTCACTTTTAGTTTTAGGTAGGATGCCCAATGACTACTAACAGTAAAAACAAAACTGGATCGATAAACTGCTGGAAGATTGGAAGCATGAAGACGGATCTGGATTGCTGGATTGTTCGTACGCTGGAAGCAGGAAGCTTGGATTTCTTGTATGATGGATTTCTATCTGCCGGATTGCTTTTACGTTAGAAAGGAAGAGAAAACGTCGACTTGGAAGCAGGAAGCCACTGGATTATTGACCACTGGATTCCTCATACGCTGGAATGGAAGAGAAAACACTGACACCACCTGAAATGGAACTATGTAAGGAAGGAAAAGGAAGACGTTGTCTGAACTAGAAGTGATCGAAGACGTCGCCCTTGGCCTCCATTTGCAGTCGACACTTGAGATGGGGAAAAGAGGCAAGACATGATTCTGCGATGGGGTATTGGGGTTAGGATTGGGATAGGGTTAAGTGATGGGGTATGGGAGTTTGACCAGTTGAATGGGGCCGGGATAGGGTTGGACATGTTTCTAGTTCCCTTTGGCTGGACCGGTAGAATCGGGTCAGGATCGCGATCCTAACGATCCTAAGATCAGGATCGTGGTCCCAGCCGTAGAGGTGCCGATTTAGATCCTGGGTAAGATCCTGATCGATTTACAAAATCTGGATCGTAGGATCGTAAGATCCTACGATCCGGATCGCGATCCTGATAACCATGACAGTCTGGGTCCCTGCATCTCTCTCAGTAAGCGTCCAATACTTCAAATACTGTTGTAATCACCTCCACCCAGAGTCGGTTCATCCTCTCCATTTGAATCCGCTTTCTCCTCTGCCTGTTTCTTACCGTCGTTATCCACCACTTCGTCTTTCTCCCAAAAATATTTATTTATCTACAAGATTAATCAAAAGACTAAGTGAATTCTTTACTTTTTTAATTGCTTACAAAGAAGACAAAATCATCAACATATATCAATATAAGCAAATAAGCAACAATATAATCGAATAAACATATATCAAAATAACATTGTTGCAGTGCTTCATATGAATTAATACAATAGTATACATGAGTAAATACTTCCAAGAATGTTTTCTTTAATAGCTTAAGGGTCCCTTTACTTTCTACTATAGCATTACTTTTATTCTTTGGCTTATCGTTAGGTGTACTTTAATCTTTCTTCATTGGTCAATGTTAATGATAAATTTTATCATTCATTCATTTGTTCACGGGCCTTACTTAAGTTAACCCTCTTTGCCCTTTTGCATCGATGCGTCATTTCATTTATCATTTAGATTTTACCCTTTCTCTTTTATTGTTCTTTCATTTTTTTACTTTTAGGGGAATGTATCTCTATTCATAGCTCCCTTCAATTTTTTTCATCTCTTTTCTTTTTATTCAAGTTCCCTACGGACGACTTGCGTTGTCCGAGCATAATGAATAATATTCTTTTTAAAGATTCAATTATGAGTGACTTTAAATCAGAATAATGCATTATGCATAAAAAGTAAATGCATATAAATAAACTGATTAATTATAGATATATAGAAGCATTAAAATAGTAGAATGTAAATTAAAGATGAAAGAACTCACCACAACTTTACCCTTCCTTTTATCCTTTCTTGGGTTCGTATCTTTTTTCCTATGTGATGCCACCACCTCCTACACGATTTATCCTTGATCAGAATTCGAAGGGCCTGGAGATCATCATATTTCTCACATTTAATATCCTTTATCCAACTTTATTTTCTATATCGTGTGAGTTGCATTTTTGAGGAGAAGATTGTCCTAACGTCATTAGGAGGATGAGCATAATAATTATAAAGTTACCATGGATGGATTGTGAAGTGAAAAAGACTCGAACATCAAGACTTTAAGTCCAAAATGACAAAAATGGATTCGTTATAATTAATAAAATTGCGATATTTCATTATCCTATGATCAAGATACCACCACTACTGAGCCATTGCCTCTATCACAATGTAAAGAGACACCTAAATGAAACTTCCTTTTATTTATAAACAAGTTTAAAATTACTGAATATACACTTGCTTAAAAGAAAAACTGCATAAGATCACATATTCAGCCTATACCTTCTCATATGTAGAGGGTTCATACCATTAGAATCACATTCCTTCAAAATTTCCAAAACATTGTGATTAAGCAGCAATTCTTTTTCTATAACTCTTTGTGTATACTTTTATGAATTATGAATGCAATGACTATTTTTATTTGCAGCAATGTGAAATCTCCAATTGATTTTATGAAGTAGACAGTATCGTTTAAGTAATTTCTTCTTTTCATTTATTTCTTCTCTGTTGGCATTAATTGACTAAAAAATGTGGTTATTATGTCTAGTTTGTGGGTGCGGATATCGAGGATTTGGAATACACACCAAAGCCAGAATTTGAAGGTTGTTTTAATGTGAAAAATGTGGAAAATGAGGTATATTTGTTTTCTAAGCAGTCAATTTAATAGATACTTTAGTGAGGCTTTAATTATGATTTTAACATTTTGATTCTCTTGATTATTGCAGGTAGAGCTTCTCAGGCTCTGGTTTTCCCACATGCAGGAGGTAAAACCTGGCATTTATGTCACATACAATGGTGATTTTTTTGATTGGCCTTTTTTGGAAAAGCGAGCTTCTCATTATGGGATCAAAATGAGTGAGGTAGGGCATTGAATTTTTTTTGTTATATCTTTGGATACCGAGCACCAATGGTCTTAAAACTTAGTCAAGGGTCCCTCCAAAATTTATGAATTGGAATTCCTGCCTTTCCTGATTTTACATTTTGGCAAAAATTACTTTGACCAAAGGACGGTCTAAAATCAGTTTATTGGGTATGAGCTAGTTTTAGCCGATTTGACTGCTACCGGCCTACCGTCACTAATTTTGGTTAATATCATTAAAACAATTACAATTGGCATGATGTGATGTAGAGGGTTAGTTTCTGACCAAGCAGGTTGACTGTAGTTATGTGGCAAGTTGCTACTTGATTATAAGTTAAATGAATATTTCTTCTTCTTAAGATGAATAATTCAGTTAGTATTTACCTCTGTAGAAGAATTGACTTATCCCATGTAAGACCCACTTTTGGCATGTATAGTTTAGTCCCAGTGTCCCACACCTTTGTTTGGAGTTGAGTTTTCACTCCTCTTTCCTCTATATGTCTACAAATCTTTGTATTATTTAATGAAGATGTGAAGAAATAAAACCTTTTTCTGCTCTGTATTATACTTTTCTTACATGGTATCAGATCGTTGGTTTGACCCTCTTCGAGGGCGTGTTGGTTGTCCTTATTCCAGTGGGTCCGCAGTGTATGAGACCGCATCGTGTGGGACCGCCCATGTGCTGATTATCCCGGTGGCCCGTTTGTTGATTAGTCCCACATCGCCTACCGCGCATCACCCTCCTGTGCTTATAAGCCCTGTCTCACTCCTATCACTTCGGAGTTTTGGGATGGAAGTGCGGGTATCTCCCTCCGAGCTTGATGACAAGCTCAATTTAGAAACATCGTATGGAATGTTGAAATTGTTTGCTAGTTTGAATCCTAAATCCAAACCAACTTCCTTTGTTGTATAGATAAAAGCCACACCCTCTGTGTATGTAATTTTGTTTTCTTTTTTTGAGGTCTTCATGACAATTAGAGCCATTCATTTTGTGCTGATCTACAATCCATGATTTTTAGTTAATTTTTGTATTTTTCTGATTCTTCTTTGTGTGTTTTGGAGGTATCATGATTGGAGAATCATGATGTTATGAGCTAACTCATAATGCGTTGGTGGCTTCGTCAGAGGGGGTGATCGTAGATGGAGATGACGGTGAGAAGATACCGTGGAGCCAGAATCGTGGTTACTTAAGCGGGGTGTGGTTACAGAGAGAGAGAGAGAGCTACTATAATCTCTTAACATGACTAGACGAGAGATTCTAATTCACAGATACCTTCATTTCAATATTATTTGCCTTTAAATAGTCTTACAAGACTCTTACTAACAATCAATAACTAATATCAACATTTAATAATTGACTTGAGAAATAATAATAAAAGATATCTTGATTTAAATTAAAGATGATAGCCAACGTGATCTAAAATAAAGATACTAGGCACGAAATCCATAATGATAACTAGGTCCGAAGCCCATAACATTATTCCCACCTTGGAAAATGAGCTTGTTCTCAAGCTTGGAGGGAGATCCAAGTCCTTCACCCAACTCTTTTTTTTGCCAAGTCCTCTATTTCCATATAGAACATCTTTTTACAGTGATGACCGCGAGTGTAGTGCTTGTCGCAGTTATAATATAACCCTCTTGCATATCGTTTAGACGTTGTTGCATGAGATAAATGCTGCATTTTGGAGGGTTGGTCTATTGAGGTATCTGGGGTGGCTCTTGTGGGTTTATAGTTCCTGCGATCCATATGCAGTCGACGCTGACAAACCTGGCTAACCTCATTGCATTAACTAAATCTTAGGGGTCTTCAAACTCGATGTCCAGTCACATGTGTTCCTGAAGTCTTGCCATAAAGATTGCGACCTGTTTCTCCGATTGTATTATAACGTGGGCTAGAAATACGTCTCACGGTTCTAGATATGTATCCACAGTGAGTGCGTTGAGGAGATTGATGCGAATGAGAGGATCGAATCGGATGTTGCAGAACCTTTTGAAGTCTCCCCAAGTCATCTCTAGTTGTTCGACGTGCAAACATACATTGAATTTAAGTTGTTACAGGCTAACCCGTAATACGCCTGTGGCTTCTCTGGAGGAGGTGACCGGAGGTGGAGATGACGGTGGGACGATCCTGTGGAGCCGGAATCGTGATTGCCTAAGCGGGGTGTGCTCGAAGAGAGAGAGAGAGAGCTATCACAATCTCTTAACAAGACGAGAGATTCTAATTCATGGACACCTTAACTCCAACATTACTTGCCTTTAAATAGACTTACATGACTCTTAATGACGACTAGTAACTACTAACTACCAACAAGTAATAATGACTCAAAAAATAATAATAAATGACTTAAAGTAAAGATAAAATACAATTAGGCATGAAGTTCCTAACGGTAACTAGACTTGAAGCCTGTAACCTATGACCTTCCATGATAGATCCTAAGTCTATAAATAGAGATATATGACTCATTTTGTGAGTACTGAAAGTTGAGTGAAAAGTTTTCTCCTCGTGCTCACCTGGTGCCGAAGCCGGAATACAAGTGTGAAACTTGAACCCCCCTCTTCCTTCTCCCTTGGACGACCCCTTCATTCCTCCTCCACCCCTTGCTAGCCTCCACCACAACCAACCACCACCATTTCTGACCACCATCAATTGGCCGGGTGGCCACCCTACCACCACCACCTCCCTATCCCCACATCTCTATAACTCCCCAACATTTACTCACATTACCCACATAACTACCTATAACCACCATATAACCTCCAAATAAGTACCCACTAATTCATAAGTAACTCCCAATCCCTTTAATAACTCCTTTTAATCTCAGTCACCTTACCTATTCTCGTAACACAACCGACCTAGTTTTATCGAACTCCAAAACCGTCCACCTCCAAACTCATCCCCCTCTCCTCTAAAATCCTATTCGAGTACGCCATTCCACCCATAACTATCGGCCTGCTATACCTTCCCCTGTTTCAACCAGAATCGAACTGGATGCACCTCCAGGATCCTGACTCAACCCTGGAGTTCGATTCCGGGAGCTGGGAACTACCCCTCGCCACATCCACCTACCACCACTCAGCCCCTTACAATCCCCAATTTCCATTCCCAGCCACCCCATAACCCGTACATCAGCCCCAAACTCCTTCCTATTTCTGTCCAGTCCGGCGATTCCCCTCAAGTATTCTAGTTTGCACACCTTTACTCCATTCGGTTTTAGGTTTCTTATTGGATCTTCACCAAGCCTTCTATCCAATAATTATTGTGAGCTTATTATTTGGTTGTTTTTTGTTGTGTTGAATCTTGTGGTAATGCACTGTTTTTCGGAAATATTAATATGCAATATTTGTATCCAAGAATCAGGCAACTTACCAGGTTTTGTTCGCTTTTGTATTTATTCCCTTGCATTCTCAAATGTATACCACTTTACTTGTTCCGTTATTAGAGCTTAACTTCAATGTGGCTTTTGCGCAATATTCTTTATAAATTCGTTGAGTGGAAGTGTTGTTACCGGATTAGTGTTTAGCGCGTATAGTTGTCCATATTAGTTCCCGAGCATCCATTAGAACCTATTTTCGTCACATTGACCTAATTTTCTATGACAATGCAATCAGACACAAACATATGAAATCTGATAACTAACCTAACATTAATGCAATGCACAACTATGAGTCCACATGCAATTGACAAAATAAGAGTTCTTAAAGCTTGCACAATTGTTACTCTTGATCACAAAGAGTTCAAATAAATTTAATAGGTACTAAGTGCACGCCACTTGAAAGTACTAAAAAATAATTATAAGGTGAATAAGTCATATTGGTGATATATAGATGGAAAAACTATACATTAATATTCACAAGAATTACAAATAATATTACACACCGGAAAAATTTGAAACTAAATACAAAAAACTGACATAGTAATCATCCCCGATGTGGAAAAGAGGTAGTAGACGGTCTATGCCCATGGTATGAGCGAAGTGTAGGTGCTATTATGCGGTTGGCGAGGATTAAGTAGAAAGTCTAGGGTTCATGGTGGTTTGGATTGGTGGGGACAAGGTGGTGACTGGAAATGATGAGTGTGGAGTGGCGGTTTTGTTTTGTAATAAGGAAAGAGGCGGGGGATGCAGATTGTGCTGGGGAAGTAACTGGAGGTTTCAGTTTTCCAGACGAGGGGCAATTTTGGTTAGAGTTTGAGGAACCAATGACTAGGGGCTATGATGCAGGACAGACGTCACACCCACCTGCCACCTGACGTCGCACCAGAGTCCACCTTGGCGTCGCACCATGATGGCTTTATCAGGGCTGCAACCCACATACCCCAACCTTTGGCCGGTCCCACGGCAGGACGCGATGGGTTGTTGAATTGCCGAGGTTCAAACCCGACACCCCTTGATAAAGAGTCTTCACGCAGACTCTCATCACCAACTGAGCTGAAGGTTGGGGTGTGTGGGCTGCAGTCCTGATAAAGCCTTCTTGGTGCGACGCCAAGGTAGACCTTGGTGCGACGCCAAGTTGCAGGCAGGTGTGACGTCTGTCCTGCATTATTAAAATGCACCTTTTGATGGAACAGTAGGGCGTCACACCCACCTGCCACATTGGCGTCGCACCAGAGGTCCACCTTAGCATCACACCAAGATGGCTCCACCAGGATTGCAATCCGTACACCCAAACCCGTCTCCAGGGGACTTTCTCGTTAGGTTGTTGAGGCCCGGGATCGTACACCCGACCTCCTTGACAAGGAGTTTACACTCCTCGTCACCAAAAGAGCTGCAACTCAGTTGGTGATGAGGACTATTGAAGCGCCTTGTCAAGGGAGGTCGGGTGTTCGATCCCGACCTTCAACAACCTAACAGGAAGTCCCATGGTGAAGGTTGGGGTGTACGGACTGCAGTCCTGGTGGATCCCCTTGGTGCGATGCCAAGGAGGACCTCTGGTGCGTTGCCAAGAGTGGCGGAAGGGTGTGACGCCCGACCGTTCCATCATAAGGTGCATTTTAATGATGTAGGACAGACATCTCACCCCCTACCAACGGCGCGACCACATCGGGTCTACCTGGACATCACACCCCGATGGCTTTATCAAGGCTGCAGCCCATACACCCCAACCTTTGGCCGGCCCCACGACAGGGCGCAGCGGTTTGGTGATGAGAGTCAGCGTGAAGACTCTTTATCAAGGATGTCCCGGGTTCGAACCCCGACCTCAACCACCTGCTGCGCCCTGTTGTGGGGCCGACCAAAGGTTGGGGTGTATGAGTTGCAACCTTGATAAAGTCATCTGAGTGTGACGCCCAGGTGGACCCGGTGTGGATGCGCCGGTGGTAGGCGGGTGTGACGCCGGTCCGACATCAGGCTGGCTCCGCAGCACGACCTTAGGTTCCGCTTCCTTAGAAAACACTTGCCAGAGGAGGGGCAATTTTTGTTCTGTGCCAAGATGAAATCATCAATTTTTTTTTATTTCCTTGACTTTCAAAAATCAATGGCCTCTATTCCAATTGTATATATCCAACACGTTATTTCATTGCTACTGGGAAGGAGAAGATTTATGAAGCAACCGCTGAGTTTGTTGCTCATGGAGAGTATGGTCAGAGACTTATATATAAACTGAACAATCACCGTAAGTTTTTTTTTGATATTTTCATCTGCCCTGCGAGACTTGTGGTTACCTCGCCATATGGTTGATGAGTAAGAGTGTTTATGAACCGAATCGAATCAAATAGCTCTTCAACCGAATCCAAATTTGACATAGAATGCAGAGATTCAGATTCGGATTCATTCAAATATTTTGAATCGGATTCGGATTCGTCATGAAATGTTGGATTCGAATTCAAATTTTATAATGTTTAATTATATATATAATTTATTTAACTATTTAATTTACTATTCGCGAACCATTCATGAATACTTCGAGAAGGAATACATTTATGTGGATTCGGATTCGAAAACTATTCGAATCCAAATTCGGATTCGAATTTGAAAAATATGAATTTTAATCGAATCTTCACGAATCGAATCCCTAATTATTCACGAACTATACTATTTGTGAACAACCCTATTGATGACTGTGTTATCGGCACACTAAGCATGTGCGCATATTATTTATATTTTATGTTAATTATATAATTATAACAGGTAGCAATACTAATGATCAGTAAGCAATTTCAGACCAAAGACTTGGTTTGATGTGGCGTGGTGTTCAAAATGAATTTCTTTAAGTCAACGCAAGCATACACTGAATCGGTTGATGGGTGCTTGACCCTAATGTTCAACCTACGAAAGATGAAGGAGCCATGCATTTGTATATGAATGCGTGAAGATGTAGGAGATTTGTGGGAATGTTAAATTACATAACGATTATTTGTCTTGACATTTCTTTTCTTGTGAGCCCGTGTAACCAATTTATGGCAACTCCTAATTTGGACGTTGTTGTTTGAATTCTTCTGTACCTGAATGGTACCCCAATGGTTGGTTTGGTGTATAAGAACAACAACCATATACGAGTGTTCTTATTCAAAGAAGTTGCGATCAATGCCTTATCTTCTCCCGGTGCCAAATTTGTATCTTAACCATACCTCTTCTGTTGTTTCTTAACCAGCTTTCAAGTGATCTTGTTTAGCGTTTGCATATCTATTGTTTCTTAACCATCTTTCAAGTGATCTTGTTTAGCGTTTGCCTTAGTTATTAAAGGCGCAAGGCGCACCAATGCGCAAAGGGGTCTTGGAGCCTAGGCGCAAGGCTCAAGGCGCAGGCGCGCGCCTGACAAAGACAAGGCGCAACCACATTCATTTAAAAAAATAAGCATCAAACATCAATTCATCTTCTTGATTAGATTTTTCATCTATTCTACTCATTAATCATTCATTACTATCATTTATAACTCTTAAAAAATAGAATTAATATGGTCGTTTACATCATATCTAAGTCTTAACACTCGATTATGTTTCACAAACACTAAATCATGCAAAAAATATTGAGTTCTTACATTATTTCTTTCTTTCTATTGAGAAAAAAAGGTTTGCAACAGAAACCACTCTCAGACGCGCCTTTTATACTCCAAACGCCCAAAAAAGGCGCACGAAGGCGCAAGCCTTTGAGCCTGTTGAGCCTGTTGAGCCTGGAGCCTTAGGCGCGACTGAGGCGCATTTTTAACAACTAAGGCGTTTGCGTAGGTTCATGTTGGATTTCTTCTCCGGGGTGTTCTTTTTCATGTTTTATTGGATGTATGTAAGAGCTCTTGTTACCTGGGTATGACAAGGAGGCTGCTCGATCTCTGTTTTTTGTGAGAGTGTATATTGACCCTTGTTGTGGTGGACTGATTCTTGGTTGCTCCACGTCTGTGTTTTCCAAAATGCTTCAAAATCTTCAAGTCTGACATTCTGGATACAGTTTTTTTCAGTTATTTTTGTTGATATTTTCATTACAAATGTGCATTTCTTACCAAATAATCTCCTTATGGAATAGATGATAAAAATTTTCTATTGACCCCCCTTGGTTCATTTCCAATAATAGCGTTCATCATTCATATCAATGGTATTCAATTTCTACTGTTGCAGGAAATCGGATTCCAATGTGATAACATTCAAGGTGAATGTCGAGCTAAATTTTCTTGTCATTTGGATTGCTTTGCTTGGGTCAAACGTGACAGTTATCTGCCTCAAGGAAGTCAGGGTTTAAAGGTGCAACAAACAGCCTTATCTTTTCTAGTATTCAGTTAAATATGATTTGGGAATGCTAGAGCGCAAGTCTTACAATTACTGCAATTCAAAAATTGTATTGGATTTTTTCTTAAATAATTAAAGAATGTGAATGGATTTCATTCAGTAATTTTTATTAGATTAAGACTCCGTTGTAGAGAGTGGTGTTGATGGCTTCGGTGAAAAATGGAAGCTCCACTGGAAAATGAAACTCCCACCCTTTGGTTAAAAATGGACCTCAAATGCGGTTTCACACGTCGTTGATACTTCACTTCTCAACATGGACCCATAACATTAAGTTTTTGCGCTTTCCCATCACACTGAAGCTCCAAAATGGTGGTTTATCAAATATACTAGTGATGGGGAGCGGGCCCCGCCCGTTGACCGGATCGCTGATCCGCCACCGCGGTTGCGTCCGACTCGTCGTTCTGATGAATTTTCATATATAGCATGTTGTATTTCGAACATCATTTAGTATTGTTTTGGGCGCCGAGATCGACGACCAATCATAGCCGTCCATCTTGGTTGCCCTAATGTTATTTTATTATAAATAGAGGTGTTAGGGCTGCAGGAAACTATTGCTGAAATTTGGAGATTTTCTCTTCCTCATTTCCGGTGATCATTCCGCGGTGCCGACGCCATGGAGCCCCTTGGTGACGACTCCTTGGGTAAGTGTTCTCCCCTTGTTATCCTCCCTCCTCCCCTCATCCACAGCCCTCCACAGCCTCTGCCGCCAGCCCCCTGTTACAATCTTGCCGCCAGCTTTGCTGAACCCAGCCGCCGCCCCTACAGGAAACCCCAACCACCGCCCCCTACAAAGCACCTGCCGCTGCCCCTCTACAGATCCTGCACCGCCACCTTCCCCTGCCTGAATCCCCACGCCGCCAGCCCTTCAACATCACCAGCCGCCCCTCCCATAGCCCTCTTGCCGCCCCTCTCCAAAACCGCCCAGATCTGTCCAGATCTGTCCTGGTCCAGTCCCGGACCTCGAACCAGCCCTAAAGCGCCTCAAATCCGCAGCCAATCACTCCTCTTCCGTGGATCCACCTTCCCCCTTACCTGATCTAGTCTTACACCACCCGGAACACCCCATATTATCTCCATACTTTCAGTTTTTGCTTGGTTTATTGCAGCCCTAATTTTATTCCAGATTTTATTGTGCTTGTTGTGTGTGGATTTAGTTTCAAAATCTGCATCTTAGTTGTTTGATAAAATGCCTCAAAGGAAACAACACTCATGCATTTTGTATTTTATCTCAATTTGAATATTTCCTATTGTCATTTTATTTTGGGGCTATTTTTGTCATTCCTTTGGTGGGGCTTAGAGCGCCCTAACCCGAGCGCGCACTACCGTCCTACATCAATTGGTATCAGAGCTCTTCAATCCTTGGCTATCCTTCCTTTTCTTGAAATCATTTGATTACACCCATGCCGCTTTCCTGTTATTACGATTCCGACAATTCAGAAGATTATGAATCCTATGTTTCTCCACCTCCTCGCTACTCAAATATTCATTCTTCTCGTGGGACATATCATTCACATAGATCTTCATGCGTCTCCTCCATTGCATATCCCTCCTATGAATCGAGGCAAGTCTTTCGTCAAGCCTACGATTCATATTCCCCTTCTTTCGCCACCTATTCCTCCTATGGATCGAGGCGAGTCTCTCCTCAAGCCTACGAGTCATATTCTCCGTCATCTACTACATATCCTTCAGTTCCCCATTCCTCCCATTCGTATGATCTTCCGTCACCTTCCCCAAGGGAGAGACATTTGGTTGAGCTTGAAAGAAAGAAGCAGGCTATAGAGGAGGAGAGTAAGCAGAGGAGGAAAAGGGAGGAAAAAGAAGATGCCATCTGGGCAGATTATGTGAGGACTCGGCGTGAGAATGATGCTAAGGCGATATTAGCGCAACGAAGGAGAAGAGCAGCAGTCTTGATACAGTCTCACATCCGAGGGTTTGTTCAGCGCAGATCCTTCAAGAGGATGACCAGAGCAGTCCTCGTGATTCAGTCACGCGTGAGAGGATTACTACAGAGACAGTGGTATCAGAGGGTGCAGAGAGCTACTCTTATCGCTCAGAGATTTACCCGCCAGTGGATTGAGCGCAGAAGGACATCCAGTCTGATGGTGGTAGTACCACCCTATGAGCCTTCGCGGCGCCCGCTCACTTTTATGGATTTGCTACAGAGGTTTGATCAGTCACCTCTCAGCTCGGCTAGAGACCATTTTCTGATGTTTGATAATGCCTCTGAGGGCAAATCAGTTGTTTTGGATATGAGCCCAGGCTGGGTAGGGCATGGTGATGACTTGTGGCAGTTTGATCAGATTGATTGGGACCCGGGTGATACTGAGCCACAGATCGATACATCCTTTTTCACACCGCCGATCGATATGATCATTTGCAGTGCAGGATTAGAGGGCGCGGCCCCCTTACCAGTTGCTACAGTTTTCTATCAGCTTTTGGGTTTGAGGCCGCCGCCCAAGCCTCCCAAGGTCAGAGGTACTTGTTGCAGTTCAGTGAGACCGGCGTCTGAGTCCGGTACAGCTAGACAGATGATCTATGACAGTGGAGCGCATTGCAGACCACCCGCGAAGCCTCCTTGGAAGCCCTAAAGATTTGAGGGCAAATCTTCTCCAACAAGGGGAGAATGATGGGGAGCGGGCCCCGCCCGTTGACCGGATCGCCGATCTGCCACCGCGGTTGCGTCCGGCTCGTCGTTCTGATGAATTTTAATATATAGCATGTTGTATTTCGAACATCATTTAGTATTGTTTTGGGCGCCGAGATCGACGGCCAATCATAGCCGTCCATCTTCGTTGCCCTAATGTTATTTTATTATAAATAGAGGTGTTAGGGCTGCAGGAAACTATTGCAGAATTTGGAGATCACTATTTTCGGATTCCTGCGATCCTTCCTCGGTGCCGATGCCGTGGAGCCCTAGGTGACGACTCCTAGGTAAGTTTCTCCCTCCCAACATCTTCCCCTATCTTGTATCTTCATTTTCCACCCTTCTTCCATCCGATCCAGCCGCTGCCTCCCTCCGAACAGCCCCCCAAAACCCGCCGACCTGATGGCTGTTTTCCGTGAAAATACTGTTCACGGAACACTGTTCGTGGAACACTGTTCACCCGTGGCACTGTTCACCCGCGCTACTGTTCACCCGCAACCACTGTTCATCCGCCTCCCCCACGTGGATCCACTTCCAACCATCCCCAAAACCCTAGATCTAATTCGATCTAGTGCCCCCACACCCCGATCCGTTATTTCCACCACCGCATACCCTCACGTAGCCCGGGTCCGCCGTCAAACATCGGATCTTCCACCCTCCCACCCGGATCTATCCCCTAGTGGCCGGATCTATCCGTTTCCGGCCCGTTTTCCCCGTTTTCTACCTTGGGCAGCCACCACCATTGTTATCGTGCCACCGATTCCGTTTCCGATCGCCTATCTACACATCCGGACCCAAGTTCTTCAGTGTCTCGGTTCAGCCCTCTACTTTGTGAGTGTTTTGTTGTATTGCTACAGTGATTTAATATTACATATTTGGTGTGTTTCTCTATTTGTTAGAATGTCTACTTGTAGGCACTTGCCTATATATTATTGTAACTGCAGGTGGGATTAATTCGCTGCACGCTCGCTTTGGCCCTCCGATCCGGAGGAAAGCCGCGCTAAATCGCTAATATTAAATATTTTCTTCGTCCTTTTGTAACTCTGTGTGGTGTTATAATTTCGTTGCTCAAAATTTAAATCATCGGCGTCACTAATTGTCACCTTGCACGTAGAGTTGGCTAGTTTCCCGTGGTGCACCCTCACTTGAGTTTAGACTTAGCGCACTCACACCCTACCCTACATCAACTAGTTTCTCCGACAACATTTTATCCTACCGAAATGTCTGCCAAATTCCGCCGTACTCGCCATTTGCTATATAACAAAGAGGAAGTCGATGAGCTGCGAGAAGTCGACCTTCCTGACCACCCAAATGCGACAGCGAGACATATGATGCGCAGCTCACCGAAAAGTGATGCGTCTCGTCATCCCACAAGATCAAGGGATGATTTTTGAGTCCAACACGCCCGCGCCAGCGTGAGGAAAAGGATGATCGGTTCTCGACGGAGAGAACCCCTCCTCGGTCTGACAAGATCGTGTCCTCGGCATAGTCGAGGACTCACCGACATCCAAAATTGTTTTCCTCTTCTTCTTTGAATAATGGCTTCTGCGAACTTTCCACATCTTCTTTTTGGAGATCTCCTCAGGATCATTCTCGGGATTCAAATATCCAGCATGGCGATAAGGACGATTACCTGGGAGGACAAGGTTAGCTGCGACAAAGGGAAAACATTACTATGAGTACATGTATTCTGCTTGATTGTTCGTGGTAGTGAAATATAACCTGACGACTTGCTCAATTCGAACACCGTTTGGATTGATGAGAATGACGCCTTCTCTAGAAGAATTCTTACTTGATGCTCATCTACATACATCATCCAGTTCAGAGGGACCGAGACTTCCCTTGCCAGGTTCTTTTCTTCGGCAAAATCTATCATGAAATCTGCGATTACCCGAGCTTTGATTGCCATCTTTGG